>CM070637.1:8517519-9782641 GCA_036346255.1 Ampelocalamus luodianensis | reverse complement strand
ACCTGTGTTTGAAAGGGTTTCAGGTCCCTTGATTCTCGGAAGAGATAGGATTGTATATTCGTGTCGTTGAAAACACGGATTAGGACTCTATCTTATAAAAGGAGGCAGAGGGTAAGAGTTTCGGGTGGCTTTTCGGAAGTAGCTTTCAGGTGGTTTTTTAAGGGCCTTTGGGAGAAAGCTTTTAGAGTTTTCATCCTAGGGTTTGAGTGGTACTGTAAGGGCACTTTGTAGCCACAGAACAAGATTGAGAAATAAAAGCTTAGATCTATTCCAAGGAAAGATAGTTATCATCAACGACGTATTTCTCTAGGCGTTGTCTTTGGCTTGTTCTTGTTCCAAGCAGTCGTGATGAGATAGCGCTTCTTTGTCGACTTTACTATTGTCGATCACATACCATGTCGTTCGCCTGATTGTTGATAACAGCATCGACCGGCTGAGCAGATCGAGCAGATCCGCGCACGACTACGAGAAGGCATCACGTACGAGTAATTTAGAAAGAAATCGGTACAATCATTCACCCCCCTCTGATTGCAGTATTCGATCCTACAAGTGGTATCAGATTAGGTTGCTACGGCGTCAGAGAGGTATGTGAATCGTCCCTCCATGCTAGATAGTACTGATTTTGCTTTTTGGATGTATCGTATGTAAGCTTACATTGAGGCTCAAGGTATTTGGAATAAGATGTCTAGACCTTATGAGGTTCCTATTACTGTTACTGTTACCAATCTAAATAAAACAGATATTGATCTAAATGCTTAAGCTATCGTAACTTGTTGTTTCAAGGGATTTCTCGCAAACAATTTGATCGTGTTGCTCATATTAATTTTGCTCACTTAATATGGAAGACGCTTTGTGATTATCATGAAGGGACTGCTAAAATTAAGAAAGTGCATAAAAATCTTTATCAAAAAGAGTATTCTGATTTTGCTATGAAGTCTAGTGAATCTATTGATGATCTTTTTGCTCGTTTTGAGAAAATTTTGAGTAATCTACACGGTGTTAATGTTATTCCTACTGATGAAGATAATGTAACTAAAATTTTGAGATCTTTAGGTTATGAGTGGTTGATGGTTATCACAACTATCAATCAAACTATCGATCTAAATACTTGAACCATGGATGATCTGTTTTCTAGATTGAAGACCTATGAAATGAAAGCCATGTCATCTAAGATTGATAAATCTTCATCTTTAGCACTTGTAACTAACCCCATGCAGGTTGTTTCGTCGAGTTCTTTTCTTGTGTCTGCTTTGTCTTCTTTTTTAGAAGAACAGTTCGAACAACTCTCTGAAGAGGATTTGGTGTTGATCTCCTTACGAGCATATAAGGCACTCAATAACATGAGGATAAGGAAGCGAGGTGGCGTGTCTAGTTCAATCAAGTGTTATGAGTGTGGCGAGCCAAGTCACATTAAGGTTGGTTGTCCCAAGCTCACAGGGAAGGTGATCAAAGAAGACAAAAAATACCGTGGTCATCCATCCAAGAACAACAACACCAAGGGTTGCAATTTCCATCGAAATTTTGTTAAAAAGTTCCTTTCGGCTATTGAGCATCTTGGTCTGAGTGATGTGGAATATGATAGTTGCAACGACGACAACCACGACAATGATGATGCTAAAGATAAGAAGAATAACAACGACGACTTCACGGGCATATGCTTTATGACAAGAAACGACGACAACAACGACGACGATGACAGTGATCCCGATGAGGTAAGACCATCATATGATGAGCTTGAAGATGGTTTGATTAAACTTGCTATTGAATTTAAAAGGACAAAGAAGAAACTGAAAGAAAAGAATTTTGTTGTTGAAAGCTTAAATTTTGAAATTAATAGACTTAGAGCTTCTATTCCTGATAATGAATCATGTGAGTCTTGTCAAGTGTTACATTCTGAGTTGGAGATTGCTAGGTCAATAAATGCTAAATTTGATGATTTAAGGTTAGCACATGACTCTTGTGATGAAAAGTTAAAACTTGCAAATGATGAAATTGAAAAGTTTAAGTTTAGTTCTTCTACTTGTTTAGAGTCAAATATTTCAAATTCTCAAACTAAAACTTACTCTAATTGTGGATTGCTAGAAGCTAGGCTTCATTCATCTCAGGAATCAATTTAATAAATGCTTTATCATGAGACACTTTCTTACTCTAACTGTTTTAAGCTTAACATTGAAATAGAAGCTTTGACCAGACAACTTACTGATTTTACTAAAAAAGAAAGGTTGGCTCACTCTAGTGCTTCTACAAAAATTGTGAATGAATCTGTCAAATACATAGCTTGTCCCACTCTTGCTAAAAAAATGAGCATCTTAAGGACACTTTAGAGAGATTTTCCTTTGACAAGAAAATTTTGAATATAATCCTAAACAAGTCAAAAGTGAGTGTTAAACATCATGGTTTAAGATTTAATTTTGTTGAACATTCCAAGAATAATCCTCCTAAGATTGTTAAGCTTCTTGAACCTGAAAAATTTGAAGTAGAATCTGAACCAAAACAAATTGTTTTAAAATCGGCTAGATTGCAAAGGACTCATTTACCAAGGTGAGTCATCAAGTCAAGTATTAATGCACTTATTGTGGTAAAGAAGGTCATTTGGTTCAGTTTTGCTTTTGAAAAGCAAAGAAAGATAGGTTAACAAAGATTTCTCATTCGGCAGTAGAGTTTGGTCAAGCTTCTCATCATCGCCTTGCTCCCTCTAAACATTTGTCTGCAGATTTGGAAGTGTTTGCGATAGGACCGATAAGACCGGCATTTTACATGCGGTCAGATCGGTCGGCGGTCAGACCGGCACTTCAACAGCGGTCTGACCGGCGGTGTCCAGAAACTAAAAGTGCTTTGTCCCTGCCTGCTGTTGCTCCAGTTCATGCTGGTTTGGGTTTTAATTCAAATAATTCTCGTTCAACATTGCCTGCATTTCTAGGAGCAGTTAGACATGCTTCTTTTTGGTGTTATGATCGCTCACGCACATATGTTTATGGCTCTAGTTTTGTTGCTCCTGTTCATCGTGTCTCTCAGCACTGGATTCATAAATCTTATTTCACTAACCCTGGTACTATGAGACCGATATTTCCTGTGATGTATGAACAATTGACGAAGTTGGAGAACATGAGCTTGTTTTAGTTCCAGACTTTTATTTCATTGCTTGATTGGAACACTTGATGATTCTTCACTTTCTTTGATGGCTTCCAAGAGATTTCACATTCTAAGAGACCATGTGGAAAGGGTGAAGTTGCTCTATAGCTTGTTGATTTTAATTTTTAGATTGCTCACTTTTTCATAAAATTGCTGTTTTTGCACGTTTTGCTCTGTTACGAAGTGAGTTAGGTGTATTGCATCCTTTGAGCTTATTCTAAGGAGAGCTTGTTGGTTTAACATTTCAAAAGTTTTGTTTATTATACTTGTCAAACAATTCAACAAGTCTAAGCTATTGAAATCAAATGAGTTGTAGAGCTCTCATTATCATATTTACTCATATGCTGTGTAGCTTTGATCATGACTGGTAATAATTAATTTGCTACATTTGAACTAAAGCATGACATGGCGGAATTCATTGACTAGATTGATTATAGTTATTACTTTACGATGTTCAACGAAAATGATTAGCTTGATTGTGAGTCTTATTTTAAATCTTGGCTGAGGCTCGTTTGTTTCTTTTTGCAATCCTTTTATGCTCACTCAATTTGGCATGTTATAAAAAAATGTGAAAGAGAGAATTGAAAAGATGTATGCTTCAAGCATGCCATACATGTCTATGTATATTCAAAAGAAAAAAAAACGCACATAAAAGTGCGCAAATGAAAAGAAATATGCTTCAAGCATGCCACCATTGAAAAGAAGTATGCTCCAAGCATTCCACCATTGAAAAGAAGTATGCTACAAACATGCCACATGCTTAAAAATTGAATGTGGAGCAATAGATTGTTACATGAGACTGCTGGCTCATCTAGATTTAAAAGTTTGTTTCACTTTTAGGTTTTAACTTTTTGTGGTGATATCTCTTTGTGGTATTATAATCGGTTTAGTCATTGTTAAGATGCTTATCATTAATTTAATTTGCTTAATCATTCTACAGACTTGTTTTGATATTGCTATATGGTATATGACTTTATATGATCCTGATAGCTCTACTAAAAAGATGGCTTGGTTACTTTATTAAATCAATACAAAGTAACTTGGATAATCTACATAGCTTCTTAACTTTTACTATTCTTGCTCCTTTTCTCTGAATTGTTCTTTCCTTGAAATTCTTGATGATTACATTGTCAAAGGGGGAGAAAGACTGTGAGAAATTTTGACTTCCATTTGGCTTTCCTTGTGTTGAGGGGGAGTTTTCTGCCGTGGTTTTGTGCTGAGAATGAGTGTTTCGATTGCTACTTTGTGATTTGTTAGAATCCTTTGTTTTGCAGTTTTGAAACTTTCTTTTCATAAATTTTTCTTTTCTTCCAAAATTCATCTCACGATTTTGAAGTATTGTCAATGTATTCATCAAGTGGGAGATCGTTAGACCATGTGGATGGGTCGTACTTTTTTATGATGAATAATTGACATTTGGGTTGTATTGGAATTTGCATTTAGGAAAGTTTTGGTCGTTCCGCCTGGCTTCGAGCACTGTAGCTATGAGCACTGTAGCGCAGAGTACTATGGCTTCTAGCACTGTTCATCATGAGTGCTATTCGCTACGAGTGATGTCCTTTTCGAGCATTGTTCATTATGAGCACTATTCATCACGAGTATTGTGTGGTTGTGGGAGACTTCAGCTACACGTAGTCGTAGCGAACGTGGTCGTAGAAGGTTTTAGCTGAACGTGGTCGTAGAATGTTTCGACTACATGTTATGAGAGGTTTCGACTGCTCATGGTCGTAGGCTTCGAGTGCTACAGTGCATGGTCGTAGGCTTCGAGTAAGCTACAGTGTGTGATCAATGGTCGAAAGCTACAGTGCGTGGTCGATGGTTGAAGACTTCATGGAACTGGTCGTAGACATTATGGAACTGGTCATGGACCTTGCGAAGCTAGTCGTAGGCTTCGAGGATGATCTGGATAATGTTTATTGATGGATAAGGGTGTGATATGTGGAATTTTGGACGCAATTGGCCCCCTAGAGCACGATAATTCCAAATCTAGCCTCATTCCCTTCGAAATTCTGTTTTTAGCCCCCTAGACCCGCGTGCTGCGCCATCGGACCGCAGGGTCGCACCTGCTGCCCTCCCCAACCGCAGCATCAAGGTGCTGCTGTCTCCTACCGCAGCAAGTCGACTGCTGTAGCACTGTAGCAGTTTTTCCTAGAAATCCATTTAAATATATTTTTGCATGAATTTCTAAATATATAAAATGAGCTCAAAAAATTATGAAATTTTTTGCGGAGCCTCCCGGCATAGTGTACTTGATTGTGTAAGTTTTTCAAAATTTTATCAGTTATGATTTTTTTTCTCTAAAATTCATTTAAATATACTATTTGTAGGAATTTTATAATATAGAAAATGAGGTCCAAACATTATGAATTTTTTTCCAGGCACCTTATATAGTGTACTTGATTGTGTAATTTTTCCATAATTTTATATGTTCAAAATTGTCTCGACAAATTAAGGGTTTAGGTCTCAAAAATTAGGACGAAAGGTTTCGAAAATTAGGGTTTCATGATTTCATGTGACTTGCATGTGGGAAGTTTAGTACTACATAACTACTCTAGGTAAGAGACACTTCCTCCTCCGCACATCTGTCGCCCTGTTGCTGCTGTCTCCCCTTGCCCGAAGTGCTTGCTTTTATGGAATGCCGAATCTCTAGACCCGACTTCCGATTGATCCGCTCGCACGCCTCCACTAGCAAGAGTGTTGTGTGACGCTTCGCATGTCTGGTCCATTTAAATACATATAAATACATACTTACTGCTTATACAAAAGATACGAATTACTTACGACCCCTTCCTGTAAATTATAAGTTATTAACCAAGAAGACAATTGGACCGGACATATTAGGAACCCTTTTTTACGGTTAGGCACAAGTTTTAGCAGTGTCACAAAGTACTCATAATAGAATTAGGGTTTCAAAATTAGGGTTTCCAATAGAATTACAGTGTACGTGTTCATACATAATAGTTGAGTTTACCTCATTTGGAATTTTTATGATTTAGTTATGATTTTTAAAGTTATCAGTAATTTATAGTGTAAAAATAATTCATTTTGGGATCAATTTTCATAAAATATATCTTCTGTGACAGCGGTAAGACTGAATCTATTTTTAGAAATAATTTCATTTAAAATGAAAATTATCAAAAGTGGCTTCACTGTTTTTGGAGTTAAAAAGAATTAGTTATGCATTTTAGAAGTTAATACCATTTTTCAGTGTAAAATAAAAGATTTCAAATTTCCTAAAGCTTTTATTACTTTTCTTACTCACTCCTATGCTATCCCCAAGTCACTGACGGTGGGACCGCTTTGGCAGAGGCTCACACGCGCGCGCGAGTGGCTGCGCGAAAAGCAAAAGGCCGAGTTGGGTTGGGCCGTTCGATTTAGATCGGACGGTCCATAACGATTGAGATGTTCGGACCGCTCCGAACGTGAATCTTGATCGGGCCGTCCAATCTCGATCGAACGGTCTAAACTGCTTGGAAACGTTCGGACCATCTGAACGAGTCAACATGATTGGTCGTCTATCCTTGATCCAACGGCCGAAAAGTTGAAGAAGGAAACGCATGGGCGCGCGTGTGCACATGGCAATAGGGTTGGGCCGAGGGAGTTTCGGCCCAAGAGGAGTTTTGGGATTTTAATTGATTTAGTGTTTTAAAAAATCCTAATAATTCAAAAAGGCTTTAGAAAATAGCAAAATAAATTCAAAATTTCTAAGAAAATTCACAGAAATTCTCTGAGACATTTTGGATTAGAGGGGGGGTGAATAGGAGCACAAACTCTTTTTCTCCCAAATCAAATTCAATACGAATCTCACTCCAATAGCTATGAAATCTATGAAGAACAATTAATCAAGCACAGCGGAAGACTTGTATTGAATCCAATCAAAACCCCGAAGCAAAATCAACACAAAACCAAAACACCAAGTCTCAGGCGGTCTGACCTCTCACGGGGCGGTCAGACCGGTTGGCCTAGCGGTCGGACCTCTCCTAGCGGTCGGACCTCTCTCTCGGGCGGTCAGACCTCTAGTTCAATGAATAGTGAAATCAGCACGAAAAACCAAAACGCAAATTGAGCTAACTTTTGATTCGTGCGTCCAAATCTCATGAAACTTGACACACACCTTCTCAAGGATGTCAAGAACCTATTCCAAGCAACGATCCTGAAGATCCTTGCCAAAGTTCCAACCTTTTTCCATTTGAGTGAAGGTGGTTCAAAACCGAGTCAAAACGAAATCGATCTAGAGACTTGCTCGTGGGTGATTGATGATCAAGATGACCTAGATGGGTTCCCACATGTTGCAGCAAGTTAGATCACAAAGAAGAAACCAACCAAAACTCATGGATCAAAGAAAGACTCAAAATCACCAAATAGAGAGAAAGAAAACAAATGAACTCATCTTTGAGAGAACTTTCTTTGGATTGATTTGATATGGTATTGGTTTACAGCCACTCCATCAATGGAGAACAAAGACTCAATACATGAGCACGAAATCAAATCCAACTCTCTAGAACCCTAACCTCCGCTACTCCTCTCCTTAAGCAAACTAGGGTTTCAAACACAAGAAAGGGTTGAGGGGGTGCATCCACCTCCCTCCTCTATTTATAGTGGAGGCCTAGACCTTCTAGAAGAGTTTCCATAATGGGCTCCCGTTAAGGCCCAACACAAACGGGTCACACATGCACGCATTTTAAAGCGTCGTCTTCATCTCCTCTTGACCTAATCCGCTTCTTCACGCACCGTCTTGCGCCGCGGGTTAGCAAAAGGTCACCAAGGCGGTATTTGGTAAAATTACCAAAATACCCCTTCTCGATCCTTCTCAAAGACCGAGTCCGTTGCGCTGGCACTTTCTTGCTCGCCACGTGTAGGTTGATCCAACGACTCTCATCATGTCGACAAGTCTCTCCCATCCTGCTCCCACCGAAACCACCATGGCACTTGCACCGACCCCCGCGCCACTTGATCCAACCCGTCGCACCGAACTGCCCGTTCAGTCACCTTTGTCCATCTTGCACCATACTTGAGTCCAATGACTTCACCCGGCATCGTCGATTGTTCTAAACCTCAGCTCTCCAAGCCTAGTCCCGATCATCCTCGCCGTTGACCGTCGTTGACCACCAAGCAACCTGCACAACAATAGACAAGCAAATCGAAACCGGGAAAAGGTTCTTCACAACTTGACCCACGTTAGTCAAAACATGCATCATGCAACACATATGCACTGACACCCATGAGATTGACCTAACACCCAACACATTGCTGCCAAGAAGGCCAGCAACTTAAGTCAAAACCGGTCAGACCTCCAGCTTGGCCGGTCGGACCGCTCCCCTTGTCGGTCAGACCGCCAGCCAAAGGCTGGTCTGACCGCCAGTCCATGACTTAGCCAAAATCCAGCTTGGCAATCCGCAACCTCTCTGGAAATTTCAATCGAATAGAACTTTTGTCTGGAGGCTCTAAAAATTATAGGACCAAGAGTAGTAGAACCTCCTCTCTTGTTACACCCTCTATTTTTTGGCCCAGCTCAAAAATCCACAGCCACTTACATGGCCGGTCTGACCGCTCAGCGGTAGCCGGTCAGACCGCCACACTGGCCGGTCTGACCGCCAGTCTTTCAATCCGGAGCTTGACCCGAACCACGACCGGTCTAACCGCCTGAGGCCTGACAGAACTTGAACTTTGTCGAAAACGCTTGTTTCCGCAAACTTTCAACGTCATTGCCAATTATCACATCATCCTAAGATCATGAGCATATCCCCATGATATCTACAATCTCCCCCTTGATGAACACATTGGTAATTTCCAACAAAAGCAAATTTTGAGGTTTTGAAAAGTAAAAACAAGACGTTTTCGCGCAAAAGCACAATTTGGTCCATATGCAAGAGAAAGCAATGGAAATGACCAAGCTGGCTTCAGAATAGTATAGACAAGTGAGATAAGGCAAAAGAAAGCGAGAAAACTTTATTTTCCAGAAAGAGTCAAAATCTCACTTAAGATCCATATGAAAGAACAATTGTTCGATATGACCTTTGATCATAGTGAGGCTCAAGAATTGCAATTCAAGTTCAAAAATGGCAATACGATCAAACGAATGCAAATATGAAACTCCCCCTCACTATGATCCTCAGATTTCAGAAAATTTCAAATTCTCCAATTTTCTCCCCCTTTTTAACACTTATATCTTCTCCCTTTTATACATCTCGAAATATCTTCTCCCCCTTTGACAATGGAGTCATCAAGGAATCACGCCTTCCTCTCGTCTAGAGATAATAAATGCAGAATGAGGAGAAAACATAAGAAGGAGCATGCATGAAATGCAATGGAGTGACTTCATATTTTTGTATTTTTCAATTTTTGATTACAAGAAGCTTTGGAGATTACCCAAAAGAACAAGCTAGCATTTATAATATTGCACAAACAACATATCAGCCTGAATGTGCTAGCAAGATCATGATAAGACATATATAACAAAGCTAAAGCTAGAAGGCTCAATATAAAGCAATGAATTTTAGTATTTTAAGCAAAACTTCAAATCTAGCAAGTTCATCAACAGAGATCCTAAGATGATACTGGCCATGTTAAAATGTCAATGTGAGATCAAAACCTAACAATGACTACATTAAGAGACAAACAGGTCCTGAATGAATCATGTTGCTCAATTTTTCTCAAACGCCTATTTTTCAACAGTTTTTCATTTGCAATGAATATTGAAGTTGATTAAAGGTATATCTTAGTGAAGAAGATCCTGGACTAGGAGCCATCCACAAACTCTTCCTAAGCTTCTACCAGGACGACAAATCTTGAGGTTCATGTCAATTTTGACAAGTAGTCCCCATGAGATCATCTGGATCATCAAACTATCTCCAAGTTCATGTCTATGACATGCAGTCTCGTGAGAGTAGTTTGGCACATTTTAAGCACAAAACAATCCTTCAATTTGATTTTTCATTTTTAACAAGAGCAGTTTTAGATTCTTAAAAGAACAAGAAGCTCAAGTAATGATCAATACTAGATTCAAGAGCTAACACAGCAATTTTGACAGGGCCAATCTCACAAAAGGAGCACTAATTGCGCAACTAGCTAAAAGATCCACAAATTGCAGTTTTTCAGTTCAAGTTATCTTAAAGTTCTAGCTCATTCAGCAAAGACTTAGCTACACATGTGAAAGCATGATAATTCTAGCAAGTCAAAGAACTAGATATGGCATTTGAAGTAGAATTGAAATACTAAAGCTCAGGAGGGTAATAAGCAAAGCTTCATCAATTTTAAAAAACAAGCAGAAGATCTTATATTACAATGCATCTTTTTGTGATTTTCATATGAATGCAATATGATACAATGAGATGCACAAAAGACTTAAAAAGCCTAAAAAGTGCAAAAAGATCAGAAGAAAATACCACTAGAAGAAGGTATCAGAAAAGATCAGAAAAACTCAGATAAACAAGGAAAGTTCAGAAGAACAAGGGAAGTTCATAACAGAGCCAACTCCCCCTCAAACCAACCCGTAGGGATAAATTACCCCTAACTCACTTCTCAAGGTGGCAAACCTAGTTGGATCTAAAGGCTTGGTGAGGATATCACCAACCGAGCCTCCGACTCCACGAAATGCAAGACAATATCACCCTTCTCGACATGATCTCTAAGAAAGTGATAGCGAATGTCTATGTGCTTGGTCCTAGAGTGTTGCACAGGGTTTTTAGCAATATTTATAGTAGAAGTGTTATCACAGAAAAGAGGAACACTATCAAAAGCCAACCCAAAGTCCTTAAGAGTGGACACCATCCACAAAATCTAACTACAGCAACTAGCAGCAGCTACATATTCAGCTTCAAGATGGATTGTGCAAATGTAAGACTGCTTCCTAGAAGACCAAGAGACAAGAGAAGTGTCTAAGAAGTGACAAGTGCCTGAGGTACTCTTCCTATCTAGCCGACAGCCCGCAAAATCAGAATCAGAAAACCTCCGAATGGACAAAGAAGAAGAGCAAGAATACCAAATGCCATACTAGAGAGTAGAATGTAAATACCTGATGATGCGCTTAACGGCTTGGCAATGGGAAGTTCTTGGAGACGCCTGAAACCTTGCACAGAGGTAGACCGTGAAGTGGATGTCCGGTCTTGAGGCCGTCAGGTATAGGAGGGAGCCGATCATGCTGCGGTACTCGCGTTGATCCACGGCTTCTCCTTCCTCATCTGGATCCAGAACAGTCGAAGTCGCCATGGGAGTGGCGATCGCTTGCGCCACCATCTCGGCGCTTGAGCAGATCCTTGGTGTACTTCGTCTGATGGATGAAGATCCCTTCCTTGCATTGCTTGATTTGAAACCCCAGAAAGTAATTGAGTTTTCCCATCATACTCATCTCAAATTCCCTAGACATGGTCTCAGAAAAACTAGAAACAAGAGCATGAGAAAAACCACCAAAGATAATATCATCTACATAAATCTGAGCAAGCAGGAAGTCATTGCCACGCCTAAGAATGAACAGAGTCTTGTCTACCTTTCCCATCTCAAAGTCATTCTTAAGCAGAAAGGTCTTAAGTCTATCATACCAGGCTCTAGGGGTTTGCTTAAGACCATACAAGGCTTTGGATAGCTTGAAAACATGATGTGGATGCTTGGGATTCTCAAAGCCTGGGGGTTGCCTAACATACACTTCCTCCTCTATAAAACCATTTAGAAAAGCACTCTTGACATCCATCTGATATAATCTAAAGTCCTTAGAAGCGGCAAATGTAAGCAGAATGCGAATGGCTTCCAATCTAGCAACAGGAGCAAATGTCTCATCAAAATCTAACCCCTCAACTTGGCTAAAACCCTAAGCTACCAACCTAGCCTTGTTTCTAACCACATAACCATCCTTATTTTGTTTATTTTTGAACACCCAACGGGTTCCTATCACATTATGACCACTAGGAGGTTCTACTAGGTTCCAGACCTAGTTCCTCTCAAAATTCTCTAACTCCTCATGCATGGCATTAACCCAGCTAGAATCAGATAATGCATGTGATATATCGCGGGGTTCGAAAGAAGCAACAAACGCAGAGTGGGAGTAGAGACTCGGATCGTGATACCTGGAGCGAGTGACTCGCTCATGAAGATTATCGATCATCTGATCCGGAGGATGACACCTCTGAATGTGAAGTGGAGCGCCCGGGGGAGGCAACATCTCTTCGACCTCCGCAGGTACTACTGATGATGAAGATGCAGCAGGAGCCTCAACTGAAGGTGAAGTAGTCGTAGCAGGTTCTGGAGCTTGGACAAGAACATCAGCAACAGGTGCAGGAGCAGTATCAAGTTCATTCTCATATTCTTCAACAAAAATACTCTATGTCACCTGTAAGTCACCTGAAACATCGGATCTAGCTCTAGGGCTAGTCTCATCAAAAGTGACATTGCATGTCTCCTGAACAATGTTAGTTTCAACATTAAAAACCCGAAAACCCCTCGAATGTGCAGGATAACCCAGAAATAAACCATCAAAAGTTCTTGATTCAAATTTATCTAAGTTTCCTGTCTTAAGAATGTAACAGCCCAAACTTAGGGTTTGTATTTCAAATGTAAAATTTTGAGGAGAAATAAAAACCTTTGTTGTCTCTTCAAATCATTTGAAAGTTTCTACATTTTTCCCTAGCAATTTCCATTTTCTAGAATTAAATTCTTGTGAATGGAAATTGTTGTCAGCACATTCTTAGCCTTCAAACTTGTGATCATCCCCTAGGAATATTTTTCCTGTCATCTCAATCATCCTATCTATCTCCCTGAATTATCTCACAATTTTTAGATTTTGTTTGCTATTTTAAATGCCCAAGTCAAACCAGTTTAGAAATCTGGTCAAACCTCTGGACAGCAGCTTGTGAAATTTGCTGGGAAAAATCTAGTACATGAAAACTCCTGGAAAAATTTCACAAGGTTGTCCTCTGTCCCTAGTAGCTACCATAAAAATTTCGAAATTTTTGGAGCTCAGAGCTACCTCTAAAAATTCCCCAAACCTCCTCTGTTTTTAAATCAAAACTAAAATCACTGCTCTCTGCTCTGACCCAACCTCGTGCTCGAGTCCGACTCGCACCGCTGGCTCGGTCGAACCAACTAGTTGCACCGCGCTCGATGAGTCGTCACCGTCCGATGCAGATCGAACGGTCCACGTGTGCGTATGCAACCGACTCGTCCGAATGCATACATCAATCTCGACCGTCCGCTTTAGATCCAACGGCCGATGCCTTCTGATTGAGTCTAACCACTGCTCGCGCCGCACCGACTCCGGCCGCGCCGCTTGCTTCGCTGCCGCCATGTGGGCCATCTCTCGCCGGCCGACTCGCCTTCTCCGCACTCACCGAGCTCGCGCCGCGTGCGCGCATGCTTGCCACGCCCTCGCCGCCGCCACCTTTGTCCCCGTGTCACCGTGAAGCATCGCCGGTCTCATCTACCCACCGAGCCCATCCACTACCCTTCGCCCATTCTCGAGCCTTCTTCGCCCAAGTTTTCTTCTGCCGAGAAGAATTGAGCTTAGCGCCGCCGCGTCCGAGCCGCCTTGAGCTAGCGATCGCACTGCCGTGATCCTCTTGCCTCGCCGCCTCCATTTTGTCTGCTCCAGCCCCCTGCGGCCCGTTGTATTGCCGTGAGCGACTTTGCTGCTCGCCTCCGTGATCTCGCCCCGCGAGCTCATCTCGCGTTCGTGAGTTTCTAGTTTCGCTTTTGGTCCTTTAGGATCGCAATCGACCACCGAGTCTAATCGTGACCTTGTTTCACCTTTGGTGCTTCACCGAGGCTTCGCGACGCTTTCTTCTCCAAGCTCTGCAAAGCGCCGCCGTGTCAATTCCGGCGCCACCGCCCTCCTCCATCAAGATCGTGGGCTTATCGTTGCCGGTGTCTCCGCGATCTCGAGGAGCTCCTTCCGCTTCGCCGCTCAGAAGCGCCATCTCCGCGAGCACCGCACCTTCTTCTCCGCCTCCGCCGCCGCGGCTCATCTCCAGAGCCATCGGGATCCGCAACACCGCCACCGAAGTTCGCGAAGTCCTTGCGGACCTCAAGGTATCACTCGCCGCCTTGAAACCCACTAGGTCGCTGACACGGCCGCACGGCCGCGCCGCCGTCCTCGCGCACCGCCAGAAAACCACCGGTGGTAATTGATTTAGCGCTAACCCTGCTTTAGCCGAAGTCACCGACTTGTGGCCCTCTCGTTAATCGCGTTCAGAAATCTTTCTATCCATCCGTTATGTTACACTCGAAGTCGCGCCTTGTGGCCCATAATGTCGCTTATGATTGCGTAAGTTTAAATGCGCTTCTATCGAAAGCGTATTTTTGCCGGGCATATGTATTAGGATTACGTTTTGTTGAAGCCAAGACGATTTTTTGAATACGCCGACATCACCTTCGCGGCAAAGCGGTTCGCCAAGACTTTCGCTGGGCCCGCCGCGCTGTTCGCTAGTTGGTGGGTAGAAAAAGTATTCATTGCTTTAGAATTTCTCGTTTGTGTTTTCGCTGAACTCGTTAATTCAATTAAACTTGTAAAATGCATAACTAATTCAATTTTTATCCAAATTACATGAATCCAAAGGTCGTTAATTTTCATTTTAAAGGTGCTATTTACTGAAATGAGTTTCACCTTTGTATCTGTAGCAAAAATCTGTTAATTAATTTAATGTTGTAGATTGTAACCTCCAAATTAGAAAATGCATATCCCTTCCAATAATTGTCCAAATTCAATAAGCCCACTCAGAAAATTTCCTTTCAAGATACTAGCTCTTAGAATAAGTCTTACACATCTGCTTCGCTCATGAAAATTTGTTAAGAAATTAACTAGTGACTTGCTGTGTTTTTAGCTTAGAAAATTCATAGAAAATTATTAATAACTTAAAGATGATTTGTTCTCTGTTTCTAAAATTTTGTTATATCTTGTTTAGGTCTGTGTGAGTTTTGGCATGATTTGAGGTTGTTGTATGTTTGAGTTTTGTCGGTGTTATTCGCTCTTATTTGTCGTTATGTTCGATCGTTAGGCTTCGATATTTGCGGCAACCCCGAGGACGATCCTCCGCAACATACCGAGCAACAAAGCACTGTGCAAGCGCTTTGATCATGTTTATCCTAAGATTTTAAAGTCTAATATTTTGTTTCACCGTATGTATGCATTGCTTAATTTGTGTTAAATTGATTAGTTACATCCGTAGTCGCATATCCTCGTAGACAAAATATTGATCTCTACTACCGAGCCTAGGTTATTTGGTCGTGATTAGAGGTCGCTGGATGATCTCTTGTCACTTAGTAGATCCGGTCACTTGCTTAGACATGCTTAGCTATCGGTAGAATCAAGGTTATCGACTTTAGTCGGTAACCTTGATCACATAAAGTCTACTATAACTTTATGTTTCAGCATTTTTGCTATGTTTAATTGCAAAACTAAAACTGAAAATAAAATGATTTAGACTTGGGCACAACGGTATGATTGGTGTGATCTGTTGGGTGTGATCGAATGGTGCCCGAGTCAACAAGGACCGAACATCTTGTTACATCAACTAAGCATTTTGCGTGCTAACCACACTAGAGTATATGGGACCTCTCTTGACCTAGTACTTTGGCGTGTATTGGCCCTCGGTCGCAGGGGTCGCAGGAGGGATGGAGGTGGAGCATGGTAGTTGTCCAAAAGCTTTATCCCGAGTGGGTAGTTGTCTTTTTCGGCTTTACCATGTAAGCGCATGGATTTCATCCATACGAGCTGCTCAGTAGTTAATACACAATATTGGAAAAAGTCTCGTAAGACTTAGTCAGGCCAGCATACCTTCGGTAGTGTGCTTTGGCTTAAAGGCGGTCTGAAGTGTGGGTACAGTGGTACACCCCTGCAGGGTTTCAAACTATTCGAATAGCCTCGTCCTAGGTTATAGACACGCTTGGCAAAGTCTTCCAAGAGTTAGACTACAACATTTAAATTAAAACTTGATGGGTGGTACGAATCTGGGATTCGTGCTATTGTGGTGACTATTGGGGTAGTCACCTCTAGGTGGTTACTTGTATCTATCTTTATTTCGCAGTTAGTTCAACAGTAAAAATGAATTGCAAACTTGCCTTTAAACTCAGACACAATATTGCAAATAAAGTTGGCTTTATGCAAATGAGACATATGACTTCCACCAAATAAGCTCGCATGTAGCATATGAACAGGTCCGCTAGTTCACACGTCAGTTTATGGGTACAAAGACAATCTTTGTACTGTGTGCTTTGCTTAATGTTTTGTTGCAGAGGAAGAAGGTGAGCCTGTGGGCCTCACTGTGGAGTCAGGCCGCCGCTGCAGGTGACGACTAGGCTTGGCGGTCCACCGATGCCTTGTGGGTTGGAGGCACACCGATTGGCTTTGTTTATAGCCATCTTATGGCGCTTTTGCTTCCGCTGCTTTCGTTGTTATTTGTGTATCCGTGGCCACGCCATTGTCTGTAATAATGTTCCTATTTGTTTATCTTCCGTTTGGTAGTGTGATGTTGGGACTCTATGTTTGGAATGGAGTTGATGTCTAATTTTGTAACGAGGCGTGTATATCGCTCGGGAAGTATACATATCTCGAGGATCGCTTTATTTGATTTGTGATGCTAGGACCGTGGTTGGTTACATTACAAGCCAAATAAACTGGGTCCTCACAAAGTTGGTATCGAGCCATTCGACCGTAGTAACCCAAGCATGGTCGCCCTTAGGATATTTTGAAAGTCTTATTTTCAAATTATAAAAGGTTTATGAAAGCCTAGGCGATTCCCGATTTTATTCCTTACCTATCTTAGCTTTCACTGCCTTACTCTAATTCAAGTTTTGAAACTTGGTTTTCTTTACCTTTCAAAAGATAGTTACTACCGGTGGAATTAGTCCGGGAGAACCATGAAGTTTAATCCAACTAAAAATTGTGGGAATAATAGGTAAGGTGTAAAGTGAGTAGTTATGTGTCCGACAGCCGGGTCGAACTTTATCCCGCTTTGTGTTTGTTTCTCGACTGCTTTCAGTGAATTTTGGGCTTTCTTGCTCTTCGAGTTGTTGCTAACTTGTCTTAGTGAAACAGATGGCCGAGAACGCATGCGTCAAGCTGGTCATGATGAGGAGCTTCCTCCTCCGACCATGGTCGAGGTTCTCGCCGATCGAGCGAACCGCATGGACCAGACGCGCATCTTGAGGTTATTGCTAGGAATACCTCCACTCTCGCCGGCAGGCGGGCACCGACTCGTGGGGACTTGCAGAGTTCCTCCGCACACGCCGCCGACTTTCTCCCGCCTCGAGGACCTCTCGATGCGGATGATTGGTTGCGCATGGTTGAGCGAAAGCTCAACATAGCCTCGCCGCCGTGCACGATAAGGCACTCTTCGCCCCACCACCTTGAGGGCGCAAACTCTCATGGTGGGAGAACTATTCGCATGCAGCCCGCGGGCCATGTGGTCGCGGGGAGGAGTTCAGTCGCCTTTCGCCGGGCCCACATCCCGTATGGCCCGATGAAGTCGAAGAAGAAAGAATTCTCGCGCTTCAAGCAAGGGCGCAAGTCCGTGACGGAGTACCGCACGCAGTTCAATCATCCGCTCGTTATGCTCCGGAGAGGTGGCCTATGAGGCTAAGCAGAGAAGTTTATGGATGGCTTGTCCGAGGAGCCGCAGACAAGTTATCTATCGTGACTTCCGACTTTCGTGCCTTGGTAGATAAGGCCATTGTTGCCGAGCATAAGGCAAAGGCGCTGGCGAGTCCCGCAGCGCAAATGGGAGGCGACGCCTACTCACACCACCTCGGCCGCCTCTGGCCGGGCAAAGACACTGGCCCGCTTTGCTCCACCAAAGACCGAGGCTATCCGCACCAGCTTCGCCCACCGCAGCCGTGAGCCACCACGGCGCTCGCGATCCAAGACAGAGCGCCTCCGCAATCCGGCGCCGAGGTTACTTGTTTTCGCCGCCACAACAAGGGCCATTATGCGCACGCTCGCTCGTATCGTTGCAGTAGCCCTCGTCCCATGGAGGACGCGCAGGGAGTGGTCACCCACCGACCGTAAGATTATCCGAAGACCCAGTGGTGCGAGCAATGGTCGAGTCAACCATCTATCACCGAGGAGGCTCGGAGGCGCCGATGTCGTGATTGGTACACTTTTGTCAATTCGCCCCGCCGCAGATTATTTGATTCGAGCATCGATTCTTTTATTTCAAGATCGCTTGTTGCTACTAGTGGTCTTCATTGTGTACCTTGGGGTTCCTTTGCTCATCCGCCTCCGGGTCGGAAATGAGAGCCGATTTACAATGTCGGGATGTTCCTATCATAGTCGGGCGAGGATTTTGGCAAATCTTATTCGCTCTTCATCAATGAGTCCGATGTGATTCTTGGCATGGATTGGTTGTCCCAACATTTTGGACAGATCGATTGTGCCAGAAGAGTGTCTATCTCACCACTCTTCAGCGAGCAAAGTTGGATTTTCGCCACACCGCAGGACCACATCTCGGTGCATTAGAAGCTTAAGTCACTTGCGCATTCGTGGATGTTCCCATAGTATCCGACTTTGTGGATGTCTTTCCAAGATTTGCCCGGATGCCTCCGGTTCGAGACCTTGAGTTTGTCATTGAGTTGCTGCCCAGATCGCCCTATTTCAAGGCGCCAGACGGATGCCTCCCAATGAGCTAGAAGAATTGAAGAAGCAGCTTGGTGAGCTCCAAGCAAAGGGCTTCATCCGTCCTCAGCCATCTCCTTGGGGTTGTCCTGATCTTTGTGAAGAAGAAGGACAAGACTTTGCGCATGTGTGTTGATTACCGCCCTCTCAATGAGGTGACGGTGAAGAACAAATATCCTCTCGCCTCGCATTGATGATCTGCTTGATCAGCTGATCGGAGCCTGTGTGTTCTCAAAGGTTGATTTGAGAATGGGGTATCATCAGTCGATCGATCTCGAGGATATTCAAGACGGCCTTCACTACTCGTTATGGTCTGCATTTAGTACACCGCCATGTCCTTTGGCTTAACCAATGCTCCACTTTGTTCATGAACTTGATGAATTCAGTGTTCATGGAGTTTTTGGACAAATTTGTGGTGGTCTTCATTGATGATATTCTTATTTATTCCAAGACGGAAGCAGAGCATGCCGAGCATCCAAGATTGTTTTGGGCAAATTATGAGCACCAAATATATGCGGTTCAAAGAAATGTGAGTTCGTTGAAGGAAGTGGCATTCTTGGGCCATGTTCTTCAATGAGGCATAGCCGGGATCCCAAAGAAGGTCGATGTTCTATCTTGGGGTCACCAAGTCGGTCATCGATGCGGAGTTTTCTTGGTTTAGCGGGCTACTCACCGCCGCTTTATCGAGAACTTCTCCAAGATCGCAGTCGATGACCGAATTGCTCAAGAAGGACAAGAAGTTTGTGTGGTCCTCTCTTGTGATGAGAGCTTTCAGAGCTCAAGCAGCTGTTGACCTCACCCAGCCCTTACTCTTCCCGATATCCACAAGAGCTTCGATATTTATTGCGATGCCTCTCTTCAGTGGACTCTGTGTGTCCTTATGCAGAAGGCAAGGCGCAGCATATGCATCCCTGGCAGCTTGAGACCACATGAGCTCAACTATCCCACCCATGATTTGGAGCTTGTCTGTGGTTCATGCACTCAAGATTTGGCGGCATTATCCGATTGGTAACCGTGGAGGTGTATTCGATCACAAGAGCTTGAAATATTTGTTCACCCAACAGATCCAACCTCAGCAGAGGAGATGGCTAGAATTGATCAAAGATTATGATATGGGTATTCAGATCATCCTGCAAGGCCAACGTGGTTGCCGATGCACTTAGCCAAAGGTGTATTGCAATACTTTGATGATCCAGAGCAAAGAACCGCACTTCTTGCAATTTCTCGCCTCAACTTGGGATTGGTTGAGCCTGTTCCTTGTCGCTTTGGTTGTGCAACCAACCTTGGTGGATCAAATCAAGGCAAGACAAAGAATCGATGATGGTGTGGGTAAAATCGCTGCAATATCAAGGATGGATCACCAAGTGTTTCACGTAAGATGAGCACGGTGTTGTATGGTTTGAGCAATACCGTGGTTCCAAAGGTTCGGAATTGCGGATTTGATTCTTCAGAGGCCCATGATTCGCCTTTGTCTATCCATCCCGGCCACCAAAATGTACCAAGATCTCGCGCGAGATTCTCGTGGACTCGCATGAAGCGCGATTGCTGTGTTCGCTGCCGATGTGACGATGTTGTCGTGGTCAAGGCCGAGCATCATGGCCCAGCAGTCTTCTCCACTCTTGCCTATACCGAGTGGAAGTGGATTCTGAGGGCATGGATTTCATCACCGGTTTGCCCTGCTCATCCAAGGGAAATGACGCCATTTGGGTTGTCATTGACAAAGCTAACGAAGTGGCGATTTCTTCCGGCCAAGAGTCGCCCGGTGGAACCTCTAGCCGAGCTCTATGTATCAAGGATTGTGAGCTTGCATGGTGTGCCCAAGACGATTGTGTCGGACCGTGAGCGCTCATTTACCTCTCGGTTTTGGCATTGTCTCAGGAGGCCATGGGAACTCATCTACTTTCAAAGACGCCTATCATCCTCGTATCGATGGTCGACGGAGCGCGCCAATCGTGTGCTTGAAGATATGCTCCGGCTTGTGTTCTTTCCTATGGAAGAATTGGGAGAAGTGCCACCACTTGCGTAGTTCTCTTATAACAACAATTTTCCAGTGCTAGTCTCAGATGGCACCATTTGAGGCTTTGTATGGGAGGCGCGTGCACACCTCTAAACCGGTCGAACCGTGAAAGGCGCTTTGGCCAGATACCATCAATGAGGCCGAAAGTCAAGTGCGCTTGATTCGTGAGCACTTGCGCGTAGCTCACCTCAGTAAGAGCTATGCAGACGGCGCCGTGAGTCGAAGTTTCACCCAATGACTTTGTGTATCTCAAAGTCTCACCTCCAAAGGTCATCGCTTTGGTGTCAGGCGTTGGCTCCCTGCATGTTGGACCGTGATCGCATCATCAAGAAAGTGGGAGCTGTTGCATACAAGTTAGAATTGCCACTACACTTGAAGGGGTGCATGATGTTTTCCATGTGTCACAATTAAAGAAGTGCCTCCGTGTTCCGGTTGAGGAAACGCCATTGGAAAATATCGATGTGCAGAAGATCCGTCTTATCGGAGCGCCCCGCTCAGTATCCTCGATGAAGCTGAACGCAGAACGAGGAACCGTGTGATCAAGTTCTCAAAGTTCAGTGGTCAAACCACTCCGAGGATGAAGCCACTTGGGAGCGGGAAGATCGCCTCCTGAGCAGATTACCCATCCTTCTTCTCCCAGTGATCAATCTCAAGCGAGATTCCTGTAAGGGGGAGATTTGTAACAGCCCTAACTTAGGTTTGTATTTCAAATGTAAAATTTTGAGGAGAAATAAAACCTTTGTTGTCTCTTCAAATCATTTGAAAGTTTCTACATTTTTTTCCCTAGCAATTTCCATTTTCTAGAATTAAATTCTTGTGAATGGAAATTGTTGTCAAGACATTCTTAGCCTTCAAACTTGTGATCATCCCTAGGAATATTTTTCCTGTCATCTCAATCATCCTATCTATCTCCTGAATTATCTCACAATTTTAGATTTTGTTTGCTATTTTAAATGCCCAAGTCAAACCAGTTTAGAAATCTGGTCAAACCTCTGACAGCAGCTTGAAATTTGCTGGGAAAATCTAGTACATGAAAACTCCTGGAAAATTTCACAAGGTTGTCCTCTGTCCCTAGTAGCTACCATAAAATTTCTGAAATTTTGGAGCTCAGAGCTACCTCTAAAAATTCCAAACCTCCTCTGTCTTTTAAATCAAAACTAAAATCACTGCTCGGCTCGACCCAACTCGTGCTCGAGTCCGACTCGCACCGCTTGCTCGGTCGAACCAACTAGTTGCACCGCTGCGCGGCCGATGGTCGTCACCGTCCGATGCATCGAACGGTTCCACGTGTGCGCATGCAACCGACTCGTCCGAATGCATACATCAATCTCGACCGTCCGTTCTAGATCCAACGGCCGATGCCTTCTTGATTGAGTCTAACCACTGCTCGCGCCGCACCGACCGGGCCGCGCCGCTTGCTTCGCTGTCGCTGTGGGCCATCTCTGCGGGCGACTCGCCTTCTCCGCGACTCACCGAGCTCGCGTCGTGGCGCGCATGCTTGCCACGCCCTCGCCGCCGCCACCTTTTGTCCCCTGTCACCGGTGGAAGCATCGCCGGTCTCATCTACCCACCGAGCCCATCCACTACCCTTCGCGCCCATTCTCGAGCCTTTCTCCGCCCAAGTTTTCTTCTGGCCGGAGAAGAATTGAGCTTAGCGCCCGCTGTCCGAGCCGCTTCTGAGCTAGCGACCGCACTGCCGTGATCCTCTTGCCTCGCGCCCATTTTGTCTGCTCTGTGCCCTCACGGCCCGTGTATTGTCGTGAGCGACTTCGCTGCTCTCCGCCTCCGTGATCTCGCCCGCGAGCTCATCTCGCGCTCGTGAGTTTCTAGTTTCGCTTTTGGTCCTTTAGGATCGCAATCGACCACCGAAGTCTAATCGTGACCTTGTTTCACCTTTGGTGCTTCACCGAGGCTTCGCGACGCTTTCTTCTCCAAGCTCGCAAAGCGCCGCGTCAATTCCGGCGCCACCGCCTCCTCCATCATCAAGATCGTGGGCTTATCGTTGCCGGTGTCTCCGCGATCTCGAGGAGCTCCTTCCCGGCTTCGCCGTCAGAAGGCCATCTCCGCGAGCACCGCACCTTCTTTCTCCGCCTCCGCCGCCGCGGCTCATCTCCCGAGCCATCGGATCCGCAACACCGCCACCGAAGTTCGCAAGTCCTGCGGACCTCAAGGTATCACCGCCGCCTTGAAACCCACTAGGTCGCGCATCGGCCGCACGCCGCGCCGCCGTCCTCGCCAGCACCGCGGTGAAACCACCGGTACTGATTTAGCGCTAACCCTCGCTTTAGCCGAAATCACCACTTGGGCCTCTCTCGTTAATCGCGCCTAGGAAATCTTTCATCCATCCGTTATGTTACACTCGAGTCGCCTTGCCAGGCCCATAATGTCGCTTATGATTGCGTAAGTTTCGAATGCTTTTATCGAGAAGCGTATTTTTGCCGGGCATATGTATTAGGATTACGTTTGTTGAAGCCGAAGACGATTCTTTGAATACGCCGACGTCACCTTCGCGCAAAGTGTTCGTCAAAGACTTTCGCCGCCCGCTCGCGTTGTCCGCTAGTTGGTCAGGGTAGAAAAGTATTCATTGCTTTAGAATTTCTCGTTTGTGTTTTCGTTGAATCATAATTCAATTAAACTTGTAAAATGCATAACTAATTCAATTTTTATCCAAATTACATGAATCCAAAGGTTGTTAATTTTCATTTTAAAGGTGCTATTTATCAAATGAGTTTCACCTTTGTATCTGAGCAAAATCTGTTAATTAATTTAATGTTGTAGATTGTAACCTCCAAATTAGAAAATGCATATCCCTTCCAATAATTGTCCAAATTCAATAAGCCCAATTCTCAGAAATTTCCTTTTCAAGATACTAGCTCTTAGAATAAGTCTTACACAATCGCTTCTCGTTTCATGAAAATTTGTTAAGAAATTAACTAGTGACTTGTCGTGTTTTTAGCTTAGAAAATTCATAGAAAATTATTAATAACTTAAAGATGATTTGTTCTCTGCTTCTAAAATTTTGTTATATCTTGTTTAGGTCAGGTGAGTTTTGGCATGATTTGAGGTTGTTGTATGTTTGAGTTTTGTCGTGTTATTCGCTCTATTTGCCGTTATGTTCGATCGTTAGGCTTCGATATTTCATGCAACCCCGAGGACGATCCTCCGCAACATAATCGAGCAACAGCAGCCTGTGCAAGCGCTTGATCATGTTTATCCCAAGATTTTAAAGTCTAATATTTTGTTTCAAATTGTATGTATGCATTGCTTAATTTGTGTTAAATTGATTAGTTACATCCGTAGTCGCATATCCTCGTAGACAAAATATTGATCTCTACTACCCGAGCCTAGGTTATTTGCTGTGATTAGAGGTCACTGGATGATCTCTTGTCACTTAGTAGATCCGGTCGCCTTGCTTAGACATGCTTAGCTATCAGAGAATCAAGTGTTATCGACTTTAGTCAGAATCTGATCACATAAAGTCTACTATAACTTTATGTTTCAAAGATTTTTGCTATGTTTAATTGCAAACTAAAACTGAAAATAAAATGATTTAGACTTGGGCACAACGGTATGATTGGTGTGATCGTTGGTGTGATCGAATGGTGCCCGAGTCAACAAGGACCAACATCTTGTTACATCAACCAAGCATTTTGCGTATAACCACACTAGAGTATATGGGACCTCTCTTGACCTAGTACTTTACGTGTATTGGCTCCGGTCAGGGTCGCAGGAGGGATGGAGGTGGGAGCATGGTAGTTGTCCAAAAGCTTTATCCTCGAGTGGTAGTTGTCTTTCGGCTTTATCATGTGCGTATGGATTTCTATCCATACGAGCGGCTCGTAGTTAATACACAATATTGGAAAAAGTCTCGTAAGACTTAGTAGTGCCTGCATACCTTCTGTGAGTGTGCTTTGGCTTAAAGGGGGTCCAAGTGTGGCACATGGTACACCCTGCAGGGTTTCAAACTATTCAATAGCCTCGCCCTAGGTTATAGACACGCTGCAAAGTCTTCCAAGAGTTAGACTACAACATTTAAATTAAAACTTGATGGGTGGTACGAATCTGATTCGTAGCTATTGTGGTGACTATTGGGTAGTCACCTCTAGGTGGTTACTTGTATCTATCTTTATTTCGCAGCTTAGTTCAACAAAGAAATGAATTGCAAACTTGCCTTTAAATCAGATACAATATTGCAAATAAAGTTGGCTTTATGCAAATGAGACATATGACTTCCACCAAATAAGCCTCGCATGTAGCATATGAACAGTCCATAGTTCACACGTCAGTTTGCGGGTACAAAGACAATCTTTGTACTGTGTGCTTTGCTTAATGTTTTGTTGCGTAGGAAGAAGGTGAGCCTCGGGGCCTCACTGCGTGAGTCAGGCCGCCGCCGTGGGTGACGACTAGGCTTGGCGGTCCGGCCGATGCCTTGTGGGTTGAGGCACACCGATTGGCTTTGTTTATAGCCATCTTATGGCGCTTTTGCTTCCACTGCTTTTCGTTGTTATTTGTGTATCCGTGGCTACGCCATTGTCTGTAATAATGTTCCTATTTGTTTATCTTCCGCTTGTAGTGTGATGTTGGGACTCTATGTTTGGAATGGAGTTGATGTCTAATTTTGTAACGAGGCGTGTATATCGCTCGAAGTATACATATCTCGAGGATCGCTTTATTTGATTTGTGATGCTAGGACCGTGGTTGGTTACATTACAAGCCAAATAAATTGGGGTCCTCACAAAGAATGAAACACTTAGATCCAAAAAGTCGAAAGTGAGAAACAGAGGGTTTTCTACCAAATCGAAGTGTAACACCCTGGCTATCCAGAAGCCAAAATGTTACCTAAAGACTCTAACATTCATTCATAATCATGAGAATTGAAGCAATACTCCAAGTTATAACGAAAGAAAGATGTATCTCACATAAGGCATAATCGTTCAACTAATAAGAACTTGAGCAGGCAAGTTCCACAAATGGAAAATAAATATCCATAACCAACCAGAGGCTTCATCTACATAACACCTCAATTATTACAGATTAACTCTAATCAAATAGAGAGATTCATCCAAGATCTTTTATTGAAACGAAATAAGGTGATGAGTGTTTAGTGCACGCCTACTCCTCCCGCTAGAATCATCATCAATGGCCACCTAAAACAAAATAAAGAAACAAGAGTGAGTCCGGGACTCAGCAAGTACAACGATTATAAGAACATATTACATGTAGGGACATGGCACATAAGGAATATATGAAAGATAGAATCAGAATGCATGAATGCCATGAACCAATGGATCGCACTGCTTATATCGTATAGCAAGTGACACACCCCGGTGTTCACCTAAGCCCGTATTTATCAAATACGGGATCCAAATATCGTATGAAGAACGTTTCATATGGGTGTCCAAAATCGCCCACATTGGAATGGAGGGACTTCACTTGCCCATTATGGAATTGATGGGACTTTAGACTCCACTCGTGGAGCCCACCCGTGGACGGATGGGGCGCCTTAGGGGCGTGAGGGGGAAGAGAGGAGGGTGGAAGGGGGCGGCGGCCAAGAGGGGGAAAGAGGGCTCGGCCAAAGGGGGGAGAAAGAAAAGGGGCTGGTTAGGGTTAGGAGGGGGGCGCATGGGCCTAGGCCCATGTGGGACATCCTGGCCGGGCGCAAGGCCTGAATGGCCTGGCCAGGGGCCCAACCCGCTAGACTGCTCCAAAAACGGAAAGAAAACACTAGCAGCCTTTTTCCGAATAAAACCCCTCTAATCGAAACTCGGAGTATTACATTCTACCCCCCTAAACAGAATTCGACCCCGAATTCTAACCAACGAGACGAACACAAGAACGGAATACTAACAGAGTGGAAGCAAGGGGTTAGCACGTACCGAAAATGAATAGGTCAGATATCGCCGCGCATGCGAGACTCTAACTCCCAAGTGGCTTCCTCCTGACCGATGAGACCAAAGAACCTTGACATACTTCAATGTCTTGCCTCGTAACCCGCCTCGACTCTTCCGCACTTTCATCTGGTCGGGACTCAAAGTAAGGTCCCGCCAATGATCAAGGGCTCCAACGAATAGCATGCCCGGTCTCTCAAGAACTTCTCAACATTGATACGTGGAACACATTATGAACTCCTTGCATGGATTCTGAAGATCCAAGCGGTAAGCCAACTTCCCAACTCGTGCCAAGATTAGAAAAGGTCCAATATACCGCGGGCTAAGCTTCCTTTGGTACCAAAACGCACCACACCTTTGGTAGGCGATACCCTTTAATAGAACCTCGTCCCCACCTCAAACTCCAAGTCTCACCGCCTCACATCGGCGTAGCTCTTCCGCCGCCTGAGCAGCAAATGTTTTTTCTTATCTCCGCCACTCGCCACGGTTTGTTGAACCCAATCAGACCCAAAATCGCTCGTTTCTCCAACCGCATCCCAACACAACGGAGATCTACACTTCTCCCATAAAGAATCTCAAATGGAGCGGCTCAACGCTAGAGTGATAATCGCTATTATGTTTAACTCGCCAAAGGTAGGTGATCTTCCCAACTTCCCTTCCAGACGAAATACAACATCTAAGCATGTCCTCTAGGGTCTCGAATTGTGCGCCAGATCGACTATCTGCTTGGGGATGAAATGCGGTGCTCGAGACGGTGTGTGCCCAAAGCACTCTGCAAGCTCTCCCAAAACTTGAGACAAACTTAGCATCTCGATCTGAAATAATAGTCTTCGGCACCCCATGCAACCGCACTACCTCTCGCACATAGAGAGGAGCCAAATCACTAGCCGAGTTGGTCGCATTTAATAGGGATGAAATGTGCAGACTTGCTAAACCGGTCCACTATGACCCGGAGAAGGCCCTTCCTCGCGGCGCGCGGTAAACCAACTACAAAATCCATAGAGATATCGCCCCACGCCAAACCGAACCTCCAACGGCTGCAATAACTCGCTGGTCGCTATGTTCGGCCTTGACCTTCTCGGCATATACTAAGACGCCACATACCGGGCGATATCGACCTTCATCCTTTTCCACGTAAACTCTTCTTCAAATCCTTGTACATCTTGGTCTCACCAGGTGTACGGTATAATGAGTACGTGAGCTTCCCTTAGATCTCTTCCTTCACTTGTGCCGTCAGGAACACAGAGGCGACCTTTAAATCGCAATGCCCCGATACATCTATGCTGAAATGGCCTTGCTTACCCTCATCAATTCGCTTCTTCACTGCAGGAGCATTTGATCATGCCGTTGTGCTTCGCACTGCTCCGAATGGCTATCTCAAGAATCAATCGAAGTCTCGCCAGATGCACCCGCATAGCGTAAGGAGATATCCATTCGCCAAAGTCGCAATAAGACAACCGAGAGTAGGAGGTGTCGCCTTGCGCTCAAGGCATCGCCACAACATTCACCTTGCCGGTGATATCGATGGTAAGATCATAGTCCTTGATCAATTCTAACCACCTCCTCTGCTCCCAAATTCAGATCCTTCTGGTAAAGATGTATTTTAGGCTCTATGGTCGTGAATATATCGCAGCCTCTCCGCATAAATAATGGCGCCAGATCTTCAAAGCAAGAACCACCGCCGCAAGCTCTAAATCATGGGTAGGGTAATTCGCCATGTTTCAACTGCCTCGATGCATAAGCAATCACCTTGCCATCCCGCATAAGTACACACCCAAGTCCAACTTTCGACGCATCGTAATAAATCGTGGAAACGCTCCCAGCTCGGGAGGGCAAGAACCGAGCGGTCACCAACCTCTCCTTCGTGGTACAAAAACTGTGCTCACATGCATCGTAATTCACCAAATTTGATACCCTTCGCACAATCGACAACGGTTCAGCAATGGTTGAGAATCCTCCACAAAACGCCGATAATAACCAGCTAAGCCCGTAAAACCTCACTTCTTTGACATTGGCTGGCCTTTTTCCACTCTACCACCGCAAATCTTGCTAGATCAACTGAAATACCTTCTGATTGATTACATGGCCCAAAACCCAACCTCGTAAATCCGTAATTCACACTTCTTCGCCTGGCATAGAATCTGCTCTTCCTCGCCGCTTTCAAGGACCAACTCGATGTCGACATGATCTTCCTTCGCCTTTGAATAAATCGTAATATCATCGATGAATACTACAACGGTTATCAAGGTACGTGTAGCATACTATTCATGACTTCCATGAAAACTCAGAGCGTTAGTTAGTCCAAAAGACATCACTTTATACTCAAAGTGGCCATACCGTAGAGAAAGCCGCCTTCTCGATATCTTGCTCCTGACTAACTCGATTATAACTCGATCAAGGTCCATCTTGAGAATATCTTAGCCCCTTTAGTTGATCAAAGAGATCCTCAATGCGAGGCAAAGGGTATTTATTCTTCACGGTAGTTCGGTTGAGAGCCCTGTAATCCACACACATACGCCTAACCGCCGCTTTTCTTCTTGGTGAATAAAACAAAGCGCCCACGTAAACACTTCACGGATCAAACCCTTGGACAAAAGATCATCCAATTGCTTCTTCAACTCCTCCCGAAATGGACGAGCCAACCGCACGAGACATCGAGATAGGTCGAGTCCTCGAATAAGATCAATCCGAATTCCACCTTTCGCCCGGCGGCATCCCGTGAAGCTCCGCAGAAAACATTAGGGAACCTCATTCACCACAGAATCGCCAATATGCAAGTATGAATCGCTCTTCTCACCGAGAGACCAAAACAACCCAATGGTTGAGGGCCGATGTCTAGGGAACAGCCGGCTAACACGAACAAGGAATCGAACGGTGCACCGCCTCAAACACCAATTTCCACCTGATGGTGTCTGCAAGGTCACCGCTCTTCGTAAACAACAAATCCGCACGATAATCGAATAACCACCCATGCCTAAAATAACATCAAAAGGTGACATCTGATTACTATGAGGTTAGCAAAGGAAACTTTCATCATCAATAATGATAGAACACCTGTGACACGTCAGAACTAGATATGAGGCCCCCGAGAACCGACTACCACAGACTGAAATATGCCGCAAACTCAAACCCGCCTTCTAGCAAACTCCGTGACACAAACGAATAAGTGGCCCTCAATCAAAAAGAACAAAGGCCTCAATCAATCAACTAGCGAGTACCGCCACCACATCGTATGCCCACGCCTCCCGGAGTAGGCATGAGTAGACTCGCTGTACGGCAGCGTATGATGCACCGCGCAGGTGCGGAAGAACAGGTAGCTGCAGTAAAGCGAACGAGGGTGGGGCAGACGGCACGGGCCCAGAGAAACTCGAGGAGGCGAGGCGAAGGCGCCGCAGAGGAACCCAACCAAGGGTGGCCGGGATGCAGAACCGCGCGAGTCTCGAATCGACTCGTGGAGTGCTAGAGGAAGGAACCGGGACCCGCTCCCACTTGATGATGCTCGCCGGCTCGCTTGCACACCGACCGCTTGTGACCATCCCGACCACACCGACGACAAGTCCCCTTAAATGAACATTCAAGCCCTGTCCGCTACCACACTTGAAGCATTTCATTCCTTGGCTCGAACAGGCGCAATGGCCAAAGTGCGACGACGAAGAACGTGGCGCCGATTTAAGAAGATCGCCATTGCCGAAGGACGAGTGCCGATTTCTAACCCTCTTGGAAGCAAAGGTCGAGACGACCCACCCCACCACCGAACTCCGCTCGCCAAAGCCGTAACCACCAACGCGATGTAACCACCGCCGCCGCTCGGAAGAAAGATCCTCTCCAACTCCATTCCCGGCCCGATCAACCACTTGAGCTGAAGTCACGCAAGCTCTGCCGCACCCAAAACATGGCGATATTTCCCGTTGAGGCTCTCGCGAACCTCTTAGCCTTCTCTCGATCATCATTAGCTACCGCGGTACAAAACGCATCGCATTGTTGAACTCGGTCTCATACTCCGCCATCGCCTTCTTTCCTTGAGCCAAAGTCGCAGCGGATCGCCCATCCTCTCAAGGAATGAATCGATAGAACTTCACCCTAAACTGCTCCACAAAGTCTTCCTGTGATCGGTTCTCGCAATGGGGTCCTAGCGCATGTAACCCTTCCCACCAAATATCACCGGCCCTTCAATTGAAAGGCCACAAACCGCGCTTCGCGCCGGGTCATCTCTAGAGTTCCAAATTGCCTCTCCATGTAACGTAATCCAATCTGCAGCCTGAACCGGAGTACCCGCCTGCCGAAAGTGTCCAAACGGAGCGACATCCACTCACGAGGCTCATCTCGCCTCGTGGAGTTGCTGCAACAACCGCTCGCCACGTGTAGGTGCCGTGGGTGGGGCGGTTAGCAATCGCCGACGAAGACGCCAAACTCCTCTCAAGGTTTTGAATGATCACACCGACGTGGCTCGAGCCAGCGATCGTTGAGGAGCCGAGGCAACCTCTCCGCGTAGTACCAACGCTTCTCAATCGGAGGTGAAGAGACAAATGACCACGCCCACGATCGCGCCACGGCTCGGACGCCACGCCACGACCCGCCTCTCGCCATCTAAGAACACCACAACAAATTAACTAAACAATCACCAACATTTAAATGAAAACACGTAATCAATATCACAATCGCCATGTTATGAAACATAACAAATGAACTTGTAGAAACAAAGAATGACCCAACCCCACCCATCATGTATAGTGTGTCAATTTAATTTTAAAATTTTCATCCACGCACCTAAAGCCCGCTCGATACTAATCAGTAACACTGCTATCCGAAGCCAAAATGTTACCTAAAGACTCTAACATTCATTCATAATCATGAGAATTGAAGCAATACTCCAAGTTATAACGAAAGAAAGATGTATCTCACATAAGGCATAATCGCTCAACTAATAAGAACTTAAGCAGGCAAGTTCCACAAATGGAAAATAAATATCCATAACCAACCAGAGGCTTCATCTACATAACACCTCAATTATTACAGATTAACTCTAATCAAATAGAGAGATTCATCCAAGATCTTTTATTGAAACGGAAATAAGGTGATGAGTGTTTAGTGCACGTCTACTCCCTCCCGCTAGAATCATCATCAATGGCCACCTAAAACAAAACAGCAAACAAGAGTGAGTCCGGGACTCAGCAAGTACAACGATTACAAGAACATATTACAAGTAGGGACATGGCACATAAGGAATATATGAAAGATAGAACTGTAATGCATGAATGCCATGAACTGAATGGACTGCACTCAAGCTTATACTGGTATAGCAAGTGACACACCCGTCGGTGTTCACACTAAGCCCGTGATTTATCAAATACGGGATCCAAATATCGTATGAAGAACGTTTCATACGGTGTCCAAAACTGCCCACATTGGAATGGAGGACTTCACTTGCCCATTATGGAATTGATGGGACTTTAGACTCCACTCTCGTGGAGCTCCACTCCCGTGGACGGAACATGAACATGATTGCATGAATAAATTTATGAACAATGGAAGATACCATCTCTACTCATAAGAAAAACATACATAATGAACATGGTCATCATAACATTCCACTCCCGTGGATGGCACATGAACGTTTAAGCTTCTCACACATTAACATAACACTATACCAATCAACAAGCATCCGGGGTTTACAAACCACACATAAGTCACTGTACTTGCCTTTAGCGTAGCGGTGCGTTGGAAGGCAACGAAGAAGCCGCTAACCTTGGTGCCTCACCCCCTACACCAAAGTTACTCAATAAGAACCAAGTCATCAAGAAACTACTCGCATCACACTAACTTATAACCCCAATCCCACCATCTAGATGATACCCGCTGCTTGAATTAACCCACATTCTAGCAGAAAGTCTATACGGACAGCAGCGGAATAAATAGCATAACTTTCGATCTACAACTCGAAAAGGGGTGTTCTCAGGCTTGATTGAAAGGTAATACAATTATCTACAACAACCTAGTTGATGGAACTCTCGAATTCTAAATGTATCAAACTCCCCAAGACCAACAAACCCCGTCTGTCCGAACTTCTGGCAATTTTCTGGACAGCAGCACAGAAAGTGCCAAAACTAATGTCCTGAGACCCCAAACGAGGTGAGCCCACATCCTACACGAGCTTAACAAATATATCTACAACTTTGTAGTTGACGAGATAACCCAATTCGGCCAAATTAAATTGCTAACTATCAAACGAAAAACAGAACAGAATCTGACTAAGCAATTAGAACAGCAGAATTGAAACTGTCATAACTTTTAATCTACAATTCCGAATTGGGCGTTCTTTAACAATATCAAAAGATAAGACCAAGGCCTACAATAACCTAGTTGGGTGGAAGCCCTGAATTTTCCATTAACACATCCAAAATTAAAAGACAAAACTGACAGTTTATTCTCGTCAGGATTCTGGACAGCAGAGACGAAAACTACCATAACTTTTGATCCGCATATCGGAATTCAGTGTTCTTGGCGGCCACCGAAAGCTAAGAACAAAAACTACATATCTCTAGGAGATGGACAACCCAGATTCGGCCTCTAACATCACAAAAAAGTCCACGCAACAGTCTGGACAGAACCGAATTTCTGCTCGCAGCAATACGTTCTAACCAAATATGAATCAAATCGCCTCTACCACTAATCAAAAGACGCAGGGTCGGCATCCGATACCTTTGCAGCAACCAGGAAGTAGGCGGAAGATCCTCGAGAAGATGATCTCCCTCCTTCTCATCTCCTTTGCCCCAAGCAAGGTGCTGTCCTCTCAAATCCTTGCGCAACCGGCAGCGGAGAAGGTCCAAGGCAGTTGGGGAGGCAAACCAAACAGGGACCAGCAACCAGGGAGGATGGGGCGGCTCCTAGGGGCAGGGGCGAGGGGAAGAGAGGAGGGTGGAAGGCGCGGCCAAGAGGGGGAAAGAGGGCTCGCCAAAGGGGGAGAAAGAAAAGGGGTGGTTAGGGTTAGAGGGGGCGATGGGCCTAGGCCCATGTGGGACATCCTGCCGCCACAAGGCTCGAATGGTTCTGCCAGGCCCAACCCGCTAGACTGCTCCAAAAACGGAAAGAAAACACTAGCAGCCTTTTTCCGAATAAAACCCCTCTAATCGAAACTCGGAGTATTACACGAAGCTCATAAGAAGTCTTGCCCAAGGATGATATCAAGAAGACACGATTTGCAATATGGCAAGCTGTAGCAATAGCTTCGGCCCAAAACCTTCTCGGTGTGCTATACTCATCTAGCATCGTCCTAACCATCTCGACTAAGGTTATGTTCTTCCTTTCCACAACGCCATTCTGTTGAGGGACATGTGGAGAAAAGAACTGATGTTCAATTCCACGCTCAGCACAAAAAGAGGCAAACGAGCCATTCTTGAACTCCGTGCCATTGTCACTGCGGATCGCTCTCAAGGCACTCGGAAGTTTAGAAGCCAAACGAAGAACAAGATCACGATAGTGACCAAAAGCTTCATCATTCGAAGCAAGAAAGAACACCCAAGTGTATCTCGAAAAATCATCGACTATGACAAGAATGTACCATTTGCCACCAATTGACCGAACCTAGCAGACCAACAAAGATCCATATGAAGCAACCGTCCCGTCCGGTACCATGACCATAGTCATGAAGGGTGTGAGGCGGCAACTTGCTTGCCATACCTACAGGGCGCACATACTGCATCCTTGACAGCTTTGAGTTTGGGCAAACCTCTCATGAGATCAAGGTTGCTAACTCGCGTCAGATGATCAAAACCAATGTGCCTCAAACGTCGGTGCCAAAGCCAGAAATCAGAAGAAGGTGTAATCAAACATTTAAGAGAATCAGCAAGAGATTCAAAAAAAATCAGCTCCAAAGATCCTAGCAGCTCTATAAATTCCAAAACGAGCTCACCAAATTAATCAAGCACTGACAAGCATTTTTCTTAAAAATAGTCTCATAGCCATCATCAAGAAGTCGTGAGACGTAGAGTAAATTAAACTCGAGCTTGTCCACAAGGGCGACGCCCTTAGGATGAAGTTGTCGCTCACCTTGATTGATCCCGCCCTTCAATCCGCCTCTGAGTATTGTTCCAAAGGTGATGAAGACATCACCGTCGATCACGTGAAGGAGGTGAACCATTTTGAGTCTCCGGCCATGTGGCGTGAACAAATGAGTCGACGAACCACATGTCCTTCCTTCCGCGGCGATCCCAAAATCAAGGCACGTAAGAACGATGTGTCTCAATCTCGTTAGTTAAGCATGACTTAGGAACCCAAGATCGAGACACACGCCATGAGTAGTATGCAAAGCGTAGTGCTATCCTTGATTCTATTTGAGTGTGTGTTATGAGCAATGGTTACACGAACATGAGAATTATCCTGCTTAGGAACATGATGATGATGAGCATGTGCAATAAATCCTAATCCGATTTCTTCTTTTCTAAATGACCATTTCTCATAAAAGCTCTAGGTTGATGAGATGACATTCTAGCAAGATGTCTCCTAGCATTTTTCAACCTACGCTAACAAAACTCAACCAAATGCACATCCTTCTTGCAATAAGTGCAATGGTACTTGGTACCACCGAGAAGCACCTTTGATCAGCAGATGGTTGGGCAAACCTCGCAGATTTGAAGGTGATCTTTGCAGGTTGGGTATCAAATTCAACTAAGCTATTTTTCAAAATTTGAATGCCACTAGATTTGTCCTAGGCAAAGTTGTATCCTAACCCTTGCTTATTATAAGGAGTTTTTGACTTGTCAAGAATCATGTTTAACTGTTTCTTACCTCTAGAGAATCTTTCTAATGTGTTCTTAAGGTAAGCAATTTTTTTTCCAAAGTTAACACATGAATCACAAGTTTTAGCGTTAAACCTCTTCTTACAAAGAGCAACTTCAAGCTTAAGAGTTTCACATGAAGCACAAGTAGCAGAATTAATACTGTCCTTAAGCTTGGCATATTTAGCTCTAGCTGCTTCTACAACATCATGTAATTCACGTTCACGTTCTAAGCAGATAGAGCAAAAACTAGATTCAACCACATCAGAAACAACCAACTTGCTAGACTCTAAGCATTTTTCGCGAGGAGCAGATTTAACTTCAACTAGCTCAGTCCTAGCATTTTCAAGTTGTTGTAAAGCAATATCGTGAGCAGATTGCAGTTTAGCCAATTCAGAATGTAAAGCATGACAGGATGAGCATTCATCAGATTCAAGACTCTTAGCATTCACAAGTTCTAATGTGAGTTTATCTACTTGTGACTCTAACTCCTCATTCCTAGTCATGATGAATTTTAAGGTTTTATCCTGACCTAGCATTTGCTCATAGACAGTTTTGCATCTAGCAAAGAGAACATCATAGGAAGGAGATACCTCATTGTTGTCATCGATGTCGTCGGAGTCAGCCATGAAGCACATGCCTGTGAAGTCATTGGCCTTTACCTTCTTGTCTTGAGGAGCTCCTCCTCCTTGTCCTCCCCGCTCTCGGAGTCCACATCGCTCAAGGATCGTTCTCAAGAGCTGCAAGAACCCTGGCGAGCTTCTTCCCGAGCTTGGCATCATCAAACTTGGACTTGCGCCCGAGGCTTCTTCCAAGTCGGCTTTTCATCTTTGTGGTTGCTCTTCCTTTCGCTTGGGGCAATTTGCCGGATGTGATTAAGCTCTCCACACTCATAACAAGTCACAGGCCGCTCTCTTTTTGTTTCTAATATTGTTGTAGGCCCGTGAACTTCTTAATCAAAAGTGTCATCTCAGGCTCAGGAATACTTTCAAGATCCTCTTCTTGAATTGCAGATAAAGAAGCAAGAGAAATTCTAGAAGAAAGCTCAAACGACCCATCAGAGGCTCTCTTGAGCGGGTCTGCTACCAAAGCCATGTTATCCTTCTTAGAATGGTCACCCTTCTGGATCTCATGAGTCTTGAGCTTGCTATAGAGCAAATCCAAAGTCAGATCAGAGAAGTTGACATTTTCCTGAATAGCGGTAGCCTTTATCTCCCACTCCCTGGTGTTGATTGCAGCCAGGAGATGGGTGGTATTTTCAGATTGGGTATATTCAATACCAACAACCTTCATCTGATTTATCATTGTGTTAAAGCGACTAAAAATATCATCGATGCTCTCTCCAGGACGCATCTCGAATTTGTTATATTCCTTTTTATAGACCGTCTGACGCACTTGCTTGATTTGGGAAGAACCCTCATGATAGGTTTCGAGAGTCTTCCAAATCTCATGTGCGGTCTCGAGATTGCAAATCCTATCATACTCTTGTCTCCCAAGCCCACCATACAGAGAGTTCTTTGCCTTATGGTCATTAGCCAAGAGGGCTTCGTGGCCAGAGCAACCTCGAGCAAGATAAGCGAGCTCGAACAGCCTCCCATACACCTCGCCCTTCGCTCAAGAAAACACGCATGCGTTCTTCCAAAAGGCATAGTCGTGCCCATCGAAGATATGCGGTTTACAGGAATACTTATCCATCGCCAAATTCAGTGACCGGTTAAGATCAAGATTGAACTAACCGGGCTCTCATACCACTTGTTGGATCGAAAAGGCGACTAGAGGGGGGTGAATAGGAGCACAAACTCTTTTTCTCCCAAATCAAATTCAATACGAATCTCACTCTAATAGCTATGAAAGCTATGAAGATCAATTAATCAAGCACAGCGGAAGACTTGTATTGAATCCAATCAAAACCCCGAAGCAAAATCAACACAAAACCAAAACACCAAGTCTCAAGCGGTCTGACCTCTCACGGGGGCGGTCAGACCGGTTGGCCTAGCGGTCGGACCTCTCTCTCGGGCGGTCAGACCTCTAGTTCAATGAATAGTAAAATCAACACGAAAAACCAAAACGCAAATTGAGCTAACTTTTTATTCGTGCGTCCAAACCTCATGAAACTTGACACACACCTTCTCAAGAATGTCAGGAACCTATTCCAAGCAACGATCGTGAAGATCCTTGCCAAAGTTCTGACCTTTTTCCATTTGAGTGAAGGTGGTTCAAAAACCGAGTCAAAAACGAAATCTGATCTAGAGACTTGCTCGTGGGTGATTGATGATCAAGATGACCCTAGATGGGTTCCCACATGTTGCAACAAGTTAGATCACAACAAGAAACCAACCAAAAACTCGCGGATCAAAGAAAGACTCAAAATCACTAAATAGAGAGAAAGAAAGCAAATGAACTCATCTTTCAGAGAACTTTCTTTGGATTGATTTGATATGGTATTGGTTGACAGCCACTCCATCAATGTAGGACAAAGACTCAATACATGAGTACGAAATCAAATCCAACTCTCTAGAACCCTAACCTCCACTACTCCTCTCCCTAAGCAAACTAGGGTTTCAAACACAAGAAAGGGTTGAGGGGGTGCAGCCACCTCCCTCCTCTATTTATAGTGGAGGCCTAGACCTTCTAGAAGAGTTTCCATAATGGGCTCCCGTTAAGGCCCAACACAAACGGGTCACACACGCACGCATTTTAAAGCGTCGTCTTCATCTCCTCTTGACCTAATCCGCTTCTTCACGCACCGTCTTGCGCCGCGGATTAGTAAAAGGTCACCAAGGCGGTATTTGGTAAAATTACCAAAATACCCCTTCTCGATCCTTCTCCGAAGACCGAGTCCAGATTGCGCGAAGCACTTGCTTGCTCCGCCACGTGTAGGTTGATCCAACGGCTCTCATCATGTCGGCAAGTCTCTCCCATCCGGCTCCCACCGAAACCACCATGGCACTTGCACCGACCGCGCCGCTGATCCAACCCGCCGACCGAATCGCCTGCTTCGGTCACCTTTGTCCATCTTGCACCATACTTGAGTCCAATGACTTCACCCGCATCGTTGATTGTTCAACCTCGGCTCTCAAGCCTAGTCCCGATCATCCTCGCCGTTGACCGTGGTTGACCACCAAGCAACTGCACAACAATAGACAAGCAAATCAAAACCGGAACAAGTTCTTCACAACTTGACCCACGTTAGTCAAAACATGCATCATGCAACACATATGCACCCATGACTGACACCCATGAGATTGACCTAACACCCAACACATTGTCGCCAAGAAGGCGGCAACTTAAGTCAAAACCGGTCGGATCGCGGCATGGTGGGGTCGGATCGCTCCCCTTGTCGGTCGGATCGCCACCAAAGGCGGTCGACCGCCGATCTATGACTTAGCCAAAATCCAGCTTGGCAATCCGCAACCTCTCTGGAAATTTCAATCGAATAGAACTTTTGTCTGGAGGCTCCAAAAATTATAGGACCAAGAGTAGTAGAACCTCCTCTCTTGCCTACACCCTCTATTTTTAGTCCAGCTCAAAAATCCACAGCCACTTACATGGCGGTCGACCGATCGCGGTGAATCGGTCGAACCGCCACACCGCCGGTCGGACGCCGCCGGCGGATCGCCGATCTTTCAACCCGGAGCTTGACCCGAACCACGGCCGGTCTGACCGCCACCATGGCCGGTCAGACCGCCTGAGGCTTGACAGAACTTGAACTTTGTCGAAAACGCTTGTTTCCGCAAACCTTCAACGTCATTGCCAATTGTCATATCATCATAAGATCATGAGCATATCCCCATGATATCCACAGAGATATTGAAAAACCTGTGTTTGGAAGGGTTTCGGGTCCCTTGATTCTCGGAAGAGATAGGATTGTATATCCATGTCGTTGAGAACACAGATTAGGAGTCTAGCCTATAAAAGAAGGTAGAGGGTAAGGGTTTCAGGTGGCTTTCCAAAAGTATCTTCAAGTGGTTTTTTTAAGGGCCTTTGGGAGAAAGCTTTTAGAGTTTTTATCCTAGGGTTTGAGTGGTGCCGTAAGGGCACTTTGTAGCCATAGAACAAGATTGAGAAATAAAAGCTTAGATCTATTCCAAGGAAAGATAGTTATCATCAACGACGTATTTCTTTGGGCGTTGTCTTTGGCTTGTTCTCGTTCCAAGCAGTGCGTGATGAGATAGCGCTTCTTTGTCGACTTTACTGCTGTCGATCACGCACCGTGTCGTTCGCTTGATTGTCGACAACAGCATCAATCGGCCGAGCAAATCGAGCAGATCCGCGCATGACTACAAGGAGACATCACGCACGAGTAATTTGAAAAGAAATCGGTACAATCATTCACCTCTCTTCTGATTGCGATATTCGATCCTACACTGTGTCACGAAATAAGGCTCTATGAAGAGACCGTGATGAAGGGGTGTGCTCTGGACTGTGTAAAACAATATGTAATTAGAGTGGTAATGATAGACAAAACGTGCTTGGAAAAATAGACGGTTGGCATTGCTAGCGATAAAATATTGTATCTAAGACTAAATACCTTTAGGAAGTGCTTGGTGTGACCCTTTTTTTTCTGTTGATACTGGCGTAGTTTGTGGATGATCGCCTGATCTGTCATGGTGTCGAAGAGTCAGTTTTGTACGATAGGGAGTTATATAAATGGAGAATAGCATACCAGACGATAGCCGAATGTAGCCGCGAAAAACATTGTAGTGATGGAAGATCATGGAAAAGTAGCTTAGTAGAACCATGTGATGCAGTAGGGTTGGATGGATGTGTCTTAACAACGAATGCATATATATAAACAGGAACAGTAAGTATGCCCAGAGGAACTTAAGCGCTGATAACATAAAGGAACTATAGAGATAAAGGTGTTCGGTTACAATTTGTTATTTAGGCAGTATTAGAAAGTTATTCCTAGGTGCGTACCCGATCACAGTTTCGTGTTGTAGATAAGGGTACTTTTTTTTCAGACGCCAGCTAGATTTCTTTAAAAGCAACTGGTTGCTGATGCGTCTAGTTCTCTATTTGACAGGTAGTAGGTATGGTTCGTAAATATTGATAGCTATAGAGACATGGACGTGTTAAATATATATATAATATATATATAATGAGAGCATTCAAGGGCATTTCGAGGTTGACAATATATAGCTTATCTAACAGATCGAAAGAAAGACTTTATGTAAAAAAGCAAGGAGCGATTTAAGGACAGATTATAAATCGAGCATTGTGTATGTTACCTCCAAAGTCGATGCATGCTGTGAATCATGTATTAGGCCCTGTTTGGATCGACTTTGGCCGGAAGCCGAACCAAACGGTAGGCTTTTCGATGTGGTTTTTTCCGAAGCTGCTTTCTCATTGAACGTGCGGAAGTCAAAAGTAGAAAGCCACCCGCGGGACACTTCCGCCGCTTCCCGCAGTCGCCGTTACTAAATTACCCCCGAAGTTCGGGGTAATTTACCCGCCGATTGCCATAGCACAAAGCCCCCCTCCCCTCGCGTCCGAAACCCTAACCTTCCCCCCGTGCTCTCAGCTCCTTCCTCCCACGCCCACCTCGTCCTCCTCCCGAAGCGCCTTCGAGCCCCTCCTCTTCCTCCCCCCACACGGCGCCACCCCTCCTCCTCCTCCCCAACGCACACCTCCTCCCGGCGCCCTGCTCCCCCGCACCCCCGTGCCCCTGCCGCCCCCAAGCGCCCCGAGCCCTCCTCTTCCTCCTCCCCGCAGGAGCCGCCCCTCCCTTCTCCTCCCCACATGGCCGAGCCCCTCCTCCTACCCACGCGGCGACCCCCTCCTCCTCTCGCGGCCGCGCCACCCCTCCTCCTCTCTCGCCGGCCACCTCCTGCTTCCCCGCCACGCGACGCCTTCCCTGACTCGGCACGCCCCTCCGCCTCCCCCGACTCAGCGCCACCCCTCATCCTCCTCCCCCTGCCACCGCCTCCTGCCTCCACCTCCTGAGCCGCCATGGGCCTCCCCCTCCTCTCCCCTCGAGCTGCCGGTGACCTCCCCCTCCCCCGCCCCCCTCCCTGAGCCACACAACTCCTCCTCCCTTCTCTTCTTCAGCACATCAAAGACATCATATTTCCCAAGTTCTTGTATCTAATTTTGATTTCATGATGCTACTAGAATTGCTACATTATTGCCTGCAAATTGGTTTCCTTGGAAGAATTGCTCTTTTGTAGATTGTTGAATAGCAAAAGACTTGTCTTGTGCTTGCTATTACTTGTCTGCTTATTTTGAGTCTAGATTGATGCTTGCCATGAATCTCAAACTAGTTCATCATTTCCATCAATACATATGCATCTTGATTTGAGTGTAGATTGTTCTTCATAGTGCTTGAAGAATTTTTGTTACTAAATGATATATGAAATGTGCTCATGTACAATTCCACTTGATTTCAGATGATGCATAAAATCTGAGTGCATCAATTTTTTTATTGCAAAGTAAATCAATTCATAAAGAATTTTGGTTGCTATTACATGTCCATGAACCATCAATCTGTACATGAGTTTTGACTTGATAAGGAGCTATCATCATTGTTGTGAGTAGATGCTACATTGTAAATTACTTTGATGATGTACTGCTGTGAATTGTGATCTCTACCATGCAATTTTTAGAGTGTATATTGGAACATGAATAGATATGCAATTGTTGTGAAGATGATTAATCTGATTTCTCTTGCTTCTAGTGTGGATCCTAGCATAATCAATGGATGGATTTTTTTTTGCATGGAACATGGTCTTGTATCTATGTACATACATGAGCTAGCTGTCTTCTTCTCTGTGGTTGAATTATTTCAATTGTTCATTGTTCATTTCTTGACACTGTCCTATGATTGTGAGTCATGGATAATAGTTGTCAGAAAGGAGGTAGTGCTATGCTCATTGTGATTATTTCATCTGAGTTATGTTTCATGATCGGAGAAGGCTAGTTTGTTACTTTGTTGGCTTGTGTACATGGAACAATTTATTGATATCAACAAACTTGGGTTAAGGATCTTTAGATGTCTGCTTTGACACATTAAAGAGCACACATGCTCTGTATCTGTAGGTTTGATTGCTATTATACTTGAAAGGGCACTAGTAGTTTGTTTGGCATCTTATAAAGTTTGCAATATACTTGATTAATCAAAGGAATGAGTAATAGAAGGGCTAAAGTCAAGCTATTATTTCATATGTTCTCTTCTTGAAATGTGAGTCTTCGTTGATGCTCCTCGAATTTTTGTTGATTGAGATGGTCTGACCATCACATTTTTAGTATGTGAAAATTCATTCATTTATATACGTAATGAGGCTCCCTTACTTGAAATGTAATTCATTCATGTTGTCATGTGGGTTAGGGCTAATTCTATCAATTTGCATTAGAAAACAAATATTACACAATTTCTGATATGTCAATTTGCATCAAGTGTTGCCTAGGGCCACTAGTGCCTAAACAAAAGCGTTGCATTTGAACTACTATTTTTCTAGGGCCATTGGTGCCTAATCAGAAGTGTTGCATTTGAACTACTACAACCATTTTGGTTTTTATGATCTATACTTTTTGTCATAGATGCTTTGTGCTTAGGAACTTGTAAAGCATAGTAATTTGCATTCTTGTAATTACATGGCATCTGCATTCTTGTGATATGTTTTTGAATGATACTTGCATTAACTGTCGCATTCAATTACTTGTAATTACATGGCATCTGCATTTTTCTTTGTTACTTCTTTATTTTTTTGGGTACGTGTGAGGGTTGGGGTGCCTAACACTACCGATACCGATCCCAAGCCCAGAAAAAAGTGGATGAGGCATGAATTATTTATATAATAATTATTTGTAATAATTATTTATGTAATAATTGTTTATCTTAATAATTATTTACTGTAATATTTATTCATTGTAATATTTTTTTAATAATTATTTGTTGTAATAAATATTTATTGTAATAATTGTCATTAAATACGCTAATTGTGGTTTATTACGTTATTTACGGTATATTGTCGTTAATCGCGGTCAATTGCAGTAGTTGTTATTTATTGCGGTAGCTCTCGTCAATTGCGATAGTTCTCATCAATTGTGTTAGTTGTCATTAATAGTCATCAATTGTCGTTAAATGTCATCAAACGTTGTTAGTTGTCATTAAATATTGTTAATTGCACTAAATGGCATCAAACAAGCCATGTTAGTTGTCATTAAATATTGTTAATATGCGATCTAAATGGCATCAAACAAGCCATTGTTAATACTTCACGTAATAATTCTATATTATAATAATTATCGTGATGAATTCCTGTTAATTGTTTCGCTGCGGTTATACCAACCGTGCCTCATCACGGTTGGGATTAACAACCGTCGTGATTTTGATGTTAATTGTGGTTTATGCTTAAAATTTTCCTTACTCTCTGATTTTACCATGGCTTCAATTTTCTTACTCTCGATGCAAAATTGAGGTATATTGTGATAGTCATCGCCGTGGTAAAATCAAATGCAACTAATTGCCTATGTGTATAGAATATATATTATATGTGATAATCTAATTATCATTAAAATCGCTAAGCCATGGTAAAATCAGAGAGTAAGGAAAATTCTAAGCCATGGTAAAATCCAAATCACAGACGGCTCTTAATACCAACCGTCAGTGATGAGGTACTAATGCGTAGTTGTCGTCAATTGTTTTAGTTGTTTATTGTTTTTAAATGCCGTTAATTATCGTCAATTGTCATTAGTTCTCGTTAAACGTTGTTAATTACGTTAAATGGCATCAAACAAGCAATTACTGTCCTCAAGAGCATTTCAGATATTTCCCATCTTGGTTTATTGTTTTTAAATGCCGCAATCGTCAATTGTCATATTTAAAAGCGAATTACGTTACCAAACACCAAATCAGAAAATCCTAGCCATTCAGTCTGTAGTCGGAAAGCTCTGCTGCACAGTAAGAAGCCGCTTTTCAGAAAAACACAGCCAAAAGAAACAGGCCCTTAGTAATGTAGGCTTTTCTGCGGCTTTATAGGTCTACGATGATGATTGTAGCTCAGATTGGGTTGGCACGACGTACGTTTTGATAGGGTGGAGATCTATCTCTATTGTATGTTGTCTGTGAGGAGGTAGAGCTAGCATAGCATGAAAAAAGGAGTTGTTTGCCAAAGGCAGTAGCTATCCTATGGACCTGGAACGAAGGATGTTGACGTAGGAAGCTTTTTTTTTCAGTAATCGATACGACAAAACAGTACTTCTGCGATACAAGCGCAGCAATGTCGCTTGGTATGTCAGTCTGTGCATGAGCGGCAGAAATTACCTCATGCATGGTTCATGTACAGGTCTTTCTGCACAGAGTAAGCTAAGAGTCGATTTATGTGTGATTTGTTGACCGATCTTACCAAAGAGTACAAACTCAGTCTCATCAGTTCCATCCAAGCCTATTAAAGAGATACGGTACCTAACATAGCATGCTTGTATGTCAGTCAGAAGTTTGCTGTAACGAATAACTAACAGGGAGATAGCTAATGTGTATGTGTAAAAGATGAATCTTACTTAGGCTCTGCATCTATAGAAGTGCAATTCGCATCGGAGCATCTGTAGAACGCTCCACTTGGTATTGCTGTTTTGTGGCAGAGTCCACACGAAGAAAACCACCAACGCTGGCCGGGCGCTAGGCATGTAATCGTGACAGTACATTAGAAGCATAAGCCCTATAAGAAAGGAAAAATATGTAATTGGTACGTTAAGTGTAGTGCATGTCCATAGATGCTGGGTATCAGCACTAGAAAGAATAGATAACTCACTTCACAGTCAAACAGGTCAAGATCCAGCAGTTCTTTGACAGTTTTTCTTCAACGGGTGTCTGTTTTTTTGTACAGAGAAACGTCTTGTGTAGAAGGTTACGATTTTTAGAGGCGTGAATCTGTCTTGCACGCTAGCAGTAAAGTTAAAGAATACGGTTGTGAGCACATGTATGCAACCGAGCAAACTGGAAGTAGCAAACGACTAAGGATCTGCTAACAGACTATGGAAAATACCTCGCACGCAAATTAGCGGGTATGCCCTCGTTTATGTACCATCTGCAGACCGAGCCTCCACTTAGGCTTGTCTGGTCTGTGTACATGGCAAAGGAAATATTAGCTATTTGGAAAAGAATGCAACAGCAGTAAAATGAACACGATGATTTCAACTGAGACCAGAAGAGGGATCACAGCAGTACCATTGAACGTTTTTGGTAGAGTTCCGACAAAAATTGCAACAGCAGGTTCTTTCTCACCAATTGTCTGTATGGTATGACCATCAGATCGTGTAGTGCAGTCACCCCACATATCTAGCCCGGTTTCATGATCACTGAATTTGAAACAAAAGTCAGCTTGTGTTCCGTAAAGATAGGTTAGATCCGAGACAGAAGGTAAATAATCAGCGCAATGAAAGTATACATACGAACCTAGTTAACCTAGCATCACGAAGGAAGACTGTCCTTTTTAGCGAAGGCGTTGGGCGTGCGTGATGCAGTTTGGATATGCTCAACGCTAGAGACTGAGGCGATAACATCAATAGTATCTAGCGCATAGAAAATAGTAAGCTTGCACTGTGAGTAACAGGACATACTGTCACACAATGAAAACTATAATGGAATGGTGCTTTAGAAGCGACAGTACTGACCGATAAAGTATTCAGGTGCGCTAGCAGGCTTGGGATCTTCGTAAATGGAGTAAGATCATACGTCCGCATTGGGAAATTGATGGATGCATCTGTTTTTTCTTCAACAACAGTGTGTTTTGTGAACCAGATCATGAAAGGCGCTCGAACAGGTTTGAATGAAGACTTAGTTGGAGCAACAAGGAATTTCCGGAGTTCATAAACTCTGCCTTCCTCTAGCAGAGACTCGAATTTGCTAACATTATCAGCACTTACCTCAGCGTATATATGGTTTCCCTGCACAAAGAGACTGTTAGGCAACCGAGTAAAAACAGTGATAGCTCCTGAACTAAGTAGACACCGTAAAAGATATGATATGCTAAAACGTATTGAAGTGAACTTGAGTAGAACCTGTTCATCAAGGAGAATCAAATCAGTGTGATCGATAGGACCTGTATCGGTTCCTCTACGGTAGTGCCAGCGGCGAGAAATCCGAACACAGATGATCCACTGACGGCTACTTGGATTAATCTTTGAAAGCAGGGTATATGCCATCTATAGTTTCAAAAAGTTGCATGTAAAAATTCGGGCTAAGACAAAGGCGGATTGTAGCAGGAGAATGTCTCTCGATGCAACGACATAAACTAATTTATGCACAGTGGCTTTAGCGAACAGATGACGCGCTAGGTCAAAGCGAATATGAAAGGTAGTATCAAACAAGGCCTGAAACATGGAGCGAAGACTGTAGTAAAGTACAGCGCAACATGCTACCTATAGATGTATTAAATTAAAGAGATACGATAGCACAAGGGCAGAGTGTCTTCATCCAGTATCGACTATAGATCTAGCTACCAAAAAAAAAAAAAACATCGCTCTAAATCATATGTAGAGGCTCCGCAAATGCAGGAGCGTAAAATATGGCAGCATGATGCGTGTATCAGGAAAATAATTCTATAGGACTTGATCCACAATTCTATCAGTGTAGACCTATTTCACCGTGTGACACGTGTCTTTTCACGAATCTCAAAGTATGATATGCTAGTTTTCAGTATTTAATTCGTGAAAATTCACATCAGTGATTTATTGAGCTGTGTGCTTTGAGATTTATGAAAATTCACGTGTCACACGGTGAAATGGGTCTACACTTATGGAATTGTGGACCAGGTCTTATAGGATTATTTTTCTAGATACACAGGCAAAAGAGGGCAACTAAGCAAGTCTTGTGCTGGTTTGGCGCAAAATCGGTCAAATGCGAAGTCTACTATGTAGGGCTGGAAAAAAGAAGTTTAAGCAACCGCATCATACCTACTGAAGCGAGCAGAAAACTTCCCTGAAGACGATGTTTCTAGTCTGCGAACTGCAGGTTCCATCGTCATTTTCAATTAGAATCTTTAATGAGTTTCTAGATGTGACTCGTGAAACAGCAACGTAGAGCTGGCCATGTGTGAAAACATGTTTTCTCAGGTACACACCAACCGAAGCTAGAGTCTGACCCTGGCTCTTGTTTATAGTCATCGCGTAAGAAAGTCGAACCGAAAACTGGCGACGTTGAAGTACGAAATGCCACTTTGGATCTCAATTCGTAAGAACTATTCTAGGAATGTATACAATTGTCTTTCGCATGCGAACCGGTCATAATGACAGCTTCAATAACATGTTTCGGAAGATTACAAACGATTAAGCGAGTACCGTTGCATAGACTGCTAGATTGACTGAGGTTTCTAAGAAGCATAATAGGAGAGTCAATCTTTAGGGCCAACCTATGTTGGGGAAACTTGTTAACACATATCGTATTGAGAAACTCAACTGGGTATAGCATGTTCATGTCACTGATTGTGTCATTTGCGGTAGCTATGGAATCATAACTTCAACAGGAGCCATAGAAAGAACACGTAAATTTATCTCATTCACCACCTCATTTGTAGGTGTTAGGATAGCGCATTCACGTAAATACGAATGAATGGTCTCGATAGCGTTACGGTAAATCTCTATAGATAGTATAAACAATTGCGTCCACCTTGTCACTGTCGGTTCTAATAAGAAGGTCTTCTGGAATCTCAATCCAAGTACTGTTGTGCTCACCCTCACGAGCAGTACTGTTGTGTAACATCCAAATTTTTGGATTTTGCAAAATCTTCTTGTGTTCTTGTGATCTAGAGTTCAACTTTCAAAATTTGCCCAAAGTGCTCAAAGATTCGAACCCACCCCAAAAACACCGAGCCCTTCCTCCCCCCAAATTCCCCTAACTCTACCTCCCGTGACGTTTGGCTTTTGCCCACGCCATGCAGCCTTTTTCCATGCCCTGCCATCTTGGCTTCACACGCCATGTCCCATGCCCCTGCTCCCTGGAATCCCGCTGCCACCCCTATGCCCTGCCCTCTGCCACACGCCACCTCCCATGCTGCATGCTGTTGCCGCCCCAGCCTACAGCTCCATTGCCGTGCAACCCGGTGCTCCTCCCCCTTGCTTCCTCTATGAAAAGCCCCAGCAGCCTCTTCTCCTTTCTTCTCCAAGCCAGCCAAAGCACCAACAGCAAGCTCCTCCCTTCTCTTTCTCCAACCGAAGCACACTGCTGAGCTTCTTCTTCTTTCTACAAAACCAGTAGCCACAACCTTCTTTCTTCCCCGTCCTCCTCCACCTCTCTACAAAATCAGCAGCTCCATGATGCTGCTGCATGCCGACAGCCCATGCAGCCCGGTTCTCCTCTCCATCTTGTGCAGTTGCAGCAGCTCCCCAGCCGAGCTCCCTCCCCTCCACCTCCAGTGCAAACCGAAACCAGAAGCTTCCCAGCCGAGAGCTCAGCCACCCATTCAAACTTCTAGCCATTCCTTTTTCTCTTTTTGAGTTGTGTATATATGCATGTACAAGAGAGAGTGCATGCAGGCCAATACAACTGCTATCACTGTGCATGTCTCATCATGCAATCAACTGGTTCGTTTTGCAAGCCACTACTGGCAAACTCTAACTTCTAGTCACCAACTTTTTGTACATGTCCATCTTACACTTCTTCTCTCCTTCCAATCTCCATCAAAGATGAAAAACCGAGCTATGCATGTTACGCAACGGTGTTCATCGTCTCAAGAGCAAGCCATTCATCTAATTGATTCTTGCATGCATTGATCGGAGCTCCTCCACCTCGTTTCTCCATCTCCGGTCATCCCTTCGCCAAGCCACCTATGTCACGGTGAGCCCCTTGGCTCCCTCTTTCTATCCCCAGAATTCGCCCCACTCACTCGCTTTCGTTTCTCCGCAATCGAGATATTTCTGTCATGGGTCGAACCGCCTTCCGTCGTCGTTTCCGGCGCCGTCGACCATTCCCCGGTGGCATCGTCACCACCGTTGGCTTCGCTTCGCGACGTTCTACGTCGTGCTTCCCTAGCCTTCGCCAAAGCATCCCGGAGCCCCATCGCTCCGTTGCATCCCGACGCTGTTTTGCACGTCGCCACCGCGCTGGACCTCCGCCAGCGACACGACCACCACCATTGTGTCCGACTCGCTCTTGGGAATTTATTGTGCTAGTTCGCTGGCCGCCCCTCCCTTTCCCTCACCGGCGTCATCATTTTTGCCTAAGCTTGCACTATTCATGTCTGATGTTTTTCTATATTTCATGTGAATTCAAACTTTCGGATATTCGTTCTCCTTCATACGAGATCCGATTCCGTCGATTCTTGGTTCTAAATTCATATAAATTCAGCCTCTCTCTCTCGCTTCTAATTTTGTAATTTTTGGATTTTATTTGGATTTGTTGTATTTATTTGGCTATTTTCGCGCGCGTAGATTTTGGCGTTCCCGACGAATTCTTGGACTAGACGACCGAAGCTCCTCAACACTTCAACGAAGGCGAGTCAACACTTTGATCATATTGAACCTACATTTTATGCAAACTATATTCTTTTAAAGTATCAAATTGCATGCTTTAATTCTCTTATGCAAATGTATGTTAAAAATCCTAAGGTAGTTAAATGCCAAATTGATGTTTAAATACTACTACACCATCCTTTGATAATTGATTTGCCTTAAATCCTTGTCACCCTAGTAATTAAATGGTAACTATACTAGTATAGGCTATACTTAAGCGCCATGCTAGTCTTGCTTAAGTATCGGGGTATTATCTACCCCATTCATCATCTCTTAAAAATGAACATAGTTTTTGGGCAGTCATTGGATGTAAATGGCGAGGTGATTGTGTTGATGTATTTTCTATCTCTCAAAACCCTAAGAATTGCTTATCACATGCAGGCGGATGGTATGATGGATGGTATGTCAGTGGGTGCTAATGCAGCCCAAGGAATGTTGGTTTGTGGATGGTATGTGGTATGAACCGCCTGAGATGGTCCCTAAGGACTTAATCTGTGATAACCTCCCAATGTAAAACATGACGACCACATGTCTATAATGGTGTCGACTGGCTAAATAATTTATGTCGTTAGTATGAGTTGCACGAGGCGGATGACCCGCTCGCCATAAGCCTTTGTGGCTATGGGTTGGGGTGTCGACTTACGGGCCTATGTGGCGTAAGTCGTGTGGCGCAAGAGGGGTGCAGGAAAGGGTTGACGGGTCTATGTGAGCGTAACTGTTCTCGGTGAAACCTTAGCGGGTGTAACAAATCTTGGGAATGCATTGTAAAGGCCTTGTGACGATCTCCTTGGCTCACATGTCTCACGGAAACATGTGTACATGTCAAGATGATTGTCTCTTGTGGGTAAAGTGTACAACCTCTGCGAGTGTGATGAATCTGTTGAATAGCCGTGCCCACGGTCAAGGGCGGACATGGGAACTTACATGAGTTAGTTCTATTTATAAAACTTTGTGGGCGGGATAAAATGTGTTGGGTCGTTGTGACCCTGGTTTTGGTGTTTCCTGGGTGGAAGTACCCCAGTGATGTTAAGTGGTGGATGTAACCACTATCAAAAATAAGCATGAGGTGGAGGTAACCTCTACTGTTATAAATATTGCACAAGTAATCTCTATTTAACAAAAATGCAATTTATTAAAAAAATGCTAAGTAATAGGACTTTGTATTTATGATAATTGAAAATATTACTTTAGCAAATAAAAGAACCCGAGCCATCCTTGTTAAGCCTTTCATGTATATTATTGCATTGTGTATTGGCTCGCGAGTACGGAAGTTGTGCTCATCCTCGCTCTCTCCCCCAAAACCCTCAGGAGCAGGAACTCCTGGAGATTACGACTATTACGAGGATCCAGAAGTTGGAGGCCCAGGAGATAATGAAGCGTAGTGTAGTCTTTAGATGTTCTAGTCTCGCCTCAGTCGAGTTGACTCCGTCGGTACTTGCGTGCATCCAATATTACCTAAGCCATGGTTAATATCGGTCGCACACGGGTTCCCCAGTCGCTTGCCTGTGGAGAGATGAGTTCTCACCCCTTTTGCTTCCGTTGTCGCTTCCGCTTTTGTAATGTAATCAGTTTGGCCTGTTCGGCCCTATTGTAAAACTCGACCCGACGCGGTCTATGTAAACTCTGTTGTGTTAATTAATGAATGATATGGTTTTACGCCATGTATGAATTGATTCAGTGATGTATCTGTGAGTGCTAGCTACTGATCCAGGGAATAGCACAGTGTTTCACAGAAGATTCTGGATTAGAAAATCCGGGTCCGACATAGCTGGTATCAGAGCATACGACTGTAGGAGCCTTAGCTAGTTTGGTCGTTGCCTAAGGTCTTGAGTCCTATTTTCAAAACCTAAGAAAAGCTTTATCAAAATATAGCGTATTTATTGCTCTTACTCACCCCTCTTAGTTCCTTACTTACCTCTTTTTGTGAGCCTACTCCGTTGCTGGCTCTCTCTTTCGTCTTAAAAATTTTAGATTGCCGTATCGTCGTCCGATGGCCCGTGGGATTTCTTTTCTCACGGAGAGAACAACGACGAGTTTGTCGGTATTCCTCCGCAAACTCAAACGATACCCTGGTTCGCCACTGACCCATCCTCCGAGGTCGGAAGACCTAGGCTCTGGATCGAGAGTCTCGTTCCTTAGAGATTGAGTTCATCGCTCACACCTTTGGTGAGCATCCGGGAGCCATTGTTCGATGCCGTTCGGGACATAGCGCTCGCCTCGACTCACTTGTGCCGGTGCACAAGGATCTCTTGTTGAGTCACCCTTACATTCCTTCCGTCTCTCCGGGAGGAAGAACGCTACGAAGATCTTCGACCTCGGTGGAGAACACCGCCGTTCGCGATGGCGTCGTGATGCATGCCCAGCTCCTCTTGCACCACCGTCATCCTCGATGACCAGCGTCGACGGATGTCTTGGACCCCACACCAAGATCGCGATGCGCAAGAGTATCGACATCGATCATCGCTTTGTCATCAACGTTGAAGACTCGATTGAGGCGCGGCCTTTCGTTCTCACTCTTGTTCTGGCGCCCAACCCGATCGCAACCATTCTGTTCTCGCCTCGGACAACTACTGCTTGTAGTAGTGGCCCCGTTAGAGTAGTCGGACTAGCTAAGTTAACTAGCGATTCTTGCTAAGCGATCTTTTGATCGCAAGCATCTTTTACCCGATCGATGAGCGTTATGTTTGTATCCGTGTCGTGGCTCGGCCTAGCCTATACGCTATGCTTGAGTCATGTAACATAACCCCATTAATATAATGCACGCCGCTCTAGGCTTTGTATTGTATCGATTCTTTCGTTGGTTTTCTTACATTTGTGCTCTAGAGGCGATAAACCCTCATATATCCCGCTAGTTGTCAACCTCTTCTATTCCCTCGGATGACACGAGAGAGGCAGCGCCAAGGAAGTGGTGCCGTCGCCAAGGATACTTCTATCTTCCTCCCTTGTCCTCTCTCGTCTAGTGTGCTTTTCCCTCTCGTGCTTTCTTCCTCTCATCTATGAAACACAGAAAGAATTGTTGAAGATTGTTCAAATAGGCAAGTCGTATGGAAGCTATTCTTGTTGGGACTAAATAGTGTCTTTGGATGCCAAGCTAGATAGTTTTGGAAAATAATTGATCGGATGATTTTGGGAATTGAAGATTTTACGATTTGCCGATGCTCTAAGTTCTTGTGAATACTAAAGTATGATGATAAATAAGCTTTGTTTGAGAATGGTTCAAAGAATAGCAGTTAGTGGATTATATAAACTATGGAGCATGAAAATAATCGTGAAAAAAAAATTGATTTGTTCATGAAGGATTTAGGAATCAAAGTACGATTTGACCATTAGGAGAAATTAGATTTGCATCGAATCTTGAGTTGATTACGATGTTGGTTGGAAACTTAGAATTGAGGTATGTGTGCATTAAAGGTAGAGAGTAAAATGCAAAAAGAATTGAATTTCCCTTAATCGATTCCCGATGGTAATTTTGGTAGAGTTGGTTAAATCTTGGTTGGATTGAAGGAATACACACTACTACAAAACAGGCAATAGCAGACACCTCATCACAGACGGTTCCAAAGGAGCCGTGCGTGTTGAATTTCTCTGAGCGGTTCCCTTTGGAACCGTCTGAAACCGTCTGTGATATGTCCTCATCACGAGCGGTTCTTATTACCAACCGTTTGTGATACTTCACGAGCGGTTCGTAATATGACCCGTCGTGATGAGGACATATCACGAGCGGTTCATATTACCAACCGTCAGTAAGTATCCGCAGGCGGTTGTAATATGAACCGTCTGTGATGAGGACGCTATATCACGAGCGGTTTGGAAATAAAACCGTCGTGAAATATCACGAGCGGTTCAATTGAAGCTATGCATAATATACTAGTATCACGAGCGGCTCTATTAAATAACCGTCGGTGATATTATTATCACGAGCGGTTCCCATAGAGCCGTCGTGATATCCGCTCCAGCGATGTGTCTCTTCACCATCGCTGCTTGTCTCTTTGTCTCGCACGCCGACGATACATGCGTCTCTTCGTCTCACGTGCGATTACTCCTAATTCTTGATATAAGGCGGAATAATCACGAAGATTAAACTCCTCCCATCGCTCTTCGTCTCACGGTTTTGAGTCGTCAATCACCAAGGTTAGCATGCGAGCGATCGAGCCAGCACCAAGGCGAGGAGGTCGGTGATCGCGCTCTTTCTCACGATGTCGTCGTCGACATCGTCGGCCGTGGCCGTGAGCTCTCCTCAGCCCATGGAGGACCTATGCAGACCTACGATTAACGTCGTACATCTTTATGTCTACAATATACGTGCGTACATACTACTATTTATTCTAACATCTTGAATGTATGTACGTATAGTTGTAAGGCCTTGTACAAGGTGTCAAGGCACGCGCCGTGGGAGGCGTGTGGCGGCTGGAGCGAGAGGAGGCGATGAAGTGGCGGACAACGGCGCTACCTCGCCGTCGTCAACCACACGCCGCCGCCGGCAACCGAGGCTTGTTTCATCGTCGGCCTCGGGCTTGTCTTCGCGCCCAAGACATGCGGCGCGGCCTCATGTTCCTTGAGCGGGCGGCCATGGCGGCCACAAGGCCGCGACCTCGTGCTCGGTCTCCTCCTCTACGGTAAGCGAGGCAGCGCGCGTTGGGAAGCACTACATCGGCCAGTCGAGGGCGAGCCGGCGGCGGCGGGTGCGAGCGGCCAAGACCAACCGGGAGTGCGAGCGGTGCGAGGCTCGCCGCGGACATGGTCGAGCGGCGGCGTGGGGAAGAAGGCCGGGCCACTTGGGCGGGTGTGGCGCTGTCGGAGGATGGCCACCGGTGCACGAGCATTGGCTGCGGTGTGGAAGGGTGGGGCGACTCGTCGTCTTCTGCGATGGCATTGCGAGGATTAGGCATGAGTATACGGTTTCTTTGCAAAGGTGTTAGACTATTTGCCATAAAATTTTAGTTTTTAGGTTTCTAGAAAGGTGGTGCGGTGGACTATTTTCCAAATGAAATGAATTTTTAATGCACCAAAATATCACGGTCCACAAGGGCGGGAGCGATTACAATTCCACGTTGACATCAAAATATCGTCGACATATTACAAGTTCATAACACATGATGTTATGGAATAAATTAATTACAATGGAGTAATTTCTTAATTAAAATATAGTCCTTCACGATGATCGTGCGCATATAGCTAGCTTCCTCATTGGTTCTTCCTCGAGCGATGCCGAGTCTCGAAAGGAGGCAACTCGTCAAATTGATTGTATTCTTCCTCGTCCACTACATTCTCAACTCCGACAATCCTTCTTTTCCATGAAGAACTACGTGGCGCTTCTTATTTGCGGGTCGGTTACATAGAAGACTTGAACAACTTGGTTGCTTGATGCACGAATGGTTCGTCTTTGTATCCGACACGATCGAGGTCCACGGTAGTGACGCCGTGCTTGTCGACCTTCACATGTGGGAGATGGACCCAACGGCACGAAATAGGGGATCTTGAAAAGCACGTAGTCGAGCTCCCATATCTCCTCTATTTGCCCATAGTCTGAGCTCCTCGACCATCGATCTTGAATGCATCTATCACGGACACCGCATTACGGGTATGCTCTTCCTATCTGAGTGCCGTATAAAATGTGTACCCATTTATGTCGTATCCTTGCCATGTGACAATTGTAAATTGTGGCCCTTTTGCCAACCATAGCGTATCATCACTTGATGACCTCCAGTCATGATTCGCACCTTTACCCATTCGTTGAACCGCGGTTGTGCTCTCTCGTGATCCAAACCTCCGGCCGTGCGGATTACGTTGGCGTACCATGTCTTTGTGCTCGTCGATGTGCGGGACGGTTGGGTCATGTTGCAAGGCCGTGAAATGGGCTTGGCGTGCGTATCGGTCGGGAGTGATTGATTTCCTTCCGATGGTCCGATACCATCGGCCTTCCCTCATGGCGAGATAGAGGCACACCTATCGGTTCCACACGAGCCATGTAGTCGACGCAGAACTCAATGACCTCTTCGGTTGCATAACCTTCGATGATGTTGCCCTCCGGTCGAGATCGATTCCGTCGTAGGACTTGAGAATTCCATATACCTCTCGAGCGGGTACATATGGCGTAGGAACACGGGACCGCATATCTTTATCTCTTTCACAAGATGAACAATGAGATGGACCATAATATCGAAAAATGACGGAGGGAAATACATCTCAAGTTGACATAGAGTCGTCACCACCTCGGCTTTGTAGAGCATCTAGTCCTTGGGATCGATGACCTTACGAGCAATTAAGTTGAAGAAATAACACACCTCAAGATTGCCACTCGGACCTTGTTCGGCAAGATACCCCTAATTGCAACGAGGAAGCATTTGTGTCATCGACACATGACAATCATGAGACTTCATACCAATTAATTTCAAATCTTGCATAGAAACAAGTTTCTTAATGTTAGCGGAGTAACGAGACGGGACTTTGACACCATGCAAGCTTTGGCACAATTCATTTCTCTCGGCCTTGGACATAGTGTAGCAAGTGGTGGAAGGTATGTTCGTCCTTTATCGGTCTCTTTCGGTGCTAACTCGGTCCTTATGTTCATATCAACCAAGTCGCGTCGTGCGTTAACACCATCCTTTGTTTTGCCACTAATGTTCGTAAGAGACCAATCAAGCTTTCACATACATTCTTCTCCACGTGCATGGCGTCGATCGATGACGAACTTCTAAGTGCTCCCAATAAGGCAAGTCCCAAAATTGACCGCTTCTTCGGATGTTCTTCCGACGGGTTTTAATTTACATCCCTTCCCAAGCACAACATGGATATCCTTAACCATATCATAGACCTCTTTCCTCTAAAAGCCCTTGGAGCCGAACTGTCCTCCTTATTTCCGTCGAATTGTTTTTCATCTTGCGGTATGGGTGACTCACGGAAGGAACCTACGGTGGCGCATATACGATTTCTTGCGAGTTGTTCACCATACACTCTCGTAGCATCTAAGCGATGCGAATGAGCTTTGGCTCCTTCGCATCAAGGCTTGAAAGTTACCAAGGGCGGGAAAATCATTGATAGTGCGAGAACAACATGGCGCGTAAAGAAGTTCTCTCGTTTATACGCATCCCATACTTGTACCCCTTCGTTCCACAGTGTCACAAGATCATCCGATAATGGTGCTAGGTACACATCAATATCGTTCCCGAGTTGCTTGGCCCTTGGATAAGTAGTGACATCAAAATGTACTTAGCTTCATACGACCAAGGAGGAAGGTTGTACATACATAGGTTCACGGGCCATGTGCTATGTCGGATGCTCATGTTACGAAAGGATTCATTCCATCCGTACTCAACCTAACCTTATGTTCCTCGGTTCCGCACCGAACTCTTTGAAGGTCCGATCGAAGTTTCTCCACTGCGCGAGAATCGGCGAGGTGTCTTAGTTTTCCATCTTTCTTACGCTCCTCAGAGTGCCAACGCAGCAATCTTGCCTCCTTCGGTTCGCAAATAAATGCTTCAAGCGTGGGATCACAGGCGATACCACAACACCTTAGCGAGAGGTCCTTGCTTCACCTTAGTAGTATTCTTACACTTGTATCGGGATGCTTTGCACACGGACATACATGCAAGTCTGCATACTCTTTACGATCTGAGGATACAATCGTTCGGACATGCATGTATTCTTTCTACTTCCATTCCCAATGGACAAAGAACCTTCTTGGGTTGGTAGGTGGTCTTTGGGCAACACGTTTCCCTCCGGAAGAATGTCCGCTAGGAGACCTAACAACGCCGTGAAACTCTTGTCGGACCAACCATTGCTCGCCTTCAATTTCAGCGGTTCAAATGCGGTTGACAATCTTGTGTATTCGGCTTGCGGCCAGGAACAAAGGTTTCCCGAGTCCTCCATTAAGCGCTCGAATTTACAAAACTCTCTCTCCTTGTAGTTTCCTTACGCATCGCGTAGCATCGATCCAGTTGTCATCGTCGACCTATCGTCATCAAAAACACAGTCCACATCCGGCATATCGTTGACTTCCTCGTCGATGTCATCATTATTAACTTCCTGTATAATCTGCTCTTCACCGTGACTGGTCCAACATGTATACCCTTTTTTGAAACCCCTTCGAATCAAGTGCCCTACGATCTGCGCGGGTTGTTAAAAATCTTGATTATCGCAATCAATGCATGGGCGATACATAAATTCTATCCCTTATTCAAGATATCATGCTCGCGGCTCTTTTAAAAGCAATCACGCCATTAATGTACTCTTCACTCACACGGTTCGCACTGCACATCGATTCGGTCCATCTACGCTACACATGTAACAATTAGTAGTGTTAAATTATATTAATAAACTGCAAATACGTTACTCCTCCTATTAACTGCAAATACGTTACTCCTCCTATTAAGCAAATATAAAGAGTTAAAGATCGTTACCCTCGGAGCTCACGACGAAAATTCCTAATATCATGAGATTCCTCACCGTCCTTCTCCTTGGGCCAATGAGCAGGGCAAGAGAGCCACAATCGAAATACACCACTTATCCCACTCACAAAAACACTCATTCACAACACCCAAACCGAGAGCTACCACCAAAGCCTCACAAAGGAAGCATGCATGCAAGCCAAATGACCATAAGTTGCTAGGGCAACCCACAACCAAGAACAAGGCAAGCCAAATAAACAAGCCTCCTCTGACCAACACAGAGCAAAAGCTTCTCAAGCCCCTCTATTCCAAAGAAGAGATCGGGCGCTAGAGGCGGGGCCTCTGCCGGGTCTTTATATTTATAGGGTGAAATATCACGAGCGGTTCTTATTTCCAACCGCTGCGTGATACGAGTATATCACGACGGTTCTACACAAACCGTGCATGTTGAACTTTCATAAACGGCTCCATGTGGGCAAATGCGTGATATACTCAATATCACGACGGTTATACTTATTAACCGTCTGTGATATGGAGGATATCACGAGCGGTTCCACATGGAGCCGTCTGTGATGGTCAACCTGAGCGGTTAGTGAGAGGAACCGTCGTGATGATATATTATCACGAGCGGTTCTTTATTCAACCGCAGTGATAGCGTCTGAATTTGCCCGGTAATAATTAGATGATAAAAAGACCATATCATCACGAGGCGATAAAAAGACCATATCATCAATGACAAAAGACCATATTTACATCACGCATGCACAATAGGCGCCTTATCGTTTTACATCACGCACGATAAAAAAGGATGGCGATCCTATCTTAGTCTTCAAATCTTAAATGCGCATTCTCGTCGGCTTGGTGGGAGCGGGATCACCGTCGTCTCACCAAACGCCTCCACACGTGACCTTGCACGCTCAATTTCCTCTTGTAGATGTTCGGACTCGTAATCAAGTCCCATATAGCCCGAGAGACCATCAACCTGGTCTCCACGGTCTCGGCTAGGCGGACCGCTCTCCTGCAATGTCGATGTCGTCCTCGACTCTGGGCTGCATCCTCGGTGCGGACCAAAGAGTTCCATAGGACAATCTCCACGACGAGGTTTACTCGCGGATCTTTGGAGAGCCTCGCCTTTGATCTGTTGGAGGAGGAGCTCCAATCGGCCGATGGCGCCGTTATGGTCTCGGTAGATGGGAGGGTCTACAGCGGATTGCATTGCGAACGGGCGCCTTGTTCGCGGCTTGGGCGAGTTGCGATCGAGAGGTGCAGTACACAACCAAAATGTAGGCCAATCTGTAGGGACGAGAGAGAAGCCATTTGGAATTTGTGGAGAGAGAGGGATGATCAAGGAGCTTCGTGAGAAATCCCTTTGATAAGGGTTGTCTATTTATATAAAAGCCGGAGCGAGAGACGAAGAGACACTCGCGCGGAGATGAAGGAATGAGATCCATAGCACGACGGCTCTATAATGGATCAAATGCGTGATATATTATCCTGAGCGGCTCTATTAAAGAAGCGTGCGAGATATCATCAATATCACGAGCGGCTCTATTTAAGCACGTGCGTGATAATATCACAGACGGTTTGCTTAAAGAACGTCGAGATATCCTCAATATCACGAGCGGTTGGCACCATGCGTGATATTGAGGATATCTCGACGGTTCTTTAAGCAAACCGTCGTGATATTATCACGACGGTGCTTAAATAGAGCCGTCTGTGATATTGATGATATCTCGACGGTTCATTAATAAGCCGTCTGTGATATTCTTTATCAAAGCGCACCTAGGGTTTTGCTCTTTACTCGTCGCCGTCTCTCGCGCCCCTTAGGCTCTCGCGCTCTCTCGGCTCCTCTAGGGTTCGCCTGTTCACCTCCCGGCCGTAAGACCCGCGCGCCGCCCCTTCATCGGCAGCGCGCCTCCGCCTCGGCGCGGCCTCCTCCCGTGTCGGCCTCCTCCCTGCACCGGCCTCCTCCCGTGTCGGCCTCCTCCTCTCTGCACGGCCTCCTCCCGCGCCGTCCTCCTCCCGTGTCGGCCTCCTCCCGCGCCTCTCCCTCCTCCCGCGTCGGCCTCCTCCCTGCACCGCCTCCTCCTTGCACCGTGAGTTGTTGTGCGGCATCCTCTGTGAGTATTCCTAAAGATCGGCAAATTGATCGATGGGCTTTGTTGACATGCTCGTGATGAACTCTGTCTTATCTTGAGATTGAATGTGATAGTTAGTTGATTCTTGAGCTCTATTGTAATTACTTGCTCTTTATTAATTTGTTACTTTGGTTGAATGCTAGTTATCACAGACGGTTGAATGCATCCGTCAATTTGATATCTTGTTAGTTCATTCATGAGCTCTATTGTATTGTGAACCCTCGTGATGTGACTTTGATAGTCTTTGATAATGTGAACTGAAATTGATCGGTGGGCTTTGTTGCAGTTAGCTCTGTGATGAACTTTTCTCTTATCTTGAGATTGAATGTGATAGTTAAGAGATCATTTTGATATGATTGAGATCATTTGTGATTAAGCAAAGTATTGTTTAGAGCTCATAGTTTGAATTTATACTATCATATTCATTTAATGAAGAGTATAGACAATAGGATTGAGATGGCAAAGACTTGTTCTTTTGCAACTCTCCTACGAGAGCACAAACTACCATCAATCCTTCTTTATATATTATACGTTTGTGCATCATTTTCGGTTAAGTTGAGTAAATCTGCTTGAATCAGTCGATTAGAGCTTACGCATATTGCTTCGTGCATATATAGATAGCAAGTAGCGACATGGCGTCCGCACCATCTTCGCCGCCGTGCGGATCTCCGAGGAAAGTGGTGCGTCTGCGAGATGGCGGAGGAACATCGAGAATTCCTCGGGCATAATGGCCGTCACGGAGGTCAATGCCAATGGGATCCTGTGAGTCCCCCAAGCGTGGCGAGATTCGAACCTTGTGCGGGATACTTGGAAGGGAACGGGTCCCCATCACCACACCGAGCCGGACAACGTGTCGGATGTTCGGAGAAGCCACCGTGGGGCGAGTTTTAAAATCGTTCACTTTCCCACCGCGGACTGGCGCGCGTGGAACGACGGCGTTGCTCTCGATCGGAAGGCGTGGAGGACCTTCAAGGCGTGCTTGTCACAAGGCGTGAACACGGGTCGAGCGCCCTTCACGGCGTATAAATTCTTGTCGCGGGATATATGGGGCGCCTTTGTGCAAATGAAGACGGCGCCCAATTTCTTGAGGAAAGTGCGGCGCACAAGGCTCTCGGACACTTAACACTCACCCCACAAACTCGGCACCACTGGTACGCGGGTAAAACCGCGCAATGGGCGGCGGAGGGCCTTGAACGAAACAAGGCCATTTGCTTGAGATCACGGACAGTAGCGCTCTCTCAGGTTAAGGCGAGGGCATCGATTCGTCTTGGCGAAATCTCTTTCACAAACCCGTGAGGCGGGATGTGGCCAACCGTGTAGTAAATGTCTTGAACTACCTAGTTGTTAATAAGTCTATAACTTCATAATGTATATAATAACATGATGACCTCTTGCGGCAAGAATTGAGTTCGCATGTTCAAGGCTCCTTCCAAGCGAGCGAGGAGAAGGATATACTAACTACGGCCCGGGAAACAAGGAGCACCGGTCGCACGCGAGGCAAAGGGGTTAACGTATCTTGGAGGATGGATTCCCGGGCGACTCATCGCACGTATAGGAGCGGGAAGAGATCCAAGGCGAGTGCGACACGGTGTTGGAACATGTGCTTACTTCAAAATTTGAAGGAAGAGAACGGGTGCTTCTTGCAAAATTTGAAGAAAAGATAGCAAGATTGCGGACCAAGTGAATCAACTACTACTCCTCAACAACCGATCGCAGCGCCCGTTGTTTTGGTAGGCGATCCTCCTCAACATCGGAGTGGCGTCGCGTCCACGCAAAATTGTGAACACGATGATGTCCAATTACCTATCGGCGACATCAAGGTAATGTACATCTCGGAATACTCCAAAGATAGACCTATAGGGCGCCTTAGCTAATTGCGTGTCGTTTTGTAGGAGCCGACGCACGCACACTCCAAGTGAGGATGGTTGGGATGTCTATTGAGGGCGGGGTGGTGTATCCATGCAATGAAGGGATAGTGCGAGACGGTGCCCGGTGGCGCAGGTTACGCCAGGTCCAGTGGACATGGTACATGATAATTTTAGGGCCGTCCGGTGGAGATTCGCGAACAACGAAATCATAACACTAGGGATGCCTGCATGCTTTATTCGGTGGCCAAAGAAGGACATCGCCTGGACCTGCGATGCGCCTCAACCTTGATGACTCCACCCCAACCATCTCCACACGACCATGCCCCTCCAATTCAACTTTTGAAGGACATCGTCACGGACCTGCGATGCCGCCTCAACCTTTGATGACTCTACCCCAACCACCTCGACACGACCATGTCTCTCCAACAGACCCTCCATGATCGCACCTCAACCTTCGCTCGAAGCCCGCCTCATCGGTTCCGTGGAGAAGACACCGAACGAACAAAAAAGCGTGCGCCGTGTCGGTTCGAGTTGTCTAACAGGGAGGAAGGCGCGTGGCGCGCATGTCGTTCAGACAAATCGAAATCGAAGAACATTAAGGCGCTTCGCCTCCTAACCCTAAGAAATACTCTTTCGGAGTCCGTTGGCGGCGAGCACGATGTTAGCCTACGCTGGATTAGGTTGTCAGAGTTTGCATAGCCGGTACTTGCAGAAGACCAAAGAGAAAGGGTGCGCTGATGGAATCACCGTCAGATACACGGAGGACTATTTCCTCCACGAGCCGGCCCCCTTCATCGTGGGCTTCGACGACTTGTTCGACCTATTCAACCTCAAAGCCCTCGATGCCTCACTTCTCGATCTTTGGACATCGTAAGTGTGTACAATCAAGTTCTACATTCACGTACATTCACGTAATATAACAACTCATTGCTTATGTATAGATACATGATTAAAACTGCCCGGTGATTGAAAGAACCGGTGGGTTTCCTCGACCCACACGTGGTCTCTGAGCAAACCATCTTGGCGGACACATCCTCGTCGAGAAATACATAACGGCGGGATTGCTTGCTCAAAACTACATGGACTACATAATGGTGCCCTACAACCGAGTAAGTGCTTCACTACTTGCTATACAAATTTCATTTGTACTTTATCATGATATGAACTTAGGTTTAATGACTATAGCGACATACATGAGTAGGCATCACTTTGGATCCTTCTAGTCATTATACCAAAGAGGAATCAGTACTATACCTTGATTCCCTAATGAAAAAGGCCACGACTTCACCCTTGTGCAAGAAGTAGTCGACAGTGTGCTCATTTCCTCCATACATAACTCTATTGTAGTCTTCCTTCGTTTGAAATGGCGAGGTTAACTTTTTGGAAACATGTAGGTCGTTCATCTCCTATATTGCCGAGGAGGGCTATACAAGGAACGAACGCCACACTTAATCACGGGACGCGATTTCGATGCGTGCTACAACACAATAATCCTATATCATACTTAGTAATAATGCGTCTCGAACCGACTATACCTATATATGTAATTCTATTTTTCGGTGCAAGACAAAAGCGTAAGAATGTGCATTCTCGTTTGCCATCATATGCAGATTCTCATGAGTGCTAGGTTGCGGATCCCGAGGTTGGTCAATCTACAATAATTGCTAATTATAAATTTAAATATATATGTGTAACACTTTACTCTTGTTTGTAGGTTTTGAATATAGATTTAGATTCACTCGTTCGAAAGAGATCTCGGATGTTCGAGGAGGCTCGCACCTTCATCACGACGGATATCATTGCGGCCAGCGGAGAGTTTCACTCTTGAGCGACCTTGAAACAATTAATATATTTGATATAGTTGAAATTCACTTTGAATAGTTGTGATTCAATGGTAAACTTTGGGTTGTCACTTTGGGTTGTATGACAATATTTTACGAGCGAGTTGATATTACAATGTTTGTTGTATTTGATATATGTTCGTTTGTATGACAATGATCACTTTGGGTTGTCAACGATTGATATCCGTGATGTATCTATTTTACGCTGCTTATTTTGAGAGGGCATGGCTAGCAATCCTGAGGCTAGCGAAATTTTTAAAAATAGTTATGCTGAAATAACTATCACGAGCGGTTTATCAATCAAACCGTGCGTGATATGTATAATCGAGCGGCTCTATTATATAACAAATGCATGATATACACGTATCCCGACGGTTCGTAAATATAACCGTCGAGATATCCTTTTATCACGACGGTTCTATTTACGAACCGCTGCGGGATATGTGTATATCACGACGGTTATATAATGATAACCGCTCAGGATATGTGTATATCATAGGCGGTTCGTAAATAGAGGCGTCGTGATATGCGTCTATAACGACGGTTCTTGAATAGAGCCGTGCGTGATAATTAGATATCACGACGGTTTTATAATTAGAACCGCTCGTGTTGTGACTTATCACGAGCGGATGTTTAACCGTGCGTGATAACGCAGCTTATCACGAGGCGTATAAAAACACGAGGCGGTTGGGCGAATGCGCGATGACTGATCGAACCGTGCGTGATGAGGCTGTGTGTAGTAGTGACATGATTCTTGAAAAGTGGATTATTGGAGATTGGATTCTGGAATTACATGGTTATTGTGGTTGGATCGTAGAGAAATTGATGAAATGGTGGAGTTAACTAAATAAAAGTGTTCAGATGATCTATAGTTGTTCGTATTGGATAATTAAAGATTTGATTATAGACAGATAAGTGTCGGAAGATTGGATTATAGGATTACCAATCCATGATGTTGATTTTTGCGGATTAAGTTGAATCAAGAAAATATGGAAATACTTGGGTATGTTGGCAACATTTGATTCAAATTGGATATGATTGAATAGAGAAGTTGGGATTTAAAAAGAATTTTGGTTGGACTATGTAGATACGTCTGGATCAGATTATAAAAATTGTATAATTGTTGGATGTTGATTATAAGAATACCTTACTAATGGATTATAGCAATACCGATTGGTGAAAAGATTGGATTGTAGGGATGCGTGATTCTTGGAGATCGGTTATAGGATTATACAATTGTTGATTGTTGGAGGTTGAATCATGGGAATAAGCTATTGTTGAAAAATTAGATTATAAACCTATAATCGTTGGTGATCGGATTATAGAAAATAGATCATTGCTGAGAGTTGAATACTCGAAATACATGATTATTAACTATTGGATTGTTGGATATTGAAGTGCGATTCTTATATTGATGGAAATCTCACTGGTATTAATGTTGGACTAAACCATGGTTGGATAGACGGTGATAAAATAATTTCGACGGATTAACTTTGAATTTATGGATTACAAGCAATCTTTTGGAAGAGTCTATAATGGGGAATATTGGATTTATAAAGACATTCTGGAGGATTACAATTGATAATTATGCTTTAGGAATTAAGTGGATGATGTCGCGGATTTGGCTAAGAATTTTGGAGGAAACAATTGCGTGATTATAATCTTTGGAGAATTTCGTTCCAAAAAGGGATAGAATGAAATTTAGCATAATCTTGAAGTTTGTCGGATTGAAAGATACGATTATTGCTACTAGATTTTGTGGATTTTTGAAGTGAAGACATCGTGTGATCAAAGTGGTGAATCTATTGTGTTATTTAAGTCTATGCCCAAGAAAGATTTGCGAATTATGTGTTGTATCAATACAATGTGAGGATAATTAAATGACCGGATTTTTATTGGGTGACTTTTGCTATGCTGGAATGGTGGATTTCAATAATAGTGAGACTCGGATCCAGCAATTTGGTAGACAAAAATTGATAGTACTTTTTAGTTGGCACTCCAGTACATGGTTGAGAACCAGCAATTTGGCATCGATTTACCAAGTCAGACCTACCACCGCAGCTGCCCGAGGGGCACAGCATCTTTACTTCGGGCCATAGTAGAAGGAAATGTCCGAGGGTACCCGAAGAGCAGACTCCCATCGAAGCCGTCGCCCTTCAACCAGATCTCACTTATCTAGAGCATCCGATCAAGATTCTTAATGTCGTGGACAAGCAAACAAGACGCCAGATCATCCGTTTATGCAAAGTGCAATGGAGCAACCACTCGGAGAGAGAAGCCACCTGGGAGCGTGAAGATCAGCTGAAGTTAGACTACCCCTATCTGTTCTCTGAGTAGCTCGAATCTCGGGGTCGAGATTCTCTTTAAGGTGGGTAGGTTTTGTAACATCCAAATTTTCGGATTTTGCAAAATCTTCTTGTGTTCTTGTGATCTAGAGTTCAACTTTCGAAATTTGCCCAAAGTGCTCAAAGATTTGAACCCACCCCAAAAACACCGAGCCCTTCCTCCCCCCAAATTCCCCTAACTCTACCTCCCGTGACGTTTGGCTTTTGCCCACGCCATGCAGCCTTTTCCATGCCCCGCCATCTTGGCTTCACACGCCATGTCCCATGCCCTGCTCCTGGAATCCCGCGCCACCCCTATGCCCCCCTCTTCCACACACCACCTCCCATGCTGCATCTTTGTTGCCGCCCACCTCTGACTCCATTGCCGTGCAACCCGGTGCTCCTCCCCTTGCTTCCTCTATGAAAAGCCCAGTAGCCTCTTCTCCTTTCTTCTCCAAGCCACCAAAGCACCAACAAAGAAGCTCCTCCTTCTCTTTCTCCAACCAAGCACACCTTGAGCTTCTTCTTCTTTCTACAAAACCAGTAGCCACAACCTTCTTTCTTCCCGTCCTCCTCCACCTCTCTACAAAACCAGCGGCTCCATGATCTTTCTTTGCATGCCGACGACCCATGCAGCCCTGGTTCTCCTCTCCATCTTGTGCGATTCAGCAGCTCCCACCGAGCTCCTCCCCTCCACCTCGGTGCAAACCGAAACGAAGCTTCCAGTCGAGCTCACCACCCATTCAAACTTCTAGCCATTCCTTTTTCTCTTTTGAGTTGTGTATATATGCATGTACAAGAGAGAGTGCATGCAGCCAATACAATGCTATCACTGCATGTCTCATCATGCAATCAATCTGTTCGTTTTGCAAGCCACTCTTGGCAAACTCTAACTTCTAGTCACCAACCTTTTGTACATGTCCATCTTACACTTCTTCTCTCCTTCCAATCTCCATCAAAGATGAAAAACCGAGCTATGCATGTTACGCAACGGTGTTCATCGTCTCAAGAGCAAGCCATTCATCTAATTGATTCTTGCATGCATTGATCAGAGCTCCTCCACCTCGTTTCTCCATCTCCGGTCATCCCTTCGCCAAGCCACCTATGTCACGGTGAGCCCTTGGCTCCTCTTTCTATCCCAGTCGCCCCACTCACTCGCTTCGTTTCTCCACAATCGAGATATTTACGCATGGGTCGAACCGCCTTCGTCGTCGTTCCGGCGCGTCGACCATTCCCGGTGGCATCGTCACCACCGTTGGCTTCGCCGCGACGTTCTACATCGTGCTTCCTAGCCTTCGCCAAATCATCACCGAGCCCCATCGCTCGCTGCATCCCGACTGCTTGTTTTGCGTCGCCGCCACCGCTACCGGACCTCCGCCGGCGACGCGACCACCACCATTGTGTCCGACTCGCTCTTGGGAATTTATTGTGCTAGTTCGCTGGCCGCCCCTCCCTTTCCCTCACCGGCGTCATCATTTTTGCCTAAGCTTGCACTATTCATGTCTGATGTTTTTCTATATTTCATGTGAATTCAAACTTTCGGATATTCGTTCTCCTTCATACGAGATCCGATTCCGTCGATTATTGGTTCTAAATTCATATAAATTCAGCCTCTCTCTCTCGCTTCTAATTTTGTAATATTTTGATTTTATTTGGATTTGTTGTATTTATTTGGCTATTTTCGCGCGCGTAGATTTTGGCGTTCCCGACGAATTCTTGGACCAGACGACCGAAGCTCCTCAACACTTCAACGAAGGCGAGTCAACACTTTGATCATATTGAACCTACATTTTATGCAAACTATATTCTTTTAAAGTATCAAATTGCATGCTTTAATTCTCTTATGCAAATGTATGTTAAAAATCCTAAGGTAGTTAAATGCCAAATTGATGTTTAAATACTACTACACCATCCTTTGATAATTGATTTGCCTTAAATCCTTGTCACCCTAGTAATTAAATGGTAACTATACTAGTATAGGCTATACTTAAGCGCCATGCTAGTCTTGCTTAAGTATCGGGGTATTATCTACCCCATTCATCATCTCTTAAAAATGAACATAGTTTTTGGGTAGTCATTGGATGTAAATGACTGAGGTGATTGTGTTGATGTATTTTTCTATCTCTCAAAAACCCTAAGAATTGCTTATCATATCTGGGCGGATGGTGTGATGGATGGTATGTCGGTGGGTGCTAATGCAGCCCAAGGAATGTTGGTTTGTGGATGGTATGTGGTATGAACTGCCCAGATGGTCCCTAAGGACTTAATCCTGTGATGACCTCCCAATGTAAAATAGTACGACCACATGTCTATAATGGTGTCGACCTGGCTAAATAATTTGTAATCGTTAGTATGAGTTGCACAAGGCAGATGACCCGCTACGCCATAAGCCTTTGTGGCTATGGGTTGGAGTGTACGACTTACGGGTCTATGTGAGCGTAAGTCGTGTGGCGCAAGAGGGGGTTTGGGAAAGGGTTGACGGGTCTATGTGAGCGTAACCGTTCTCAGGTGAAACCTTAGCGGGTGTAACAAATACTGGGGAATTCATTGTAAAGGCCTTGTGACGATCTCCCCTTGGCTCACATGTCTACGGAAACATGTGTACATGTCAAGATGATTGTCTCTTGTGGGTAAAGTGTACAACCTCTGCAGAGTGTGATGAACTGTTCGAATAGCCGTGCCCACGGTCAAGGGTGGACATGGGAACTTACATGAGTTAGTTCTATTTATAAAAACTTTGTGGGCGGGATAAAATGTGTTGGGTCGTTGTGACCCTGGTTTTGGTGTTTCCTGGGTGGAAGTACCCTAGTGATGTTAAGTGGTGGATGTAACCACTATAAAAAATAAGCATGAGGTGGAGGTAACCTCTACTGTTATAAATATTGCACAAGTAATCTCTATTTAACAAAAATGCAATTTATTAAAAAAATGCTAAGTAATAGGACTTTGTATTTATGATAGTTGAAAATATTGCTTTAGCAAATAAAAGAACCCGAGCCATCCTTGTTAAGCTTTGCATGTATATTATTGCATTGTGTATTGGCTCGCGAGCACGGAAGTTGTGCTCATCCTCGCTCTCTCCCCCAAAACCCTCAGGAGCAGGAACTCCTGGAGATTACGACTATTACGAGGATCCAGAAGTTGGAGGCCTAGGAGATAATGAAGCGTAGTGTAGTCTTTAGATGTTCTAGTCTCGCCTCAGTCCAGTTGACTCCGTCGGTACTTGCGTGCATCCAATATTACCTAAGCCATGGTTAATATCGGTCGCACACGGGTTCCCCAGTCGCTTGCCTGTGGAGAGATGAGCTCTCACCCCTTTTGCTTCCGTTGTCGCTTCCGCTTTTGTAATGTAATCAATTTGGCCTGTTCGGCCCTATTGTAAAACTCGACCCGACGCGGTCTATGTAAACTCTGTTGTGTTAATTAATGAATGGTATGGTTTTACGCCATGTATGAATTGATTCAGTGATGTATCTGTGAGTGTTAGCTACTGATCCAGGGAATAGCACAGTGTTTCACAGAGGATTCTGGATTAGAAAATCCGGGTCCGACACCTTGTCACTGTCGGTTCTAATAAGAAGGTCTTCTGGAATCTCAATCCAAGTACTGTTGTGCTCACCCTCACGAGCAGTACTGACAACTTGCCATCCCCAGGATCTAGTAACCATTTACTAAAAACCGATATGGTGTCATGTTGTTCTATTTGTGCTGGCTCTCTTGTAAGACGCATATTTATCGTTAGGTGTAACACGGTTACAGTTACCAAAGAGGCGAATTTATTATCGCAGCATTTATAACCTGTGTCCGAGTTCCTCCCTCAATAACTGCCAGTATTTGTCTAAGATCTCCTCCAAGCACTACAACCTTACCACCAAACAGGGTTCTGATAACCGGCCGATAGCCGATAGAATCGGTTCTACCGGGGGTCCGGTTAAAAGACAAACCGGCTCCGAATTTGACCGGTTTGAGTGAATTTTGCACAAAAAATTTCGAATTTGATTGAGTTTTGCTCAGTTGATGAATGAGTGTAGTAATGCAAGACCATTTGAATCAATAGTCTATATGAACATCTTGGTAACTAGCTTAGTTGATTATTTTTGTTTGAATTTGAATTTTTTTTTTAATTTAAAATCCAAAAAAATCAAAAAATATCTGAAAATTTCGGCCGAAATTTTCCAATTTTTGGTAAAATCGCTTATATCGGAACCCCGTTTTTTTTTTTGCCCGGTTACCGGAACCTACCACCAAATGGGACAGATGCATTAGCAGGTTTGTGTATCAACAAAATATCATGAGAAGTTCTATCTAGAGCTTCGAAACAGTATTTGTGCGTCATAAGAGCTTCTTCCTAGATAACTAAAGAAGTATGTGTAATAAGGCCGGCGAGTAGTGTACCTCGTTTGATATCACAGAGAGTGTTTTCGTTAGGGACTGTCTATTCATAAGTTGTTTGAAATTTTCTTAAGTTTAAGTCACTTGTTGTGACCATTGAATCAATATCCAATCATATGACATTCATTGGATCAATATCTAATCACATGGCAATCATACGACACACCAATCTCTACACAAATCCAATGATCACAATAAGTGACTTAAACTTAAAAAATTTCAGATAACTTAAAACTAGCAAAACCGTTTTCGTTAACCTCAAGAGGTATTTTGAAGAGCGAATGAGCAGTTCTCCGTCCTGGCAGGGGAAGCGATGCAACACCTGAAGACGCAACAGTCAATACGATCTTTTTTTCAGCTATTAAAGCTGCTACAATAATGTTCCAGAGGAAAGTTTTACCGGTCCCACCATAACCAGAAACAAAAAAGAACCCTGGTAAGGCATCATGGATAGAACTAATGATGGACGTATAAGCAACTGTCTGATCATAGTTTAGCTGAGCAAGTAAAGTAGGTGTTTCTTGTTCAAAGCTAGATGTATCGTAGGCTAGTTCTTCATGAATAAGTCTATTGTCAGAAACCCTCTGTGTAGTGCATGTTCGTCTCGGTAGATTATAATTGCTTATACTTGTTCCATGTCTAGCGAAAGCAACTTCAAGTTCTTCGATAAGCATACTCCGAAGGAGTGCGGGAGGCATTATATAGAGCGGATTATGTAAGGCAGCCCTAGTATGGTATCGCAAATCATCTGCAAGGTCATTCCAGTACTTATCAAAGAATTTTTTGCTCGTCTCTGACATGGCAGAAGATAAGAATAGTGATAAAAAGTTTGTCTAAGCTGTGTGCCGTTGGCCGAGCATAAAGCCTCGTCAAACGCATGGTACCACTCGATGTCATCGCCTAGTAAGTCTTGTGTAGCACATGCCTGTATAAAAGTGTCTAGAATACACCTCGAACAATCATGAGGAGCATTCTTAGATGGTATAGTTCACCAGCCGAAGGATGGACGTAATAAAGCCTGCCTATTTTACGACCTCTCTTTCTAGGTATCCATGATCTAGAACTGGTGTCCCAAGACCATTTAGTTGGGAAATCGCAATAAGTCAACGATCAAGTAGGTGGATGCAGTCAATTAGTTTTAAACCATTCAGTAAGCATCGTCCTTTTAAAGAAATCATCAGACACAACGCCTGCTAGATTCGAGGTGGAACGGAATTGAACAAAGTTCATGTTTGGCATATGCACCGGCAGTCGTTCTACTTCAGGAATCTTACCGTGAATGTCATAACCATATATTCTCCAAAGAGCGTCCTGCTCACATATATATCGGCACTCTAGATATTCTTTAATCTCATCTACGCAAGGAGGATTAGCAGATGCGGCAACGTCTGAATGTATTTTTTTGAAAAACATCTTTGACCGATCAGGTCCCTTACTAACATACTTGAATAAGAACTTTAAAACTTTTTGATTAATTGCACCAATCGACGTTTATATGTGCCTAGTATTTTTTAAGTAGGGGCATGTTGTAAGTCACAACCCATCTGTTGTCAAGTCGGCAGCTGTTTTTCTCGATATAGCAATTGTTATCGGAATGTTTATAGATAGAAAAGCCGCTAGTATCGGTAGTTGTTTCATTTTGGAAAGTATTTGGATAATGTTTTGAGCATACACCATTCTTCATACAAGGGCAGCGTTCGTTAAGACTTCCACAAGGGCCATTTATCATGAACTCGCTAACCAAAACATAGCCCAGAGGATCAGGAATAGGATCTGAAATCTCAGCACTTATGAAAGAATCAATAGGAGTTGGGCTAACTTCCCTATTGTCATCGGCTAGCCATGCAAGTATATGTGCATGTGGTAAGCCTCGTTTCTGGAACTCGACAGTATGTAGAGCTGTGTAGGAAACAACATCACGAATATGCAGAGTGCAACAGGAAGAAAGGAAGGGGCCTACTAAAAAAGGAAGGAGAAAGAAAGGATAGCAGGAGATGCTAACATGCTTTAGCATCAGGACCAAAGGCGTGACCATCTTTTATATCGCAGAGGTATTCGTTCAGTTTCAGATTATAAAGGCGCACAGCCATATCAGGTCCATCAACATGTTTCTGGCCTGATTCTAATAACAAAGCCTCTTTTATCTCAGGTCACTTTGGATTGCATATAAAAGTCATAAATAGGTCAGGTGGGCCGTGAACCTAACAAATCGCTATCGCATCTTGATAATTTTCTTGCATGTATCGTCTTCCACCAGTAAAGCTAGAAGGCAAAACATTTTTTTCATATAGCATTACGGACTAACAGCATCCGTAATACCTTGGAAATGTTCTGATCTAAATTGGTCTTGACGGCACATAATGAACGCTTAACGACACTCATCAATGCACGCGCGAGCATCAACCTTAATCTGGGTGAACATTAGACCACAACATAAGTATGGGTTATATTCATTTTTTCGGTATTGGCAAAAGTAGCAATAGTAATCTTGCATAGTCATTTTTTCCCTCGTGTTTGGTAACGATTGGTCAACAGCGATGTACGGGACACCTAGCTAGAATCCACGATTGCCATATGGAAACAAAATAGGGTACTGTAAAGATATAAAAGCAGGATGCAAAGACGAAATCTGGCGTAGGCCTGACGATCTGTCATGTAGAACTATATCACGTGACGGGGTCTCTAATGATAAATCAATAACTACTAAGCAAGCAAGTTGATCAACTGATGGTTAAGTGTGTTGAGGGCCATCACCATCGCTAGGAGCAAGTATTTGAATGGACAAGCGTTCAATTTCATAACCGACCAAGTGATCTCGGGCAGATCTAAATTGTCTGACTAAAGGATTGTGTTCATCGAGCATATCTATAAGGCCAGCAACTACTTCAGGGTCAAGATCACCCTCCGCAGCATCACCGAGGTCCAAAGCGTGTATTCTGTTAGCGACCTTGTTGTCGGTGTCATAGACGTAAAGTTAGATAATTTCGGCGGCACATTGCTATCAGGTAACAAAGAGCCTATCCGATGGTGTATCTGTCCATTAATCCCAAAAATCGGAGGGCCGTGGCCCAAACTGTATGAACGGTCTATAGAAGCTCCCATCGAAGTGAACGCAAAGAGGCAGTTATATTGACGGATCTTATGTAGAAATGCTTTTGATCGATGGTCACTATCGAAGCGCAGCAACTCAGATAAAAATTCCGGTGGCTTTTTAAAAGACGGGATCCTGATTTTACCACCCTGGCAACAAATGGGACTGTCCTGATTTTATATCACTCATCATAAAAACATGTTTTAAAAGAAACCACCCTGGCAACAAATGTTATAATTTATGCGGCGCTGTCTAATAGATGAGCGACTGCGAACTCTTTCCTCGAACCAAAAAACAGCGCGACCGCTGGTACATTCATACTCAGGTGAACTGTAGTAGGATCTGCCTGAGTACGAAGCTAGTAAAAAAACGAAAGTCTGGATCAGTATAGGAGAGGAAAGAAAGGCGCACATAGGGCGTTGCGAGAGCGGAAAAAACAATGTGCAGCCACACCTTTAAGTGATTCAATGTATTCTGGCAGAAGCTGCGACCCCCATGGCGGCAAAAGGCTATCAGCTGCGTGCGCTGAAGCTACAGATAAAGAGAAGTGATAGGAAAGAAGGTAAAAGAAAAACCAACGGAGTAGGAACTGCATCTAGAAAGAGGACTAATGAAAAAAAGAAGCAACCCGCTGAAGCTCCAGATAAATAGAAGTGATAGGAAAGTAATGAGATATAAGTTAAACCGAAGGAGTAGGAACTGCATCTAGAAAGAGGACTACTGAGAAAAAAGCAGCAGCAACCAGAATTAGTAACCGATCAACGAAGGAGTATATAAAGCGGAAGAAACGTACATTGGCCTAAGCGCCTAGACCTTCGAGCGGTAAGTATTGTTGAGGAACCGTCGCTGGCGAGTCCAGTCCGAGCGATTACCTCGTAGACAAGCATAGAATCGTAAGAACAATGCATGAACAACAAGAACAGAATAAGAGATTGAACACAGAGATATAGGGAGACTTCTTGCTTCTCTTTATTCCTTCATTCAACGATCAATCCTTTACAATGAATAGCACCCCCTATTTATAGGCTACGACCCTGCTAGGGTTTGGGATGGGGCGCCCACTAATGGGCCGACTGCAGGGTCAGGCCCATGGTTTCCCAACACTCCCCCTTGGGTACCCATCCTTCATGTGCATGTCTCGTCAAAACTCCATAAAAACCCAGTGGGAAAAATTTGGAGAAAGAGTACATGATACATGTTCTGCTGTGATGCACAATTGCCTCATTAAAACCTTAGCCAGAAACTTCAGAAAACTCGTCAAGAGAAAAAGAGTACAATCCACCCAATTTCATTAAATCTCTGGATTTATTCTTTGGGTACTCGATCTTCATGATCAAGCTTTAATAATGAGTTCGTGAAGGTTCTCCCCCTGAATTCTGCACTTCTCTAAGTCTCATCATTCCAATTCACATATGCATCTTTCAAAGTTTGACTCTGGAAGTGACTTAGTGAATAAATCTGCAAGATTCTCACATGACTTAGTGTGCAGTACTTTAAATACGTTCATCTTTTGCAATTCATGAGCATAGAAGAACTTGGGGTTGATATGCTTTGTGAGAGGATTCTTCACATAACCCATCTGCATTTCAGCAACACAAGTCGCATTATCTTCATACAAAAGTAGGGTTTTGCGCGGTATTCAATCCACACGATCGCTGGATGTGGTGAATCATCCGTTGAAGCCAAACACATTCTTGTAAGGCCTTGTACAATGCTATGATCTCCAAGTGGTTCGTCAAGTCGATACAAGATATTTCTTAGACGATTTTCATGGAATTGCGGTTCCACCACATAGGAGTTCATAGATGTTTATGATTTACGCATGCGGGTCCTACAAGTACCGTTATCCGCATTGTCATTCATAGTTAAGTCTTGGTTCTTTCAGAGAACGTACTAAATTCTTTGCTTCTTTGGAGGTATTGAAAGATGTCCTTCATTCTCTGCCAATGCCTTTGGTAGGTTCTGTACTATACCTTGCTAATAGGTTCACGGCAAATGCAATATCCGTTCTAGTACAGTTTGCTAAATACATTAGTGCTTCTATTGCACTTAAGTGTCGGAATTCCGGTCCCAGGACTTCCTCCCCCTCTTCTTTAGGTCTGTACGGGTCTTTGTCTTGCTGCAAAGATCTCCCGACCATTGGCACTTTCAAAGGGTATGCCTTCGCAAAGTCGAACCTTTCTAACACCTTCTGAGTGTAGGCTAACTGATGCACTAATATCCCTTCAGGGGCATGCTCAAGCTGCAAGCCTAAGCAATATTTGGTTTTACCCAAACCTTTCATTTCGGACTCCGACTCCAGGTAAGAGCATGCTTTCTTAATATCCTTCAGGGTTCTGATGATATTCAGATCAACTTCATACACTGAGATTATACAAAATCCATGCTGGGATCGTCGTATAAATACACAGAGATTATTCTCATTTGTTCGTGTAGCCTTTCTTGCATAGAAAGTCGCCTAAGCGATTATACCACATTCTCGCTCGATTGCTTAAGTTCGCACAATGACTTTCTCGAGTTTCACACTGTACATATTTCTATTTGCTCGCTTTGGTTCTGACGTTGATACATTCTGTATCTTCATATAAATGTCCGAATCCAATATTTCATAAAGGTATGCTGGTACCTCATCCATCAATTTCACTTCTAACTTCAAGTTCACTGCCATTGAGATAAATATTTAAAAGGGAGTTCCGCCCATGACCGGGGAATAGGTTTCTTCATAATCATCTTCTGGACGTGCAGTGAAACCTTGTGCAACAAGCCTTGCTTCTTTTTATTTCTCTTTCGAACAAATACCCACTTATGCCCTGCGGGGTGCACAAGAGGAGCGCGTGCGGCTTACATGCCCAAACGTCTTTCTTTTATTCAGAGAGAATAATTCAGTTTCTATTGTCTTCTTCCAATCTTCTCAATCTGATCTTTTCTCTCATTCAGCGAGCAATGCAGGCTCTGGATCAAGATCGTTGATTGTGGCAATTTTCTTTGTAAAATAAATGTCGACATTGGCTGTTGTCATATTCAAAGATTCTCCCGAGGTCATAAAGCTTATAGCTATTTCTTCAAGGGGCGATTCTTTTAATGCTTCTACTTGCTCACCGCTGCTTCATTGCGGGGCAAGTCCCTTTAGTTTTTCAGCTCCGATGTGTGCGCACACATCCATGCTGATGTCTCCCTTCATGGGGATGTTCAATTCTGGTATGCCTTTTCTGAAGGTTCCATACCGATGCCAGGTCTCAACTGGCTACCCTTCTGGTTCGGGGCACTTCGGTGATCGGCTGTGTCAAGTCCTTCTTATCCTTTTTCACCAGGCGTCCCCGGTTACTTCGGATTCGAGGGACCGGAGTTCTCGTCCTTTTATTCTGAGGCCTCTGGACGGGATTAGGGATACCTTCAATGGTATTTCAACCCTCTCCGGTGCATTGCTTGCAGGCAAATGCTACTTATTCACGCTCTTCAAATCACTAAAGTAGTCCGCGGTTGATTCGCTAATACTTGCAAATCAATTATCTTCTGGACTTCAATTGTCTTCTAGACTTCAATTCAATTATCTTCTGGACTGCAATTATCTTCTGGACTTCTCTATTTGCTTCACTAGTGCGCGGGTCATATGCATAGATTTCAATTATCTTCTGGACTTCAATTGTCTTCTAGACTTCAATTGTTTCCCGATATTATCATCAAGGGTTGATTTCCTCCCCCTAATGACGGGAAACTAACCTCATCTAATGTACTATCAGCGAATCGGGCATTATACAAATCTCCAGTCATATGGTCCAAATACTTGATTATGGATGTTGTCTCATAACCAACGTATATCCCAGACTTTCGGAGAAAAACCCATTGCAGTTCGCTGCGGTGGTGGTATAGGTATATAACCCTTGCAAACCAACCTCCGAAGATGAGAAGTTTTCAGTGCTGACCCTTGCGCTAGTTGCATAGTTGGATGGATGTTATAGGCCGACGATCTAAAATTGATGAGAGCTGCTACGAGCAGGACTACATGTCCCCAACATATAGTTGGTAAATTACAATTCTTCAAAGTTCTGCTAGTCCATTCTGGGTGCGGATGTGCGGTATAGAATACTCAACTTTAATTCCCATTTTCATACAATAATCCTCAGATGCCTTCGGAGTACATTCTCTGGCGTTGTCCATTCAGATGGACTTCACGTGATGATCAGGGAAATTATGTTTTCAATTGTTAATTATCTGCGAGATTTAGCTTTGCAAAAGCATGGTTTCTCATAGACAATAAACATATGTGCGACCATTCCGAGGAAGCATCGATGAGCACAATAAAAATACCTAATTGACCCTTACAGGGGTTGTATAGGACCGCAAAAGTCTCCCTGGATACGGTCCAGGAATGCAGGGACTTTATCCTTCGCTTTCAGAGCAAAAGGTCTAATAATTAATTTCCCGGTGGCACATGCGGGGCACACAAAATCTTCCAGATTCGGGAAATTCTTTATATTCATATTATGTGCCTATGAATTGTTAATTATATCTCTCATTATCCTAAGACCTAGGCGGCATAACCTATCATGCCAGAGATAGATAAGTTCAGAGCTTCTAAATACGGTTTTCAAGGCAGTACAGGCTGCAAATGCCTTAATATTAGTGTAGTATAGTCCAATTTCATATGGAGGAAGATATTCTGCTGCTATTATTCTACTTTCTTCACGCTTTGTAATGAGCAGGTATTCTATACCATACTCTTCTTCAGTCTCTACGTGAAAACTGTTAGCGCAAATGTTCTTGAAAGTTCTAGTCGATTCTGGGACAACAAGTCTTCTTCAATGACCAAAGTTGTGCCCATTGGGAGTATAATTATGGCCCTTCCTGAGCCTATTATACAAGTATCACTGCCTGCGATTGTCGTAAGACTACCAGCATTCTTGCTGATCGACTTGAAAAATTCAGTTTCTCTCAGGATGGTATTCGTTGTGCCGCTACATGCTAAGCACACTTCCTCCAAAGGGCGCCACACACGTTCTAATATAATGTACTTCATTAATATGTAGCAGAAAGCAAGCAACACATAAATAAAATACTTCAGATATCAGAACGTAAATTACTATTATAAAGACGGGAAAATAAGTCTTGCAGGACTCATAACAAGAATTTAATACTTTGCTCTGCTAGAGCTTGCAACCATTATTCAATAATTCAAAATTCTGCTTCAATTACAAACTGCGAGTTTCTATAAAAGATCCGAGTGCCATGCGTGCACTAGATCGAATCGACGAAGTATTCAGGAACTTCTGCCTCAATCTGCTCCATGGCGATCTTCCCATCTTGGGCAACTACGACTGCGGGCGTAGCAATGTCCAAAGGAGGGTTGATGGGGGCTGCTATTGGGCTGTTGTAAGATCGAGGAGGCCGACTAGAGGGGGGTGAATAGTCAATTTAAAACTTTTAAGCGCTAAAACCGATTTCTAATGTGGAAGCTAAATGTCAATTCGGTTTAGCACAATTAACGCCTAAAACAACTAGGTGAACCAACAATACAAATCAATAATAAATAGAGCAATTTAGCAACGACTTGTAAGCTATCAACTAATGATATGATCAATCAAACACATACAAGATAGCAATCATACAAATGAATAAGCAATTATACAATAAATGTAAATTGCACAAAGTAAAGCATATGAAAGCTAATCACGAGAAGCACACGGGACACAATGATGTTTTACCGTGGTGGTCGAAGACTTGCCGGTCTCCCATAATCCACGTTGAGGGAAACCCAAACCTATTGGGCCGGCTCCACCAATTAAGCCTTCCTCCGAGGTATCAAACACCTCGCTCCACTAGGGTTGCTCTTACTCCACTCCGGAGATGGCGAGCACCAAGCCACTCACAAACACCGGGCCTTCTCACAAGCTTCACTTGAGAAGATCACCGGACCACGACGCCTCCACGCCGTCTAGGTGTCGGCAAACACCAAGAGTAATAAGCCAAGCCCCTTGCTTGACTCTCACCACGTGCAATGAATGCACAAGCTCAAGTGGATACGAAATCCACCTCTAGATGCAACACATGCAACTAGAGACCTCTCTCCTTGCTCACAAGGTGCAACACATGCACAATTGAGAGGAGAAGCTCACACTAGCTCAAGAGAGTGAAATGGGATGACAAAGGTTGTCTCTCAACCGGCGAAGGGGGTATTTATAGCCCCTACACCAAAAACTAGCCGTTTGGAGACAAAACAGCCAAAAACTAGCCGTTACAGCCATTTGCGGTCGTACCGCCTCACAAGGGCCGGTACAACCGTTCGGGCGGTCGTCATCCTCTTTACATGGCGGTCGTACCGCAGCTCAAAATCAGCACAGATTTACACTTTCGGTAAAAGGTCATAACTTTGACTCGATGTCGGAATTGAGTGATCTTGGACTCTATTGAAAGCTTATTCAGAGGGCTACACACCCACCTATTTGATTTGATCTCAAACACATTTTATCAAATCAAAAAGCACAACTTCAAAGAGCCACTACCATGGTCTAAGTCCAAATGATAGCAACAAGCAATCTTAGACCATGCCAAGGGAAGATACATGAATCCCAACAATTTGCAAAACACATTTGCAAACTTAGATCATGCCACAAGGAGTAGGTACATGGACTTCAACCGTTTGCAAAACACATTTGCAAAGTATAGTCACATGCTACAAGGATTATCCATGAGCCTCAACTATTTGCAAAACACATTCGCAAATATAGGCAACATGTTAGAGTGAGCTAGAGCAAGTGAGATTGAGTTATTAACACATGATGAGACTCAAGCTACTAGACAAGACCCCTCTTAATAGTACGGCAACCTATACTAGCAATCCGGTCTTCCAACCAAACACCAAGACCGGTAAAAGACTAGGAACACATCCTTAGCCCTAGCTAGTCATACCTTTGCCTTGAGCATCTTCTTGAAGGTTGATGACGCACATCTTCACTTCAAGTCCGGGTCATCATCTTAACATGCATCAACCCATGATGCGTTCTTTACTTGACCTCAATCAACACATGATGAGTCTTCTCTTGACTTGATGATCAACTCATGATCATCTCTTCTTCGAGATCTTGATATGCATCAACACATGATGCATCCTCTTTTTGAACCTTTACTTGATGACGATCAACTCATGATGCCATCCGAAGTCTTCATTACCCTGGAACATAACCTATTCATCCAACTCATGGAAAATGTTAGTCCCATAATGATTAACATTAATTACCAAGATATACATGCAACATGCTTCTAAATAAGTCGTTGAAAACTCGACCTGCACAACCGCTAACCAAATTGCGGTACTACCGCTATCCGGCAGCTGCATCGCACGGCGAAGCGGTACTACCGATTGCGGGGTTTCAAATCGCCAAACAACATGCTCTCGAAAATTCATACCGCCATACAAAATTGGTATAACCGCATCGCGGTACAACCGTTCTCAAATGCGTACGACCGATTAACAAAGAGAGCTCCGAGCCAAAATGCATCGATTCGGTTTTATGCAACCACCAACTAGAAATCGGAACGACCGATGTGCGGTCATACCGCATCAAGATCCGGTCGAATCGCGGCGCGTCGAACCGCCCATAACACGTCGGTTCATCCGATTTACGAAACACTTAGAGTTTCCAAAACTCAAATTCAAATGCGTGCAAGATCCTAACTTGATCCATAAGGCACAAGAACATGCTATCAAGCTATTAGTCATGATCCCTCTATTGTCATGCATTTCCCTTACCATGTCGCCATCCATGAACTGGGACTAAGCCTTCAAACATCTTAGTACACATGTTAGTCCCACAATGCAATCTCAAATAATTGAATATAGATAAACATGAGTATATATAAACTACACAAGTTATATATACCATGAGTATATACGAACTACAAGTTGTATATACTAAATATGAGTGTATACGAACTACACAAGTTGTATATACTCATATGAATATATTAACTACGCAAGTTAAATATATTCAATGATATATGAGCATATATGAACTACACAAGTCTCATATGCTCACATACAAGTATATATGAACTATACAAGTTACATATACCAAGTATGAGTGTATACAAACTACACAAGTTGCATATACTCATATGAATATATTAACTACACAAGTTAAATATATTCAATGATATATGAACATCCATGAACTACACAAGTTTCATATGTTCTCATATACTCATATGAATATACTAACTACACAAGTTAAATATATTCAAGGATATGTTTCAAAGTAAAGATCCTTAATATATGTGGAAAGAGAATATGGATCAATACTAATGAAACCACAAAATATAGAATGGACTCCCCCTAAATGTGTGCATACACAAATGTGTAATGGAAACATATGCACATATCCAAATTGACCTTTTTGGTGGAGTTTAACCTATATTTTGGATCCGAGGAATGCAACAAGATATAATAAGAAGAAGTAGAATGCATACCTCTTGTATTTTCATCTTTATAGCCAAACGAGACTAAGCAATAGATAATCAATAGAATTGTTAGTCTCACAAATAGATTGTCATTTATGAATACATACATGTTTGGATTTTTGCTTTTATATCCAAGCTGAGACTAAACTTGATATAACAATAGGAGTGTTAGTCTCACAAGTGCATTTGTCATTAATCACTTAATCACTTGCATGCCTTCATGATTTTCACCTTTATATCCAAATAAGACTACACAATATGTATATCAATAAAAGTGTTAGTCTCCCAATTAGATTTATCATTAATCACCAAAACTCCATTACCGCATAATGGCGGGTCTAGATCTTTCAGCTGTCCACATCCATAGGTGCAGCTAATGGATGTGGACCCTCTATGCCTGCAATGGTGAGGTGTGCCACATGTTGTTTATTTGCCCTTCTTTTTAGACTGAAAATCATTAATAACGTGCGACTCATGACCTTACTCTTCTTGCTCCTCTCATTCGTGAGAGGCTTCATCACCTTGTAGCTGCTAGCAGTGGCTTCATGGCCAACATTACTACTAGGTGGCTGCGAGATGTAGTTCTTTCTTAGAACATCATCTTGAGTTTCCGCAACTTACATGATGTCAATTAATTCGCATACCGCATGTAGCCGTCTTGACGATAGTTGCGCGCGGATTGCACCGCGTTCTGGTGAAAGGTAGAGAGAGTCTTCTCAATCTTCTGCGCATCCGTGATTACATTACCACGTAATTAAAGACCGATACAAATTCTATACAAAATCGCCATCATGGTCGCTTCTTGAACCATCGGTTCGTGATGCCATCATATTTATATTCATACAAAATTCATAAGATTACTGCTGGTAATGTGCGTAAGATGGTTGCAAAATTCTCATAATGCTATTCGAACTTCGGTTCGTGATCCCGTATTTTTCTATGCATTTTCATTATTTACTGCTATTTTCAGTGATTAAAAGTAATATAAACAATCACAGATAATCAAAACAGTAAATACAGTAAATAAATTGCATAGAAATAACAATAACGAGAATAAACATGCTTCAAATGCGAAAACTGATTCAAAATTCGGATTCCCGATGCCCTTTTCTTCTGGAAAAATGACTTTTCGGCGAAAACTGCAAGTTTCAAGGGCTAAAACGTGAAATCTCAGTTCTGAGAGAATTTGTGCGTAATTTACATATATTCGGAGGGCCTTTTTGCAAAAATTTCGGATTTTCGGCCGGCCCTCCCCTTTTTCCCTTTTTTTTCCCGGCCCAGTTGGCCTTTCCCGAGCCGCACCGCAGGCCCACTTCGGCCCAAGAAAATTCGGCCTGTTTTGGCCGGTTAAGACAGCCGACGGGGTAGGGTTTCCCTACCCTGGTTTTTATGCGGCGACGGCGCATGGGCCAGGAGAGGGTCCGGCGGCGCGAGAGCGGCGACGCGGCCGCGATGCGAGGCCGGCGGCGCGGCGCGCGCGGTGCGGATCCGAGCAGCGGCCGTGAGCGCTGCGCGCACGGCGCGGCATCGGCGGCGGCTCGAGCGCTGCGGGCGGGCGCCGGCCGCGTGGCCTTCGGCGCGCGGCGGAGGTAACCGCGCGGCGCGGCGGAGCTTTGGCGGCGGCACCACTACGGGTGGCAACGCGGCGGCTCGGAGCCGAGCGGCTCCGGCGGGCGGCGCTAAGCGTGGCGGCGCGCGCGGCGGCGCGCGCGCTTCCTAGCGCGTGGGCGGCGGCGCCATTACAGCCGGGCTTGAGGCGTCCGGCCATGGGGGAACTTCGGGCGTCCGTCCATGGCGTTCCCCCTCTCCCTCCTACCTCCTTTTTTTTTCTTTGTTTGCAGTGGAAGCGGCTGCCGGCCCCCCGCGAGGCGCGCGGCGCGCGCGGCGGCTAAGCACGCCGGTCGGCGACAATACGGGGAGTCGGCTGTGGGTAGCGACGAGGGACGGCCATGGCGGCGCGGCCACTTGTGGCGCGCTACGGGCGCGGCCGGCGGTTCATGGCTTCAAGGCCTCCGGCGGCAGCTCGAAAACCGCATTGGGTGGCGGTGCCGTGCGAGGCGGGGCCAGAGGCGCCGTGGCCATGCAGGGCCGTGGTGGGGTGGGTGGTCGTTGTGATCGGCCAGAGTGGCGCCCCTTTTTTTTTCTTTTCGATACTGTTCATGAATGCGATGCAATGTATCATGTAATACAAGATTGCAACAGAGGCGCGGCTTCATGCCATCATGTGTGTGTTTGCCGCATGCTAGAGGCGTGGCACTGTCGTTGCCTCCGTGGCGAAATCTAAGTCGATGCTTTGCACGGTTTCTGGCCGCATCAGTAGTTGTGGAAAAAGGGTACTAAACGTCTCCTGATAAAGAAGAACGTAGTAGTGTGTTGGGTGGGCGATAACTGAGAAACGGAATGTAAGATCCAATAGACGGACGTAGTGAGAGGGTACCTTTTCTCTTGCGTGATAACACGGTGGGCAGTCTTTCCGGATCGACATCTTTAAAAGATGCCAGAAGTAGGCATCTTGTAAGAAGAGGAGATGGTAATTGGGAACACAGTAAAAAAATTAGCACAAGCGCAACAGAGCGACACGTAGTTTAAGCTCACTGAAGCAATAGATTGGGCATCCAGTTTTAATAGACGAAACGTAAGGGCTCACTGCCTGGCAAGAAACGGAAATGCAGCAAGTTACCCAGGCTCTGAATTGACGGCAGAACCACCGGCGAATGGCTAGAGGGTCGAGACGACATATGACAAGCAGTGTTCACCTAGGTGTTAGACGGAAGGTAGGTGGAGGGTAGCCGCCTAGCACCTAGGCCGCTTAGGCGCGGCCTAGGCGCCACCTAGGTGCGGGAACAGAGCAGCAGTCGACTGATCAAACGAGAAGGAGTAGTCGGGGAAGAAGAAAATGAGAAGGAAAGGTAGAAGAAAAACGACGAGAGAGAGGAAAGAAAAGACTTAACTAGCCCAGCTGGCCCAACCCAGTCCATCAACCCGTCACTTGTGCTTTGCTTTTCTAGGCTCGCCTCTAGGTCTCCTCGTCGCTCTCAATCCCATCGCCGCCTCCCTCTACTTCCATCTCTCTCTCTCTCTTTTCCTTCTCTCCGCTTTCCCATTCCGCCGCCGCCTCCTCATCTCCTTCTCTCCCCTCTCCCATCCCCTCGACCCGGGAGACGCAGCGTGGATGAGGCGTGGCAACGGGGAGCCCGGCCCTGAGGCGACGCGCGACGGGGACCTGGGGAGGAGGCGGCGCGTGATGGGAATCCGGGGAGGTGGTGTGCAACGGGGATCCCAGGAGGAGGCGGCGCCACAGATGAGTCCTCTTCAGTCTTCATTTACCTCTTCTTTTTCTCCCACGTGCACCCAGCTCCACCCGACCCTGCCCAGTGCCGCCTCGCACAGGCTTGCGCAGCACCGGACCGCCCAGACGCTGCCATGCCTTGCCCGCCTTGGACCGGCGTTGTCCGCCTGGGCGGGCCGAGCGCCTATGGGCTCGATTGAGGCCGAGTCGCGGCGGTTGCCCTGCGCCAAGCGCCTAGGTGGCCGAGGCGGCCGCCTAGGGGAACACTGATGACAGGGCTGAGACTGTGAAACAAAATCGGGTGTTTATGCGCGCATGATGTGCAGTACGAATACGGAAGGAAAGAGTAAACATGAGATGTAGGAGGCACGATGAAGCGCTAAAACGTAGAAAGAAAACCGTATAATCGTTAACAATATATAGAAACAATCCTGTAGATAGGAATGCACAAAAATACTACAACACGACACGGCAAACAAGCGTACGTAGGCAAAATGGGGCAGGAAAAGGGAGAAGGAAACAGACCTAGGCAGCAGCTTCCAGGAGGGTGGACGTAGGACTGTAAGATGCACCACAACAACCAACACGAGCGGAGTAACGCGAAAACTGAAGGAGCTGCAAACAATGAGATCACGAACTAATTATAGGCTGTAAAAAGAGACACGGAGTGAAGACAACACGCGGAACTAAGCAAGAACTAAGCGATACATCTGAGCATACAAGCAAGACTCGAAATGGTAAGGACCGCAGTAAGCTGACCCAGAACACCCAAAAAAAAGCTAAAGAGAGGACCGACCCTAGCTGTACGAACGTTGCTAGAAACGTAGCACGACTAAGAAGAACTGGACAGAAGGCGCATGGTGGGCGAAACAACCTGCGAGCAAAGCGAAAAACTGAAAAAGAGTGTATCTGTCAAAAAAAGGCGAAAAATGTTACGAGGAAAAGGGGAAAAAGGGCACTATAAAAGACTAAAGAGCGATTCCACGACAAGAAATAAGTGATACATCCGAGCATACAAGCAAGACTCGAAACAGTAAGTACCGCAGCAAGCTGACCCAGAACACCCAAAAAAAAGGTCAAGCGAGGGCCGACCCTAGCTGTACGAACCTTGCTAGAAACGTAACACGACTGAGAAGAACTGGACAGAAGGTCCACGGTGGGCGAAACAACCTGCGAGCAAAGCGAGAAAGAGCGTATCTGTAAAAAAAAGCGGTGAAAAATTTTTAGAGGAGAAAGGGAAAAAGGGCACTATAAAAGAGTGATTCTACGGTTGCTGAAGGTCGATGAACAAATGGAAAACAAAAGCGAATAACACTGACAAGAACTGGACCGAAGGCACGCGGTGGGCGAAACAACCTGCGAGCAAAGCGAAAAAGAGTGTATCTGTCACAAAAGCACCGAAAAATGTTAGGAAGCACTATAAAAGAATGATTCCACGGGTGCTGAAGGTCGATGAACAAATGCAAAAGAAAAGCGAATAATATTCCAAACTGGAAAGGATTCGCACGAAAGCGAGAGAGTGTAGAAGCGGCGCACTCTGCAAACAGAAACACTAGCGCATAAACCATTCATGTTTGCGCAGAAGCTTAAGCGCGGCAGACTAAACTGAGTGAAAGAAACAACCCGGATATGCAGTTGAAGCGAAAGAAAAAGCACGAACAAAAAAGCAACGAAGGACGAACGCAAGCACGTCAGGCTCCCGAAGACTCCACCGCACGAGCAAAACACACTGTGGTGAGTGCAAAGTGGAAGCAGACGCAGGCAGAGGTTGTGACTAAGAAATGAATGCAAGCACGATAGGCCGAGGAATGCTCCACCGCACGAACCAAAAACACCATGGTGAGGAAAAAGTGGAAACGGTGAGAGGTGAACGAACGAACGGCAGCAGTAGAAAGAAGGCATAGGTAGTGATGAACCACGGAGCTAAACTTCAATTAACAAAACCCGTCAAACTAAAGGGATGGCGGCCATTATATAAAGAAGAAAGATGGAGGGGTGGTGGCACTATTTATATGTGAATAGTACCATATAAACAGTACACAAAACCCTAGGTGGCTAGCCATATGGGCCGCATGAGACAAATCAGCTCATTCATGACATAAGTCAATCTATTCATTACATAGCCTATGGGCCAACAATAGGAGACGCAGCACTTGGGCATGTAGACATAGTACGATGGCATGTAGACGCAACTTGGTTCGTAGGAGTAGAAGCAGCTCGATCCAATTGAGAAATATGGCATTGTCGTAGCCAAAAGTCATATTGGAGAAGATGTGGTTGAAGTAGAGGAAGCAGTGGTTGCATCCTTAGGGTTGATGTTTTCATCATCCTCCCTTTTTTGAATTTGAGTCGTCCTCGACTCAATCGTTGTCACCAAATCATCACTTTCCTGCAAAATATTAGTAGCAACAAGAGGCAAAGAAATATGCATATTTTCTAATGGACACAAAGATTCCTTGCAAACCATAGTATAGCAGCCAAATTCATATATTTTTTTTCAAGTCAATGCAATCAGATTTTGTAGCTAACATAACAGGAGCTTTCAATTTAATCTCACTTGGAGCTATAATCTTATGATCATCTTTGTCTTCTCCTTACTTGTTCTCTCAATTCTTTCTAATTTATCATTTAAAATGGCAGTAGGAGACATTGGAAACAAAGTAATTTTCTTTTCTTTATATGTGAAAGTATAATGATTAGATCTACCATGATGTTCAGTATATCTATCATATTGTCAAGGTCTACCTAACAATAATAAGCATGCTTGCATAGGTACAATATCGCAATCAATATAGTCATGATATGATCCAATAAAAAAATGTACGTGCACAAGTTTAGTCACCTTCAACTTACCACAAGAATTCAGCCATTGAATGTAATAAGGGTGAGAGTGTAGAGTGGTGGTCAAACCAAGCTTCTCGACCATATCTGTGCTAGCAAGATTGTTGTAACTTCCGTCATCGATAATGACTCTACATGAATGTTCCTTGATGACGAATTTGGATTGAAACAAAGTGTGGCGTTGATTTTGTTCAGCAAGCTCCATTTGAGCACTTAGCACATGCTGGACAACTAAGCTTTGGTACTTGTCAGATGTCTTATGGCCTATTGTTCTTCCTCAATTTTATCACCTGCATTGTTAGTTGCAACCAAAACATGTCCTTCCTCAATATCGCTAGTTGAAGTGTACTTACCATTATCCTTGATAACCAAAGCTCGCTGACTTTGACAATTATGTATCAAGTGTCCAAATTCTTTGCAATGGTGACATTGTATATCTCTAGATCGCCCTATAGAAGCAACAGAAGAAGCACTTTTCGTTGGAACTTGTACCTTTGCAGATTTGTTTGCCTCAGGGACATGTGCAGAAGTGGAAGGCGTAGCAGGGGGCGCACAGCTTAAGGAGGGGGCATCACGGCCAGAAGTGGAGGAAGGTGCCATGTGTTGTTGCTGCATTGACCGACCTGCAAAAGACCCTCCAATATTGCCCCTAAAGTGAGATTGTCGACCATGCACTTCTCTTTCAGCTTTGCAAGCAAAATGGAACAAACAAGTGATAGAATTATATTCTTTATAATCTAAAATGTCCTTAATTTCACGGTTTAAACCTCCCAAAAATCTAGCCATCTTAACATTTTCAGTTTTTTCAAAACCAAAACGCAACAAACCAATTTGCAATTTAATAGTCCTCTATAGAATTACTACCTTGTTTCAAGCGTTGCAATTTATTAAGCAAATTACATGAATAATATGAAGGTACAAACCTATGTCTCATTGCTCTCTTCAAAGCGTCCATGTTCTAGGTATGTCTTGATTAGTTCATCCATATTTACTCTACCAAATAGAGGCAAAATCAACAAACTCACTAGTAGCAGTCCTAACTTTCTTCTCTTCAGGGAATTCATGACAAGCAAATTTTTGTTCTACGGTTAACTCTCATGTGAGGTAAGCATCATGATCATATTTTCTAGCAAAATATGGCATAGTGAATTTAATTTTTACCTAATGTATCATGATGATCACATATCTCCCACTGATTTCGTCCCCATACCTTGACGATTATGACGAAGTCGACGATGGTGACGATCATTGTGAACATTGAATCCATCTGTTTCTGTATCAGCAGTGTAGTTATTTATTTCTTCTTCTTCCACCTCATCTGCCCAAGAGCGAACAGCAGGTGGTGTGCGGCGCGCAGTAGGGTCCTCCACTCTTGGCTCATGATCATGGGTCCTGGTTTCAGCAAGTGGCTGACGTTCGAGGAGCACAACGTGTGTGTGGAGCGCCACAAGGTTGTCGTTGATCTTATCCAAGGCATTGCGAACCCTCTCACCGAGCGAGTGCTCAATGTGTCGCACTAGCTCTCTCATGTGAGGTGTGAGAGATCCCTCACCCGCATGCTCCAAAGAGTGGTCGTTGTTTTTCCACCATGTGTAGATCCGTGTGACCCTGCATTGTTAGTAGAAAACAAAGAACAAAACACAGTGTATATACCCCTATCAACTACTATGTTCTCGAGGCTCAAAAGTCACTCACACACAAGCTTATACCAAGTTCTTACAAGCTCTTACCAACGCAGCAAGAAAGTGGTACAACCGGTGGCTAGTTCGTGATACTCTCACTTGTGAATAGCCCAACTATTGCGAGGAACAATACCTATTGAGTTAGTAGGAAGTGGAGTTTAGAAGGCTTCAATATGGCAGTAAGGATTAGCAACAATCGATTTAGCAAATGCAAGTTGAATAAATGTTCAAAGTACTAGTCAAAATTGTTGATCCTCGCCTAAACCGGGGAATAGCTAAACCAACAATGGAAGTAAGTAGAGGAATACAAATGAAGCAGCAAAAGAAAAGGCGCCAATAGCCTTCGGAAGAGGATGTTTTTGGCTCTCTTTTTTTTTGCTCTCTCCTTTTTTTTGTGAATCTGCACCTAACTCAAATCTTTTCAAATTCCTCTTCCGACCTAGGGAGGTATATAGGTCACAAACATTTTATAGAAGGCAGGTGTATAAAGGTAATTAAAAGATCATGTTGCCAAAGTTAAATGAATCTTATGTTTCCTTCTGGCAGCACAAAAACAACCTCTTCATTTTTTCTTCTTTTTCTTCTCTGTCACAAACCAAAATCAATCTTGGTTAGGGTTTGCCGCGGCAGGAACTTTGGCTATCACGGCAGCGCGAGGTGCTGCGGCGGCAAGGTGCTGGAGTGCCGCGGCAGCAGTGGCAGGTCAAATTGGCGGCCGCGGCAGGGAGGAGCGGCGAGGCGATTTGGTTGGCGCGGCAAGCATTTGGTGGTGGCGCGGTAGGGATGGGTGATGGCACGGCAGGGGTTGGTGTGGCGCGGTAGGGATGGGTGATGGCACGGCAGGGGTTGGTGTGGCACGGTAGGGAGGATTAGTGTCGACGTGGTGCGGCAGTAAACACAGGAGATGGGCTAAACACCGACATCAGCTAAGACCAGCAACGTGACACAACGATGCAATACAAACTCAACAATGCAAATTACTGAAAAGAAAGATGCAATGGCGCAATCAATCTTGGACAGAAAGGTGATGCTTTTTTTGGACTTTCGGAATTAAGCAATCTAACTATGAAAGACAATAAATTCTCACCGAGCAACCTTAAGCTCTGATACCACTTCATGAACCACGAAGGTCCTGTTCTGGCCCGATCTTTCAATAAGAAGGTAAATTCAGTAGCAGTCGTTCAACTCTCACAATCCTGGCTACAAACTCGCAAGGCTCGAAATCACGCAATCGCTGAACTGCTCGACAAGTCATTATCAACTGTGCACAAATACCCGGATGACCTCATCACGAAGATCAATTCCTGCGTACATCGAAGAAGCACGCAAGAACAAGATAAATAAGCAATCTGAAATTGCGAATAGGGATTAAAATTGTATTGATAAGTGAGGTTCCGAGGACAATATCGTTGTTGATCTCGCCGAACAAGAGGACAAAATATAAAATAGCAAAGCTAAACTTCAATCAACAAAACCCACCCAAACTAAAGGGATGGCGGCCACTATGTAAAGGAGGAAGAGGGAGGGGCGATGGCACTATTTGTGTATGAATAGTGCTATATGAACAGTACCCAAAACCCTAGGTGGCCGGCCATATGGGCCGCATGGGTTGCATGTAGACATAGTATGATGGCATGTAGACGTAGTACGATGGTATGTAGACACAGCTTGGCTCGTAGGAGTAGAAGTAGCTCGGTCCAATTAGGAAATATGGTATTGTTGTAGCCGAAAGTTCTATTGGAAAATATATGGTTGAAGTAGAGGAAGCAGTGGTTGCATCCTTAGGGTTGGTGTCCTCATCAAGTAGCATCGATGAAGAAATGTCTCAAGACATGTAAAGAGGTCTTTAATGGCAAGCGTGAGTCACGAGGTTACTATGGCCGAGCGAACACATCAACACAGCATCTAACAGTACAACCACTTGCGGTAGCAAGCAATGAGTCAAGACGGAGGTATGACCGAAAGCCACCCGACCGAGCCTGACTTCTGCTTTTCATTCTTTCTCTCTGGACCAGCCGCCAGCCTAGCCGCCTACCTCCTCCTGTGTCGTGCGTCGCAATGCCCTTGGCCGCGCCACTGTCACTACGTCGACCTGCCCCTGCGCCCGTAACGTCTCCCACCTTCTTCTATCACGTCGTCGTCACTATGGCCATGCCATCTTCAAGCTTGTGTCAACTCCCGTCAGCTCGCTTGACTGTGCCATCACCACCATAGTGCCGACGAAGCTACGTCGTGCACGTGCCACTAGAGTTGTGTTGCTGTTCCATCGACGTCGTCCTCACTTCTCCTATGCCCCCATCACTGCCACAGTAGCCGATGCTGGAACCATGCCGTCTCCAACCACCTTCGTCCTGTCGCCATCCCATCGCACGCCGTGTAAAGCCCAGCGCCAGCAACTTTTCCTCCCTTCTCCCTCTGTGTTTCCCTAGCACCTCCGCGCGCCGCGTGCCATGCTATGGCCGCTGGCGCCATGCCACTTCACTTACCTCCATCGCGTCGCCCCCACTGTATCCACTCTGTTGCTACGTCACCGTCGTCCTCGGCCAACTGCAGCCCCAACGACCCGCTCGCTATCGCGTCTTGTCGCCGCGCCTCGCCCATGCTCCACCCTACCGCCCCATTGCCAGGCACACAAGCGTGTCGCGCTTCGTTTGTGTCAACTCGCCGCAAAAATCATGAATTCTCACGCTAAGCCGATCCTACTTGAGTAACGTCCGTGAAGAGGCACCGAGCTAAGTCACCATTTTCACTCATCTTCCTTCCCCCTCGCGTCCGCTGAGCCGTTGCGCGCTGGCCGTTCCGCCTGTCGTGCCGACAAGCCGCCTCGGTGAGACCCGCATGCCCCCACCTTGGCCGTCACCATTGTCCAGGCATCGCCATCCTCGCTCTCACCTCCATTTCTTCTTGTGACAGCCGAAGCACCGGCAACCTTGTCTTCCTCTCGACCGGTGCACACCGCCTCCCCGCATGCCATTCCGGCCGACATGGTGAATCCCTTCCCAAGATACTCACGTCAAAATATGTTATAGGCCCTGCTCTGCCTCCCCCCCCCCCCCTCCAACTGATTTTGGGTTTCCTCAACCACAACATGCTGGCAGCCTCATCTTCCCCGCATACAGCTAAAGTCGCTGCCATCATCGCCCCACTCCCTCCAACGACTCTGTCAAGACCTGACAGACAAATCCGGACCCTCTGTGTATTCTGACCTAGTTCCATGGGCGTCTGGCCAATGCTTATTATTCCCCTGATCCAACGTTGCTTGCCTACATGCATAGGATCCATTTGTTGGTGCCTCAAAATAGGAAATAATGGGTCTCCTTCCAGGTGCGACAGCTGGTTTGGTGGACTCTTTCTCCTGATTTTGTGCTATACATGGCATGCAAATATTCTCTCCCTCACAGTTTGCCTGATAGGGAGGAATTCCTTTTATTTCTCATGCACAAAATGTTGCATGTTGACTTAGTTTGCTTCCTCTCTCCAGTTGCATGTAGGCACATGTACCCATCCATTTTGGCATGCAACCTGCTGGTAAGACATCATTCTTGTACTCGCTGTGGGCACATGACACAGAAAGACCTCTTACTGGTACTCTTCATGGCGCCGGCAGCTACCGCGTCCTCATTTTCTATATTACCTTCACAAGTCAAAATAAGAGAACACCAACAATTAGGTAGCAGCATATTCTCATTAATAGTAAAATTAAACTGTGCTAAAAACGAGTTCACCTGTTGACCTAACTGGACCTTGAATTGGAGATGTGTCTTGAACTTAAGGTGCTTTAATTGGAGTTTTCGACATTGGCGAAATATGTGAGGTGGTGATGTCCTCATCACCATGGACGAGTTTTACTATTGATATGTTTACTGTAATTTATTATTAATTGATGTTAAAATTGATAGTCAATGTAATTTAGTGTATTCTGGACTCAGTGTTGGACTAAGGTGTTACATAAACACTGAAATGTCGTATTTTTTTCTAATATAGGTTATGAATTTTTAATGAGTTCAGTTTCCAAGAAGAGATTGAATAAACACGCATTTAAAATTTGGACTGCAGAGTCACAGATGCTCCAACAGCAAACTTTAGATCCAAAATGAACTTTTAAGAATCATTGGACATGACACATGATGTAAATCGACCCTGTGTAACCATGAGGGAAACCTCTGCCTTTCAATTTTATCATGATGCGCCTGAAAACAATCTTCACGGACAACCACTGACAACAGCATGAATTCTGTTTGTCACTGTTTGCATTTTGCAAACCTTAATTCATAACCATATCAATGCTCGCATACTGGAAGTTTACCGTGAAGACGCATAGCACACAAAATGAGGATATGGCAGAGCAAATGACAGAATTACACAGGGAACTTGCAGCGTGTCAACATCACGGTCTGAACTCTGAAGAACGCTAATACTTCATTTGCGCTAGCTTATTGAATACCAGTAATACAACATACAGTTCTCAAGGATGTGGCACAATTTCAAAGCATCTGTATCAGATGCTGACTAGTGCTCCACATTCCAGTAATAAGGCAGACTAATCCAAACATGGCTAAGATGCATGAAGAAGGCAGCACGGAGAAAACAAGACCACAGGAACATATTAGAACCCTAGTATCCGAAATGGTACAACGATGCAACAAAAGCATCTAGCTACAAAGAAAACCCTAAACACCTCCGACTGGTCGAGCATCAACAATGGAAGTGAGCTGAGGATGACCGCCAGGTGCATATTCCGAAAGAATAAAGATCAGATCCATAGTTATTAGCCTTTCCAGTGTTATTCACCATGGGATGGGGCGCAATTCCAAGTGTGCTGCTCCTTTCTTGATGCAGATTGACAGCCACAAAAGAGTGGTCTAGGAGTGGTGGCAAGCAACTGATGTGGAACTCACAAGAACAAAAGGCTGAAAAGAACTAAGTACGAAGAGGCCCAGAGACAGCGCCACGCCCTGAATTGGGGTCCTTGTGTTTCAGAGACAGGTTTGCAAACTGCGAATCAAGGTCTCTACTATTACTGCGACCATGAGCAGAAGGCTGCGATGGCTGCTGCTGCAGATACAGCGATCTGAGACGACCAATTTCCCGCTCAAACATCTCCTGTTGAACTGCAACATTGGAGGAAAAATGTCAGATCATTTTATTATTTCTTATCAGAATAACAATTTACTAGCTGGTATTCAGCATTTCAGTAAAGCAATTCATTACCCCTATTGAATTGAATCATTGTACAGAAAATGTTGGTGTCATATCATAGTTTCTCATCACGCCAGCAATCTATTGACTTCTTTTAAGAAATGTAAGCTCCTTAGATTACCAGTTTCTTAGCTAGCATTCACTATTTGTAAGTAAAGCAGCTACAACAAGTTAATAACATACACAAACAGTGGCATGTTGATTATGTATTTGAATGGCCACACAGTGCTATACAAGCCGTATATATGGATATAGAAAATTTTCACTCTGATTGTCATAAAATATACACCATAGGACTTATGCATGGAGAACTTCAGCTGTTATTGGTTCCACCAGTCTTCTCCATATTTGTATGTTATTGGTTCCTCTGCACATCTTGGCTAAGGTCCACATACCAGCCTACTTAGGCCAAGCTTAGCTTGGATAGGTAGTAGGTAGTTTGGTTTTCTATCTTTAGATTCAAGGTTACTTAGGTCTTTGAATTAATTTAAAAAAATTGTTTGTCAATTGATTGAGTTCACTTAAAACTTTAAAAGTTAGATACCAAACTTTTCTCAGAATAGCTCAGCCTAAAGTCAGTACAATGTAAAGACATCTCAGAGTACTTTTATATCTTCTATTGAGAAGACATTATTTAGAAAAGAAATTATTTATACTTGTACTTAGTAGATCCTCAAACTTACTTAAGAAATGCATGTTACAGGTTCTCGTTAGCGTCACAGAATGTACAGTGCCCAAAAAAATATACTATGAAGAGAACATGACAATGGTGTCTCTACAGTTAACTGAAGAGTTGTACTTGAATTAATGTCTGAAGCAAACATGTACATGTTATAGTGATTAATATCTCAGTGAAACTTAATGCAATTACCAAAATGATTTTATTAGCAGTTTGCTGGAGAGCAGAACCCCAAAACAAGAAAAATCAAAACACAAGGGAGCATACTTACAGTGTTTAATTAGTTGCTCCTGACTTAGACTCTCCAGCCTTTGCTTCAAGGCTTTATTTTCCAAGTCCAGCATTATATTCTGCTGTGTAAGAAACTCCATTTCAGCAGACACTTCTATCGCTTCGGACTGCATTATTCATACATGAATATTTTCTGTGTCAAATATAACACTAAATTGTGGAACTGAAGTAAAAACCATTTGTTGTCGTGAGCTCACCTGCAATGCCTGGACTTTTCTCTCAAGCTCCGCAATATACTGGAGCTTTCGGACACGAGACCTCTGAGCATATTGCCTGCAAGTGATATGAAAAAAGAAACAACTTTGATGCATTAAAACACGAAAATGTTTACAACATACAGATTTGGCAAGATTGAAATGTATGATGTCCTAATTTAAATAAAACATCTTACAAAGCATAGTTCCTTACTTTTGACCAATATAACTACACAATGTAAGCAATTACGCACTCATTGTCCGTTCAGGAGTTGTGCTAGTTTTATAGATTACATCTGAATTAAGACTCATCAAGTTGCAAATTTAAAAAATCATTCAAACGATGTTTTGCATTTATGTTGCCACAGACCACATCTAATATTCTATCCATTGTCGATGCAAATATATAGTCATAGATATTACACTATTACAGCATATGCACATTTGAAGCCTGTAGGCCCTGTTCAATACCACTTGTTTGTTAAGTAACAAACATAGATATGGTCAACCTAATGTATGAAATGAATACATGCTTGCACTATCCTATCCGGTGCCCACCATGATCAAATGCGTTGTGCATCTATACAGAAGAAATATTCAATGACTACACTGTTCGCTTTCTCACGATGAACTTCAAAATAGAACAACTGCGCAACCATATTCTGATAGTAAAATCTAAGCAAACCTACAGTGAAGGGCAGGCCCTTTTTGTATGTGCTTAAAATTACAGTGAATGGATTGCTCTTCTTGGGTTATCATCATTAATTGTTCACAAGTGTGAAATTCTAGAATACGAACACAAGTCTTGAAAGTGATAGCATGAATGCAACAGAAATCAAACTCACTGTTTAGCACGCTTGGTCTCCGCCTCCGACTGTGCATGCTTCGGCGGCACACCCTCCTTCCTCTCTGCCCCAACATTTTGATCATACCCAGCCTCATCAGGAGCTCTCTTGTCCATGCCATGCTCAAGATCCCTCAACGCACTCGGTGGCCCATGATGGCCACCAATCTTCTCCTTCACCGGCATCGGTGGGCCCCCACCTTGCCTGTAACCCACCGAATTCGGCATGCCTTGCTCCCACGGCCGGCCCTGCGGCCTCCCAAATGAGCCTGGCTTGGCATAGTACTCCTGAACGCCACCCCACGGCGCAACCTGCCCTCCTCCCCCCATCCCCTCAAAACCATTGGCGTACGAGCCTGCGGCAGCGCCTCCATCGAACAGTGCAAACGAGTCGCTAGACGACCTGCGATGACCGGCCCGGCCGTGCTGTCGCACGGGTGTTTCAGGCTCGTTGAGCAGGTCGTCGAGCCACGATGGCTGCTCCTCAATGAAGCTCTCCGACGACGTGCGCTGGTGGTGCCCATGCCCGTGGACATGCCCATGCCTGTGGTGCGTGGCACCCTGAGGCCGGGCGATCGGGCCGTGGTCGGCGTACGGCGACGGCGACGCTGCAGTCGGGAACGGGCTGCGCGGCGGCAGCAGCGCCTGCTTCTGGAGCCTCGCGTTCGCCATCGGCATTTGCTCCACCAAACTGCAAACAACAAACAGCTCATCTGTAACACCCCTCAAGATTTGAGCAAAGTCAACAATAAACTACCACGAGCTTGCACCACATCGTGGCGGGCTAATTCACAGCTCAGATCTCAGCAAATGCGTATGCAAAAAGAATCGGAATTTTACGGCGAATTCGCGTCAAAGATTCGGTTTTTCTTAGCGCAAGCATCGAATTGTACCATGAAATGGTCAAGATCCAATAAATAACGAGCTGGAAGATGTAAATTGGATGAAGAAACGCAGCAAGAAAATCAAATCGAAACAGAACAGTACAAATTGAGGCGGATCAAGAACAGGCGCAAACCCGACCAAGAATTGGAGCGAGAAACAAAACCAAAAACCCAAGAAATACTTACCAATTCGGCCGCGACTCTTCCAATAACCCCACCCCGATTGCCGTAATCAAGCCCTGATACTAATCTACAACTGTTCAGATTTTTCACGGATTTTCGGTGCTAATCTTTGGGGGATTAGAGCCTATGAAGAGAGGAGAGGAGAAGGGGAGGGAGGAGGAGAATGAAGAAATCGTATACGGAGGGGAGAACAATCAAATAAATAGCGTCGTTAGATAATATTGCAACGGCGACAAAAAGTATAAGTTTGGAGAAATTTAGGAGGATCATAAATTTTGGACAAATCAGGACCGCTGGATTTGACGATCAAACGGTGCGTGATGCTGATGAGGAATTTTTTTTTCCCAACGTGGGAAAGCGGGTGGTCTAATAGCCCAACACTAGTGGCGAGAGAAATGCTGTGGGTACTCGTGAGCGTGCCCATTGAAAGTATCTCTTATCCATAATGGTCATCGGCACGGCTGTAAAAATTCTTATGGACGGTTGTCAAATTTGAGTAGTTAATACTAGTATGCTTTTGGCACATTAAATCTGCAGGACTTGTTGTATAATTTACACATTATAAGTTTAACAAGCGAGGATTTCAATGTTATTAGAAGTTTAGGTTAATGCCGGTTAGAGTACGCCTAATTCTGAATTCTCATTCCACCGCAATATAACATGGCATTGTCTGAAATGCTTAACATTGAATATAACAACAAACACTATTCCGGTTAGTTCAAGTTTGAAATGAGTCAAGACACCTTTGAATTTTTTTAGCTTATTTTACTATCAACTACTTATAAAGAAGTCTTAAGCGCCTCTTGAGCTCTGAAACAAAAATCCTATATAACTAGTATATAACTCATTGGGAGAAATTTGTATATAACATTTTATCCTCCCTGGCTCCAACAGATCCAGATGGAACAAGAGGCATGGAAGAAATATCCATTAGCTAGCAAAGGCAGGCAGTTGGTACATGTAACAAAAACAACACGAGTGGCCTTCTTTATGCAGAGAAGAGAAAAACAACTAATGCCAACAGCAGGACAGCTCAGGATCCAGCTGCGACCACACCACGATCTGGTGGTGTCGTGCTGCTTCTATTTATTTTGTTTGTTTAATATTCAGTTCCATCTTTATTCTCTCTCTATATATATTTGTTGTTCTCTCTCTCCTCTTGTTTATCTTGGCCTGCTTTGCTAATGCTTTCTCTCTTGTGATCATCTCGTTGGCCTGATTGGGTAGGAAGCTCATGTTGGCAACAAAAGCTATGCGGCATAGCACCACAAAATACATCACGGGAAGGAGTACATGATCGATGATGCACAATGAATACCACAACAAACTGGCAAGCAAAACATAATATAGTTACGAAGAAACAAACACTATGAAACATATAGAAGTTGGCAGTAAATCCGGGCCAATTTTGGATTCTTCTGTTGCACCGTGGCTAGCTACGGAATCGAGTTAGTTATAGAAGATCTTTATAGATTGTGGTAAAAAATTTGTACGATAAAAAAGAAGTTGACAATGCTTTTCAAAAGTGAAAAGCCAAAATGCTCTCATATATGACCATGTTTGTTAACCTTTTTATTTGGTTTAAAAGTAAAAAAAACCAAAGTCTAAATAAAGAGGTGCCTTTTTCATCTAGCTTCTAAAAAGCTTAAGCTATTTTAAGCCTATAAGCCAAAAGTCATGGGAGATGTGTTTTTTTTTTTTTTGCTTTTGCATAATGAAATAATCCTTTGCCACTAAACTTCGCTAAAATTACTCACCAAATGGCATTCATATATAACTCCAAATCATTTTATTTTTTTGTACTCTTTCCTCCTCCCTACCCTCGTTTCCTTTTCATCTTCCCTTTCCCCTTAGGCTCCCGCACCCGACCCATCTCCCGAGAGACTCGGGCGTTAGGGCTTGGCCCCCCTGACACCGACGTTCTTCCCTCGCTCTGATGCCACCGTTCTCCCCTGCCCCATGTACGCTGTCTCCCCCCGCCCCAACGTCGTCTACCTCCGTCTGACCCCGCTATTCTCCTCCCCCCAACTCCACCAGTCTCCCACGAGAATTGTCGGGCCTCATCCTCCCTCGATGGTTGTCAGCCTCCATCGACATCCGCCCGACGCTATCGTTGTTCGTCAGCCTCCGTCGGCCTCCCTCGATCCTGTGCCCGACACCGCCGTTCTCCTTCTACCCCGCGCCCGATGCAACCGTTCTCCTGGATCTCTGTCGACCGCCGTCCTTAGATCCAAATCAAGGTGAGTCTGTGATTTTGTTTCTATGTACACTTGTGTATGGATGATAGTTCATTGATAATCATGAATTTCCAATTTTGTTTATTCCAAGATCCAAAACAATTGATCATTACCCTTTTTAATTGTGTATGGATGTTAGTTAAATTGTGTATGGATGATAGCTATTCCAAGATCCTAGAATTTGATGTCTCTGCCTACGATGTGTTAATCACCATGGTTGGCATGTCAGTTTGATCTTCGAAGAAAATTGATTAAAATTGTGAATCAAGATTTGTAGAGAGTTGAGCTGTGATATGAAAAGACAAGAAGTTTCTTGTCTGCTGATAACCATTAGAAACAAATAGCAAACAATCATGCTAAATCCATTTGGCTATGATATAGCACTACATCTTTATTTTCCTGAAGAAAATATAGAGAAATGAAAAACTGGGGAGTTGAATGTGTGTGTGACTACCGCTCAATACCAAAAAAAAAATGTTGGGTTAATTTGATTGTATAGTAACAGCTGAATATTTATCCATACACAATTAGTATATATGTGCATGAGATTGGCAATTATTATATGTGCATATAACAACATAACCTGTCCATATTCCAAATTAGTATATGTGCAGGAGATTGGCAATTAGAAAAACATAGTTTTTTATGTGCTGAGAAATATTTTGTTTGTGCTGAATAACATAGCCTTCTTTGTACTTTCTTTGGCAATTAGAATGACTACTAACCTTGAGTTATCATGTCGTTTTCCTATCTTATCGCATCTGAATGTCTATAATTTTGAATACATTGTTAATTTGCCATGTGTGGCTTCACCCGACATTCATGATGCAAACCTCCAGAACTTTAAATATTGTTCTGTTGCAAGTTAGAATGTTAGTTTTTCACACCATTTTCCTATACCCTAAAAAAATATAAATAATCCTATAAATTGTATAGATAGACCTAGTTGCTATTAGCAAGACAAATTAGAATACATTTGGCATCAAGGTATTTTGTCATATTTGTACTGAGGAGGTTGGTGCTGGGAATAGACCATTGAAAATTCCACTGGTTACAAAAACCTACCGAAGAAGTTTTTTGAAGTGACATGGAAAAAGCACGACAAAAAAACAACTCAAAAACCACTGGGAAGCATTGAAAAAAAATAATAAAACATGTGGAACGATTTGAAACAAAAAGCAATTGGGTTAGGTTTGGTTCATCTAAAAGAAACTATAGCATCTGATGCTTGATGGAAGGAGCACAATATAGTCATTAGATAAACGTCTATTTATTTATGTAAAAATAGAGAAAATACTATCACATTTTTTCTATTTCCCAATAAAATCAACTTCTGCTTCGAAGTATTTTTCTTCTTCTTTTCAATTTCTCCTTGTCTGATTCTAGCTTTCTTTTCTTTTATATTAAGGCCTGGCTCTTGTTTTTCATTTATTAAAATTATGAGGAAAAAAGAGCTTGGAAACATTAGCACCTGTTCCTGGACCCAACACTTCCCTGCTTTTTGGGGTGACCTTAGCTGTGGGCAACTGGTTATTAAGGTTGCTAATTTAGGGTCTCGTACGCCTTAGCACGTACTACGAGTTTATTAGTTGTTAAGGTGTGCTACTGCCTACCGCCAATGAACCCCTCGATTTTTCTAGTACTTGCTAAGCTTTCCTAATGCTCATGAAGGACACTTGTATGAGACCTCGTAAAGCACATTATTAGTACGATGATTGATAATGATTCTTGAACAGGGCAATATTTTCGGTGAGAGTTATAGTCTCTGTGAAATTAGGCATACATATTAAGGGCACACTTTATAACGATCATGAATTTACGATCAGTATTTAAAAAAACTTTTCTTTTATTACAACCAAACTGGTCACGAACCAATTTGAGTCATGACACGACCAGTTATAGACACTATACGACCAGCTATACGGTTTAAGCCATCCCCAACAAGCAAACTAGTCGGAAGACATGTCAGTTTCCTATGTGACTAATGTGAGAGCAGTTATTGGTATATCTGGCAACTTACAACAGTTGACTAAAAGACGTGACGGTTCAAGACTTAACCGAAGAACATACGTGAAGACAAAATACGCATTTAGCGGCATTAACCGTCACCCTTTCAATAGCTATAAAGGGATAGCCCACATATTCTATAACATAACTCTTAGCGTAGTCATTACGCTCTCAACATTCTCATTCTCATTATATGCTTATACAAGTACTCATTATGTCCACAGCAATAAAGATCTTCATCTAAATTGTACTCTCATATTGTTTTCTTGGCGAGCTCTACAGAGCCTTGGATCTCAATCATCGACGATGCTCTTGATCAGTATATTGCCGTCACCAGAAACACGCTATATTCCTCATTCCTAAAAAAAAAGCTATCTGTATGTTCCAAATATGTGATGTGTATCTAAATATATTTTTTTTCCCACGGGTTAGTGTTTGGATCCTACGCCTATTTTGCGCAGAATAGGCCCGTCTCATATAATAAGATAAAGTTTGTTTGCGACTATAATACTTTTCGAGAAAGAATGTTACACGCCTCAATTCCCATTTCATATGAACTATCCCAAGTTTGTCTGAAATTAACTTGTCTGCACTGCACAGTGGTTAAAGTTTTTACTAGTTGACAGATAAGATTCGACCAAAAAATCTTCAAAATTCGTTCCAAGAAAGATTTTGTGACATATAATAGACCTTATCCTGCTTGAGCCCAGCCAGTATCAACACAGGGACAAGCTGTCCGGTTGGGGGTCACAGTTGGAGTACGTTGGCTCATCAATGTCACAGTGCCATCTCAGAATCCTGGCTCACATCTCCTTGGAGCCAATCCAATCCAAAGTCCAAACATGGGGTGTCAAACCCATGCATCATCCGAAAATTTCAGAATTGGCACACAGTACTGCTTCTAATGATCCGTGCAAGGTTTGGATGGGATGTGTGGAAATTGTTGGCTGGTGGGTTTGGTTAAGACCAACTGCTGATTTCTAGTGTCTTCTCACGCTAAGGAGCAACAGGACACGTCTAAACCCCTCGTAGTTTTTTGCCATTCGTTGGCTTGTAGACCAGTCCCACGTGGACCGTATATGCGAGATATGAATTTCGGCAGATTCAGATATCAATTACATATTATTTTCTCGTAAGATATAGAGTTACATTGTGACACCTTGGTGCAAAATCCGCTTAACGTTCAGCCCACCTACGTGGTGGACCCGGGCATGCATAGCACTCTACTTATACTTTTGTCCTCGCTTCGTGTAAAAGGGTTAACCCGAAGATGTTACGTTGCGACCCAACATGTATTATATGCTACTACAACTCAATTTAGACAAGAATGTAGGACTAATCCCACCACCACAACTCCACATGGGACCACATTACGAACGGATCAGGATATTACATACACTATACACGACTAGTATTTAGGTTAAAAATATCAAAATTTGAGATTATGAAAAGCATTGGATCTACAGCGAACGGTACGTCATATCGGAAGCCGGCCCTCTACTAGATAGATTTGGCCCTAAAAGGCTAAAACCCAGAGCAACCATATCCATAACAGTCCACGATGGTCCAAGTCCACAGACAGACATGCATGAAGGCATGCTTGTGTGATTAAGTGAAAAGATAACCCCCATAGTAGCAACTAACAAGCATTGTGGAGAGTCCCTTTCGAAATAGTTGGTTTGGAGTAGTCAAATTGGGCGTCAAGTCTCACTCCGATGAGATTGCGATGCCGTTTTCATTACACATCACCCAGTTTGGAGTACGTGTTTCCTTGGATTTGGACATTCACCCAAGGAGATTCACACGCCTGGACCAGTGAAGTTCTAGTGGCTGTGGTCATCTGATCAACAATACAGCTGACTCCAAATCCCAGGAGCTCCGTTCTTTCTTGGTTGTGGATTAATTGTGTGAATTGTTCACCTGTACCTGTCAACCTATTTCCATACTCCAGACTATACTTCAGAATTAGTCCTGTTCAAACCTCAGGCCAGATCGGGCTTCGGGTCAGGCCTGGAAAACCTGACCTTGAATCGGCAAGCTTGAGCCCGCCCTGGTCCGGCCCAAAATTTGTTTTTCCCAATAAAATGGTATTTATTTTAATTCTTTTTTGGAATAAAAGTTAATATTTAGTTCATTTTGAGAATGAAAAATATTTTTTTATTATTTTTATTGCTTTCATCAAGCTTTTTCGGGTTTCGAGCCGGGCCATCTGGCCAAAAACATGGCCGAATCCCGGAAAATTCAGGCCAGGTCACACATGGACAGGTCAACAGTTTAGAATTGGAAATTTGTGATGTGCTCTTTCCAAAGAGGATTGATATTCATCGCGAAGATACAAAGACCGCATTCTTTCGCAATTCACCCCTTGTGAGATGAACAAACTGTGCAATACGTAGGCTGGTAGCCATTTAATTTGGTGCACAACTGAACGCCTATTTTACATACGTTATAGGGACAAATGACATTTTGTGCTTTTGAAAAAATATATGCGTAAATCAGAATAGGGTTGTCTATACAGAAGACTCCTTTTTCTAAAAAAAAGGTGTCATATTTTTAATCTACTAGCCTAACACATACACATCTCATCTGGTGGCCAGAAAAATCGACTTACATTTAAGAAAATATGTGGCGCCTAATATTTAGCAAAAGAATTAGAATTTACCACCTAATCGGGATATCTTAATTGATTTACACTTGACTATACACCATCATGTAAGTATTCTAGTAAGCCTATGAAAAAAATCGAAGAAACTGGAAACTCCATGCGGAATATTGCGGATAATATATATACGTGGACGCACTGCATCATCTTCTCATCCTGCGGCTTAAAATGCTCGCCACGTTGCTGTCATCAGTCTCCGTAATATGTTGCAGCGCAGAACAAGGTGGGAAACTGGAAAGGCCAAAAAGAAACCAGGCATATGCAAGCATGTATATATGGACAATGACATAACGGCTTGATTGCGACAGTGCGTGCGTGGGTGCCCCCATTCATCATTACACACCATTAACAATGAAACTAGCTATTGATGTGCTACGATTAACCATAGAATTCTACGGCTGAGTTAAGAGTTTTTTGACCCCTCGTATGACACAGTTGACGGTAGGGCTGGAAATGAGCCGAGCCGAGCCGGCTCGAGCCAGGCTCGGTCAAGCTCGGGTGAACAGTCGGCTCGGCTCGTTCCATTCACGAGCTAGAAAGGTAGCTCTTCTCGGCTCGAAAGAAAGCTCGAGCCAGCTCGCTCTGGCTCGCGAGCCAGGAACACCATGAGCATTCCGTGTCTCCCCCAACGACTGCGACTTCTGCTGCATCTTCTGATCTTCTCCCTCTTCTTCTTGTTGTACAGCCGGCATAGCACCCAGTCATCCAGCTGCGATTAATGGAGCATCAATATCATGAGCATTTCGATCTCGCAAGAAGAACAACTCATCAACATCGAAGCGGTAGAGGTCAAGCTCGGGGATGATGATTGATGGGGACCGGCAGCACGTGCGCAGAGGTAGTGCGCCACCAGCTCCTCATCCGTCGGTGGAACCGGAACCTCAGCGGCAGGTTCAGCTCGCCTCCGCGTGACCGCGTTCCGCCGCCTGCTCTGCGCTACCACCGCCATCACCATTGCTTCCTGTCGCCTCCTTGCGATTCGATTCTTGGGGTCACTGTCGGTGACCTCCTCCTCGATGGCCTCGTCGGGGGCGGCGCCTGCACCGGAGATGAGGCCCCTGCTCGGCCTGGGATGGGAGGCGGCGGGGAGGAGGCCCCTACTGCAAGGGGAAACGGAGGAGGGAGGGGAGAAGATGGGAGTGGTGGAGTGGGGTGGAAACGGAGGAGTCGCCGCGGAGGACGGGGGCACGGGGTGCGGCGCTGGCGGTGCGGTAGATTGGGGACCGTATCGGGAGAAATGGAGATTGGGGACGGGAGAAAATGGAGATTGGATTTGGAATTGGGAAGGAATGGGGGCACGGGGTGCTGTTGCGAGGCTGTGGGTTGCCTTTGGCGAGCGAGGCCTCCCTTGGTAGGCGAGTGGTGACTAGGCCTTCATGGACTCGAGTGGCTCGTGAGCCACTCGAGCTCGGCTCATTTTTGCATCGAGCTGAAAACTAGGTTCGGCTCGGCTAAAAAAAATCACGAGCTCGAGCCGAGCCGCTCGGCTCATAACGAGCTCGAGCGGGCTCGCGAGCCTCAAGCTATTTTTCCAACCCTAGTTGACGGACATAATAGCAATTTTAGCTCTCTCCCGATGTCAATGTAAAAAATGGCACCATGGACCTGCTGGCGCTCGTCATCTCGCCAAGTCCAGTCCCTAGAGGGCCGGACTCCTCTCCACCGTGCCCCTGGGCACGACACTGTCCCCCTACCCCTACCCCCATGCGTGCCACATGGCCAATCTGCCCCCTAGGGGTTGGACCTAGCTCATCCGTGCCCCTGGGGACGGACCTAGCTAGTTCGTGCCCTAGGGCCACAGTATTATCGAGCACAGTGCCCCTGGGGCACGATAGTGTCCTCTGCCAACGCGCGTGCCCACATGGGAGGGAATCGATTCCCTCTAGTCGCTTCCCTCCGTCCCATCCATCTCACCGATGTCCCCCCATCATGCAAAGCCTCCCTGCATGCAAAAAACAGCCCGAGGGAGGGAATCTAATTCTCTCCTGCTGCTTTGTGGTCGGCGAAAATTACGTTCACACGGTTATAAAAATTGGCGTTGCTCTCACTTTCATTCTTATTCTCATTCTCATTCTTGCTCGGCGTAGAGAAACATAGAGAATAGAGCGAGTTCTGATTTCACCATGGATTAACGAGTGTTTAGAGTAGTGCTTAGCGGTCGTGTTAGTGCAAAAAGTTCGACCTTAAGAGGAGGTCATTTTTTCTCACATGCATTATGTTTATTAACTGTGTAATTAGTGCTAAATTAATTTAATCGTAATCACTTGGTCCAAATAATCTAGTCATAATTAATTACTCATAGTTAATTAGTCATAACTAATTAGTCGTAATTAATTAGTCATAATTAATTTAGTCATCATTAATTAATCATAATTAATTTAGTCATAATTAATTCAGTCATAGTTAATTAGTTGTAATTAATTTAGTCATAGTTAATTAGTTGTAATTAATTTAGTCATGGTTAATTAGTCATAATTACTTCAGACATACTTAATTAGTCGTAATTACTTCAGACATACTTAATTAGTCATAATTAATTTAGTTATACTTAATTATTTGTAATTAATTTAGTCATACTTAATTATTTGTAATTAATTTAGTCAACATTAATTAGTCGTAATTATTTAGGCAAAATTAATTTAGTCATAATTAATTTAATCATAAATAATTAGTCATAAATAATTTAATCATAATTAATTATTTTTATTAATTATTCATAATTAATTTAGTCTTAATTAATTTACTCATAATTAATTAGTCGTACTTAATTTAATTTAGTTGTAGTTAATTAAACATAATTAATTTTGTCTAATTAATTTAGTCATAATTAATTTAGTCATAATTAATTAGTCGTACTTAATTAGTCATAATTAATTTAATCGTAATTAATTAGTAGTAATTAAATTAGTCATAGTTAATTTGTCTTAATTAATTAGTTGTAATTAATTGGTCATATTTTTTTCGTGGTTAATTAGTCATAATTAAATTCATCGTAGTTATTTGTTGTAACTAATTAGTCGTAATTAATTTAGTCTTAATTAGCTTAGTCGTACTTAATTTTGTAGTCATTTTATGTTCATGAATAATGTTGTAATTTTTGTGCCTTTTTGTACTTATTTCATTTTAATGTTGTAATATTTGTGTCTTTTTATACTTCATTTCATTTTAATACTTCGTGTCCATGTATTTTGGCATTCTATTTGTTCCGAACTAACTCGTTATTTCATCTCTTGCAAGTCGTACCTCTACCGAAGCTACTCGAACCATTCTACGACGAACATCACTAGAGCAAGTTGTAGATCACCGGGAACGGGGATGATCGTCTACCCCTCGTGCTTTGGTCGGAGATGCATTACTGGGACCTTGACCCTCGCTAAATCCCAATCCTTCGGGACATGGGCTTGTTGCCCTTTTACGACGATGCTCCACGTCAGCCGTTACTTCACCCTGGACGGGAGTCTCATATCGGCACTTGTTGACAGATGGAGACCTGAGACTCACACATTACACTTTCAGTGGCGATATGACTGTCACTCTCTAGGATGTCTCCTTCTTGACCGGCCTGCCGATCACAGGAGACACACTTATTCCACCCTATCCATCGGCGGATTGGAATGCTTGCTTGGTGCATCGGTTTGGCCTAGCTGTGCCAGACAGGTCTCGTGATGTCCCTCGGACATGGCTTAGGCATTTCAATCAATGCCCTGTGGATGCACCAGACGAGGTTGTGAGGACGCACCTCATCATGTACCTTTTGTATCTTTTCAGTTTGGTATTGTTCCTCACCACACAGGGTGATTGGGTGTACCCCAGCTTCATCCACGCCACTGAGTCTTTGGTTGACATCGAGCCTAGGGAGATGCCCCATTACAGCTTCGGATCAGCCATCCTTTGCACCACATATAGGGGGTTGTGTGACGCTTCACGGGGCGACACCGGTTTGAAACCAATCCTTGCTATCTGCTACGTGCTGCTACAGTTGTGGAGTTGGGAGCACTTCCCTATTGGACGCCCCACCTTTTGGAATGCAGCGCACCTGTACACTGAGTTCCACGACCTAGTAGACGAGCCCACTATAGGCACCCAGTGGACTGTTGCCAAGTTATATTGGGCCAGAGATAGACTAGTGAGGTGCTACCCCATGTTCCACAACAAGTTCGAGACATTGCACGATGATAACATCGTATGGTCTCCATGGAGCCCACATTTTGTGAACACAGTAGCGCCGTACGGACTGTCCGTACAATACACACAGGACGCCGGATTATGGGCGACGACCAGCCACCTTGTGTTTTCCCATATGGTGGAGCTTTACGCGCTACATCACGTAATGTGACAGTTTGATCTCTACTAGGTTGTGCCCCCTCCCGACGGGAGGATGCTCAAGCGAGCTATCCACTTGTGAGTGCAACTCCATCCAAGTAATGTTTACAGTTCATACCTATATCCGCTCTTCTCACATAAATCCTTCTTGAATGCAAGCAATCGAGGATGGGCCGACATTTTGAGGACTGGTAATAAGTCCAACATCAATGGACTATGGCTTGGATGGAGATGGTGCACATTGAGGTTCTATAGGAGCAGCGGTCGTACGACGTTCGGACTTATCGTGAATACATCGAGAGGTACGTACCCTGGTTACGCACCAGACTCACCTGTCCTCCACTAGAGTGTCCGGAGTAGGTTACGCACCAGGAGAGGCTTCATCACTTATTCAATCGACACAGTGTGTCGCGATGTGATGACACTGTAAAACACTCACAACCTATGCTCGCTTTATTCATGATATTTTTACTATTTGGTACTAAACAATTGTTGGCTGTCACTTCAGTTCAACGGGTCCAATAAATCTCATGCGCATCCAGGTTCATCCTCTGCAGCCCAGATCACACCGTTCCGAGGCTTCTCAGTACTTTCAAGTCCATCTTCAAGGAGTCCAGGCAAATCATCAAGAACATGAGTTGCGGTTGGTCGAGACACGATGTGCTTCAGGCTACGCGCCGAGTGGGCCAACCATGCTGTAAGATCGAGGAGGCCGACTAGAGGGGGGTGAATAAGCGTTTTAAAACTTTTATGCGCTAAAACCGATTTCTAATGCGGAAGTTAATATTAATACGGTTTTGCACAATTAAGACTTAAAATCACTAGTCTCAACTAAGTGCTCCAACAATACAAGTATAAAGGTAATAATCAATGGAGCATGAACTTGTAAGCTTTCAACTAATGATATGATCAATCAAGCACATACACGATAGCAATCAAATAAATAAGCAATTATACAATGAATGTAAATTGCAATAAGGTAAAGCTCAAGAAAGCAAACCACAATTGACACGGCGATATTTTTCCCGTGGTGATCGAAGACTTGCTCGTCTCCCTAATCCACGTTGAGGTAAGTTCAACCTTTTGGATCGGCTCCAAAGCGCGAGGCAACACCTCCGAGGTAAGTCCAAACAACTTGGACCGGTTCCAACCGAACCAACACCTCTAAGTGAGTTCAACCGCTTGGACCGACTCCAACTTGAACTTATCACCTCGATCCACTAGGGTTGCTCTTACTCCGCTCCAGAGATGGCGAGCACCAAGCCACTCACAAATCACCCGGGTCTTCTCACAAGCTTCACTTGAGAAGATCACCGACGCACAACGTCTCCACGCCGTCTAGGTGTCGGCAAACACCAAGAGTAACAAGACTCAACTTTCACTTGAACCAATCAAGTGCCAAAGCTCTATGGATAACCAATCCACAACCTAATGCAACACATGCACTTAGGGTTTGCTCTCAATCACTCACTAAGTGCAACACATGCACACAAGAGTATGAGAGGCTTGCTCTTAGCTCAAAGAAACTCAATGGGGCACCGGCAACAACTTTCTCCACGCCAAGGTGGGTATTTATAGCCCACACACAAAAACTAGCCGTTGAGAAAAGATTCCAAAGGCTCTGGACAAAATCGGTCGATCACCAACTAATGGCCTGGTCGGATCGCTTCAAGTGCCAACGGCTATAAAACTAGCCGTTGGACTCCTGGCCGCCGACCACCAACCAATGGCGGTCGATCGCTCCCACCGGCCGGACCACCGGAGGGTCGGTCGGACGCTCAAGCGAAAGCACAGAGCAAAACCAAAACAACCTTCGGAAAACACGTATCGCAAACAAAGTTGGTACTACCGCACTCGTGAGTACCGCTTCAAACTCCCGTACTACCGACTTCCCGAGTACCGATTCTTATGGTGGTACACACAAGAATCGGTCGAACGCCCAACCCATGGCGGTCGGATCACACCACCTGATCGATCCGCTACTGTAAGGTGGGCACGCCACGATCAAGAAGATCGAGAAGACTTTGCACATTTGCTTCAACTCAATTTGCAAAACATATTTGCCAAATTGATGCAACATGTACACAAGAGAAGAAAGCTAGATTCTCAACAAGTTGCAAAACACATTTGCCGACTTTTAGAATCATTGCCACAAGGAATAAGGTACATGGACTTAAACCGTTTGCAAAACACATTCGCAAACTAAAGTCACATGCTACAAGGATTAACCATGAGCCACAACCATTTGCAAAACGCATTCGCAAATATAGGCAACATGTTAAGTTGAGCTAGAGCAAACACAATGAGCTATCAACACATGACTAACTCAAGCTACTAATTAAGACCCCTCTTAATAGTACGGCAACCTATTCTAGCAATCCGATCTCTCAACCAAACACCGAGATCGGTAAAAGACTAGGAACAAATCCTTAGCCCTAGCTAGTCATACCTTAGCCTTGCACATCTCTTGAAGCTTGACAATCATCAGCGCACGATGATTTCCTTTGCTTCATGATTTCGACTTGATGTCCATCATCACATGATGACACATTCTCTTGTCTTGATGATCAACCAATGATCATCTCATCTTCTTGAACTTGACAGCATCAACTCATGATGCATCCTTTACTTCAAGCTCTTCACTTCAAGAATCACGACTTGATGACAATCAACATATGATGTCATCCAAAGTCTTCAACCACCTAGAACGTAACCTATTCATCCAACTCAAGGAGAAACGTTAGTTCCATAATGTGATTATCATTAATTACCATAACATACCATCAACTCATAATGGTTGGGACAAGATACCAAAATCTTTCCCTCTTTGGTAATTGATGATAACCAACACAATTACGATAATTGAATGTAATTGGTATGAGTATATATAAACTACACAAGTTATATATACCAAAATAAGTGTATACAAACTACACAAGTTGTATATACTCATATGAATATATTAACTACACAAGTTAAATATATTCAAGGATATATTTCAAGGTAAAGATCCTTAATATATGTGGACAAAGAATTATGGATCAATACTAATGAAACCACAAGATATAGATTGAACTCCCCCTAAATGCGTGCATACACGAGTGTGTAAATAAAACATATGCACATTTACAAGTTTTCCTTTTGGTGAAGTTCAACCTATATATTGGATCCGAGGAATGCAAGAAGATATAATTAGATGTTGTCGAATGCATACCTCTTTGATCTTTAAATCAATTGAGACTAAACAATAGGTATATCAAAAAGAGTGTTAGTCTCATAAAGCATTTGTCATTAATAACCAAAACACCATTAACATATAATGGCGGGTCTAGATTCTTCAATCTCCCTTTTGGTAATTGATGACAAATCTTTTATCAATAGCCACATTTGAATATTATCAACATTTATTGAGTAATTGAGCTATTGAAATGTAAATCATGCATATGAAGGAGATATGTAAAATATTTGATATACAACCAAATGTGGAAAGATATTGATCCATCATTCTCCCCCTTTTGGCATTAATCACCAAAGACTTCAAATCAACCTTAAGCAAAGTAAAAGATTTTGCATGATCAAGAGCTTGGCAGGAGAAGGCGTTTTATTGAGAGATTAAATAAACATTCTCCCCCTTTTAAAGATAGGTTTCTGTAACCAAGAACCAAACAGAGATAAAAACTCCCCCTAAACATGTGCATTTAAGATCTGAAAGGAATACATGCACAATAGATTTTATGGAGTTTTCTCTGAATAATAAATCCAAGGAAGCATGACAATAAATAATCAAGATAAGAATATTCATGCAACAACAATAAGGATTCAATAACACAGATCAGACAAGGATAATAAACACAGTTCATAACATTAACAACCACATATCCAAGAGTCTGACAATAATAAATATCACAACAGGGTACAATAAGCTCATAACAAATAACAAAAGATAACATGCAGCTTATCCCACAATACAAGGTCTATTGACCTACATATGAAAAGACAGACTCTAAGACGGAGGAGCAGCTGAAGTGGAAGGAAGATCGTCCTGAGCGCCTGAGGATGTATGTCGACGTCTCCCAAACCTCTGATAAACAACAGGTACATGCTGCTGATGATACTCAGAGAGTCTAGCATCCATGTGACTGACCCTCAAGTCCAAAGAATCCAACTCGGCGTAGTCTCGCATGCATTCGATCATATCTCGCATCCATGCGATCAAACCTAGCATCCATGCTCGCCTGCGAAGATGCAAGATAGCCGCCAAGACTTGCATCCCGCTCCCGAGGAGCCTCGCGACTGGAGGTCCCTGAGAGGATGATCCCTGCCTGGATGCTGAAGAGGAGGTGGAGGAGGCACCTGAGGAGGAGGAGCATCTCTAGGTGCAGACTCCTTATGCTCCATATCATAGTCCCGATCAAAATCAATCTTACTCAATGAGCTTCATGATATAGGGAGCAAAATAAATGCTCTTTGTCTTGTCTCCTTAGAGGTAGCAATCTCTCTAATAATCGTGTCCATCACATCAAATCTAGTGCCATCCATAATATACTTAATTACATTCCAGAACACGCCAGTGAATCTCATCATTATTCCCACTCCTAGGAAAAATGATGCTCTCATGATCCTATTTATAACATGGGCAATGGAAGAAGTCTCATATTTCTACCTCTCACAAACCGATTAGTGGATCATAAAATTCATCTACAGTTAGATTGTCGAACCCGGAACGAAGGATCCCGAATTCTCTGTGTTTATACACTAGTCGTGATTTCCAGTGTACAGTCATCAAAAAGTGATAGCAAAATCATATCACGCTCTTTATTAATATTATCTCGAGTTTTATTACAAGCGGGCTCGAGGCCAAATGGAAAGAAATAACACAGTGGAAAAAGTAGTAGTAGTAGGCCACACGACTTGCCACGGGCAATCGTGCAGGGACGTAGCCTATTCGCCCGTCCTCCCGTCCCGATAGAGGTCTTCTCACGAATAAAGATTATTCAAGAAGAGTAAGCACAACTACCGTGCTTGCAAGTTACACCCAATATTGAAGATTAATGCATGCATAGGGTAAACAAAGGATAATGGCAGGTTGTTTTGCATAAACCGCATTTTGATTAAATACCATTAATAGTTTTCTTAAGGCCAATTTTAATAACATACTGAAATCAGTGATTAAGATGACAATGAATCGTGGATAACCTCCAATAAATGAATAGTGAAGAATACCCTCTCGACAATTTGGCTAACCGCTTAATTTTATCATAGGATTATCCATCCTAAAAACATCCGTGGAAATCATTTTATAAACCAAAAACAAGTCTAACTTAGAGTGGCTTTGCTAGCATGTCCATGATCATGACGCCTATTCGAATAGTTTCTACTCTGCAGAGTTTGTGCAGCTTTACCCACACGAGATAATATGCTTTTAATGTGGCCAATGCACGCTCAGAAGGCGTGTGACTAAGCAATTATCATGAGGCCGTTACAAAGCAGTATCTTAATGTATTTATGCCCGCTAAGGTTTCACTACCATTGACTATCCATCCTCGGAAGCCCCTCTTGCTTTGTGGGACTAATGTCTAACCAACACCCACACATACAACATAGCATAAATACCACTAAGATACCACAGATTATTTAGCCAAATCTGTCCCATTCCGACATGTGGTGGTACGGTAGGCGTAGCAAAATACGCTCAAAGACCGGTCCTTAATCGACTTGGGCGACTTTCCATTTAAATAAACCCATGGGCCGTAATCCTAACTAGATTAGGCCTGCATGAACTCTGCACTCACCATACTCCCATCACGCCCAAGTCCAAACCCATTTTATTTTATTTAGAGTGAAAAACTCATAAAAGCCTTCCGTGGTAAAACAATACCACCAAATAATTTAAAATCAAATTGCAAAGGATTCGCTAAACCTTCCCAAATAAAAGTGGTCTAAGCATGGCTAAGCATATGTCAAATTTTAATATAACTTTGCCTAAGGGTGTCATGGTATTCATATTCAAAAATCAAATTGGCCATACAATGGAGATTGGAGTAACTATATATAAACAGGACATTTAAACCATTATTTAAACATATGCATGCGATCGTAATTTAAAACAGGAATTAAATAATTTAAAATACTGGGAGCAATATGATCAATAGTGTAACTTGCCTTCGTTGAAGTCTTGAAATTCTAAATCGTCGGAAGGATTTAACTCTCCGGAGTCGTCGAGGTCTATACGTGAAATTACGACAAAATCAACTCAAATTCAAATAAATTCAAAAAGACAAATCAAATTAACTCCAAATTGAAATATTTTGGTTTAGTTAGCTAGATTATGATTTTAGACAAATTTTGCAATTTGAACCACCCAATTTGGAGTTCATATGCAAAAGTTATGAATTTTAGAAGTTTAATACAAAATCTGGATTTTAATTGAATTCTCTGAATTATTTTTCTAAAGGAAAATCTATTTATTGCGCAAGCTGACGTCAGCGAGCCAGATTTCGGAATTAAAAGAATTTAAATAAAATCCTGACATGCGGGCCCTACTGTAAGTGGCTCGGTGCTCATGGACTGAGTCCACCGAAGGCTCGGGCTCGGGTGGTGTGGTGTGGTGGCACGCGCGAGCTGACCTGGCAGCCACGTCGGTGACACGGGGCACAAAAGCTGACGGGGCTAGCGACGTGGCGGCCACGTGTGCTTCAACGCCGGTGACAACCTCCGGGTTCGCCCGACAACGGCGAACGGCGGCGTCTTGCCGGCGGCGAGTGGTATGGTTGAGACCAGGAGGCTAATGCGAACCTCTTGACATACCTCCGGGTGGTCGGGGTGGACTGAGTGGCCGGCGGCGAAGTTCTTCGCGAAGGCTTCGGCGATCGCAACGGCGTTCGGCGGTGCTCGGTGGCGGAGGTGTGCACGCAGGTAGGCGTGGTCGCGTGAAGCCTTTGGTGGGGTTCGAGGTGGTCCGGGGTCGACGAGGGCGCCGGAACTGGAGGAGAAACGAAGCTTCTTCCGCCGGCGAGACTTCAAATCTAGGGTGATAGAAGCAGGGAGGGAGACGGTGGTTGGTGGCGCTGAGATGCGGTGAGGGAGGCGGTCCTGATTCCCCTTTATATAGGGTGAGGGCGACGGGGGTTCGCGTGGCGCGCAAGAAGCCCTCGTCGAGTCCGCGGCGGAAAAAAAGAATCGGGCGCAGATGGAAGGGAATAGGCCGAAACGGGCGCGATTTGGTGCGGTGGTTTTAATGCGCACGAAATTCCGGTGATTCGATCATGATTCAGCCGTATATAGAAGCTTCTGATAACGCAACCATGGCGGTCGGCGCGGCAAGAAAGGAAGGGGGCGGTGGGGAAGAAGGAAAGAGGAAGAAGACGGGGAAGGCAGGCCCACTTGTCGGCGACGTGGGAAAAGGAAAGAGAGCGAGCGACGGTGGTCGCTTGATCGCCATCCAACGGCTGCGCGTGAGGGGGTGCGGGATAGCTGGGCCGCCGTCGCGCGCGCGCGCGGTGAACGGGTCGGGCCGGTAGGAGTTTCGGCCCAAGCGCTGTTTGGGGTTTTTATTTTGATTTTCGATTTGAATAAATACTGGTAATTCAATTAGGCTTTAGAATATAGCAATTTAAGTCCAAAAATTCCAGAAAATTCACGTAAATCCTCGAGTATTTAGGACTTAAATAACATATTTCCAGCTATTTTGTGGTAATATATTTTGCACATAAATTTGTTTAGCTTTAAATGATTAAGGAAAACTTCAAAATTCCAAAATCCACAAAATACATAAATTTTAATTTCTTCAAAATTTGGGCTGTTACATAGATCAAGAGATTCCTGAAAATGTACCTTTAGTCCACTTGAATCTCCTAGGCTCAGGGCACTTATGAAATCATCTTTACTTGCTTCCAGCTTTTGATTTTCATCATCCATACAAGATAATCATGATCGGAGAAACATAGATCGCTGCATAAAAGCGTCGATGGCTTTGCATGAAAATTGCATTGTAAAGAGACTAATGATTCCAATCTGACAGCTCTAAACAGTCTAAGCAGACCATTATAGACTAGATTCTTGCCAATATAGCTCCACTTTACAAATCGATGATTTGCAAATTTTTTCTTAGCATAGATTATCTGATAGACATGCTATTGAAATAAAGTGTGGAACATACCCATGGTTGCATTTTTAGGAAACCTGAACTGATTAATATGTCTCAGAATAGTATATTGCTCACTCTTAATTGTAGACACATCAAGTCCAATAAACTGACTCTGATCAGGAGCATCATCATCATTATCATTATCATCATCCTCATTATCATCATCATCCTCATATTCATTATCACTGCTGTTATTGTCACTGTTGTCATCACTTGCACTTTCTTCTTCTTCTCCAACTTCTTCTTCTACATCTTCCATATGCTCATCTCTTGAAGAGGAAGGAGGTGCAGGGCGTTTCGCAAGCCTCTTGACAGGCATCGTCACTGAGATAAGATAGCAAAGAATATCAAAGATTTTCAAAGAATGAATTAACAAGCATTCATAAGGCCATTTCTGCTTGTCGCCCATTGTCTCAGCGGTCGGATCACGCTCGCTCTGGATCGGATCGCCGAGGGTTCGGCCGGACCGCCACCATGGCGGCCGGCCGATCGCCAAGGACAAAATGATGATCAAATTTTGGAAGGATCCAAAATCTTCAATTTTGTGCAATGGCATTATGAGTGATTGTTAATACAGTCCTAACATACTTGCATATCAATAATTTTTCACCATTGAAGTGAATTTGGGGACATTCATGTCAAACCCTAGAATTTGGGGAAATTTGCAATGTAGGTAAAATGCAAGTAGAGAGTCAAAGGTTTACCGGCTAGGAATGAAGAGGAGAATCAAGGGATAGAGGTCCTTGAAGGAATTGAAGAACAAATAGCCGGATTTCAACAATCACCCTTCACCTAGATTTCCATATTTCGGTTAGAAAAACCAACCAAAATGCAAATGGATTGAACAAGGAGTAGTGGAGGTGAGGGAGAATCTCTTGATTACCTTGGAGGCTCAAGAAGATGGCCGGAGAGGGAGATCCGAGCCGGGGAAGAGGGAGCACCCGAGAGCAACAGAGAGGGAGGTATTTTCGGGTGGAGGAAGAAATGAGGAGGATAACTGTCGGGTGGAAGTTAAAGACTCCACGCAAAACCGGTCAGACCGCTGGGTAGGGCGGTTCGACCGATTTCAGCGGTCAGACCGCCAAGGTGGCCGGTCATACCGGTTGAGACTGAAACTGACAAACAGTTCAGTAGTGGATTTTGAGAAATTGAGAGAATTGTTGTAATTTGCTCCAAATTTTCACACAATCAATCAAACAAATAGATTTGGAGCATTTCCAACTTATATAGCCCTTTAAAATCCAATCCTCAAATAGTTTTTATAAAATAACCTTTTGTTTTCGCAAATGAAAACATATTTTCGAGACTTTTCACAAAAAGAGCCAAATTGAGCATTTAATGAAATCTATAGTATCCAATTGCATGTATGAGTCATAAATACCATCATGGACCTATTCATGTGAATAATTTAGGCTCAAATGGCTAAACTCACTTAAGTGCTAGAAGGTGACCTTTATGGTCAAACTATTATTTTGGATGAGTTTCGAAATCAAATAACTTTTGATGAGTTGGTCTTTTCGAAATCATTTGAATACGAAAAAGGTTTAGAATAACCAACTCTAAGATTTTCTTTTTGGGACAATTGTCAAATTCCTTTTAGAATATATTTTACACAAAAATATAGTTTAGGTCAAAAATAAGATTCTAAGTTCTAGAATTTTGGGAAGAAACTCATTTTCATTTAAGATAGGTTTTTCTTGAACCAAGACCTTTGGAAAACCTTTGAAATACATTAGTATACATTTTGCAACTAGTTTTTCAAAGTTTATACTAATAATTTCAAATTTTTGACTTTTGGCTAAATGGCTCATTTTGAAAAACATTATTAGCACTTAATTAATTTGGACACACTTAGGGATGTGATATACATGTAAATGACTTAGCACTCCCCCTTAATGTGCCGCTACCATCTTGCTCAAGATACGAATAAACAAAATTAAGCACGAGAGCAAGAACAACCATTTTTATAAGATTTTCATGAATGCAACCTACACAAGGTAAAGGGTCTAGATACTTCAATGTAAGTACTTGTTACCGAGATAGCATTGGCTCATGATATGATTTGATTATCCTCATACTTGGCTCCAATTTTGACATATGGTGGAATACACCTCTTCATAAATAAGCCAAGTCTCCAATGCCTCTCCAAGTACCTATTAATCATTTAAGCGCATTTTTGGTACCCAAAACTTGGTTGGGTCCATGAATGTTAGTCACAATACTTTTGGGCACCCAAATAGCCCTTCTAATAATAGTCTTAGGTGAACTAACAATTCTAGCAAACACATTGCCATTCTTATCCTTCCTAAGCATATAATGATCATTATAAATGATTGGCTTAGGAGAGATACCTTTAGGACATTCCTTACTAAAATGTCCTTTTCCTAACAATTGTAGCAAGTAGGGCTTTACTTCCCCTTGATGTCTTCTTATCTTGCTCATTGCCATCTTGCCTCTTCATTGAATGTCTTGGCTTGACATCCTTTTTATTTGGGCACACCGAGGCGATGTGTCCAAACTTCTTGCATCCAAAGCACTTGATAATTTTGAATTGATCTCCATTTTGCTTTGGGTGACTCTTCACCTTCTTCTTGGCGGTGAGACCAAGTCCTCTCTTGTCCATTTTCTTGATAGGGCACTTGGAGGCAAAGTGACCCTTCTCATTGCAATCAAAGCATTTTATATCCTTGATCTTTTTACTTTCCTCTACAAGATTAGTCTCACAAGACATAGAGGAAATCGAAGCATTTAATTTAGAGCAACAAGGTATATCATTTAAATCATTTACCTTGTTAGGGCACACGGAAGCAATGTGTCCCTTTTCATAACATCCAAAGCATTTGATATTTGAGTATTTCTTTCCTTTTTGCTTTGGGATGAACTTCACCTTTTTCATTTCGATGAAGCCAAGTCCTCTCTTGTAATCTTCCTTATTAGGGCATTTTGAGGAGAGGTGACTTTTGATGACAATCAAAGCACTTGATGTTCTTGTTGTGTCTTTGATTGTGTCTCATCTTGCTATTTTCCTTTTCTTGGGAGTGAAGCCGATTCCACTCTTGTCATTTGAGCTGTTGCTTGCTCAAAATATCATCAAGAGTGGCCTTCCCTTTGTGGCTTTTATCCAAGTCATTTTTCAAATTTGTGACTTGGGCCTTGAGCATTTTGTTTTCCTCTACAAGATTAGTTTCAACAAGCATAGAGGAAATAGTAGCATTTTCACAAGTGCTACAAGACATATCAATTAAATCGTCACAAGATGTGGATATGCTAACTTTAGATGAATTGCAAGATTTAGGAACTATGCATGGCAAATCATCTATTAAATTGCATGTTACACCTATATCCACCTTGGAGCTAGTATATTCATTTAGGAGGAGCTTTTCATGTTCATCTTTTAGAACATCATAATTATTTTGAAGTAAGACATGTTCTTTCTTCAAAACTTTGTATTTATATTTCTCTTCTCCTATATATTCATTAAGCTCTTCTAGCATATCCATCAACTCATCATTAGAAGGATTATTATCATCATAATTATTTACCTTCTTATTACCTTTAGCCATAAGGCAATGAGGCGAAGTGGATGGAGTTGATGTCTCATCATCGTCGAGCTAGAAATTGAGCATTCTTCTCCGACATCCATTCTTGTATGCAATCATCACTTGTGGAAGTGGACCTTTCATAATATTCTTGAAGATGGGTCCACATCTCATGAACGTTCTCGTGATCGCATATGGCATCAAACACATCTACACTCAAAGCACTAAATAAAGCATTAATTGCTTGAGCGTCGAGATGTAAGCATTTCTCTTCCTCAATTGTTGGATCAAGCCTATCCAATGGAGGAGAAAAGCCGACATCTACAATCCGCCATATATTTAGGCCCATGGCCTTAAAATAACACGACATGCGGATTTTCCAGTGTGCATAATTTGTGCCATCAAATTGAGGTGATTCACGTAGGTGCATAAAATCTCTAGTCGCCATCCTTTACTCTCTAGACGGTTAAGTCTAATAATTGAGAGACCAAGCTCTGATACCACTTGTAAGATCGAGGAGGCCGACTAGAGGGGGGTGAATAGGCGTTTTAAAATTTTTATGCGCTAAAACCGATTTCTAATGCGGAAGTTAATATTAATACGGTTTTGCACAATTAAGACTTAAAATCACTAGTCTCAACTAAGTGCTCCAACAATACAAGTATAAAGGTAATAATCAATGGAGCATGAACTTGTAAGCTTTCAACTAATGATATGATCAATCAAGCACATACACGATAGCAATCAAATAAATAAGCAATTATACAATGAATGTAAATTGCAATAAGGTAAAGCTCAAGAAAGCAAACCACAATTGACACGGCGATATTTTTCCGTGGTGATCGAAGACTTGCGGTCTCCCTAATCCACGTTGAGGTAAGTTCAACCTTTTGGATCGGCTCCAAAGCGCGAGGCGACACCTCCGAGGTAAGTCCAAACAACTTGGACCGGTTCCAACCGAACCAACACCTCTAAGTGAGTTCAACCGCTTGGACCGACTCCAACTTGAACTTATCACCTCGATCCACTAGGGTTGCTCTTACTCCGCTCCGGAGATGGCGAGCACCAAGCCACTCACAAATCACCCGGGTCTTCTCACAAGCTTCACTTGAGAAGATCACCGACGCACAACGTCTCCACGCCGTCTAGGTGTCGGCGAACACCAAGAGTAACAAGACTCAACTTTCACTTGAACCAATCAAGTGCCAAAGCTCTATGGATAACCAATCCACAACCTAATGCAACACATGCACTTAGGGTTTGCTCTCAATCACTCACTAAGTGCAACACATGCACACAAGAGTATGAGAGGCTTGCTCTTAGCTCAAAGAAACTCAATGGGGCACCAGCAACAACTTTCTCACACAGCCAAGGTGGGTATTTATAGCCCACACACAAAAACTAGCCGTTGAGAAAAGATTCCAGAGGCTCTGGACAAAATCGGTCGATCCGCAAACTAATGGCGGCCGGATCGCTTAAGTGCCAACGGCTATAAAACTAGCCGTTGACTCTGAATCGTCGGACCGCCAACCAATGGCGGTCGATCGCTCCCGATCCGGCGACCGCCGAGGGGTTTGGCGGACCGCCAACCGAGCACGAGCAAAACCAAAAACAACCTTCGGAAAACACGTACGCCAAACAAAGTTCGGTACTACCGCACCGATAGTACCGCTTCAAACTCCCTGTACTACCGCACTCGTAGTACCGATTCTTATGGCCGGTACACACAAGAATCGGTCGAACCGCCAACCCATGGCGGTCGATCCGCTACCACCGGCCGATCGCTACTGGGCGGTCGGACCGCCACAATCGACAAGATCGAGAAGACTTTGCACATTTGCTTCAACTCAATTTGCAAAACATATTTGCCAAATTGATGCAACATGTACACAAGAGAAGAAAGCTAGATTCTCAACAAGTTGCAAAACACATTTGCCGACTTTTAGAATCATTGCCACAAGGAATAAGGTACATGGACTTAAACCGTTTGCAAAACACATTCGCAAACTAAAGTCACATGCTACAAGGATTAACCATGAGCCACAACCATTTGCAAACGCATTCGCAAATATAGGCAACATGTTAAGTTGAGCTAGAGCAAACACAATGAGCTATCAACACATGACTAACTCAAGCTACTAATTAAGACCCCTCTTAATAGTACGGCAACCTATTCTAGCAATCCGATCTCTCAACCAAACACCGAGATCGGTAAAAGACTAGGAACAAATCCTTAGCCCTAGCTAGTCATACCTTAGCCTTGCACATCTCTTGAAGCTTGACAATCATCAACGCACGATGATTTCCTTTGCTTCATGATTTCGACTTGATGTCCATCATCACATGATGACACATTCTCTTGTCTTGATGATCAACCAATGATCATCTCATCTTCTTGAACTTGACAGGCATCAACTCATGATGCATCCTTTACTTCAAGCTCTTCACTTCAAGAATCACGACTTGATGACAATCAACATATGATGTCATCCAAAGTCTTCAACCACCTAGAACGTAACCTATTCATCCAACTCAAGGAGAAACGTTAGTTCCATAATGTGATTATCATTAATTACCATAACATACCATCAACTCATAATGGTTGGGACAAGATACCAAAATCTTTCCTCTTTGGTAATTGATGATAACCAACACAATTACGATAATTGAATGTAATTGGTATGAGTATATATAAACTACACAAGTTATATATACCAAAATAAGTGTATACAAACTACACAAGTTGTATATACTCATATGAATATATTAACTACACAAGTTAAATATATTCAAGGATATATTTCAAGATAAAGATCCTTAATATATGTGGACAAAGAATTATGGATCAATACTAATGAAACCACAAGATATAGATTGAACTCCCCCTAAATGCGTGCATACACGAGTGTGTAAATAAAACATATGCACATTTACAAGTTTTCCTTTTTGGTGAAGTTCAACCTATATATTGGATCCGAGGAATGCAGCAAGATATAATTAGATGTTGTCGAATGCATACCTCTTTAATCTTTAAATCCAATTGAGACTAAACAATAGGTATATCAAAAAGAGTGTTAGTCTCGCAAAGCATTTGTCATTAATAACCAAAAACACCATTAACATATAATGGCGGGTCTAGATTCTTCACATGCTCACCTGCTAGGTTGGCAAGGCCTAGTGAGATTAGCGGGCATCCTAGCACTCCCTGTCGGTCATCCGCACTGCAGATCGGGGAGGTAAGTTATGTTCAATTTATGTCTTGATTATTTATTATGCCTTAGGTTGTTCTAACATCATTTCTTCTTCCAGCCACACATCCGTCAGGATGCATCAGTGCTGCAATCAACGTTCGCATAGCCTACTCAGACTAGCGGTTGTCCAAGCGCTCCCCGTAGGTCATCCGCACTGCACATCGGGGAAGTAAGTGATGTTCAGTTTAGGTCCTAATTATTGATTTTGCCTAACATCATTCCATCTTACAACCTTTAGTTGGGTGTGGGGGTGATGACTAATTAACCAATGAGGAAGCGGTCATCCCAGCTACTACTAGGGAGGACTACACTGTGCCAAGATTTGGAGCATACCACCCAAGGCACCCACCCCTAGTCTACGCTCAGTAGAACCTTAACCAGTACGGAGTACCGTACCAAGGCTAGAGCTCCGCCTCACCCAGGGTCACTGGTACATCGTACGGTCATGTCCAGAACTCCTCCACACCGAGGGCTATTCATACATCAAACTTGGGGGGGTCGTGGCTTCGAGGGAGGATTTCTTGATTCGTTCATTATAGATATGATGGCAGGTGGTATCCAGTTTGGCATGACTCAGCTAGACAACATTATTGTTTGACAGACTCAGCTGGCCTAGAGTCAGCTTGCTGAAGCACCTCCGCCCACTCAACGGTCTTCGTACGTTTTTCGAACCGATACATGCTCTCCGGACCGATTCACATATCCCACGAGACATGCTCCACGCAAGACCCAGACGCGCATGCAGACGCACTGAGCAGAGAGTGGCTCAGACGAGTGAGCCATATTGTAGCCTCGTGTGTAATTATATTGTATACATTATGTGCATATGTATCCGGGATGTTGTGCGCTTATGTTGTACTATATATATTTGTATACATATTTTGCATAACATATTTGTATACATTATGTGTGTATTGTCGAAGTACATCAGTACCAGAGAAGACTATGACGCATGTAGATAGTTTGCCGGAGTTCACATGAAAATCATAACCCGAGGTTCACATGAAATCATAAAACACTTGAGAACAGGGGAAGTCAGGCCCTAGGGCCACGTCATGGATCTGCCGTGCCCCAAGGGCACTGACCTCAGCAGCACCGTGCCCCTAGGGCACGGACTAGCTAGCTCCAGCCCCTAGGGGTATGGACGAGCTAGGTTCGGCCCCTAAGGGCCAAGACTAATCGTGTGGCGCGCGGGGCATGAGTTCGGCCCCCCTAGGGCACGATGGAGGGGAGTCCAACCCCCTTGTCGGGACCGAACTTGGTGAGGTGTCGAGCGATGGTAGCTCCGTAGTGCTATTTTTGGTATTGACGTCGGGAGGGAGCTAGATTTGCTATTATGGCCGTCAACACTACCATTTTAGCCAAAAAAAAAAATCCCCCTCTTCGTGCGTGTGTGTGTGTACTTGGTGTTATAAGTGTAAAACTTCATTGGAAGAAAGACTTCTTACTACATTATCAAGTGTTATGAGTTTTTGGCTTATTTAGCCTATTTTTGAAATGAAATACCAAAACTAGCCCCCGTACGAACGAAATGGCACCCCTACTGGGCAAAACCACCGCGGCAGGCGACCACCTGAAGTGCTCCCAGAGCACTGCAGGTAGGGGTGGAAAAAAGCTTGTTAGTGGGCTCATTGACTCGCTTCAAAATTGCTCCAATTAGACTCGTTAATTGGTTAAACATTGAGATGAGTTAATTTCGAATCAAATTGGATTTCACTCTAGCTCGGCTCGTATCGTTAGCTCGGTTCTAAAAATACTTTCGAACTATAAATAAAATGATATTAAATCAAACTATGTCAATTTCGGGAAAAGCTCCGTAAGACGAGTATCTGGCTCGATGTCCACCCGTAACTGTAGGTCACCTCAAGTGCCCCAGGAGCCATGCAGGCGACATATGGCAACACATATCGCCTGGCTATCCATCCATAATATCATTTTTGCTATTTCATCGAAGATGCTAGATTTGCTATTTCGTTACTAAAACAGGGCAAATGAGCCCAAAACTCACTTCTGTTTACGCATAAAGTGATGTCACGGTACCCTCTTCAGGCAGACATGACAAGACAGAGTGCACAGACATTAAAAAACGAACAGAGCCCAAGTTTGCAAGGAAAAATACTTAGCAATATCTAAAAATACATTTTTGGGCGTTCGCTGTTGAGCCGTGTTCCACACAACATATTTTAGTTTGATAAGCTATATAACCAACCCCTCGAGTTGACATGAAGATCTAACTAACATATTTTAGTTTTACACTCATGCTTAATTTCGAAGTGAATGTCAATGTGTGATGAGCGTCTAAATTAGTATGAAGATATCCTCGTACAGAGTTGGGTAGAATCAATCAACACATTCATCAACCGGTGTATCATCTGCAAAATTAGCAAAAACATGCAAGATAAATAGGAAGTATGGAAGATTGGAGAAAACTAATGCAGCAAATAGTAATTTCGAAATAATGAAAGTAAACTATTTGCGTGAGCATCACTTGGTCATATAGAAACCTACGTACTAAGGGGTATGAGTACTATAGTTTACATGTAATAATCTTAATAACAATCACACAAAAAAATGTATATCTCCCTGCTCCTTCCCGATTCTTTGATGTTGGGCTTCTTGGTTCTTCCAATATTTTGAGTAAAAACAATATGCAGAAGGACAAAACCATTTGCTTGGATAATTTGGCCATATAGAAAGGATGAAATGTTTAAAAGATACTCATTTTCACTATAAACATCTTGAAAGATTCAGGAATAAAACTACATCAAACAATAAAGCGTTGGGACATACCTTAAGATTTGTTTTTCCCTGACCGAAGAGCCACTGATTTGACCTTATAGAATGTTGGAACCCAAAATTACGATTCTGGACCCTCTGTGTATAATGCACTAGTCTAGGATCATGCTAGTGCACACAGTGTCAACATAGGAGAATATCGATCCACACAAGCGATTAATAGAGTAAACGATTAATTTGAATAACAAATAAGGGTTTTGACCTTATGGTCGAGTTTATAACTTATTGAGCCGCGCAGGGCTAGCAGAGAATAAATAGCAGCGGAACAGAAATAACTCCAGTGGAAATCCCATCAATCACCACAGGCAACCGACTGGGATCCAGACCTTAACGATCAGCAACCTTCGTTGAATTTCTCCTCGAAAGCAGGTGAAGATTCCTTCGGCTCTGTAGGTTTGGGCGCAAGTTTTACAACAAGCGTGAGTACACAACCGTACTCACAAATCACACCACAGAATGCATGATATAAATGCAGGTTTGTTTCAAAAGAATGGCTTCTGTGGTTCTTTTGCATAAAGGCAATATTTGCAATTGAATACAATAATAGATTGAAATGTAATTCAAAACAAATAGACGATTAATAATTTAATAGTTATTTTCACAAAGACACAAAGCTAAACAGGTTATTTCACATAGCCATATAACTTAAATCACACAGCTTCCATCCCAAACATTTTATGAAAACTACCCCTCGTGTGAAATACCTGAGCATGTCCATGATCGCGGACACGGCTATTCAAATAGATTGATTTTAACACTCTGTAGAGGTTTGTACACTTTACCCACACGATACAACTAGTGTAGCTAGCACTAATCGTAACAAAATCGTTTAGAAACTTTGTCTCAAACATTGACATTCCCAGTGTGCTTTACCGCCAGACCAATCCACAAAGAAAGCTAGTCTAACACACACCGTTGGACCTGAAGACGGCGAACCACTCATAAATGTGCACTACGTGGTAGTCCACACCTCTATCCTGTCACAAGCCTAACCTATCAACCTGAACATCAATGTCGATACTCCATAACTTATTAAGTCAGGCCCGTCCCATCAGACATGTGGTCGTACAGTAAGGCTCAGTTCAATGGCGCACAAAGTTAAGTCTTTAATTGACCAAGGCAAGACTTCTATTTTCTAACTATGCCACAAAGATTATTATTCCCATTCACGAAGTCCACCCAATCACTTAGCATCTACCACTTGCCTCGGTCTAAATCTTTTACCACCTAGTTGGTTTAATACAAGATAGCTATCACAAAGTAATAACACATAGCACACAGTTTTACACAAAGTTTCATAGTCACTTAGTCAAATTTAATAATTGCAACTTCAATTATATGTGTGTCTCGTAGCATGGCTAAGCAAATTCTACTCGTGTCTAACCAACCCTCGTTGGGCTACGATACTACCAACTAAATAAACCAATCTAGGGTGACAAGAGACTATGACATACAAAGACAAAGTGGATATAACAGATTGGATAATAACTATACCCAAAAGCATTTAAATACATACTTTAAAGTAAATACAGTAATTTGAAGCAAAGTACTTTTAGAAAACTGGGATTCAATATGATCAAAGGTATGACTTGCCTTGAAAAAGGTCTAGGTACTAGTCTTGATCTTGAGGTGCTCCTTCTTCTTCAAAATTCCCCGATGTATCGACGTCTACTCGCAAACGAAGCAAATAAACAAAACAAATAAATAATAGAGGAAAAAAACTCAAAAAATTAAATAAAAATCTTAGATAAAAATATCTCGAATTTAGATGGATTTAGGAATTTGAATGGGCTCAATCGGAGTTCGGATGCAAAAGATATGGGCTTTGGAAGTTTGAAATCTAAAGAAACCCTAAAAACTGTATTATTGGAATTTCCGAATTATTTCTTAACAAAAAATCGGATTATTGCGCAAGCATGACGTCAGCAAAGGTTTTCTGGAAATTAAAAGAATTAAAAGAATTAACTGACATGTGGGACCCACATGTCAGTGGCTCGGCTCACGGTAGACCAGGTCTACCCAGCCTTGGGATCTGGGGTTGGCTCAGACTGCCACGCACGCACACGCGTGGCGCTGATGCGCACCGCACAGGACGACACGCACACACACACACACACACACTGAGATGGACACTGACATGGACGACCACGTGGCACGACACGTCAACTGGACGCCAGTGAGGCTCGGGTTCGTACGAAAATGGTGAACGGCGACACTCCGGCGAGGGTGGGTGGTACCAATGCGTAGCTGAGGATATTGCGAACCTAATGGTGTGCTTACCGGTGCGAGAGGATGACGGTGGTGGCCGGCGGCGAGGTCGAAGCGGCGGAAGGTCTCGGGTGTTGTCGGGAGAGGGCTCTGGTGGTGCTCCAGCGATGTGGGCAGGCTCTGGAGGTAGCTCCGGCGACACAATTTGAAGAAAAGGCTGGCGGCGACAAAACCCTAGAAACCAAAATGCGGCTGCGCTGGAGCTTGAGAGGAACGATTGCTTGAGGGGTTTTGGTGAGGGTGCTCTGGCGATCCCGATGGTCCTATTTATAGGCCGAGGGCGTGCACGATGAGGCATGTTGGCGGCGGGGTTCAACGGAGTCCGAAATGAACACGCGACGAAACAGGAGATGGAGACGAGTTTGAAATTCGGTTTTGACCTGAACGACGTGGAGAGGATAGAGATAAGTTTCGGCGCGAAAAACCGGGGTGGTTTAGTCGGATAAGCTCTGTTGTCGTACGGAGCTCGTAGGCGCGACAATGGTGGCCCAGCGCCAGCTTTGCGAAGAAGACTGTGGTGCAGGGACGAAGACGGTGGGGTGGTCCTGAACGATGTAGATCCCCTGGGGTGGTCGTGGACGGCTGAGATCCACTAAGGGTGGTCTTGGACGGCTTGAATCTTCAGGGAGTGGTCTTGGATGGTTGAGATCTATCGAGGGTGGTCGTGAACGGTGGAGATCTTTCAGAAGAGGTCGTGCGGGAGGACTGTGGAGGTCCTGAGGCTTGGGATGAGGCAAACGTGCAATTGGGCCGCTTCTCGGGCCTCGCGCGCGGAAAAGGAAATTGGGCCGAGGACATTCGGCCCTAAGCCAAATCCGAGATTTTTAAATACATTTTCTAATTTAGAAAATACTGAGAATTCAAATAAGCAATAGAAAATAGCAAATGAGCTCAGAAAAATTCTAGAAAAATCTAGAAAATATATCTGAGCACATATGATCCAAATAAAATAGTTTTGTCTATTGTTCATGTTAACTTTAATCATATTAAATGATTTTAATATTGAAAGTCCATATTTAAGCTTTTGATTTAAATTCAAATAGAACCAAATGGTGAATTTTCTTCCTACTAACTATTCAAAAGATTTTTTGAAACTCAGAAAGTTGGGATGTTACTGTGAGACCCCGGCTTATTTAGCTTGTAATGCTTAGTCTTCCATTGACTCTAGCATCACAAACAAAATACACTGTGCCTCGGAAAAATGTATACTTCCCAGAATTGTAGTATATTGAGATCAGCTTAGGTGAAGATGTACTTCAAGCTCTTATGGTCAGTGTAGACTTTACAGCGATTACCGATGAGGTAATGATGCCGTATCTTCAAAGCATGCACCACTGCGGCCAATTTTAGGTCATGGGTGGGGTAATTTACTTCATGCGGCCTCAACTGTCGTGAAGCATATGCTACTACCTTTCTTTCTTGCATCAGAACACAACCGAGACCTTGTCGCGATGCATCACAATAAATCTCAAAATCCTTTCAGACATTTGGCAAAGTCAACACTGGAGCGGTGGTCAAGCACTTCTTCAATTCTTGAAAACTCTGCTCATATTCTGGCGTCGAGGCAAATTTCTTTTCCTTCTTTAACAACTGAGTGAGGGGTCTTGCTATCTTGGAGAAACCTTCTATAAACCGACGGTAATATCCTGCCATACCAAGGAAATTTCTGATCTGAGGTACTGACTTGGGTGACTCCCGATTGAGCACATCCTTGACTTTACTGGGGTTAACGGCGACTCCTTCTGCAGACATGATATGTCCCAGAAAAGTAACTTCCTTCATCCAAAACTCACACTTGCTGAATTTGGCATAGAGTTGATGATCTCTAAGCCTAGTCAGAATCAAGCGAAGGTGCTCTTCATGCTCTTCTTCGCTCTTGGAATATACTAGAATGTCGTCAATGAAGACAATGACGAACTTATCCAAATACTCCATGAATACTTTATTCCTCAAGTTCATAAAGTAAGCAAGGACATTGGTCAATCCAAAAGACATGACCGTGAACTCATACAGTCCATATCGGGTTGAGAAAGTTGTCTTGGGTATATCCTCTTGACGGATCTTCAACTGATGATATCCTGACCTTAAATCTATCTTAGAGAACACTCTGGCTCCTTTCAACTGATCAAACAAATCATCAATCCTGGGTAGAGGGTACTTGTTCTTGATGGTGACCTCATTGAGTGAGCTGTAATCCACACACATCCTTTGGGTGCCATCCTTCTTCGCAACAAAGATGACCGGGGCTCCCCAAGGTGAGGAACTGGGTCGGACAAATCCTTTTTCTTGCATCTCTTCGATTTGCTTTTTCAGCTCGACCAAATCATCAACAGGCAGGCGGTAGGGTCTCTTGGAAATTAGTACGGTCCCTGAAACTAGGTTGATGACAAACTCTAGGTCCCTGTCTGGTGGCATTCCAGGTAATTCATCAGGAAAGACATCTAAAAATCTCTTACTACCAGTACATCTTCCAAGGATAGGGTCTTGACACTACATGCTAAAGCTCCATCATGCTTCTCCATGGGGGCTTCAAATTTTACTTTAGTCCAAACTGAACTGACCAAGGTGATACTTCTACCACCACAATCCAAAACTGCTTGGTGCTTAGCAAGCTAATCCATACCCAAAATCACATCTAGAGATTTGGTATCCATGATTATCAGGTTGGCTAGGAATTCTACCCCTTCTATAATCATCTTAACTTGTGGGCAACCCTGGTTCGTGCTTAACTCCGAACCGGGGATTGAACCAACAAGACAGTCTTAAGGTTTGAAACCTTCAATTGATGCTTGCAGCAAAAACCCGCGAAACAAACGAATGCGAAGCTCTAGAATCAAACAAAACTGTAGTAGGTACTGAATTTACTAGGAACTTATCCAACATGATGTCCGGGTTGTTTGGGCTTCCTCCACTGTGATGTGGTTCACACGGCCTCTTCCAAAAGACTGAGGGGTCTTAGCTGGTGCAGCTGGAGTCTGAGGTACTCCACGTCCGGCTCCGGGCATAGGGGTTCTGGTTGGAGTAGCTCCCAAGTTGAATCTGACAGGCGAAGGACCTTGCTTCTGCGGGCAGTTAACGACATAATGCCCCAGTTGCTGGCAGTTGAAACAGGTGACTCCTGCGGCAGGATTGGGGTTTCTCAGAGGCTGGTTGTTAATATTGTTGTTGGGGCTGCGAAACCACAGTGCGCGTCGCGGTGTCATATCGGGTCTTGAACATGACAGGAGAAGCAAAACGGGTGGGGTGTTGCACATTTGTTCTGGCTCTCTGTGAATGACCTTGATGAGCACCATGCTGCATCATCTTCCTCTTATGAGACTCTGCCAACTCGCGGCGAGACTCTTCTACGAGCATAGCCTTGTTCACCAGATGCTGAAATCTACATAGTCGTTACCGATGACTTGGACCTTCAAGCTAGGGTTGAGTCCACGCTTGAAACGCTTCTGACGTGCATCATTTGTGACAACGTCCTCTTGAGCATATCGCGAGAATTGAGTGAACTTATTGAGATATTCACTAACGGACATGTTTCCTTGCTTCAGCTCGCGAAATTCATTCTTCTTTATTTCCACCTTTCCATCAGGGATGTGGGAATGGCGGAAAGCTTCAGAAAACTCAGCCCAACCAATGTTCTGGTGGTTCTCATGGGCAGCACAGTAGTTCTCCCACCATTTTGCGGCAGTACCTTCAAGTTGGTGTGCACTATACAGAACTTTCTCACGGTCATCACACCGAGTAATGACAAGCTTCTTTTCAGTTGAGCGCAGCCAGTCATCTGCGTCTAATGGCTCAGAGGAGCTAGAAAATGTAGGTGGATGAGTCCTCATGAATTCTGCCAGCCTAGATTGAGGGAAAGCTGGTGGTGGTGGCGGTGTCGCGGCAGCGGCTTGGCTGTTCTGGTTCATTATGGTGAGAAGGGCAGCAGCAGTCTGGCTCTGCTGAGTTATCGTCTGATTCATATTCTGCATCATCGAGTTCATCAGCTGTGCCTGGGCTGCCATGAACTGACCCAAACCTTGATCTGTTATGGCTGCTGGAGGAGGTGGTGGGGGCAGGGTATTGAGATCCACTAGGTCAACTTGGCTTGCGGTGTTGCGGGTCTGAACCATCTGCACAAATCTTTTCAGGTTTAATAGACGATAGGAAGAAAGCACGATAGATAAGAGGGAAAAACATAAGGACGAGGAAGAACAAGGGGGAAAGATAGAGCAACCTAATTGGGGATATTCGGTTAAACCCAAAGAACAGATAGCCGAAAAGCTACCAAGAAACAACAAAACTAGAGCCTAACGGCCCTACTAAACGATACACACCTCTCCAACTCCGACAAATCTGTCTGATGCTGAAGAACAATATGCCAAACAGTACACTGCTATCTCTACTTTACTTGCTCTATCTTTCGTTTCAATGAAGACATTACTACATACTATCACTATTGCTTCTTCTCATCAGCCCAGCTACAACACATATACCAGCTTATTCTGTTAGAAAAAGGTTGTTCGGATCGTCAACAACCTCAGATCAGGTTATAATACACGGTACCTTTGTTGAGGAACCGTCGCTGGCAAGTCCAGTCCGAGCGATTACCTCGTAGACAAATAGAGAATCGTAAGAACGATGCAAGAACACAAGAACGAATAATAGATGAACACAAGTATGAGAGGGGACTGCAGGCTTCTCTTTATTGCTCTTCCAATAATGAATATGTGTACAATGGTTGGGGGGCCTCCCCCCTCCTATATATAGTCTAGGGTGGATGAGGTGCCCACCCGGACCCGGACTCCTGGCCGGGTCCGGTTTCCTAACACTCCCCCTTGGGCTCTCATCCTTCATGTCCATGCCTCGTCAAAACTCCATAAAAACCCAGTGGAAAAATTTTTGGAGAAAGAGTACATGAATCATGTTCTCGCTATGTTTGCACGAATTGCCTCATTAAAAACCTTAGCCGAAACTTGGTGAAAACTCGTCAAGGGAAAAATAGTACAATCCACCCAATTTTATTTAATCTCCGTGATTTGCTCTTTGGGTACTCGATCTTCGTGATCAATCTTTAGTAATGAGTTTGTGAAGGTTCTCCCCACAGATCGCACTTCTCTAGGTCTCATCATTCCAATTCCACGTACGCACCTTTCAAAGCTAGATGCTGGAAGTGATTTAGTGAACAAATCTGCAAGATTTTCACATGACTTAGTATGCAATACCTTAATTTCGTCCATCTTTTGCATTTCATGAGCATAGAAGAACTTGGGGTTGATATGCTTTGTGAGAGGACTCTTCACATAACCCATCTGCACTTGTGCAACACAAGCTGCATTATCTTCATAGATAATAGTGGGGGTTTGTGCGGTATTCAATCCACATGACTGCTGGATGTGGTGAATCATCCGTTGAAGCCAAGTACATTCTCGTGAGGCCTCGTATAATGTTATTATTTCGTGGTTCGTCGAAGTCGATACAAGACTCGCTTAGACGATTTTCATGGAATTGCGCCCACCACATATGAATTCATAGCATGTTTGCAATTTGATCAGATGCGGTTTCTCAAAATTCCGTCATCCGCATTGTCATTCAAAGTTAGGTCTTGGTTCTTTCTATAGAATAAACCAAGTTCTTTGCTTCCTTGGAGGTATCGGAAGATGTCCTTCATTCCTCGCCAATGCCTTTGGTAGGTTCGCACTATACCTTGCTAGTAGGTTCTGTAAATACAATGTCCGATCTAGTACGGCTTTGCTAAATACATTAGTGCTTCTATTGCACTTCAATGTGGGAATCGGTCCCGTGACTTCCTCCCTTCTTCTTTAGGTCCATGCGGGTCTTTGTCTTGCCGCAAAGATCTCCGACCATTGACACTTTCAAAGGGTATGCCTTTGCAAAGTCGAACCTTTCTGACACCTTCTGAGTGTAGGTTGACTGATATACTAATATTCCTTCAGGGACATGCTCAAGCTCCAAGCCTAGGCAAAATTTGGTTTTACCCAAATTTCGAACTCCGACTCCAGAAAGAGCTTGCTTTCCTAATATCCTTCAGGGTTCCGATGCTATTCAGATCATCTTCATACACTGTGATTATACAAAATCCATTCAGGATCTTCGTATAAATACACGAGATTATTCTCATTGTTCGTAGCCTTTCATGCATAGAAAGTCGCTGGCGATTATACCACATTCGCTCGATTGCTTAGGTTCGTACAATGACTTTCTCGAGTTTCACACTGCATATATTTTTATTTGCTCTGTTTTGATTCGGGACAATGATACATTCAGGTATCTTCATATAAATGTCTGAATCCAATATTTCATAAAGGTATGCTGGTACCATATCCATCAATTTCACTTCTAACTTCAAGTTCACTGCCATTGAGATAAATGTCTAAAGGGGGTTCTGCCCATGATCGGGGAATAGGTTTCTTCATAATCATCTCCTGGATGTTCAATAAAACCTTGTGCAACGAGCCTTGCTTCTTTCATTTCTCTTTCGAACAAAATACCCACTTATGCCCTACAGGGTGCACATGGGGAGGCGTGCGGCTTACAGGCCCAAACGTCTTTCTTTTATTCAGAGATATTAATTCTGCTTCTATTGCCTTTTTCCAATCTTTCCAATCTGATCTTTTCTTACATTCAATGAGCGATCGGTGCTCTAGATCAAGGCGCATGCAGAGAGAGAGAGAGAGAGAGAGGTCGACAGCGGGTCCACCTGCCAGCGGCGGCACAGCATGCGCGCTGGCCGAGCGGCCGAGTGGCGCGCGGAAATAGAAGTTGGGCCGGAGATTCGGCCCAAGAAGATTTTCGAGATTTTAAATAGGTTTTTCAATTTAGAAAATACGAAAATTCAAATGGGCAATAGAAAATAGCAAATGAACTCGAGAAAAATTCTAGAAAAATCTAGAAAATATATCGAGCACACAGAACCCAAATAAAATAGTTTTGGCTATTGTTCATGTTGGGATTATTCACATTAAATGTTTTTGATTGTAAAGTCAATATTAAGCTTTTGAAATTAAATTCAAATAAAATTCAAATGGTGAATTTTCCTACTAACTATTTAAAAGATTTTTAAGCTCAAAATTGGGATGTTACAAACCTCCCCTTAAAGGAATCTCGACCAGAGATTCAAAGCCAGAGAAAAGGCTAGGAAACTCGGCTTGCGGCTCTTCTTCACGTTCCACGTTGCTTCTCCCTCTCAGTGGTTGCTCCATCGGACCTTGCAAAACGAACGGTCTTGCTTCTCGGTGAGGCGCTCTGCGACATCCAAAATCTTGACCGGCCGCTCCTTGTAGGTAAGATCCTCCTTGAACAATTGATTCCAACGGGCTTGCTCTTACGGCTGCGAAGACACTTCTTCAATCTGCGAGACATGAAAGACATCATGTACTCCACTAACGATCATGTAGCTCCAATTGGTAACAACTTCCCACGGCGTTCCAAAATCTTGAGCGGACCAACATACCTAGGGCAAGCTTCCTTTGGCATGAAACCTTTGACACCTCGGAAGGGGTCACTCGAAGATAGACAAAATCTTCTGGCTCGAAACTGAGATCTCGACGACGGTTATCAGCATAGCTCTTCTGCCTGGACTGAGCTATCTTCAATCTTTCTCTTATCATGGCCACTTGCTCTTCTGCTTCCTGAATAATGTCTGGACCAAAATCGATCGCTCAAAATTTCACCAATTCAACGGGGTTCGCAGCACGCCATACAAAGCTTCAAATGGTGACATTTGCAGACTGGCTTGATAACTATTGTTGTACGAAAACTCTGCATACGGTAAACTTTTATCCCATCGGGTAGCATTAGCTAGAGCACAAGCTCTCAGCATATCCTCCAATATCTGATTGACTCTTTCAGTCTGCCCATCTGTCTGTGGATGATACGCAGTACTGAAATTCAGATGGGTACCCAATGCTTCATGCAAACTTTGCCAAAATCGAGAGGTGAACTGAGATCCTCGATCTGACACTATCTTCTTGGGCACACCATGCAAACTGACAATTCTAGCCATATACAATTCCGCAAGGCGATCTCCTGAGTATGTGGTTTTGACTGGCAAGGAATGGGCGACCTTGGTCAAACGATCGACTATTACCAGTTGAATCGTAACCGATTGGGTCTTGGGTAAACGGTGATAAAATCCATCCCGATTTCCTCCCACTTCCATTCGAATCTTGGCGGCTGCGAAACCCGCCGGTCTACAGTGTTCCTTCACTTCGGCGGGTGTGTCGCACAAGGCAACGAACTCGCGACTTCGCTTCAAATTTGGCCACCAAATTTAGTCTTAACATCCTGGTACATTTGGTACTTCGGGGTGAATTGAATACTTTGAGTCATGGGCTTCCTTTAAGATTAACTGCTCTCGGACCATCGATATCCGTACATGATACGCCCATTAATCCAGTATGTCTTGATCATCTTTGGTGAAATCCTTGAATTTCCTACATCATTTTGACCTTGATGTTTGACAACACGGATCCTTTGGTTGTGCTTCACGAATTTGCTTCTCTAGGTAGACTGTACTTCCAAATTGGCTACAAATCCTTCAGACACAACTTCTAGCTTTAGCTTTGAAATTCTTCATAAAGTTCTCGGCAACTTTCCTTTACTTCCAAAGTATTGCAAGAACTCTTACGACTTAGAGCGCCCGCAACTCGTTGGCTTTTCCAGATGGTAGTGGATTCCGAGATTGTAATCCTTGATCAATTCTAACCATCTTCTCTGTCTCATATTCAGATCCGATGGGTAAAGATGTACTTGGACTCTTATGATGCATGTAGACTTCACAACGATTCTGGGCGAGGTAATGGCGCCAAATCTTTAAAGCATGCACTACGCAGCGGCTAATTCCGGATCATGAGTAGGGTAATTCTCGTGGGGTCTCAACTGTTTTGACGCATAGCGATGACTCTTCCTTCTTGCATCGGACGCATCCTAATCCTTGACGCTAAGCATCACAATAGATATCGAAATCCTTGCGAATATCCGCAAAATCGATCTTTGGGCCAAGTCAAACGCTTCTTCAATTCTTGAAAACTTTCTTCACGGTGAGTCCAAGTGAACTTTTTCCTTCTTCAACAATTGCGTGAGGGCTTAGCAATTGATGAGAATCCTTCGATGAAACGGCGGTAATAACTGCCATTCCCAAGAAATCGCGAATCGGATACTGATTCGGTTGCTCCCAATGTAACATCGCTTTGACTTTCACCTGGTCAATCGCTACTCCTTCTGTCATAACATGACCAAGGAAATCCACTTCCTTCTTCCAAAAGTCACACTTATCGAACTTGGCATACAAGCGATGCTCTCGAGTTTTTCCAATATTATCCTTAAATGCTCTGCGTGTTCTTCCTCCGACTTGGAGTACACCGAATATCATCAATGAACACAACTATTTAACTTATCCAAGTATTCCATGAATACTTTATTCATCATGTTCATGAAATAGGCAGGGGCATTAGTCGCACCAAAGGACATGACTAAGAACTCATAATGTCCGTACTGCGCTGAGAAAGCGGTCTTGGTATATCCTTAGGACAAATTTTTAGTGGTGGTAACTCGATCGCAGATCGATCTTTGAGAATAATCCGGCTCCTTTCATCCGATCAAACGAATATCTATCCGGGTAGTGGGTACTTGTTTTTGATGGTAACTCGTTGAGAGAACGGTAATCAATACACATCCTCATGCTTCCATCTTTCTTCTTGACAAACAACACCGGCGCTCCCACTACGGCGAACTAGGTCTCACGAAACCTTTCTCAAGAAGTTCTTCTATCCGCTTCTTCATCTCTACCAATTCATCTACCGGCATCCGTACGGTCTCTTTGAAATTGGTGCCGCCACGGCACTAGGTCAATGACAAACTCAATGTCACGATCCGGTGGCATTCTCGTAATTCCTCGGAAACACATCCGATATTCACGACCATCGGTACTTCTTCTAAGGCAAGGGTCTTCGCATCGTTTACTAGCAAATGTCCATCACGAATCGAGGTGGCTAGAAACTCTACCTTGTTTCCTTTGGCGCCCTCATTATTCACGCTCGCCACAATCTAGCACCTTTGTGCTTGGATAACCAATCCATGCCAAGAATGACATCTAGGGTTTGGGTATCTAGGACAATTAGGTTGGCTGAAACTCAACTCCGCTATGAGTAACTTAGCTCCTAACCTTTATTACTTAGGGTCTTAGCATGGTCGCAACAAATGCCTAAGGGCCTTTGGCTCATACTCGCACACAAAAGAAACAACGACCTAAGCACACAAAACTACCGCCAAAAGGCGACTCACTAAACCAAATCGCTAAGCTCAAAATCAAGCCTAAACGATCTACTCAAGGAAGCCTCCACAACCGCGCGACGCTCCGACGGCCAGACTCTAAGTGAGCGGCATCTTGGCAAGCCGATCCGATGCCCTAGAATCGTGCAGCAGAGCAGGCGCTCCCGTGCAACCGGCTCGGTGGCTCCTCGGCTCTGCTTCTTCTTGGGCTCAAGCTGGGCCTTCCTCCGGATCTTCTTGAGATCCTCCTGGGGTCTTCCTCTTCTTCGGGAACTTGGTCGTGAGGATCTCTTGCAGAGTGGCGACCTTCTCTTGACTCTCTCGCAAGGCTTCATAGACATGATCCAACTCGTGATAGTCCTCTCGAGCTCCCTCCGGGCGGCCACGAACCGGCGGGTGTACGATCAGTAGCGTTGCTCTCTCTTCGTGGACGGGTAGCGTCGGCAAGTCCACACTGCACTCGGGATGGTAACGGAAGACGTGTCTTGAAGCTCCGTGCGTAGATGTTGCGATACGTAGCATGGCCAAGCGCGACGACTCTCGGATACCTTCCGGCCAAGTGATCTTCCTCACGAGGCGTGCGAAGGTTGGCTCGCTTTGTCGTTTCTCTGGCGTAGATCGTCGGGCGACAAATCACTCCGCGGTTCTCACCATTCATCGTCCCGGGCTTGTTGCCGAAGCGTCAGTGGACGATCAAAACCTCCAAGAACTCCGGAGCAACTTCAAAGTTCGGCGTAACCTCCTCAACGCTCACCATAGCTCGAAGACGAGGCATCTGTCAAGACAGATTTAACAGGTAAGAGCAACTTTAAAGCAAATGGGAGAGAAGAGATTATAGCAAAGTTGAGGCGAGAGAGATATGAGAAGAGTTAAGCAATCAATTAACCTTGCAAGTTAATTTTCCTTTAGAAAATAGTTTGGACACTCTAAAGACGGCCAATCTAACTAAGGTCAAGACCTACGATCGGTATGGCTCGATACCACCTCAGCCGGGACCCGCATCACGATTACGGAACCCTCTGTATATCTTGCACTAGTCCAGGATCACGCTAGTGCACACAGGGTTAACACGCGTAAATATCGATCCACACAAGCGATAATTAAAGTAAGCGATTAGTTTGAATAACAAATAAGGGTTTTGACCTTATGGTCGAGTTTACACTTATTAAGCCACGCAGAGCTACAGAGAAATAAAGCGGCGGTGGAACGGAAAACTCCAACGTAGATCCCACCAATTCACCACAGGCAACCAATCGGATCCGACCTTAACGAACGATCGACCTTCAACGAACTCCTCCTCGAAAGCGTGCAGACTCCTCCACTTCTGTAGGTTTGGGCGCAAGTTTTACAACAAGCGTGAGTACACAACCGTACTCGCAAATCATACCACAGAATGCAATGTATAGATGCAGGCTTATTCCAAAGAAAAGGGCTTCTGTGGTTCTTTTGCATAAAAGCAACATTTGCAATTGAATACGATAATAGATTGAAAGCATAATTCAAACAAATAGACAATATTAATTTAACAGTTGTTTCCACAAAGACACACAGCTAAACAGATTATTTCACATAGCCATATGATTGAGATCACACAGCTCCCATTCCCACATTTTATAAAAACTAACCCTTATGTGAAATCACCGAGCATGTCCATGGCCAGGGACGCGCTATTCGAATAGTTTGTTTAACACTCTGCAGAGGTTGTACACTTTACCCACAAGATACAACTAGTGTAGCAAGCACCAATCGTAACAAAAGCAGGTCGTAAACTTCATCTCAACATTGACACTCTCGATGTGCTTACAAACCGTTATACATATCACATAGCCCATGCATAACACACATCGTTGGGCGGGGACGACGAATCCTCCGTGATGCAACTACCAAGTAGTCACACCTCCACCCTATCACATAGCCTAACCTATCCACCGAACATCAATGCGAGAATCCATAACTTAAGTTAGGCCCGTCCCATACGGTATGTGGTCGCATGTAAGGCTCGATTCAATGGCGCACAAAGTTAAGTCCTTAATTGACCAAGGCAAGACTTCCATTTTCTAACTAAGCCACACAGATTATCGTTCCCATCACATAGTCCACCATGTCACACAGTCTCCACCACTTGCCTCGGCCTAAATCCTTTACCACCTGGGCTTGGTTTTAGTGCAACACATGCCATCACAAAGTAATAACATCTGACTGACACGCTTTTACACAAAGTTCCATAGTCACTTAGTCATAATTGATATTTGCAACTTACATGAGATGATGACTCGTAGCATGGCTAAGCAATTGTACTCGCATCTAACCAACCCACGTTGGTGCTATAATATTACCAACTAATAACCAATCTAGGGTGACAAGGAATTATGACATACAAGGCCAAGGTGTGATAACAATTTGGATAATAACTATGCCCAAAGCATTTAAATAAATAATTAAACTATCATGCAATAATTTAACACAAAGTAATTTGAAAACTGGGTTCAAGATGATCAAAGGTATGACTTGCCTTGGAAAAGGTCTATGTACTGATCTTGGTCTTGGGGTGCTCCTTCTTCCACAAAATTTCCGACGACCGACGCGTCTACTCAAACGAGACACAAACAAACAAAACAAATAAATAACAGAGGCAAAACCAACTCCAAAAATTAAATAAAAATCTCAGATAAGTAGATCTTGAATTTAGACAAATTTAGAAATTTGAATGGGCTCAATCGGAGTTAGGATGCAAAAGTTATGGCCTTTGGAAGATTGAAAATACATAAAATGCTGAAAATCGTATTTCATGAATTTCAATTATTTTCCTAAAGGAAAATCAGATTATTGCATAGTGGCGTAAACCACCGTGATTTCGGAAAAGATAAATAAGCGAAATCTCGGCATGTGGGACCCACATGTCGGAGGCTAAACTCACGCGTGGGTGGGTCTGGCCGAGCCTCGGCCGATCCGGTGGTCGCCGCGTCGATCTTGTGAGGACGCCGCGAGGATGACACGCAGACGCTGGAGGCGACGGCACCGAGGTGGCGGCGGTGGCGTGCCACGTCGGACCCGACGGCGGCGGCTCGGAACCAGGTTCCGTGAACGGCGGCGATTCACCGGCGGTGAGTGGTACCAGTGTAGAGGGTGGCACGGGAACTTCGTGGATGTGCTCACCGGTGGTCGGGGGCGTCGTGGCGGCGGCGAGTTGAAGCGGCGGAGGGTTTCGGGCTTGACGGGATCGGAGCTACGCGACGCTCGGCGAAGCGAAGGTGCCCGAGGTAGTAGTCTGCTCCGTCACGATGCCGACGGTGTAGACCACGACACTCGGCAGATCGACGGCGACGAACGAACTTCGTCGGAGTTGCGGCGCGCAGATCACTTCTCAGAGCTTTGCGGCGGCTAGGGTTAGGGTTACGGCGCGGCGGTCGCTGGTTGGAGCGAGACCGAGGGCTTGCCCTCCTTATATAAGGCGGCGCTCGGGAAGGTCTAGGCACGGGCGCCAAAACGGCGGCGGCGGCGGCGAGAAATCGGAACAGTCCGCCTCGAGACGGCGATGGCGTGGCGGTGGGTCCCACGTCCGAGACACACCACTCGCGTGAGTCGCGTGCAGCGGCGCGGTATAAAAATGGACTCGAGATCGGCCGCTGGATCTTGATCGAACGGCCCACAATCAAAGAAACATTCGGACAACTCCGGTTGTTTTATGCGCATCTAGCCGCTTCATCTTTGATCGGACGGTGGAGGATGAGCGGGCGCGCGGAGAGAGAGAGAGAGAGAGGGCTGACAGGCGGGTCCACTCGTCGGTGGCGGCGTAGCTGCCGCGCGCATTGGCCGAAAGTGGCGTGAAGCGCGGAAATAGAAGTTGGGCCGGAGAGATTCGGCCCAAGAAGATTTTCGAGATTTTAAATAGGTTTTTCAATTTAGAAAATACCAGAAATTCAAATGGGCAATAGAAAATAGCAAATGAACTCAGAAAAATTCTAGAAAAATCTAGAAAATATATCTGAGCACACAGAACCCAAATAAAATAGTTTTGGCTATTGTTCATGTTGGGATTATTCACATTAAATGTTTTTGATTGTAAAGTCCAATATTAAGCTTTTGAAATTAAATTCAAATAAAATTCAAATGGTGAATTTTTCCCTACTAACTATTTAAAAGATTTTTAAGCTCTGAAAATTGGGATGTTACATTATGCCCTACAGGGTGCACATGGGGAGGCGTGCGGCTTACAGGCCCAAACGTCTTTCTTTTATTCAGAGATATTAATTCTGCTTCTATTGCCTTTTTCCAATCTTTCCAATCTGATCTTTTCTTACATTCAGCGAGCGATACAGGCTCTAGATCAAGATCAATGATTGTGGTAATTTTCTTTGCAAAGTATATGTCGACATTGGCTGTTATCATATTCAAATATTCTCCCGATGTCATAAATTTTATAACTATTTCTTCAAGGGGCGATTCTTCTAATGCTTCTACTTGCTCACCGCTGCTTCCAATTGCGGGGCAATTCCCTTTAGTTTTTAGCTCCGATGTGTGCGCACATCCATGTTGATGTCTCCTCCATGGGGATGTTCAATTCTGGTATGTCTTTTCTGAAGGTTCCATACCGATGCCAGGTCTCAACTGGCTTCCCTTCTGGTTCTAGGGCACTTCGGTGATTGGCTGTGACAAGTCCTTCTTATCCTTTTTCACCAGCGCCCCGGTTGCTTGGATTCGAGGGACCGGAGTTCTCGCCCTTTTATTCCGAGGCCTCGGGCGGGATTAGGGATACCTTCAATGGTATTTCAACCTCTCCGTGCATTGCTTGCGAGCAAATGCTACTTATTCATGCTCTTCAAATCACTAAAGTAGTCGCGGTTGATTCGCTAATACTTGCAAATCAATTATCTTACGGACTTCAATTGTCTTCTAGACTTCAATTCAATTATCTTCCGATCGCAAATATCTTACGGACTTCTCTATTTGCTTCACTAGTGCGCGTCATATGCATAGATTTCAATTATCTTCGGACTTCAATTGTCTTCTAAACTTCAATTATTTCCGACATTATCATCAAGGGTTGATTTCCTCCCCAATGACGGAAACTAACCTCATCTAATGTACTATCGTAATCGGACATTGTTCAAATCTCTAGTCATAAGGTCCAAATACTCGATTATGGATGTTGTCTCATAACCAACGATATATCCTGGACTTTGGAGAAGACCCATTGCGATTCATTGCGGTAGTGGTATAGGTATATAACCCTTGCAACCAAACCTGTGAAGATGAATAGTTTTGGTCGACCTTTGCGCTAGTTGCATAGGTGGATGGATGTTATAGGCCGACGGTCTAAAATTGATGAGAGTTGTCACGGCGATCTGCGTGTCCCCAACATGTAGTTGGTAAATTACAATTCTTCAAAGTTCTGCTAGTCCATTCTGGGTACGGACATGCGGTACAAAATGCTCAATTTTAATTCCCATTTCATGCAACAATCATCAAATGCTTTCGGAGTGAGTTCTCCGACGTTGTCCATTCAGGTGAACTTCTCATGATGATCAGGGAAAATATTTCTAATTTAATTATCTACGAGATTGGCTTTGCAAAAGCATGATTTCTCTTAGACAATAAACATACGTGCGACCATTCCGAGGAAGCATCGATGAGCACTATAAAATACCTAAAATTACCCTTACAGGGGCTATATAGGACCGAAAAAGGTCTCCCTGGATACGGTCCAGGAATGCAGGGACTTCATCCTTCGCTTTCAGAGCAAAAGGTCTAGTAATTAATTTTCCGGCGGCACATGCGGGGCACACAAAATCTTCCTGATTCGAGAAATTCTTAACATTCATATCATGTCCCTGTGAATTGTTAATTATATTTCTCATCATCCTAAGACCTAGACGGCACAATCTATCATGCCAGAGATAGAAAAGTTCAGAGCTTCTAAATACGGTTTTCAAGGCAGTATAGGCTGCATGTGCCTTAATATTAGTGTAGTATAGCCCAATTTCATATGAAGGAAGATATTCTAATGCTATTTTCACTTTCTTCACGCTTTGTAATGAGCAGGTATGTTGTACCATACTCTTCTTTAGTCTCTACATGGAAACTGTTAGCGCAAATATCCTTGAGAGTTCTAGTCGATTCTGGGTACAACAAGTCTTCTTCAATGACCAAAGTTGTGCCCGTTGGGAGTATAATTATGGCCCTTCCTGAGCCTATTATACAAGTATCGCTGCCTGCGACTGTCGTAAGACTACCAGCATTCTTGCTGATCGACTGGAAAAATTTCTGTTTCTCTCAGGATAGTATTCGTTGTGCCGCTACATGCTAAGCACACTTCCTCCATAGGGTGCCACACGCGTTCTAATATAATGTACTTTATTAATATGTAGCAGAAAGCAAGCAACACATAAATAAAATACCTCAGATATCAGAACGTAACTTGCTATTATAAACACGGGAAAATAAGTCTTGCAGGACTCATAATAAGAATTTAATGCTTTGCTCTCCTAGAGCTTGCAACCATTATTCAATAATTCAAAATTCTGCTTCAATTACAAACTGCAAGTTTCTATAAAAGGTCCGAGTGCAATGCGTGCACTGGATCTAATAGGCGAAGTATTCAGGAACTTCTGCCTAAATCGACTCCATGCGCGATCTTCTCCTCTTGGGCAGCTACGGCTGTGGCCGCTGCGATGTCCAAAGGAGGGATGATGGGGCTGCTACTGGGCTGTTCACATTCATAAGTGCAGCTAATGGATGTGGATCCTCTGTGCCTGCAATGGCGAGGTATGCCTCATGCTATCATTTGCCCTTCTTCTTAGACGTAAAGTATCAATAATGTGCGACGCGACCTTACCCTTCTTGCTCCTCTCATTTGTGAGAGGCTTCATCACCTTGTAGGCGCTAGCGGTGGCTTCATGGCCAACATTGCTATTAGGTGGTCTGCGAGATGTAGTTCTTTCGAGAACATCATCCCGAGTTTTCGAACTTGCATGATATCAATTAATTCGCATACTTCATGTAGCCGTCTTGACGATAGTTGCTTGCGGATTGCACCGTTCGGGTGAAAGGTAGAGAGTCTTCTCAATCTTACGCTCATCCGTGATTACATTACCACATAATTGAAGATCATTATAAATTCATGCAAATTCGGCCATCTTGGTCGGGTTCTTGAATTCTGATTCGTGATGCGATCATCTTCATATTCATGCAAAAGTTCAAAGGATTACTCCTGGTAATCTGCATAAAATAGTTGCAAAATTCTCACCATGCTCTTCGAACTCTAGGTTCGTGTTCCCGTATTTTTCTATGCATTTTCATGATTTACTGCTATTTTTCAATGATTAAAAGCAATATAAACAATCACAAATAATCAAAACAAGAATCTGATAATAAATTGCATAGAAATAACAATAACATGAATAAATATGCTTCAAATTTCAAAAATATGCAAAAATTTGGGTTCCCGAGGCCCTTTTCTGCTGGAAAATTAACTTTTCGGCGAAAACTGCAAGTTTCAGGGGTTAAAATGCAAAAACTCAGTTCTGAGAGGATTCGCGCGTAAATTTCATATCTTCCGAGGGGTTTTATGCAAAAATTCATTATACGCGAAAACTTGCGCGTAATTACGAAAAACTTCAAGGCTTTTTCTGCAAAAATCGATTTTAGTGCCCACTCCCTTTTTTTCTCTTTTTCTCTTTGCGGGCCAAATCTAGGCCTGAATGGTCCGCCCACGTGGCCGGTTTAAGGGGGGGTTCACAGGGTAGGGAAGGGAACCCTAGGGTTTCCTACCCGCCTATAAGCGGCGGCGGCGCGGCGGCGCGTCGCGGCGGCGGCAGCGGCGGCGGCGCGGCGGCGGCGGCACGCGGCGATCGCGCGGCGGCAAGGCGGCGGGCGTCGGCGGCGTGGCGGTGGCGGGCCGGCGCGCGGCGGCCGGCGGTTGCGGCGTCGGGCGGCGCGGGCGGCGAAGCTTCCAGCGGCGACGCGACGGCGGAGTCGACGGCTCGGCGGCTCCCACGCGGCTCCGGCGGCGACGCGTGGCGGCGGCGCGCCCCTCCGTGCCCTCTAGCGCTCCGGCGACGGGCTCGTGTTCGCGGCGCGCGCGGCCCCTCCGTAAGCGGCGCGCATCGGCGCGCGCCCGCGCTCGCTGTAAGCGAGGAGGCGGCATCGGCTGCGTGCAAAGCGCGCAGCGGCTGCGGCGCAAAGCGCGCCGGCCGGATCTTGTCGGTTGAGCGCGCGACGGTGTCGGCGGACGCGGATGACGGGCGGACGCGCGGCGATGATGGCCTCCATCCCCGCCTCCTTTTTTTCTTGGATGATCACGGTCGGTGCCGGTGGTTGGCGGGCGGTTCCAAGGTGGCGGCGGCCAGCCGGCCATGGTTCAAGGCGCGTGGCGGCGGCGCGGCGCGAGGCGCGAAGAAGGGGATCTCTTGCGGGATCGAGTGCAGCTGCAGCGCCGGCTTGCTCTTCATGGAGGCCAAAAATCCTTTTTTTCGTAATTCTCGTTCATCAATGTATGTATGCAATGCAATACGATGTAAAACACTGCAATCGACATCGGTTCTTTCATGCAACCTCCGATCGGATTTTCCGGCGACTTCAAGTCTGCTCGCGGTAGGTTAGAACGGATTTGCAATTTTCCAATCTACGGTACAATCAACATCCGCTCTTTCATGCAATCATCGATCGGCATTGTCTGCCGCGACTCCAAATCGGTTCGCGACAGTTAGAGCAAGTTTGCACCGTGAAAACAATCTAGAAAGCAACAATTGAAGAATTGAAAGCAATCTAGAAAAACGATTCAATCTACGAGTGTCGTTCATCGACGGTTACCTTTTCGATGCGAGGAGAGTCGATCGTGCTGATAACGTGTTGAGGAACCGTCGCTGGCAAGTCCAGTCCGAGCGATTACCTCGTAGACAAATAGAGAATCGTAAGAACGATGCAAGAACACAAGAACGAATAATAGATGAACACAAGTATGAGAGGGGACCGCAGGCTTTTTTTTATTGCTCTTCCAATAATAAATCTGTGTACAATGGTTGGGGGGTCTCCCCCTCCTATATATAGTCTAGGGTGGATGAGGTGCCCACCCGGACCCGGACTCCTGACCGGGCCCGGTTTCCTAACACCTTGACCTCATTTCTGCACAGCTAAAGTATAACAGACACATGACGTTGTAGACCTCACACATGACATACCCATTTACCGTTAGCTGTTTACACAGTTGCTATGTGCAGGCCATAGATCCCACAGATTACGAAGAAGGAAGCAGCCTGTCCACTACCAAACATCATCCAGTCAATCCTGTTGAAAAAAACCAAAAAAAAAGCAATGTACGTAACTACTACCCTTGATCTACACGCTGGTGGCTCCAACGCCCCAGTATTTAGTTTTTCATGACTAATTTATAATAGAGTTCTATACTTGCTCCTTATTACCTGAATATAGGTCTTTCGCTGTTCAGCCCATCGATGCATCCGAGTTGATCTTCCTGTTATTCCAGCTCACTAATGGACATGTCATTCTATATCTAGAAACCGCATCAAACCTACTTTGTATAATATCTTATACCAGTATCAGTTTACTTATTACCTATCAAAATCAAACATCTAGCGACACCACTATCATACATCTAAGATAAGTCTACTTATTCAGCACAGAACTCACACTCAAATCTACAGATCAAAACATATCTGTTCCCTATGAAAGAGCTTAGCCGTCGCATTACTGTCTCTCAAACAAGTAGCTTCATTACATACATACATTTCCCCACCCTTATCTACATGTTAGCCTTTTCCTCAACAATCCACAACTTAGTGGAGGCCTCAAATCAGCATCAGCTGCAGTTTAGTTAAGAATATATTTAAAATGCTTCGCATAGTTACTATGTACTGATCATACATTACTTATCAGTTCAATAACACAGATACGCATCTATAGCTATCATCATCTAAAACTACAAAAATAGTACCCTATAGCTGTCTCACATATCATCTACATTATACAGCTCGCCACATAAAACAGCTACGAAACAGATGGCCTCCTGTGCAAGCACGGAAAGAATCCACTCAGATGATAGCCTTCGCACTAAACACCAGGTATATTCTGTTCCAAAACTATCTGACATACTGTTTTAAATTCCTACTCTATACGCGTCTAACAGTTTCTCACTAAGCATCCACCTAACGTACAGCAGATCGTTTGCAGAACAGTGCTACACCACGCCACCAGTTCACTGACTACAGAAAACCAATGCACCATGCTCTACGGCCTCTAAGCGGAAGCGTCTTCCGTTGTTATTTTGATTAGTATCTATAAACTCTACACTGCCTTGAATTAGAACGCATAATGTTATCTTTTGCAAGTCATATGCAGTATATCCTGCATTTGTAGTATATTCTGTGCCAAACTAATCTAAAAAACTCTAGACTACCACAAATTAGAACGCATGATGTTATGTTTTGCAGGTCATATGCAGTATATCCTACATCAATAATATATTTTGTGCCAATCTACGTACTCAAAAAACCTATATGTACTGCCCAAGAAAATATCTAATAACAGCCAACAATATCTTCTCTTATGCACGACTAAATTTTCATACACATTACAACGTACTACCATCGAACCACTTCTATTCTGATCCTCGCGCGTCAAACGGCGTGCAAAATAGAGGGAGTTTTGGGGTGAGCTCAGCTACGCCACGTCACCCCGATTCTTGTCCCTCGTCGGATCACGCGCGTCTTCTCGTCGCAGCCGTCCGATTTTTATTTGGTTTCGCGTGCCTTCGCTTCGTTCTGCTTTGCCTGCACCGTCTGCCTGCTACTCCTCTCTCGAGTCTTCGGTTGCATCCTCTTCCGCGTGTCGCGCACCCTTCGTTCCCTCTGCTGCTTCCCCCCTCACTCCCCCTCGCCTCCCTCTCCAGGCCCCTCCTCCGCCACCGAGGCCCCCCCGCTCCCCCGCTCCCGCTCCACGAGCTGTGCTCCGGGCCGGGTACAGCGGGTGGCTGCTGTACACGGCGGCGTCGGCGGGGGACATGGGGTTCGTGCAGGAGCTGCTGGACAGGGACCCCCTGGTCGTCTTCGGCGAAGGTGAGTACGGGGTGAAGGCCATGTTCTACGCGGCGGCGAGGGGTGGGGACGTCGAGGTGTTCAGGATGCTGCTGGATCATGCCGTGTCCCCAAGGTGTTCGACGAATTGCCGGGACGGGGAGGGTGCGAACGGGAGTGGCGGCGGTCGCACCTCGGTGTTCCGCTTGGAGATGATGAGCAGGGTTGTCCACACCGCCGCGAGAGGCGGGAGCGTGGAGATGCTGAGGGAGCTTGTCCAGGGGCGCTCCGATGTGTCGGCGCATCTCGATGTCTGTGGATCGACCGTGCTGCATGCTGCTGCTGGGAGAGGGCAGCTGGAGGTGAGGCATCTGTTTATTGCCCGTTGCTTACATCTTCTGTAAATGCCTTTTAGTTAGTTCTTCGCGCAATATGGATGGCAAGGTAAATCCTTTTATCTGTATGCTTACATGCTTTGTAATTTCGATTTACTGCTGGTTCTTCATCTTGTATGCTCGTCTTCTAGGTTATTGTTCAATGTGGATCTGCATATGTCGTCATTTTCACTGCGAAATAATCGATTTGCTTCGGAACAGATCCTTTTCTTATATTCGCCCTTTCCAGTGGATACTGGAAAGGCTATTGTTCAGATAGAAATGTTGAGCGTCACTCAAGGAGATGATTGAATTATTTTAGCCAATTATAATAATCATATCACATTATAATAATTGAGTTATTTTATATAGTTAAGATTGTGGTTTGATATAATAATAATAATAATAATAATAGTATCACACTCATATGACAATTACCTTCAACTAACATCATGCTCAACGCTCAGCTGTGTATTTAGAAGCTAGAGAATCAGTATACACTTACTGGCTTGGCCTTTTGATTTCTTTTCTTAGTAGGATATTGAACATGAACTCTGACCTCTTGATTCAGTGTTCGGAGAGATAGTGTGCTGCCTAATTTAGTGCTGGTACCTGGGGTGTTGAATATCCAATCCTGGGTCTTAGGTCTTAATAATAGAATAGATGAATGGATGCATGTTGATAGAGTATTAGAGTACAACTAAAATGAGTGTGATTGACTTCATACTGCGCTTGTTCCGAAATGTTTATGATAATTATGTTTGATGACCTCAGATATGTGGATGGGAACCCACTGATAATGCGTCATGATTCTACAAATGGTTCAATGAGGTTTATAGATTTTTTTCTTTCACATGTGCTCACTATTTACTACAACATTTTGTGGCTTCTTCTTTCGTTTTTGCACTGAAACAAGGGAAGGAGAGGGAAGTTTGGCTTAAGAATCTTAGGTATGCTGCCTTTGTCTTTGGGAACAAGCAGTACGACCATTTTAGTAAGTCTTGTTTTATTGAATATGAAATGCTATTGATTTTATAAGGGCTGCTTAGTGTTCTGCGTCGGATAGTTTGGGGAAGAAAGGTCGTGTTCTTGGGCTTCATTCAACAAGGCTTTGGTATTTGAGCTGTGGAAAAAAAAAGTTAGGCTTGTTATTCTTGCTGTTCTTGTTAAACAATGGATTTTCCAAGTGAGCCTATCTATATTGATGAGCTGAACTGTGATGCTGAAAAGTTTTTGCCTTTCAATTTTTTTTTGTGAAGCTTCTTTTTGTGGGTCTTGGCATTTGGGAGGAAATTGCACCTTTTTGCTGCCTGTTGATTGAGTTGGGAAATTTCTAACTTCTATGTTATTTGAACGGTATGATTTGTAATGCAGATAACCCATATGTTTTTTTGAAGTAGTGAACCACATGTTTTCAGTGGTATTTTATGTTATTTCTTTGAATTACAAGAACAGTGCGAACTATTTTCTGCTACTCTTCTAGCAATGTGGAAAATTCTGCTGTAAAGCTGGCATACTAACTGCTCTGTAACTTGCATTGATTGCTGGTTCATCAACTTTGTCATGGTTACAGGAACTGATAATGATCTTCCACCACCATTTCCGAAAAGTAGGGGTATAAGAGGCAGTGGCTGCCTTTGTGATGGTTACAGGAACTGATGATGATCTTCCACCACCATTTTCTAATAGTAGGGGTATAAGAGGCAGTGGCCGTGTCAGTGGTAATGGAAGAGCTATTGTTCCTACCAGTTCATACCCTAGAACTCAGATCGATATGGAAACACAAATTCATCAACTTGAGCAAGAAGCATATTGTTCACTTCTTCATGCGTTTAAAGCTCAGTCTGACGCCATTACATGGGTTGCAGCCATTAAACTGTCACTATTCATTTCGGTGTTTGTGCTGATTTAAGATATTATTCCTCAAAGGTGACCTAAGATCAACTTTATCCAAATTCAGGAGAACGAAGGTCTCATAACTGAGCTTAGGAAGGAGCTAAGGGTATCCGACAAAGAACACAGGGAGCTACTAAACAGGGTCAACAGTGATGATGTTGTCCGCAGCATAAGGTAGAATATACATAACTGTTTAACTGCCTCTGTTTGTCTAATATAGCCTGCCGCCTTTGAAATGTGTATTAGCGTGTATAGGTGCACCTAGCAACTAATTGATTTCCTCTATTTGTCATTATTAGTTGCACCTGTGCAGTACTATTTGTTTCGGGTCTACTCCTTCACAGTGCTGATGTTCTGTAAGGCATCATTTGCTTGACTCCTTGGATTCTTTACCAATTTTGAAATTCTAGCTTTCTTTTTCCAATCACCAGGAGGCCAAAAACACTGCAGCTTGAAAGTTTGTTTGGAAGGCCACTCAATTCGTTTTGTTTGTTTTCTTTGTTTATGGAGAATTACAGGTATTCTTGATGATGGGATGATGAGCCCCTGTACTTATTTGTTATATTCCTTTTGTAAGCAAGTACGCACCCAACAAATTCATGAAATGAAGAAGAATGAAAAGGAATACATTAAATTGCAGGTAAGCTATTGCAATTTTTTTTCATATATTGATGTGCCAGACTTATCATGGGGATTTAATCCAAACTCCAAAGTGATGCTTATTGGATGAACCTATTTCTATTTTGCAGGAGAGACTAAACCAGGAATTGATGGAAAAGACAACGGAATCATCCTGTTCAGGACTGGAAATAATGAACTTGCTGCAGGTGCTATGCTTGTGAATCTTCTCAATATTGTTGGTCTATAGTGGTACTTTATTTATTAGTTGAGTCTTTTGTTTGATGATTCTGTTATTTAATTTAACAGAAAGAGGGACGGCAACGTGGTACGTGGAGTGGGAAAAAGAATGACAATGATTATTACAGAATGATTGTAAGCACTATGCTACTTCTGTGATTCAAACCCGATTGAATATATTCTGAGGTACCTTGCATGCTCATTCAGGTTGATGCAGTGGGAAAAAGAATGACAATGATTATTACAGAATGATTGTAAGCACTATGCTACTTCTGTGATTCAAACCCGATTGAATATATTCTGAGGTACCTTGCATGCTCATTCAGGTTGATGCATATAAAGTGCAGAAGCAAGAGCTGATGTGTGTACAAGATTGTGAGGTTACAAATTTCATCCTTTGCTTTTGTTTGTAATGTGTGTGTAATATACTAATAGGATACACATTGTACCATTCCTTTCATGGTAGACATATATGCGTTAACATTCTTTTCGAAAGTTTCTATAAGTATTAGATCTCATAACTGTTTTGCTTATTTCAGTGGTCTGCCTGGATTTTTTTTTTTTGCTGCTATAGTTTTCCTTTTCGTACCAAGTCTGAAATGCCATGATTTAATAGGCAAAGAGGCTGTAGTAACATTTGTAGTCACCAATATCATCTCCTTATAAAGTATTGAAAAGTTTGCTTATCTGAGTAATGATGTTTTACTTTAGATGGATATACGTGAGTTCCTCAATGCTCCAAATATCATTGTTGCGGTGTTTTCAGTATTCTTGCAGTATGTCCTCTATATACTCATTTATGTGTTGCCCAAAATGTCATAGTTAACCATGAGCTGTTCTTTTGTTACATGCTGTTGCACTCTATTATGAGATCTAAGTAAGTGTGCTTTCTATTATGTGATTTGAATAACAATTCGTCCCACGCCAAGCCAGGCAAAACAGCCCGCGCTGTTCGGCGCGGGTGATCTTCCTAGTTGAAGATAAAAGGAAGAAGTCTATTCTACCCCTCAAGTATCGGTATGCAGACACTTAACCCCATGAACTAAAAAATCGGCCCTTTGACACTCCAAAGTTGCAAAACCGGACAACCTACACCCTCCGACTGTTTCGTGCGGTGGTTTTGCTCAAGTAGCATCCGCTCAACCCGATTTCGCTAGGTCAGCACTGACTTGGCTAGGTGAGCTGGCCCCTTTCCCCTTATCTCTTCTCTCTCCTGTCTATCTCCTCACCGCCGAATGCACCCCAGGCATTTGCTTTCTTCTTCCTCCCTTTGCACCACTGGCCCGACTCCTCCTCTAGGCGCCGGCTACTCCCTCTAAGCCACGCCCGGCTCGGCTCGGCCGGCACCGCCCTTGGCGCGCGTCCCACCTCGACGGCCCGCGCCTCCACCGCCGCCTCGTGGCCATGGTGGCTCGGCCATGGCTTGGCGCCGAGAGTCGGTCGTGCGACAATGAGGTGAGGAGCACCACGCGAGCTCTAGCTCCCTTTCCTCCCACATCGAGCACACGCGCGTCGTCTTTCTCTTTCTTCCCGCCACCACCAAGGCCGCCCTATCTTCGTTCTTCCGCTCGGTGACACTCTCGCCTCTAGCTATGTCATCCCATGTTCCATGACCTCCTCTTCTTTTCCCCCCACTTCTCCCGACCGATTGCTCGCCGTGGTGCTCTCTCGCCCGCTTTCTTCTTCCTCGCCTCGGTAGCAGCCACCACACCTCCACACCACCCCTTGCCTCCCGACCCCACCATGAGGTTCCTCACCGAGGCACACCTGGTGCTTGCCTCCCTTTGCGCGTTCCACTGCCCGAGCGTCGTCGCCCCGTGTACCCCGCCATCGTCGTGCGCCTCCCCTTGCGCCGCCGCCACCTCCGACCACCATTCGCCGCGCCGTCACCTCCTATCCCCTCCGATGGCTGCGAAGACCCATTTTGGGCCGCCGCGTAGGTCACCAGACTTCTCTTCGCCGCCGCCGCCTCCATGACCGTGCGCCTGGAGCTCCCTGCACTGCTTCCCCTCCTTCTTTGTTGCTTTTTTCTCTGTGACACTTACACTTGGGACCCACTTGAAGAAGTCCATTCTTTGTCTGAGTCAGCGGCTGACCTGGCAAAACCGGGCCGAACGGACGCCATATCAGCAAAACTACCGCACAAAACAACCGGAGGGAGTAGGTTGTCCGGTTTTGCAACTTTGGGGTGTCAAATGGCCGATTTTTTAATTCGGAGGGTTAGATGTCCGCATGCCGATACTTAAAGGGGTAGAATGGACTTCTTCCGAGATAAAAATGTGCCGAACGCATGGAGCCGCGCCTGCGCTTGGTGGGTTGCGTGCGCTGCCGTGCGTCCGGTGGCCCCCACGCCCTCCACGCCTGCCCACACCTTCTGTGACGCGCGTTCGTGGCCACGCTGGTGGCCCCCACGCCCTCCGCGCCTATCCACGACGCGCGTACGTGCCTCCTTCGGCCCACGCCAAGCCAGGCAAAACGGCCCGCGCCGTTCGCCGCGGGTGATCTTCCTAGTTGAAGATAAAAATACAGTGCCGAACGCACGCATCCAGCATGAGGTTACATAACAAACAACGAGAACCAAGGAGATGGAGGCATGCAGTTGTGATCGTGCACGCGAGGGAAGCACGTGCAGAGGTAGCAATAAACGTAATCTAACACGAACCCCTCATGAAGCTCGCCATGACTCCGATCCAAGATTCCGAACACCGTCTTGATTAGCGGAGCTAACGTCTGACTTGTACGACATCAATGAAGAATATCAAATAAAAACCACCCGCTCGCCACATATTTTTTTAAAATAATATTAATTTAAAAGATTATTACAAAAAAAATAATCGAAATAAAAAATACAAAACTAGACGCATGTCGTCAATTAGAATGGCGACAGGGGCCTAGCCACTGGCAATAAGGGGCTCAACAGTACCCAAAGCTACCTGTCGCTAGTTGAATTGGCGACAGAGACCAATTCAACTGATGACAGAGATCCTTAATTTTTTTAATTTTAAAATTTGAGAAACCATCATTTTTAATTCATCTCCACTCCTTTTGTACTGAGTATTTTTAGCAGATATTTTGTCGATAAATCACACTGATATTATATAACATTCAACACAACGTCGTAGCATCTTTTGTCGATAAATCAAAATTTCTACTGATTATTCCTAAGCATATTTTTTGTCGACAAATCACAATGACATTACATAGCATTCAGCACAAACGTCATAACATTTTTTTGTCAATAAATCACAATGACACAACATTCAGCGCAACGTTGTTACATACTTTGTGGACAAATCACACTGATATTGCATAACATTCAACACATCATAACATCTAGTTTTTTTTACAAATCAAAGTGATATTACAAAGCATTGGGCACCACATATTTCAACTGGACGAACCTTTCTCGTGGCCGCGACCTCAATGTCCCCCCATGTGGACTGCCTCGAGTCGGGCGATTGGATGAGGTCTCTGCAGTGACGTCCGTAGTGCCGATGTCTCCTTCGTCCTATGGATTTCTCGTATGACATTTCTTGAAGGTGCGTCCAGACTCCCTACAAATGGAGTACTTTTTCATACGACGTCCGACTTCTGCTTCGTCCATATCGTTTCCAATGCGTCGTACCTGTCGCCGGCCAACCTTTCCCTTCAACCTATCAATGTCTGTGGCCTAGATAAGTTGGTCCTTGGTCGGATGGCCAGTGAAATGGCCAACCACGGCGTAACCATACATCTCTACACTCCAGGTTTGCATCACCTCTTCCTTATCGAAATAGTCAGAGAGGTACTAGTCGGGATGCTGCGCCACCGTCGAACATGCAACCATGACATGGGAGCAGGGCTTATACAGAAGAAGGAGCTTGTTGCAAGTACATACGCAACTAGCGTGGCGTAGTATGCACTCGTGGGTGATCCTCTCGCGGTTTGTCCTGCGGTGTCCTTTATCCCTGCACATTATCTCGAAGCGAAGCTCCCTTGATGAGGACATTAACCCTAAGGATGCAACCACTACTTCGACCCGCTGCACTGTATCCTATATTTCAACCACATCTTCTCCGATATGACTTTCGGCTAATACACTGCCATATTCCCCAGTTAGACCGAGCTACTTCTACTCATACGAGTCGAGCTTTGTCTACATGCCATGGTGTTGCATCTACATGCCATAGTGCTGTGTCACTAATTGTTGGCCCATAGGCTGTAACAGCCCAAATCTGGGTTTTTGTTTCAAATGTAAGAAAATGTGTAGAAGTTAAAACTTTTCTGGCATCTTGCTGTTTTTGAATTTTTTTGTAATTCTTGTAAAGGAATTGCGGAATTCAAAAACTTCAATCTTCAATTGACTAAAGTCATGACCCTCTTTTTTCAACCCTTGTCAAATCTTATGATCATCTACTAGAAATAATTTTCCTTGGTTCTAGGGAGGTTGTGTGACCCCTCTGAAAAATTTCGCAATTTTTAGAAATTGTTTGAATATCTTAAGAGGTATTCAAAACATTTTGACCCTTGGTCAAACCCTGGAACAAACCTTGAAGAACTTTTGGAGGAAAAATGTTTTGCATAAAAACCTCTGAAAATTTTACACAAGGTAAATCCTAGAGCTAGCAAGCTCCTATAAAAATTTTAGCAATTTTGGAGTTGGTTTGCTACCTCTAAATATTTTTCAAAGTTCTCAGCTCATTCAAACCCTTGGTCTAGACCACCCTCTGTGTCTTTGCAAAGACCACCTTGGGTAGTTTGCAAAGACCTCCTCGAAGACCTCCTCAAAGACCTCCCCTGAGACCACCCTCAAACCACCTTCGGTGTTTTTGCAAAGACCACCCTGTTGGTCTTTTGCAAAGACAACCCTCCAGACCACCCTTGGCTACCACCTCTGTTAGCGTCTCGGTGATCGTGGACCGTCCATGTCTAAATCTGTGTCTCATATCTCTTTAAACGTTTGGGACCTCCGAACCTTACTTTAGATCGTGGTCCTCCGTTTCTAATCCAACCGCCAAGACCTCCCCAACTCGACCTCTTGACTTAACCTAATCGCTTTGTTCTTTTGACCAGTCCACCTTGGGTTCTTTCACTGGCAGGTGGGATCCTCTGAGCCTAGTCATCATCACCTTCCTCGTGCACGAGCGTCATGGCAGAGGAGCAGAGCCTTGTCACTTCTTTGTCCTTGTCAACGGCTCTTTACTGCCATCATTAAATGTGTGCCAGTGATTTTGCCCCCAAAGTCCCCCTCCTACCTGCCCCCATATCTTCAAGTACGTCCATAGCAGGAGCTTTTGACTTGGTGCACTGTGGAGCACTGCCGTTGCTTAACCCTTGCTCCCTCGGCTATAAAGGACCCTTGAGCTCCTTCTTAGCTTCTTTTAGACACGACCTTGCAACCCTAGCTTTCATCTCTGTTGCTTGAGCTCAAACACCCGAGAGCCCCTTTTCGCCATTGTTGGACCTTGGAGCTCCTCGGTGGCGCCAGGGCTCCAGTGGTCCAATTGCAACTCTTGGTGGATCAATTTGTTCCTCTCATCACCTTGAGCAAATCCCCTAATCCAATTTTGGTTTGCTTTAACAGGAAGCAACTAATTTTGGATTTGGCCTCGTGTGGCCGAAGGAGGTCGTTTTCGTCATCAACTCCGGTAAGGACCTCCCCCTTTCAATCGGCTGTTCGTGGACCACCTCTGGACCTTTGCGAAGCTATCCTCACCATCCCGTGCTTTTCCGTTTTGCTCAGGACCTCTTCTCCTCGTGCCTTCCTCAGCGTCGGCGGTGGTCATCATCGCCGGAGCTCCTCCGACCACCTCTGGACTTTCTCTGTGCTCAGGTAGCTACTCGATAGTCCCTAGTTGCTTGGGCACTTGCTATCTGGACCGCCGCGGAGCTCCTTTGTGGTTTTCGTTTTTAGCCGTGTTTGTGCCGCCGCCACTTTCCGGTTCGCCGACGTTTTAGGTCGGTTCAGCCGTTAAGAGTATGTTCCCTAGGTGCGCAATGTTATTACGATCATTTTGTTGCCTTTGGTTGGCGCCGCCGTGGCCAGAGTCACCGACGGCGAGCTGGCGAGCAAAGCCGCGTTGCACTAAAGTCCCATTGTCGTAAGACCACCCCTTTGACAACTTTCAGGACCTCTTAGGTTTAGATCGTAGCCGTTCAGAACCTCCCCTTGGAAATCTGGATCGTTCAGGACCTCCCCTCTCGTAGATCCTAACCTTGAGGACCTCCCCCGTGAGATCTTAGCTGTCAAGACCTCCTCAGTTTAGATCTTAACCGTTAGGACCTCCTCAGTTTAGACCTCAACCCTTAGGACCTCCTTGGTAGATCTGGACTGTCGGGTCTTGATCTAACGGTTAAGACCTCCTCAGCGCGCACATGCGCGGGTGCTGTGCTCCCGTGCGCTTGAGCCGTGCGATTTCAGATCAATGGTCCCGACCTCCCCGGTTGAGTTAGTTTTCAAGAAAAGCCTGAAAGCTTGTATTTGCAAACTGTTAATTGTTTTGAACTTCAAAAGTGCATAACTAATTCATTTTAACTCCTTTTAGAGTGATTCAACTTTTGTCATTATCCTGTTGAACTGAACTTTAACTTAAAAATGTGTTTGAACACTGTACTATACCAAAAACTGTAGTTGTATTATCTTGTTCACAGTTATTGTTGCTCTAGAAATTCCTTTAAACTTATAAAATGCATAATTTATTATCTGTAACTTCAAATTGAGCAAACTCAAATTTGTTAGGTTCCTCTGTTAATATGCTTTAGTGTAGAATATGTTTTAATGTGGTCTGTGTCTCTGAAATTAATTATGCCCTAGTTTCATAACTTAAAAAAATCATAATAAAATCATTTAAATTCCAAATGAAGTAAACTCAATTTTGCTAACCTTAGGATGTCATTATCTGCCTATCATAAAATTTTCATATTAAAAAACTTTCTGAAAATTTGTGTGATGAACAGTAACAGATAGCAATTAATTTTGATTTTTCCAGCAGACTGAAATTGTTTAGGCTGTAACTTTTGCATGCTTAGTCCAAATCAGTTGATTCTTGTTGCTAAATTTATCTAAAATCATGCTCTACCTGCTGTATAAATTTCATGGATTTTGGTTGACTTTGAATTTTGAGTCTTTTTCGGTGTTCGTCGTTTTTATTGGATTTCTCGTTCTTGCGATAGGTTTCGAAGAAATTGTTGCTTGCGAGAGCGATCCTCTGCAGCAAGCAAGTGATCCCCAGCAAAGCAAGCAGATGTAGCATCATTTGATCATATTGCTCCCATTACTTTTAAATTATAATATCTTGTTTGCAAAGAATAAGTATGCATGCTTCTTTGTGTCAAAGTTAATTTTGTCTCTTAGAGGTAGCTAATCCTATTGCATTGTTGCCCTGAAATTATTCACCCGTACCACTGTCATAGGTTATTATTCTCACTGGTGAATTAGAGCCCAGTGAATGATTTATGCTCTTTTATGTCTATACGATATGATGCTTAGCAATGCTTAGTTACTGGTAGAATTAGGCGGTTATCGACTTAGTCGATGATCTTGATCACACAAATCTTATAATTACATTATGTTCAGCACCTTGTATTTGGTTTATTTGTGAAATCTAAAACTAAAAATAAAATAGTTTAGACTTAGGCACATTGGTATGATGGTGTGATCTTATGGTGTAACTGGAATGGTGCTCGGGTCATCAAGGACCGAGTTACTTGCGCCATTGATCCAAGCAATTTTGCGTGCTAACCGCACTAGAGGGATATGGGACCTCTCTTGATTTAGTTCTTTGTGAGGTATTAATTGATGAGTCGCTGGTGGTAGTGATAGAGAAAAATGTTCGTTTTGGGATGAGAGGGATGGGTTCCGGTTAGGTTCTCTATACCCAGGAGCACCCGTAGTTGCTTCGGCTGGACCGGTGTTTCTGACTCAACGATGGGTCCTTGTGATCTTCGTCACCGGCGGATCACTAAGGGTTAACCCCCATACGTGCGACTCTTGATTAATACAATCCATTGGAAATGTCTCGTAGGACTTAGCCGTGCCGGCATACCTAAGGAAGTGTGCTTAATCTAGTGGCAAAAAGGCGGTCTGAAGTGTGGGTACATTGGTACACCCCTGCAGGGTTAAATCTATTCGAATAGCCTCGTCCTAGATTATGGACACGCTTGGTTATTTTCCGCAAGAACTAGACTACAACCTTTTAAATTAAAACTTGATGTGGGTGGTACGAATGGGTAATTCGTGCTATTGTTGTGGTGGCTATTGGGTTAGTCACCTCCTGGTTGTCTTATTGTTACTACTTATTGTCTCGCTGTTATTTGAACAAATAAAATTCAGATTGTTAAAACTGCCTTCAATCTATTACTTATTGCAAACAAAATATGCTTTATGCGGAAAATGAACCTTTAGCCTTCTCTTTTGATTAAAGTCTGCATGTAGTAATATCTAGGTTTGTTACTCGTGAGTCTTGCGAGTACATTTTTATACTCATTTGCATTGCTTAATTGTTGTAGAGGAGGTTGATCCCCAAGGGGTCGACTTTTGTGAGTTTTGCTGCGGTGCGTGCGACTAGCTTAGCGGCCCGGTCGGATTGCCTTGTGGGTGTGTGGCAAACTGGTTGGCTCTTGTTTATAGCCATCTTATGGCATTTTGCTTCTGCTGTTGCTTATCTCTTTTAGCTTGCCTTGGCCGGTCGACCTCTCTTTTGTAATAACTTTACTATGTCTTTTGCTTGTAAAGCTTTTGCTTCGATTCTGTGTGTTGTATGGAATTCTGGGATATTTTGTTTGTGATGCTAGAGTCAATGGAAGGCTAAGCATTACAAGCTAAATACCTCGGGGTCTCACACAGACTTTGTAATAAATTGGCTGATTTGGCCTATATGGCCCATATGGCCGGCCACCTAGGGGTTTGGTACTGTTCACATGTCACTGTTCATGCGTGAACAGTACCCGCGGCCGCCCTGCTTTCTCCTATACATAGTGTCCACCACCCCTCTAGTTTCTTGGGTTTTGTTAATTGAAGTTTAGCGTTGCTACTTTATACTTTGTCCTCTTGTTCGGCGATATCAACAGCGACATTGCCTTCGAAACTCTACTTATCAATACAATCTTAATTCCTATTCATAATTTTAGATTGTTTATTATCTTGTTCTTGTGTGCTTCTTCGGTGTATGCAGGAATTGATATTTGTGATCAGGTCATCTGGGTATTCGTGCACGGTTGATAATGACTTGTCGAGCAGTTCAGTGATTGCGTGGTTTCGAGCCTTGCGAGTTCATAGCCAGGATCGTGAGAGTTGAGCGACTTATACTGAATTTATCTTCTCATCGAAAGATCGGGCCAAATCAGAACCTCCGTGGTTCATCATCCTTCGTGCCCATCTTGAATGTCCGGTGCATCTCACCCTTCTTGCTCTTCTCCTTCATATACTTGGTGATCATGGCGGAGTAGAGTACTCTGTCATTTGCCATGGCGAGCGACGCATTGTTGCTTCTGTCAACAAAGTAATTTATGGTATCGCAGAGAATTGCCTCCACAATACCAACCAAAGGGAGGCACCTTGCGCCGCGCATCAGCTAGATTGGTTGTCATGATAACATATTTGAGCACCACCCCTGTCATGTAGCAGCGACCACTTCTCCTTAGGCTCGTGCTCAATCCAGTCCGAGAAGCATTTCATCTGCGTCCTCATCTTCCTCGTCACACTGGGACCATATATGGGTAGCTGTGGCAATACTTCGGGTTCTTGGTCAGCGCTTGGGGCGGCCTTTTTCGCTGTCTCCCTTCTGTGCGTCCGGTCCGCTCATCTAGAATCTTCCAGAGTGCTTCAAACTTTCGCTGCTAGTTCTGGTTGCATGGCCACTTAAACAGGTTCATCAAGTCCTTGTTGTGGAACTACTTGTAGAAGTTTGTACCCAAGTGCCTCATGCACCACCTGCTCTACAGATCCACCCATAGAAGTGGTTCATTCTCTCATTGTTGTAGCTGAGTTATTGCACTCAGTAGGCCCACATGTCGATCGTGTATGATGCATACGTTTGGACGACCTTATACAATAGAAATCCTCAAATTCCTCAGGAACCATAACCAACTGTCCGTGTTCTCGCTTTCAACGAAAGCGAATGCCACAGGAAGAACTTGATTGTTCTCGTTCGTCGCTATTACAGTTAGTATCTGGTCCTTGTACTTTTCAGTCAGGAATGTATCATCCACATACAAGATTAGACGATAGTGCCGGAATGCATTGATGCATGGAACAAAGGCGAAGAATGCTCGCTGTAGTACCCTCTTATTGGCCCACTTCTGATACTTGGAATCTTGAAAGTCGACATGAGTGCTGGGATTCCTATCTTGTATGACTCGGAGTAGCCTAGGGAGGTTGTGGTAGAAATCCTCGAACGTACCAAACCTTGATTCCAATACCTTTTGTTTTGCCTTTCACGCATGGGCATATCTGACTATGTACTTGGAACCTTGCCACAATCACTCGAATGATGGCTTGTGGCTTAAAATCTAGATTATACACGATCTTACCGTACATGAGGTTAGCGATGAAGCCTGATGACAGGTTCCTGTGGGACTGCACTGACTCAGCGACGACACATGCGTGAGGGACCACTATAGAGCATTTCCAATCAGTGTCCCACTTAGGATAAAATGCATGCACTCATCACTACTACACAAAGGGTTATCACAGATGGTTCGGAACCATTATCACAGATGGTTTTTGAACAGTCTGGTTATCATGTTTTTTGAGCCGTTTGTGATAAGGCACAACACAGACGGTTTTTGGTTGAAACTGTCTGTGAAGGGTAACTATCACAGACAGTTTCTACCAACAACTGTCTGTGATATGTAGGATATCACAAACGGTTCTATTTATAAACCGTTTGTGATTGGAGACATCATAGACGGATAGTAAATAGAACCATCTGTGATATCCGACATATCACAGACGGTTGTTGGTGGAAACCGTCTGTGATAGTTCTTTAATACCTAACTAATTTTTTTTTGATTTTTGGCTAGTCTCAGGAATTGCTAGCCATGCCCTCTAAAAACAAACAAGCAGAAAATAGATAGATCACAGATGAATCAATTGTTGACAACTCAAAGTGATCATTTACAACTCAAAATCAATTACAAAAGAATATGTTCAAGTATTATCACTAGAGTTACAATTGAATTACAACTACTCAAAGTGAATTACAATTGAATCAATTGTTTGATGGTTATTCAGCGGTTTCGACGGAGTGAAACTCTCCGTCGAAGTTAACGATCTCCGTCTTGATGAAGCCAAAGAGCACTCCTCGAACCTCTATGATTTCGTTCATAGTGAATGAATATAAATCGAGTATCATGCCATGTCGCTAGGAGGAGTAAAGTAGTAAGCATATATAGTTAAATTTATAATTATGAAATAATTATTGCGAGATTGACAAACCTCTGCATCGTTCGTCTTAGCACCCATGATTTGCTGCATATGACGGCAAACGTAGAATGCACATAGGTGATCTTGTTTTTGCTGGTGGCACTGCAAAAATAGAATTACATATATAGGTATAGTTAGTTCAAGAGGCATTATTATGAAGTGTGATATAGAATTATTGTGTTGTAACTCGTACCGAAAATAGCTTCCTGTGTTACAGTGTGGCGCTCGATTCCTTGTGTGGCCCTCCCTCGGCAACATAGGCGCTGAATGACCTACATGATTCCAAAAAGTTATCCTCGACCATTTCAAATGAAGGAAATGAGCATATCTGTCGAGTATTCCTTCCACAAGGGTGAAGTCGTGGGTTTTGTTGAGTAGGGAATCAAGGTATATTACCTTGTTCCTCTTTGGTACAATGACTAAAAGGATCTAGTAGAACCTACTCGTGTATGTCGCTATAGTTATTAAACCTAAGTTTGTGCTGCGTATAAAGTACAAATAAAATTTGTATAGCAAGTAGTGAAGCACTTACTTCTGGTTGTAGGGCACCAGTATGTAGTCCTTGTCGCCCTGAGCAATCAATCCCGTCGTTATGTATTTCACGACGTAGGATGCGTCTTGGGTGATGCTTTGCTCAGAGACCAAGTGTGGGTCGAGGAAACCCATCGGTTCTCACCATCGTTGGGCATTTTTCATCATGTATCTATACATAAGCAATGAGTTGTGATATTTATCGATATTACGTGAATGTAGAACTTGATTGTACACACTTATAGTATCCAGCATCATAGAAGCGAGGCGTCGAGGGCATTGAGGTTGAATAGGTCAAATAATCGTCGAAGCCCACGATGAAGTGGCCCGGCTCGTGGAAGAAATGCTCCTTCATGTATCTGACGGTGATTCCAGTACGCACCCCTTCTCTTTGGTCTTTCGCATGTACCAGACAAGCAAAGATTGACAACCTATTCCAGCATGGGCTAATAGTGTGTCGGGGGCCAACAGACTTCCGAGGGAGTATTTCCTAGGCTTGGGAGACGTCTTAATGTTCTTCGATTTTGATTTGGCCTTAACGAATCACCTGCTAAACATCTTCCCGTGAGACGATTCAGGAATCGATACAGCGACACGCTTTTCTTGTTCCTTCGGCGTCTTCTCCACAAAAACCAATGTGGCGGCCTTCTGAGGCGAAGGTTGAGGTGGAGTCATCGAGCGTCCTGTTGGAGAGGAATGGTCGTGTCGAGATCGTGGCATTACAGGGTCCAAGGCGATGTCCTTCTTGGGCTATTGGATAAAAGTGTACCTAGCATCCCCTAGTGTTTTGATGTCTTCGTTCGGGTGAATCTCCAGCGGTGTAACATCCCAATTTTCTGAGTTTAAAAATATTTTAATAGTTAGTAGGGAGAAAATTCACCAGTTGGATTTATTTGAATTTAAATTCCAAAGCTTAATATTGGACTTTACCATCAAAAACATTTAATGTGAATAATCCCAACATGAACATTAGCCAAAACTATTTTATTTGGGTTCCTTGTGCTCAGATATATTTTCTAGATTTTTCTAGAATTTTTCTGAGTTCATTTGCTATTTTCTATTGCTTATTGGAATTTTTGGTATTTTCTAAAATAGAAAAGCTATTTAAAATCTCAGAAAAGTTAGCCCAAAACCCTCCTTGGCCCAAATGCTCATTCGGCCACCTGCTGCGAGCAGCTTCGCCGGATGTGTGGTCCCAGCGTGTCGACCTCCTTCTCTCTTCGCGCGGGCGCATTCAACCTCAGCCGTCTGATTCTCTTTGAACGGTCCGATGGAGATGGGCTGTTCGGGCGACCCGAACGTCCCATTGATTGTCAGCCGTCCGATTCTCCTTGAATGGCCCGATGGCGTTGTGCTTTCCGAGCTGCCCGAACGTCCCATTGATTGTGAGCCGTCCGATCAGATCTGGACGGTGACTCTCTTATCCCGATCGTGCACGTGCGTGGGCTTTCACTGCCAGGTGGGCCCGTCGCCGTCTTCGTCTCCGAGTCGGCTTTGTCTCCGCGACACGCCCGCCTCCGTCCGCCATTGCCGCCTTCTAGAAGTTGTCCGACAACGGGACTTTCCTAACTAAAACTTTCCCGATTTCTTCACCAAACTCTATCTCCTTCCTTCTCGCGCCCGTATCTACCCTCAATCGGGATCAAAACCAACTCTATCTCCGTTTTTGTTCAAGACCGAGAATATCCCGAATTGGGGATTCCTTATCTCGTGCCGCCCTCAGCCTATAAAAGCCACCTCGAGGTCCGCCCTTGCTCCCGCAACCCAAAGCCGCCATCCACTTCGCCCTGAGAGCCCTAGCGCCGCCGCAATCGGAGTTTTTAGGGTTTTCTTCCGCCGCCGGTGTTTTTCTTCGAATTGCGCCGCCGTTGACGTCGTCCTGCCCTCGTGGTCTGCACCGCCGAGTCTGCCGTCGCAGCCTCTACCTCTAGAGCCCCTTCGCATCGCCGGAGCGCCACCGGAGGTCTTGTCCGACAAAACCAGAAGCTCCTCCGCCGCTCAACCCTCGCCGCCGGCCATCTCCGTCAACCTTGACCACCCAGGGTTGGTTCAATAGATTGGTTACTAGTTGGTAATATTATAGCACCAACGTGGGTTGCTTAGATGCGAGTACAATTGCTTAGCCATGCTACGAGTCTCACATCTCATGAATGTTGCCAATATTAACTATGACTAAGTGACTATGGAACTTCGTGTAAAACTGTGTGCTATGTGTTATTACTTTGTGATGGCATGTGTTGCACTAAAACCAACTGGGTGGTAAAGGATTTAGACCAAGCAAGTGGTGGAAATCAGTGATATGGTGGAAGTCGGTGCTTGGGTTTGATAATCTGTGTGGCTTAGTTAGAACATGGAAGTCTTGCCTTGGTCAATTAAGGACTTAACTTTGTGCGCCATTGAACCGAGCTCTTCTTGCGACCACATGCCTGGTATGGGACGGGCCTAACTTAGTAAGTTATGGATTCTCGGCATTGATGTTCAGGTGGATAGGTTAGGCCGTGTGACAGGGTGGAGGTGTGACTACTTGGTGGTTGCATCGCGGGACGATTCGTCACTTCCCTGTCTAATGGTGTGTGTTATATCAATTCTATGTGAGCTGGTATAGCGGGAAAGCACATCGGGAATGTCAATGTTTGAGATGAAGTTCCTGAACTGTTTTGTTACGATTAGTGCTTGCTACACTAGTTGTATCTTGTGGGTGAAGTGTACAACCTCTGCAGAGTGTTAAATCAATCTATTCGAATAGCGCGTCATGATCATGGACATGCTTGGGGATTTCACACGAGGGTAGATTTTCATAAAACCTTTGGGAAGGGACAATTTGTGTGATTTAAGTCATATGGTCAGGTGAAAGAATTTGATTAGGCTATGTGTCTTTGTGAAAACAAATGTTAAATTAATATTGTCTATTTGTTTTGAATTATGCTTTCAATCTATTATTCATATTCAATTGCAAATGTTGCTTTTATGCAAAAGAACCACAGAAGTCTTTTCTTTGGAATAAGCCTGCATCTATAAATTGCATTCTGTGGTATGATTTGCCAGTACGGTTGTGTACTCACGCTTGTTGTAAAACTTGCGCCCAAACCTACAGAAGAGGAGGAGTCTACGCCTGCTTTCGAGGAGGAGTTCGCCGAAGGTTGTTGATCGTTAAGGTCTGGATCCCAGTCGGTTGCCTGTGGTGAATTGGTGGGATCTACGCTGGAGTTATTTCCGTTCATTCTTTGTTTTATTCTCTATTAGCCTGCGTGGCTTAATAAGTGTAAACTCGACCATAAGGTCAAAACCCTTATTTGTTATTCAAACTAATCGTTTACTTTATTTATCGCTTGTGTGGATCGATATTTACCTATATTAACCCTGTGTGCACTAGCGTGATCCTGGACTAGTGCAGTATACACAGAGGGTTCCATAATCGTAATTCTGGGTCCCGACAAGCGGGACGGCAATGAAATTGTCATATACCATGTCCACCTGGACCCTGGTGTAACAATGCGTCAGCTAGGCACCGTGCTGCACTGTCCCTTCCTAGCATGGATACACTATTCCCCGCCCAGCCTTAATAGAAATGGACCCAACCATCCTCACTTCCAGCTTACAGGGTGTCGGCTCCTACAAAATGATATGCAATTAGCTAAGGCGTCCTATAGGTCTATCTTTGGAGCATTCCGGAGATGTACATTACCTTGATGTCGCCAATAGGTAATTGGACGTCGTCATGTTCAGAATTTTGCGTGGATGCGACGCTACTCCGATGTTGAGGAGGATTGGCTCTCAAAATAACGGGGGCGACCTGCGACTGGTTGAGGAGTTGATTCATTTGATCCCGCAATCTTGTTATCTGTCCTTGAAATTTTAAAGTAATTCTTGCATTAATCACTTGTACCAACCGGTTCTCACGCTCGGCCTTAGATCTCTTCCTACTCCTATACGTGTCGAAGTCGTCTCGGAATCCATCCCTCCAAGGTACGTAAACCCCAAGGCCTCGCATGCGACCCAGGTGGTCCTTGTTTCCTAGGCCCGTAGATAGTATATCATTCTCTATGTCTGCTTCGAAGGAGCCTTGGGAAGATGTGGAAGTCAATGCTTGCTGCAAGAGGTCATCATGTTATTATAGACACTATGAAGTTATGGACTTATTAACAACTAGGTAGTTCGACATATTTACCAGACATTGGAGCACTTCCTGTCTGTCAGGTTTGTGAAAGAGATGCCGCTTGAAGACGTGGCCGATGCCCTCACTCTTAACCAGCTTCGAGCGCACTCGTCTGTGATCTCAGCAAATGGCCGGGTTGCATTCTCATCCTCCGTCGTCCATTGCGTGGTTTTACCCGCGTACCCAGCGGTGCCGAGTTTGTGGGGTGAGTGTTTTGTGCCTGGAAAGCCTTGTGCGCCACACATTGCTACTGAAATTCGACCGTCGTCTTCATCCAAACAAAGGCGTCCTATATATCCCGCAACAAGAATTTATACTTCGTGAAGGGCGTTCGACCTGTGTTGACTTACTTTGTGACAAGCGTGCTATTGAAGGTCCTCCACACTTGTCCCATCGTGAGCAATGCCTGCCGTTCCATGTGTGTCTGGTCTGCTTCTGGGATAGTAGAACGAGCTTGAAATATCAGTCCACAGCTGGCCTCTCTCTACGTCCGTTAGAGACTTCCAGCTTGGTGTGGTGATGGGGATCCGTTCCCTTCCAAGTATCCCGCAGATGGTCCGGAATCTCACCGCTGCTTTCTTGGGACTCAAAGGGACCCCAATGACACTGACCTTCGTGATGGTCATTTGGCTCGCAAACAATTTTGATATTCATCTGCCATCTCGCTTACATACAACTTTCCTCGGAGATCCAGACGCATTCGGCGACGTCGATGACGGCGGCGAAGACGGTGCGGACGCCATCTCGCTTACTTGCTATCTATATAAGTTACATACACGATGAACTAAAATTTCAGAATTCAAAACACTAAGAGTTTAAATAAAATGGATTGCAAGTTGATATCCACTAGGTATTTTCGAAGATAATTTCCCTTGGAAGCATATTTTATACAGAGAAATTAGAAGTTATACAACCAATTAACTATATAAATAAATAGTATCTATTACTCAAATAGTATCAAAGGATACATTCACATCAATAGACAATACATTCACAACAAATGAAAGCATATATAATACGTACTACTCAAGGAAGTCTCCAATATATCCAACACATATGTATCAAGTATGTACTACACAAGAATGCTAGACATTGTAGAATTGTTCGTACAACAGCGTATCAAATGGTATCAAGCATATCACACGTTTCACGTCATTCCACTACTACAGAAAATCTCATCCCAAACGGTTCGGAGCCGTCATCACAAACGGTTTTTGAATCATATGTATTTTTATGTCTATGATAACAGGCGTATCACAGACGGCTCAAAAGCCGTCTGTGATATGTCCGCTATCACAGACGATTCTGTTTACCAACCGTCTGGGATATGCCTCATATCATAGACGGTTAGTAAATAGAATCGTCTGTGATAGCGGACATATCATAAACGGTTGGTAAATAGAACCGTCTGGGATAGCCGACATATCACAGATGGTTCTATTTACCAAACGTCTGGATAAGACTTATATCACAGATGGTTCTATTTACTAACCATTTGTGATATCAGGTATATCCCAGACGATTGGTATATAGAACCGTCTGTGATATACGTAATATCCCAGACGATTGGTAAATAGAACCGTCTTATGATATGCGTAATATCCTAGACGGTTAGTTAATGGAACCGCGTGTGATATACGTCATATCACAGATAGCAAATAGAACCGTCTGTGACAGTTCTGTATACCTAACTACATTTTTTTGCTTTTCGGCTAGTCTCAGGAATTGCTAGCCATGCCCTCTGAAAACAAGTAGGCAGATGAATCAATCGTTGACAACTTACAATTATAGATCACAGATGAATCAAAGTGATCATTTACAATATGTATCAAGTATTGTCGCTAGAGTTACAATTGAATTACAACTACTCGAAGTGAAGGTCGTTCAGGTGTCGACGGAGTAGTGAAACTCTCCGTCGGCGTTAATGATCTTCGTCTTGATGAAGCCGCAGAGTCTCCCTCGAACCTCTGAGATCTCTCTCATAACGAGTGCGTCTAAATGTATGTTCAAGCCCTGTCGCTAGCAAGAGTAAAGTAGTAAGCATATATATTTAAATTTATAATTAAGAAATAATTATTGCGAGATTGACCAATCTCGGGATCCTTCAACTTAGCACTCATGAGTTACTACATATGATGGCAAACATAGAATGCACAATCTTCTTGTTTTTGTTGGCGGCACTGCAAAAATAGAATTACATATATAGGTATGGTCAGTTCAAGACACATTATTACGAAGTATGATATAGGATTATTGTGTTGTAGCGCATACCGAAAATCGCGTCTTGTGTTGCAGTGTAGCGCTCGATCCCTTGTATGCCCCCCTCGGCAACATAGGCGATGAACAACCTACATGTTTCCAAAAGGTTAACCTCAGCCATTTCAAACGAAGGAAGACTACAATAGAGTTATGTATGGAGGAAATGAGCATACCTGTCAAGTATTTCTTGCACAAGGGTGAAGTCGTGGGTTACCTTGAGTAGGGAATCAAGGTATATTACCTTGTTCCTCTTTGGTATAATGACTAAAAGGATCTAGTGGTTCCTACTCATGTATATCGCTATAGTCATTAAACCTAAGTTCGTGCTGCATTTAAAGTACAAATGAAATTTGTATAGCGAGTAGTGAAGCACTTACTTCTGGTTGTAAGGCACTATTATGTAGTCCTTGTCGTCTTGAGCAAGCAATGCTGTCGTTATGTATTTCACGACGTAGGATGCGTCTACCAAGATGGTTTGCTTAGAGATCACATGTGGGTCGAGGAAACCCACCGGTTCTTTCAATTGCCGGGCATTTTTCATCATGTATCTATACGTAAGCAATGAGTCGTTATATTAATCGGTATTATGTGAATGTAGAACTTGATTGTACACACTTACAGTGTCCAGCATCATAGAAGTGAGGCATCGAGGGCTTTGAGGTTGAATAGGTCGAATAAGTCGTCGAAGCCCACGACGAAGGGGGCCAGCTCGTGGAGGAAATGCTCCTTCGTGTATCTGACGGTGATTCCACCAGCGCACCCTTTCTCTTTGGTCTTTTGCATGTACCAGGCATGCAAACCCTGACAACTTAATCCAGCGTAGGCTAATACTATGGTGGTCACCAACAGACTTCTGAAGGAGTATTCTTAGGTTGGGAGGCGGAGGCGCCTTAATGTTCTTCGATTTTGATTTGTCCTGAACGACTTGGCTACTACGCGTCTTCCTGTGAGACGACTCGGGAACCGATACGACGACACGCTTTTCTTGTTTCTTCGGCGTCTTCTCCACGGGAACCGATAAGGCGGGCTTCTGAAGCGAAGGTTGAGGTGGAGTCATCGAGGGTCCTGTTGGAGAGGCATGGTCGTGTCGAGATGGTTGAGACGGAGTCATCGAGGGTCCTGTTGGAGAGGCCTTTTGAATCGAAGGTTGAGGCGATACTGCAGGGTCCAAGGCGATGAGGCGATACTGCAGGGTCCAAGGCGATGTCCTTCTTGGGCCACTGGATAAAACTGTACTCGACATCCCCTAGTGTTATAATGTCTTCGTTTGGGCAAATCTCTAGTGGGACGGCTCTAAAATTGTCATGTATCATGTCCACCTAGACTCTAGCATAACCCTATGCCACCTGGGCACCGTGCTGCATTGTCCCTTCTTGGCATGGATACGCCACCCCCCGCCCAGCCTTAATAGACATGGGCCCAACCATCCTCACTTGGAGCGTGCAGGGCGTCGGCTCCTACAAAACAATACGCAATTAGTTAAGTCGTCCTATAGGTCTATCTTTGGAGCATTCCAGAGATGTACATTACCTTGATGTCGTCGATAGGTAATTGGACGTCATGTTCAAAATTTTACGTGGACGAGACGCTTCTCTTATGTTGAGGAGGACTGGCTCCCAAAATAACGGAGATGGCTTGCAACTGGAGTAGGAGTTGGAGTTGATTCACTTGGTCCTCCAATCTTGCTATGTGTCCTTGAAATTTTGCAGTAAGCACCTGTTCCAACACTGTGTCGTACTCGGCCTTGGATCTCTTCCTACTCCTATACGTGCATTAGTCGTCTGCGAATCCATCCCTCCAAGTTACGTAAACCCCCTTTGCCTCGCGTGCGACTCGGGTGCTCCTTGTTTCCCAGGGCCGTAGATAGTTATCCCTGTTTGCTTGGAAGGAGCCTTCGGAACATGCGAAAGTCAATTCATGTTGCAAGAGGTCATCATGTTATTATAGACACTATGAAGTTATGGACTTAGTAACAACTAGGTAGTTCGATATATTTACCACACGTTGGACCACATCCTGATCTACGGGTTTGTGAAAGAAAATCCACCCAAGATGTGGCTGATGCCCCCGCTCTTAACTAGGGTCGAGCGCGCTCGTGTGTGATCTCAGCAAATGGCCCTATTCCGTTCTCGTCCTCCGCCGCCCATTGCGTGGTTTTACCCGTACCTAAGCGGTCTTGTCCGTGGGGTGGCGTTTCTTATGCTGAGAGCCTTGTGCGCCGCACTTTGCTCCTGAAATTCGACAGTCGTCTTCATTTGCACAAAGGCGTCCCATATATCCCGCGACAAGAATTTATACTGTGTGAAGGGCGTCCGACCCATATTCACGTACTTCATGACAAGCGTGCTCTTGAAAGTCCTCCACGCCTTTCCCATCGGGAGTGTCCCAGCTTAGTGTGGTGATGGGGACATGTTCCCTTCAAAGTATCCCGCAGATGGTCCGGAATCTCGCCGCTGCTTTCGGGGGACTCACATGGATCCCAATGTCATTGACCTCCATGACGGTCATTTGGCCCGCAGGAATTTTTGATTTTCCTCTGCCATCTCGTGTACGTACCACTTTTCTTGGAGATCCAGATGCATTCGGCAACGTAGATGACGGCGGCAAAGATGGTGCGGACGCCATCTTGCTTCCTTGCTATCTATACATATGAAGTTTCACCAAGTCATTTAAGATGAATAAAATGCTGAGCATATACCACATGTCAATTAAAGATTTCAGCTTAAATGACCAAATCATAATCAACCGAACTGTTGTAAGAAATGCGGTTTTAGCAAATAATCAAAATTAATTCCAGCATAATCATAAGACATTAAAGCATTAATCCACCAACATTTAAATGACCAAATGAACATATGTAAATATAAATCCCCCAAGCTCTCAAACTGAAACTTCTAAGTCTGTCAACTTACAGAAGCAATAACAGCTCAACCAATCAAATCGCCTGAAGATGCAAAGCAATCAAATCTCCCAGTTTGAACAGATCCCTCAAAAGTCACTTTCAGTTTATGTCAATTATTATCACAGAGCAGTTTGAACAGATCCATCAAAAGTCACTTTGCAATATATCTCCCAATACTAACAAAAATCAATTTCAAAATTGAACTAGTACAACATATATATACTCAAAGTGATACACAACAAATGAATACAAAGATACTCACGAGACGATGGTACTCCAAATCAAAAACCTAGCGGAGTGGCTCCGGCGTGGAGGAGGCGGCCTAGCGACGTGGCTCCGATGTGGAGGAGGCCGAGTCGTCGGCGGCGCAAGGGTGGACTGAAGGAGGCGTTGGAGTCGGCGGCGCGAGGACCAGAGGAGGCACTGGAGTCAGCGACGCGAGGGAGGACCGGAGGAGACGTTGGAGTCGGCGGTGTGACGGAGGACCGGAGGAGGCGCTGGAGTCGGCGACACGAGGGAGGACCGGAGGAGGCGCTGGAGTCAGCAGCGCGAGGCGAGGACCGGAGGAGGCGCTGGAGTCGATGGCGTCGAGGTTAGGGGCGCTTGGGTAGGGAGGTGAACGGGCGGGAGTAAGTGCGAGTGACGAGTAAGGGCGCAAAACCTAGCGGTTCCCGCCTAATAAAGGCATATCTGTGATATGCACATATCACAGGCGGTTGTGTAATGGAACCGTCTGTGATATAGTCATACAAGAGCATATTCAGATAAATCCATAATTTGGTATATTAGCTTGACAAGTCCATGTGCATAATATTACCATTCCACATTACAATGAAGTCCACATTGACAACAAAATCAGAGATGACAAATCCATAATTTGGCATATTAGGACATGAGACAAATAGGTTGTACATGTGCATAATATTACCATTCCACATTACAATGAAGTCCACATTAACAGCAAAATCAGAGATGACAAGTCCATATATAACACATTAACACATGGCAATTCCGCATTGACATGTCTCATGTTATTGAATAAATTCTTATTTAAAATATAGGCCATCATGATGAACGACGCGCATATAGCTAGCTTCCTCACTGGGTTTTTCCTCGAGCTTGATGCCGTCTCCAAAAGGAGGCAACTCGTCAAATTGATTGTACTCTTTCTCATCCACGACATTCTCAACTCTGACAGTCCTTTTTTTAGGAAGAACTACGTGGTGGTTCTTATTTGCCGGGTCTGTTACATAAAAGACTCGAACAACTTGCTTAACGAGTACGAATGGTTCGTCCTTGTATCCAACACGTTTGACGTCCACAGTAGCGACGCCATACTTGTCGACCTTCACACCCTATGGAAGTTTAACCCAATGGCATCGAAACAGGGGGATCTTGAAAAGTACGTAGTCGATCTTCCAAATCTCCTCTATGAACCCATAGTAGGAGTTCAACCCACGTGGCCCGATGGTATTGAACTGCTCGTCAAACTCATCTATCCAGACACTGCTGTTTTGGACTGTGTTCTTCCTATCTTGAGCTATCGTATAAAATATGTACCCATTTATGTCGTATCCTTGCCATGTCACGATTGTAAATTTTGGCCCTTTTGCCAACCATAGCAGCGTATCATCACTTGATGACCTCCTAGTGCATCGCACCTTTAACCATTTGTTAAACCGACGGTTGTGCTCTCTCGTGATCCAAACCTCCGACTGGTCTGGATTCTGTTGGCATAATATGTCTTTGTGCTCGTCGATGTACGGGGACACTTGGGTCATGTGTTGCAAGACCGTGAAATGGGATTGAGCGTACGTATCTAGATCGGGAGTGATTGATTTCCTTCCGATGGTCCCGATACCCTCCAGTCTCCTCTCTTGACGAGATAGAGGCACACCTATCGGTTCCACCTGAGCCATATAGTCGACGCAGAACTCAATAACCTCTTCGGTTGCATAACCTTTGATGATGCTGTCCTCCGGTTGAGATCGATTCCGTACGTAGGACTTGAGAATTCCCATGTACCTCTCGAACGGGTACATATGACGTCGGAACACAGGGCCGCATATCTTTATCTCTTTCACAAGGTGAACAATGAGATGGACCATGATATCAAAAAATGACAGAGGGAAATACATCTCAAGATGGCATAGAGTCGTCACCACCTCGGTTTGCAAAACATCTAGTCCTTCTGGATCGATGACCTTCTGAGCAATTAAGTTAAAGAAATAACACAACCTCAAGATTGCCACTCGGACCTTGTTCGGCAAGATACTCCTAATTGCAACAGGAAGCATTTGTGTCATCAACACATGACAATCATGAGACTTTATACCAATTAATTTCAAATCTTCCATAGAAACAAGCTTCTTAATGCTGGCGGAGTAACCAGACGGAGCTTTCACACCATGCAAGCTCTAGCACAGTTCATTTCTCTCGGCCTTGGACAGAGTGTACAAGCTGGGGGAAGGTACGTTCATCCTTTATCAGTCTCTTGCGGTGCTAACTCGGTCCTTATATTCATATCAACCAAGTCACGTCGTGCGTAAACACCATCCTTTGTTTTGCTACTAATGTTCAGTAAGAGACTAATCAAGCTATCACATACATTCTTTTCCATGTGCATGACGTCAATGCAGTGACGAACTTCTAAGTGCTCCCAATAAGGCAAGTTCCAAAAAATTGACCGTTTCTTCCAAATGTTGTTCTGACGGGTCCTTAATTTACGTCCTTTCCCAAACACAACATCGATATCCTTAACCATATCATAGTCCTCTTTCCCTCTAAAAGCCCTTGAGTTGAACCGTCCTCCTTATTTTCGTCGAATTGTTTCTTCTTCTTGCGATATGGGTGAATCCTAAGGAGGAACCTACGATGACGCATATACACAGTTTTGCGCGAGTTGTTCAGCCATACACTCTCCGTACCATCTAAGCAGTGCGGACAGACTTTGGCTCCTTTTATGCGAACCCCGGAGTTACCAAGGCGGGAAAATCATTGATGGTGCAGAACAACATGGCGCGTAAAGAGATGTTCTCTCGTTTGTGCATCGTCGCATACTTGTACCCCTTCGTTTCAAAGTATCACAAGATCTTCCAGTAATGGTGCTAGGTACACATCAATATCGTTCCCAGGTTGCTTAGGCCCTTGGATAAGTAGTGACATCAAAATATACTTCCGCTTCATACACAGCCAAGGAGGAATGTTGTACATACACAGATTCACGGGCCAGGTGCTATGTTGGCTGGTCATGTTACCGAAAGGATTCATTCCATCAGTACTCAACCCTAACCTTATGTTCCTTGGTTCCGCACCGAACTCTTCGAAGCTCCGATCGAAGTTTCTCCACTAGGCAGAATCAGCAGGGAGTCTTAGTTTTCCACCTTTCTTACGCTTCTCCGAGTGCCAACGCAGCAATGTTGCCTCCTTTGGGTTCGCAAATAAACGCTTGAAACGTGGGATCACAGGTAGGTACCACAACATCTTAGCAGGAGGTCCTTGCTTCACCTTAGCAGTATTCTTACATTTGTATCGGGATGCTTTGCACACGGGACATACATGCATGTATTCTTTCTACTTCCATTCCCAATGGACAAAGAACCTTCTTGGCTTGGTAGGTGGTGCTGGGCAACACGTTTCCCTCTGGAAGGATGTTCGCTAGGAGACCTAACAACGCCGTGAAACTCTTGTCGGACCAACCATTGCTTGCCTTCAATTTCAGCAGTTCAAACACGGTTGACAACCTTGTGTATTCAAGCTTGCAGCTAGGGAACAAAAGTTTCCCCGAGTCATCCATTAAGCGCCCGAATCTAGAAAACTCTCTCATCATGTAGTTCCCTTCTGCATCGCATAGCATCTGATCTAGATTGTCATCATGCGACCTATCCTCATCAAAAGCACAGTCCACATCCGGCATATTGTTGACTTCCTCGGTGATGTCATCATTACTAACTTCCTGTATAATCTGCTCTTCACCGTGAATGGTTCAACATATATACCCTTTTTTGATACCCCTTTGAATCAAGTGCCCTACGATCTGCGCTGAGTTGTTAAACATCTTCAGATTACCGTAATCAATGCATGGACAATACATAAATTCTATCCCCTTCTTCAACATATCCTGCTCGACGGCTCTTTTAAAAGCAAACACACCATTAATGTACTCTTGACTCACACGGTTCGCACCGTACATCCAGTTTCGGTCCATCTACACTACGCATGTATAACAAATTAGTAGTATTAAATTAGATTAATAAACTGCAAATACGTTACTCCTCCTATTAAAGATTAACCTAGAGCAAATATAAAGAGTTAGTACAGATCGTTACCCTCAGAGCTCACGACAAAAATTCCAAATATCCCGCGAGATTCTTGATGATGACCTTCTCCTTCTCCTCCCTTCCTCCTTTCCTTCACCTCTCTAAGGTGGCGCAATGGGGGCGGCGGCTCAAAACGAAATTAGGTCAGGGAGTGTAGGCGCTAGGGGGCAGGGGGTCTGTCGGGCCCGATATTTATAGTGCCATAACATCACAGACAGTTCCATAAAATAACCTCTGTCATATGTAACATATCACAGACGGTTCGTTTAAATAACCGTCTGTGATATACACCATGTCACAAACGGTTATTTAAACGAACCGTCTGTGATAACGACGTTCGGACCTGGTGTTTGGGCGGCCCGATCGAGATCTAACGGTCCATAATCGTTGTGCGTTGCGATGGTCCAAATGTTTACGCTTGATCTGGATGGTTGATTTAAAATCGGATGGCTGGGCGCGTGAGTATGTTCGGACTGCCGAATGCATGGCCCGTGTGGATCATGCGATCTATATCGGATGGTCCTAAATGCCTCTGATTGATCTAAGTCTAATTAGGGTTGACTGAGATTTAAAACTTAACTGCCACTTTGACCTAGGTCTTATAAATAGAAATATATTTCCTAAAATCTTGAAATAATTCATAGGGCTTCCTGGGAAGATCTAGTGTTCATAAAAATTCTTAAACCTTACTTTTCATGAATTAATTGGTATAGTTTATATTCAAACCTAGAATAGGTCATTATATTAAGTTTAAATTTTCTGCAGGTGAAATACAGTTCCAAAAATTTGGTAAAAATTATATTAATTCATGATAATTATTCTACTATTTGAATAAATTAGTTCCAGATGATGATCATAAGTTTTTATTTCTGTTTTCTTTTGGGGAGTTGCTTTAGGCTAAGTTTTAATCTTGTGATAAATCATTGATGGTGCAGAACAACATGGCGCGTGAAGAGAAGTTCACTCGTTTGGAAGTCTATGATAAATACATAAATGCAAATTGAAAATTTAGAACATTTGACACATTCTGATATAGATAAATGCAAATTCACATATACATAAAACCGCTAATTTTACGGCAAATAGTCCAACACCTCTGCAAAGAATTTGACATACTCATGCCTAATCCTACAGTCATCACTGCAGAAGACGACGTAGTCGTCCCACCCTTCTTTGCCGCAGCCGGTGCTCGTGCATCGATGGTCGTCCTATGACAGCGCCCACACCCGGCCCAGTGGCCCGATCTTGTTCCATGCCGTCGCCTGGACCATGTGTGCGATGAGCTTCTGGCACCACTTGCACTCCGGTTAGTCCTCTTGGCCGTCTCGAACCCGCCGCTGTCTGGCTCACCCTCAACCTGCCTAATGTAGTTCTTCACAACGTCGCGCGTCTCTCTGGCCGTGTAGAGGAGGTCGAGCATGTAGGCCGCGGCCTTGTGGCCAGCGACGGCCGCCCGTTCTAGGAACACGAGGCCACGCTGCATGTCTTGGGGCGCGAAGACAAGCGCAAGGCCGATGATGAAGCAGGCCTCCGGGTTGTCGGCGCCAGCTAGGTGGTGGACGACGGTGAGGTAGCGCTCGTTGTCCTGCCACTTCATCGCCTCATCTCGCTCCAGCGCCACGCTCTTCCCCACAACGCACTGCTTGCATGCCTTGTACATGGCCTTGCAACTAAAATTCAAGACGACATAATCTTAATACAATAATTAATTCCATAAGAGGAAATATCAATTATAAAAATCATCGATCATATGTGGCTCGCAGGCTGTAGAGGTCAGCCATGGGCTGAGGAGAGCTCATGGCCACGAGGCTGACGTTGTGGACGACGACATCGTCAGGAAGAGGGGCAATCGTCGACCTCCTCGCCAGTTTGGCCTTCGCCGTCACGCTCCGTGTGCTCACCATATGTGTATTATACGTAGATCAATACGATATGTGTGCTCACCATGGCGCGCGATGATATCATTCTTATAAAACGTCGAAGAGACACATCGTATGTAATGTCGACGCGCAAGATGAAGAGACGACCCATCGATTGCCCGTCGGCGCAGGAGACGAAGAGACGGATGGCGCGGGAGCCGAAACTTCACAAACGGTTCATATAAAACTCTTCTGTGAAGTGCAATTATCACAGATGGTTCGTATTAATAACCGTTTAGGATGTATCATAGACGGTTGTTTGTTGAAAACTATCTGTGATAGTTCTAAATATCATAGACGATTATTTTTACGAACCGTTTGTGATGTGATACTTCACAGACGGTTCTTAATATGAACAGTCTGTGATAACTCGTATCACTGACGGTTCCCTTTGGAACCGTCTGTGATAGGTACAACACAGACGGTTCCAAAAGAAACGTCTGTGATGAGGCGTCTAGTATGACCTGTTTTGTAGTAGTGTTCCTAACAACACTACAATCTAACATAACACAATAAGCCAAACACGGTAGCAAGTTACACAATGGTATCAAGCATATACAGTAGTACCTTAAGAATAGCACAAATGTGTTGGAAATATGCCCTAGAGGCAATTATAGAGATGATTATATTTTTGTTATGTTCATTATATTGGATAATGAGTTATCTTGTTCCTAGAATAATATCGTTAATATTTATCATTAATTATGTGACTTGATTGTGAAACTCTGTATTTTTGCGATAATTATTCTTAAACGTTCCCTGATCATAAATATATGAGGACACATATGAATAGACTAGCATATGCATTGGTTGATGACTATGTTTCAAAGGTCATAGATATGGAGATATCAAACCAATGATATGGACACATGCTAGAGAACATGATGTTGGATAAGACCCACCTTGAGACACTATTGAGATTGTTATGATTCTATGTGTCGTTAGTTGGTCTCAAGCGATGATGATGTATAATCCTTAGACATGAGATCAACATGGTTTCCTACATGCATAATGGCACTCTTAGGGGTTGCCAAACGCTACTCCATAACTGGGTAGTTATAAAAGTAGCTTTTGGGTATACCATGAAACATACAGAGGAATGTGACTGGTCAGATATGGGATTTGCCCCTCCTAACATAACGGGAGAGATGTCTCTGGGCCCCTCGTTGTGGTCGAATAAAGAAAGTGTATGGCCATGCCACTAGTGATCGAGGTGTCGACCACATGAAGTTATTCGACACTTGATCGAGAAAGTATTGAACAGTCCATGGATGACATATTATCTCACCTGGAGTTCAACCAGATGTTGTGAGGCAAAGAGAGAATATACAAGCAGGTCGTTCAGTTCCCGAAGTCGTAGATTGGTCGAAGTCGTGGACTAGCCGAAGTCATAGACTGGTCGTATAAAGATGCGAACTTGTCGTAGACTGATCGAATATAATCACCAACTGGTCATAAGAAGTTGCAAACTGGTCATAGTTAAGTATTAACTATTCGTAAGGAGTTACGAATTGGTTGTAACTAATTATGGACTAGTCGTAACTAGGTACGAGCTGGTCGTAAGTGATAAGGACCTGGTCGTAGATCATATTGCATTAAGGTTCGTCCGATATATTCTGTGTGTGTTCGGGAATCGTTATGTCCTACTAGGTACCGCTAACGACTCGTGTTTGAAAAAAAGTTTTCGAGTCACAACCAATTACACATGAACCTATAGGGTCACACACTTAAAGGGCTAGGATTTGATTTGGATGGTGATCCAAATTCTTATGGGCCGTAAGTTCCTAATGGGCCTCAAGTTCGAGACCCATTATGGATGCCTATATATATAGAGGGGCGGTGGCATGGGAAAGGCGATCAATCCTTTTGAAGGAATTCCTGAAACCCTAATAGCCATGCCATCCTCAACCACACTGCCGGTGCTAGCACTCCTGTGCATGGTGTCCCTGCTCCGTACGTGTGGATACCTTGGAGGTGTTGTTGCAAAGCATCAGCACTAGGACGATCTGCAACTCGCGACGTTCATCGGAGTAGGAGGAGAAGATGCACGGCAAGTACGACTACGACTGCATCAACTCGTTACATCGACTCTACTTCCGCTACGAGTCGGCACATCTAGTGGTAATCTTGTGATCTATTACTAGCGGAGGTTCTTTGATTGCGTGGTAGAATTTTTGTTTGTGCTATCGTAGCCTTCCCGTGATCCTTCAAAATGAACAAAGGAGATCATATTGAAGCTCAGAAGCTACCAAAAGAAATGTATACATAATGAAACCACCGGTACATGCAATGGATGAGAAATATGTAAAACTTGAAGATGAACCACTATATTTATAGCAATAGGTGTTACAACACAATCGGTTAGGAGTACATCAAATATTTTAAATGCAACAATCAACACCATGATCAAGCCGACCAAACTACCAGCAACTTATTGGCGCACCACCAACAACAGATTTTCTCAATGTATTTATGAACCGTATCAAATAATATACTCTGCACTTGTCATGGAGGTTCAAAGTCCACAACAAGTCTAGAGCATATCCACATTCTTATGGGCCTACAATTTCACACTGCTGGCTTCATGATGCATTGAACCGAACTTGACGATTACCTTCATCTATACCCAGTGTGGAGAAGGAAGCCAAGTGCCGCGTCTCGGGGTAGGAGGCGTTGGGGAGGGGCGCTCTGGTGGGGAGGCGAACGAACGAGAGTAAGGGGCTAAGGGCGCTGGGGAGGTGAACGGGCGAGAGTAAGGGCGAGTGACGAGTAAGGACGCAGACCCTAGTATTTCCCTCCTAATAAAGGGATATCACAAACGGTTCTATAGAACTGTCTGTGATAAGTAATCACAGACGGTTCCATTATAGAACCGTCTGTGATATGCTACTATGTGATAGTTCATTCTATTTGGCATGAGAGTACATGAACCTTTATAAGCCATACAAAAGAAGGGAGACATTAAGTCCATCATATTTGACATATTAGGACATGAAACAAATAGGTTGTACAAGTGCATAATATTGCCATTCCACATTACAATGAAGTCCACATTGACAGCAAAATCAGAGATTGCAAGTCCATAACACATTAACACATGACAATTCCACACAGACATCAAAATAAGAGATTACAAGTCCACATTGATAGCGAAATAATAAACAAGAGTAGAAAACACAGATCATGTCTCATGTTATGGAATAAATTACGATGGAATAAAATTTTAATTAAAATATGGCCCTTCATGATGATCGACGCACATATATTGTACTCTTCCTCATCCACGACATTCTCAACTCTGACAATCCTTCTTTTTCCATGAAGAACTATGTAGCGGTTCTTATTTGCCGGGTCTGTTACATAAAAACTTGAACAACTTGCTTAGTGAGTATGAATGGTTCGTCCTTATATCCAACACATTTGAGGTCCACAGTAGTGACGCTGTACTTGTCGACCTTCACACCCTGCGGAAGTTTAACCCAATGGCATCGAAACAAGGGGATATTGAAACGTACGTAGTCGAGCTCCCAAATCTCCTCTACGAACCCATAGTAGGAGTTCAACCCACGTGGCCCGGCGATATTGAACTGCTCGTGAAACGCATCTATGCGGACACCGCTGTTCTAGGCTATGCTCTTCCTATCCTGAGCTATCGTATAAAATATGTACTCATTTATGCCGTATCCTTGCCATGTCACAATTGTAAATTTTGGCCCTTTTGCCAACCATAGTAGCATATCATCACTTGATGACCTCCCAGTGAATCGCACCTTTAACCATTCATTGAACCGACGGTTGTGCTCTCTCGTGATCAAAACCTCTGACCGGTTTGGATTCTGTTGGCATACCATGTCTTTGTGCTCGTCGATGTACAGGGACACTTGGGTCATGTGTTGCAAAACCGTGAAATAGGCTTGAGCGTACATATCCAGATCGGGAGTGATTGTTTTCTTTCGATGGTCCCGATACCCTCTAGTCTACCCTCATGACGAGATAGAGACACACCTATTGGTTCCACCTGAGCCATGTAGTCGACACAGAACTCAGTAACCTCTTCGGTTGCATAACCTTCGATGATTCTGCCCTTTGGTCGAGATCGATTCTGTACGTAGGACTTGAGAATTCTCATGTACTTCTCGAACGGGTACATATGACGTAGGAACATAGGGCCGCATATCTTTATCTCTTTCACAAGGTGAACAATAAGATGGACCATGATATCGAAAAATGACGGAGGGAAATACATCTCAAGATGACATAGAGTCGTCACCACCTCGGTCTACAGAGCATCTAGTCCTTCAGGATCGATGACCTTTTGAGCAATTGAGTTAAAGAAATAACATAGCCTCAAGATTGCCACTCGGATCTTGTTCGGCAAGATACTTTGCACATGGGACATACATGCATGTATACATACTCTTTACGGTAGTGGATACAATCGTTCGGACATGCATATATTCTTTCTACTTCCATTCCCAATAGACAAAGAACCTTCTTGGCTTGGTAGGTAGTGCTGAGCAACACATTTCCCTCCGGAAGGATATCCGCTAGGAGACCTAACAACGCCGTGAAACTCTTGTTGGACCAACCATTGCTTGCCTTCAATTTTAGCAGTTCAAGCATGGATACAACCTTGTGTATTTCGGCTTGCAGCCAGGGAACAAAGGTTTTCCCAAGTCATCCATTAAGCCCTCGAATTTACCAAACTCTCTCTCACTGTAGTTCCCTTCAGCATCGCGTAACATCTGATCCAGATTATCATCGTTTGACCTCTCCTCATTAAAAACACAGTCCACATTCGGCATATCGTTGACTTCCTCGGCGATATCGTCTTTACTAACTTTCTGTATAATTTGCTCTTCACTGTGACTGGTCCAACATGTATACCCTTTTTTGAAACCCCTTCAAATCAAGTACGCTTTGATCTGCGCCGGGTTGTTAAACATCTTTAGATTACCGCAATCAATGTATGGATAATACATAAAATTTATCCCCTTCTTCAACATATCATGCTCGGTGGCTCTTCTAGAAGTAAACACGCCATTAATGTACTCTTCACTCACACAGTTCTCACCGTACATCCAGTTTCGGTCCGTCTATGCTATGCACATAACAAATTAGTGTTAAATTATATTAATAAACCGCAAGTACTCTTCCAATTGACCAAACATACAAAAATTGATTTGCGATTAACCTAGAGCAAATATAAAGGGTTACATATCGTTACCCTCAAAGCTCATGACGAAAATCCTAAATATCACGCAAGATCCTCCTCTCTTTCTTCCTCCTCTCCTTCTCCTCCCTTCCTCTTATCTTTAGCTTCCTCCTTTCCTTCTCCTCCTTGCTTCCTTCCTTCCTTCCCTTCCTTCCCTTCCTTCTCCTCTCTAAGGTGGCGCAATGGGGGAGGAGGCAGCAGGGGTGGCGGCTCAAACGGGAAGAGGGTGGAGGTACTAGGGGCAGGGGGTCTATCGGGACGACCGTGTACTTATAATGTCCGCATATCATAGACGGTTCTAATTAAGAATCGTCTGTGACGTTTCACTATCACAGACGGTTGATGTATGCGATTATCACAGATGGTTCTTCTTAAGAACCATCTGTGAATTATCACAGATGGTTCTAGTTACAGACCGTCTGTGATAGTTACATATCATAGATGGTTCAAAATGAACCATCTGTGATAAGTGCAAAACAGACGGTTCCTTTGGAACCGTATGTGATGAGGCGTCCAGTATAGCCTGTTTTGTAGTAGTGCATGATAAGGATTAAATTTCTAAATATTAATTACAAGCTACATAGCTTATGTGGTCGTAAACCTCATAGCTAACGACCCCTATGGTCTTTAGAATTCTAGGAGTCGCCTGACGGGTAACCTGGTCGGAGGGACTGCGACGCACAGATCACGAAGGGCGGGGGGAGAAGGGGACTGAGAAGGAGGCAGGTGGGCTGGGTGCAACGTATGGGTGGGGATCCGGGAAAGGGCTGGGGTTTCGGGGGGAGGAAGCGGAACAAACGAACCTAGTCCGTCTGTTGCATACCTGCGATCTAACGACTCTCCAACCGTTCAAATCTGACCGTACGATCGATGAGGGGCATTTGCCCCCCACCCCATCCACAGACAAAACGGGAAAAATAATAAAGTAGCACTCAGTTCATCTGTATTCACAGAAATAACATTAAATTCGTACCCAGGTCCAACTTTTTCTGGGAAGGCGATGTTCTGCACCACGTAGTTGATGTCCTGCAGATGATCACCAGTGCACCATCAGGACTTTTTAGCTCCTCTTTTCGAAACGAAATAGCAAATATACCTTTTGCATCTGAAATGACAAAATTGGCATCGCAGTAGGTTAGACAGGCGATACGTGTCTCCTATTGAGTAACATGCACCAACCAGTTCATTCAAAAGCTTAAGCTGATGAGGAAAGACAGATATAATTCACTTATACTTCAACACTTTCCCTCACGTGTAGGCTCCCTTAGGTTTAAGACAATAGAAGTAGGCTGTAATTAGTATTTTTTAATTGCGTCAGCTGGGTCTTGAACCCATGACCTCTTGGCTCTGATGCCATATTGAGTTGCATACACCAATCAGTTCACCCAAAAGTTTAAGCTGATCAGGAAATAGAGCCAATTCATTTATACTTTAACACTCCCCCTCATATATAGGCTCTCTCAGGCTAAGATGTAGAATAGAAGTGTGTTGCAAATTTTCCAAGACCTCTTGACTCTAATACCATATTGAGTTGCATGCACCAACTAGTTCACCAAAAAGCTTAATCTAATGAGGAAACACGAACAATTTACTTATACTTCAACATCTCCTACAACGCTCCCAGCCCGCAGAAGCCACCTGCCATATTCTTAGTCAGTCACAGGCTGCCTGTCGCGCTCTCAGTCCGCTGTGGATGACATGCGCATGCACCTACTGCGGACCGGGAGCACAGTAGGTGCCTGTTATGGTACCATTTTTATATTTTCGTGTGAGTGAGAGCTATTTCTGCTATTACAAGTAAAAAAACGCATCAATTTAGCCCAAAGACTCTTTTTATATTTTCGTGTGAGTGAGAGCTATTTCTGCTATTACATGTAAAAAAACGCATCAATTTAGCCAAAAGACTCCGTTGTCAGACTCTGCCGTCAGGGAGGAAGGATTGGCCGAGCGGATGATGTTACCAACATCCGTACTGGTTAGACGGAAGGCGACCCTTGGCACGCGTGCCAGCACCTCTCGCCGGCTACGATGGCCAGCTCTAGGGTGATGCAATCTGCGAGTAGGGCAATCTGCGAGGGCAATAAAAAAATGATCCCCAGGCCTGACAGCCTTGTCACCCACACTGACAGGCTTTCCCCTTAGCTGGCCGACCTCCTCAGCTGGGCACTGCAGCAGCTTCTTGCCGCTGGGGTCAAGCCATATCTTCCTTGGAATTGCCTGTCACAAACATAAGTCAGCCACTCAGCCACAAAACTAGACTAGCCTTTCCTCATTCATGATGATTCAAAGCTTGGAGATTACTAGACAGGGTATCGCCGTACATGGATCCCGGCCCATCCCATGGCCTTGTCGTCCGGTACGCTGTCCGACTCGTTGACCGACCCCATCAGGATTAAGAAATTTGCCAGTAAATGTCCAACACATGTTTGGTACATGGCTGGGTAGTTTTACTGGCAAGATGAAAAAAACTAGTGGTTGTTGGCATAACTGCAGTCCTTTGGACGATCTGGAAGGCAAGAAATCTGGCATGTTTCCAGAAGAAAATGCCTCAAGATCCAGTTTCTCTGATTTGTACTATTGGTCATTGGTTAAAATATTGGGCAAGCTTGCAGACGGAGGAAGAGCAGGGGATGCTCATGGTTGGCGCCAAGTTTCGAAGATTTGAAAGCTGAATAGCAAAGAATATGGCGGACTGAAAATGATTCTGGAGATAAAACCCGATCGTTCTGTATCGATGTGTTTTCATGTAATAGTAGTCTGTGAGGTGTGAGTTTTGGAGGTCTATTAATGCTAGATAGACTAATGTTACAGGTTTGTTGTGCATGACAACCTGTTCTGTTGTTATTTTTTGCTTTTCTTTTTCTTTTTCTTTTCTTTTTGAATGAAGAGGCGAAGAGCTGCCTTTTGCATTGATAACATAGGAGAAAGCAAGATAAAATAAAAAGATACACCCAACGAGGAAAACACCTCTGACGGAAGGGAACCCGTAACTAGGCACACCATGCAACACCCTATCAATAGCATCAGAGTTAGAGACACCAACTAGCAAACTCTAACCACGCCTAACACTAACTAGCTCTGTCGAACACACACATCATAGCTAAGGGAAGGACAACACCTCCTATCCAATGCACTAGAGCTTCGAATTGGTTAAAACCAGATAGTGTAGAGGATCGCCCTAACACCGTCTTGAGAGAGAAGAATAAAAGGAGGTGCAAGGTTAGTCAACACACTGACAGGCCACCAGCGAGGAGCTTCATATGAATTAGGTGAGCAAGCGGTTCTTCCTCTCGACGACAACAGTGAACGATGCAGAATCGAAGGACAACAACTCCGACTCCTCTCCCTCTTTGCCCACACGGCTCATTCAAGGTGGACTAGACCAATTGCTATGAACGGGGCTTCCGGGACAGTCGTCTTGCGCCTCTTGCGCCTCGAGACAACACTTCAACGACAACAACCTCCCTACTCGGGCTCTACCAACGCCAACAGCCCCCTACTTGGGCTCTTCCAACGGCCGACCTGCTACTCCTCAGGACAATGGCTTACACTCGGGGTGCCCTCGATATAGCAGCATGGGAAGCCGACCTTCTATTCTCTGCCTCACGCAGACCGGCGAACGCACAACGAGTGCCAGGGGGCGGGGGCTCTGGAGCAGGGGTGAGGAGACTTCTCTAGCTATGACAGGATGATTTTTGGATGAACTTGCTGATGGGCGTGGCCTAGCAGTCGGGGTGCCCTCGATATAGCAGCATGGGAAGCCGACCTTCTACTCCCTACCTCACGCAGACCTGTGAGCGCACAACGAGTGCTAGGGGGTGGGGGCTCTAGAGCAGGGGTGAGGAGACTTCTCTGGCTATGATAGGATGATTTCTGGATGAACTTGCCGATGGACGTGGGCTAGCAGTCGGGCGGTGGTGAGCACGGAATAGCGCGACGCAGATGTGGTCACCGCTCGATGGAGGGACGGGGATCCACCCGATGCATGCCAAGACGAATCATGGCTCCACTTGCAACGGTTTCCCACGACGCCGACACCGTCGATCGACAGTCTCCCACGACGCCGACGTCGATGGTCAACAGTCTCCCACGACGCCAACGCCGACAGTCGACAATCTCCCACGACGCAGACGCCGACCGAGCCCACGGCCGTTGCGGCCACGCCGGCCAGCCAGCGGCAGCATCGGTGGGGGGTGGACCTCCTTGGTGTCGAGCACCAAGGACCACCCGGTGCGTTCAAAGACGGCAGCTCCCCGTACGACGGGGATCCTCTCGGCGCGTGCGAAGATGGTGGCTCCCCATGTGAAGGACTCCTCGGCATCGGTGCCCCCGAGCCCGCGGCCAGTGGCAGCATCGGCGGGTGGTGGTCGCCTTGGGCGGAGTGTCCTCGCGGGGGGAGCGCCACTCCGCGACTCTGGAGGCTGCCACCTCAACGGCCACTGACAACTCGCCACCAAACGTGCTCCCTCAGCAAGAACAGGAAGAGAGGCGGGGATGGTGTGTAGTGGAAAATGCCCCCTGAACATTGTTTCCCAGGCCTCTCCATGTTCTTCCCTAACACCAATCTATCGCTGATCAATTTATAAAAAAACTAGCAGAGTACCTGTGTTGCAATGGAATCCTAAACCTTGCATCTAATATCATTTTTATTTTGCACACACGTATATCAAATGTATCAATCAATCAATCAAAAGAATAGTATCAAAAGAGTGCATCATCTGCAGGGGATATAGCCAATTGTGTTGATGCAATAGAATTCTAAATAAACACGTCAATTGAGAAAAGGCTAGTAAAAATTCATAATAAATATTTCCTTTGTATTCAAAATATACAAGCCAAATACATTTAGTGTGATAAATGGTAATTGTTTAAGCAATGTAAATTAGAAGTCATGGAATTGAGAACTAAGTATCACAAATGCACTGAAATGTGTGACAAATGCACTGAAATGTGTCCCAAGTATCACAAATGCACTTCACTCAGATGCCAACCAGTTTCCCAACGACAAAACAATAGAGTATGACATGTGGGGTCCACTTTCAATGAGTGAGAGAGAAAGAGAGGGAGAAAGGATTAGAATGACATGTAGGGATCACCTATCATAGAGAGATGGAGAGAGCAAGAGGGGGAAAACAGAGGAAGAAGCAGAGCAGGGGCGGGCGACTCGGGCGCAAGGTGGTGCCAGCAGACGGCGGCGGCCAAAATGGGTCGGAGCGACCTTGGGGGAGGCGATGGGAGGTGGAGGCGCGGCCAATGGCACATGGCGGTGGCCGTGGCGACGAGCAGGGCGGCTCGGGCGCACGAGCTCATGGCGGCGGTGGCGCTCAACGGTGGTGAAGGAGGGGCAACGCGAGCACGGGCTTGGCGGCAGCGAGGGGAGGCTGTCGGGTGGCTCGGGGTGGCCGGTGGGAAGAATGGGCAGCGATGGCGGCTCTAGGGAAGAATGGGCAGCGATGGCGGCTAGCTACGGTGGTTCCTCGACCGAAAAGAGGTTGGGGAAAGATAGAGGGGATCTAGGTGGTGCTAAAGGTGCAAGGGAATCAGGAATAAACTCACTAAGGGCGACGAATTCTGTGGTGGCAGCAGTTCGGCCGGAGGCGAAGAAGACGGCCTGATTCCGGTGATGTGCTATGGCAAACGCGAAATTGATTTAGGTAAAATGATCAATGGCCTCGGGAACACTACGTGACGTGATTGGGATAGCATAATTCTCACTGGAGGGACAGAAAGACGAGACGGAGGTGCAGCCGGCGACAGGGAAGATGACACGTTCAGGCGACGTTGTGGCATGGGAGAACGCAGGAGTTGGGGCAAAACAAAGAGGATACCGAGGCGGACTCGGTGCTCTACTTGTAGTCGTGGGGAGCAGAGGAAACGGACGCGGGCGTGACGACATTGATGGCAGTGACAGTTACTCGCAGAAGAAGGGGTCGACATGCTAGTGAGTCGCAGGTGGGGACAGAGGGGACGATCGTCTCCACTGTGTGGGGGTAAACCCCAATCTTTATTAGTTATTTATAAAAATTAAAAATGATTCGATTAACATAATATGAGTATCAACGGGCTAAAATACTTTTTCCACTTGATATCTCCAATTTCTCCATTAGGCCTACAACATTAATACATGAAAATATTGGTTCCAACTTCAGACTCGGCACATCATCCAGCAGTTTAGCACATTGCTGCCTACTGGGCTTTAGCCGAGGTCTGCAGCGCCCCAATAGGTACGCGAGAGCGAATCAAATAAGGGTATGATGTCGATGCGAGATTGAGATCCTCATCACATGGAGGATGGCGAGAAATGATCCAGTGCTACATCATAAATGGACTGCTGAGAACACTGATGGAGGTAGTGGCCAGGATAGGATATTCAGATTAGGAAGATGGTGATCACTATCAAACGAGATTTAGTCCTAAACTAAGATAAACAGAACCAACAATCTAACCATTGGATCGAATCTGTATTGTTCACATTATTAACCATCGAAAGCCATCCATACTTTCCAAAAGACCTCCTGAATTATATATTCTACTTTACTCTTATACCCTCCCACCTTCGGAAGTAGCCATATGCCCATATAGGCAATCCAGCTAGATGCTAATACGTCAGTTCAACAAGGGAAAGTGGGGAACCATATTATAATGCAAGTGCATGCAGATCCAATTGCTCCCAATCATCCCTAAATCAGAGAAAGGCGACCGTCAGAAAGCTTTGTCGCCTACACCTCTGCACTCAGGTCTGCCGCCATTGATCCTGCCTGTCAAGATCTTACCTAGCCCGCAAGACCACCATTAATTCATTATCTGCTCCACTTCGCTTCGTCACCAAGTGCATGCCACAACTCCGAACCGTCGTCTTCGATCGAGCTGGTAGAAGCTAAGCCACTCACTGCTCCTACGCCTTTGCGAGCACCTCCACTTTGTCTTGGAATCTTTGACTACTTGTGTTTGAGCACGTTGCCTGCAGAACAAGCAACGCGAAATGGAGAGACCGAGAGAGCTTCTCCAGCTACTACATACCGTAGTGGGCTAGTGGCAGTCCATTTTTGCCAGCATTTCGTACCTGTCCTCTCTGAAATCTACCTTGCAATTCTTGTGTCTGTGTGCAGATCTAGCCCCTTCTAGATTCCTGCACAAATGGCATGCATTCCGGCGTACTTCGTGTAACGAAGCTAGGGTTTGACCCCATTGTTATGTCGCTGTTCGTGGTGCTTGCCACCTCTAATGCATGGACATGTTGGAAGGTGGCGAGTCCGTGTCAGACACGGACATGGCTTTGACACGTATTTTAGGCGTGTCTGAAATTCCTCGCGAAAAAAGTGGAATTAAAATCGGACACATATTGGACACATACTACACAAAGTGTCATCACAGACAGTTCGGAATCGTCATCACAGACGGTTTTTTGAACCGTCTGAATTTATATGTCTGTGATAACAGGAAAAGCTATCGCAGACGTTTTCACAGACGATTCTAAATAAGAACCATCTGTGATAGTTTTTTGTATTGCAAAAAAATTCAGATTTTGAAGCCTTGCCGCCAGCGACGAGAGGCAGCACGAATAGCAGGACTGCGACAGAGAAAATGAGCAGAGCAAGGACAAAGCGAATGAATGCGTGCGATAACTCCAGGAAGCAACCACCATGCTATCAGTAGCGGCACGAAGACCTATGGTCATTGGAGTTGTGCCGGCGATGAGCGGTAGCGGCAGCGGCGAGATGCTATTTAAACATCACACTTGCACTCGCGAGGTCCAAGAGCTTACGAAGGTGGTTGACGACGATGGAGCCACTTCGGGACAGCTTGATGGCAGTGAGCGGATATGACGGAGCATGGTCCACAGTAACTGCGAGCTTGAGGCAACGAGATGCGGGTATTAGTATCTAGAGGATCTAGAGATGATATAAAGCCGATGAATCAAACGATAACTCACCCGACGTGAAGAGAGAAAGGAAAATGACGACGGCGGCTGGAAATGGAGAAGATGACGCGGCTCGACAAGAGATGGAAGGGGCACCTCCGCTCGCTCCTCATGACGAGCTCCACCTCCGCCGAGCTGAGCAGCCGCCGTAGCACGCAGGAGTCTCGCCCCAGTGTGTCCCACCTCGACTCGGCGCTATAATATATAAGGATAGCGCCAATATATTTTGCCTCCCGCGCACACATTCAAAAATTTTCGAACTCCCGCGCTGCGAATCACAGATGGTTTCATACAAAAACCGTCTATGATGACGTATCACAGACGGTTCGTATCACGAACCGTTTGTGATAAGAATCTCAGCACAGACGGTAAAATCAAGTAAGAAAAATTTCAAGCCATGGTAAAATAATCACAGACGGTTTTTAATACAAACCGTTTATGATGAGATGCTTATCACAGACGGTTCGTATCAAAAACCATCTGTGATGAGATGCTTATCACAAACGATTCGTATCAAAAACCGCCTGTGAAATATTCGGAGACATCACAGATAATTCTAGTTAAGAACCGTGCGAGATTATCGCGAGATTATTAAGAACATGCGATCCTGACGGTTATAGATCCGGATCACAGACGGTTCCTAAGGAACCATCTGTGATGAGGCGTCCACTATAGGCTGTTTTGTAGTAGTGGTATCGGACATTTGGGCCCAGTCCATTTAGCCCACAGGTGGTAGCCCAGCCCATTTCCTATTCTCTTAACCCTAGAGTTCTCCATCAGGAGCCTCACTCCCTCCCCTTCGACACCGCCCCTGTTAGCAGCTGCGACACCGCTCGCCCGCCCCTGCGACGCCACCAGCTCTGGTGGCGGCCGATGGCCGGCAGCGACCGCCTCCCTCCAAACGTCGCCTTCCCTTCTCCCGTTACGCGCCTTCTCCCGACCACGACACGCTGTTGCACGACGACGTCGACGCCGCCCGTCCAAGCTCCCCGACACCGCCCGTCCCAGCTCCCCAACATCGCCCTGCTGAAGAGGTGAGGAGTCGGGGATCATCTTTGAGGTACGTATTCCTATTTTACACTTTCAGTTTAACAAACACATACAAAAACATATATATATATATATAATACCTTCTACTCCCGGGAGTAGTTACTCCCACCTTTGATATACCACATAAAAGAACTTGACATACTCCTTTATCACTTTGAGTATACTCATATACTAATTATAATATACTCCAATATGAATCACATGAAAAATTTGCAAGAGAGTCTATAGTTTTTAGCATATTTTGTAAATACCTTCATATTCGCATATAAAAAGAAGCATGTCCAAAAAAATGTACATACTACCCCTAAAAAGGTGTAAATACCACATAAGTGGTTTTATATACTCGTATACTACACATACATACTCTCGGTTACGCAAGATACTCTCTACGTTGTAAAATACGGAATGAGAGTAACTACTCTTAGAGTAGAAAAACTATATATATATATATATATATATATATATATATATATATATATATATATATATATATATATATATATATATATATATTCGTTTACTCATGGGAGTATGTACTCCACTTTCAATATATCTCTTAAACGAAGATATTATACTTATTTATCAATTTCAGAGACTTAAATACCAATTATAAGATACCCTAATGCGACTTGATTGAAAAATTTTCATTGGAACCCTTTATTTTTGCTATATACCTTTTTCATATATAAAAGAAGTATATACACAAATTTTGCTATAAAAGCGGACTTTAAAGATTTTTCATGGAACCCACTTGGGAGTATCTTATAATCGTTATTGGAGAATACTCAAATAGATAAAGAGGTATCATCATACGATTTAAGTGGTATATAAGAAGTGGGAGTACCTAATCCCAGGAGTACCATACCATTTATATATATATATAGGCATGTCGTTATTTTTTTAGAAAATGATGAATCTCGTATCCGTGTCTGTGCATCATAGCTTGCCACCACTTGTGCAACTAGAGCCTTCTGTGAACTGTAATGCATATGAAACATTCATTTCAGGAGTGCATCCATGGCTTCCGGTCCGGATAACTGCGCAAGGCTGCAAGTAGCTTGCTCCGCCTACATTGTGTGAAGTGATAGGGAAAGGCCACTAGGAAGAATGCCCAGATCATCGGACTTGCGCACAGGGTCTTGTAATCTTGTATGGTCATGCGCACGACACGTTTCGCGCGGAATCGTGTATATCGCAATCATTTGGATTCAAGGATTGCATGATTTGTTGGGGCAATATATAGATATCACGGCAAACTCGGCTTTACCTCGCTTTTAAGTTGACCTCACAAAAAAGGCCTTTAAGAGGTTTAATTTGTTCAGTGTGCTTCAATAAGTACAGGCAGGAAAAGAAAGGAAGAAAAAGAGAGGAATGGTGATGACAGCATCCTGCATGATTCATGTAGGGTCCATGCATCTTAATGCTTCCATCAGATCAGCTCCTTTTTTATAAAAGCAAAATGCATGTTGGAATGCACTTAGCAATTTGGAAACAATTTATTTTATTTCTTCTTCATTCCAGTTCAATCATAGATCATGGGCATGGTCATGGAAACCTTTTTTTAAAGGACAATTTGCACAAGAGGTTACATTATTTACATATATACAGGGAAAGGAAATGTGTAGATTCAAATAGAATTAGTAGGTTCATTCGTCCATTCTGATGTGTTAAAAAAACAAAGGTGTAGGGATATTCATAGACAAGAAACAAAAATAATTCTTCGCAAAAGAAAAGGAAACAAAAAAAAATGTACTCCTAATAATGTGAAACAGGATAAACCGAACTAATCAATTCAAGGAGGCATTAGTTGTCAATTTAACCATAACTTGCTTCTCTCTTTACATTGGGTTCAGAAAAAAAGAGACAAAAACTGTTCCCAAATGGTCAGAAACATGCTGATTGAACTGTAAAGCTTCAGCCGCTTGTTCATGTACTGCTTCAGAGTCCAGGGACCCCACCTGAGAAAAGTCTGGACTGAAACTTCAATTGAAGGTTTCTCTACTGCTGGCAGCCGCCATGGCTGACTTCAATTGTCACCTTGCCTACATTTAGAGTAACTCCTGGCAGTCTGTGACTGTAAAGACGTACAGTTGTATAGTTCCTTTCAGGCATCAATATAAGAACATTGTAGTTTGATTAACTTTTTTTTTTATTTGCATTATGGTTGTCTTCATTTTCAGTCTAGAGATATTTGCTCATATTCAGTAATGGGCAATCGGTGTTGGTCCAAACCAAAGAAGATGAAGCTCGCGCTTGGAAGAAGCAACTCACGACGATCGGCAGAACTCTCGGCACGTTCGACAGAACGTTCGGATGGCGCTGGAAGCACACGCACGCTGGAAGTCGATGCTTGACCGAAGTACACGCACGTACCGGAAGCGATCACGCTGGAAGCCAAACATAGATGCAGTCACGCGAACGTACGCTGCGAAGCAATACACATGCTCTGGAACTCACGAACGCACGCGAACTATGACTTACCCAACTGTTATTTAATACAAGATGGCAAACACATCTCCTCAACGTCTCGAGTTTAACCCTACGGACACAAACAAATATGGCACCACAACCGCCTACTACCAACACAACTGTAACATCCCAGCTTTCAGGGCTTTTTAAAAATTTTCAAATTAAAATTAACCATTTGATTTTATTGGATTGATAAAGCTTAAACTTGAAATTTTAGAAAATAAAAACATTTTAATATGAGTTAATCAAACTTTAATTAATTCAAAATTTGGTTTATTTTTTCTTGGGTTTTATTGGATTTAAAGTCAAAAAGAGTATTTTAAGTATTTTTCTTGAATTTTCTGGTTTGTATAAAGGCCTTTTCTATTTTCCTAAAGTTTAAAAATAATTTATGTGCAAAATCAAAAGGTAAATTCAAGTTATAAATAATTTTATTAAGTTCAAAATGATTCAAGGAATTTTCGTGTATTTTTCTTGAATTTTTGGACTTTATTTACTAATTTCTAAAAACATTTTTAATTGTTTCATTTTCTGCAATTCAAAAAGGTATTTTAATTCATTTTTCTACTTCGGGCTAAATTCCCTCTCCCGACCTGTTTTCTTTCCGGCTCGCTCGGCCCAAATCCCCGGTCCACTCCGCGCCTCGCGCCGCCCTCGCCGACAGGCGGCCCCCACCTGTCGGCGTCATCCTCCCCGTCGTCTTCCTCCTATTGGGAGCCCATGCCGAGCCACGTTTGTGCCCGCGTCAGTGTGCCTCTCTTGTCCCATCGCCTCGCCGCTCGCCAAGCCACCTGTCAACACGCATTGAAGGCACATCCTACCGCTGCCCATCCCCGCACCTGCCCTTCTCTTTCTCGCCGTGAATCCCACTAGCCGCGCCATGCCCCGCACCAACCAGAGCACGCCCGTGCGCCCATGCCGTTGAACTTCCTCCCTACTCCTCCTCGGCCTCTTTAAAGGGAAGCACAGGAGCCTCCCCCTCCTCCTTATTCCCCCCTCTCTCACCTTCCCTTTCCCTCCGTGCTCGACACATTTCACCGTTGAAGCTCGGCGGCCGAAGCTCGCGCCATCGTCGATTATGCCGTTGTTGAGGGTCCTCCACCGACGACGTCTCCACCTCTGGCACCGCCTCACCGTGATCTTCACGGTGTGCACCTCCTCACCGCCGAAGCGTCGCCGGAGCCCTAGCGCCACCGCAAGTCGCTTCTCGTCGCCGCTTCTTCCTCTTGCCGCCGGCCATCTCAACATGTCCCACCGCCGCAACCAGGCGCACCAGGTTCAGCATCGCGCAATCTTCCTTTTGCCCCCATCCATTCGCCTCGCCATGGCGCGAAGCGCCGGCGAGCCCTACCGGCGCCGTCGGCGGCCCGCTCACGTGGTCGCCGGCGTCAGCGCCACGTCCGGCCACCTGGCGCCACCTCACTTCCTTCGCCTGTGTAGTAGGTCACATGGCAGCCCGCGTGAGCAGCCGCGTGGACCCTTGCACTGTTGCGCAAGCCGGGTCTACAGTGGACCCGCGTGCCGTGGTGAACCTGATCCATAGCTGTGGGGCCCACTTGTCAGTGGCTCAGCTCTTTTTCCTGTTGAAAAATAAATTCGAAAATTACGAAAATCCTCAATTTCATCATTTCATGTATTTTCAAACTTCTGAGAGCCCGTTCTCCTCTGTCCGAACTCCGATTCGAGCGATTCAAAATTTTAAATTCATCTAAAATCAAGATCTAGCTTTCTATATTGAAATTATTTAATTTTGAGTTCATTTGAATTTATTTGAATATTATTTGAATTCGGCTCATTTTTGTGTATAGATTTCGACGATTCCAGGGAACCCGAATATTTCGAAGAAGTTGATCCTCAAGCATTTGAGCAAGGCAAGTTACATCTTTGATCATATTGAATCGCAATATTTTAAATTATTTAAATTTTGTGTTAAATTATTATTGCATCCTTATTTGAATTCAAGTAATTTAAATTCCTGTTTTGTACTTAATAGTTATTCCCAACTCCATTGTATAGCCAAACTTTGCTATTAAATTAGCCACCCCTTGATACCTTAGTAAAAATCTAGTTGATACATTAGTATGAGCTAGAACATGTTGAGAAACATTATGCTTAGACAAAGCTTAGACCAAAAATATTTAATTTGGAAAATTTAGCTAAAAGTTCAACTATGATTTAAAATGATTCTATGGTATTATCTTTACCATAGAATTTATAAAATGATTTGACTTGTTAAACAAAATAAAAATTGGTTTGGACTTGGGCGAAATGGATGTTTGGATGGGTGCATGTTCATGCATGGGATCGATTCATTTATATGATCGAGGCCCAGGGTTTTATTGGAAGTCGCCTAAGTTAATTAAGAATTGGTATTCGAGCTGCATCTTGTTAAGCCCCACCGTACTACCATAAGTCTTGTGTGGGCAGAACCTGGCTAAATAATTTGTATCATTTCACCATGGTTGTGCCATCTGGTTGCGTGGGTGTCTTTATAATCTACTCTTATGTATTCCCACATGGTGCAAGAGGGGGCTTAAATCAGGTGGTTTCTATCCAAAGGAAGTGAAACCTTAGCGGCGGGATTCTGATGAGATGGTACATTGTAAATGCCTTATGATAATCACTTAGTCGCATACCTACGGAAGTGTGTGGCGGACAATATAATTGATTATTTCTTGTGGTTGTGGGTAAAGGCATACAATCTCTGCAGAGTGTTAAGAACTATTCGAATAGCCGTGTCCACGGTCAAGGACATGCTAAGCAAAGCCACTCAAAGTTAGAATTTTTTTTTTTGATTTCAAAAGACTTTATCAATTGTTGTTGGATAGTTTATCCAATTGGAAAATTAGGCGGTTTGCCATATGATAGGAAGGTATCCTTCATCACGTTGATGAATGTTATCTCGCTATAAAACTTGAGATTTAGAAAATAAATTTTAGTTATAGAGTAAACTTCTTTAGAACTTAGTATGAATATTTAAATGGAAAATATCGCTTTATGCAAATTGAGCCATATAAGCCTCCCGTCGTTAAATCCTTGCATGCATTATAATATGTTATTGGGTGTAACTTACGAGTGCAGTTGTTTGTGCTCACTCTTGCTTAATACAATTCTTGAGAAAGAGAGAGTACTACGAGGAGAATGAGAACTTGGGCGACTAGGCTACACCTCTAGACGATTGCCTGTGGCGAATCGTGTGGTCTACCTTCTTATGTTACTTCCGTTGTATTTTGCTTATTGGATTTATGGCCCTTTTGTAACAAACTTTAATTATTATCAATAAAAGACGTTTTATGGTTACGCTATCCACTTTTGTTTGACTGTGTACACTAGTTGTTCTTGGACAAGTGTATGAAACACAGAGAATCTGGGATCCTTCGCTCCTAGGTTTGACAACAATGCTTTCACTTTGGCAACGCGCAACTCATCTTGTGTTCCACCGATGTACACCACTATCTATTCCACATGCACGCATGCGTGCAAACAACTAATTCAATGTGCTAACAAACACACACATATGACTCGGCATTACTGCTCCTACATGCATGGACTCAACTACATGCATGCGCTCATCGACGAGATTACGCTCCATGATCGTCGCTAGCTCCGCTATGCCCGTGTCGCTACCGACCGTCGAGGCGGCTCGCGCGCCGCTAACCACACCACGTCTCCGATCGCCCATGCTGCCGTGCGACTCAGCCAAGCACTAGCCGCGTCTGTAACATCCCAAGTTTGGCTTGTGTTTTAAATGCAAGAAAATGTGTAGAAAATTAAAAATTTCTTATATCTTGTAATTCTTGCATGTTCTAAAGAATTCTTGCAAAAGAATTATGAGAATACAAGTCACAAGTCACTTTGATCTAAAAACCTTGTCTTCCAAAAACAATCTTGTCAAACCTTAAGATCATCCTTGGAAAAACTTTTCCTAAGTTCTAGGCTTGATGTGTGACATCTCTGAAAATTTCATAATTTTTACAAATTGTTTGACAAACCGCTTATGATGAGATGCTTATCACGACGGTTCGTATCAAAAACCATCTGTGATGAGATGCTTATCACAAACGATTCGTATCAAAAACCGCCTGTGAAATATTCGGAGACATCACAGATAATTCTAGTTAAGAACCGTCTGTGATGTCTGAGATTATCACAGACGGTTATAGATCCGGATCACAGACGGTTCCTAAGGAACCATCTGTGATGAGGCGTCCACTATAGGCTGTTTTGTAGTAGTGGTATCGGACATTTGGGCCCAGTCCATTTAGCCCACAGGTGGTAGCCCAGCCCATTTCTATTCTCTTAACCCTAGAGTTCTCCATCGAGCCTCACTCCTCCCTTCGACACCGCCTCGTTAGCACGCGACACCGCCGCCGCCTGCGACGCCACCAGCTCTGGTGGCGGCCGATGGCCGGCAGCGACCGCCTCCCTCCAAACGTCGCCCCTTCCCCTTCTCCCCGTTACCGCGCCTTCTCCCCGACCCTGACACCCCTGTTGCCCGACACGACGACGTCGACGCCGCCCGTCCAAGCTCCCCGACACCGCCCGTCCCAGCTCCCCAACATCGCCCTGCTGAAGAGGTGAGGAGTCGGGGATCATCTTTGAGGTACGTATTCCTATTTTACACTTTCAGTTTAACAAACACATACAAAAACATTATATATATATATAATACCTTCTACTCCCGGGAGTAGTTACTCCCACCTTTGATATACCACATAAAAGAACTTGACATACTCCTTTATCACTTTGAGTATACTCATATACTAATTATAATATACTCCAATATGAATCACATGAAAATTTTGCAAGAGAGTCTATAGTTTTTAGCATATTTTGTAAATACCTTCATATTCGATATAAAAGAAGCATGTCCAAAAATGTACATACTACCCTAAAAGGTGTAAATACCACATAAGTGGTTTTATATACTGTATACTACACATACATACTCTGTTACGCAAGATACTCTCACGTTGTAAAATACGAATAGAGAGTAACTACTCTAGAGTAGAAAAACTATATATATATATATATATATATATATATATATATATATATATATATATATATATATATATATATATATATATATTGTTCGTTACTCATGGGAGTATGTACTCCCACGTTCAATATATCTCTTAAACGAAGATATTATACTTATTTATCAATTTCAGTAGACTTAAATACCAATTATAAGATACCCTAATGCGACTTGATTGAAAAATTTTCATTGGAGCCCTTTATTTTTGCTATATACCTTTTTCATATATAAAAGAAGTATATACACAAATTTTGCTATAAAAGCGGACTTTAAAGATTTTTCATGGAACCCACTTGGGAGTATCTTATAATCGTTATTGGAGAATACTCAAATAGATAAAGAGGTATCATCATACGATTTAAGTGGTATATAAGAAGTGAGAGTACCTAATCCTGTGAGTACTACTATATATATATATATATATATATATATATATATATATATAGGCATGTCGTTATTTTTTTAGAAAATGATGAATCTCGTATCCGTGTCTGTGCATCATAGCTTGCCACCACTTGTGCAACTAGAGCCTTCTGTGAACTGTAATGCATATGAAACATTCATTTCAGGAGTGCATCCATGGCTTCCGGTCCGGATAACTGCGCAAGGCTGCAAAGTAGCTTGCTCCGCCTACATTGTGTGAAGTGATAGGGAAAGGCCACTAGGAAGAATGCCCAGATCATCGGACTTGCGCACAGGGTCTTGTAATCTTGTATGGTCAAGCGCACGACACGTTTCGCGCGGAATCGTGTATATCGCAATCATTTGGATTCAAGGATTGCATGATTTGTTGGGGCAATATATAGATATCACGGCAAACTCGGCTTTACCTCGCTTTTAAGTTGACCTCACAAAAAGGCCTTTAAGAGGTTTAATTTGTTCAGTGTGCTTCAATAAGTACAGGCAGGAAAAGAAAGGAAGAAAAAGAGAGGAACGGTGATGACAGCATCCTGCATGATTCATGTAGGGTCCATGCATCTTAATGCTTCCATCAGATCAGCTCCTTTTTTATAAAAGCAAAATGCATGTTGGAATGCACTTAGCAATTTGGAAACAATTTATTTTATTTCTTCTTCATTCCAGTTCAATCATAGATCACGGGCATGGTCATGGAAACCTTTTTTTAAAGGACAATTTGCACAAGAGGTTACATTATTTACATATATACAGGGAAAGGAAATGTGTAGATTCAAATAGAATTAGTAGGTTCATTCGTCCATTCTGATGTGTTAAAAAAACAAAGGTGTAGGGATATTCATAGACAAGAAACAAAAATAATTCTTCGCAAAAGAAAAGGAAACAAAAAAAAAATGTACTCCTAATAATGTGAAACAGGATAAACCGAACTAATCAATTCAAGGAGGCATTAGTTGTCAATTTAACCATAACTTGCTTCTCTCTTTACATCGGGTTCAGAAAAAAAGAGACAAAAACTGTTCCCAAATGGTCAGAAACATGCTGATTGAACTGTAAAGCTTCAGCCGCTTGTTCATGTACTGCTTCAGAGTCCAGGGACCCCACCTGAGAAAAGTCTGGACTGAAACTTCAATTGAAGGTTTCTCTACTGCTGGCAGCCGCCATGGCTGACTTCAATTGTCACCTTGCCTACATTTAGAGTAACTCCTGGCAGTCTGTGACTGTAAAGACGTACAGTTGTATAGTTCCTTTCAGGCATCAATGTAAGAACATTGTAGTTTGATTAACTTTTTTTTTATTTGCATTATGGTTGTCTTCATTTTCAGTCTAGAGATATTTGCTCATATTCAGTAATGGGCAATCGGTGTTGGTCCAAACCAAAGAAGATGAAGCTCGCGCTTGGAAGAAGCAACTCACGACGATCGGCAGAACTCTCGGCACGTTCGACAGAACGTTCGGATGGCGCTGGAAGCACACGCACGCTGGAAGTCGATGCTTGACCGAAGTACACGCACGTACCGGAATCGATCACGCTGGAAGCCAAACATAGATGCAGTCACGCGAACGTACGCTGCGAAGCAATACACATGCTCTGGAACTCACGAACGCACGCGAACTACGACTTGCCCAACTGTTACTTAATACAAGATGGCAAACACATCTCCTCAACGCTCGAGTTTAACCCACGGACACAAACAAATATGGCACCGCAACCGCCTACTACCAACACAATCGTAACATCCCAGCTTTGGGCTTTTAAAATTTTCAAATTAAAATTAACCATTTGATTTTATTGGATTGATAAAGCTTAAACTTGAAATTTTAGAAAATAAAAACATTTTAATATGAGTTAATCAAACTTTAATTAATTCAAAATTTGGTTTATTTTTTCTTGGGTTTTATTGGATTTAAAGTCAAAAGAGTATTTTAAGTATTTTTCTTGAATTTTCTGGTTTGTATAAAGGCCTTTTCTATTTTCCTAAAGTTTAAAAATAATTTATGTGCAAAATCAAAAGGTAAATTCAAGTTATAAATAATTTTATTAAGTTCAAAATGATTCAAGGAATTTTCGTATTTTTCTTGAATTTTTGGACTTTATTTACTAATTTCTAAAAACATTTTTAATTGTTTCATTTTCTGCAATTCAAAAGGTATTTTAATTCATTTTTCTACTTGGCTAAATTCCTCTCCCGACTGTTTTCTTCCGCCGCTCGCCCAAATCCCGGTCCACTCTCGCCGCCTCGCCGACAAGCGGCCCACCTGCTCGGCGTCATCCTCCCGTCGTCTTCCTCCTATTGGGAGCCCATGCCGAGCCACGTTTGTGCCGCGTCGGTGTGCCTCTCTTGTCCCATCGCCTGCGCCGCCAAGCCACCGTCAACACGCATTGAAGGCACATCCTACCGCGCCATCCCCGACTGCCTTCTCTTTCGCCGTGAATCCCACTAGCCGCGCCATGCCCGCACCAACCGAGCACGCCGTGCGCCCATGCCGTTGAACTTCCTCCCTACTCCTCCTCGGCCTCTTTAAAGGGAAGCACAGAGCCTCCCTCCTCCTTATTCCCTCTCTCACCTTCCCTTCCCTCCGTGCTCGACACATTTCGCCGTTGAAGCTCGTGCGCGAAGCTCGCGCCATCGCCGATTATGCCGCTGTTGAGGGTCCTCCACCGACGACGTCTCCACCTCGCACCGCCTCACCGTGATCTTCACGGTGGCACCTCACTCGCCGGGCCGCCGGAGCCCTAGCGCCACCGCAAGTCGCTTCGCGCCGCTTCTTCCTCTTGCCGGCCATCTCAACATGTCCCACCGCCGCAACCAGCGCACTGTGTTCGCATCGCGCAATCTTCCTTTGCCCCATCCATTCGCTCGCCATGGCGCGGCCGGCGAGCCCTGCCCGAGCCGCCGCGGCCGGCTCACGTGGTCGCCGCGCGCGCCACGTCCGCCACCGGCGCCACCTCACTTCCTTCGCTGTAGTAGGTCACATGGCGCCGCGGCGACCGCGTGGACCCTTGCAGCTGCGCAAGCCGGTCTCGATGGACCCGCGTGCCGTGGTGAACTGATCCATAGTCGTGGGCCCACTTGTCGCTGGCTCACTCTTTTCTGTTGAAAAATAAATTCAAAATTACGAAAATCTCAATTTCATCATTTCATGTATTTTCAAACTTCGAGCCGCTTCTCCTCTGTCCAGAACTCCGATTCGAGCGATTCAAAATTTTAAATTCATCTAAAATCAAGATCTAGCTTTCTATATTGAAATTATTTAATTTTGAGTTCATTTGAATTTATTTGAATATTATTTGAATTCGCTCATTTTTGTGTATAGATTTAACGATTCCAGAACCGAATATTTCAAGAAGTTGATCCTCAAGCATTTGAGCAAGGCAAGTTACATCTTTGATCATATTGAATCCAATATTTTAAATTATTTAAATTTTGTGTTAAATTATTATTGCATCCTTATTTGAATTCAAGTAATTTAAATTCTGCTTTGTACTTAATAGTTATTCCCAACTCCATTGTATAGCCAAACTTTGCTATTAAATTAGCCACCCCTTGATACCTTAGTAAAAATCTAGTTGATACATTAGTATGAGCTAGAACATGTTGAGAAACATTATGCTTAGACAAAGCTTAGACCAAAAATATTTAATTTGGAAAATTTAGCTAAAAGTTCAACTATGATTTAAAATGATTCTATGGTATTATCTTTACCATAGAATTTATAAAATGATTTGACTTGTTAAACAAAATAAAAATTGGTTTGGACTTGGGCGAAATGGATGTTTGGATGGGTGCATGTTCATGCATGGGATCGATTCATTTATATGATCGAGGCCGTGGTTTTATTGGAAGTCGCCTAAGTTAATTAAGAATTGGTATTCGAGTTGCATCTTGTTAAGCCCCACCGCACTACCATAAGTCTTGTGTGGGCAAGACTGCTAAATAATTTGTATCATTTCACCATGGTTGTGCCATCTGGTTGCGTGGGTGTCTTTATAATCTACTCTTATGTATTCCCACATGGTGCAAGAGGGGGCTTAAATCCGGTGGTTTCTATCCAAAGGAAGTGAAACCTTAGCGAAGCGGGATTACAGTGAGATGGTACATTGTAAATGCCTTATGATAATCACTTAGTCGCATACCTACGGAAGTGTGCGAGCGGACAATATAATTGATTATTTCTTGTGGTTGTGGGTAAAGTCGCATAATCTCTGCGAGTGTTAAGAACTATTCGAATAGCCGTGTCCACGGTCAAGGACATGCTAAGCAAAGCCACTCAAAGTTAGAATTTTTTTTTTTGATTTCAAAAGACTTTATCAATTGTTGTTGGATAGTTTATCCAATTGGAAAATTAGGCGGTTTGCCATATGATAGGAAGGTATCCTTCATCACACGTTGATGAATGTTATCTCGCTATAAAACTTGAGATTTAGAAAATAAATTTTAGTTATAGAGTAAACTTCTTTAGAACTTAGTATGAATATTTAAATGGAAAATATCGCTTTATGCAAATTGAGCCATATAAGCCTCCCGTCGTTAAATCCTTGCATGCATTATAATATGTTATTGGGTGTAACTTGCGGAGTACGGTTGTTTGTGCTCACTCTTGCTTAATACAATTGCTGAGAAAGAGAGGAGTACTACGAGGAGAATGAGAACTTGGACGACTAGGCTACACCTCTAGACGATTGCCTGTGGCGAATCGTGTGGTCTACCTTCTTATGTTACTTCCGTTGTATTTTGCTTATTGGATTTATGGCCCTTTTGTAACAAACTTTAATTATTATCAATAAAAGACGTTTTATGGTTATCGCTATCCACTTTTGTTTGATGTACACTAGTTGTTCTTGGACAAGTGTATGAAACACAGAGAATCTGGGATCCTTCGCTCCTAGGTTTGACAACAATGCTTTCACTTTGGCAACGCGCAACTCATCTTGTGTTCCACCGATGTACACCACTATCTATTCCACATGCACGCATGCGTGCAAACAACTAATTCAATGTGCTAACAAACACACACATATGACTCGGCATTACTGCTCCTACATGCATGGACTCAACTACATGCATGCGCTCATCGACGAGATTACGCTCCGCAGTCGTCGCTAGCTCCGCTATGCCCAGGCCGCTCCGACCCGCCGAGACGCTCGCGCTAGCCGCTAACCACACCACGCCTCCGATCGCCCATGCTCCTGTGCGACTCGCCAGACCGCCGCTCTCGTAACATCCCAAGTTTGGCTTGTGTTTTAAATGCAAGAAAATGTGTAGAAAATTAAAAAAATTTCTTATATCTTGTAATTCTTGCATGTTCTAAAGAATTCTTGCAAAAAGAATTATGAGAATACAAGTCACAAGTCACTTTGATCTAAAAACCTTGTCTTCCAAAAACAATCTTGTCAAACCTTAAGATCATCCTTGGAAAAACTTTTCCTAAGTTCTAGGCTTGATGTGTGACATCTGTGAAAAATTTCATAATTTTTACAAATTGTTTGAATATTTTAAGTGGTCAGTCAAACCTGTTTGAGTTTCAGTCAAACCCTAGTTCAGTACCTTGCATACTTTTTGGAGAAAAATGCAAGGCATAAAACCTCTGAAAATTTTATACAAGGTCCATATCTTAGTTAGCAAGCTCCTGTAAAAATTTCAGAATTTTTGAAGTTGTTTTGCTACCATAAACAATTCCCCAAAGTCCAGCTCAACTCAAAATCCAAAATTCAAACCCTAGTCTGAGTCTGACTTGGACTCGAGCGACCAGCCTTCGGCTCGGTTGGACCAAGTCCTAAGCCGCACTCGAGCTCGGGTTGAGTGTGTGCGTTGAGTCGTTGGATTTCAATCCAACGCTCACGACCTCCCTACTCTTTGAACACCGGAGCTCGGGCAATCTCAATCGTCCGATTAAAATCTAACTGCCACGACCACCCTAGTCTTTTTCTGCTCTTCTTCTTCCTCGCAGGCGTCGCATGGAGCGATGGCTCGGTCATGTCGTGCTCCTCGCACAACGCCTTCTTGTCGGGCAGGTCTGCGGTGTGCTTTCGCCCAAAGCCGTGATCCGGCCTCCTCCCATTTCTAGTTCTCACGCACCGGAGCTCTCGTAGCTCACCGCGGGGCCCCCTTCCTTTGTGTCGTTGCTCAGTAATCTCATAATGCCCCCGAGGACCTCCTCTGGCCCTCTTCCACTCACAGTCACCCCCCAGCTAGACTTCTGTTTGTGGAGCTCAAAACTCTGGAAATACCAAATCCGCCATCTTCGGGACCTTGGAGCTCTTCGTCGTCATCGGGGCTCCAGTGGTTCTTTAGTCCTTTCTCCACTTAATTTTTGGACCTCTGGTAATCGTCAAGCTATGCCCTAACTCCATTTTCGGTTTGCTTCCATAGGAGCAGCTGGATTGGAAATTTCGCGGTTTGCGGCCGTAGGGGGGACTTCATCGTTCCCAACTTTGGTAAGGGTCCTCTGTCCAATCCCGTGGTCCTGGACCACGTCTAGATCTGTGCGAAGCCATCCTGACCATCCTTTTTGCTTCTGGTTGATCAGGATCCCTTATCGTCGTCATCTTCTCCGCCTCCGGCGTCGGTCTCCGCCGCTGGGTCTCCTCCGACTTCCTTCAGACCTCTTCGGTGCTCTGGTGAGTTCGCAATACCTCCCTTTAGCTCGAGCACTAGCTGGATTAGGTCGTAGTGGTGCCTTTTTGTATTTTCGGTTTTTACCGAAAGGTGTCCTCCGCCCCTCTCTGGCTCGCCGGCGATTTAGGCCAGCTCCGCCGCCGAGAGTGCTCCCATTAGGTTCGCAATAGTATTAGGAATGTTTTGGTGTAGATGGTTCGCGTCGCCGTGGCCTTGGTTGTCGGCGACGTGCCGGCAACCAAACCGTGGTGGTCTGTACTTTGTCGAATTTTCGACAAGTCCCCAAACCTCCTCGGTGTAATCTCAGCCGTTGAGGACCTCCTCAGGTTTAGATCTGAGCCTTAGACTTCTTTCTGAAAAGCTTTAGTCTTAAGACCTTCCCTAGTTTAATCTCAGCCGTTGATGACCACCTCAGATTAGATTTGAGCCGTAGGATCTTTCTTTGTAAAAACCTTAAGCGCCAGGACCACCCCTGTTTTGATCCTAGCCATTTAGGATCATCTCGATCTAGATCCTAGCTGTAGAGCCTTTTTCGGTAAAAGCTCTAAGTCTCAGAATCTCTTTAGAGCAATCTTGGCCGTTAAAGGATCTCCGTGGTGTAGCCCGGAGCCGTTAGATCTTTCTTTGTGAAGCCTTTAGTCGCAGGACCTCCCCCTAGCTTAGATCCTGACCGTTAAGACCTCCCCTAGGCCGAATCTTAGCCGTTGGTATCACCCTCAGTGTTTCCGCAACAGACCACCATGGTTATTTTGTGAAAACCACCCCCAGGACCTCCCCCAGGGTCCTCTTTGCAAAGGACCACCCCTGGTCCTTGTAAAGAGAACCTCAGGACCTCCCTCCGCTTGATCTGAACCGTTTAGGACCTCCCTAGGGTGATCTGAGCTGTCCAGATCTCTTTTTGTTAAAACCTTGTCTTTGAGGACCTCCTTGTGTAAATCTTGACCGTTGAAGACCTCCCCGAGATCTTAGCCGCGGGATTTCCTTATTTAGATCTCTGCGAGGACCTCCTCCGAGTAAATCTAGGCCGTTCAAGACCTCCTCGTAGATCTTGACCGTCCGCACCTCCTCCGTAGATCCTTAACCTAGGACATCCCCATCACCCTGGACCGTTAGATCTTGATCCAACGCCGGACCTTCTCGCGCATTTAGAGCTCTAAGTGCTCCGATCTCTTTTCACCGTCCATCTCACGATCGTGGCTCGGACGAGAGTGCATTCGACTTCGAATGTGTTTGCGCTCGAGCCCTCCATCTCTAGATCTGCGGTGTGGATGGTGGATACGTTCGACCTCCGATTGTCCCGCTCACCTTGGGTCGTTGGATACGAGTCCATCGATGGAGATCTTGGTCGATAGACCTCCGGTAAATCTTAGCGCTGCAACTCTACCTCCTTTAGATCTCACCGCCCGCACTTCCTTCGCTAGATCTTTAACCTTAGGACTCCTCGTGGAGCTCGACCACGATCTTGATCTCACGGTCACGACCTCCTCGGACGCTGAAATCACTACTGCATCTGCATGTTCTGATTGAGCCGTTGGATCCAATATCTACGGCTGGACCTCTTTACGCGCGTTGCACGAGGCACTACTGAAACAATCCAGGACGAGCCGTGCGATGAGATATCGACGACCACCACCTCTTCTTTTCGTTGGTTCACGTGGACCACCCGAGAGCTCCAAATTGTTCTAAGTATTTTGTTGTTTCAATGTTCAAATGTGCATAACTTTGTCATTTTAGTTCCTTTTTTATTGATTCAAATTGCATGAGCTCTGTCCTAAAGTAAACCTTAATCTGAGAATGAATTTAGACAAGGTTCTGTACTAGAAATTGATTTGTGTTGTATTAAATGCTTAACATGAAACCATGTTTAGAAATTAATTAAAATTTGAAAATGCATGACTTTTCTTAGTAACTTCAAACTGAGCAAACTCAAACCTTAAAATTCCTCTCTTTAGCATGCTTTTATATGAAATAGGTTTTGATCATGTTTATATTTCAATAATGATATGTGCTAGTTTTACAACTTAGAAAAATCATAAGTAAACCATTTTAACTCCAAATTGAGTAAACTCAACTTTGCTGATCTTAGGGTGTCATAATCTACCTACCATAAAAATTTCAGGTTCTAGATCATTCTAGAAATTTGTGCTATGAACAGTAACCGAAATAAATTTAAATTGAATTTTTCAGGCTGAGAAAGTTTGTTTAGGCCATAACTTTTTCATACTTAGTCCAAATGATTTGATTGTTGTTTCTAAATTCATTTAAGATCATGTCGTTCCTGCTGTATAAATTTTATGGATTTTGGATGACTTTGACTTTTGAGTTTCTTGCGATGTTCTTCGTTTTTATTGGATTTCTGCTTTTCGATAGGTTCAAGATTGTATTGATTTGCTTGAGTGACCCTCTGCAGCAACCCTGTGATCTTCATCAAGGCAAGCAGTGTAACACCATTTGATCATATTGCTCCTATTACTTTTAAAATTATAATATCTTGTTTGTAAAAACTAAGTATGCATACTTCTTGTGTCAAAGTTAATTTTTGCCGATTAGAGGTAGCTAATCCCATTGCATAGTTTTCCTGAAATTGTTCACCCCTGTCACTACCATAGGTTAATATCCTCACTGGTGAATTAGAGTCTGGTGAATGATTTATGGTCTTTTTATTATCTTTGCGATATGATGCTTAACAATACTTAGTTACCGGTAGAATTGGACGGTTATCGACTTAGTCGATGACCTTGATCACAAAACTTATTATTGCTTATGATCTATATCTTGTGCCTTGTTTATTTATGAAAACTAAAAATGAAAATAAAATAATTTCGACTTGGGCACAATGGTAAGATGGTGTGCTTTTGGGTGTGACTGGAATGGTGCCCGAGTCATTAAGGACCAGTTACTTGCGTCACCGATCGAGCAACTTAATGCAAGTCTAACCACACTAGAGGATATGACTCTCTTGACTAAGTACTTTGGAGTGTGTTAATTAATGAGTCCTGTGGTGGGTTGTATATTAACTATATGCAACATAGACAAGTTTATAGGAGGGGAACACCCGCCTAGGCGGTGTATCCTACTCGATGTCTTTGTGATCCATGTTTCACGCAGATCACTAAGGGTTAACCCCATGCGTATGCTCTTGATTAGCTCAATCCATTGAAAATGTCTCGAGGACTTAGCCGTGTGCTCGCATACCAAAGGAAATGTGCTAATAACTTGGCAAAAAGGCATCAAGTGTGGGTATATTGGTACACCATCGAGGTTTTGAACTATTCGAATAGCCTTGTCCTAGATTATGGACACGTCGATACGCCCGTGAGAACTAGACTACAACATTTTAAATTAAAATTTGACATGAGTGGTATGAATGGGTAATTCGTGCTATGGTTGTGATGGCTATTGGGTTAGTCATCTCTAGGATGTCTTTATGTTATTACATTATTGCCTCGCTGTTATTTATGCAAATAAAATTCAGATTGTTAAAACTACCTTCAAACTATTACTTATTGCAAATAAAACTTACTTTATGCTGAAAATTAACCTTGAGCCTTCTCCTTTGATTAAAGCCCATGAGTAGTAACTAGGTTTGTTACTCCTCCCACCTCCTCGGCCTCTTTAAAGGGAAGCACAGGAGCCTCTCCCCTCCTCCTTATTCCCCCTCTCTCACCTTCCCTTTCCCTCCGTGCTCGACACATTTCACCGTTGAAGCTCGGCGGCCGAAGCTCGCGCCGTCGTCGATTATGCCGCTGTTGAGGGTCCTCCACCGACGACGTCTCCACCTCTGGCACCGCCTCACCGTGATCTTCACGGTGCGCACCTCCTCACTGCCGAAGCGTCGCCGGAGCCCTAGCGCCACCGCAAGTCGCTTCTCGCCGCCGCTTCTTCCTCTTGCCGCCGGCCATCTCAACATGTCCCTCCGCCGCAACCAGGCGCACCAGGTTCAGCATCGCGCAATCTTCCTTTTGCCCCCATCCATTCGCCTCGCCATGGCGCGAAGTGCCGGCGAGCCCTTGCCCGAGCCGCCGTCGGCCGCTGGCTCACGTGGTCGCCGGCGTCAGCGCCACGTCCGGCCACCTGGCGCCACCTCACTTCCTTCGCCTGTGTAGTAGCTCACATGGCAGCCCGCGTCAGCAGCCGCGTGGACCCTTGCACTGTTGCGCAAGCCGGGTCTACAGTGGACCCGCGTGCCGTGGTGGACCTGATCCATAGCTGTGGGGCCCACTTGTCAGTGGCTCAGCTCTTTTTCCTGTTGAAAAATAAATTCGAAAATTACAAAAATCGTCAATTTCATCATTTCATGTATTTTCAAACTTCTGAGAGCCCATTCTCCTCTGTCCGAACTCCGATTCGAGCGATTCAAAATTTTAAATTCATCTAAAATCAAGATCTAGCTTTCTATATTGAAATTATTTAATTTTGAGTTCCTTTGAATTTATTTGAATATTATTTGAATTCGGCTCATTTTTTTGTATAGATTTCGACGATTCCAGGGAACCCGAATATTTCGAAGAAGTTGATCCTCATGCATTTGAGCAAGGCAAGTTACATCTTTGATCATATTGAATCCCAATATATTAAATTATTTAAATTTTGTGTTAAATTATTATTGCATGCTTATTTGAATTCAAGTAATTTAAATTCCTGTTTTGTACTTAATAGTTATTCCCAACTCCATTGTATAGCCAAACTTTGCTATTAAATTAGCCACCCCTTGATACCTTAGTAAAAATCTAGTTGATACATTAGTATTAGCTAGAACATGTTGAGAAACATTATGCTTAGACAAAGCTTAGACCAAAAATATTTAATTTGGAAAATTTAGCTAAAAGTTCAACTATGATTTAAAATGATTCTATGGTATTATATTTACCATAGAATTTATAAAATAATTTGACTTGTTAAACAAAATAAAAATTGGTTTGGACTTGGGCGAAATGGATGTTTGGATGGGTGCATGTTCATGCATGGGATCGATTCATTTATATGATCGAGGCTCAGGGTTTTATTGGAAGTTGCCTAAGTTAATTAAGAATCGGTATTCGAGTTGCATCTTGTTAAGCCCCACCGTACTACCATAAGTCTTGTGTGGGCAAAGCCTGGCTAAATAATTTGTATCATTTCACCGTGGTTGTGCCATCTGGTTGCGTGGGTGTCTTTATAATCTACTCTTATGTATTCCCACATGGTGCAAGAGGGGGCTTAAATCCGGTGGGTTTCTATCCAAAGGAAGTGAAACCTTAGCGAAGCGGGATTACAGTGAGATGGTACATTGTAAATGCCTTATGATAATCACTTAGTCGCATACCTACGGAAGTGTGTGAGCGGACAATATAATTGATTATTTCTTGTGGTTGTGGGTAAAGCTGTACAATCTCTGCAGAGTGTTAAGAACTATTCGAATAGCCGTGTCCACGGTCAAGGACATGCTAAGCAAAGTCACTCAAAGTTAGAATTTTTTTTTTGATTTCAAAAGACTTTATCAATTGTTGTTGGATAGTTTATCCATTGGAAAATTAGGCGATTTGCCATATGATAGGAATGTATCCTTCATCACACGTTGATGAATGTTATCTCACTATAAAACTTGAGATTTAGAAAATAAATTTTAGTTATAGAGTAAACTTCTTTAGAACTTAGTATGAATATTTAAATGGAAAATATCGCTTTATGCAAATTGAGCCATATAAGCCTCCCGTAGTTAAATCCTTGCATGCATTATAATATGTTATTGGGTGTAACTTACGGAGTACGGTTGTTTGTGCTCACTCTTGCTTAATACAATTGCTGAGCAAGAGAGGAGTACTACGAGGAGAATGAGAACTTGGACGACTAGGCTACACCTCTAGACGATTGCCTGTGGCGAATCGTGTGGTCTACTTTCTTATGTTACTTTCGCTGTATTTTGCTTATTGGATTTATGGTCCTTTTGTAACAAACTTTAATTATTATCAATAAAAGACGTTTTATGGTTATGCTATCCACTTTTGTTTGACTGTGTACACTAGTTGTTCTTGGACAAGTGTATGAAACACAGAGAATCTGGGATCCTTCGCTCCTAGGTTCGACAACAATGCTTTCACTTTGGCAATGCACAACTCATCTTGTGTTTCACCGATGTACACCACTATCTATTCCACATGCACGCATGCGTGCAAACAACTAATTCAATGTGCTAACAAACACACACATATGACTCGGCACTACTGCTCCTACATGCATGGACTCAACTACATGCATGCGCTCGTCGACGAGATTGTGCTCCGCAGTCGTCGCTAGCTCCACTATGCCCAGCGTCGCTACCGACCCGTCGAGACTGGCTCGCGCCGAGCCGCCAACCACGCCACGTCTCCGACTGCCCATGCCTGCCGTGCAGCTCCGCCGCACTAGCCGCGTCTCTGTAACATCCCAAGTTTGTCTTGTGTTTCAAATGTAAGAAAATGTGTAGAAAATTAAAACTTTTTCTTATATCTTGTAATTCTTGCATGTTCTAAAGAATTCTTGCAAAAAGAATTATGGGAATACAAGTCACAAGTCACTTTGATCTAAAAACCTTGTCTTCCAAAAACAATCTTGTCAAACCTTAAGATCATCATTGGAAAAACTTTTCCTAAGTTCTAGGATTGATGTGTGACATCTCTGAAAATTTTTATAATTTTTAGAAATTGTTTGAATATTTTAAGTGGTCAGTCAAACCTGTTTGAGTTTCAGTCAAACCCTAGTTCAGTACCTTGCAGACTTTTTGGAGAAAAATGCAAGGCATAAAACCTCTAAAAATTTTATACAAAGTCCATATCTTAGTTAGCAAGCTCCTGTAAAAATTTCAGAATTTTTGAAGTTGTTTTGCTACCATTAACAATTCCCCAAAACCCAGCTCAACTCAAAATACAAAATTCAAACCCTAGTCTGAGTCCGACTTGGACTCGAGCTGCACCAGCCTTCTGGCTCGGTTGGACCAAGTCCTTGCCGCACTCGAGCTCGGGGTTGAGTGCGTCGCGTTGAGCCGTTGGATTTCAATCCAACGCCACGACCTCCTACTCTTTTGAACACCAGGAGCTCTGGGCAATCTCAATTGTCTGATTAAAATCTAACTGCCACGACCACCCTAGTCTTTTTCTGCTCTTCTTCTTCCTCGCACCGTGCACTGTACAGTGAGCAGTATGGCTCGGTCATGTCGTGCTCCCTCGTCAACGCCTTCTTGTCGGGCAAGGTCTTTGCGGTGTGCTTTCCCAAAGCCGTGATCCGCGCTGCTCCTCCCATTTCTAGTTCTGTCGCGGCTGGAGCTCTCCCGTAGCTCACCGCGGGGCCCCCTTCCTTTGTGCTGTTGCTCACTAATCTCATAATGCCCCCGAGGACCTCCTTTGGCCCTCTTCCACTCACAGTCACCCCCAGCTCACCTTCTGTTTGTGGAGCTCAAAACTCCAGAAATACCAAATCCGCCATTTTCGGGACCTTGGAGCTCTTCGTCGTCATCGGGGCTCTAGTGGTTCTTTAGTCCTTTCTCCACTTAATTTTTGGACCTCTGGTCGTCGTCAAGCTGTGCCCTAACTCCATTTTCGGTTTGCTTCCACAGGAGCAGCTAGATTGGAAATTTCGCGGTTTGCGGCCGTAGGGGGGACTTCATCGTTCCCAACTTCGGTAAGGGTCCTCCATCCAATCCCGTGGTCCTGGACCACGTCTAGGTCTGTGCGAAGCCATCCTGACCATCCTTTTTGCTTCTGGTTGATCAGGATCCCTTATCGTCGTCATCTTCTCCGCCTCCGCCGTTGGTCTTCGCCGCTGGGTATCCTCCGACTTCCTTCGGACCTCTTCGGTGCTCTGGTGAGTTCGCAATACCACCCTTTAGCTCGAGCACTAGCTGGATTAGGTCGTAGTGGTGCCTTTTTGTATTTTCGTTTTTTACCGAAAGGTGTCCTCCGCCCCTCTCCGGCTCGCCGGCGATTTAGGCCAGCTCCGCCGCCGAGAGTGCTCCCATTAGGTTCGCAATAGTATTAGGAACGTTTTGGTGTAGATGGTTCGCGTCGCCGTGGCCTTGGTCGTCGGCGACGTGCTGGCAACCAAATCACGGTGGTCTGTACTTTGTCGAATTTTCGACAAGTCCCCAGACCTCCTCGGTGTAATCTCAGCCGTTGAGGACCTCCTCAAGTTTAGATCTGAGCCTTAGACTTCTTTCTGAAAAGCTTTAGTCTTAAGACCTTCCCTAGTTTAATCTCAGCCGTTGATGACCACCTCAGATTAGATTTGAGTCGTAGGATCTTTCTTTGTAAAACCTTAAGCGCCAGGACCACCCCTTTTTTGATCCTAGTCGTTTAGGATCATCTCGATCTAGATCCTAGTTGTAGAGCCTTTTTTGGTAAAAGCTCTAAGTCTCAGAACCTCTTTAGAGCAATCTTGGCCGTTAAAGGATCTCCGTGGTGTAGCCCGGAGCCGTTAGATCTTTCTTTGTGAAGCCTTTAGTCGCAGGACCTCCCCCTAGCTTAGATCCCACTGTTAAGACCTCCCCTAGGCCGAATCTTAGCCGTCAGATCACCCTCGGTGTTTCATGCACCACCATGGTTATTTTGTGAAAACCACCCCCAGGGTCCTCTTTGCAAAGGACCACCCCCTGGTCCTTGTAAAGAGAACCTCAAGACCTCCCTCCGCTTGATCTGAACCGTTTAGGACCTCCCTAGGGTGATCTGAGCCGTCCAGATCTCTTTTTGTTAAAACCTTGTCTTTGAGGACCTCCTTGTGTAAATCTTGACCGTTGAAGACCTCCCCCGCGAGATCTTAGCTGTCGGGATCTCCTTTATTTAGATCTGTCGGGTAGGACCTCCTCCGAGTAAATCTAGGCCGTTCAAGACCTCCTCTGGTAGATCTTGACCGTCCCAGACCTCCTCCGTAGATCCTTAACCTTAGGACATCCCCATCAGCTCTGGACCGTTAGATCTTGATCCAACGGCCCGGACCTTCTCGGCGCATTTAGAGCTCTAAGTGCTCCGATCTCTTTTTCACCGTCCATCTCACGATCGGCGGCTCAGATCGAGAGTGCATTCAGACTTTCGAATGTGTTTGTGCTCTGAGCCCTCCATCTCTAGATCTGCGGCTGTGGATGGTGGATACGTTCGGACCTCCGATTGTCCCGCTCACCTTGGGTGATGAACCCGAAGGTCCGATTGTTGGCCCGATCTTTCGATGAGAACGATAAGTTCGGTAGGCGTCGCTCAACTCTCACGATCCTAGCTACGAACACGCAAGGCTCGAAACCACGCAATCGTTGAACTGCTCGACAAGTCGTTATCAACCGTGCACGAATACCCGGATGACCTGACCACGAAGGTCGATTCCTGCATACACCGAAGAAGCACGCAAGAACAAGATAAATAAGCAATCTAAAATTGCAAATATGAATTGAAATATTTGAATTGAGTTGGGATTCTGAATAAGGATCTTAATTGGGTGGTCTAGTCGACACACGCAAAAGATACAAGTTGCAACGAAGGCAAACTAAACATAAACAAAATCCAAGAAAACTAGAGGGGGTGCGGCCTCCTTAAATAGGGGATGAGGAGCCACACAACTAATAGAACTAGCGGGGTGGGATTAAACTCGCGGGTACTGTTCACGTGAACAGTAACCACACCCCCAAGTGGCCCGATGGCAGATGGGCCGAGTTCAGTATGATTACAAAGCCCAGATTGGCCCAAACAATTGATATAACGTCTTCTTTTGATTATTACGATCAGTCCAGAAGGAATTTGAAGATGAGGCCGGATCCGTTGGAAAGAGGACGAAATAAGCTTTCAATCAAGTACTTGTGGACCTCAAACGGACACAGTATGAGAAAGTTATGCCTGTTTTAAGTTGATGCTGTCAGCTGATTTTGGAGGCCGAACTGATTCCAAAGCAGGTCCACTCAAACCGCTTGCTTCTCTTGGACCAAAAGTGACATGGTGCTTATAATTTAAGTGAAGCGTACGAGCTCTTATACTTAGAACATTAAACATAGCAAATATGGTTGTATCCATAGAGGTCATGTCCTCATCATCCTCCCTTTCTTGAAAACAAAGCCGTCCTCGGCTTTTGATAAGCTGAAAATAGGGTAACAAAGAAGCCAAAGTGTATGCATGATATATGTATATGTCATCTGCTTTTATGATTCTTCGTTGTTGCACAATTAATGTTAGACGACAGCAGCGATCATAAAAGATCATTGTATTAGTACCCCAAGAATAATCATATATGTTAATGAGCAAAACAAAATTTCTCACATAGCAATTATTGCAACTAGTTTTGCACATATAAGTGAAGTATTTATGCAATTCAACTCTCTGAAGTTGTAAACTTGCAGTGGTAGCACATATGGGCAAATCTACAACTTTTGGAATCAAACACAGTTCATCCATATTATCATATTTCGAACGAGCAATAGCAAATTCATCTAGCAAGGGTGAAAGGATGTGTAAATTCTTCCATACTTCAACATCTTGATGCCGATTGTCCACACTAGATGGTGCAATAAGAGATAAACACATGGGCATTGAATGTTCACTAAATTTTAATTTTCTCTCATAATGAACAAGATTCGGCACATAATAATTGTTGTTCAAAACAGCAAGCTTCAATTCATCTATGTAATCACAAGTTATGCTTATTCGATAAACAAGAAATTGATTGTCTACACCATAATCTCCAATCAAATTAAACTTATACCCAGGGGTGTATGCACTAGACAAACATTTTGAACATGCGATTTCAGAAACTTTCTCCATAGCATGTGACAATTTCATAGGTGAATCCAACATAATGTAATACAAAGAATCCGTAGGAGAAATTCTAGTCAAAACTTCTTTATGTCTAACCAATTCCACGTGATCATTATATGTGATTAACTCATCACATGAATCACTCAAAACAGTAGGCAATTCAATTATTTCATCACATGGTGCACTCAAGTCGATGTGTAAATCAATAATTTTATCACATGGTGCACTCAAATCAATGCATCAGTATTCTCTACTTGAAATATGTGCATATCGAATTGTTTTCCACTAATTTTGCTCTAAAATAGCACGAACAGTGGACAATTGTAGTTTTTCACAAGCATACTCACCTTGAGTGATGATAGCACCATAATCTTTACCTTTTTGGCTCTCCTCAGATGATGTAGGTGCATCCATCTCCTCATCTTCCTTCTCAACCAATGGAGTCGATGGTTCAATCAGCTCATTCTCCTCTTTGGCATGGTTCTCAACTTCCTGCAAATTATTAGTCACAGAAAAAGACACAAACATAGGTTTGTTCTCATGTTCCCTATCATCAAGCATTCTCAATTTCTCCTCAATCTGACGTTCAACCTTACAAGCAAGTATAAACAAATGAGGGAGATAATTACATTCTTTGTGAACAAGAATGTCCTGAATTTCTTTATTAAACCCACTTAAGAATCTATTCTCTGTAGCTTCAACATGTTCCTCTAAGCCACAACGCAACAAACGAGTTTTTAATTCATGATAGTATTCCCTTACAGTTCTACAACGTTGTTTTAAACGTTGTAATCTAGCTAACAAATAATCAGCATGATATTTAGGAACAAATTCATCTCTCAAAAGTTTCTTTAATGCATGCCATGTTTGAGGCACTCTTCCATGTCTACGTAGATGCTTCCACCAAAGTAATTGCATCTTCAATAAAAACACTAGTGGCAGCTTTAATCTTTTGCCTATCGGACAAATCATAATATTCAAATTCTTTGTCTAAAGCTATCTCCCACCAATATAGGCATCAGGATCAAATTTACCGAGAAAAGAAGGCATAGTGAGTTTAGTTTTACAGCACGTACTATCACATTCATGTACCTCCGTGGTGGATAATCGCATCTCAGCGTGCATCTCCTCGTGGACTTTCTTGCGCCCCGCTCAATGGCTCGAAGAAGACGTGGATCTATCTTGTAATCATCCCGTGAACCTGCCATAGTTAGTATAAAACAAGGGAACAAATCGCAATGTATATGTCCCTATGAACTACTAGGTTCTAGAGTTTTCAACAGTCACTCCACTCAACCTTTTACCAAGTTCTTACAAGCTCTTACCAATGTAGCAAGGAAGTGGTACAACCGGTGGCTGGTTCGTGATACTCTCACCTGTGAATAGTCCAACGATTGCGAGGAATGACACCTGCTGAGTTAGTAGGAAGTGGAGCTTGGAAGGCTTCAATATAGTAGCAAGGATCAGCAATAATCAAATCAGTTAATGCAAGTTGAAAGATTGTTCAAAGTACTAGCCAATGTTGCTGATCCTAGCCTAATCAAAGCTAGCTAATCAAAGCCCGATATAGAGAAGTGTATGTACGCACACGCAACGATCAATGTGGCTTGATGTAAGCAAGGAAAAATCTCACAACAAGTGCTAGGAGAGACGCTAGCCAACTACTCAAACCTCTTTCTATGGGCACAAGATTGTTTGCGCGATGTAGAGCACAAAAACAGAATAACGTGCAACGTAAACAGCCCTCTAGATTGAGCAAAAACAATAGCTAGTCTCAAATGATGACAAAAAAAAGTTTTATATGGCTTATATATACTATTCTGAAAGCTTTCGACGAGATCTACAACTTTCCAGTTGAGGCGAACTCCAAATTCCGAAAGGAAGATCGAAGGAAACGGTAAAATCGAACTGAAAACTTGCGACACGAATTCAGGGCCGAAGATGGCCGATTTTGGGGCACTTGGAGGGCGACTAGTGGCTTATATGGAAAAAATGTGCCTCGTCATTATCTTCGAAACGAGCACAAGAACGTCAAAAACGGACACCGTATGCAAAAGTTATGCCCGTTTTACTGAAGGTGTCTCGGATACGGAATTCTACTCGGACTCGAATCCGTCTCGGGTTTAAATTTGAAACTGCTATATCTTTCAAACCCGTGGGCCAAACTTGCTGAAATTTTTTGTGGAAGCTTTTGGTTATATGTAGAAGGTATCTACCAATTTTCATGCACTTTTCTTATCTCTTTTTTTTTCTCTTTTTTTTTTTTTACCGCGGCTTTTGTTCTATGCGGCTGCCTCTTTCTCCTTCTAATATTTGGTCGGCCCTAAGGTTTTCCGTAAGTCACAAATAACATGAATTCTCCAAAAATATCACAGCAACCCTCTTTTTAGATGAACAACAGTACGGATTTTCTATTTTTTGGTGCGGATTAGAGGAGTTCTAACCCACGAATTTTCTGTTTTGGATGCACAAACTAAGAACCCTAAACGAACGATCAAGCAACGCGAAGGAAAACACGAGAAGCAATCTATACCATGACTAACTAGACAATAACTAGAGCTAAAGATCAGCAACTAGACACGACGATGCAACCAATGATTCAACAAGCAAAATACCGAAAAGAAAAATTGCAATAGCTCAAAGGGGTTCGGACAGGGATGATAGATGCAATAATTTTTTGGGCAATTTTCTGGACTCTAGGTATGAAAAATGAATCTACTACTAGAAAACTGAAAATTCTCACCGATCAACTGAAGCTCTGATACCACCTGATGAACCCGAAGGTCCGATTGTTGGCCCGATCTTTCGATGAGAACGATAAGTTCGGTAGGCGTCGCTCAACTCTCACGATCCTAGCTACGAACACGCAAGGCTCGAAACCACGCAATCGTTGAACTGCTCGACAAGTCGTTATCAACCGTGCACGAATACCCGGATGACCTGATCACGAAGGTCGATTCCTGCATACACCGAAGAAGCACGCAAGAACAAGATAAATAAGCAATCTAAAATTGCAAATATGAATTGAAATATTTGAATTGAGTTGGGATTCTGAATAAGGATCTTAATTGGGTGGTCTAGTCGACACACGCAAAAGATACAAGTTGCAACGAAGGCAAACTAAACATAAACAAAATCCAAGAAAACTAGAGGGGGTGCGGCCTCCTTAAATAGGGGATGAGGAGCCACACAACTAATAGAACTAGTGGGGTGGGATTAAACTCGCGGGTTACTGTTCACGTGAACAGTAACCACACCCCCAAGTGGCCCGATGGCAGATGGGTCGAGTTCAGTATGATTACAAAGCCCAGATTGGCCCAAACAATTGATATAACGTCTTCTTTTGATGGTTGCGATCAGTCCAGAAGGAATTTGAAGATGAGACCGGATCCGTTGGAAAGAGGACGAAATAAGATTTCAATCAAGTACTTGTGGACCTCAAACGGACACCGTATGAGAAAGTTATGCCTGTTTTAAGTTGATCTTTGTCAAAGCTGATTCGAGGCCGAATCGATTCCAAAACAGTCCAGCTCAAATCGCTTGCTTCTCTTGGACCAAAAGTGACATGGTGCTTATAATTTAAGTGAAGCGTACGAGCTCTTATACTTAGAACATTAAACATAGCAAATATGGTTGTATCCATAGAGGTCATGTCCTCATCATTGGGTCGTTGGATATAGATCATCGGTGGAGATCTTGGCTGTTAAGACCTCCTCGGTAAATCTTAGCCGCCCAGACCTCCCATCCTTTAGATCTCACCGTCCAGACCTCCTTCGCTAGATCTTTAACCTTAGGACCTCCTCGTGGAGCTCTGGACCACCAGATCTTGATCTGACGGTCACGACCTCCTCAGTGCGCTTGGAGATCCTCCGCGTGCGCTGCGCATGTCCTGGTCGGAGCCGTTGGATCCAATATCTACGGCTTGGACCTCCTTAGCGCGCGTTCACGTGGGCACTGTGCTCCCGTGGGCCGTAGCCGTGCGATGAGAGATCGACGACCACGACCTCTTCTTTTCGTTGGTTCTGTTGGACCACCCGAGAGCTCCAAATTGTTCTAAGTATTTTGTTGTTTCAATGTTCAAATGTGCGTAACTTTATCATTTTAGCTCCTTTTTGAATTATTCAAATTGCATTAGCTCTGTCCTAAAGTAAACCTTAATCTGAGAATGAATTTAGACAAGGTTCTGTACTAGAAATTGATTTGTGTTGTATTAAATGCTTAACATGAAACCATGTTTAGAAATTAATTCAAATTTGTAAAATGCATAACTTTTTCTGTATAACATCAAACTGAGAAAACTCAAGCCTGTAAAATTCCTCTGTTAGCATGCTTTTATATGAAATAGGTTTTGATCATGTTTATATTTCTGAATAATGATATGTGCTAGTTTTACAACTTAGAAAAATCATAAGTAAACCATTTTAACTCCAAATTGAGTAAACTCAACTTTGCTGATCTTAGGGTGTCATAATCTACCTACCATAAAAATTTCAGGTTCTAGATAATTCTATAAATTTGTGCCATGAACAGTAACCGAAATGAATTTAAATTGAATTTTTCAGGTTGAGAAAGTTTGTTTAGGCCATAACTTTTTCATACTTAGTCCAAATGACTTGATTCTTGTTTCTAAATTCATTTAAGATCATGCCCTTCCTGCTGTATAAATTTCATGGATTTTGGATGACTTTGACTTTTGAGTTTCTTACGGTGTTCTTCGTTTTTATTGGATTTCTCGTTCTTTCGATAGGTTCCGACGATTGTATTGATTTGCTTGAGTGATCCTCTGCAGCAACCCTGTGATCTTCATCAAGGCAAACAGTGTAACACCATTTGATCATATTTCTTCTATTATTTTTAAAAATCTAATATCTTGTTTGTAAAAACTAAGTATGCATGCTTCTTGTGTCAAAGTTAATTTTTGCCGATTAGAGGTAGCTAATCCCATTGCATAGTTTCTCTGAAATTGTTCACCCCTGCCACTACCATAGGTTAATATCCTCACTGGTGAATTAGAGCCCGGTGAATGATTTATGGTCTTTTTATTATCTTTGCGATATGATGCTTAACAATGCTTAGTTACCGGTAGAATTGGGCGGTTATCGACTTAGTCGATGACCTTGATCACAAAACTTATTATTGCTTATGATCTATATCTTGTGCCTTGTTTATTTGTGAAAACTAAAAATAAAAACAAAATAATTTCGACTTGGGCACAATGGTAAGATGGTGTGCTTTTGGGTGTGACTGGAATGGTGCCCGAGTCATTAAGGACCGAGTTACTTGCGCCACCGTATTGAGCAATTTGCGTGCTAACCACACTAGAGGGATATGTGACCTCTCTTGATTAAGTACTTTGGAGGGTGTTAATTAATGAGTCACGTGGTGGGTTGTATATTAACTATATGCAACATGGACAAGTTTGTAGGGAGGGGAACACCCGCCTAGGCCGGTGTATCCTACTCTACGTATGTGTCCTTTGTGATCCATATTTCGCCGGCAGATCACTAAGGGTTAACCCCCATGCGTGCGGCTCTTGATTAGCTCAATCCATTGGAAATGTCTCGTAGGACTTAGCCGTGCCGGCATACCAAAGGAAGTGTGCTTAATAGCTTGGCAAAAAGGCGGTCTGAAGTGTGGGTATATTGGTACACCCCTGCAGGGTTTTGAACTATTCGAATAGCCTTGTCCTAGGTTATGGACACGCTCGGATACGCCCCGTGAGAACTAGACTACAACCTTTTAAATTAAAATTTGACATGAGTGGTATGAATGGGTAATTCGTGCTATGGTTGTGATGGCTATTGGGTTAGTCATCTCCAGGATGTCTTTATGTTATTACATTATTGTCTCGTTGTTATTTATGCAAATAAAATTCAAATTGTTAAAACTGCCTTCAAACTATTACTTATTGCAAATAAAACTTGCTTTATGCTGAAAATTAACCTTGAGCCTTCTCCTTTGATTAAAGCCTGCATGTAGTAGTAACTAGGTTTGTTACTCGTAAGTCTTGCGAGTATATTTTTGTACTCATTTGCTTTGCTTATTTGTTGCAGAAGAGGTTGATCCCCAAGGGATCGACTTTTGTGAGTTGTGTTGTGGTGTGCACGACTAGCTTGGCGGCCCGGTCGGTTTGCCTTGTGGGTTATGGCTAACCAGTCGACTTTTGGTTAAAGCCATCTTATGGCACCTTTTGCTTCCGCTGTTAAGGATACTTGATGTCTTTCAGCTGGTCGGCTCTTTTGTAATAACTTTATATTATGTATCTATTTTGCTAGACTTGTTATATAGTGATGTATGGAATTGATGCATACTTTTATAATGGTGTATGTGTGCTGCAATTCTGGGAAGCACATGTCCATCGAGGCACAGTGTATTTTGTTTGTGATGCTAGAGCCAATGGAAGGCTAAGTATTACAAGCTAAATAAACCGAGGTCTCACAGTCTCATGCCGACACGCTGCTGGGAGCCGCCACGTGCGCCCATCCGCTGCACTGCTCTCCTGCTGAGCCACCACCATGCGCGCTCCGCGCCATAGCACAATCGGCCGCCACGCCATATATACCACCTCAGGAGTTGAGATCTCCTCTCCCGGTAGCAGCCAGGATTTTAAACCTGGAGCTCTGATACTAATTGTTGGCTCAAACCGAAGAAGACAAAGCTCGCGCTCGGAAGAAGCCAACCACGACGATCGGCAGAACGCTCGGCACGTTCGACAGAATGTTCGGATGGCGCTGGAAGCACACGCGCGCTGGAAGTTAATGCTTGACCGAAGTACACGCACGTACTGGAAGCGATCACGCTGGAAGCCGAACGAAGATGCAGTCGCACGAACGCAGGCTGCGAAGCAATACACATGCTCTGGAACTCACAAACGCGCGCGAAGCGACATAAAGATTTTTTGGTGCTGCATGTGGCTGCGTTTTCTGTTTTTCTATTGCTTCTTCTGATCAAACGACTATTTATATCTTGAACGGATTCTACGTATTTTGAAGGGATATCACATAAACTTTAATATCCATAATAAATATTATCTAAATGCAAAACACAAACTCTCCTTAAATTTTAAATATGTCATATACATCAAGATTACCTAACAATCGGCACATATGATATCTGCTTGATACTCCTGGGTCTTCTGAAACCGAAAACCACAGGGGAAAATGTGTATACGCAGGCAATACCTAAACGTTGCTTGCTATCTTGGCCTATTTTCTGAAATTCTTTATCGGTTTCAGTCCAAAATATATATATAAACAGGCAGGGGCCATTATTAGTGTCTATATTTATTTCTTCAGCATATATTATCCTAACCCGAATCTCTTTATGTAACTTCAGGTGCATGCAGGCATTACGTGAACGTTGCTGGCTATCTTGGCCCCTGTTTTCTGATTATTATTTTTGTCGGTATCAGTCCAAAAAATAGATTAACAGGCAGGGCCATTATTAGTGTCTATATCATTATGTTTTCATCTTATGTTATCCTGGAGATATCCTGACCCCGAATACCAGCCGTATCCTTATGCTCGTTTCTGGGTATATACATATATAAAAGCCTTCGTGGTCATACAAATATGCAGTACGGCCTGGACTCGTGCCAGGATAAAAGAATCGTAATTTTTTTTTGTTGTAGTTGTTCAGTAAGCAAATCTTGAAGGAAAATATTATGTTCTTACCTAACAATGATCTGGAATATGCATGATTGCTGCCTGCTGGGAGATGGTGTTATATCTTTCTTTCTGCAAAAGAAAAGAGGGATTTTTTATAGCTAAAACCTGCATAAATAAAAGCCGTGGAAGGAATAACTACATGCAGGCCAAAGCAAAATCTATATATATTGCTTGCTGGATCACCAGTTTATTGGCAGATGATGACCATCAACATCACGGGATCGCGAGTCTCTCGTGACTGATCTCATCTCTGCGCAGCATTCAAAATGGAGCTAGACTTTGACCCACTCAAATAATCTTTTCTTTTCCACTAGAAATTCCCAACATTCACTATATAGTGATGATCATAGGCTAAGTACAGGGTGCGTTGTGACAAATACTAGTCCCTCTGCTTAGCAAAGGAAAAACAATTCTGCAATTCTGTGGATATCTGCAAGAAGCACATAGCCAGCCAAGGTCAGTGAAGGCCTCTCACTACAATGAGAGGGCACATGTTTGAATTTTCACTAGGGTGCAATGGGTTTAATTAGGGGTTTTGATAGGGCCGTTCGTGGGCAAGGGCAATAGGGGCGACCGCCTAGGGCCCAGGCCCAGAGGGGCCTCATCCTGCATGCGCATAATGGTGGCCGATCCACTAATTGCAAAGAGTCAGCATGTGCTCTTTTTTAAGATAATAAAGAGAAAAAAACTCTCCGGCCTCTGCATTAAAGATGCACACAACCTATTTTATTTAAAAATTTCAAGTACCAAAACTACCAAAGATAGTTAACAGTGGCTTGAGCCTTACAACCAAAAGACAACTGAAATATAAACTCAATCATTACTAATCCTGTGACTAAACCGCCACCCACGAAAGTTTAAGATTTGCTTCACTACAAACTCCAACCTAGTGCTTCCGGTCAACATAGCCTCTTTCTGGGCCGATTTCTGCAGATTTGCCCACGTATTTAACTAGTGCCCACTCGAAAAGATAACTTGCAAGGGATTAGTGATCATTTTTTTGGGTCAAAAACAACCTCAGTCCCACATAGCACTAGGAGTTGTGACTTTAAATTTTTTGGAATACCAACTAATCGATTCCCAAACAAGTTTGCTATATTCACAGGAGGAGATAAATTAAATGCACATTGAACAGCCCACCATACAAGACGTGCAAATGTACAGTCAATAAAAAGATGTTGAATTGTTTCCTCTTTAATAAAAAAAATAACACTTTTTGCTTCCCCTCCAATTTCTTTTGTATAGGTTATCTTTAGTTAATAAAACCCCTCTTTAGTTAGCATGTGCTCTTGTATAGTAGTACTTAAAGTTCTATTAATAAAGCAAACCTTTCCTTGCAAGCAATGACATATATCTTTGTTCCTTCCATAGCTATCCTCGTGGTCATCAATCTACACAACCATTTTTTGAATTTTTTAAAATAATCTTTTTTCCGGATTTACAGAAATAATACCACTTAATTTTTTTAACAAAAATAATCTCGTATCACCGTACGGTTGGGCGACTTGGTCTAGTTGCCTAACCAGTGTGCGACATGAGTCAAACTCGCGGAACAGTCGAGCGACTTGATCGTTTGCCTCCCAGTCGCCAAACCGTATGGCGACTTGGTCCAAGTCGCCATACGGTTGGGCGACAATGCCACATGTCGCTCCAATGGTAGACCCTAATCTCCCAACGGGATGGCGACTTGGGGTCTTTATATACCGCGCATGCATGTGGTCGTGTGAACAGTCACCATTTCGCAGAGTGACGCCAAGCCAAGAAGAAGAAAAGAAGAAAGAAGAGTAAGGGAGGAGAGGGAGAGGGAAAGAGAGGAAAGGAAGAGGGAGAGGAGGAAAAAAAAGTTTGTTTGCATCGACAACGACAACGGTGAGTTTTCCTCTAGTATTTTTTTATATGCGTGTATTTTTGAAACCATAGTAGGTTAGCAAGCAACATTATGTGTATTGACATATTGTTAGAAAATGAAATAATAGTAGGTTAATTTAAAAATATTAGTTTGGATATAGCATGATTAATATAATTAGTTTGGTAGTTCGTATGGAGGAAAAATTTGTCGGTGAAAACTAATTGCTCCCGGGATTGATGAACGGCAGCGTGTTACTTTTCTATTATATAAATATGTCAATAACCTATGCATACACAAATGGTAGTTTATAGGATGTTAAATACATGTGTTTATTTGCACAATAAAGAACTGATAACATTTTATTTATAATTTTGGTTGGATTAAGGAATTATAAAATACTAAGACAAAAATCACAGATACATGGTTCTAAACCTATAGGAAAATTGCGTGTTTACAACTTGGGTTTCATGAAATTATATATTTATTGCCATTGTGTTTGAGCAAAGTGTTTTTGTGCCACTAAGAACATACCAAATATGGTTTATTAACATTAATGCTTTTAATTTCTGTGTAATTGACAGGGTTCATGCATATTGTTAATAGTTCTAAATAGCCTAGTCTTAGGTTTGCGTGTGAAATCATGGTAGGTTACTGTAACATCCCAAAGTGCTGTTACCCAAAATAAAATAAAATAAAGTTATTGTTTTATTGGATTTTCTGAAATTTGATAGAGTTTCATTGCTTTATTTGAATTTTTGAAATTTTAAAAGTCAAAAGTGAAATTCATTTGAAGTTCTTGAAGTTTTATTTGGTTTGTCTTGAAAAATGAAAACTTATTTAATTTTGAGAATTTTTGATATTTTAAAAGCTTTTTCCTAAATATTTTAATGACAAAATAATTTATTTACAAAATTAAAAGCCAATTATAAGCTGGAAATAATTTTATTAAATCCAAAATGCCTCAGGGAATTTCTATGAATTTTCTCATAATTTTTAGAATTTATTTACTATTTTCTAAAGCCATTTTGAATTACTGTAATTAATTCAATTAGAAAATCAATTAGAAATCCCTAATATGTTTTGGGCCGAATCCTCCTCGGTCCGGCCCATCTCTACTACGCAGCCGCCCTCACCCCTCCCCGGCCGTTGGATCCAAATCCAACGCGCCAGCCGCTCCCCTCTCCCTCTCTCACCCCACCACCCGATTTTAATCGGACGGCCCACAAAACCCTGGCCATGTCACCCTTCTTCCCCACCTCCTCTCTTCCTCTTCGCGCAGAGCCGCACTCGCCGCCATTAGCTCCGAATGGAGCTCCCCGATTCCGCGTCTCCCTCCCTTTTTCTCTCCCTGGAATCGTTCGCATTCAAACCCCGCCATCTCCGCACCCAATTCGGCCCTCACTTACCTTCCTTCCAACCGAAATTCCCTAATTTTCACCGGCGGCCTCGCACGAGCTTCGTACGCTCCATGGCAACTCAGCCCCGCCCGCACCCCCTATAAGTAGCGCTCCGGGTGCGCCTTGAAGCCCTCATCCCAGCGCCCCAAACCCCTAGGCCTCTCCTCTCCTCAATCGTCGTGAAATTGAAGTTTTCCGGTGAGACCCGAGGATTGGATCTTCGTCTTCTCCGGCACCATCAAGCGTTCCCCGGTCACCCCGACCTCACCATCGGCATCCCCATCACCCGTGCCACCTTATGCGCGCACTCACCTGAGCCAGAGACCGTCGGAGCTCCTTCGCCGCCACCAACCGCTTCGCGCCGCCGCCTTCTCCTCGCCGCCGGCCACCTCCGTTTCCCTCCGGCCACCTGGGTGAGCGCACCACGATCCTCACACTCCCCTCTCTCTTTTGGTGCCCTCCCGCGGCAGCCGCGCCACCGTTCGCCGGCGCCATCGGGCCTCGAGCGCGCCGCTCGTCGGCCGACGACGATGGCCATGTGGCGCCACGTGGTCGCCACTTGGCACCAGTGTCGCCAGTCGCCTCCCGCCGCCGCGTGTCCGCCACGCGGCATGCCCGCGCGCCACCCACCGCACCGATTCCCCTTGGCTCGGTGGAACTCGTCCACTGTGAGCCGTGTCTATGACACGTGGGACCCACGTGTCGGAAATTCTTTTAAATCCCAGAAATCAGCTGCTGATGTCATCATTGCGCAATAAAGTCATTTTCCTTTAGAAAAATAATTCCCAAAATTCAGAAAAACCCTAATTTTATCATTTTATGTATTTTCAATCTTCCGAAGCTCATATCTTTTGCATCCGAACTCCGATTGAGCCCATTCAAATTTCTAAATTTGTCTAAATTCAAGATCTAGCTAACTAAACCAAAATTATTTAATTTGGAGTTCATTTGGATTGTTATTTTAATTTTATTTGAATTTGGCTTATTTCGCGATTAGATTTCGACGACTTCGGAGAGTCAGATTTCGACGCCGTTTGAAGAGCTCATAAGAGGATTGATTTTGACTGTATGATCATCGTTATTGTACACTTGGACTACCTGGAGAAAGTACTTGTGAGTACTAGGTGACCTGTTAAGGAAAACAACATCACCCTAGTACTGGGTGATCTGTTAAGGAAAACAACATCACCTCAAGCAAGGCAAGTTATACCTTTGATCATATTGATACCATTATTTTAAATTATTTATATTCTATTTTAAATTATTAATGTATGCATATGTTTGTACAATTATTTTAACCCTCCGTTTTAATTGCCTAGTTACTCCAATTTTCCTTGTATAGCCAATTTGAATATTGAACATGAATACCTTGTTACCACTAGACAAATAGTACTAAAATTAATCATATACTTCGCCAATGCTTAGATCAAATCTTGTATTTGGGAAGTTTTAGCCAAATCTTTCAAATTTGATTTAAATTGGTTCTATGATATTGTTTACCATAGAAGGTTTATAAAATGCTTTTGCTTAGAAAATAAAATGAAAATGGGTTTGGACTTGGGCGAGATGGAAGATTGGTGGGTGCAGGTTTATACATGGGCTTAATCTGGTTAGGGTTAAGGCCTAGGGTTTTATTTGGAAGTTGCCCGAGTCAGTTAAGAACCGGTCTTCGAGCGCATGATGCTACGCCTTACCGTACTACCACAAGTCTAGAATGTGATAGATTTGGCTAAATAATTTGTGATGTCTTAGTGTCATTTGTGCTATATTGTTGGTGTGGGTGTTGGACAGACAGTGGTCCCACCTGACGCAAGAGGGGGCTCCCGGAGGATGGTTAGTCCAATGGCAGCGAAACCTTAGCGGGCATAAATACATTAAGATAAGACATTGTAAAGGCCTCATGATAATCACTTAGTCGCACACCTACGGAAGTGTGTGATGCGGACAGTGCAAGTTGATTATCTCTTGTGGGTAAAGTTGCACAACCTTTGTAGAGTGTAAAACTATTCGAATAGCCGTGTCCACGGTTACAAACATGCTAGCAGAACTACTCAAAGTTAGACTTTGGTTTTGGATTTCAAAAATATTTTGTAAAACAGTTTATAACATGGATGGGTGTCCATGAGAGAAGTTATGGGTTGAAGACCCAGGTTGGTGCCCGTGTTTAAGTTAGTGTTTGGTTGGTGCCTACACTAGCTTTATTATTTCAGTTAAAACTCAATTTTAAATGTTATAAAACTTGAGCTTTTGAACTTAGTATGGTATTTAATGTCAAATGCTGGTGTGCCCAAGACGATTATGTCTGATCGTGGGGCGTTGTTTACCTCCCGGTTTTGGCACAGCCTGCAGGAGACTATGGGGACTCGTCTTACCTTCAGCACGGCCTTTCATCCCCAGACTGATGGCCAGATGGAACGAGTCAACCAAGTATTGGAAGATATGCTCCGTGCTTGTGTTCTTTCTTATGGGAAGAAGTGGGAGAAGTGCCTACCATTTGCCGAATTCTCCTACAATAACAGTTTTCAAGCCAGTCTTGGCATGGCACCTTTTGAGGCATTGTATGGAAGAAGGTGCAGAACCCCACTGAACTGGTCAGAAACTGGGGAGAGGCAGTTTTTCGGCCCAGACTCCATCAATGAGGCCGAAAGCCAGGTTCAGTTGATTCGTGAGCATTTGCGTGTGGCCCAGTCCAGGCAGAAGAGCTATGCGGATCGTCGTCGCCGAGAGTTGAGCTTTGAGCCCAATGACTTTGTGTATATCAAAGTATCACCTTTGAAGGGCCATCAGCGTTTTGGCGTCAAGGGCAAGTTAGCTCCACGCTATGTTGGGCCTTATTGCATCATTGAAAAGATTGGAGCTGTTGCATACAGAGTGGAGTTGCCAGCTACACTTGAGGGGGTGCATGATGTGTTCCATATATCCAATTTGAAGAAGTGCTTCCGTGTCCCAACTGAGGAAGCTCCGTTAGAGGTTCTCAATGTGCAAGAGAATTTGACCTACCGCGAGCATCCCGTTCGTATCCTCGAAGAATCTGAACGGAGAACAAGGAACCGTGTCATCAAGTTCCTTAAGGTTCAGTGGTCGAACCATTCCGAAGATGAGGCAACATGGAAGCGGGAAGATCGCCTTCGTGCAGACTACCCATCCTTCTTCTCCGAGTAAACGGAATCTCGGGACGAGATTCTTGTAAGGGGGGAGAGTTGTAACATCCCAAGTTTCAGACTTGTGTTTCAAATGTAAGAAAATGAGTAAAAATTAAAACTTTTTCTTACATCATGTATTTCCTGTGAGTGCTAAACAATTCTTGTACAAGAGTTATGGAAATACAAAGTTACAAGTCTCTGGATCGAAATCTTAATCCTTCAAAAACAATCTTGTCGAATCCTTTGATCATCTCCAGGAAATATTTTTTCTAAGTTCTTGGGATGGTATGTGACCCCTCTGAAAAATTTCACAATTTTAGAAATTGTTTGAATATTTTTAGAGGGCAATAAACTGCTTGACTTTCAGTCAAACTTAACTAACCTTGTAGAATTTTTGGAGAAAAATGCATAGCACAAAAACCTCTGCAAAATTTACACAAGGTCAATAACTCATCTAGCAAGCTCCTGTAAACATTTCAGAATTTTTGGAGTTATTTTGCTACCTCTAATAAATCCTCAAAAGTCTCTGTCCAATTTAAAACCAAACACGTTCATCGTTCCTTGGTTTGAGCGGACTGCTCGAGTCACTCGTTGGACCCAACCAACTCAATGCACCGATCCTTTTTAAAATGTGCGGTCGATATCGGCCGTGGATCTAAATCAAACGCCCGCATTGATTGTGTCGTTCGACCGCCGCAAGAGCCCATCCATTTGAGCCATTGGATTAAGATCCGCCGCCCTTATTGAATGGGTTGATCGGGTCACCCGAATGTCTCATTTGATCTCAACCGTTCGTTTTTGATCGGGTCGCCCTGATTGTTTGTAGTGTTAGAAACCCTCAGCTGGCGTCATTTAATCGCAGCCGTCCATCTCAGATCCGACGGCCACGATCCCTTTTCGTTGTTCTTCTTCTTCCTTGGGCTCTCCGTGCGGCGCATGCAAGCAATGGCAGGAAGAGAGAGAGAGAGCGGCTTCGCATTGTCACTTCGAGCTTCTCTCGTCAACATCTCTCTGTGGGGCATTAAATGCACCCCAGGCTTTCGACTCTCCCATCCAAATCCTCACTTGCCCCCATCATTTCTTGGTCCATGACCGTAGCATGAGCCGAGCCCACCATGGACTCTTGTTCTTGCTCAAAACCCTAATCCTTCCTCTATATATTGCCCCCTTCGCCCCTCCTGGTGTTCCTTTACACCACCTTTAGCTCCTTCACTTTTGGAGCTCAAGACCTCAAAAACCCCTAATGCACCATTGTTGACCCGAGAAGCTCCATTGGTGATCTTGGTGTCCAGTGGTTCATCTTCGATCTTTCTTGTACCCTTTTGAACTCCTCAACTTCCTTTGCATTTCCTCTAACTTAATTTTGGGTTGCATTCACCGGAATCACTCAATTTTAAGTTTGGAGATTTTCGGCCGATTTCACCCCCTTTCTTCTCCAACTCCGGTAAGTGGTTCTTTTTGCAATTACTTACTTGTGGAGCTTCTAGGAGCCACAATGTAGCTATTTTGATCACCCATCGGTGTTCATTTTGCTCAGGTTGTCATTTTCATATCATCTTCCTCGGCTCCGGGGAACTCTATCGTGTCCAAGTCTCTCCGGCCATCTTTGAAGCTCATCTCAGTTAAGGTAGCTTCTATTTAGTCCCTAGAAGTGATGGCACTCGCTTTCTTGGACTTCAACGGAGCTTTTTGCCGTTTTCATTTTTGGCCGTAAAAGCCCCATCCTTGTTTTCCGGCTCGCCGGCGTTCTAGACCTCCACCGCCGGCGAGGTCATCACCATTAGGCCCGCATCACTATTGCGAGTCCATTTTGGAATTTGGTTGGCGCCGCCACGGCCGGAGTCGCCGGCGACAAGCCGTGGATTGCACTCGGGTTTTGCCGGCCGAAGCGCTTGTTTTCGTCAGATATTTAGGACACAGTTAATGCCTAATCGTAATCAATCATTAGAAGTATTAATTGTGTCTTAATCTGGCCTAATGTCTCACTGACATGTGGGCCCAACCCCCTGTAATCCCCTCGTGGCGCTAATCGGTGCGTTAGGACATCATTAATGTCTAATCATTGGTTAGCTAAGTGTCGGCATTAATGGTCGCGGGATAACCCCGTACACGCCAAGTGGGCCTCGCCCCTAAATCCATCTCTGTGAAAATCTTTAGGACACATTAATTACTAATCATCACTAATCATTGGTTATTAGTATTTAATTAGCTCTCCTAAAATCGTCGGGTGTCTCGCTGCCTTGTGGGCCTGAGTGCCCTGTGCACGTGTGTTAAAGCCCCACGGGCAAGACCGTAGTCGCTGACAGTGGGCCACGCGTGTCAAAGCTCCTGTTCACATCGAGAACGGCCCAATCTTTGTCGACCGCCGATCTCGCGATCAACGGCCTAGATCCGGTGACTTCGACCTCGAAACCCCGACGCCCCGGATCGTTGATCTCATGATCTACGGCCGAGATTCGTGTGCCGCTCGAGTCACCCGAATGAACTTCGCGCTCGGGCCGCCATCTCCGCATCGTGGTGAGATTGAGTGAAATGTTCGGTCACCCGAATGTCTCCCTCTCGTGGACCGTTGGATCTAGATCCGACGGTGGGCCTCTCGGAGGTCGCGCGCGTGGGCCGTTCGATTTCTTATCTAAGGCCCGATTAGTCCACGCCAATTCTTTTCGGTTAAGTTTATCTATATCTCAAGAAGTATTTGTTTATCTTCAAAATTGTATAAAACTTTAGAAATTCATATCTAATTCAAAATAGATTCTTTTTAATGAATCCAATCAGAATGAATTTGTATTTCACTAAAGTTTAATTTAAAAATACTTTTAGCTATGCTTCTGTGGTAGAAAATTATGTAATCTTTAATAGCTTGTTTTCAGCCATTTTTGTATATTCTAGAATTGAATTAAAACTTGGAAAATGCATATCTTTTTCTGCATATCTGCAAATTGAATGGTTTCAACTTTGTTAATTTTGTTATTTACTAAACTTTAATCTAAAAATGGTTGTAGGCCTAAATCAGCACCAGAAAAATATGTTGATAGATTTAACCTTATTGGTACCATTTAAAAATTCATTTAATGTTGTGAAAGACACAAGTAATTCCCTGAATTTCTAAAATGTGTGAACTCAATGTTGTTAAATCCTCCTATTAACAAACTTTAATATGAAATAGGTTTTAAACATGTTTATGTTTCTGGAAAATGTAATGTGCTAGGTTTACAACTTAGAAAAATCATAAGTAAATCATTATAACTCCAAATTTAGTAAACTCAACTTTGCTGTGATTAAGATGACATAAACTACCTACCATAAAAATTTTGGGTTCTAGATCATTATAGAAATTTTTGTCATGAACAGTACCAGTAATTAATTTAGAGAATTTATAGGCTTAGAGAACTAGTTTTAACTATAACTTTTTCATGCTAATTCCAAATGAAGTAATTCTTGTTCCTGAAATTGTCTAAAATCAACCTCTTGCTGTTGTATAAATTTCATGGGATTTGGATGTCTTTTGCTGTTGAGTTTTGTTTGGTGTTCTTCGTTCTTATTAGTTTTATCGCATTTTCGCGTTAGGTTCCGAAGATTATATTGAACCTGAGAATCCTCCTCTGCAGCAAGAGCAATTCCAGCAAGGCAAGCAGTTTGATCATGTTAATCCCTGTAATTTCAAGTATTTATGTTGTTTGCAAATTCTATGTATGCATTGCTAGTTTGTGTTAAACTATTGTCGTTAGTCGACCTAGTAGATGCATTTCCTTAGACAAATGATTATCCTTTACTACCATGAGCCTAAGTTATTTCTGTGATTTAGAGTTCGTGGATGAACTCTTGTCACTTAGTAGTTTTGCGGATTAATTGCTTAGCCATGCTTAGCTTCCGGTAGAATTGGGCGGTTATCGACTTGTCGATAACCTTGATCACATAAAACTTATTATGACTTATGATTTCAGCCTTGTGCCTTGTTTACTTGTGAAAACTAAAAATTAAAAATAAAATAATTTAGACTTGGGCACAATGGTATGTTGGTGTGCTTTTGGGAACGGTGACCGGGTCAACAAGGACCGAACATCTTGTTACACTAAACCAAGCATTTTTGCGTGCTAACCACACTAGAGGGTATGGGACCTCTCTTGACTTAGTACTTTGGCGTGTATTGGCCTCAGGTCGCAGGGAGTCGCATATTGGCCTCAGGTCGCAGGGAGTCGCAGGAGGGATGGTGTTGGGAGCATTGTAGCGTCCGACAGGCTTCCCCTGGGATGGCTGGTTGCCTTTCGGCTTGCAATGTAAGCGTATGGATTCCGATCCATACGAGCGGCTCGTGGTTAATACACAATATTGGAAAACGTCTCGTAGGACTTAGTCGTGCTTGGTATACCTTCTAAGTGTGCTTTTGTGGCTTAAAGGCGGTCAAGTATGGGTACATTGGTACACCCTGCAGGTTAAAACTATTCGAATAGCCTCGTCCTAGGTTATGGACACGCTTGGCAAGGTCTTTCAAGAGTTAGACTACAACCTTTTAATTAAAACTTGATGGGTGGTACGAATCAGGGAATCGTGCTATGTTGTGGTGGCTATCGGGTTAGTCACCTCTAGGTGATTACTTGTATTTATCATTAATTCGCTGTTATTTCAACCATAAAATAAATTTGTAAACTTGCTTTCAAAGGTACTACATTATTGCAAATAAAGTTGGCTTTGTGCAAATGAGACATATAACCTCCACTTAAATAAGCATGCATGTAGTTTATGAATAGGTCTGCTATTCCACACGTCAGTCTTGCGAGTACCTTAGTGTACTCATTGTTTTTGCTTAAATATTAATTGTTGCAGAGGAAGAAGGTGAGCCCCAAGGGCCTCACTTTTGTGAGCTGTGTTGTGGCAATATTCGGGGCGACTAGCTTGGCGGCCCGGTCGGTTGCCTTGTGGGTTGTGTTGGCTAACCGGTCGACTTTTGTTCTTAGCCATCTTATGGCATTTTCCTTCCGCTATCATTCTTGTATATCATGTTATTTGGCCGATTGGCTCTTTTGTAATAACTTTACTTTATGTATGTCATTGTTGAACTTAGTGTTAAATGTTATATGGAAATGATGTATGATTTTGTGATGATGAGCATGTGCTGCAATTCTGGGAAGCACATGTCAATCGAGGCTTAGGATATTTAATTAGTAATGCTAGAACCATATGGAGGTTAAGTATTACTAGTTAAATACCTCGGGTCCTCACATTGGGAGTGTTAATCCCGGGTCCTGACAGTTACTTTCGAAAACATGGTAGGTTTTGATATAAAAAATCAATAGACTTATGCAAGAATACAACTTATTTTCCAGAATTTCTGGAGCTACGTTATAAGTAATTGAACTTGTCCTAATTGCTTTGAAAATTGATTTGCAGGTATGGCTCACGACCGTAGTGGTTCGGGCTGGCATTTTGGCCTACTGAACCGACTGGTCGACGCACAGCACCGAGTGAGCCATCACGTCCCGCATCCGGTTCGCGGGGACGACGCGGCTGACTTGGGGGTGGTTCGTACGCGGACACCTCGACGGGCTTGGAGACTGGACCCACGCTGGGTAGACAGGTTTGTCCGCATGCTTTGCCACCTCTTTTGTGTCATGCCCGCTACGTACTCACTTCTTGGTGCTTTGCAGGCTGAGCCATGCCGGTCTTCTACTTCTCGCACGGATGGTGGAGGCCACCGAAGAGGACGGCGCTCCGATCGAGGACGACGGGGAGGTCCAGGGCGGTCCGGAGCGGTCATGACGGTTCCCGTTCTACCGGTCGCTCCTAACAGCCCTAGTGGACCGGTGACGGCCCGAGACGCACACCTTCCACCTCCCATTCGGGGAGATGGACCCCACTCTGTAGGATGTCACGATGCTACTTGGCCTGCCTATGACGGGAGCCCCTGCATTCCCGCCGGACATGCCTGTCAACTGGTGTGATGCCCTGCTGGGCAGGTTTCAGGGTGTTCTTGGGGCGAGGCCACGCCACCGTACTATGACTTCTCGGAGCGACAGTGGCATGGCCCGCCCCTGCGGTGGCTTTCGTAGTTTCGGGTACGTATGCTACCTATTTACCATAATTAGAGATACACTTTCCAAGCCATATGACATATGATGGGCTTACTAATTTTTCGTTTGTGGTATATATCTGGAGAAATTCTAAAGGATTTTGGGTCCCATTGAATTTATCCATATTGGCCGGTCGGAACCTAATTGGCCAACGATACCGAGCCTCACGAGAAGGCTCGACACCGTGATAGTTTCGTGGCGCCTTCTTTGAAAAGGTGCCGGATTGTAATCGGTTGGAGACCGATTTCTAGGAACAGATTGTCGGTGCTCCAATGTCCCGATTCGGTCATGGACGTTAGTAGAACGCCTCCGATCGCTTACCTGGTTTAGGTGATGTCGAAGATCACCAGGTCCAAGCGATTGCTCCTCTCGACGAAGTGAGGGTGAGGATTCCTGGAATAGTCTCCTCCCCTCATGACTTGTTGGTCGGAATCGTCGAGGTGGTCGCGGTGTCAACTGATCTTCAACACGACCATGCAGGCCCCTGCTTCGGGAAGAATGCTGCGATGAAGTTATGGTCTGACTTTGCGGGTGCCTTCATTCCCGATATGCTTCTGTGCGCTGCATCGTCTGTTGAATGATCTCTGACACCTGACCTACAAGTCGGGCAAAACCTGGAGTTTCTGCTAGAGCAAGGTCAAAGGTATTTAACATATCTCTAACTCGCTGCAGGTTTTGTATTGTTACCGAAGGTCTCGAGGCATTTCTGCCAGAAGAAGGTGTTTGATGGCTTGAATCTCCCGATCTCCTGATCGATCTTGCCTGGTCCCTCACATTGGTTTGGGAAGGATCAGCGAATTAACTGTGAACGTCCACCAGTTCTATCACCTCCGGCATTTGGTGCTTGACCGCCCGCACCATCTCCATTATGATGTGGTGACGGGGCAACGTATGCAGGACCGTACATGCCATTATGATCCGTATCTCCGATCGCATTGACCTCGTGCTTCCAGCAGTGATCCTCCGATGAACTTCCATCGTAGTCGATGGAGAGTCTTTCAGAACTTCTGCGAGAAGCTTCCACGATGGAGAACAGTCGGTGATCAGCACCTCCTGAGGTTTTCGGAAAGGCCTCAGCCTGATCCGGCGAATTGCCGATCGAATGCTGAGCTTTATCATCCCCACTTGGTTTACGACCAATGGAGGTTTCATTGACACCGTCACCAGGTGTCGGTTGGCTCCTGGAATTGCTAGAAGCTGTCGGTGAGTACCTATCAACCATGATCGCGTCAAAGGTATATTGAACCTCGGGTTGCGATGTTGAATTTTTGTCACCTTTTTTGCCGGTCGAAAGGCCCGGGCTTGCTGACGCTTTAGGATGTTCCGAACTGGTCGAAGTATTTCCTCTGAAACCGCCACTGATCGTAGCGGTGTGTCTTCATCCATCCGGCGACTTCGCGGTTTACGCCATGGCGAACCGGCGGAGGAGGATGATGAAGAGATTCCATTTTCCTCCATGGCGCACATGCATGCGTCCATGTCGAGGTTGGCGTAGTCCGCCAAGTCAAACCAATTTTCTTCATCCCAACTTCCCACCATAACCGCATCAGCGATCACAACCGGAGAATGGACAAAGATTTGATGAGCAGAGAATTTCTTCTTAGATTCCACGTCGCGCACTTACTGGACGGCGCCACCGCCGACGATCAAGACGTCGATCTTACGAAAATAAAAGGAGAAAGTAACGTGGGAAATCTAAGGGAATAATGGGGCTGCTCTTTATTAATATGAACTGGAATTTACAAGGTATGTACTAAGAACTCTGCTTGCTCCCTTGCTATCTCAGACCTATTACACGAATCTATGGCTTGTGCTTTAGTCTGATGACTCTATCTTGTTCCTTCCTTCTTCTTTCTCCTTGATCCGTCCAAGTTCCATCTTTAAATAGACTTTGAAGAGGCGGTAGTTACTTCCGGAGAAGACGTCGATGCGGCGCTATGCCCGGTCGAGTCAAGTGACGGTTGATACGAATCAACGCTCAGCGTTATATGTCTATGAAACATATAACCGCATGGAGGTTGTTCGCTGGTCTGTCTGGATAAGATACATCGTATGGCATGGAATATACACGTGCTCCATTCATCATACGGTAGAGAATATACCTTGGGATTTATTCCAAGTATCAGTTCATACCTTCTACGAGTAGCTTCTCCCGGCCTAAGCTTGGCTTAGGCCTTCGTCCACTGTGGTACCCATTATGTAACCTCTGGAATCTCTACGACCAGTGAGGTCGTGCACCTCAGGGGTTACGACCACGAAGACGTATGGTCTTTTATATATTAAAAATAATATATAGAGGTTTTAATCCTCGTCAGTTATAACCTGACACTTGTGGCTTACCTTAAATCAGATCATATACTCAAAACCTAAGGTATTGTTTTATATTGAAATACTTAGTTTCAAACTTTGCTTAGCCATGTAGTCCATAGAACGTTAGTGTTTGACAAGTTTATCTTGTCAAACATGGGAACAATAAATGAACTTCATTCGTTTTGATTCTTGTTCAGTTTATTTAAATCAGAAATGAATTTAAATTGTGTTTGGCAAATCTGATTTTAAATTTGGACAAGTGGATGCTAGTGATGGTGCCTTAGTGCACGAGATTTGGGAAATGTGGTTGTCTTGTTTGGATTGATTAAGGACTGAACATCGGCTGGATGATTCAAGCCCCAACGTACTTCCACACGCGGTGTATGGGTGCGTTGTTTGGTTAAGTAAAAGGTTAATGCTATTGAGTTGGAAAACAGAGGAGTAAGGACAGATGTATTGATCTCATATGAAATATATGCTTAAGTCTCCGGGCCGTATCATATGTCATATGTGTTTTATATCAGTATCATGTGTTCTTAGGAGGGTGAGGCCATACGTGCGTTCCATCACATGTATGTACCTTAAGGGCTCCGATTGCAATTATATAGGTGCAAGGGAGCACAACATTACTTTCTGTCAATTGGATCAGCATTTCCGACACAACTTGTGTGCCTCGCTTAGCAAGTGCTATCAGACACTTGTACTGAGCGGGATCAGTCACACATGGGTCAACTTGTTGAAAAATACCAAATCTTAGTTTCCCCGGTCGGCATACCAAAGGAAGTGTGTCATCATTCGGAGGCATCCGAAGCCAACGGGCTGAATAAGTCGTGTGGGTAAAGATGTACACCCCTGCAGGTTAAAAACTATTCGCATAGCCGTGTCCACGGTTACGGACAACGCTTGGATTTGAATAGCGCTTTGTATAGATTTTGGAAATAACATTTTGTTGGGAATTGTTTTGGCACGAGAGGTAATCATGCAATGTTTTGTTAATGGTTGTAGTCACTTTGATTCTGTTACAAATTATGATTATGCTCTCATTTGTTTACTGTTTTAGTCCAAATTGATTTATAAAATTGCTTTGTCAAAACTTAGCAAGTGTAGGTTAAGATGTATTGCTTTATGCCAAATTAATGCCATTATAACCTTCCTGTTGCCAACCTTAAGCATGTACAAATTCCAATCCTTTGAATATGTTCTATTAAACACTTTCTTTTAGTAGTTTTGTGTAAGTCTTGCGAGTACCTTCTGTACTCAGGTGCTTTCACCACTTGTTGCAGGTGCAAATGGTTATTTATTTGAGATGCCCGTTAGCGCCGATCAGGGTGACACTAACGAATGAAGCTATTTCTAATCTCCACGCAATAGCCTGCAGGCGATGGGGCCATTGGTGGTTTTTGCCGTTTTGTTTTGTTTCCGCTGCTAAATCTTTGTTGTGACCAAAGCCACTTATATTGTAGAATGAAACCAAATTGTATCAACCTATGTATAATTATGTAAATGTATGCCTTGTATGTGTGATGCAATGTTGTTTAAGTATATATGTGCAAAGGTCACTGATCCTGGGAACCATCGCAAGACATATATCCGGGAACCTGAATATTGAATTTATACCTTGTTAAAAGTTATGCTTCTAGTATGATTTTTAATTAAGGAACGAAATATTCTTAATTATTAATTATACTTTTAGTGTAATTTTTAATTCGGCATGAATTCCAATATTCTGGGGTCCTTACATGAAACTTGGCTCTGCTCGAACTGATTGTTTTAATGAAAATGATCAGAATGAACGACGACTTGATGACATCAATTTCCTTGAAGAACGACGAAACCAAGCCTTCATACTATCAGTAGTTTACCAACAAGCCATGCGAAGGTACCATAGTCGTATGGTTCAACCTCGCAACCTAGCTGTAGGTGATCAGGTTCTGAGAAAAATTCAGAACCAATCAAATCGCAACAAACTTTCTCCCAAGTGGGAAGGTCCATACACTGTGGTCAAAGTCACCCGACCAGGTTCGGTACGATTAGCCATGTCTAACGGCCGTGTTTTGTCAAATTCTTGAAATATTGACCAACTGCGTAAGTTCTTTTTTAATTATTTTTCGCATTTTTCAATTTTTTAAATAAAGATTAGTCTTTCCTTTATTTCTTTCGACGAGTGATATTGCTTATATATTTGTACCTAGACTCTGGTAGACTACTATCGTTATTTTTTAGGACTATGTTTCTTCATTTCAAAATTCTGTTCTACTCTCATTTGGCTACTGGTTGGGACACAGAAAGGCTCCTAGTCGAAGTCTCTCCTTCTCCGCACATGGTCCTGCCCACTGGAAGGAGCTTCCTAGCGACGGTTCTTTTCCTACGATCCTCACTGCCAGTCGGACTTGAGCATGAGCACGTTTTACAAAGTGTTTTTCATATCTTTAGGTCTTAGCAATTTTTCCAACTAGTTTTGGGTACTATATATAAATAACATCACTTATCGTTTAATGCATACATTCTTGCATATTTTCTTTTTTCATCAAAGAAAGTCTTTTTTCTTCCGACCATATAACGTCTTGTTTGGTATTCCGATTATAACAAAACAGATCTATAACTAGTCGAAATCAAAACACTAGTTCTGACCAAATTGATCTCCTAGTATTGCTACGATCAGTTTTATCATATAATCAGTCCATACTTTCAAAATAATGGTTGAGACTTTTAGTTCTCATTCTTGGCTAACTGCTTATTTAGTAAAGTTCTTCTACTATAAAGCAGTCGGGGGCTAGAGAATATATGAGTACTTCATAAGTCGACCGGATAAACAAAAGATTTTTTATGACATAAAGGTAAGTTTTATATATTTCATAATTCTTATATTACAATTGTCTACTATTGGAGATCACCATACTAGCTACTGTGTGACGGAGAATCGACCTCCATTTCCTCTGCGACCTTGTTTCCGAGAGGCCTCACTTCCTCGAGAAACTTGGTCGCATCTGCCGCCGAGCAGTTGAAGTCTTCTTCAACAACTTGGAGGTTGGTAGAGAGGTCGAAAGCCTTCAGTTTTGCCTAAGCAAAACTGACTCCGCTAGCCACAACTTCTTTCATGGTCTGGGCATGGTTCCTCCGAGTAGTTTTGAGCAAGCCCTTACGATCTTCCATAAGTTGGCCAAGATAGTTCATCTTATCCATCGGATCTCCTAAGGTAGGCAGACTTGATCCTGATCCCATGTCAAAGATCATCTTCTTAAGTGCCCTGATTTTCTCATCAAGGTTCTGCACAAGAGCTGCCTCTTTGTCTTGCTCAAATTCTAGAGCCTTTTGTGCTCTATTTAGGTATATTCCTTACCGTGTGATGAATGGAGCACTTGTTATATACTCCATACCACGCGACGTTATATGATCCTAAGACACTGACAAACAACCACCATATAGTTGAGTATCTCACAGACACCCAACCGCCAAACGGTTGATACTTCATCAACCACTGCCTCACTCCGACCAGTCGCGACGCTTCATAACAAGGTCGCAATGCTTCATAACAGGCGCTACTTCCGGGAATAACTGCTACCCCTTCGTCAGTTATTTAAAGGAGAAGACAATCAGAGAACAGAGGAGGATCGGAGAACAATACAACTAATTCGATCAAGACCAAGACATCTGCATCAAGATAGTTAGATAAAAGCAAGTGTTGCATTCAGTGTTACTAGGATTAGTCCACCGCCTGGTCGTAGGCACCCCCTTGTAATAGCCAGTTCATACCTAGAAAGAGCAATCCCATCCTCTCCTAGGAGATTCTGTGCCATTTTCCTCTATTATTTCATAAGATTGACGACTCGATCATTGTCAGATAATTAATTAGTTTAGTTGTAATTAGTTAGTTTACTGGTAAATAATTATTCATAATTAGTTTAGTGGTTATCAGTCCCACATATTAAATTAGTACGAATTAACTACTCGTAATTTATTTAGTGGTAATTAATCAGTCGTAATCAGTTAGTTTAATGGTAATTAATTAGTCATAATTAGTTAGTTTAGTCGTAATAAATTAGTTTAGTGGTAAATTATTAATCGTAATTAGTTTAGTGGTTATCATTCAGCCATATTATATTAGTGCAAATTAACAACTCGTAATTTATTTAGTGGTAATTAATTAGTCGTAATTAGTTAGTTTAGTGGCAATTAAGCAGTCATAATTAGTTAGTTTATTCATAATTAATTAGTTTAGTGGTAAATAATTAGTCTTAATTATTTTAGTGGTTATCAGTCTAGCATGTTACATTTGTGCAAATTAACAACTCGTAATTTATTTAGTGGTAATTAATCGGTCGTAATTAGTTAGTTTAGTGGTAATTATTCAGTCGTAATTAATTAGTTCAGTGCTAAATAATTGGTCGTAATTAGTTTAGTGGTTACGAGTCCGGTATGTTAACTTAGTGAAAATTAACTACTAGCAATTAGTTTAGTGGTAAATAATTACTCGTAATTATTTTTTGGAAATTGTTGGTAATTAATTAATTATTCATATTTCATTGCACATATTTAATCTATCACTTGCCTACAATTTGTCATATTTAATTACACATATGTACCACGGACGGGGTTGTTGTGGCTTTATGTAATTTCGAACATGTAAGAGTTGTTAGTATTTTTTTTGCGATGGTCTCGTACGGGCCGAACCCGGCGGGTCGGACCTGTCGAGATGCCAGTACAAGGTGCTCCGGGTGGAGGAGCTCGACATAATGAATATTCACGAGCTTCGGAGCTGCATCCGAAGGAAGTTCGTCACGGAGGCAACGACGAAGAAAGTTGTGATCGAGGGGATCACCGGCACAAATGATGTGTAGGAGCTTGTCAAGGTGGCTAGAAGCGTAGCATGGAGCCAGTACATGCAGATTGCCTCCAAGCCCGTGGTAGCCATTTACGGGAAGTCGATGGTGTACGTGAATTTCGTACGCAGGGCACCGGGCCACCCTGATGATGCTGGGGCCTCCGCAAGCGGGCAAGCGCAGCCCAAGCCTAAAGACGACAACACATAATGTGTTGCCTCGGAGGGGAGACTCGCACATAATTTTGTGCGAAATAAGGGAGCAGAATCATGGTGGTCACCCCGATTGACTGCCACGAGTATCTACCGGACCAGTCTCTCAGGTTGGAGTCCGACGAGGACTTTAACCCAAACTCAAATGGTAGCGATGATGATGCACACATGGCCGGTGGTCCACCTGGGGGAATTGTGTCATCGATGGTACCTTACGTGGGATCGAGACTTGATGATGTCACAATGTGTTCACTCGTAGTGCCGCAAGAAGAAGATTCCCACTGGGGGTTTGATGAGGATATGGCTCCTATGGATACAACCATATTTGCTATGCTTACTGTTCCAAGTATAAGAGCTTGTACGCTTCACTTAAATTATCAGGTGAGCTTATTTTTAGGAGTGTTTTTATATTATATGAACTATATGATGCTACCTAATAATGAAATATACATATGTGCAGCACCATATCACTTTTGGTCCAAGACAAGCAAGCAGTTCCAGCTGGACTCGTTTTGGAATCCAGTTCGGCCTCCGGAATCAGCCTGACAACACCAACTTAAAACAGGCATAACTTTCACATACGGAGTCCGTTAGAGGTCCACGAGTACTTGATTGAAAGTTTATTTCGTCCTCTTTCCAACGGATCTGACCTCACCTTCAAATTCCTTCTAGACTGATCGCAATCATCAAAAGAATATGTTATATCACTTGTTTGGGCCAATCTGAGCTTTGTAATCATACTGAACTTGGCCCATCTGCCGACGGTCCACCTGCGGGCGCTGTTACTATTCATGTGAACAGTAACCACAAGTTTTAGTCCCACCCTACTATTTTTTTAGATTTGTGGCTCCTCATCCCCTATTTAAGGAGGACGTACCCCCCTCTAGTTTTCTTGGATTTTGTTTAGTTAAAAGTTAGTCTTGTTGCAACTTCGTGTATTGGCTTGTGTCGACTAGACCAACCATAATACCGCTTCAAAATCCCAACTCAATTCAATATTTCAATTCCTATTTGCAATTTCAGATTGCTTAATCTTGTTCTTGCGTGCTTCTTCGGTGTATGCAGGAATCGACCTTCGTGGTCAGGTCAACCGGGTATTCGTGAACGGTTGATAACGACTTGTCGAGCAGTTCAGCGATTACGTGGTTTCGAGCCTTGCGTGTTTGTAGCCAGGATCGTGAGAGTTGAGCGACGCCTACCGAACTTATCGTTCTCATCGAAAGATCGGGCCAACAATAGGACCTTCGGTTTCATCAGGTGGTATCAGAGCTACAGTTCTTTGGTGAGAAATCAGTACCCTTAGTAGTAAATTTGTTTTTCATACCTAGAGTCCAGAAAATTGCCCCAAAAAATTTTGCATCTATCATCCATACCAAACCAATCTGAGCCATTGCAATTTTTCTTTCAGCTTTTGTTCGTTGAATCATTGGTTGCATTGTCGTGGTCAAGTTGTTGATTGATAGTTTAGTTAGAGTCTAGTTCGTCGCTGTCTAGTTTGCATCTCGTGTTTTCCTTTGCGTCGCTTGATCACTCTTTTAGGGTTCTTAGTTTTTGCATCTAAAACAGAAATTCGTGGGTTAGAACTCTTCTAATCCGCACCAAAAATAGAAAATTTGTATTGTTGTTAATCCCCAAAAAAAAGAGAGGATTGATGTGATCTTTTGGGAGAGTTGATGTTATTTGCGACTTGCGGCAAATCCTAGGGTCGGCCAAATAGTAGAAGGAGAAAGAGACAACCGCAAAAACAAAAGCCGCGGTAGAGAAAAAAAGGAAGAAAAAGAAAACGAAAAGAAAAATGCATAAAAATTAGTGGAAACCTTCTACATATAGCCACAAGGTTCCATAAAAAAAAATCAGCAAGTTTGGCCCACGGAATCAAAAGACATAGTAGTTTCAAGATTGAACACGAGTCGGTTTCGAGTCCGAGTAGGATTCCGTTTTCGAGACACCTTCAGTAAAATGGGCATAACTTTTGCATACGATGTCCATTTTTGATGTTCTTATGCTTGTTTCGAAGCTAATGACGAGGCGCATCTTTTCTACCTAAGCCACAAGTTGCCCTCCAGGTGCCCCAAAATCGGCCATCTTCAGCCCCGAATTCGCGTCACAAATTTTTGGTTTCTGTTTTTGGCGATTCTTTCGGTCTTCCCTTTGGAATTTGGAGTTCGCCTCAACTGCAAAGTTGTAGATCTCGTCGAAACCTTTCAAATAAGCATATATAAGCCATATAAAACTTTGTTTTTTCATCATTTGAGATTAGCTATTTTTTCTGCTCAATCTAGAGGGTTGTTTGCATTGCACCGATATTGCTCTCTTTTGTGCTCCACGTCGTGCGAACAATCTTGTGCCCTTTACAAAAGTTTGAGTAGTTGGCTAGCGTCTCTCCTAGCACTTGTTGTGAGGCTTTCCCTTGCTTGCATCAAGTCACATTGATCGTTGCGTGTGCGTACATACACTTCTCTGCATAGGGCATTGATTAGCTAGCTTTGATTATGCTAGGATCAACAACATTGGCTAGTACTTTGAACAATCTTTCAACTTGCATTAACTGATTTTATTATTGCTGATCCTTGCTACCATATTGAAGTCTTCCAAGCTCCACTTCCTACTAACTCAGCAAGTGTCGTTCCTCGCAATCGTTGGGCTAATCGCAAGTGAGAGTATCACAAACCAGCCACCGGTTATACCACTTCCTTGCTGCATTGGTAAGAACTTGTAAGAACTTGGTATAAGCTTGAGTGTGAGTGACTTGATTTGAGCTTCCAGATCCTAGTAGTTGATAGGAACATATACTTGTGTTTTATTTCCTTGTTTTCTACTAACAATGACAGGCTGGTTGAATTTGGTAGATTACGATGTCGTCGCAGGCCGATTTGAACTCAAAGGGAAACAATTACCTGCATACATATTGCCACTCACCGCTGAGAGTACGTCATTGGATTACTTTATATGGGTTACTATGTTGGAAAGCTACTTTGAAAGACAGGATCTTGATCCTTATGAGAAGATGAGCATGGCAAGAACGGCGCTGATCGGTGATGTTCAACATTGGTGGTCAAATCTGGAGTACCACTTCATGTACACATAGGAGCAGATGAAGAAGAAATTGCAACGTTGTTTTGTACCTCCACCACCCACAGTCACAAGTGAGGTGCAACCTAAGGTAATTGCAAATGTTGACATTGATTTGGCTCCTACTCCTACTGCATCTACAGATACCGCCAAGGCGCTTGAAGAGATAAATGATGATCTAACGCATCTTGTGTCATTAGAGGAGAAGCTTGAGGTACCTACATTAGCTGATGAGAACGATAATGACAAAGGTACTAATTTAGTGCTACAGCGAGACATAGAGCAACCTTGTGAGTATATACCTGTTGTAGTAGTGCAACATTTTGATATTCCTTGTGTTAACGTGAACGAACCATGTGCTAATCTGAACTATCATAATTTTGTACATGTCGAATTAATTACACATAAGGAAGTACTTGATAGAATATCCCCTATTGATGCTTTGTGCTACATCATGCTTAATGATCCAATTAGTTTGGAATGTGCTATGAAGAAAGTTTCTGAACTTTCATCTCTAAATTCTCTTTCTAGCATGTACACCTACTATTTTAAATTAATTGGAGATTATGGTGTACACAATCAATTTCTGGTATATCGAATATACATAACTTGTGATCACATGGATGAATTGAAGCTTACTGTTTTGGACAACAATTCTTGTGTGCTGAATCTTGTTCAATATGAGAGTAAAATAAAATTTAGTACTCATCCCATGCCTATGTGTTCACCTTTTATTGCACCATCTAGTATGGACAATCTAAATGAAGATGTTGAATTATGGAAGAACTTGCAAATCTTTTCACCATTGCTAGATGAATTTGCTATTGCTCGATTCAAATCTAATTATATGGATGAATTTTATTTGATTTCAAAAGTTGTAGATTTGCCCATATGTGCTACCACTGCAAGTTTACAACTTCAGAGAGTTGAATTGCATAAATACTTCACTTATATTTGCAAAACTAGTTGCAATAATTGCTATGTGAGAAATTTTGTTTTGCTCATTAACATATATGATTATTCTTGAGGTAATAATACAATGATCTTTTATGATCACTGCTGTCGTCTAACATTAATTGTGCAACAACGAAGAACTGTTAAAACAGATGACATATACATATACCATGCATACACTTTGGCTTCTTTGTTACCCTATTTTCAGCTTATCAAAAGCCGAGGACGGCTTTGTTTTCAAGAAAGGGAGGATGATGAGGACATGACCCCTATGGATATGAGGACATGACCCCTATGGATACAACCATATTTGTTATGCTTACTGTTCCAAGTATAAGAGCTCGTATGCTTCACTTAAATTATCAGGTGAGCTTGTTTGTAGGAGTGTCTTTATATTATATGAACTATATGATGCTACCTAATAATGAAATATACATATGTGCAGCACCATGTTACTTTTGGTCCAAGACAAGCAAGCAGTTCGAGCTGGACTCGTTTTGGAATCCAGCTAGGCCTCCGGAATCAGCTTGACAACACCAACTTAAAACAGGCATAACTTTCACATACGGAGTCCGTTAGAGGTCCACGAGTACTTGATTGAAAGATTATTTCGTTCTCTTTCCAACGGATCTGGCCTCACCTCCAAATTCCTTCTGGACTCATCGCAATCATCAAAAGAATACATCATATCACTTGTTTGGGCCAATCTGAGCTTTATAATCATACTGAACTTGGCCCATCTGCCGGCGGCCCACCTGGGGGCACGGTTACTGTTCACGTGAACAATAACCGCGAGTTTTAGTCCCACCCCACTATTTATTTTAGATTTGTGGCTCCCCATCCCCTATTTAAGGAGGACGTACCCCCCCTCTAGTTTCCTTGGATTTTGTTTAGTTAAAAGTTAGCCTTGTTGCAACTTAGTGTATTGGCTTGTATCGACTAGACCAACCATAATACCACTTCAAAATCACAACTCAATTCAATATTTCAATTCCTATTTGCAATTTCAGATTGCTTAATCTTGTTCTTGCGTGCTTCTTCGATGTATGTAGGAATCAACCTTCGTGGTCAGGTCAACCGGGTATTCGTGAACGGTTGATAATGACTTGTCGAGCAGTTCAGCGATTGCGTGGTTTCGAGCCTTGCGTGTTCGTAGCCAGGATCGTGAGAGTTGAGCGACGCCTACCGAACTTATCGTTCTCATCGAAAGATCGGGCCAACAATAGGACCTTCGGTTTCATCAGGGTTTGATGTTGAGACCCTCTTAGTTGGGCAGTGCTTCCCTAGCAAGAAGGACGTACAACAAGCTATAGCATGGTACCCCTTGTCCGTCAGCAGTGTGTACCGAGTGCACCGGTCCAACCCAGGACATTACGTAGTGAAGTGCGTAGTGGAAGGCTGCCCTGGCAAGGTCAACGCTCATTGAGCAAAGATCTTCGGCTCGGTATTCGCGGTCAAGGCAGTGACCGACCACACTTGCAAGCTTAGTGAGCCCCTACGGTAGCATCGAAACGTGACTTCCACATATGTTACAAGCCTCATCAAGCACCTAGTTGAGGTAGACGTGTCTGTCTCCCCCAAGATGCTAATGTCGGAAGTCGCCAATCAGGTTGGTTATCCAGTCAGCTACAGCAAGGTCCAATGAGCCAAGCAGAAGGTCATCGAGTCCATGTACAGGACATATGAAGAGGCGTACAACCTTGTGCCAAGATTGCTTCACCAGATTACCGAATCAACCCCGTCATGTATATAAACAAGCTTGACCGTGAAGATGCTGAGATAGGGCCCAACCACTTCATACTGGACTGGGTGTTCTGGGCTTTCGCTCAGGCCATCAGAGGCTTCAAGTTCTATCATCCCGTGCTCACGATGGATGGCACTTTCCTTACAGGGAGGCACAAGGGCACCATTCTCACCGTGGTGGCAGCCGACGCAACTGACCAGCTTCTCTCGGTGGCACTTGCCATTGTGAAGAGCGATAACACATCCAGTTGGCTGTGGTTCCTAGCAAACATGAAAACATCGATGGTGGGAGACCGGCGCAACGTATGTCTTATCACAGACCACAATGCTAGGTTGTTGGCGGCCATCAACACCATGCAGCATGGGACGGCACCCCCTCACCAGTGGAACGATGTGCAATCCAGGTGGTGCATGAGGTATCTTACATCTAACTTGTTCACATAGTTCCGCAGTTAGGAGGTTATGAAGATGTTCAAGGCATTATGTCTACAAAACCAGAGACGGAAGTTTGAGTCCATCTGGAGAGACTTCGAACACCGGACTATGAGACATACAAGGGAGTCCACTCCAGAGGTACTGGAGGGAGAGCAACCTAGTAGTGACATAAGTTTCTCGAGTGGATTCATAGCCACGCTCCTGAATTGGAGAAATAGTCCCTTCTCTATGACACAAACGGTTCGAGGTATAGGATTGTTGGTTATTTCGTCAATAAATCCACCGCAGCCAGGCGACAGATGTAGGAAGGCAAGCAGTGGTCCAAAAACATGCAGAGGCACATAGAACAGAAGATGGAGAAGGCCCGGATGCACGACATCCGGGTGATCGATGGCCTCAGGAGGAAGTACGAGATCTAGCTTTGGCAGAAATACGTCAACAGTCATGCTAGGGCGGAAAGAAAATAGGCATACACCTTGGGTGATGTGGTGACATGCACCTCGAACAAGCCAAAGCTCCTGCACAAGCCATGCTCGCACGTGTACTAGGCGTGTGCGCAAATAAGACAGATGTGTACGCCGTACATCTTCGAGTACTATGACAAGCAGTACCTTTTCAGTACATGGAGTGCGGAGTTTCACTCGTACGACTTGGAAATGAACTACAAGAATGTTTGGCCGGACATGGTGAAATGGGGCCCGAACAAGGACTTGAAGACAACAGGGAAGGGGCGACGGCAGATGTGACACTTCTAGAACGACATGGATGTCAGTCAATGTACCAGTATTAGCCGCACAAACAAGTGCAGGATATGCAAGACCCCTGGACACTCAGCGAACGATTGGCCCAACAGACCCAGCTCATCTGGTCATCATTCAGTGTCGTAATGAAATGTTTTCTCCGCCTTGTTTTGTTATGTACAGCGAAACTTGTACGATAGCAGAATTTACATCCTTGTTACGTTTTTCACTATACGGTGCACTTACATCATGGAATCGTAAGGCATGAATGACTTGGACTTACGATAACAACGTGGGGAGGCCCACGACAAGGGGAAGGGCAAGGCTCTTCCGACTCAATGGAATCGTAGGACATGGATGACTTTGACTTACATCATGGAAGGGGTAGTGGCTATGGTGCCACGGAGACTAGTTGCGGACATCATTGCATAGATGATAGATAAGATATTCTTTGTTAATTTATCGGTTCAATGTTGATGATATTCTTTAGTATCCACATTGAACCACAAGCGAGATAAGCTTGTACATGACCAACTGAGGAAAATACGTGGCATACAAATCATATAACAACATACCATAGCTTGTACATTATTATATGGTCTGCATGCCAAGTATTTCGCTCAGTTGATTCATGTACAAGCTTATCTAGCCTGTGGTTCAATGTGGATGGCATTCCTTAACACTGTATTATACCATAGGCTAGATAAGATTATACATGAACTAACTGAGAGAAATGTGTGATGTGCAGATCATATAACGATGTACCATAGCCTTCGAAACACACACAAGTCGGAGGCTAAGGTACATCGTTTTATGATCTGCATGCCACATATTTCCCCCAGTTGGTTCATGTACAATCCTATCTAGCATGTGGTACAGTACGGTGTTAGGGAATATCATCCACATTAAATTGATAAATTAACAAAGAGTATCTATTTGATCGGGTTACATGTGATAATACCCTCTCCTCCTTCATCCCGATTGCAATAAACTCGCACGTGTATCATGTAATGCTTTAACGCTTCAAATGTCGTCAATTTTATGTATGAAAACGTACATTGCAACTTAATTGCAAAGTAGCTTAGTACGGTACGTAGAGCTTAATAAAAATAATATTTGCTTAATTGAACCTCTTAAATTGAAAAAAAATCCTGAGGGAGTCAGCATCGGGACTCCCCACACCACCATCTTTCTAGACTCTTTCTAGCCTTACTCCCCCACACCACCTTTTCATACCGATATGACAACACACTGCGACGCTTACTTTTCCGACTGACAAGATCATACTCCACCCCGCGACCTTTTTAGACCGAAAAGACCGACCCATGTCAAGCCACAAGCGGACATTGTGATCTATCGAAAATAGTCAGTAGAAATGACAACTCTACCTCCCTAGCTTCTTAGGACGACGTGACCCGACAAGGCAGCTTTGCGCAGTGACGTGACCAAACGGTCGTGCTCATTTGACGTATTTGCCCTTGATCATTTATTTTGTTTTTGCCACCGGTGGACGGTGGTTGATGTCACATAACTTCTAGAGGGAAACTTCCTGTCTTTGGTGGCATTTTCTGCTGCCGCTGGCTATATATGGATGCTTTGGTTGACATTCACCTCACTCTTCACTTCTTCTTGTCCTTTCTTCTAGTCTTAAACAGGATGTCTTCGGTCTCATCTAACTGCGGCAGCACCTGGTTTGCCCTCGTTGCAGGGATCCAACAAATGTGTTCACCTCTCATATGCCAACGAATCCATCCCGAGTGTTCATGAAGTGTTCAAATCTTACGGTAACTTGTGGAAAATCATCCCGAATGAATTCCATTCGAAATAGCATATTATTTTATTTTCACTTGAAGCTGCAATTCTTTTCCAGAACACAACATGTCGGTTTTGGCAGTGGGCTAATGAAGCTGTCCCAGTGGTTCGAGATATTGCAATGCAAATTGCTGCCTTGCAAGAGGACTCCTATGGTATTGCTGCATTTCGTCCAATGGCTCGACCCACTGATCAACCAATGCAAAATGAAGAGAATAGACTTAAAAGACTAGATGAAAGGATGAAAAGAGTTGAGAAAATGCTTCAGAAATTAGTTAAGATTGTTAGTTTTGCGGTCTTTCTTCTATTATATGTTGTTCTTGCCAAGTAGAAGTTCAGTTGTAATGATATTGTAGTGTCTACTCTTTATCTATGCATCACAGTCCTTCATGAATGGGAAGAAACCAGTAACATTATCTATGCATGCATTACATAACACACAACTGCTACCTCAATCATCCCTGCATGCCATGTAACCCCCTTGTCGGATCAACTGACGTGTTGCTATCGTTGCACTATTTCTCCAAAGTTCCCCACCGTGTATGAATTCCCTGGCACATCGTAAGAATCACTTACCTTCCTACTTATGACTCATTGCTACCTCAATCGTCCTCACAAAATTCTTCAGAAATATACCGCACTACAATAACATACAATGATCACAAAATGTTATTGCGAGTTTAACAGATTTCGTACCCTTGAGAATCTACGAAAATCACAAACTGACCAACCAACCTTGTCACCACCCTGTTATTTATAAATAAAAAAATTAACAACCTACAAACAAGACTTGCAAAATGTATTACCTACAAAAATTACCATTTATTCCCCCACAATTATTTCCATCAGATTAATAAAATAATAATGTTATTATTTTAAATCGCCCAGCGGTTGAGTGACACGTGGAGTAGTCGCTCAACGTGGATCGACTATCACAAGTCGCTCAAACTATGCCGCTCAAACTTTTCAGAGGGAAATGACAACTCTACCTCCCCAGCTTTTCAGGACGATGTGACCCGACGAAGCAGCTTTGCGTAGCAACGTGACCCAACGAGTTTGCTTCCTGCAGAGACATGGCGCAACGCTGCCACATGATTCCTCCTCAGGACCGTTGCCTCGCGGACGCAATTTCTTTCAACCCAATTACAATTCAGCACGTACGTAGGGCCGGCTCGGCATATAAGTACTACCCCTCCCACGGTGGGTTCTCCTGCATCAAGACTTTGACATAACCTCACTCAGATGGAGAACCAATGGGACGAGATCCGCAAACTCGCAAGGGCCGCGGCGGCCCGGGACAAACAAGCGACGCATGCTAGGAGGGCACCTCCCCGCAGTGATGCCCCCCGTAGCAGCAACCCCTATCGGAACATTCCCACCGAGCATTTGTCGTAAGACCCGCCCGAGGAGGACATGCCACCCCTCTGTTGGTGTAGGAACACATGCAAGTTCTTCAAGTCCAAGCAGCGGCTCAGCCTAGGTATGCGTTACTGGGATTGCGCCAACTACTCCTCGGACTATCTCGACCGCCGTTAGGACACGGCCCACTATCGGCAGCCGGTAAGGACTAGTTATAATATGTTCCCCTACCATTTCTCTTTCAAAGTACGCACTAACAACCTCTCCCATCTACCCGTAGTCCCCGGATCCGCTATGTGGCTACCGCAAGTGGATCGACAAAGGGATCCACCCATAGGACCAGTGGTGTCTCGACTGCGAGGAGTGGGATGCCAAGAGGGACCGCGAGAAGAGGGAGGAGGAGCGCCGCAACGAAGAGGCACAACGAGCATATCCGGCGGGAGACGCAAGCTCATCTCGAGGCATGCAGGCGCAGGGAGCACGAGGCTCACGAGAGGGAGCGCGAGAAAGAGAGGGAAATAGCGGCATGTATACTTACATGGTCTGGATGCTTGTGTCGTAGTGTACCATAGTAGTAGCGAAGATGACTAAAGCAATTAGCCGAACCATCATGCCATGTGACAACATATAACTTGCTTCTGTCTGCGGACTCTAATGTAGTTCTGGTTCCGTGCCTCGCACTTTTCCTTCGATCGATTAACAGTCAACTAACCTTTCGGTTTCTCAATACCCAGTACATGTCACTGTTAAAATCACTATTGGGCATCTCATCAGCCAAAGATCATTTTCCAGAAGTAGGGAAAAGTATAGCATATTTGGAATATCCCACAACCTACTCTAGACTGCTAATATACATTGCTGTCAAGACATGTATATCACCAAAATGTAAACCAGGATGTTTATATACAAGCACTTCTCCAAAAATCTCTCCATTGTCGTTGTTTAATAGGACATATAGTAAGTAATAAACAATAAGGCCTCATTTGAAACATCAGCAAATCTCAAACATTTGTAATCTCCAAGCCTCGTACGAAAATTGGACTTCGTGATGATGGAAGAATGAATGATCCAAACATAACATGAAAATCCTTCCATATTATATATCGACATCTTCAATGGAGTTGCAATACAGCTTTGTTCCATATATTCCAAGTCACATGAAATCATGAAACCCTAATTTCCGAAACATACAATCAAAATTTTGCGACCTAAATCCTAAATTTTTTAGACAATTCCAGAACACATATAAATTGTCAAAATATTACACAATCAAGTCCGCTGTGTGAGGAGCCTTTAAATACGAATCATAATTTTTGGAGCTCATTTTCTACATTTACAAATTCGTACAACAGTACACTTATATAAAATTGCGAAAAAATTCTGAACGAATAAAATTATAGAAAATTTACACAAGCAAGTACACTGTGTCGGGAGCATTCATATAAAATTTCATAATTTTTTGAACTCATTTGCTATATTTTAAAAATCCGACGAACACAGCCGAAACCCTAATCGGGGAAGGGGAGGACACACAACGGGTGGCGGGGCTACCGCACGTGGCCATGCAGTAGGGGGCAGGTGGCGGCCAGGGAGGGGCTGCCGCACAATGGCCGTGCGGCAGGGGGCTATTTTTGCAAATAATTTTCGGAGATGGCTATTCCTGTAAATACAAGGTGAAAAGTGACAATACGGCCAAAAATTCGAGTTCTAGGCACTTGTAGCGTACGTGTATGTATGAAGCAATGGGTTGTGTCTCCAGCAAGCAAACTAACTTGGATCTTCTTACCAGATCAGTAGAGTTCTAGGCACTTTTTTTCTGAAGGCCTTGGATCTTTCATGATCCAATGAGAGGCTGAGCTTCGTCTCTGTTTGTCTAGGCTAAAACAAAAAGGAAGTCTTTAGGCCAAATTCATAAAAGTAGTAGAGCTAGACTAGTACGTACTACTCTAATCACAAATACATGTCGTTTTAGGATACTTGTAGTCAAACATTTGAAAACTTTGGTTATCAATGTCTTTTTAAATATTTATATCAGATACATGGAAATCATATGTATAGATTTGTCTCTAAATGTATTTTCATAATATTATAATTTTATTGGGTGTTATAACTATATTAGAATAAAAATTAGCGGTCAGAGTTGTATTTTGTAGACTATGTCGGTGTCAAAACGACATGTATTATTGACTTGGGAGTAATTGTAGTTCTTTTGGTCAAGGATTACAGTCAGTTATTAATGACGTAATGTAACCGTTGACCTGTCGGCTAAGATCATTTGTCATTTGATAGTGTGTAGTATCAGTCAGGCATCTACACTGTTTGCCGTATGCACTTTTAACCATTATTCTTTTCTTGTTACATGTCAATAAAAATTATACAAATATATAACAATGGAGTTACTTTTGGTGAAAACTATACTAACATGCAAATCTAACTTGTTAAAAAAACTCTTTTATATTAGCCAAAAGTAACTCGGTTATTAGTATACTGGCTATTTAATGGGAAACTACGCTTCTTGATCTAGGAAAAAACGTAGATATTTTCAATTCTTCATGGTTTGTTTATAGTTTCTTTGACTTAACCAGACATGAAGAAACTCTTAACTTGACAAATGATTTTATCATGTTTTTTGGCAAAATGTTTTTTTATAAAAAAACGTGCTTGTGACTTTTATAGGGGTAATAGTAATATATAAACTTAATTTTATTAAAAAAATGAAAAAGTTCTCGACAAGCGTACTACAGGGGCTTAAGATGATGGATAATATACTACACACATGACGTCCGACGTGGAAGAAAAATCGGACGCTCTTATCCCCACCACTCTCAACTCCCAACCACCCATTTACACTTCCTGCTCCTCTCTCTCTCGAACCACAGCACACCTACGCAATGCTCTTCCTCTCCCAATGTGTGAAAAGAACCGAGCGGGGGGGCAACCATGTACGTGAGGGTGGCGGCACCGGCGAAGACAGCTACGGCGTGGCCGTACGTGGAGTACATGGCGTGGTGGGAGCGCCAAGTGGAGCGACGGCAGTTGTTCCTCCGGAGCTACCACTTCTCCCGCGACGCCGACCTCTCGTCGCGCTCGCGGGCGCGTCACATCGCCTCTACTTCGCCTAGACCACGTGTCACCGCCGCAGAGGCCACTTTCGCTACGGCCGACCTCTCGTCGCGCTCGCGGGCGCGTCACATCGCCTCTACTTCGCCTAGACCACGTGTCACCGCCGCAGAGGCCACTTTCGCTACGGCCGCCTCTCCGATGCCAACCAGGCCCCGCCGGCCAAGTCCGCCTGCTTCTTTTTTTTGTTTGATTGACAATTGTATAGATCCTAAATGTTACGACCGTTGAAAATTTTTGTTGCGACTGTTGAAATTTTTTGTTGCGATTGTTGAAAAAAAATTGCAGCGCGTGATATTGCAAGATTGCGTCCTTTTCCTGATCTTGCATCCTCTTTTTTGATATATTGCATCATGTTTTTTAATATGTTGCATCAAGTGAAAAAAAAAATATCGCATCCTCTTTGTTGATACATTGCCTCCTCTTTAGTTTGGTTTCTATTAATAGAAATCGGAAGGTTCCCTTCTGTTATAAAAAAAAAATGCATGTATATGCAGTAATTGGGAACCATGTGCAGTGCTCGCTTGCTCACTTGGAGAACTTTTTCTTATTTTGCCATTGTATTTGGCCACAAGGACAAATTGTAGTGGTTGGGTTGCTGATGAGTTTCCCATGTCAACATGTTCATTGCCAACATGTCAACACAATTTGCTTATGTACAACACAGTGCAGTTAGCGCACAATTTGCTTATTGTTTTTCTCTGATTCTTATCTTTGATGCCTAAATTTGAGCTTTAGTGAACCAGTTTTGGTCCACTGAGATGTTCATAAATAATTCAATGATCTTAAGAAACATTGTTTATTTTCGCCCCGATGTGATGTGTAAACATACTGTCACCATCTCCTCCTGCAAACCAATCGAATCGAGCCAGTTAACTAAGCCGCGCTCTCTTCAATTTGCGCGTACGTACAGGGAGCGTCTCGGGGAGGTTAGCAGTAAGCGTCACCGCACAAGCCCGTGGGTGAGTGACTACTGCTGCAGCAGGATCGGTTCCGGTACGTAGGCGCGTGTTACATGTGGCTCTGCTGCTGCTCCGGCCGTTTCCTCCCATCTCGCTCGCCTGGACCGACCGGCCTGCGCCCGTCCGTCCGTGCCAAGGTGAGACCCACCGCCGACCGCGAACAATCATGCACGCAAGCTTCGAACATTCTGAGCTTAAAGAAGGACCAGCCCTCGCACGCGCAGCGCCTCGGCGGCACAGTATAAATAGCCCCCCTCGCTCCTCTGCCTCTGCCCATCCTTCTCTTCTTGTTCTTGCCATCACCTCTGTGCCCAAGTGAGAGCAATGGGAGTTCTTGGAAGGGTTGCTTGGGCATGGCTGGTGCTGCTGCTGTTGCAGCTCGCCGGGGCGTCGCATGTAGTCCACCGGAGCCTCGAGACGGAGGCGGCGGTGGAGGCCGTGCCGCCTTCCATCGTCGATTCCCAGCTGAGGACTGGATACCACTTCCAGCCCCCAAAGAATTGGATCAATGGTAATGTCAACTAACTAACCTCTCTTGTTCGAGCTAGAATGCAGCATATAGGTAGGCAGCCTTATATATGGCCGAGACACAACATCACAAACCATGTATGTGATTCAGACAGTTAACTGATGAAGTTTCAGGTCTCTTTTTCTTAAAAGCTCGAACTTCCTATGTCCATTGAACATGAATGGGTAGCTTAATTTCACTAGTGGGTTTTCGGTTTAGTAACAGTCTCTTCGTTAAGTAGTTCGTTCTACTTTTATCGTTGAACAATGATTAATCCTTGCAAAGGTATAATTGGTTCTAACTTTTAACTCGCGATTTTCTTATCCTTTTGCTGGACTGCTCCGCTCTGTGATTGCTGCGGCGGCGAAATTAACTTCTGGAACGCCACTCTAGATCCGAACGGTACGTCGTTTTCGATCCCGCCCTCTTTAATATCCTGTCACGCATCACTGTCATATCATAGTTCTATCTGCTAGATCCGTGTGTGCTGCAACATGCAAATCCATTGAACAGCGACGCCTTTTGTGAGGATTAAAGCACACTTAGCGTGCAAATGGCAGACACATTATTGACTCCACAGGCAAGGGTACCTGTTGACCGTGGGCTGGCTAGCTAGCTCCTACCATGGCCACTAGCTACGAGGTCAACAAATTTAACTCCTCTCAAAAAGAAACCACGAATTTTATACTAGTACCATATCGATATCGTGTTCTAATCAAAAGAGAAATAAACTGCAACGTGAAACACGCGAGTACTACAAGTTTATTAACTCAACTGAGACACTGAAATTTTTTGAGTTGGTGAAACTGAAACTGCATGCATGCAGCGCCGATGTACTACAAGGGATGGTACCATCTCTTCTACCAGTACAACCCCAATGGCGCCGTGTGGGGAACATCGTCTGGCGCACTCGGTGTCGCGCGACCTCATCAACGGGTGGCGCTGGAGCGGCGATCGAGCCCAGCATCAAGTCCGACAAGTGCGGGTGCTGGTCGGGCTCGGCGACGATGATGCCGACGGCACGCCGACGATCATGTATACCGGCGTCAACCGCCGGGCGTCAACTACGAGGTCGAGCGTGGCCTTCCCAGAACAAGTCCGACCCGCTGCTCGGAGTGGGACAAGCACGGTACAACCCGGTCATCGTGCGAGGCGGCATCGACGCGACACGGTTCCGGGACCCGACCACGGCGTGGCGCGCCGACGGCCAGCGGCGGCTGCTCGTCGGCGGCGTCACGGGGACCGGGCGTGGCGTCGTGTACCGAGTCGCGACTTCAGCGGTGGGCGCGGTGAGACGGCCGCCGCACTCGGCGCCACGGAATGTGGAGTGCCCGACTTCTACCGGTCACGGCGGACGGCCGGCAAGACGGGCTCGACACGTCGGTGACGTCCGGCGCCGCGGTCGGTCAATCGTGCTCAAGAACAGCCTCGACTGCGCCGTGCGACTACTACACCGTCGGCATGTACGGCCGGAAGGCGGCGGTTCGTCTTGGACGACCCGCCGGCGACGAGCACCACCTGCGGTACGACTACGGCAACTGAAGAGTTTTGCACAACACTCTCTCATGTCTTTATCATGTAAAGTATACACATATATAGAGTTACGTATGGAGAGAGAGAGCACAGAAAGTGCAAAAGAGGTTACAAGAAGCGCATGACTTGCATGGCGCGTGGGAGCTGTTCAGGCTGCACAAGAATCGGTCAGAGTCTGTTGTGATCCGAGCGTTGCGCATCCACAAGACCAGGAGCTGTAGACTCTTTCCAACACCCCCCCGCAGTTACAACGTCACTGGAAAGAACGTTGAGACTGTGTCTGAACTCATGAAAGACTGATGATGGCAAGCCCTTGGTGAACACATCTGCATATTGGGAGCTAGAAGGAACATGCAGTACCCGAACTTCGCCAAGAGCAACACGATCCCGGACAAAATGCAAATCAATCTCCACATGCTTTGTTCTCTGGTGCTGAACTGGGTTGCTAGAGAGATACATAGCACTGATGTTATCACAATAAACCATAGTAGCCCGTGTGGGAGGATGATGAAGCTCTGTCAAGAGCTGTCGGAGCCAACAAGATTCCGCTACGGCATTTGCAATAAATGATATTCAAATTTCTCGCGCTTGATCGGGAGAGCGTGTCAGCGTTTGGATGACCAAGAAACAAGATTGTCACCAAGATAAACACAAAATCCGGACGTGGACTTCCTGGAATCGGGACAACCAGCCCAATCGGCATCGGAGTATGCTATAAGGTCATGAGAAGAGGATTTGTGGATTTGTAGGCCGAAGTGAGATGTACCCTTAATGTACCGAAGGATACGTTTGGCGAGTTGGAAATGGGGTTCTCTTGGATCATGCATAAACAAGCAAAGTTGTTGGACTGCATAGGAGATATCCGGGCGAGTTAAGGTCAAGTATTGCAATGCGCCGGCGATGCTGCGATAAAGAGTGGGATCTTGGACGGCCTGCCCGGACTGAGCAGACAGTTTAGACTTGGTGTCAACAGGTGTGGAGATGGGCTTACAATTAAGCATATGGGCACGGTCTAAGATTTCTAAGGCATATTGTTGTTGGGACAGAAATAGACCAACAGGTGATCTATGAACATTAATGCCAAGGAAGTGATGTAATTCGCCAAGATCAGTCATGGAGAACTCGTGTTGTAAAGAAGAGATGATCTGACGGAGAAGAGAGTTGGTGTTGGCAGTGAGAATAATGTCATCAACATACAATAAAATGTAGGCGGTGGCTATATGTGTGTGGTAAATAAAAAGAGAAGAGTCAGCTCTAGAGGCAACAAATCCTATAGAACACAGGAAGGATGTGAAGCGATGAAACCAAGTCCGGGGTGCTTGTTTCAAGCCATAAAGGGATTTGTTTAACCGACAAACATGATCAGGATGGGATGAATCGAGAAAGCCAGATGGTTGATGACAATAAATTGTTTCTTGGAGATTACCATGAAGAAACGCGTTCTTGACATCTAGTTGATGAATAGGCCAGGAATTGGAGACGGCAAGACTGAGTACCGCTCGAATGGTTGCAGGTTTCACCACGGGGCTGAATGTTTCTGTGTAATCAACGCCGGCTTGCTGTGTAAAGCCCCGAACCACCCACCGCGCCTTATAGCGAGCAAGAGTACCATCTGGGTTCAGTTTGTGACGAAAAATCCATTTGCCTGTGACAAGGTTAACACCTGCTGGACGGGAAACCAAAGACCAAGTATTATTCTGAATCAAAGCATTATATTCATCTAACATGGCGTTGTACCAATTGGGGTCTTTGAGTGCAGCACGGTACGAGGATGGAATAGGAGAAAAGGATGTGGTAGTAGTGGAGAAACTATATTTCGGATTAGGAACATGGAACCCTGTCTTAGCTCGAGTGATCATTGGATGTTGATTCACTGGAGGGGAAATAGGCTGAGCATGTGGTGGAACATCAATTGTCAGTGGGACAGACGCAGGAGAAGCAGCAGCCCGCAGAGAATGGGAAGAAGGAGACGGGGGAGTGGGAGCTGGTTCAGGACTGCGCGCTAGATCCGAGGAAGGGCGAACAACGCGCGCTGCCGAGGTGGAGGACTCGCCTGGTTCGAGGGGGATCACCACAGGAAGTGGCGTCGGATGTGCAGTGGTGATGGAGCCAGGAGCTGTGGAAGAAATGGGAGACTGGTCAAAAGGAAAATGAGACTCATCAAAAACGACGTGTCGAGAGATAATAATCTTACGGGTGGATAAATCCATACACCTGTAGCCTTTGTGTTCCTGTGGGTAACCAAGAAAGATACAACGAATGGATCGTGCTGATAGTTTGTGAGGTGAAGTATCTTGGGCATTTGGAAAACAGAGGCAACCAAAAACCTTGAGGTGGTCATAGATGGGGTTCTGCCCATAAAGAGCAAGGTAAGGTGTATGAAATTGTAATGGTCGACATGGACGCCGGTTAAGAAGGTATGTTGCAGTATGCAAGGCTTCAACCCAGAATGTTGGTGGTAAATTTGCTTGGAAAAGAAGAGTGCGCAAAATGTCATTTGTGGTCCGAAGGAGACGTTCGGCCTTACCATTTTGCTGAGAGGTATGGGGGCAGGATAAATGATATGAGATGCCGTGGACGGAAAAGAAGTTGCGCAATTCAGAATTGAGAAATTCACCACCATTATCACATTGCACACACTGAATTTGAAGAAAGAATTGAGTGCGGACAAAAACAAAGAAGCGTTGGAGAGTAATGGCAACATCAGATTTATTTCGCAAGGGAAAAGACCAAGAATAATGGGTGAAATCATCAAGAACTACCAAGTAATATTTAAAGCCAGAAAAGCTAACAATAGGTGATGTCCATACATCGCAATGAATTATTTGAAATGGCATAAAAGTGATAGTGGTTGAAAGAGAGAAAGGTAGACGAGACTGTTTTCCTAGCTGACATGCCTCACAGACTGATGATGCGCCACGAGGTTTATTACATAAAGGATGTAAATGTTGGGGCAGATGAGAAACAGAAGAAATGCTTGGATGCCCAAGCCGGCGATGCCACAAATCAATCGAAGATGTAGTAGACGACAGTGCAAAGGAGCTGGAGGACGAGCCGACAAAGGGGTAGAGGTCTCCATCGCTACTGGATCTCAGAAGAGTTGTCTTGGTGGCTAGATCCTTCACAGAAAAGCCAGATGGATCAAACTCAACAGAACAAGAATTATCTTTAGTAAATTTACGCACGGAAACAAGATTCTTGACAATTTGTGGAGAAATGAGAACATTGTTAAGCTGAAATGGATGTGCTTTGGTGGGAAGGATAGTGGAGCCAGTGCCAACAATAGGTAAATGAGACCCATTTCCTACAACAACATGCTGAGAATTATGCTTTGATGTAGAATAAGACTTGGAAAGAAGATTACCACCATCACCAGTGATATGGTTGGATGCACCAGTGTCCATGTACCAGTTCGAGTTGGGTTGAGTTTGCTGCATAGCAATGTTGCTCATGGCGGCGTTGAGCATGGAGTTGTGATCCCACGAAGGTACTGAAGGTATGCCCTGTTGATTGGAATACATGACAGGGTAGGCTTGAGTTGGTGCGCCAGGCCGTGCACCAAGAACTCCAGGGGCATTAGGAGCCCATGGTGCGCGCCACTGTGGAGGCCATGACGCACCCCAGGGAGCAAAGTATCCCATCCACGGCTGCTGTGGCGAGACTGAGCCGCGTCCACCCGAGTTGCGACCTCCGTCGCGACCGCGACCACGTCCGCGGCCTCCCTTGCCGCGACCACGATTATAGTTGTTGTTGCCGCGATCTTGCTGACTGCCGCCCTGTCCACCTTGAGGGCGGTCACCACGATCACCAGATCGATCAGTAGCAGATCGATCAGTAGAAGAAGAGCCGCCATTGGTACTGCTGACGTGCAGGGCGTTGAAGGCTTCTTTGCGTTCCCTGTTGTCGATGTCGATCTCCTCAAGGAGAAGTCGAGATCGAGCTTGGATGAAGGTGGGAAACGGATGCTGCATCGGGAGAATGGAGGCCATGACAGAGAACTTACGTGAGAGACCTCTGATCATCTGCAGCGTGAGCATCTCATCTGAAACAGGCTGGTCGACATCACTGAGGGCGTCGGCCAGTGTTTTAAGGCGGCGAGTGTAGGTGGCAATGGTGCGATCACCTTGAACAAGAGATCGGAATTCCGACTCAAGATGAATTGCACGGCTTCTCTTGTTGTCCTCTGAAATCGCTCAAGAGCGATCCGGACTCCATAGCGATGGTCTCCTTTTGCATGACGATTTCAAGGAGTTCTTCTGAGATCGTGGCGTACAGCCACATGGTGACTCCGAGGTCTATGCGACCCCAGAGAGGATCGTCATGAGCCGGCTCCGCATCCTCATCGATGTGATCGCGCACATCGTATCGCCCCAACACCATCAGAACGAAGTTTCTCCACTTCGTATAGTTGTTTTCCTGGAAGTCTAACTTGAAGGGAATTAGACTTTGGATATTGGCCGGTTGCATTGCCGCAAGAATAGTCAAGAGCGTGATGCACGGTATGATGGCGCCGGCGGTTGGATTGAAGGATGGGGCGCTGGAGTTCGAGTCCGCCAGAGGTGGTCGTGGCGGTGGCGCAGCAGCTGCATGCAGCAAAGAATGCATCGGCAGGCGACGTGCGTAGTCGTCGCTCATGATGACTAATCGAAAGGTAGGAGAGATTAGAATAAATCTAGCAGAGAGAATAGGAAGGCTCGATACCATGAAGAGTTTTGCACAACACTCTCTCATGTCTTTATCATGTAAAGTATACACATATATAGAGTTACGAAGAGAGAGAGAGCAATGAAAGTGCAAAAGAGGTTACAAGAAGCGCATGACTTGCATGGCGCGTGGGAGCTATTCAGGCTGCACAAGAATCGGTCAGAGTCTGTTGTGATCCGAGCGTTGCGCATCCACAAGACCAGGAGCTGTAGACTCTTTCCAACAGCAACTTCTACGCGTCCAAGACGTTCTACGACCCGGCGAAGCGGCGCCGGATCCTGTGGGGCTGGGCCAACGAGTCCGACACCGCCGACGACGACCGGGCCAAGGGGTGGGCCGGAATTCAGGTAGCTAGCTGCGTGCATGCATGCATGCCTAGTTCACTGGTTGTCCATCATGCATGCTGTCATCTTCAGATTGTCCATATCACCGTATGCCCGTGTTCTTAAGTCAAGTCACAAGATTTTGTAGCGCATTTTGTGCTTAATCGTGTACACGATGATCTCAATCAACTTGTGCATGTGTGTGAATATTGTTAGGCGATTCCGAGGAAGGTCTGGCTCGACCCTAGTGGGAAGCAATTGTTGCAATGGCCGGTCGAGGAGGTGGAGGCGCCGAGAGGAAGAGGCCGGTCGGTCTCAAGGACAGGGTGGTTAAGCGAGGAGAACATTTTGAGGTCACTGGACTGCAAACCGCACAGGTTAATTAGTGTGCTCGACACTTGAATATATTTTTTCTTCACTTGTTTCATCTTCATCTGCATGCAACGAACGAAGGTAACATTTTTTATGACCGAAAAGTAGGAGCACTATTGCCACCAGCGCTGGCGTGCAACAAATTGCACCCACAGTGCGTGAATGGCGATGCATGCTATCCTCGCCCCGCCCATCTTAAACTGCTCCCAATGGGTAGTATCTTAGTGCAGTTTCTTAGTGCATGAGGAGTGTTAAGATACTATCTTCCCAATGCATTGTTTCTTATGGTGTAGTATCTTAAGTTGTTTCATTTAATTACATGCATGAGGCTGCTTTGCGTTGGATTTCGAGCTGAACTAGTATCTAAATTAGATACTAGACTACCCTCTCTCTTCATTAACTATGGTGCCACATCATTATTTTGCTTACATGGCATGCTAAGATACCAGCCAAAGTGGAGCACTGGGAGCAGTCTTATCTCCGGCAGCTCTGAATTTGTGTCCAGTGTGCAGTGTCCACTCCCTAATTATACTTGCGCCATATCGCTTTCTACGTGCTTTCTACTCCACAGATTTCACACCATCCCCTGCACTTTAACCTCAACTCGTCGTCATCCGTACATTGCGTACGTTCACATTGGTTACTGCTGCATGCCTAGCTAGTTCCTCACTTGCCACATAAGAAACGCAGAAGAATCGGTGTGTGCTGTATACTGCTGCTTTTCCCAAGCGTGTTGTGCGGTGATGACCGACGAGTACTTGAGCTGATTTTTTGACAGGCTGACGTCGAGGTGAGCTTCGAGGTGCCGAGCGTAGAGGGAGCGGAGCCGCTCGACAAGGCGCTCGCCTACGACGCCGAGAAGCTATGCGGCGCGCGGGGCGCGGACGTGAAGGGCGGCGTGGGCCCTTTCGGTCTATGGGTGCTCGCCTCGGCTAAACTGGAGGAGAAGACCACGGTGTTCTTCAGGGTGTTCAGGGCCACGCGCAGCAGCAAGCCCGTGGTGCTCATGTGCACTGACCCCACCAGGTTCGTGCGTGCGATTAATGGCATCGATCCCCCTTACGATATCCCACGCATATGCACGTACGCAGCCCACTAATAAGGTACACGCATTAACTACTAGCTAGCCTAGGGTCCTGTTTAGGTCTGGGCAAATCAAACGATCGCACCAGCACGAATTTTAAAGCAGATGTGGCTGGCCATGAATTTTTTTCATCTGTACCCGAGCTTTGTCTGCGCACACTGCATTGCATTGACTTTGGTTTCTTCTCCGGCGCAGGTCATCTCGCAACCTGAATCTGTACCAGCCGACCTTCGCAGGTTTTGTCGATACTGACATAACAAACGGGAAGATATCTTTGAGAAGCCTGGTATGTATGCTACCATCCAACAAGTCCTTGTAATGTACAAAGTTCACAAATTATTTTTGCCTTGATTTCCTCTATCTAGATCGATCATTCGGTTGTTGAGAGCTTTGGCGCCGGGGGCAAGACCTGCATCCTCTCAAGAGTCTACCCGTCGCTTGCCGTAGGCAAGAACGCTCACCTTTACGTGTTCAATAATGGGAAGGCGGACGTCAAGGTGTCACAGCTCACTGCATGGGAAATGAAGAAGCCACTCATGAACGGCGCCTAGAATTTTAAGGAGGAGCTTCCTATGTATCTGGCTCACATTCAGCGCGTTTATTTTAAAAATGCTTCGCGTTTTCTGATGTGAAAATAATCGATTATCTGTGGTGAATCATTTCGCCCCTTGTACAATGGTTTCAGGTGAACGTTGTATGAGTGTACTAAAAGGGGGTCAATTCGTATGCCCTTACGAATAATAAAGATTCATGCATATTGATCTCTCAGTAGTAATTGCTGATTAATTAGTTATGGGTGTGCTATCATGCGCGTGAATAAGTGGAAGAGTGCATATACGCCCTTCAATTCAAAAAAAACAAGTCGGTTTAAAATGTGTGTAGTCAAACTGTGGAAACTTTCTCTATCGATATCTTTTTAAATATTTAGATTAGATGCATGAAAATCATATATGTAGATTCGTCTCAAAAAGTACTTCCATACTATTATAATTTTGTTGGGTTTTATCAATATATTATAATAGTAATTAGTGGTCAAAACTGTATTTTTGGGTCGTATCAATGTCCAAAATGACTTGTTTTTAAAATTGTTATATAATATATGTCATGCGTGTGCCTTTTCATAGCCAATGTTGGCTTCATAGTCTCATAAAAAAAGAAAAGGTGTTCTAAAACAAGCCAATTGTTTCATGCTAATGATCAATGGCTGATTACCTTTTCCTTGTGGAATAATTTCATATATTAAGGTTTTTAAAGTTGTCAAAGCTTTTTTTTTTTTGCCAAACTAGTCTAAGGATAGTTCATGAAAATCGGTGCCACACTTTGGCTACCAAAAAGGAATATTGTCACACTGTCTATTCCTTCGTCGAACTTTGTTTCGTACTTACCTCAAGAATAGGTAGGATTTGTTGCAACTCTCTACGGTTAAAAAGGGAAAATATATACAACTATACAAGGGATCGGCTGTGGCTCGGTTCTTATACGCTTTTCGTAGTTGAACTGGCGACAGGGACTCTGTTAGCCCCCTGTCGCCGGTCCAGCTCTGGCGACAATAAGCATGACCCTATAAAAACTCCTTCAAACCCTAAAATTCAACACATGACTCACTTTTATTCAGGAAAAAGCGAAGGAGAGAAGAAAGAGGAGGAGAGAAGCTAGCGAAGCGTTGCCCGTCCGGTTGCCCACCTGTTGGGTAATTTTTTTTAACCGAATGGATTACTTAGTTTTAGATGTACGGTTACGTAGTGTAGTATGTTTTACAAAATACTTTTCAGTGGATAATCTAGTTTTAGATTTGTGGTTAATCGTGAAAATGTTCTTTATGGTTTAGTGCGTCAAATATGTTCGACGTCACCCATTTCATAATTTACTACGGTCAGGAGACTATTCTTGAGGACGAACACATTTCTTCAAAATGTAACAATTGCAACCAAAACTCGAAAATAAGAGATTTTCGGTTTTCTTCCTACAAGTAGCTCATAGGAAGTCTTTTTCAAAAGACGATGCAAATAAAGCCGATTTATGACATGACAAGCGGTGTTAATAGCTTCCGCCCAAAAACTATCGGAAGTATTATATTCATCAAGCATTGTCCTAGCCATCTCAATTAATGTTCGATTTTATCTCAATTAATGTTCGATTTTTCCTTTCTACAACTCCATTTTGCTCCGGAGTATAGGTTGTGGAAAATTCGTGCTTTATTCCTAGTTCATCACAAGAGTCTTCAACTTTAGTATTCTTGAACTCGGAACCATTATCACTACGGATTTTCTTTATTCTGAAATCAAATTCGTTTTGAGCCCGTTTTGCAAAACTTTTAAAGATTCCGAGGTTTCACTTTTGTCATCTAGAAAGAATACACATGTATATCTAGAGTAATCATCCACAATGACTAAACAATAGATATTTCCCCCGATACTCTTATAGGTTGTTGGCCCAAACAAGTCCATATGTAAGAGTTCCAATGGTCTAGAAATTGACATGATACTTTTGGAATGATGTGAATTGGCGACTTGCTTTCCGGCTTGACATGCACTACAAAGTCAATTTTTCTCAAACTTCACATCTTTCAAGCCAACAACTAAATCATGTTTGAAAAGCTTTTTAAGTTGAATCATCCCAACATGAGCTAGCCTTCTATGCCAAAACCAACCCAAAGAAGTTTTTGCAATTAAATAAGTTTGTAAATATGATGCATTTGAGGAGAAATCTACCAAGTAAAGATTTCCAAATCTAAAACCTTTGAAAACCAAGGCATTATCTTTTTCATTTGAAATTGAAACACCTTCATTTGAGAAAGAGCAAATTAAACCAAGATCACATATTTGAGCAACAGATAATAAATTGAAATTTAGTGATTCAACTAAAGATACATTAGAAATGGAAAGGTCATTTGAGATAGCGATTTTACCCAATCCTATTACGTTTCCTTTACTATTGTCTCCAAAAGTGATCTTGTCATTTCCTTTTACGTTCTCGAATGTGGTGAACATTTTCCTATCACCGGTCAATGTGTTGGGTGCATCCACTATCAACCACCCAATGTTTTCCACCGGTCTTTTAGTTCACCTACAAAACAAGAATCAAGTTCTTTTAGGTACCCAAATTTGTTTGGGTCCTTGGAGGTTAGTGGCCAAGGTTTTAGGCACCCAAATAGCATTTTTTTAACGCTTAAAATCGAAGTGCCAATAAATCTTGCAACTATTTTACCATCTATAGATTTCTTAAGCATGTAGCGAGAATCATAAATGCTATAGGATTTAACATTAATATTTGAGCATGCATTTGACATGTGTCCTACCTTATCACATTTATTGCAATATTTACCACTTTGCTTAACAAACCTTGGAGGTTTGTCTTCCGGTTTCTTACCTTTCTTTGGCACATACCCAAGTCCTTTCTTATTGAATGAGCACATTTGCTCACTCAATAACTTGTCAAGGGTCGCTTTACCCTTGAAGTATCTTTCCAAGCTCTTACTTAGCTTGGTGACTTCCTCTTTCAACTCATGATTTTCAACAATTAGTAAAGGGTCACAAGTATTATTTATATCAACAATTGAATCATCATTTGAGCAACAAGGTATGAATAGCAAGTCATCACAAGAAGTAGATATACTATACATGGATTTAGCATTTGAAATATTTTCTACTCTAGGCATCTTATTCATTAATTCACAAGTAATACCAATATTTGAATGAGATTTTTCCATATCTTTTAGGAGAAGAGAATCATGAGCTTCCTTTAGCTCCTCATAAGAGTATTTTAGAGAGATATACTCTTTTTTAAGACTTTAAATTTTGATTTTTCTTTTCCAATATATTCATTTAAATCTTCAACCATGTCCATTAATTCATCATATGAAGGAGCATTATCATCAATGAATTTTACCTTATCTCCTTTTGCCATGAAACATGTAGGAGACGCGAAGAGTAAAGGAGCTTCCTTTATGGCGATGCCGACAAGTGCTCTTTTCTTAGAAGACTCTTCATCACTTGAATCGGAGTCAGAATCCGAATATTCTTCATCGGAATCCCATTCTCCAATGTGAGCTTCATTTTTGCCCCTTTTGTGAAGCTTTTTGAAAAGTTTCTTCTTTCCATCGAATTCCTTCCTCTTTGATGGTTTATCTTTGTCATCCTTCTTGTTGGGGTAATTTGAGATTATGTGTCCCTTTTCATCACATTCATAACAACGAATGTTGCTATATCTCTTGTTGTCACATGAGGATTGCCCTTTCTTGTACTTGTTGAAGTTGGAGTTTCGATGTGGGCGTCTTCTCATGAATTTCTTCATTCTCCTCACAAGGAGAGCATACTCTTCATCCGAGTCTTCTTCTTCATCCTCATCATCACTTGACTCTGCTTTAGCCTTGAAGGCGGTAATTTTCTTCTTGGATGAAGATGACTCCAAGAGCTCTTCCTTATCCTTATTGTATAGCTCGTTAGTGATGAGATTGCCCAAAAGTTCGGTTGGTGTCAGTCTTGGCAACACGGGAGAGTTGAGAAATAATGTCACCAACGTCTCGTATTTATCCGGAAGTGCCCTAAGCATCTTGCGCACAACATCAACATCAAGAAGGTTAGTACCAAGACCTTTGAGTTCATTCACAATGTTGTTGAGTCTTGAATACATCTCAGTGATGTTTTCATGAGGCAACATTATGAATGTCTCATATTTACTCCGAAGCCTATGCAATTTGGCTTCTTTGACCGTGGATGTGCCCTCGTGAATTTCGGAGAGGGTCGTCCAAATAGCGTGAGCGGTTTCCAAGTTGCTCACCCTATTAAACTCATCCGCGTTCAAGGCACCAAAGAGAGCATTCATAGCTTGAGCATCTAAATAAGCATTACGATTATCTTGATCCGTGGGGTTTGTGGGATCAAGAGGCATAACATAACCATCATTTACAATTTTCCATCTGTTCGAACTCATGGCTTTTAAAAAAAATGGACATTCTAATTTTCCAATAAGAATAATTTGAGCCATCAAACAAATGAGCCTTTCCATAGGCACACCCTCACTAACCATCCTTTCTCTCTTAGACGGTAAAGTCTAATCAAATTGAGAGACCTTGCTCTGATACCACTTGTAGGATCAAGGATAACCGACTAGAGGGGGTGAATAGGAGGTTTCTAAAATTAATCGACCAAAATAAACTTAGGGCTAAAAGGTTATAGCAAATACTTTTTAACACAAGATAATGCTTGAATTATAAGTGTGGAATAAGTAAAGACAAGAAATGACCACAAGTGAGACAATGAGGTTTTTCCCGTGGTGTCGAAGACTTGCCGGTCTTCACTAGTCCACGTTGAGGGAGCTTGAACAAATCAAGCCGCTCCACCAATTAAGCCTTTCCTCGATCACTATTGGTTGTTCTTCCTCCACTCCGGAGATGGTGAACACCGAACCACTCACAATCTTAGCACCGGGCCTCTTCACAATCTTCTTGAAGAGATCACCGTGCAATATCCGCCAAGCTGTCTAGGAGTTCGGCAAAACTCCAAGAGTAACAAATCGATGACCTTTGCTTGACGACACTCAAGTGCAAGAGGATCAACTAGAATGAAGAATGCACTTGAATGAGCTCAACAACCTCTCAAAGAGTGTACAAGAGAATTTAAGGAGTTGAATGAATGCACAAGACTCTAAGGATGTTAAATGAGGTCTAGCAACCTGTCCTTGAGCAGATGGGGGTGTATTTATACCACCCACCAACAATTATAACCGTTGGAGAGGAAGAATCAGCTTTTCAGGCCATATGCGGTACTACCGCCATGTACTGAGCGGTACTACCGCACATCTCTAACTACTACGGTAACGGCTAGAACAGTGGCATTAAATGCTCTGACATAGCCGTTTAACCTGCTCAGCGGTACTACCGCCAGCTAACTCGCGGTACTACCGCATTGCGGTTATACCGCAAAGCAAGTGCGGTACTACCGTTTCCCAAGAGAATCAAAAGAGGTGCGTACTGGAAAAAACATAGCGCCAAGTAACAATCGGAACAACCGGAGTGCGGTAGTTCCGCTCAAGAACTGCGGTACTACCGTAGTCCGGTTATACCGTACGAACTCTTGCGGTACTACCGCGCTGAGGGTTTTTGCACCAAAACAGAAAAAGCGCCTCTCTGGAAAAAATATACCGCCAAGTAACAAACGGAACAACCGGGGTGCGGTAATATCGCACTACAGGCCCGGTCATACCGTTGAGCGGTAGTACCGCACAACAAACGCTAGTACTACCGATCATCCTGACAAAAGCAGACTTGGCAAAGAGAAAGGAATCCAAATGAATGCATGATCCTAGATTGATCCATAAGGCACAAGAACATGCTATCAAGCTACTAGTCATGATCCCTCTTAATAGTACGGCATTTAACCTATAATTCGGTCTTTCAGCCATTTTTCTTAAGACCGGTAAAAATGAAAGAAATCAAAACCACTTGTACCTCATCCTTCAACCATATTTGATCTTCATAAGTCCTTTAGCATGCATCTTCACAATTGTTTTCTCCAAAGAGACTTAACCTTGTAAATACTCAACAAACCAATAAGTCCTTTAGCACATATTATCATTAATTACCAAAACCAATTTTTAGGGGCCTAGATGCTTTTCAATCTCCCCTTTTTTGGTAATTGATGACAACCTAGTTAATATGTGGGAAGAAATATTTTGAATATACCCAAGGTTGTGAAACAAGGTATATTCTATTGAAGGCTTAACAACACAAATCTTGTGAAGAGTGAGAATTATATTCTTGTTAAGCCAGAATAAAGAAAGCTCCTCCTAAACATGTGCATTTAATTTTAGAGAACATTTTGTGAGCACGACATGTAGAGATTTTGACAAATTTTAGCAGAGTTTCTTTAGCTTGCTGGTACTGAGAAAAATAATTTGCAATAAAGAGAGAATAAACTTGACAAATAATCCATAACCAACAAGTCTTAGCAAAGTTTAATACCATAACAAAGAGTGAACTTTTACATTCATAAGCAAGCAAACAACCTTTAACAAGAACCACTTACACTTAATTAAACATAATGTAACAAAAGACTATCTCCCTAACTCCCACTAGAATTTTCTTCCCTACTTCTCCCCCTTTGGCATCAAGGAACCAAAAACCATCAATCAGTTGGATCCTGAGAAGGAAGAGTCGAGGGATCCTGAGGAACTGGAGCCTGAGGAGGTGAAGTGATTGGAGCAGAAGTGGATGTCCCAGCTGGGGGATTTGGACGGCGACGAGTAAAATGCTGAGGAGTCGAAAGGAGTTGTTCCATAGAATCAACTGTCTTTGTCAGAACAGCTAGCCTGTTTTGAGTCTCAGTCTGAAATTCTTTCTGTTCTGTCCTCATCTCCTGCTGGGTGACCTTAAGTTGTAAGAGGTTGTTTAAGATCAAAGTCTGATTTTTGAGAATCTGAGCTAAAGTGTCTTGACTTTGAGTAACAACTCCAGCTGCAACCTTTGGAGCAATTTCTTCTTGCTGTACCTGCTGTCCCTGAAAGCGAATGGGAGGATTTTCTCTAGGCTTGTAAGCCTTATGAGGTGATCCCAAACCTCCCTGATACTCAATCTTGCTCAGAATCAAGGCCATGATAAAAGGAGCATGATAAACTCTTTTGACTCTATCATTCTTTGAAGAGACAATGCCCCTGATGATAACATCAACCACATCAAATCTCTTTCCATGTGAGATATTATCAATTATGTTCCATACATGCCCCCTTACAGCGTCAAAATTTCCACTCTTAGGTAGTAAGGTATGATTAATAATCCTATTAATCAAGCTGGGAATGGGTAGCAAACCATGAATCTTCCCTGGAGTGTACCTGACATTTTGATCATAGTATTCTGTCGGCAGGAACAAGCAGAGCAGGTCTTTCAAAAAGCTTATCCCAATTTCCAGAATGTGTTTTTAGTACACGCTCAAAGTCAGCCTTAGTACACTCCACATATCGTGTAATTGGCATCCACTTCATCTTCTTGAAATCAGGAGAGACATATAAAGTGGCATAAAATTGTCTGATGATCTCCTCATCATAGTCATGTCTGAGAGCTACCAAATCATGAAGACCAACTTGCTGAAAAAGCCGATACACACCATCATATTTTTCTAAGGAATTTATGTGCTGCCACTTTATCCATTTATAATCTGCAAATTTTCTGTGATGACCGTAAATTTGCTCATAGACTTACTCTTGGAACTTGGTGTGAAATCTGGGATTTATGGAGTTGGAGGGCAGAAGATATTGATCTTTGTGTCTCAAAATTGTGTAGTCATCAACTGATATGAGGTTTATATCAATCTCAGGTTCTTCTGGATCTCCCATCTCATCATCAGATTGGGCCTGGACTTCTTCTTCTGTGTCAGACTCAGATCCAGAACCTGATCCACGCGGTCATGACCCTTCCTCACTCTCAGAACCATCTGCTGCAGGTCATTTTCCTTTGCCAGATGGATCTTCAATAGGGTCGGCAGGAGGTTGGGAGGAGGATCCTCTAGGAGTGCCAGCCATCTTGCGAGTCACATACCTGGTCCTTGGCATCTTTACAAAGAGAGGATAGGTTACAAGGAGTTCAAAAGATCAAACAATCTAGAATTAATTTGAATGGAATGATTTTCTGTTTAGTCAGTAAAAATCGGTAGTACCGTTGGCCTTCAGCCGGTAGTACCGTGCTGCGGTAGTACCGCCATTTCCTGGCCGGTATGACCGTATCACGGTAGTTTCGCGTTTATGAATACGGTAGTACCGCTTTTACAGACAGGTGCTAGGGCAAGCAATTTCACATAAAAATTGATGTTTCCTTTGGTTTGACTCCAAGAAATGGATGTAATAACATCATTAAACATCAATTATGCTATTTTGCCCAACTAGAATCGCACAAATCATCAACATTTCAAATTTTACTAGAATGAGACCTAGGGTTTGATTCAAACGGTAAAACGAGGATTTGGAGAAGTTTTACCTTAAGGAATGAAGGAGTTGAACCCTAGAGATGCAAGGATTCGCAAGGATTTGACGATCAACCGAGGTTTTGGAGAGATTTAGCCGAGCAAATTTTTGGGTGAGTGAGAGAGAGAGAGAGACGAAGTGAGAAAGAGGCTCGAGAGGAAGAGTTCCCGCAGAGAGTTATCTTCCTCTTCAAAAACCGATGCGGTAGTTCCGCCCTTTGGCCATCGGTAATACCGCAAAACGGTCGTACCGTGGTTATCGTGTCGGTAGTACCGCACTGCGGTCATACCGCACATATCCCGCCGGTAGTTCCGATTGTCCTACCTTATCACATTTATTGCAATATTTACCACTTTGCTTAACAAATCTTGGAGGTTTCTCTACCGATTTCTTACCTTTCTTGGGCACATATCCAAGTCCTTCCTTATTGAATGAGCACATTTGCTCACTCAATAACTTGTCAAGGGTCGCTTTACCCTTGAAGCATCTTTCCAAGCTCTTACTTAGCTTGGTGACTTGCTCTTTCAACTCATGATTTTCAACAATTAGTAAAGGGTCACAAGTATTATTCATATCAACAATTGAATCATCATTTGAGCAACAAGGTATGAATAGCAAATCATCACAAGAAGTAGATATACTAGATATGGATTTAGCATTTGAAACATTTTCTACTCTAGTCATCTCATTCATTAATTCACAAGTAATACCAATATTTGAATGAGATTTTTCCATATCTTTTAGGAGAAGAGAATCATAAGTTTCCTTTAGCTCCTCATAAGAGTATTTTAGAGAGATATACTCTTTCTTTAAGACTTTAAATTTTGATTTCTCTTTTCCAATATATTCATTTAAATCTTCAACCATGTCCATTAATTCATCATATGAAGGACCATTATCATCAATGAATTTTACCTTATCTCCTTTTGCCATGAAACATGTAGGAGACGCGAAGAGTAAAGGAGCTTCCTTTATGGCGATGCCGACAAGTCCTCTTTTCTTAGAAGACTCTTCATCACTTGAATCGGAGTCGGAATCCGAATATTCTTCATCGGAATCCCATTCTCCAATGTGAGCTTCATTTTTGCCCCTTTTGTGAAGCTTTTTGAAAAGCTTCTTCTTTCCATCGAATTCCTTCCTCTTTGATGGTTTATCTTTGTCATCCTTCTTGTTGGGGCAATTTGAGATTATGTGCCCCTTTTCATCACATTCATAACAACGAATGTTGCTATATCTCTTGTTGTCACTTGAGGATTGTCCTTTCTTGTACTTGTTGAAGTTGAAGTTTTAATGTGGGCGTCTTCTCATGAATTTCTTCATTCTCCTCACAAGGAGAGCATACTCTTCATCCGAGTCTTCTTCTTCATCCTCATCATCACTTGACTCCGCTTTAACCTTGAAGGCGGTAATTTTCTTCTTGAATGAAGATGACTACAAAAGCTCTTCCTTGTCCTTCTTGTATAGCTCGTTAGTGATGAGGTTGCCCAAAAGTCCGGTTGGTGTCGGTCTTGGCAACTTGGGAGAGTTGAAAAATAATGTCACCAACGTCTCGTATTTATTCGAAAGCGCCCTAAGCATCTTGCGCACAACATCAACATCAAGAAGGTTAGTAACAAGACCTTTGAGTTCATTCACAATGTTGTTGAGTCTTGAATACATCTCGGTGATGTTTTCATGAGGCAACATTATGAATATCTCATATTTACTCCGAAGCCTATGCAATTTGACTTCTTTGACTGTGGATGTGCCCTCGTGAATTTCGGAGAGGGTCGTCCAAATAGCGTGAGCGGTTTCCAAGTTGCTCACCCTGTTAAACTCATCCGCGTTCAAGGCACCAAAGAGAGCATTCATAGCTTGAGTATCTAAATGAGCATTACGATTATCTTGATCAGTGGGGTTTGTGGGATCAAGAGGCATAACATAACCCTCATTTACAATTTTCCATATGTTCGAACTCATGGCCTTTAAGAAAATGGACATTCTAATTTTTCAATAAGAATAATTTGAGCCATCAAACAAAGGAACATTTCCATAGGCACACCCTCACTAACCATCCTTTCTCTCTTAGATGGTAAAGTCTAATCAAATTGAGAGACCTTACTCTGATACCACTTGTAGGGTCAAGGATAACCGACTAGAGGGGGGTGAATAGGAGGTTTCTAAAATTAATCGACCAAAATAAACTTAGGGCTAAAAGGTTATAGCAAATATTTTTTAACACAAGATAATGCTTGAATTATAAGTGCGGAATAAGTAAAGACAAGAAATGACCACAAGTGAGACAACGAGGTTTTTCCTGTGGTGTCGAAGACTTGGCGGTCTTCACTAGTCCACGTTGAGGGAGCTTGAACAAATCAAGCCGGCTCCACCAATTAAGCCTTTCCTCGATCACTATTGGTTGTTCTTCCTCCACTCCGAGATGGTGAACACCGAACCACTCACAATCTTGGCACCGGGCCTCTTCACAATCTTCTTGAAGAGATCACCGTACAATCTCCGCTCAAGCTGTCTAGGAGTTCGGCAAAACTCCAAGAGTAACAAATCGATGACCTTCGCTTGACGACACTCAAGTGCAAGAGGATCAACTAGAATGAAGAATGCACTTGAATGAGCTCAACAACCTCTCAAAGAGTGTACAAGAGAATTTAAGGAGTTGAATGAATGCACAAGGCTCTAAGGATGTTAAATGAGGTCTAGCAACCTGTCCTTGAGCAGATGGGGGTGTATTTATACCACCCATCAACAATTATAACCGTTGGAGAGGAAGAATTAGCTTTTCAGGCCATATGCGGTACTACCGCCATGTACTGAGCGGTACTACCGCACATCTCTAACTACTACGGTAACGGCTAGAACAGTGGCATTAAATGCTCTGACATAGCCGTTTAACCTGCTCAGCGGTACTACCGCCAGCTAACTCGCGGTACTACCGCATCGCGGTCATACCGCAAAGCAAGTGCGGTACTACCGTTTCCTAAGAGAATCAAAAGAGGTGCGTACTGGAAAAAACATAGCGCCAAGTAACAATCGGAACAACCGGACTGCGGTAGTTCCGCTCAAGAACTGCGGTACTACCGTAGTCCGGTCATACCGTACGAACTCTTGCGGTACTACCGCACTGAGGGTTTTTGCACCAGAACAGAAAAAGCGCCTCTCTGGAAAAAACATACCGCCAAGTAACAAACGGAACAACCGGGGTGCGGTAATACCGCACTACAGGCCCGGTCATACCGTTGAGCGGTAGTACCGCACAACAAACGCCGGTACTACCAATCATCCTGACAAAAGCAGACTTGGCAAAGAGAAAGGAATCCAAATGCATGCATGATCCTAGATTGATCCATAAGGCACAAGAACATGCTATCAAGCTATTAGTCATGATCCCTCTTAATAGTACGGCATTTAACCTATAATCTGGTATTCCAGCCATTTTTCTTAAGACCGATAAAAATGAAAGAAATCAAAACCACTTATACCTCATCATTTAACCATATTTGATCTTCATAAGTCCTTTAGCATGCATCTTCACAATTGTTTTCTCCAAAGAGACTTAACCTTGTAAATACTCAACAAACCAATAAGTCCTTTAGCACATATTATCATTAATTACCAAAACTAATTTTTAGGGGCCTAGATGCTTTTCACCAGCTTTGAGCTCGGGCTCGTTGTCGTACGCGGGCAAGACTGTAGCAACACCATTAGGACATTGATTCGTTCATTAATTATCTAATCATTGCTTAATAACTAATGGCGGTCCTAAGATAGCTTAAGTGTCACTTACATGCGGGCCCCGCGCACTTAAACCCCGTTGCGTGCGTGCGCAGCGTTGAGTCGTTTCATTTGGGTCGTCCATTTGAGATCAGCGCCTTAGATCGCTTGAACGTTCGGACCTCCGGATCGTAGCATGCGCTCTGAACCGTTCCTTTCTTGATCAACGCTCCGGATTGGATGGAATGTTCGGACCGTCCGAACGTCCCTTCCATTTGGATCATCCGATCTGCTTCAACCGCTTGGATCGTTGGGCCGTTCGCGCGGCCGATCGTCCCGTTCACTTGGGCCGTTCGATCCAATCTCAACGGCCCAAGTGTTTTCCAATGTGGGTTAATAAGAAAATCCGTTTCTCCTTTATTTTGATCTGTTATTTGTGTTAATATTCAAAGTGGCTTAAGTAATTTGTTTTAACTCCGTTTTGATTGTTTCAAATTTTGTTAGTTCTTGTTTTGTCTGAGCTTAATTCTAAAAATTGTTTGAACCTTGTTTCTGTTCCAGAAAAGGTTGTTAGTAGTTTTTATTTCGGTTTGGCTTTACTGTTGCTCTAAAAAAACATTTAACTTGGAAAATGCATAAGTATTTCTCTGTAGCTCCTTTTTGAGTGAAATCAAGTTTGTTGGTTTTCTCTGTTAGTGTGCTTAATGGTAGAATAGGTTTTGAACATGTTGTTTTCTCTGAATTTCTGTTGCTGCCTTTGTCTTGTGCCCTTCTTTCACGACTATGAAAAATCATAGAAAATTCATCCTAGCTCCAAACGAGATGAATCAAATTGCATTAGTCAACTCATGTGGTGCTCTGTTTACCACAAAAATTTCAGGTTCACCACCTCTCTGGAAATTTGTGCCAAAAATTTAATTTCGGTTCAATAGTAACCGAGATGAATTTTTCAGCCTTTTTCCAAAAAGCTGATTTTGTTTTAGCTGTATCTTTTGCATGCAGCATCCAAATCAGTTGATTTTTGTTGCTAAATTCATTTAAATTTATGCTCTTCCTTCTGTGTAAATTTCATGGTTTTTGGTTGACTTTGAGCTTTTTAGTTTTCTCGGTGTTTTGGTTCTGTGAGGATCCGGATTTATTTGGTTTGTAATGCTTAACCATCCACTTGGTCCTAGCATTACAAATCAAATAATCCAAGCCTCGAGACACATGTACTTCCCAAGATGCAGTACACATACCCCTTTACAAAATTATGCATCAATTCCATTCAACCACATAGAACCGAAGCACAGCACAAACCAGAAGACATACATAATATAGAGTTATTACAAAAGAGGGGCCGACCGGCCAAATGACATACAAATAACTAAGTAAACAGCGGAAGCAAAAGTGCCATAAGATGATGATAAACAAAAGCCAATTAGTGTGCCTTTACCAACAAGGCAACCAACCGGACCGCCAAGCTAGTCGTCCCAACCACCGCACATCTCACAAAAGTGAGGCCCTTGGGGCTCACCTTCTTCCTCTGCAACAAATAACATTAAGCAAAGCAAATGAGTACAATAATGTACTCGCAAGACTGACGTGTAAGGTAACAAACCTATACATATGCTACATGCAAGCTTATTTGAGTGGAGGTTGTATATTTCATTTTCAGCACAAAGTAATCTTTATTTGCAATAATGTAGTACATTTAAAAGCAAGTTTACAATCTGTTTTTATTGTTTAAATAACAGCGAGAACAACATAATAACAATAGATAGATGATAACAACATCCTGGAAGTGACTAACCCAATAGTCACCACAACCATAGCATGAATTACCCATTCATACCACCCATATCAAGTTTTAAGTTTTTAAAAGGTTGTAGTCTAGTTCTTGCACGACCTTACCAAGCAATGTCCATAACCTAGGACGAGGCTATTCGAATAGCTTTAACTCTGCAGGGGTGTACCAATGTACCCACACGCCAAATCGCCTTTTTGCCACATGATGAAGCACACTACCTTAGGTATGCCGGCGCGATTGAGTCCTATGAGATATTTCCAATTAATGATGCTAATTAAGAGTCACGACAACCCGAATGGTAGGGTGCACCGGCCCAGCCGAAGCAACTGCGGGTGCTCTTCCCCTTATAAAAACAGTTTTAACCACCTGCGACCCCGAATTAACACCTCCCAAAGTACTTAGTCAAGAGAGGTCCCTATCCCCCTCGTGTGGTTAGCACGCAATAAGCGCTTAGCTTAGTGACACAAGTAACTCAGTCCTTGGGGACTTATGCACCATTCCAATCACACCCAACAAATCACACCAACATCCATTGTGCCCAAGTCATGAAACAATTTTTATTTTCAGTTTTTGACTTACAAATTAACAAAGCACAAGTGCTAGACGTAATGGAGATATAATTACATTTGTGTGATTAAGATCATCGACTAAGTCGATGATCGCCCAATACTACCGATAGCTAAGCATGTCTAAGCAGTTTAACTAGTATCTACTAAGTGACAAGAGATCATCCAATGAACTCTAATCACAACAAATAACTTAGGCTCAGGTAGTAGAGGAATATCATTTACCTACAGATTATGCAACTAAAGGATCCACTAATCAAACCATAATTTAACAACAAAATAGCAATGCATACATACAAGTTGTAAATAATATATTAGACTTGAAAATAATGGGATTAACATGATCAAACTGCTTGCCTTGTTGGAATTGCTTAGTTTGCTGCAAAGGCACACTCTCGTTATCAACGCACTCGTCGGCACCTAACGAAAAAGCGAAAAGAACCGATAAGAACGAAGAAAAACCAAAAAGACTCAACAGCCAACTTTCTTCGAAAACTCTGAAATTTTACAGCATCAAGACCATGCTTTTTAAGAAATTTAGCAACAAGAACCAATTGATTTGGATTCTCAATGCAAAAGTTATGATCAAAATAATTCTGCTCAGCTAGAAAAATGCAATCTAGTACTGTTCATCATAATTAAATTATTTGGCATAAATTTCTAAAATGGTGGTGTAGCTGAAATTTTTATGGTAAATCAAGCACCTCATAAGATGAATAACCCAATTGGATTCATCTCATTTGGAGCTAGGATGCATCTTTTATGAATTTCTAAAGACATGAAAAAGAGCACAAGTTAATTGTATTTGCAATTCTTTTAAAAATAGTAGCATGCCTAAAACCAATTTTAACAGCAAATTCATCATTAGAGGAAGCCAACAAAATTGGCTTCACTCAAAAAGGATCTACAGATAATTATTTATGCCTTTTACAAGTTACATGCAATTTTTAGAGCAACATTTAAAGTCTATTTCTAAACCAATTTATCAAACCATTTTCTGGAGCTGAACCAAGCTTACAACCATTTTTAGATTAAAGCTCAGTTCAAACCAGAGCTAACAAAATTTGAATCAACCCAAATCGATTTAAAATGAATTAGTTATGCTATTTTGAAGTTTATTACCTTTTTCAGTTCACAAATAAACCTCTCGGGAAATCCCTAAATCCATATCGATGTGGAAACTTGTGGGCCGTTGATCTTGCATCGGACGGCCCAAGCCAATAGGACAACGCGCGCGCCCCCGCGCGAGATCAGCGAATGTGGACCGTCGATGTTGCATCCGACGACCCAGATTGAATCGCGCGCGACGCGTTTGAACTCACGCGCGCGGACGGGGGCAGCGGCTGTGGACCGTCGATTGCGGGATGGACAGCTCACAATCAACGCTACACAGTGCATACGCATACCCCACGCGAATCTTCGCCGTAGATAAAGAATGGACGATCTGAAGCGACCGAAGAAGCGAAACGCTCTCACGATCCGAGCCGCAGATCAAACGACGGACGGCTCACGATGGACCACGCCGCACATGCGCACACACTGTGCTGGCGCGTCTGACAACGCAGCCGACAGCTTCCCGCTTAATCGCCGGTGACCTAGGACACGGCGGCGTGCACTAAGGCCAGCTACGGGTGCGCAATAGCAACCCGCACCCATTGGTACCACTCACACCGTTGGTGGTGGCCCAGAACGGTGGCGAGCTGGCGAGGAGTGGCGCGACATAACATGACCACGGCGACAACAGCAAAAGGCTCCGCAACAGTCTAAGGTAGCGGGTGCCACAGCTACTAGGGGGCTATCAAGAAGCTACCGGAGGGTCGTGAAGGAGCAGAGGAGGTCGGAGCAGCTCCGGCGACGTTGAAGCTGGCCGGCGCAGAGGAGGACGACGCAGAGAAGATAACCTGAGCATCCAGAGAGGGACCGCGTCATCGGGATGTGATTAGTGAAGCTCAGAGAAGCTCCCCGAGCAAAGAAATGGGAGAGAGGAGCACTCACCGGCGACGGAGACGAAAAGGGAGCTTTTCGGTCGAAAAGCGGGGATCTCCAAATTAGCTGTTTCCTAAAGAGGCAAACCCAAATTTAATTAGGGTATTTACTCCAGGAGGTTAGAGGAACAAACCAGAGCAAAAAGAAAGGGAGGAGAGCCACTGGAATACCGCCTTCACCGAGGAGCTCCAAGCTCATCAATGGCGACCGAATGTGTTTGGGTGATTTGAGCTCAAACAAGCACAGTGGGTGCAAGCCTGAGCTGCGGGGTGGTGAAAGGAAGCCAAGGGAGAGAGTGGAGAGCTTAAGTAGCCCGGGAAGCAAAGAGGCAACGACAACTCTCTCCCACGGGTGGTCAAGCTCGCTGCTATGGCCGAGAGGATGGGAGCAGGTAGAAGGGCAGAGGAAGGTGACTTCGGGGGTACACTGGCACGCATTTAATGCTCCGAGTCGTTGCGAGGTGACCAAACGCTGCGCACCTCCCACTCCATGCCATGGCGTCGCTGGTGTTGTGCCGCGCGAGCGAGAGGAAGGGGATGACCTGCCCGGCGTCGGATTTTCATCCAACGACTCACACGCGACCGAGTAGGCACCGCTCCGCGCAAACATCGACCGCCCGATGACGATCCGACGGCTGACGAGCGACGTGGCAACTCGATTGAGCCCGGGTGTAGCTAGTTGACTCAACCGAGTCAGTTGGCTCGAGCCTAAGTCTGGCCCGCGCCCGAGGAACAGTGCAAGCCAGGTTTGGGTTTGAATTTGAAAGCTGAGTTTGGAAGAATTTTTAGAGATAGCAATTCAACTCCAAAAATCATGAAATTTTAACTGGAGGTTGTTGACTTTAGAATTAACCTTACATAAAATTTTCAGAGATTTTTATGCACTGAATTTTTCTCAAGAAATTTCGGAAGGTTTGTTCTAGGGTTTGACCAATTGAAAACTGGTTTGACTTGCCTCCAAAAATTATCAAATAATTTCTAAAAATTACGAAATAATTCAGAGGTGTCACATAGCATCCCTAGAACCAAGAAAAAATATTTCCAGGGGTTTGACACAAGATTTTCACCTAGGAGGTTTTTGACTTTAGTCAATTAGGGATTTTGGTTTTTTATTTCCCACAATTCCTTTACAAGAATTATAGAATTGTTCAAAAACTTCAAGATGCAAGAAAAGTTTTAATTTATACTCATTTTCTTACATTTTAAACATAGACCCAGATTTGGGATGTTACAAGTTCTTATTGGTCTTCTCGTTTCTTTCGATAGGTTCCGACGATTTCGTTGAGTACGAGAGTGATCCTCTACAACAAGTTGAGTATCTCCAGCAAGGCAAGCAGATGTTCTTCCTTTGATCATATTGATCCCATTAATTGCAAAGTCTTATATCTTGTTTGCAAAGTGTATGTATGCATGCTCTATTTTGATGTTAAATTATCGTTCAAGTAGTTGATCCTCTAGATGCATAATCTGTAGGTAAATATTCATCCTCTACTACTGAGCCTAGGTTTATCTCGCTGGGATGTGGTGCTCGCTGGTCGAGCCCTTGTCCCTTAGCTTGTAGTTATGAGTTGACGTCGCTTAGCAATACTTAGAACGGTAAAATGGGGATCATCGCTTCGGCGATGGTCATTATATCCTCACTTTAAATTATTTGAGTTAGGGTACTCATATATGTAATTATATTTGAGAAAACTAAAACTGAAAATAAAAATATTTTAGGCTTGGGCATATGGTTGTTGGTGTGGTTATCTGGTGTGTGGTTGTATGCCTAAGTCAACAAGGACCGAACATCTTATGTCACACTATCCAGACAATTTTTGTGTGCTAACCACATGGGAGGGATATGAGACCTCTCTTGACTTAGTACTTTGGCGTGTGTTAGCTCCGAGTCGCAGAAGAATGTGTGTGTGTGTGTTGTGTTGAAAAAGAAACTGTGTTTCTATGTGTTGGGTGTGGGGGAGTGGAATCCTGTCAAGGTTCTCCACACTTAGGAGCATTGTAGTTGTTCGGGGGCTTTATCCATTAAGGTAGTTGACCTCCGACTTTATGATGACTCCGACACAACGTATGGGGGTTTCCATCTCCATACGGGTGGCTCGTAGTTAATACACAATATTGGAAATGTCTCGTAAGACTTAGCTGTACCGGCATACCAAAGAAAGTGTGTTAAATAGCTTGGCGAAAATATGGTCTGACATGTGGGTACATTGGTACACCCCTGCAGGGTTTCAAACTATTCGAATAGCCAAGTTCTTGGTTATGGACACGCTTGGTTAGGTTTTGCAAGAGCTAGACTATAACTTTTTCATTAAAACTTGAAGTCGGGTGGTAGGAATGGGAAATTCGTGCTATGTTGTGGTGGTTATTGGATTAGTCACCTCTAGGTTGTTATTTATGTTATTATTGTTGTCTCGCTGTTATTTGAACAAATAAAAACAGATTGTTAAAATTGCTTTCAATCTATTACATTATTACAAATGAAAGATTGCTTTGTGTTGAAAATGAACCCTATGGCATTCTCCTTTGTTTAAGCTTGCATGTAGCTATGAATAGGTTTGTTACTCGTAAGTCTTGCGAGTACATTTTTGTACTCATTTGCTTTGCTTAAATTGTTGTAGAGTAGGTTGATCCCCAAGGGATCGTCTTTTGTGAGACGGACTTCATGTAGGATGACTAGCTTGGCGGCCCGATCGGTTGCCTTGGGGGTAATGCAAACCGGTTGGCTTTTGTTTATCGCCATCTTATGGCTTTTGCTTCCGCTGTTTTCTTTAAGTCTTTAGCTTGTCTTTGGCCGGTTGGTCCCTTTTGTAATAGCTCTATATTGTATGTCCTTTGCTTATAAAGCTTTAGTTTTGGTTTTGTAAATCTTGTATAGAATTGATGCATGATTTTGTAAAGGGGTGTGTATACCGCTATTCTAGAAGGTACCCATGATCCCGAGGTTCGGATTATTTGATTTGTAATACTAGGACCAATTGAATTGTTAAGTGTTACAAGCCAAATAAGCTGGAGTCCTCACAACTCCAGCCACAGCGCGGCACACATAATGGCTGAAGCTCCCAGAGTTGCTGATGCTATCGATGAAGACCCTGTAAAAGTAGCTCCTTCGGTCAGGCAAGCTAGTGGTCTTGCTGACGAGGGTGAGGAGGTGGAAGCCGTAGTGCAAAGGATGGATTTCAAGACCAAGACCGAGACGAAGGAGAAATCGGCACTCTGGGCGTCGCCGCGGGGACCTCATCCGGTCGCCCGACTCGAGGCAGTCCACATGGAGGATGTTGAGGTTGCAGCCACGAGAAAGCACAGACAGTAGTAATATGTTATTGCCGAAAGCACGAACAGTAGTAATATGTTATTGCCAATGTTCTGAATTATTATTTTGATTTGAAAAAAATTAAATGTTATGACGCTTTGCTTAATATTATGTAATATCAGCGTGATTTGTCATAGTTTTGATAGTAATGGCAAATTCACATTTGTTTTCTTACATAATATGCAGTGCATGTACATGAACAATGTTATGCAAGAGGTTATTTCTCCAAAGTTCTCCACCGTGTATGAATTCCCGAGCGCATTGTAATATCACTTACTTTCCTACTTACGAATCATTGATACCACAATTGTCCTCACAAAATTTTTCAGAAGTTCACTGCACTAGAACATACGACGATCACAAAATGTTATTGCGAGTCTAACAGATTTCGTACCATTGAAAATCTATAAAAATCACAAACAGACTAACCAGTTTAGGGTTTCAGGTACCTGTCGCCAATTCAACTGGCGACAGGTACCTGTCGCCAATTCAACTGGCGACAGGTAGCTGTCGCCAATTGACGAAGTACGTGGACCGGCGATAGGAGGCTAACAGGGTCTCTGTCGCTAGTTCAATTGGCGACAGCTACCTGTCGCTAGTTGAATTGAGTTATTTTTGTGATTTTTTGGGACAACTATTTATTTTTGTAATTACCTTTTAAAATAAGAATATATTTTTAAAAACCTCTTTTGTGTCACAACTCACACACTTGCACAGCTTGTTAGCCACCCAACCATGAGGCCATGGCCCTACGCGCCTGCACTACTGGCCTACTGCTCAGAATTTACTACGCAAGTACACAAGCAAAATTAATAGGAGAGAGCGACCGAGCGACTAGAGAGTCCGAGAGCCGCATTCCATTCACTACACCATGCATAGTATTAAGGGCAATCAAACTGCCGCAGAAAACTGTTTTGCAAAGCAAATTATCTGCCAGCAATTAGTTTTCCCGGCACTTATTGCTCGCCCGGTAAAGTGCTGTCGGAAAAAACATTCCCCGGCAGATATGCGGATTGCCGGCAGTTAACTGCCCTAGAAAAGTTGTTTTTCCCTGGCAGTTAGTTGTTTCCCGGTAGTTATAGTTTCCCCGGCAGTTAGATGTATTGTCGGCAGTTAGACTGCCCTTGATTGTTGTTTTCCCCGGCAGTTAAGTGCCCTAAATAAGTTGGTTTTCCCCGATAGTTAAATGTATTGCTGGTAGTTAGACTGCCCTTGATTGCTGTTTTTCCCGGCAGTTAAGTGCCCTAAATAAGTTGGTTTTCCCCGGCAGTTAACTGCCCTTGATTGTCTCTTTTTCTGACAGATTAGACACTTAGGAATATACATGTAAAATACTAATAAAATGCAATTATACCGTCCAGAATAGTGAATTTAATATTTTTCAATAGTTTGCACCATTCAATCATAATTTAGAAAACATATAATTTTCTCAATCGTACCACTTAGGAAATATCATATCAACAATGAAATACAGCTGCAACACATAAGTGAAATTCAGATGATGCAAAATACATAAACCTGAAATATGAAATTATTGATAAGCACAACAGTACATGTGCAGTACACCATACACATGCAACTTCAGAATTCTGGGCATTCTAATATAGCCACGGTCTTCTTGGCATGTACAAAACATCCACACAAAAGAAGTAGGCAATACTAGTCTATCCTTGACATATGTAAATTCTCCAACCCCTTATACCACAATACTAGTCTATACTTGGCATGTACAAAACATCTACACAAAAAGAAGTCGACAATGAAGATGTCCACATAATGAAATCATCACGCTATCATCATTTGCAAAATAATGATGATCACTCCATCAGCAAACAATAACTTCAACAACCCTTATGTTTTGTGCCTGAAAAGAAATTTGAGAAGTCAATAACCACAAACCACATAAGCAAACATTCTTATTCAAATGCTCAGCTCTTAGAACTTTAACAACAACATCCTCACCAAAATAAGTCCCATGGAACCTTTCACATAAGCATATTACACTATGAAGTGATTACAAGGGTAGCACTTTTACATACATAAGCTATGAAGTGATTACAAGGGTAGCACTTGATTCCTCATGCAAACCGAAAATAAACCGAAACCACATTTTAGAAATCAAAATCTCTATACTGGTGATATCGGTTCAAGTTATCGTCCATGACCGTGGACACGGCTATTCGAACAGTTTATACCTGCGAGGGTGTACATCTTTACCCACATGACTTAGCTAGCAGTTGCCTTGGATGCCTCAGAAGGATGACATACTTCCTTTGGTATGCCGACCGGGAAACTAAGATTTGGTATTTTCAACAAGCTAACACTATTGAGTTGGACCCCATGTGTGAACGATCCCACTAGTGTAGGCTATACCACCTACTAACCACGGGGCACACATGTTGTGTCGAATGCCGATCCAAACAATTTAAAGCGGTTGGGTTCCCTACCCATAGTAGAATGCTATCGGCACCATTAAGGTATCGATATGCGACGAGGCACATATACGCCTCACCCTCCTAAGAACATCGATCTTCGACATACAAGCTCACATGGCATAAAACGCAGGTCCTCGGACCTAAGCATCTATGTCATACAAGGTCAATACACATATCCTTACTCTCTGTTTCCAACTCAATAGTCTCAACATTTTACTTAACCAAACAGCGCCCATACACTGCATGTGGAAGTGCGTGGGGACTTGAACCGAATAGTCGAGTTCGGTCCTTAATCAACCGGACAAGTCCACCACAAAACCCAATCTCGTGCACAAAGCACCATCACTAGCTTCCTCTTGTCGGATCAATTTGAATTTCAAATACAAGACTGATTTAAAGAAACTGGACAAAGAGTTTAAAATAACAAGGGTTGATTGTGATTCCCATGTTTGACAAGATATGCTTGTCAAACTCTAAAATCTCTAGGCGCATATCTAAGCCAAATCAAAATAGACCATATAGTATACAGTACTACACTAGAGTTGAGTGTATGGTCATAATTAAGGTAATCCACCATGTCGAGGTTATAGCTAGCTATTACAAGTCACATTTTGTATTTTCAGGACAAATAGCATGCACAGATATCACTAGATTTGTAAAAGCTATTGTACAAAATCTGGGTTCAATATGGTGCAAAGAGGATGCTTGCCTTGATAGTAATAGACTTCTGTTGCAGGCTCAGGTTGTTCAGAAGTATAATCAAAAGCTTCAGAGAACCGACTTCTAAAAGAAGCAATAAAATCAATAAATACCAAAACGACAACTAGTATAAATTATCGAAATTGTATGATCAATAAAGAAATGCATGATTAACAGCATGCTTAAGTTATATTTACCTTAATAGTGATAATAACCCATTTTATAACCTACTGTGTTCAAAAGAAAGAAATTAGGTTTTAATGCAAAGTTTCGTTTGATTTTAAAAGAGTCAAAATGTGATGATTGCAACTTTCGGAAAAAGAAATATTGATCATGCAAAAGTTCATAAACGAATCTTAGCATGATCTTTTAGGGTAATTAATATCCCAAACCAATCTTAGTCTAACCCTAACTAGTTAGATCACATCGACTAAGAAGGAATTCATTTTTGTCGGTTAAGCGACAAAAAAAGCAGAGACAATTCTCGGCTAGAAGTTAGAATAGATGATGACAAGAATTGAAAGATCAACTTATCATGATGCTAGGGTTTAGTCAAAACCGAAATAAGATGGTAAGTTGACAGGAAGAACCCTAGGTCTTGAAAATGACATGAAAGACTGAAAAGGTATAATATCGACTTTTCAGTTTAAAGCAAGTTGAAGCTACTGATGCTTAAGAGAATGATTCACAACGACTTCTAAGGTCCTTAAGATGCTCAAGATGTTATGGCTAGGGTTTTAGCTTACCGGAGAAGAAAAATGCCAAGGGTTTTGAAAACCCGACATGAACAACAGAGAATTAAACTCGATTTAACCTACAAAAGATAATCAATCTTTATTGCAAGGTGTAACGAGTTTAGGATGGATAAGCAAAAGGAACAAGAGCAAGAACTCCATTGGCTAACAATGGAGGATGAGTGCTTGGTCAACAATGGTCAGACTCAAAAAGGCTAGGGTTTATATATGGATGTTGAGCTCTGAGCAAAGGGAATGATCTAGAGTTGATGAGGTGTCCATTTAGGGCTAATTATCTCAAAAATTAGTTGCAAAAACTTTGGGATAAATCCTCTCCTCTGTTTCTGAGAGAGATGCATACATGAGAGAGAGGAGGAAGAAGATAAGAGCCAACCGACATGTGGGCCCCATTGTCATCCTCACCGCGCATCTCGAAGGCTCAACAAATGTCACCGTCCGATTGGAAATGGCGACTACGATAAATAGAGAGATTAAATGATTTGAATCGGTATCATTTAATATGGACCGCACGATCTAGATCTACCGATCGGGATTAAAGCGAGCTTTAAAGGAATCATTGAGGTCCACTTTCAATCGGGCGTTGGATTGAAATCCAACGCTCGGCTAAAAGAATACACGTCACCTCCTTTAGATACGATGGCGCAACACCGTTGGATTTGATTTCTACGGTCGGGATGGAAAGTTGAACCGGATGGTTACATAGATATAGACATGCCTAAAAATGATTCTCTAAGCCATGTTTTCAAATTTATTCACCACAAGAACTTTTGTGTACCTCACTTCCTAGGGTATTTTTAGTGTATACATCACTCATAATACAAGAATTCAAGTCCAATGTAACCACTTCTAGCAATAGCTATCCAATTTACTGAAGACTGACTCGAGTTTTAGCGCATGATCACTCCTAAATACAAGTTTTCCTGCATAAAAACACCCAACAGAATTTCATAAGACTGTATGAGGGAAATAATAAAAAGAAGAAATGATAACCAATACATTGCACCTGCAATAAAGCATGCACCCAATTGTGCCATCTGCCATGACACTAAACGTTGCATAACAAATAATGTGATAATTGTGTTCTCTATGCTGAGCTCGAATGACAAAATCTTTTAGTTGAACAACTAAAGGATCTCTACATATCACATGCCCATAAGGATATTCAAGAATAACATATAGGAAATTATGTTTTATTTATTGCCACTTGTGGTTCCAGTTTCAACCAAATTGAGTGCAACGGCATTGGATTGTCAATCCTAGAACTAATATAACATCTGCGCCTTTATGCCAGTGGTTACAAACAAAATGGGCTTCACTTGAACTTAACATACAAGTCTAACATCATTAAGTGTGTACATTTCAAAGAGTAAAACTTGCATCAACATACACTGCCACAAAGTTCTTATACATAAATAGTACCAGAAATCACATGGTACATGAAAAATGGTCATTGTACTACACTTTGAGCATAGCTAGTACATGCTTGTTTCTTGGAGTTCAACATAACATTAATCAACTATAACAGCAGCAATGCAGTAAAACATTCAGTGAACATTATCAAAGTAGATAGTTAAATTACCAGCTACAAGATCCCAGAACTTGATAGTTGAATCATGTGAGCTAGTGACAACTTGTGGATCCTGAGACAGACAAAAGAAAGAATAACTATTTTGATGAATCATTGGTAGGTACTGTGATAGACAAGGAAATACTATCCCAAGCAAAAGCTACAAGCCCAGCCTAAATGGTAACACAGTTGAAGACATCAGAGTTGTATGCATCAATGCATGTATCAAGAAAAACTGTTTCTCATTGAACTTTCAAAGAAAAACTCAAATGTGTCAAGACACATCAGATCCACTAACCTGCTATGTGTCTAAGAATCAACTCCAGCCAAAAGTCTGACACACCGCTAGATAAAAGTGAGTAGCAAAACTAAATATTGCAGCGGGTTGTGACAGGTTGAAATGCTTTCTTACCGTAGGTTGAGCAAACACTGAATAGACAGTGTTATCGTGACCAGTTAAAGCAGAAACATGTGCTTTCATTTGGATGTCCCACACCTGTATATGAAGGTAAGTAAAACAAGAAAATAGTAGTGCATCGCATGCTGCTAAATTTTGCATGAGGTGCAAATGTACGAGGTGGTTTCATGCCCTACAAACTGAATCTCGACCACTAGTCAGTAGGATATCAATTGTTGGATGTTGAGCTAGGCAGTAAACACCACTCAGATGCCCATGATAAGACCTAATAACCTTTATAGAGAATAAAGACAAGATGTTTAGGGGCTACGACTAGGCATGTGGTTGGGCGTGAGCAGGGATCGCATTGGCTGTGGAGACGGACTGTGAAGCTGGGCTCTTCGGTATGCTCTTGACCAATATATATGTTGATTACTTCAATTGCTTTGTATCCTTGTTTCTTGCAAGTGTTGATTTGATTTGGTTGTGTTTGGAATGGACAAGAAAATATTTATTGTGAATAAGGCTATAGTAGCAGTTTTAGATAATAATATGGTTTGGTAATAACCTGTCAAATGATAGCACTAGGATGAGTCATTGACATTTAACTTGTTGGATAGCTGATACTGATTGTTCATGGCTATATTGTTATATGATGGTACTGTCATTCTGAGGTTGAGATCAAAAGGGATACCCAACTGTAATGTTAATAGACATTTTATATGCTATCCTTTTTTGCTTGCTTAGATCTTGTGAGGTTCTTTTATTAATGGACATGATAATTTAATTGCTTTCAAGTCTCCTTTTGAGAGCCCTAATTATTTCCTTGCTGTTGTTTTCATGAGAGAGGAGGCAAAAAAGCTACTCGGGGATTCACTACATATTTAGATGGAGCTAATCGAATTAGCCTGCAATGCAAAAACATGGGCGAGACTAATGTTCTTCTCGGTGGAGAGTTCAGTTTGTAGTTTGTTTGTAGAAATAGCCTCAGTTAATGAACCTATTCCGACATTAATGGTGGTGATTATTTTATGTTTTTTTCCTCCTTAGGTTAGGTCATTCTTTTTTTAAAAAATCTTGTTTTTTGGCAACTCTAGTTAAATTTCAAGATTTTTGTTAGATTTAATTGACTTTTAAAACTAATTACACACTTTTTTAAAAAAGAAAACTTTTTTTTGTTAATTGTGTTGTAAAAAAATTATGGAATTTTGGTCAATTTCTCGTATCCATTAAGTTGTTATGAAAAGAAAAAAGAACTAACTTAATTGGGAGTCTTGCTACAACCCGCTTCCTAATCGTTCACGGTCTCATTTCTCAGCTCGATGGAGAGCCCAACTTCCCAACCGTTTTGGCAAAATGGGTAGAAACGGTTTGGCAAAATGGGTTCAAACCATACCAAGGAAATAGTTTGGGTTGGCTTAGGTTGAAGTGCCATGTGGATTGGATTGAGGCGGGTTGTGAGAAATGACAAGTGGGTTGGATTGGTTTGGGCAAGTGGAGTTAGCTAACGTGGGTTGGTCTGGAAATAGATTGGATTTTAACCCTTTAGCAGGTCTAGGTGTACATGCTCCACGGCCTAGGGATAGAGACCAACCTCGACATGAACAAACTCATGGAAGCTGGCGATTACATCTCCAAGCATCTGGGCAACCCATCAGGCTCCAAGACTACTACTACTTTGCGCAAGCCAACGTCCTAAGTCCTTGACATTCATATCAGGGATTTAGAAAGGGAGATACATAGTTACTGTCGTGATACGTATTTACACAAGTCATTTGATTGTATACCGTCTCAATTTACTATCATTTTGGGTGAAATGTAAACAGAAACCATCGATGTGTACTGATTTGTGTTTCACTTCTTATCTACAATTTGTGTTCCAATTTGTATTGCATCCTTGGTCCAATTCCTTCCATTTTTTTTAATTTTCTACCCCTCAATGTTCTTTCACAACCGGTGATGGAAACACAACTCTTCTACTCCCTTCTTGTGGGTGTCACGGTCTCTCCCTCTCCCTCACGAGCTTTGCCATGGCCGCCTCTCATTCCCCCTTCTCTCTTTGGGCTGCCGCACTTGGACCGGAGGGAGAAGCAAATGTGCTTTTAACAAAATATATCGTGGTTTTGGGGGGTTTTATGTGAAACATGCTTTAAGTGGTGGTGGTGGGATAAAGTGAGAGATCTGGCCATGATACACAATCCAATAGCTAAGATTATAAATGTTCATATTTTCAACTTTTTGCCCATTTTTACCTGATATGGCCTCTATTATCTCTTTGGGCATCTATGTAAAAGCATCTTGTATTGTAGACACCCTTATTCCTTCTTATAAATGTTCTCTTGCATTCGAGATGTCTGAGAGTAGAAGAGTTGGCGTTACATCAAAGTATTCAGAAAAATCTGGTGTAAGATAAAAAACATGTTAACTTAATCAGGTGTAAAGCTCATTTTACCTAGCCAACACTAGTTGGAAATGAATTCTCTGTATTGAAGGGTTCAATACATATGATCTACTATGCTATATATTAGAAACCGATCTCTACTGTCCGATCGAAAAACAAAAGTCCATATCTATTGCTACATGGTTTCTACCACAATAAAAGCGGTACTGAGAAACTGCACTGTTTCTACGGTATCCAGTATGGTATTACTGTTAAGTACTGTTCATCCACTCACTGTTCATGTAGAGAAGAGGATCGAATCCGTTGTTTCTCTCCTTGCAAAAAAAGAGGAAAGTCGTATGATCAGCTACACTGCAGTGGAGAATTTTCCGCAATTGGCAAAAGTCTGACGGAGCAATGCCGCCTGCTACCTGCAAACTGGAACGGGCGGCAGTACAAGGAACGAACGAACTGAGCTTTCACGAGCAGCCGAGTTGTGAAAGGCGCTCGCCGCGACGGCTCTGGGCGCGGGCCCACGTGTGGTGGCGGGTGCACGGGCGCACGTGGTGCGCTGGGTTCACGAGGGAGGGGTAGATAAAAACAAGCCCCGTGCGCAGCTCGGCCGCGACTCGACTCACTTCCGCTTCCTCCCTTCCCCTCGATTCGATTCGAATCGGTTCGGCCTCTCCTCGCCCTGTCGCATGGCGGCTCCCAAACCCTAACCTGCAGATCCCTCCCCCCAACCCCCCTCCCCTCCTACCCCTCCCCGTCCCCGTCCCCCTCCGCCGCCCGTGAGGATCGCCTCGCCGCCTCGACCGCCGTTTCCGCCGTCTCCGCTTGTGAGGTACGCCTACCGAATTCGCTCTCTTCCTGGGCTCGCGTTCGCTTGGCTTGGCGTGGTGCGCCTCGACGGTTTGGTCGTGGCGCGGGGCGGTCCCGTGCGCGGGTAATTTGGCGCGGGCTCGCAAACCCAAGGTGGGTTCCGGGCCTGTAGTTTCGCGGTTTACGGGCTTCGCGCCGCGCCAGTCTCGGGGTTTGTTCTTGTGTTTCTCCATGCGTGGCTGCGACCGGTAGCCGTGAACCCTAGTTAGCTTGACAAATTTGAATGACTAGATTGCCTGGAACAATAAATGGTGTTGGAAACCTCGAGTGTGGCAATCCTTTTGTTTGTTTGTGTTTTGGGTTATTATTTGCGTCCTTAGAGATATGGGGTTGTTTTGGCTTGTGCTAGATATTGTCTGAACAATTTGTCGATTTGGTCACTTTCTTTGTTCCTGCGATCATTGTGTTGATTTTTGAACCTAGCCCCCTTTCAGCAATACTTCTGGAAGAAATCACAGGCTTGTATTCCAAAGTATATTGCTTGTTCCGGCATGAATTATGAGTCCTTTTGTATACTGCTATTGTATTTGAAAAATTCAGTGCCCCCTGGAGGAACATTTGAGACCACTTTGTTGTTTTTCTTGCTGTTTGTGGTCTCCTGTATCCAAAAATGTGGTATCAGTGTCATGCACTTAAATATTCGAACTTCTCTTCAGTTGACATCTTATAGTCGAGATGAGCGAGGGAGATTGCATTGTGCTAAATAAATGCGTGATGCAACGGTTACCCGACATTTAGCTTTTTTACCAGACAAATGATTAATTTATTGTTATTTCTAATGATGAGTGCCACTCCTGAAAATGTTATGCTTGATTTTTTTTTTCTCTTCTACCTTTTTTTATCGCAAGATAATAAGTGGACAATGCCCCTTCATTTCTCAGTCTGATATTACAGTCTGCTGTAGAACTTACCTTGTGCGGAGGAGTTATTGCTCTGATAATGGGCTTGTCAAAATCGCATAATGCAGTATTGACTTATATTTATTTAGTGGTGGCATATCTAGTTATCTAACACAACCAGCCAAATATGTGCTAATATGCAAACAGTGTTACATTTACCATCAAATTCATATTAACTTTTTTTCTCAAAGTTGTGAAGCTAGTCCTCAAGTAATCTACCACAATAAAAAAATTTCAGTTTCAAACTCAGTATTAAGAAATATAAATAAATGGAAATATACACTGGATTATGAATTCAAAGAAAATAAAGGAAAAAAAGATGAAGGCTATTATTCACAGCAGGCTTCTCATTTTTTGGTTCTCTTAACATTTACTGAGTTACATGGGTGTGAGATACTAGGGTAAAATGTACTGTACTACTGTGAGCAGCCCAGCATTGTGGGTAATAGGCTAATAGCTATGTGATGTGTACTTTTTATTTGCAGTTTGAATAAGAAAGGATGCAGTGCATGTCTTCTTTAAGTGCATACAATGCTTGCGAATGAAGCTCTCCTAAACTGTTTCTCCTTTTGTTTGTCCTTCAGCTGTGTAGTTGAAATTTATCCGATTATTTGCTTGATTTCCTTTCTTTTTCTTTTTTGATCTGCTATGCTGTATATATCTCTACTGCATTCTTCAAAGTTGCACTGTCTTTGTACTAATTGTTTGAATGCTTTTTACTGTTTTTTTTTTTTTTTTTTACTTTTAATGGCTTGGGAAGTTTGACATTTCCACAATACTTGTTTGTCCGTAGACAACTTGTCTATGTACTCGTTGTCAGGTGCAAATCTCAAAAGGTGATTGAGGATATATGTAGTAGTGGATGTTGAATGATCTTCTCCATGGATTTGAACGCATCACCATTGCCTGAAGAAGATGAACAGCCTTATGAAGAACCTGTCGAGGTCGATTATGCACAGGAAGAACATGTTGAATCTGCTGTTGCAACAATGCGAAGGGTACTTCATACCATTCCCGATATAGTTTTCCATTCTCTGTAGAATGCTGCTCGCTACATATGTGTACATGGAGCCAGCTAATGATGACTGGTTAGTTATAATTGAAAGATAAACCGTGCATCATGTTATTCGGTGCACTATGTTATTAGGTATGAGTGCTAGATTAATATTGTTAGCTGAGGGAAAGGATATCCAAAAAGAGATGGTTAACATTGGTATGCATGTGTACATTGAGACTATGTAGGTACAAATCCTAATAGTCTGCACTAAAGGCATAATGAGATACTCATTAAATTTCTTTTTCTTTTTTAATTTCAATAGTCTTCTTTGAAGTTCAATCTGTCTACCATGTTGTACAGTAGTTTTGCTTTGACCACCTTTCCTTTGCATAGATGCTGCACATTCTATTTTTTCTCTTTAAATTTATGCCAACCTCTTGTTGTTAAACTAATTAGTTTGAGGTTTTGAACAATAGTAACCACCCTATTTGAGTTTTTCTTAATGTCAAACATGCAAAATGGTTTTATTTGATCTTGTTAGCTATACCTTTTTTATGCAAAACTTGCTGTTGTTACTAGGAGCGTGAAGAGAGACGCAGGAAATTAAAGAGAGAGCAACAGGATGAAGGCTCAAGGCTACATTCTCAGCAGATTAGAAATGATTATGTACCTCAAAGCAAATCTGGTAGAGGTCGGATTAAAGAGGCACCACAGGGTATGAACTATGAAGTATTGGAAAAAGTTTCTAATGATTTTTTTTATATTGTTGATACAATTATTTTTTCCACGTTCTCTCTTTTCATTTGGTAATTTCTAGTTGTGCCATTGCTTTTCCTTAAGTAAATTTCTAACATATGTATTTTCTTGGTGTGATTTCAGGCTGGTTGGATTGCCCTGCATTTGGTGAGCCAATAGACAAAATCATACCTTCCAAAGTTCCTCTTGATGAAACTTTTAATGACTCGGTGCCTCCTGGGAAAAGATATTCGTCCAAACAAGTAGTTAATAAACAAAGAAAAGCTGGTCGCGAAGTAAGATTGGTTGGTGATGCAATCTGTAGCTTTACTATACTGATGCATGTTGTACTCATTTATGTGTAGTTGCTTCACTTTTTCTTGTTTGTGAACAGATAATTCTATTTCAATCTTAATTTGTAGTTTTTTTTTCAGATAGGTTTGGTGATTGATTTGACAAATACTACTCGGTATTACTCACCGGCGGAATGGACAAGGCAAGGTACTAAGCATGTCAAGGTGAGAGAGCTTAGCTTAAATGCATCCTTGAATTTTGAAGAGCATTTCTTTACTGACACATTTCCATCTTAGATTCCTTGCAAGGGAAGAGATGCTGTACCTGATAATGAATCTGTAAACATATTTGTCTATGAGGTATTGACAATATTTGGATTGAGATATATGCATCTGCAGTATATTTGACTCTGGGCGGCGTATTTATTTGTCCAAGCAGGATTCTGATGCTTAATTCTTAATATTATTTAATTTCTTTTTTATCCCAAAACATTTGCGCTTCGTTTCTTCCACACCACTTATGCTGCAAGCAGTTCTCTATGACACCATATCTTTTAATGACAGGCTACTGTTTTTGACTTGTTTGATAATTATCAAATTGTGTGTTATGTGGACATATAACTAATTAACTATTTTTCCATGTGCTACTTTATGCCCATTATGTTCCTATAATTCTAACTTCAAGGATCTTTGCCCTTTTACATTTTTCATATTCTTATATCCTGTATACCAATTTCTTTGGACTATAAGTTCATGGGAATGGTGCATAGTGATTTTATGCTCATTTCTGTTTTCCTAGAACAACATGCTGAGGCACAAATCTGATAATATATCTGTCGGGAAATGTAGAAACATTAGTAGGGATCTTTTTGTTGGCTTCTGTGATTTTCTTGTTTTCTTAATGAGATATTCCTCAACTGCAGTCAATGTTTGTGATTAGTCTTTCTTACTGTGGAATATAGTGATACATTTATGACCATATTTTCTGAAAGAGCTCCCCATAAGCTATTTATGTACCAACTTTTCTGTTTCAGGCGATGATGTTTCTTGACCGACAAAAGCAGTCAAAGAATCCTAAATATATTCTAGTTCACTGTACCCATGGTCACAATCGTACAGGCTTCATGATTATTCATTACCTTATGCGCACACACGTCTCTTGCGTTGCTGAGGTAGGGCAACTAGATTCTTAATGTTGTTTGCTGATTTGTTCAATTTAATTCTACTGTTTTTCTTGACGTCATTTTTTTTGGCTAGGCAATAAATATATTTGCTCAAAGGCGACCACCTGGTATATATAAGAGGGACTACATTGAAGCGTTGTATTCATTTTATCATGAGGTTCCTGAGAATATGATAACATACCCTTCAACACCAGAATGGAAGAGGCCTTCTGATCTTGATTTAAATGGTGAAGCTAAGCAGGATGATGACGATGACAATGGTGATCTTGCACCAGCACATGTATGTATTTTTCCTTTTTAGAAAAAAATATTCCAAGTAATTTGGTGCTGAATCAAGCGGCTTCCTTATAACTCATTTTTTTCATTGTAGACACAAATTACCATTGGTATGGAATTTTCAATCATTCTCAGTACCCACTTCACTATTTGAATTGAATTTTATAACATTACAGATGTAGTTTACCATATCTTGGCTTAATGTTATTTGTTCATTATTAAACATTGTTTGCATTATTGACAATAGATCTGGTGTTCTGTCTCTTGAGACATCGCTTTGTTTCTTGCAGAATGAGGTAGAGAATAAAATCATCACAAATGATGATGTGTTAGGAGATGCCGTACCGTATGATCAGCAAGATGCTCTGCGCATCGTATGTTATCGGTTGCTTGAAATGCCCCCTGTAAGTAAATTTTTTTAGTCCTACCCAACCTACACTTTTTTTTGTAGATTAGTGTGAGGGTATGAGAATAACATCAAACACCAGTGTTACCATTTGTAGACATCAAACACTAGTGTTACCGTTTGTAGAATAAAGTTTCTATACTACCAATTCCATCTTTGCTTGCTATTGTTCACAGTAGGCCTTACTTTTCAATTTCGTATGCATAACTTAAATTTACTGGAGAGCACATCCATGTTGTGTTACTGTGTTTGCATGTCAGGTAATGCGAGCCTTAAGAATTTGTAGGCAAAATCTAATGCAAGTATGTGACTGTTGACATGGCACGTACATGTTAACTTTTTTTTACTAATCTAAGCCATGGTTATTAAGGCGGTAAGGCGAGGCGAGGCGACCTACCCCCCTCACACCTTTTAAGCGATAAGGCGCGGGCGAGGCGAGGCGACGCCTTACGCATCTTAAGGCGACAGTGCGAGCGTGCAGAAGATCAAGCGACAACACATTCTCTGGTGACCACGAAGATCCCGCCGCCCTGCCTGGGCAGCCCGCTGCCCACTGCCTCTTTTCCCTCTGCTGGCGGCGCCATGCCTCTTCTCCCCTCTTTCTCTCCGCCTCCCTCCACGCATCTTCGCCCGCGCCGCCGCCGCCGCGCGTCGCGCCTCCTCCACGCCTCCTCTTTCTCTCGCCTCCTCCACGCCCGCCGCTGCCCGCCACTGCCGCGCCGCTTTGGCTTCACCCGCCTCCTCCACGCCCGCCGCCGCGCCGCCTCCTCCTCTTCTCTCGCCTCCTCGCGTCAGCGCGCGCCTCCTCCTCCGGTCCTCCTCGGGCGGCGGCGTGGCCCCCATCTCTCTCGGCTCTCCCTCCTCCGCGCCTTCGCCGCGCGCGCTTTCTCCTCGGTCTTGGGGAGGAGGTGCCGAGGAGCTGCAGTGCCGGGGAGGAGGCGCGACGGCGATGAGGAGCTGCGCGACGAGGAACCACGGGGAGGAGGCGGCAGATCCGGAGCGAGGAGGCAACGCAAGGCGGGGACAACGCAAGGCGGGCGGACGCCTTGACACTCCGGACCGCCTTACCGCTTAGGCGACGCTTAGGCGTCGCCTAAGCGACGCCTTAATAAGCATGATCTAAGCAGTAAGGAAGGGTATTGAAAACATGCTTTTGCGTCATCCAACCGGAATCTTGATATAGAGAAGCCCCCCGTATGTAGTTATGACATTTTGAAAATGCTGGGATGTTCAAAGTATTTGCTTTGCAGTATGACGTGGGTGCAGTGTTCACGTAGGCGCTAGGCGGAAGGCGGGCGGGCAGTGGCTGCCTAGCACCTAGGGCACCTAAGCGGCTAAGCGGGCCGACCGAGAGCAGGTAGGCGCCATGGAGCGCAGCACATGGGCATGTAAAATGGGCAGCATGGGCATGGATTATACCTCAAGATGAAGAGAAATGTTACCTGGAGGGGCTAGATGTAAAATGACCTTGATATAAAATAAATATAGTAGACTTACTAGTTACTTAGTACACAACTACACATACAGTCATAGAGCAAGAGGCAAGAGCACTGAGCGAGCAGCACACAGAACAGAAGCAGAGCAACAAGCGAGGGTGAGACTGCGAGAGCAGAGCAACAATGAAGGGTTGGCGGCGGCGACGGGTTGGAGGAGGCGGCGGTGATGGGATAGGTTGGAGATGGCGCCGACGGGTTGGAGGCGGCGGCGAATTTGGGTGGTGGTGAAGCTGATCTAGCCGGCGACGAGGCGGATCAGGCGGAGGGGATGAAATCCCTAACCTAGCTTGGGTTTGGGAGCAAATGCCTAGCGGAGGTTCCTTCATACCCCCTCCATTCTATGTTTCTAACCCAGGCGCCCCCCAGCTCCACCTTGGACCGCCCTTGACCTCGCTGGTCGCCGCGCCTAGCCCCCCTTGCACCGCCTTGGACTGCCATTTACCGCCCAGGTGGGTTCAGCGCCCAGGGCACCGATTAGCATGAAATCACGGCGGTGTTGCTGCGCATAGCGCCTAGGCAGCCTAAACAGCGCCTAGGGGAACACATGGGTGGAACATGCTATAATGGGCAGATGAGTCATGTTTTCCGTGAATTTAACTTGTTTCGTAGCTATTATTTTGCGCATTACTTTTAGTTGGTACTTTCCTCTTAAGGCTCTAATATGCCTTGTAACTTCTATTGTTTCTGCAAGTTTATGCATGTGTAGCTCCCAAACAAGTTATGTTTCTTACATAGGGTGATATAATGTCCTTTCTTTGGTTGTAGGTAAGAGGGCATGCGCAATTTCCAGGATCACATCCAGTCTCTCTTAACAGGTAACTAACTGTAAACCTGGTGGCATGTATTGTTTAGAATATTAAATAAATTATCCCCACCAACTTTCTGTAGTCACACAAATTTCTCTTAATATTTTTTGTGCATCCTGATTCCTGATATTCCTTGTGTGTATTACATAATGATATTCATGTAATGTACTGGGCTTACCAGAAATAGAATTTTTTGTAAGGCCTTATTAAAACATGCCAATCTGCACCTCTTTGATAAAAAACAACCTAGGGTAGGTAAATGCGTGCATTTGATGAGTTGTGATTTTGCACCATACCCTTTTTGGAGTCTCGCATGTCAGCGTGTCCTTATTTTCTGAAGGCTTGGGACACTTTCTTCTTTTATATCATCAATTTCCTTAGATCTGCTCATAAAATCTGTCCCAATTTTTTTTACAAGGTGATAGTCAGTTCTCTGTTAAGTCATAAAACAATAATTCTTTCAAGGTTGGAAAAAAAAAGTAAGGCCCTGTAAAAAGTAAGCCTAATCGGTATTGGCTTAGTCCATACTGGCTCTATGTTTCCTTTTTGACCTAATGATCTAATGTTTTTTCTTTTGCTGCGTGCAGTGACAATCTGCAACTACTTAGACAGCGATACTATTATGCTACATGGAAAGCTGATGGAACCCGATATATGATGCTTATAATGAGGGATGGTTGTTTCTTGATTGATCGGAATTTTTGCTTTAGAAGAGTTCAGATGCGCTTTCCCCACAGGAACCTTAATGAAGTAAGATTCTCATTCTTGTGCTGGAGAAAATCATAGTGCTTTTTTTCCACAAAAGTTAACCTTATTTTCTTTGCCAATTGAAGGGTCCACATGAGATGACCTTGATTGACGGAGAAATGATTATAGACACAGTACCAGATTCAGGATTGAAGAGGAGGTACTTGGCATATGATCTGATGGCACTTGATTCAGTGTCCAAAACCAAGGTATCTAGTATCTACCAAACTTTTAGTGTCCCTTTATTCAAGGCATATTGTAGCACAAAGAGAAACAGGAACCTAATGAGCATCCTTTATAGAATTACCTGGAAGCCAGTCTCTCCATCCATTGACGCTTTGCTTTGATCTCTTCTGTGATTGCCATTTCTTATGCGTTTTTTATACAAAGTTGTTTGTGGCCTTAGTTTTGTTTTTAATTTGGGAAATATTTTTGTATGCAGATGCCCTTTTCTGAAAGGTGGAGACTACTTGAAGATGAAATAATTCGGCCACGTTATTATGAGAAAAAGCAGTTTGAGAGTGGTGCTAAGAGCAATCCAGTGTACAAATACGATATGGAACTATTTTCGGTACCTGAAACCAAAACAGCTGAATTTTCTTGTTCCGTTTTGATGTTTTTTGCGAAGTACAATTTTCTTATTCTTGGACACTTGACCAGGTCAGGAGAAAGGATTTTTGGCTGCTCTCCACAGTAAAAAAGTTACTTAAGGAGTTTATTCTATCACTTTCGCATGATGCTGATGGCCTTATATTTCAGGTAGGTTTGTTTCTAACATTGGCTGTATAGGGAAGTTGGAAATCAGTATTAGCAATTAGGATTTTCCGTACAAGTTGATGCAATGCATAAATGTTTAAACAAGAAAACAAGCTATATTGAACTATACTATAATATTTTATTTGGATACACCCTCTTGTGAAAACTAGCAATTGTAACATAAATTTGAATTACTACTGGTGAAAGACAAGAATATTGACACATTTCCGTCTCACTGATTTTGCAAGCTACTGGGACTTGCTGAAGTATGTGGACTTGTGGCCTATTGATCTGGCTTGGGATAGATCCATTTGATGTCAATCAATTTGATCATTGTCTTTTTTTTTTTGGTGTGTTGGTGGGGTGGGGTGGGGGAGATTCTGCTAATCCTTTACAAATATGCAGTGCTCTGATAGGTAAACACACTGCATATGTATAGCTTAGCAGGCTGACATTTCATCTTGTTGGATGCATTCCAATTTAACATTATTTGAGTTATGGCCATGATCTTGTTGGCTGCATTCCAACTTAACATTATTTGAGTTATGGTCATGATCGCCTTATTGTGATTACGTGCTTTTTGAGTTTGAAGCATAAAGTGCATGCTGGTTATGTACATATAAGCCATAAGGTCTTTTTGGGAACAATTTAAACTTCTAGCAGTATGTTGCAAACTTGTCCTTGGCCTCTTTACTTCAATTTGCTGCTCACTATATGAATCACTGAGAACAGAAGTAATCTGATTGTTGAGTTACTCGGGAGCATGAAAAGGGTGCTGATCAATATACAGATCAAAGTCTTTGTGACGGCACTGAACTTACTTTTAGCAGTTGGGGTGCTGGCTGCAATTTGTCTTGGGATTTGTTTGCCCATTTACCTTGCAGTTCACACCAAGAATCATTGTTGTGGAGCTATTTCATGTTTTCTGCTTAGTCATAGCATGGGTGTCTTTATTTCTGAGGTGTAGGTGAATGCATCTGTTATTTTTATATATAACTGGAGCCTGGAAGTTTGTTGAAGAGGTGTAGAATCGAGGGACAAATTTCTTGATACAGTATTACATATATGAATCTGTGTCATGACTTTCTTACACCCCCTACCTGTGCCTTGAAATCCTGTTTGCTGTTTACAAATAATTTATGCACTTTCTCCTGTCATCAGCCATTCTTGTTGTGGTTGGGAACAATTTATTTCAGGCAATTGAAGAAGTACAATTTGTTTTGTCTTGGCTGACTCACTTCCTTTGTTATTCTTTAGGGCTGGGATGATCCATATGTAACTCGTACCCATGAAGGTCTTCTTAAGTGGAAATACCCTGAAATGAATTCAGTTGACTTTTTGTTTGAGGTATGCATTACCCCTTTTTTCCAACATTGTTGCTTTAAATGGTTTAGTCATGGTGATGATAATTTTTTTGATGGTGGGGCTTATTTCTGTTGGATATGTATGTTGTGTAGGGTGTTATTTGCTATTGTCCAACCTTGTACATGTTATATATTGGCCTTTGGCCCATTGGAATATACAAGAGGCATTATTCCAACATGGTATTAGAGCCATAGAAACCCTACCTCCTTGACCAACAGCCGCCGCCGCCGCCGCTGTCCCCGGGCCAAGCCTCTTCTTCCCGCTGCTCTTCTCTTCCTTGGATCCGGTCCAAGCCACTCGTTCGAGCAGCTGAGGCCGCCTCCTTCCGAGCGTTGCCTCCACCCGACCGCCGCCTCTATGTCGGCCTCTGAGCGCCGCCTCCACGCCAGTCTCCGAGCGCTGCCTCTGCCTGAGCGCTGCTTCCACGCCTCCATCCGAGTTGAGGCTGTCCGACGCCTCCAACCGAGCGCCGCCTCCACGCCGGCCTTATCCTCCGCCGGTGTCTTCTTCGTCGGCTTACGCACCCGAGCTTCACACACCGCTTCACGTCTTCACGTCGAACCAAAGCACAGAGCGAAGCTCTGTTTTATTTTGGTTTGGTGGAGCCGGCTGATCCGGCTTCTAGCTCTGGCTCCAGTTCCTCCTCACCAGCTCCACCGATCAAGGTTATTAAGTCGGCAAGTCGACATTACTCTCCTAGTGATCGACTTGCCGACTAGTCGGCAGGTACTGTTCATATGATATGTGGTATGTACACATGTAGCAGCTAGCAAACTCCACTGCCCGAGCTACCACTCCTCTGCCCGAGCAAACATGTAGCACCTTTGCTCGAGCTCCCCCTCCACTAGTCGCCTCCACTCCTCTGCCCGAGCTCCCTTCTCCCCACCTTTCCCTCCCTCGGCCGCTCCCCCTCCGGATTTCCAGTGCGACCCGAGCTTGCCTCGGCCCCTCCCCCTCCCAGTGGCGACCTTCCTCCTCTCGGCCTCCGCCTCCTCCCTTCTCTTTACCTCCTCCGGCGGCAGGCCTCCTGCCTCCACTGCCTCGGATGGCGCCATCCGGGTAGCGGCCATCCGAGGTAGGGGTAGGCGGGAGGTCGGTCGCCGCCGGAGAGGAGGTGGAGGCCAAGAGGAGGGGCCGGGATGGAGGTGGGGCGGGAGGAGGAGGCCTGGAGTGGCGGTGATCTGGATCCGAGCGAGGCGAGACGGTGGCGAGGGCGAGTTTGGGCGGCGGGGCTGCGCGCTTCACCTCTCCGCGGGCGAGGAGGCGTTGTTGTGAGCCTCAGACGAAGGCGAAGGCGATGGTGATGATGGCGGCGGGCGGCGCGTTGGGAGCTTCCTCCGAGGGCGGCGGCGACTGGATCTGGAGTCACGCGTGAGCCCCCCCGATTGCCCTACCTCACTCACTCCCTCTTGCCTCTTTGCCATTGCCTCTGATAGCCGGGCCCCACGTCCCAGTCGCCCGACTAGTTGACCGGCAAGTCGAGCGACTAAGTTGAGTCGGCACCTCCAGTCGGTTGTTCTCCGGCGACTAGTCGATGACTTGATAACCATGCCACCGATGTACTCGGAGCCAGCGGCTTTTAGCTCCGGCTCCTCCCTGCTTTGGCTTCTCTGGTAAAAAACCAGAGGCTGATGTCTTCTACCGGAGGCTCCTTCGCCTCCCCCGATTCGGTTTGATGGGACGAACTTCCGGGTGTGGGCTGTCCATCTGAGGATCCACCTCAACAGCCAGCGTCTCTGGGCTCACCGGCGAGCATCCCTATCCGCCTCGCCCTACATCGCCCGATTCGCGCTCTCTCTGCTGGTGCGGTCGAGGCTTTCGAGAGCGCCAATGCTTGCGACCGGAGGATGCCTTGGAGCTCTACCGACCGAGTTACACGCCCACTGGCGCCGGAGGCGAGGCTCATGCTACCGCCATCTTGGTAGGTAGCATGCCCGTGACCATCTCCATGGATGTGGCGGAGCTATCGACGACACAGCTTATGTGGGAGCGCCTCTGAGCTCACTACTAGCCGACGAGTGATGCTATGTATCTCTCAGTCGTGCATCAGGCGCATTCTCTTCTGCAGTTCGATGCCACCGTGGATGATTTCTACCAGGAGCTGTTTGAGGTGTGACGTCAGCTTGACTTTCTAGGGCCGGATGTCTGCCGGACCTATCCTGTATGTCGCGACCAGCGCTCGCAGAGACTCACCGTCTCACGACTTCTTGCGACGCCTCGGCTGAGTTCGAGATCATGCGTGCTCGGCTCGACTCGCCACCGCGCTCGAAGCTTGGTGGAGGCCCTCACGGGTGTGCGTGCTGAGGAGACTCGTCACCGTGGCGTGGCTCAGATGCATCTGTCTTGTCTGTTTTAGCACCTGCTCCTTTGCCGGTTTCTTTAGCACCGACCGTGATCCCTCCCCCAGCTCCTTTGGTGGTTGCTAGGGGTGAAAACAGATTGGATATGGACGGATAATGGCTGTGTCATATTTTTTACCGGATCCGGATACGAATACGAATACAGAGCAACTACGAATTGAAACGAATACGGTCGCGGATATTTTTTGGAACATGAAAACCCCTTAAATTGTATGCTAGAAATTAACAAAGACATATAACTAATTTATTTGATGCAAACATTCATGAATTGTTCATATTTTCAGCAACCACACGTAACATTGGCACTAGCAAACTACATTAACTAGTTCATCACAAACATAACACTTAATTTACCATATTTAGCTCATAAGTCATAACTCACAAAGTCACAAGTTGTCACGCATCTTAGTTCATCACAAACATAAAACTTAGTTGACACTAACATCGATTAGGCTAGATGGTTAATATATACGCAAATGACTGTAATATCCCAAAGTATGTTACCAAAAATAAAATTAATAAAGTTATTATTTTATTGGATTTTAGATTTAAAAGAGTTTTCCTGGTTAAAAAGGAAAAAATAATAAAACAAAGTCAATTATTTAATTTCCTTGTTTTTAATGTTAAAAATAAAATTTATTGAGTTTTTTGGGATTTTATTGGATTTAAAGTGAAAAATAACATTTTAAATAATTTATTGAATTTTCTGGATTTTAAAAAGGTTTTTCGTATTTTTAGAAAATAAAAATAATTTATATAAAAAAATAAAAACCAACTTTAAGTTGGAATTAATTTTATTAAGTTAAAAATAATTCAAGGAATTTCTGTGATTTTTTTTAGAATTTTTGAACTCTATTTGCTATTTTCTAAAAGACTATTTGATTTGTTGCATTTTCTGAAATCAATTGAAATCTCCTTTTCTCTTTTGGGCTGAAATCCGGATATCCGTATTCGTATCCGCCGGATAGCATGTCTATCGTATTCGTTTCTGTCCCCGGCAGGAAAATCCGAATCCATTTTCGATCCGAAAACTATCCGAGGGAAATCCGATCCGAGACAATCCGAATCCATTTCTGTCCGGATCGGTCGGAAACTATATGATCCGTTTTCACCCCTGGTGGTTGCTGCTTCTACTGTGGGTCTCCGCTGCATCTATTGTCAGCGTGACGACCACATGTATCAGGATTGCTACAAGCGGAGGAGGGACCATGGTCATCGGGGTGGACGTCCCCTGAAGGGCTCTGGAGGTTCCTCTCACTCAGGAGCTAGCCCCTCTTGCCAGGGCTCCTCTGGTGACGCCACACAGCAGCTCCTCTCACTGCTTCAGCGCCTTGGTGTTGGCTCGTCCTCAGACTCCTCGGGTTCTACTCGTCTGGCTCTTGCTTCTCAGCAATCTTCCTCGCCTCCGCCTCCTCCCTCGTCAGGTATCTTGTCTTTATGGATCTTATACTCTGGTGCTTCTTTTCACATGACACCAGCTTCTACCCACCTTACTTCTGTGCGTTCCACATATTTTTCTTCCACTGTTTAGACCGCAGATGGTACTTCTTTTCATGTTCCTGCGGTCTCTCATGTTCCTCAGCTTACTATGCAGCTTATGTCGGCTGGTCAGATCACTGATCACGACTGTCTTGTTATTCTTGAGTCTGACTCTTGTTGTGTTCAGGACCGTCGCACGGGGACTGCTTGGTACGGCCCTCGGCGTCGTGATTCGTAGCGTCTCTGGTAGCTCGATTGGTTTATCTTCCTTTAGCTGTCTCCACCAGCTAGTCAACCACTACCACTACCTCTGGTCTTACTGCGTCCTCCACTACCTCTTTCGCTTAGTGGCACCATCGTCTCGGTCATATCTGTGGCTCGCGTCTATCGTCTTTAGTCAGTCGTGGTGTTCTTGGGTCTGTTTCTGGGGACCTCTTTACATTGTATGGGTTGCAAGCTTGGCAAGCAGCTGTAGCTCCCCTATCCCACTAGTGATTCTATTTCTACTTGTCCTTTTGATCTTGTTCACTCTGATGTTTGTGGTCCGGCTCTCTTCGTTTCGAAAGGGGGTCATCGCTATTATGTGATCTTTATTGATGATTATTCTTGTCATACTTGGATCTACTTCATGTCCGAGCGCAGCCAGGTTCTCTCTATTTACCAGATGTTTGCCACCATGGTTCGCACTTAGTTTGATTCGGCCATTCGTGTATTTCGTGTCGACTCTGCTGGTGAGTATCTCTCTACTGCTCTGTGTCGCTTTCTCGCTGAGCAGAGCACTCTTTCTCAGTACTCTTGTCCTGGTGCTCATGCTCAGAATGGTGTCTTTGAGTCACTTGCTTGAGACCGCTCGCGCTCTCATGCTTGCCTCTTCTGTTCTCCCTCTTACAGGCCGAGATGCTTTCTCTGCCTTTTCTCATCAACTGCGACCTTCTCATCGCTCTTGTGGCTGTCGAGTGTCTCTTTGGTCGAGCTCCAGAGTACAGTCATCTTCACAGTTTCGGTTGTCTTTTTCGTTCTTTTTCCACCTCGTGAGCGCACCAAGCTGACTGCTCTGTCAGTTGAGTGTCTTTTCCTTGGCTACAGTCTTGAGCATAAGGGTTATCATTGCTATGACCTTGTTGCTCGCCGGATCAGGATTTCTCAGGATGTCACTTTTGACGAGTCCCGATCTAACTACCCTCGTTTCCCCACTGTCAGCCCAGATTCTCTTGCTGAGTCGATCTCCTTTCTGATTTTTCCTGACTCAGCTTTCCACCACTGCTTCGCCTCATCCTCCATCTACTCTACCTCCCTCTCCTCTGGCTCCATCTGTTTCGCCTCCACCGGATTTTCCTTCCCGCTCTTCTGTTGAGACTCCACCTTTTCCCTTGCACTACTCTCGCCGTCCTCGACCTACTACTTCCTCTCTTGAGCCTCCGTCTCTGCTGGGCCCTGTTCCCGATCCTCTCTCCATCCTTCTTTGGGTCCACTCGCCTTCTCCCGATCGATCTTCGTGATCGTCACACTTGTCGAGCCGCTGGCGCTCACGCTGCAGTTCTTTGCTCTTTACGAGCCTCGACCTCTCGTGAGGCCGTTGCTCACCCTGAGTGGCAGCTCGCGATGTCTGAGGAGATTGCTGCTTTGGAACGTACTAGCACTTGGGATCTTGTGCACTTGCTTGCACGTGTTACTCTTATCACGTGTAAATGGGTGTACAAGATCAAAACCCGCTCAGATGGTTCCCTTGAGTGCTACAAGGTTCGTCTTGTGGCGCGTAGTTTTCAGTAGGAGCATGGTCGTGACTACGATGAGACTTTCGCCCTATTGCTCACATGACCACTGTTCACACACTCCTTGCTGTGGCCTCTGTTCGACAGTGGCCCATTTCTCAGTTGGATGTTAAGAATTTCTCAATGGCGAGCCGCGTAAGGTGGTCTACATGTAGCCGCCCCCTGGGTATTCTGTCCCTGATGGTATGGTTGTCGCCTTCGTCGTTCTAAGCCTCTCGTGCTTGGTTTGACTGCTTCTCCTCTGTTGTCACTGCTGCCGCCTCTTCGCCAGTGATCATGACCATACTCTCTTTGTTCACACCTCTCCTCGAGGTCGGACGCTCCTCCTATATGTGGATGACATGATCATTACTGGAGATTACTCTCAGTACATTGCCTTTGTCAAGGAGCGTCTCAGTAAGAAGTTCTTGATGTTTGATTTGGGTCCTCTTCGTTACTTTCTTGGGATTGAGATCACTTCTGCGCCCGAGGGCTACTATCTCTCCCAGGAGAAGTACATTCAGAATATCCTTACTCGCGCTTGTCTCACTGATCAGCGCGTGGTGGATACTCCTATGGAGCTTAGTGTTCACCTTCGGCCTACTGATGGTGAGCCTCTTGAGGATCCCACTCGCTATCGCCATATTGTCGGGAACCTTGTCTACCTTGGGATTACTCGACCTGACATTTCTCACCCAGTTCACATCTTGAGTCAGTTTGTCTCAGCTCCCACTCAGCTCCACTACACCACCTTCGTGTTCTTCGATATCTTCGTGGAACCATCACTTAACGTCTTTTCTTTCCTCGCTCCAGTTCTTTACAGCTTCAGACGGACTTTGATGCGACCTGGGCTAGTGATCATTCTGATCGTCGGTCTCTTTCTGCCTATTGTGTTTTTCTTGGTTCCTCCTTGATTTTCTGAAAGACTAAGGAAGCAGACTGCAGTTTCTCGTTCGAGCGCCGAGGCTAAGTTGAGAGCCATGGCACTTGTTGTGATGAGAGATCACCGCCGGTGGCTTCTTGCGGAATCGGTGTTTACATTCTTTGCACCGACTCGCTTTTATCGATAGTCTGTGCGATCAGTATTGCCTGAGATCCCGTGAAGCATGAGCTTACCAAGCATATTGGAGTGGATGCTTCGTACATGCGATCGTAGGTGCAAGACCAAGTTATTGCTCTTCAGTATGTGTCTTCGGAGTTTCAGTTAGCAGATTTCTTCACTAAGGCATAGACTCGAGCTTAGCATAGCTTCTATCTCTCCAAACTCAGTGTTGTTGGTCTACCATGAGTTTGAAGGGGGTGTTATATATGTATATTGTGTAGGGTGTTATTTGCTATTGTCCAACCTTGTACATGTTATATATTGGCCTTTGGCCCATTGGAATATACAAGAGGCATTATTCCAACAATTTCGTCATATCTAACTATTGCAGGTTGGGAGTGACAATCGTCAGCTGGTTTTCCTTTACGAGAGGGGCAAAAAGAAACTTTTGGACGGTTCTCGGATAGTATTTCCAAGTAAGCATGTCCTGCAATTTTCATGTTCATTTCATCTTGTGCACACTGCACAGCATATTTCTCATCATTCACATAAATTTGTATTCTCATGACATCGAGCATTTTACTTTTTTTTTTTTGTAATTCAAAGTATGGTAACTTCAGATTTGGATCCTTTTTTTGGATGGAGCCTGCAATCCGTGTTATTCTCTTCTGCAAATTTAAAATTGTTAAAGATATTATCCTTCGGCTATGTGCCTATGTCTAGTTAGTGACGCTACATTCTTAGCTGAATGACCTGCAGACTTCTCAGTAACTCAAGCAAATCTCGACAATAGTGAATTTTTGAGGGTTGCATATTCGCTTTTCTGCTCTGTTTGCACGGGGGTTGCATCACCCTCTGTATTCAAGCCCTAGACATAAAATTTCTGGCAAACTCATGAATTTTATTTTCTATTCTTTTTTGTAATGCTGGAATTTGAATAGCTTTCCCTGCTCATGTGCTTGGCGTGCTGTTTCAAAATAATAGTAATAAATTAACTATACACCTGGTTTCTCAATAGAGATTTTCTGTTGAAGTTTTATTTGTGCTGATGTTCTGAAACTTATGCAGATGAAGAAGATCCATCCTCCGTCGCAGGGAGGATTGTCGAGTGCTCTTGGAATAAGGAAGAGGAGTGTTGGGTCTGCATGCGCGTTAGATCCGATAAATCGACTCCAAATGATATCAACACATACCGCAAGGCTGGTTTTCCTATACCCTTTTCTATGTTAGTCTTTGCTAATTTACTTGTGCATATATGGTTGCATGCGAATATGATCATGATCATTTTAATTCGAAATGTATATCTAATCATTTAAAAATGGTTTTGCTATTACTGCAAAGTTGATGGCCGCATTTCAGAATCAGTTGACTTGTTCACTTACATTGTAATATTGTATACATAGCTAACCTCCAATAAAAGGTAACCCTTCAAGGCTGTATTTTGAGTGATTTATATCTGTGATCTTTGTGGTGGCAATAGAGCATACATTCAACTTTGTCTTCATCATCTTGTTAGCATTATTGCTTTCTAATGTATTCAATTAGGCAATTTGATTAAAGCGACTGTCAGGACATCTTTGGCTTGCTTTCCCTGAATAAACCGTTTTTTCATGAAGCCCAAATCTTCAGCTCTACAATTTTTTTCAATATTGCAAGACATGCTTAGCTTTGGAATGAGAATGCAGAATTGCTGCACTATTCTGACAATTTCTTTGCGTTGTCTGTAGGTAATGAGGAGCATCACAGATAATATCACCGAAGACAAGCTTCTAGAAGAGATCAACGGCATCAGGTGCCTCCCGATGTATGCGGATAGGATAGCGCAGGCTCATGCAAAGATGGCCCAACATCGGCGGAGATGAAGATGCCACCACACTAGTGTGTCTCGTTGCTGCTGTGCTAGAGCGCTGCTACCGTCTCTGGCCAGCGGCTGGTTCCCGTAGCTTGTGTAATTATTAGAGGTTGTTTTAGGGCCGTATGATGGCTGGACAGCCAGCCAACTAATTCTTTGCACCCCTTCTGTCTCCACCCCTGTATAGGTGTCGTCGCAGTCGTAGAGTAGCCCTGTAAATCGTGTATCTTGTTTCTATGCTCTCCTGTGGTTTTATTTTCATGGGTGTAGAATAGCTTTTAACAAGGGGGAGTGTGTGCTAGGTTATTATTGTATGTTGCCTCCTCTCGCTGTCTTGTGCTAGAATAAACCCTGCGACTTATACTCTCTTCTAACTCGCCCAAACCGAATCAGCCCACAGCAGTCACGGAACCACCCTTTGTCAAAAGAAAATGAAAATTATATCCTTAGATCTTGGGGTGGCGTTTGGATGAATGCTGGGTTTGGGATGGAGAATAAAGTTATAATTACGAAAATACCCTTTGTCAAAAGTAAATGAAAATTATATCAAATATGTTCTTCTACGTGAAGATCTGAAGAAACCATACGCCCATACCTATTCAAAATATTCTTGGAATATTTCATCCCCTTCGAGATCCAAATCGACGAACACTTGTCATCCATGTATTCGGGATGGTTGGGCATCTTTAACGCTTATGAGTTATGATCAACCGTACGCCCATCACGTACCCTTTTTTTTTCAAGATGACACAAAATGTTCACTTAGCTTACTGTTGCATCTACTGGTATGCGGGAACGTTGGGCTTCTTTAACGCTTCTGATCGATCTTTCGCATGTGAATATGTGATCCCCACACTTTCTGACCACTTAGAATCGGCACATTGCAGTACTACGCATGAGTCTTGACCACGGCAAATCCCAACTACTGACCTGACTCTGCCAGTCTGGCATGAGCATTATAAGTAACAAAAAACTGAATGTTAATTACTACGATCATCTCCTGAAAATAATTGCTATGATCATCTACTTCACAAACCTCCAACATATGCAATGCAGCCCCATGGAAGTGATTATTGCGGTCCGTAAATAGTTTTGCAGACCGACCTCCATAGATCGATCGATGTGGTTGTGGCGTACCATCTTCCCCGTTGAGCCTGCAGCCTGCAGCCTGCAGGCCCCTTGAAAATCGGCACTATTAGGTATTTTTTCAGGAGCGGTAACCATGGATGCATGCATGGAGAGACAAAATCACGACGACATCTATACAACGTGAATCGTGAAGTGAGAGAGGAGATCGCAAACCATGCATGTTTTTATTGGAAATGTACGTCATGTGTATAGCTGATAGAATTAAACATATCTAATATGCAGTAACTACAACACTCAATGATTTGATATGAAAACTGAAGAACATATCAGATGACGCCATTGATCGATGTGGAATTGAACTGAAGCAGTAGATGAACAATTAATCTGTCTATCTAGGTTAGGTTTTTCCCACCAAGAGGTAAGCCACAAGTTCCAGTTACAGATGAGGATATGTGGTATGACATGAGATACCTTGATGAGAGGATCTGACCCTTATTTATAGCCTTTAGTATTCCAAACAGGTCTCTATATAGATTTAAAATCTAACTCTATATTTTTCCTTAATAGATACTCAGACTCTTAATAATTTTAATTTGATCACTTTATTTATTTGAACCAACCAAAACAAATAATTGATATTTATATAAACTCATGTAGTTCCACGTAATAGAAATTAATCCAACAATAGCCGCGCCGAATTTCTTGATGGGATTAACGTGATGGCCGGGTTAGCTGACAGATCGGACTTGGCACAAAATTTAATTTCTACAGCAAAGGCCTAATTTGAAGTACACTTTTCCCCCCACTTCGTCCATTTGTCGTAACCCAGCCACGTCTTGCGTATCTCTCTCTGCCGCGGTGCGGTTAGAAATATGGCTGCTGCCTGTTGCATCTTGCATGCAGAAAGCTGTCAGTGGGGTTAGAAAGCTGGACGTAAGTGCGGTTAAAACTTAAAAGGGAGGTTCAATCATTCCCTTAAACAGTGGCAAATAATTAATTATCTCAACTTAAAAGTCTTGTGTTGGGCAGGCGAATCGGCTCGGCAGCACGACGACGGCCGCATGCACGGCGGCAGCATATTAACTCGCCCAGCACCATCCGATCATGAACTTCTCTCTCTCAGGCGATGTCAGCAAGCTCTGTTGCTGCAGAGCCCCGACCACCACAGTGGCAGACATAAGACTCCCAAAAAAATAAAACAAATGGGGCGCCAAACATGGGAATCGTATCCCTTAGGAATGTTACGGGTGAACAGTACTATGACATTCTTAGGATCTGAGCCGTTGGATCGGAAAGAGCGGTTGAGATCGAGTGCTACAGTGTCTGTAAAACAGTACTCTGTTACAGTGTCTATGCTACAGTGTTTACTACAGTATAGATCTGCATCTCAAGCGTCATTTTCCGATCTAACGGCTGCAAAATAATGTTATAGTACTATTCTCCGTGACATTGCCAAAGAATGGCAGAGGATTTGCTTTCGCCAACATAAACAGATACATAGTCCAGAGTCTAAACATGTCGGCGAGATCAACTGTGCGATTGCCATTGCTTTGATATCCATTTATAAGAAGAAATTAATTGTGTAATATCGAGCCAACGCGATTCAGTCTGCAGCTTCTCATGGAAGTGATTGTTGCAACTCAACCACAAAAAGTGTTTCCAGACTGGAACATGGCCTCCATAGATCAAGCGATGTGGTTCCTGTTGAATTGTGATCTGAATTTTTAATATAGAAGTATTCGAATTAGTTGTCATATTAGTGGATTAGTTTCTTACTTAGACTCTAAGTTCTTTTACCTTTTTATATACCTCTTGTAAGCCGCACGTGGAGAGTTGACGTCTGACGCCTCATTGTAATCCCCTGCTTTTTGTAATCGCTCCTCGTATAGTGATCATCGCCGATTGGTGCCCGTGGTTTTTTTTTTCCGCACGGGTTTTCTATGTAAAATTCGTGTCTCTTGTCCCTATTGATCCGTGCATTATTTGTAACAGTTCCCGCTTGAGACCCACAGGCCCTTTGAATTGGCATTATTAGGGCTTATTTGGGAGGCTAATTTTTGACCGAGATCTACGTGGATAGACCGAAAATTCGAACTAAAATCCAGTCGGATGGATTAGGATTGTGGCTCAACCAAACAAAAGCCTTAGTTATCTTGAAAGTGTTAATCATGGAAAGCGCACACAGTATACGTGAATTTTGAGGCAAGCGAAGAGATCGCAGACAGGTGTGTAATTATTTGGGCTCATGGGTTGTGCGCACGCGTGGACTGGACTTGTATGTTTCTTGTAGTATTTCATATTTGAGGTGCAGTGGTATGACTGCAAGATAAGCAGTAGAGCTACCCCGGCCATTACAAAGTAATGGCACGTCTCAAAACCAAGCTGGCCCATCTTCTTCCTTTGCCCATCATCTTCTCGAATTTTTTTAAATAATATTTTTAATTTTTTTTTTACAAAACTAGGTCGTCGCCTAAAAAAATTACAAAAATAGGTCTCTGTCGCCGGTTCATCTGGCGATAGACTCATATCGCCAGTTGAACTGGCGACAGAAATTTAGGATTTTTTAAATATAGTAAATAAACTCAAAAATTATAAAAACAATTTTGTGGAGCCTCCAGATGCAGTGTTCTTGCTTGTGTAATTTTTTTTCATAATTTTATCCATTCCAAATTTGTCTTCAAAATTCATTTAAGTATATTGTTTGTAGGAATTTGTAAATATAACAAATGAGGTCCAAACATTATGAAATTGTTTGTGAACTCTCCTTACATAGTTTAATTTTTTGTGTAATTTTTCCAGAATTTTATATATTACAAAATTGTCTTGAAAATTAAGGGTTTATACAATCAAGTACAATATATCAAAAACCTAAACTAAGATTTTTTTTAGGCAATTTCAAAACATATAAAATTCTTTAAAAATTACACAAACCATTCCACTATGTACGGAGCATTCACAAAAAAATTCATAATGTTTAGATCTCATTTGGTATATTTACAAATTCCTACAAACAGTATAATTAAATGAATTTTGGAGATAAATTAAAAATGGATAAAATTATAAAAAAAAACTACACAAGAAATAACACTGCATCGGGAGGCTCCACAAAAAATTTCATAATTTTTTGACTTTATTCACTATATTTAAAAATTCCTAGATTCCTGTCGCCACTTCTGCCCGTACTGTCCAAGGTTCCTGTCGCCAGTTCAACTGACGATATGAGCCTCTTGCTAGATGAACTAGTGACATGGACCTATTTTTATAATTTTTTGGGGTGACGACCTAGTTTTTTTTTTAAAAAAAATATTATTTCAAAAAAAATTATCATTTAAGTGACCAAGTACTCCTTATTTGTTCATGGCGAAGAGAGACTGATAGGAAGCAGCTGCCCGGTCAACTTCTCGCCAAACATAGGCTCCGGCTAGAAGCACATGGAGCACGACAAATCCTCAGCCACCTCTTATCAGGCGACATGGGTTTTCTTCTAACATCAGCCCTAGCCAAGGTTTCATTACTAACTAGGGGCGGATCTAGGCCTCACGCAGGATAGACTATAGCCTGAGGCCCATAAAAATTTTAGTGTCATTTTTTTTTATATAGGCCCAACAAATAGATTTATAGTGCCTAGCCCGAGGGCCAACCTCCCATTGTTCCTCTCATCCCACGACTCATCATCTGTCGGCCTAGGCGCCTAGCCCACTCGGCATCTCCACGATGCCCCCACCCCAGGAAACCTAATCTACCCCACACCCCCGTGCCTCTGCCCTCTAGGTCTTCACGGCTCCTCGCCCACCTCCGCCGCACCCACAGCCTCCCTCCCTATCCGCCGCTGCGCCTTCCATCTCCTCTCGCCGCCACGCCTTCCCTCCCTGCCCACAGGTATCTTTCCCCTTTCCCGATGCCTCCTAAACCCAAATTGTTGTTTCTCAATACTCAAGTCTATTTCTGTATGCAATCTTCAATTTAATTTTTCTTCAATTTAAGATGTTCACAGCAACAAAAAAGAAATAGAGGACATGTTAATAAAACTATGAATTTATGATGCATTTTTGTGCTCAAAATTGTAGACCTCAATATTGGTGCTAAATGATGTTTCCAATATGTTTGAAAATTTGGTTTAAAGATCATGGTTCTCGATGCAATATAACAACAATCTATGGAATCTAAAGAAGCAAAACTCTTCAAGAATTATTTAATTTGATTAATCAGTAAGCTAGTTGAAGCTTATATGGTTATCGCGCTGCTGTTAATAAGTGCATCAAGAATCTGCTTGTGTGTTTTCTAAACCAATTTAATTATCTGGAACCAGTAGAAGATTCATGACATAATATGTAGTGCATATACTGAACCTGAACCGCGTCATGTCAGTTGCAGTTCCTCCTTTGTTCGTTAGTATTCAAAAAATCGATAGTTGTGAACTTGTCATTTGATTTTTACGTATTGTTGTGCTCTGCAATAGGTTCATGTGTACAATAAGTACTTATATACTGGTTCGATTTTAATTTTAGGAATTAGGGATACAAAATGTAGAGGAGGAAGACACTGTCATCTTATTTTATGATTAAGACAAGTCTAAACTATATTAACTATGATTTCTTGTTCTATGCAGGTACGTCAATAATAAAGGGCAGGTGATAGACAGATTTCTTGAGGTTCAACATGTTTCTAACACGACATCATCTTTGCTAAAACTAGCTTAGGATGTATGTTACAATTTCATGGTCTATGTATGTCTAGATTGCGAGGACATGGATGTGACAAAACATCAAACATAAGAGGACAATTTCGTGGGTTGTAAAGACAAACATTAGAGGAAAATCCATATGTTTTTTATGTCCATTGTTTTGCTCATCAGTTGCAATTAGTGGTTGTTTCTGTTGCCAAGTGTTGTTCTTCTATCTTGGATTAATGCTTCTTGTAATAGAAGAGATCAATTGGCCCAAGATCATCATGATAAAATTGTGAACAAATTAAAGGCTGGTAAAATTTTCCTGGGACGAGGGAAAAAAAATCAACAAATTAACCTTGCAAGGCCAAGCGAGGCTCATTGAGGCTCACATTATAAAACCTTGTGTCGTCTTCTTCTCATGTAGGATTCGATCCTAGAGGTATTAGAGAACTTGAGTGATGATGCCACTAACGCAACACAGAAAACCACAGCTTCGGGTTTGTTGGAAAAAATGAAAAACTTTGAATTTGTACTTATCATGCATCTTATGATATGAATTTTGGGCAAGACTAGTGATCTTTCACAATGCTTGCAAAAGAAAGATCAAAATATTATTTGTGTTGTAGGGTTGATTGGGATCACATTGAAGATAATTGAGGTAATAAGAAATTAGCTTTTCGAAGAGACACACACCACCTTTTGTTTCCAACATAATATCTTGGTGCCAAACTGTAGGATCAAGGATAACCGACTAGAGGGGGTGAATAGGAGGTTTTTAAACTTTTAAACAATTTAACGAGATAAGTCAATTAACAACTTAGTCTAAACAAGTTATACTTCTAGCTAGGCAATACATGCACAAAGACCAAACTAGAAATATAAATGCGGAAGAGAAAAGACTAGAAATAACCACAATGAGACAACGATGTTTTCCCGTGGTATCGAAGACTTGCCGGTCTTCACTAGTCCACGTTGAGGGAGCTTGAACCAATCAAGCCGGCTCCACGTATTAAGCCTTTCCTCGATTACTATTGGTTGTTCTTCCTCCACTCCGGAGATGGTGAACACCAAACCACTTACAATTTAGGCACCGGGCCTCTTCACAATCTTCTTGAAGAGATCACCGTGCAATCACCGCCAAGCCGTCTAGGAGTTTGGCAAAACTCTAAGAGTAACAAATCAAGAACCTTCGCTTGACTACACTCAAGTGCAAGAGGATCAACTAGAATGATGAATGCACTTAAATGAGCTCAACAACCTCCCAATGAGTGAACAAATAAATTTGAGGAGTTGAATGGATGCACAAGGCTCAAAGGATGTTAAATGTGGTCTAGCACAGTGTCCTTGAGCAGATGGGGGAGTATTTATACCCCCCAACAAAAATTATAACCGTTGGAGAAGAAAACTCCACTTTTCAACCACAAGCGGTACTACCGTCATGTACTGGGCGGTACTACCGCACTTCTCCAACCACCTCTGTATCGGCTATAACAGAGGCATTAAATGACCTGACATAGCCGTTTTATCTTGCATTGCGGTACTACCGCCAACAGGCTAACGGTACTACCGCAGAGCGGTCATACCGCAAAGTGAGTGTGGTACTACCGTTTTCCAAGAGAGACAAAAAGGGTGCATGCTGGAAAAAACATACCGTCAAGTAACGATCGGAATAACCGGTGTGCGGTACTTCCGCTTAACAAATGCGGTACTACCGTAGTCCGGTCATACCGCGTGAATACTTGCGGTACTACCGCGCTGAGGGTTTGGCACCGAAACCATAAAAAGGGTCTCTCTGTAAAAAACATACCGCCAAGTAACAATCGGAACAACCGGGTTGCGGTAGTACCGCACTACAAGCCCGGTCATACCGTGGAGCGGTAGTACCGCAAGTTCAATGCCGGTACTACCGATTATCCTGACAAAATGGACTTGGCAAGGATAAAAGCAATCCAAATGCATGCATGATCCTAGATTGATCCATAAAGTACAAGAACATGCTATCAAGCTACTATTCATGATCCCTCTTAATAGTACGGCATTTAACCTATAATCCGGTCTTCCAACTATATTTCCTAAGACCGGTAAAAGGTAAAAGATTTCTAATCTACTTGTACCTTGACTTTGATCCAATTTGATCTTCACGATATCCTTTAGCATGCAGCTTCACGATCATACTTACCATTTGGACTTAACCTTACAAATGCTCAATCAAACACATTAGTCTAATTATCACATATTATCATAAATTACCAAAACCAATTTTTAGGGGCCTAGATGCTTTTCAATCTCCCCCTTTTTGGTAATTGATGACAATCTAGTTAATATGTGGGAAGAAAAGTTGAATAAACCCAAGATAGTGAAACAAGAGTATATCCTTTTGATGGCTTAACAACATAGCTCAAGAAGAGATTAAAAGAATTGAAAAGAATTAAATTCTTGTTAAGCTGAAACAAAGAAGACTCCCCCTAAATATGTGCATGAAGTAGATAGAACATTTTAGGAGCACATATAGAGAATATTGACAATTTTTTGGCAGAGTTTCTTTAGTTTGTTGGTTCTGAGGAAAACTTTGTAATGATAAGGAATTTGTCATAATTTGAAATTGCAGTAGAGATAATATCATATTAAGACAACAAACAACAAGTTTGAGCAACAAGTTCAACAAGAAACAAGATAATAATAGTGAATTATTACAAGCAGAAGCCAACACCAAAATATCAAAAGGCAAAGGCTGACTCCACTTAGAACTATCTCACTACTCCTAGAACTACCTCTCCCCCTTTGGCATCAAAGTACCAAAAACATCAAGCAGCTGGATCCAGAGGGGGAAGAGCCGAGGGATCCTGAGAAGCTGGAGCCTGAGGAGGGGAAGAGACTGGAGCAGAAGAGGATGTCCCAGCTGGGGGATTTGGACGGCGACGAGTAAAGCGCTGAGGGGTCGATAGAAGTTGTTCCATAGAATCAACTGTCTCTGTCAGAACAGCTAGCCTATTATGAGTCTCGGTCTGAAATTCTTTCTGCTTTGTCCTCATTTCTTGCTGGGTGACCTTAAGTTGTAGGAGGTTGTTTAGGATCAAAGTCTGATTTTTGAGAATCTGATCTAAAGTGTCTTGACTTTGAGTAACATTTGCAGGTGCAACCTCTGGAGCAATTTCTTCTTGCTGTACCTGCTGCCCCTGAAAGCGAATGGGGGGATTTTCTCTGGGCTTGTAAAACTTATGGGGTGATCCCAAACCTCCCTGATAATCTTGCTCAAAATCAAAGCCATGATATAAGGAGCATGATAAATCCTCTTCACCCTGTCATTCTTAGAAGAAACAATGCCCCTGATTATGACATCCACAACATCAAACTTTCTCCCATGTGAAATATTATCAATTATATTCCATACATGTCCTCGTATCGCATCAAAATTGCCACTCTTGGGAAGAAAGGTATGATTAATGATTCTATTAATCAAGCTGGGAATGGGTAGCAAACCATGAATCTTCCCTGGAGTGTACTTGACATTCTGATCATAATAATCTGTCCAGGCAGGAACAAGCAGAGCAAGTCTGTCAAATAACTTATCCCAATTTCCAGAATATATTTTCAGTACACGCTGAAAATTAGCCTTAGTATACTCCACATAACGTGTAACTTTCATCCACTTCATCTTCTTGAAATCAGGAGAGACATATAAAGTGGCATAAAATTGTCTGATGATCTCCGCATCATAGTCATTCCTGAGAGATACAAGATCATGAAGACCAACTTGCTGAAAAAGCCGATACACACCATCATATTTTTCTAAGGTATTTATGTGCGACCACTTAATGCATTTATGATCTGCAAATTTTCTGTGATGATCATAAATTTGCTCATAGACTTGCTCCTGGAACTTGGTGTGGAATCTGAGATTTATGGAGTTGGAGGGCAGTAGATATTGATCTTTGTGTCTCAAAATGGCATAGTCATCAGTTGATATGAGCCTGAGATCAATCTGAGGTTCTTCTGGGTCTTCCATCTCCTCATGAGATTGAGCCTGGACTTCTTCTTCTGTGTCAGACTCAGAATCAGAACCTGACCCATGCGGTAGTGATCCTTCCTCACTTTCAGAGTCATCTGCTGCAGGTCCTTTTCCCTTGCCTGATGGATTTTCAATAGGGTCGGCAGGAGGTTGAGTGAAAGATTGCCCTCTGCGAGTTCCAAATCTTGTCCTTGGCATCTTTACAAAGAGAGGATAAGTTGCAAGGAGTTCAAAAGATCAAACAATCTGGAATTAATTTGAATGGAATGATTTGTTGTTCTGTTAGTAAAATCGGTAGTACCGCAAGTCCTCAGTCGGTAGTACCGTGGTGCGGTAGTACCGCCATTTTCTGGCCGGTATTACCGTATCACGGTAGTTCCGCGCATAAGAACACGGTAGTACCGCTTTCGTAGACTGCGACCTAGAGCACAAGATTCTAAACGAAAAATTGATGTTTTTATTGAATTGAATCCAAGAAATGGATGTAATACCATCATCAAACATCAATAACGTTGTTTTGCCCAACTAGAATCACACAAATCATCATTATTTCAAAAAAATTTCTAGAGAGAGACCTAGGGTTTGATTTGATGGAAAAACGAAGAAAAGGATTGTTTTACCTTGATGATTAGAGGAGACAAACCCTAGAGATGCAAGGATTCGCAAGAAATTGAAGATCAACCGAGTTTTGGAGGGATTTAGCCGAGCCGGTTTTCGGGTGAGAGAGAGAGAGAGACGAAGTGAGAAGAGAGAGAGTTTCGGGAGAGAAAGTGACTGCAGGGGTTACTTTCCACTTACACCCGACGCGGTCGTACCGCCAAGCAACTATCGGTAGTACCGCAAAGCGGTAGTACCGCTGTTAAAAGGACGGTTGTACCGCACTGCGGTCATACCACGAGTAAGATGCCGGTAGTTCCGATTATCCTGGAACTTCAAAAGCAGTTCTGACTTTTACTCTGGATAGGAGAAATTGCAAATGATCCTTAGTTTTGCAAACAAGTAAGGAGCCATTAAGGATCATTATGCATAGAATAGAGTAATTTCTTATTAGAGAAAATAGTTTCTAAGAACATAGATAATTTTTTTTAATAAAATTTTTAGAAAATACAAAAAAATCTCTCAAATAACATCAAATCAACCAAAATACATGAGGCAATGTTTCAACCAACATTTGAATAATCTATGACATTTAATTCATTCCTCCATTTACAAAAACGGCCTTCATCTAGTGGCTTGGTGAAAATATCCGCTAATTGATCTTCGGTTCGGATGTGGCTAATTTCAATATCTCCCTTGCCTACATGATCTCTCAAGAAATGGTGGTGAATATCGATATGTTTGGTTCTTGAGTGTTGGACAGAATTATTTGTTATTTTCACCGCACTATCATTATCACATAAAAGAGGTATTTTATCAAAGTTAATCCCATAATCCATCAAAGTTCGCCTCATCCATAGCAATTGAGCACAACAACTTCCCGCGGAAACATATTCGGCTTCGGCGGTGGATAAAGCTACGAAATTTTGTTTCTTGGATGACCATGATACTAAGGATCTCCCTAAGAATTGACAACTCCCCGAGGTGTTTTTTCTATCCACTTTGCAACCCGCATAATCGAAGTCCGAGTATCCAATTAAATCAAACTTAGCACCTTTAGAAAACCATAGGCCAATGCTAGAGGAATGCTTTAAATATCTTAGTATTCTTTTTACGGCCATCAAGTGGCACTCTTTTGGAGATGCTTAAAACCGTGCACACATGCAAACACTAAACATAATATCGGGCCTAGATGCGGTGAGATAGAGCAAACTACCAATCATAGATCTATAAAGCTTTAAATCTACTGATTTATCTTCCTCATTTAAGTCGAGATGACCGTTGGTTGCCATGTGAGTCTTGATAGGTTTTGCATCCTCCATGCCAAATCTCTTGATCAAGTCCTTTGCATACTTTGTTTGACTTACGAAGGTTCCATCTTTGAGTTGCTTGATTTGAAGTCCAAGAAAATAACTAAATTCTCCGATCATGGACATTTCAAATTCCCTAGACATCATATCACCAAATTCTTTGCAAAAGTCTTGATTAGTAGAACCAAATATGATATCATCAACATAAATTTGACATACAAAGAAATCATCATCTAATATTTAGTGAACAAAGTTGAATCAATTTTCCCGATTTTGAATCCTTTTGAAACTAGAAAATCTCTAAGGCGTTCATACCATGCTCTAGGAGTTTGTTTAAGACCATAGAACGCCTTGGAGAGTTTGTAGACATGATTAGGATTTTTAGGATCTTCAAAACCGGGAGGTTGTTCAACAAACACAAGTTCGGATATTTCTCCATTTAGAAAAGCACTTTTGACATCCATTTGAAATAATTTAATATCAAAACATGATGCAAAAGCAAGTAATATACGAATTGACTCAAGTCTAGCTACGGGAGCAAAAGTTTCACCGAAATCCAAACCTTTGACTTGAGAGAAACCTTGTGCGACCAATCTTGCTTTGTTTCTTATAACCATACCATCTTCGTCTTGCTTGTTTCTAAACACCCATTTTGTACCGATGACATTGTGTTCTTTGGGTCGATCCACCAATGTCCAAACTTCGTTTCGGATGAAATTATTAAGCTCTTCATGCATTGCAATCATCCAATCCGGATCATCAAGTGCTTCATCTATATTCTTTGGCTCAAGAGAAGAGACAAAAGAGTAATGTTCACAAAATGAAGCGACACGAGATCGAGTTTGAACACCCTTACTTACATCACCCAATATTTGATCTATTGGATGATCTTGTGCAATCGCATTGTGAATTCTCGGTGGTAGGTTGGATGGTTGATCATCTTTATTATTGTTTTCTTCCACTTGAATTTGACTTGTTGTGGAAGAGGTAGGAGGTTCAACTTGAGTAGAGGATGATGGTTCATCTTTAGGTTTGATGTCGCTAATTTGCATATTTTCCATAGCCTTTCTTAACAATTCATCACCTACATCATCCAAATTCTAATGCTCTTCTTGAGAGCCGTTAGTTTCATCAAATTGCACATCGTCTCTTTCTTTAACTAAACCGGAGTTTTGATTAAAGACACGATATGCTTTGCTATTTGAAGAATAACCAAGCAAGAAACCAACATCACACCGACTTGCAAATTTTGAAAGACGAACACCATTTTTCAAAATGTAACATTTGCAACCAAAGACACGAAAATAAGAGATATTCGGTTTTCTTCCGACAAGAAGTTCATGGGAAGTCTTTTTCAAAAGGCGATGCAAATAAAGACGATTTATGGCATGACAAGCGGTGTTAATTGCTTCCGCCCAAAAGCTATCGGAAGTATGATATTCATCAAGCATTGTCCTAACCATTTCAATTAATGTACGATTTTTCCTTTCTACAACTCCATTTTTCTCCGGAGTGTAGGTTATGGAAAGTTCGTGCTTTATTCCAAGTTCATCACAAAAGTCTTCAACTTTAGTATTTTTGAACTCGGAACCATTATCACTACGGATTTTCTTTATTTTGAAATCAAATTCATTTTGAGCCCGTTTTGCAAAGCTTTTGAAAATTCCGGAGGTTTCGCTCTTGTCATCTAGAAAGAACACCCATGTATATCTAGAGTGATCATCCACGATAACTAAACAATAGCTATTTCCCCCGATACTCTTATAGGTTGTTGGCCCAAACAAATCCATGTGTAAGAGTTCCAATGGTCTAGAGGTTGACATGATACTCTTGGAAGGGTGAGAGCTTGCGACTTGTTTACCGGCTTGACAAGCACTACATAGTCGATTTTTCTCAAACTTCACATCTTTCAAGCCAACAACTAGATCATGTTTGAAAAGCTTTTTAAGTTGAATCGTGCCAACATGAGCTAGCCTTCTATGCCAAAGCCAACCTAAGGAAGTTTTTGCAATTAAACAAGTTTGTAAGCATGATGCATTTGAGGAGAAATCTACCAAGTAAAGATTCACAAATCTAAAACCTTTGAAAACTAAAGCACTATCTTTTTCATTTGAAATTGAAACACCTTCATTAGAGAATGAACAAGTTAAACCGAGATAAAAAATTTGAGCGACGGATAACAAATTAAAATTTAGTGATTCAACTAAAGATACATTAGAAATGGAAAGGTCATTTGAGATAGCGATTTTACCCAATCCTATTACCTTTCCTTTACTATTATCTCCAAATGTGATCTTGTCACTTCCTTTTACGTTCTCGAATGTGGTGAACATTTTCCTATCACCGGTCATGTGTTGAGTGCATCCACTATCAAGCACCTAATGTTTTCCACCGGTCTTGTAGTTCACCTACAAAACAAGAATCAAGTTCTTTTAGGTACCCAAATTTGTTTGGGTCCTTGGATGTTAGTGACCATGGTTTTAGGCACCCAAATAGCATTCTTTTTAGCGCCTAAAATCGAAATGCCAATAAATCTTGCAATTATTTTACCATCTATAGATTTCTTAAGCATGTAGCAAGAATCATAAATACCATAGGATTTAACATTAATATTTAAACAAGCATTTGATATGTGTCCTACCTTACCACATTTATTGTAATATTTACCACTTTACTTAACAAACCTTGGAGGTTTGTTTACCGGTTTCTTACCTTTCTTGGGCATATACCCAAGTCCTTCCTTATTGAATGAGCACCTTTGCTCACTCAATAACTTGTCAAGGGTTGCTTTACCCTTCAAGCATCTTTTCAAGCTCTTGCTTAGCTTGGTGACTTGCTCTTTCAACTCATTGTTTTTAACAATTAGTAAAGGATCACAAGTATTTGTAATTGAATCATCATTTGAGCAACAAGATATGGATAGCAAATCATCACAAGAAGTAGAAATACTAGACATGGATTTTGCATTTGACATATTTTCTACTCTAGACATCTCATTCATTAAATCACAAGTAATACCAATATTTGAATGAGATTTTTCTATATCTTTTAGAAGGAGAGAATCATGGGCTTCCTTTAGCTCCTCATAAGAGTCTTTTAGAGAGATATACTCTTTCTTTAAGACTTTAAATTTTGATTTCTCTTTTCCAACATACTCATTTAAATCTTCAACCATGTCCATTAATTCATCATATGAAGGAGCATAATCATCAATGGATTTTACCTTATCTCCTTTTGCTATAAGGCATGTGGGAGACGCGAAGAGTGAAGGAGCTTCCTTTATGGCGATGCCGACAAGTCCTATTTTCTTAGAAGACTCTTCATCACTTGATTCGGAGTCGGAATCCGAATATTCTTCATCGGAATCCCACTCTCCAATGTGAGCTTCATTTTTCCCTTTTGTGAAACTTTTTGAAAAGCTTCTTCTTTCCATCGAATTCCTTCTTCTTTGATGATTTATCTTTGTCATCCTTCTTGTTGGGGCAATTTGAGATTATGTGCCCCTTCTAATCACATCCATAACAACGAATGTTGCTATATCGCTTGTTGTCACTTGAGGATTGCCCTTTCTTGAACTTGTTGAAGTTGAAGTTTCGATGTGGGCGTCTTCTCATGAATTTCTTCATTCTCCTCACAAGAAGGGCATACTCTTCATCCGAGTCTTCCTCTTCATCCTCGTCGTCACTTGACTCCGCTTTAGCCTTGAAAGCGGTAAATTTTTTTTTGGATGAAGATGACTCCAAGAGCTCTTCCTTATCCTTCTTGTATAGTTCATTAGTGATGAGGTTGCCCAAAAGTCCGGTTGGTGTCATTCTTGGCAACTCGGGAGAGTTGAGAAATAATGTCACCAACGTCTCATATTTATCCGGGAGGGCCCTAAGCATCTTGCGCACAACATCAACATCAAGAAAGTTAGTACCAAGACCTTTGAGTTCATTCACAATGTTGTTGAGTTTTGAATACATCTCGGTGATGTTTTCATGAGGCAACATTACGAATGTCTCATATTTAATCCGAAGCCTCTGCAATTTGGCTTCTTTGACTGTGGATGTGCTCTCATGAATTTCGGAGAGGGTAGTCCAAATAGCATGAGCGGTTTCCAAATTGCTCACGCTATTGAACTCATCCGCGTTCAAAGCACCAAAGAGAGCATTCATTGCTTGAGCATCTAAATGAGCATTACGTTCATCTTGAACCGTGAAGTTTGTTGGATCAAGAGGCATAACATAACCCTCATTTACAATTTTTCATATGTTCGGACTCATGGCTTTTAAGAAAATGGACATTCTAATTTTCCAATAAGAATAATTTGAGCCATCAAACAAAGGAGCATTTCCTATATGCATACCCTCACTAGCCATCCTTTCTATCTTAGACGGTAAAGTCTAACAAATTGAGAGACCTTGCTCTGATACCACTTGTAGGATCAAGGATAACCGACTAGAGGGGGGGTGAATAGGAGGTTTTTAAACTTTTAAACAATTTAACGAGATAAGTCAATTAACAACTTAGTCTAAACAAGTTATACTTCTAGCTAGACAATACATGCACAAAGACCAAACTAGAAATATAAATACGGAAGAGAAAATACTAGAAATTACCACAATGAGACAACGATGTTTTCCCGTGGTATCGAAGAATTGCCGGTCTTCACTAGTCCACGTTGAGGGAGCTTGAACCAATCAAACCGGCTCCACGTATTAAGCCTTTCCTCGATCACTATTGGTTGTTCTTCCTCCACTCCGGAGATGGTGAACACCAAACCACTCACAATTTAGGCACCGGGTCTCTTCACAATCTTCTTGAAGAGATCACCGTGTAATCACCGCCAAGCCGTCTAGGAGTTCGGCAAAACTCCAAGAGTAACAAATCAAGGACCTTCGCTTGACTACACTCAAGTGCAAGAGGATCAACTAGAATGATGAATGCACTTAAATGAGCTCAACAACCTCCCAATGAGTGAACAAATAAATTTGAGGAGTTGAATGGATGCACAAGGCTCAAAAGATGTTAAATGTGGTCTAGCACAGTGTCCTTGAGCAGGTGGGGGAGTATTTATACCCCCCAACAAAAATTATAACCGTTGGAGAAGAAAACTCCACTTTTCAGCCACAAGCGGTACTACCGCCATGTACCGGGCGGTACTACCGCACTTCTCCAACCACCTCTGTAACGGCTATAACAGAGGCATTAAATGAGCTGACATAGCCGTTTGATCTTGCATTGCGGTACTACCGCCAACAGGCTAACGGTACTACCGCAGAGCGGTCATACCGCAAAGTGAGTGCGGTACTACCGTTTTCCAAGAGAGACAAAAAGGGTGCGTGCTGGAAAAAACATACCGCCAAGTAACGATCGGAATAACCGGTGTGCGGTACTTCCGCTTAACAAATGCGGTACTACCGTAGTCCGGTCATACCGCGTGAATACTTGCGGTACTACCGCGCTGAGGGTTTGGCACCGAAACCATAAAAGGGTCTCTCTGTAAAAAACATACCGCCAAGTAACAATCGGAACAACCGGGTTGCGGTAGTACCGCACTACAAGCCCGGTCATACCGTGGAGCGGTAGTACCGCAAGTTCAATGCCGGTACTACCGATTATCCTGACAAAATGGACTTGGCAAAGATAAAAGCAATCCAAATGCATGCATGATCCTAGATTGATCCATAAAGCACAAGAACATGCTATCAAGCTACTATTCATGATCCCTCTTAATAGTACAACATTTAACCTATAATCCGGTCTTCCAACCATATTTCCTAAGACCGGTAAAAGGTAAAAGATTTCTAATCTACTTGTACCTTGACTTTGATCCAATTTGATCTTCACGATATCCTTTAGCATGCAGCTTCACGATCATACTTACCATTTGGACTTAACCTTACAAATGCTCAATCAAACACATTAGTCCAATTATCATATATTATCATAAATTACCAAAACCAATTTTTAGGGGCCTAGATGCTTTTCACAAACATGTTTGATAAAATACCGGTTAGAGGTCGATCAAGGGGTCGTAGCAGCCAGATGATAACTTACTATGATCATTTCCGTCATGAAATATTTATTCTAGTGCATGACCAAATTATTGTTGAGTTGAATAATCGCTTTGTTGAAAGATCTACTCAGTTATTGAGGTGCATTGCTTGTCTGTATCTAAAGAATTCTTTTGCTAACTTTGCCGAAGACAAATTAATTGAGCTTGCTAGGATGTATGTTGCTGACTTCTCCCAATTATGATTGTGTGGTCCTTAGAGACCAACTAGACACATTTATTACTGATGTAAAAGATGATCTAGATTTTGCAAACTGTATTGATCTTGGAAATCTTGCTGTGAAGATGATTCAGACAGACACATAGATTTCCTATTGGTATATCATCTCATTGAATTGGCTTTAATTTTGCTAGTGGCAACAACAACAGTAGAAAGAGCCTTCTCAGTTAAAACTGATTTGTGAAATAAGATGAATGAATGAATCATAGCATGATATATTATATTGAGCGAGACATTTGCAAGCATTAAAGATGATAAGATTTTGGAGTATTGTCAAGGAATGATGTCACGTAAGAAACAACTTTCTGTGCTAGTGGTAAGTAAGGTTCTTACAAATTTAAACTTCATGTTATTTGTATTTAAACATACCTATGTTTGATTTACTTTATTATGTTGTCTTTGTAGGTTCCGGTTCTTGTCCAACTATAGATGAAGAAATGGTGGGCTTGGATAGAGTTGGAATCTTTATTATTTAGGTACTCAAATTGTATTCTACGATGCTATATTATTTATGTTGTGCCATGTTTTTCTTATTATGTTTTATGTTGAATTATTTTTTGCTAAAGTTTCATGTCGATGATATATTTATGGCTTTTTTTTTGTTATGTTGTGGTATGGGTATAAATTGGTGTTAATTTCAGCATGCTAACCTATTAGAATATTTAGCCCGTGATCAAATCCTACATCTGCCACTAACCTATTAGAATATTTAGCCCGTGATCAAATCCTACATCTGCCACTGTTACTAACCGTTCCAAAGCATCAATTATTAATGACTGCACTGGATCCAAGTCCTTTATAGCTAGCGGCGCTAAATTTCTTAATGGGATGGGTTGACAGACTTGGTACAAAAATTTTCTACGGTAAAATCTTGATTTTCAAGGTATTCTCGATAATAGCCTAATTCAAAGTACAAGCTACTCACCGTTCTTTTTTACATATGTTTTTTTTTTTTTAGGTCTCGAGATGCCACTTTAAGCACAACTTTTTATAACTTTACATTAAGATATACTAATAAAATTATAATATTATAAAAGCATTTTAACGACAAATCTAATAATATAATTTTTACATAGCCAATCAAAATAGTTTTAAACCAATAAATTATAAGCCGTCAAGTAAAAAAGACAAAGGAAGTACAAGTCGGAATTCTATACTGCAGATAGGGGATTTTTTTTATTAATTAACCTATTTTTTATTTATTTTATTACTAACGCTTCATTAATTTTATTTTCAAATATAATTCTTTTGACCACACCATCACTCGTGACGTGACAACATAACACTGCCACGCCATAGGTTGGTGGCGTGATCAAACAATACTGTCACATCACTGATGGTGAAGTGACAGGATTTAGCCACACCATAGTGCTGGCGTGACAATATTGTTTTGCCACGCCAAAAAGATCATAATCGAAAATAAAGTTGACGATCGGTTAATAATAAAAATAAATTAAAAAATGAGTTAATTAATAATAAAAACTCTAGATAGGGCGTGAGATCATCTTGTCTGACAAGCACAGCTGGTCGCTGCAACAATGGAGCCCATCCTGGGGCGGTACTTTTTACTAGTCCTGCATTAATTAATGACTTCATATCCTTTTTCACACACACATCCTATCCCCTCCTGTATATTGAACCAAAATGCCGCCATGACATCACTCTTCCAACAGAAGGTCTCCATTACAGCTTTCTACGTTCACACATTTCATGAATTTTCCAGCATGATATTGACCCGTCGTTTACAACTTGCTTAGACCGTCGCGATAAACCCCATATATATATATGGGTCACAAGGCCACCAAACACAAGTACTTCCAATCTTAGATAGATAAAGAGAGTGTGCATATCATCACCAAAATCCTCAATTACATAGAAGACTGACCATGGCTGACGCATTGCTGTTGGTGGTCACTCTGATTGCTCTCGGTGCCGGCCATGGCGATGCCTTCGACCCCAACCCTCTCCAAGACTTCTGCGTCGCCGACACGACATCCAAAGGTACGTATCATGCTTGCTTTAATCCTTTTGTACTACTTAAACTGTGATTAAACATGCATGGTCATCATTCTCATATGTTGCACGTGCATGCGCGCAGTGCGCGTGAACGGGCTGCCGTGCAAGGACCCGGCGGCCGTCGTGCCGGACGACTTCTTCTTCTCCGGCGTGGACAAGCCGGGCGGCACGACGAGCAAGCGCTACGGGTTCTCTGTCGCGTCCGTGCAGATCCCGGGGCTGAACACGCTCGGCGCCTCGCACGCGCGCGTCGACGTCGCGCTGGGGGGCGTGTTCCCGCCGCACTACCACCCCAGGGCGTCGGAGACGGCCGTGGTGCTGGAGGGCTCCGTCTACTTCGGCTTCGTCACGTCCTACCCGGACAACAAGCTCTTCGCCAAGGTGCTCCGCAAAGGCGACGTCTTCGCCGTGCCGCAGGGGCTCGTCCACTTCCTCTACAACAACGGCAGCGCGCCCGCTGCGCTGTACGCGTCGCTCAGCAGCCAGAACCCCGGCCTCGTGCTCGTCGGCGACGCGCTCTTCGCAGGGGCCCTCCCGGACGACCTCCTAGCCAAGACGCTCCTGACGGACACGGGCACTGTCGAGAAGATCCGGGCGAACGTCCGGCGATCTTGACTCTTGATTGCCGGGCGCCATGAGTGTTCCTGTCTCTTTTTTTTTTCTTCATGAATTGCGAAATAAATATATTCGCATGAATTGCGAATGAATCATGTGGTGCCTGGAAAAGATGCCCCCGTGAGTACAAACAACAAGACCGTTACGCGCGCTACGCCGCGCCTCGGTTGGCAGCGTCATAGCTATTGTACAATCTGTTTTGGTCTGTCTCGAGGATGGATGAATAATTGGAAGGATGAACAGGGACCATGAACGGCACTTATCCTTTCAACGAAATGCTGCCCAACGGACGCCGCATCCGCCGCTTGATCGGGGAGATACACCAAATGTGGACCACCGGTCCGGTACACCCAGCAAATTCCCACGCGCGTCCGCTGTTAATTGAGTAGCTCCAATCGTGCTGTTGTGGAAGGAGACAGGGCACAATTTATAGGCATAACTCAGGAGGGTGACACCATCGGCACCATCTATCAGATTGGTCATTGGGGGAGATGTTATAAGATCGCTTATAAGATTGTTGCTTTGTAGTTAGGTTTACGGATCTAGCGTCTGTTGATACGTATTATAACCGGAATTTATGTGCCAATTCGAGTCTCTTTTTCCTAATTATATGACACTAATTCACCATACTATATTCTCGAGAAACGTAAGTGTTTTATATGTCACGAAAACATGGCTTTTTAAGGGTTTTTTGGTACAATTGTACTCAAATCCACTCGCTCGGAGCAAAACTGCACCGCAGTTGGACAAACTGCAAGATCCAAAAGAAGAATTTATTCAGTTCACTGTACAAAAGTATTTCAAATCCCAATTTGGAGTCCACCATCATGAAGAGCTCGCAGAGCCGATCAAAATGAACAAATCATGTGTCCGATTCGGAATCCGTGCGAAGAAGCTATGAAGCGAAGAAGAGAAAGGTTGTGCTGGCATCATGCTGACGTCAGTAAGTACCACATCACCAGGATAGCTGACGTCACCTGCACACGCAAGCAGCCACGTCAGCATCAAGGTACACATGGCGGACACGTGACCTCCGCATAGTGCTATGTCATCGTACCACGGCCGCCAAGTCACCTGCCACATCGTACCATTGGAGACCACGTGTTTGCCACATCATCGCAACATGGCGGACAGTCGTCGTCACGTCATCCACCATTGGCCACATGGCGCCAGTGCTGCTCAAGCAGGTTATTGGCTCATTTGGCCGCATTTTGAATCGCTTTAGCACATGTAGCACTCTCGCGTTTGAAATGATAAAAATGGCATAACGATATGTTAGACATGCACCACATGTCCCCTACCGTGCTTCCGGACCGTGGTTGCATCTTACCATGCATCCGAACTGTTGAATGTGGCCTACTGCGGATTCAGACCGTAGGATCTAACCTGCCACGTGTCCGGATGGCTAGAAGCGTCTTTCGCAGGTCCGGACCGCTGGATGCGGTTAGCGCTATCCTGGTCCACGACTGCCTCCCACACTGTAGCATCCTAGGTGTAAATAGTGGTGCACACTGTAGCACCACTGTAGCACATTGTAGTGCTGTGCTCTTAAAGGGCGACAAGCGCCCATGGCAGTGGCGAATCCAGGATGAAAATAGAGGGGGAGCTCTACTGTAGAGGCTATAGCACAATATAAACGTACTAAAGCTATATCTATTTGGTATTTTGCTATTGAAATGTCAAATTCATACATAAATAGATAGAAAACAAATTGAAAATATACAATACAATAAATTTAGTACCTCGCTAATGGATAATATGCCCCTAAATGTCCATAAATATATGACAATACAATAAATTTAGTACCTCATTACATATAGAGATATAGTCATCACTGATAAGTAATAATTTAAGTTTTGTTTAGTATATTTTAGATGAATATTTACCTCATCATTTTACCAGCCACCCGGTCTCAAGCACCAGAATTTCTCTCTGCTAACCTCAATGTTCGATGACTCATGCAGCACTAGGACTTTGCTACTGTGAGGAAGAAAGAGCGATGGTCAGTTGTGTTAAGGTATAAAGAAAGCTTCAAATAACATGCAAACAGGGTTGTCAAAACTTAAAAGTACCTTGAACCACTACCGTACAAACAGTCATGAACTTCATTTTCCTCTTCAGCAGTGAGAGGTATAAAGAGTTCAGACAGAACCTGGAATAGTGAAAGGTCAACATACATAAACCAAGGCAGGTGAATCAAACATGCACTAAAAAGAAAAGGAAAAAAGAACTCTTTGGATAGGCACAGCCGCAAGCCCGAACTCACAGGGGCCGAACTCATAGGAGCCAACAAGCCGGCGTCGAAAGCCGACTGCCGTACCCCGAGTCGCCGCGACGCCACCAGGTGCCAGCCACCGCAGCCCCGCGTCCTCGCCTTTGGCCCTTCGACGGTTCAGCCCCAGCTGCGTCTTGGGCACGGCATTGGCCGGCGGTCGCTGCCTTGCCTGCGGCTGCGCAGCGCTGCCTGCCCACCGAGTCGCCATGCCAACCGCCTCCCCGCCGGCCGCCGCCGGCCGGACGCCGACCGCCTCCCGTGCCTTGACCCCTCGCTCTCGGCTGGCGCCGCCGCATGGCCACCGAAGTCGCCGCGCAGCGACCGCCTCCCCACCACGCCGCCCACCGACCGCCTCCCCATCGGGCTCGCCCTTAGCCCTAGTCGACGCCGCCGCCTCCTCTAAGTCTCTCACTCACTCGAGTCTGCGGTCGTCTCCCTCGAGTCTCTCACCTTATCCGAATATCTGTTATCTCTAATTGGGTATTTGGGCCGGCAGCCGACTGGGCCTTAAGGCTTAAGCCACATGCCTCCATGCTCCAAGAATCCTAGAAGAGCTCACACGGCCAGGCTTTCTTCAACCTCCAGACTCCAACAATGAACGCCGCACTGTGCCATCCGGTCGGACGACGCAGAGCACACAGTACGGTCGGTGGTGGGGAGAGGGGGTGCTCGAGCACCTACTAGCACCCACGGTGGATTCGCCCCTGGCCCATGGCACCTATTGTGGAGCTAGTGAGTTGTAGCCATGCTTCTGCGTGTTAAGATAACGGTAGTCGTCGTAGCATTGACACAGATCAATTACACGATAAACACCAAAGAGAGACATAATGTAGAGGATGATCCAAGATATTTATTCATCTGTATTTCTGTTGTACATGGGGGTCCTCATATTTATAGCCTATAGGGGTGAAAGCCCTCCAGGGATGGTTTAATCTTTTACCCATGCAATTATGTTTCGTAATACTGCGCTCTCTGTGCTCAGCAGGCCACCTCCAACACTCCCCGTGCGTGGGAACTGGCCTCCAACGCTTCCGTGCGCAGCAGGCCGCGTGCAGCGCTCCCGAAGTGCGGTACATTATAGTCATGGTCCCAGAGCACTACAAAGAACACGTGTCACCTGCCTCTGACATACTGTAGTGCTATTTTTGAATTTACCGAAGGTGGGAGCTAGCCGTGGTACTAATAAAAAAACTCTTGCTCGAGTCGTATCGCACGCAAGGGCCACGATTTGAGCGGGCCAGTGCGCCGATGGTACTGGCGTGGTAGGTCTACCCCTAAGGTCCCTTGCCCATGCGCGGTAGGCCTGAGAAGCGCGTGCCACACGGGAGAGGTAAGCGTTTTTCTTCTTCTTTCTTTCTTTAACGACTCCTCCTGGATCGTAGCTCCCGGCTCAAGTCCTAGGTATCTTGCTCAATTTCTTCTTATTCTTCTTTCTTTACCCTACCGAGTACTTTCTTTCTGTTTTCTTTTCATTTAGCTACATATTTTTGCCAACTATTTGTAGTAGGTAGGTTTTTTTTGTTGTTCCTCGTTTTCATTATTTTCCACTATTATGCATTTTTTATTTCTTCACCTAATTTCCATGAATTGTTCCGCCAATATTTTTTGTTTGTTCCACTAATAGGTTTCAACTGTTTCATTAATAGTGTTGAATTGTTCCACAAGCAATTTGTTCCACTAATGTTTTTTTTATTTCTTACGAACATGACATTGATATTTCTTTGGAGCATCAGAACCAAAAGCATGGAGCATCTTCGATGAACTTTTGGAACATCAGAACCAAAAGCGTCGAACACCTTCTATGAACTATTAGAGCATTGAAACCATATGTGTGGAACATTTCATTTTACCTACCAAAACATCCAACACTCACCCTGGCCTATTGGAATATTAAAACCAAACGTGTGGAAATATTGGCCCATACAACCTTATAACTTAACACGTGGAACATCGACCATGAATTGTTGGAACATCGTTTATCAACCATTGGAACAATCAAAACCAGACGTGTGGAACATAGGATTTTAATGCATGGAACATCATCGATTAACTGATGGAATATTGAAATGAAATGCATGAAATATTTTATTTTACCTACTGGAACATCCAAGACGGTCACCTGATTCATTCCCCCTACCCAAATTAGAAAGTTGTGCATTGTAACATCACCCATGAACTAATGGAACATTTGAAAGTAATGCACAAAGCATTTTATTTTATGTACTGGAACATATGAGATGTGATATTTTTTTTGTTGAGGGCAAACATGTGATGTCTATTACTAAGTTAAACATATGCAAGTGGAGTCTTGTTTTGAACTAGCCGAGTGTCTATGCGTTGTAACAGATCTCAAATAAACACAATACAAGTTCTGAACTTAGAAAACCAATATGCACAAGTTAATTAACCCTACATATGAAAATTATATATATATATATATATATATATATATATATATATATATATATAAGAAAATGGTATGGTACTCCTGAGAGTACGTACTCCCACCTCTCATATACCACTTAAATCGTATGATAATACCTCTTTATCTATTTAAGTATACTCCAATAATGATTATAAGATACCCCAAAGTGAGTTCTATGAAAAATTTCATTAAATTCCACTTTTTATAGCAAAATTTGTGTATATACTTCTATTATATATGAAAAGGGGTATATAGCAAAAAAAAAAAAAAAAAGGGCTTCAATGAAAAATTTTCAATCAAATCGCATTGAAGTATCTTATAATTGGTATTTAAGTATACTGAAAATGATAAAGAAGTATAATATATGTGTTTAAGTAGTATATTGAAGTGGGAGTACATACTCCCAGAGTACAAAGCAAGGCCCTATATATATATATATATATATATATATATATATATATATATATATATATATATATCGATCCAATCAATAAGCAATAGAGTCTTATCATAAGTCACATTCACAAATAATGTAATTATCCATAGAAGATCCTACCGTAACATATGCATGTATACACATATTTATAAACAAAAGATCCCACCAACTCAAGAGGTTGGGAGCTTATAGCAAACTCACCATCACCAAGTCCTTCTTTTATAATAGTAAAGATATCTCGTCGTAAGGAGCCCAATGGTTCAAATGCTTGGTCCATAAGATACGATCATTTGAAATATTTTGGATTGCAAAAAAAAAAACTCACCTCGGTTCACATGCATTGACATGGCCTTTTTTTTTTACTCAATCGCTCTATGGGATGCACCCAGTGAATTTGCGATGGAGTCCCCAGTGCGCCTCTCCCTGCAGGCCGCATGAGGGGCAAACGGCTCAGGATGGGCGGCACATTGCTAGGGGTTGCGCACGCGGCATATAGTCGCCCTCGTCATGTACACTCCCCTAACTCCCCTAAAGAAGGTTTGGGCTTGGTCGTCATGGGCCGTGGGCCGAGGATGTGCTTGGCTAGCCTGGAACGTGGAGTAGAAAAGCAAGCCCAGGCAGCACATAAGGAGCATGGAAGAAATTAGAATCGCCTCCTCTCCCAAACCCCGGCCTTCTTCCTCCTCACGCCTTCCTCTTCCTCCTCTCAGGTTTCCCCTTCCTAGGGATGGCAATCTTTTCCCGATTACCCACGTACCTACGGGCAAAAACCCTAATAGAGGTGGATATGTCCCTCCTTTATTGCCTGTAGGCATGTTCATGGGGGAGGGGGGCAAACTTTGCTTGATGGGCAAACAAGCGTGGGCATGGGGGAGCTCCACCCATTCCCATTCCCATTCCTCCTGATTACCTGTCGCCTTCTACCAACAGGTGGACCCCAACTTAGGTTGTTGATGCACTTAGTTGAGACTACTTGATTTAAGCTTTAGCTGTGCAAAATTGTTTTGATTTACGCTTCCACATATATACTCAGTTTCGACCATGCACTACTACAAAAAAAGGTCTTCAGAGATGGTTCAAAAATGTCATCACAGACGGTTTCGTGAGTTGTCTGAGTCAATGGGTCAGTAATGACATGAGGTGGTCATCACAGACGGTTTTGAACCGTCTGTGAAAAAACTATCACAAACAGTTTTAATTACACAGACGGTTCTTGTTCAGAACCGTCTGTGATAGTTACACACAATCTGGCATGAAAGAAAACTCAAACTGGACGGCGAACGAGCGGCGAAAACGGGTGTTGAAACTTCTGAAACTTCGGAGGCAGTTTTGAGGCCATAAACAACCTTTTTTATTTTTCACTTTTTTGGAGCCTCGCGAATGAATTTGACCTGAACTTATGAATTTTCGGATTGAACTTTTCGTTGGCTTTCAAATGAGCCAAATAACGTTACAATTCGAGTTTGTATGCAAAAGTTATGGCTGTTTTACCGGACAGTGCGCGAAAATGAGTCCGAGATGAAGAGACGAACGATAGCCTAATACTCGGAGTCAGGGATGCCGATGTTCTCACTATCGATGTTCGCAATCTTATCTTGATCTATTCATTCACAAGAAAACCACAGTCACCACTAAGAGCCACCAAAAGCAACATGGCGAGGGGAGGCGAAAAGCGATTGATCACTTACTGGCATTAGGGATATCAACCAGGAAGACAGGGGAGGGGATCAGATGGGGAATATCACCGGCAATGAAGGAGAGGCGGCGGCAGTATCACCGTTGTGTCACAATAGTGACACTGCATAAGACACTCTTACGACAAGAGTGCCTTGTGCAGTGAACCATGGCGTCACAATCGGAGGTGGAGGAGCTCACGACGGTAGTCAGCGGTAGTCGGAGCTCGGCGTGGGGGAGAGGGAGAGACTAATGGAAAACAAGGCAGGGATGGCTATAATATATAAGGACAACGCCAAAACATTTCGCCTCCTGCGCATGCGTCAAAAAAATTTCGTCATCCCGCGCTGCGAATCACAGACAGTTTCAAACAAAAACCATATGTATTGACCATAATACCACAGACCCTATTAACTGTGAGATCTGAGCAGTCAAGATACGTGGTTATATTTGGAATAACTACAGATAACTCTCCATTACCTCTGATTGATAACCGTCATGCAACGTAGGGAGGTTACTACTCTGGTAATTACTCTCATTATTACGCAATAATGAGTGCCAATCAACCTGGAAAGACAAACGCCACCGCAGCATAGTATAAATAGGTATCTTTTGGAGGTAAAGGAGGAGGCTTTTGAGAGACAATCAGTAGCAGTATTAGAGCAAGTCTTTTCACTGATTGTAATCAGGATACTCAATACAATACACATAGGAGTAGGGTTGTTATTCTCACTGGAGAAGGGCCGAACCTGTATAAAAATCCTCGTATCTCTTTTGTCTATGTGATCAATTGTGGAGACCCCCGAATCAAATAATCTTTACGTAAGATCGGTTCTAAAACACCGACAACACGCTACTATACTGAGAAGGTGAACAAGTCAAGAAAGAAGATGTTATTTGAACCATGTGACTTGGTTTGGGTGCATCTACGCAAAGAACGATTTCCGAACAAGCGTAAGTCCAAGTTGATGCCTCGAGGAGATGGTCCATTCAAAGTACTTGAGAAGATCAATGACAATGCATATAAGATAGAGCTTCTGGGTGATGATTATGCTGTGAGTTCTATATTTAATGTTGTTGATTTGTCACCGTTCTTTGGACCAGAAGAATCAGAGTCGAGGACGACTCCTTTTCAAGAGGGGGATGATGATGAGGACATTCCGCCGATTGGACCGATTACACCAGCATGAGCTAAAAAGATTAATCAACAGGTGAACTCGCTCCTAATTGAATTTGGTTTATATTTACATGAGAACTGGTTACTACCTAATGCTAGTATTTTAATTGTTCTCGGGTTTACGCGTGAGGAGACTTTGGTACCCAAGAAGATTATATGTTATCTAGGAGTATGTGTCCAGCAGAAGGTGCGGGAGGACGACGGGGATGCCAAAAGAAGACAATACATAAGGTGCTGCATGTTGTGCATGCATGGAAGACATTAAAGAAATCAGCACGTACGCATGCATGGACCAACACGTGAAGACAAAAAGGGGTTCAAGCCATTGCATGTGCATGCATGGAGAATATTATTGAAAATCGGCACACATGCATAGACCAACACGTGAAGACAAAAAGGGTCCAAGCCTTTCACAAGTTTAATTGAGCTTAGTACCAAACAGATGGACCTGTTCGGCCATGCAGTCAGCCGATTAGGTGTTGGATTCGGTTTGCTTGTTTGTTTCGCCCTACTTGTTTGTTTCGGCCTGCTTTTGTGCGCACGGTTCGGCCGACTATTAAAGGAGAGGCTGAGCCGCCATGTAGAGGGGATCATATATTTTCAGATTTTTAATATACTCTTGATTCTAGGATTTAAGCAATATTGCCCCTACGAGAATAGGGAGTTCCAATCTGTTGTGCCGTCCGTCGTTCTTGTGATTTCTTGTGTTTTGCAGGAGCAGCGACACGTCTACTTGGTGTGAACGGGTAGACGGGATCACGAGCGTGTGGTTGGGCGAATTCTTTTGTCGCAGGTTACTGTTTTGACAGTGGTTGGTGTCATCGGTTCATCAGGTTGTACAGATCCAAAGTTATCATCGATCCTACGTTGTGAAGATCGGACATCCCCGTATCATATCATGCTTTATTTCGATTGGTAATTATCGCGTAGTTATCAATTGCTTTAGCCCTAGACGACTAGACGTAGACATGGTGTTTGGATCTAGTAAGCCGACCCATATCAAATAGTGCATTGCTTGTTTGGGGTTTGATTGCCCCTTCGTGACAGGTAGAACACACTGAAGATCGATCAAGCGTGCAGGGTGAGAGCTACCCAATATTTTCGTAAGTCATAGGTTTTTAGTCGATTGCATGCAAGTGATTCTTACTAGGGGAGGACGTTTCAATCTCTAGTAAATTCCTAGATTTTCCGTTGTTCTTTCTGGTTAATAGAAGTCCCTAAATTCGATAATCTTTTTGTTTGTGGCATTGCTTAGACTTAGTTGAAAATACCTTGATTCCATGTGAATTCGATATCCTAGAATACTCTAAGGTGAAAAGCTACCAATGATCTGTGTGCTTGTGGTAGTTTATTTTATTGCTCGTATCTAGCGTCAACAGTGTGACATCGGGATAGGGAAGGGAGAGGGGATGGGGATGGGGATTGATTCCGAGTCCTTTTCGCAAAAAAATCTATTCACACTTTTTTTCTCTTTGCAAAAATGAAGTGGATGGGGTGCTCCGCCCACCCCTATCTGAGCCGTAGAAGCTAGATCCGATGTACCTCGTTGCCATTTCATTTTTACACCTAATTGCCCATTTACACTAGATATGTTGTCTAGGTCACTGCAACTTTTCCACCCTCCACCCTGCTATTAATAATGTGATAGATGATGCACCAGTTGGCATACATTGTTTAGTATGGGCAAGTATCACTACTACAAAACAGGCCATACCAGACACCTCATCACAGACGGTTCCAAAGGAGCCGTCTGTGTTGAACTTATACAGACGGTTCCCTTTGGAACCGTGCGTGATAGTGCTCATCACGAGCGGTTCCCTTTGGAACCGTGCGCGATAATGCCTCATCGCTGAGCGGTTCTTATTATGAACCGCTCGTGAAGTGTATTACTAACCGTCAGTGATACTTCACGACGGTTCATAATAAGAACCGTCGTGATAGTGCCTCATCATAGACGCGACTTATACCTCAACCGCCCGTGAAGTATCACGAGCGGTTGGAAGAAGGAGCCGTCGCGTGATGAGGACACTCATCACGAGCGGTTAGTATAACGAACCGTCTATGATACTTCACGAGCGGTTCGTGATACCAACCGTCGATGTGTGTATCCTCATCACAGACGGTTGGGATTAACAACCGTCTGTGATTTTGATTTTACCATGACTTTAAATTTTCTAAGCCATGGTAAAATTAGAGAGTAAGAAAAATTCTAAGCTATGGTAAAATCAGAGAGACGAAAATTCTAAGCTATGGTAAAATCAGAGAGTAAGGAAAATTCTAAGCCATAGTAAAATCCAAATCACAGACGGCTCTTAATACCAACCGCCTGTGATGTGGTACTTATCACAGACGGTTCATATTAAGAACCGTCTGTGATGAGTTACTTATCACAGACGGTTCGTGATACGAACCGTCTGTGATTTGTCATCACATATGGTTTTTGTATGAAGTCATTTGTGATTCGCAGCGCGGGAATTTGAAAATTTTGAACGCGTGCGTGGGAGGCAAAATATGTCCTTATATATTATGGCCGACTTACTCTGGGCGCTCAGTCTCGCACTCCCGCAGTCCCGATCCTCCTCTGGGCTCGGTCCTCCCTTGCTCCGGCAGTCCTCCTCCGAGCTCCGTCTGGTAGCTGCTCCTCTGGTCCCCCCGACGCTCCCTGGCCCCCCGCTACACCTCCAGGCTCCGGTCCTCCCTTGCTCCCGCAGTCCCCAACCTTCGACGTGGTCTTCCTCCCCAACGGTGAGTCGACACCGACACCAACGCCGACCTCCTCCGATCCTCCTCCGACGCCGATATCTCTAGTATATGAGGTTCTGTTGGTACTTTTGTATATGAGGTTCTATTAGATTCAGATCCAGATTTGTATGTATGAGCTTGTGGTACTTGTGTTAGATTCATATTCAGATTTATGTTAGATTCTCCTCCAAATTCTACTTCTGTTGGTACTTGTATTTGACCGAGTGTATGCGTGTATCCATGAATCCATGGCTTGAGAAATTTATTAGGAGGCTTAGGAGTTGGGAATCCATGTATGTGTATCAATGAATCCATGTTTGGGAGGCTTCAGAAATGGCAGTGTATGTGTATGAGTGTATCCATGAAATGACAATATTTTTTTTTGCAATAAAAAAACTATCACGACGATTCGGAACAAGAGCCGCTCAGAAAACAATATCACGAGCGGTTCGAATAAGAACCGTCTGTGATAATTGATTATCACAGACGGTTCTTGTTCCGAACCGTCTGTGATAGCTGTTTTCACAGACGGCTCTTGTTCCAAACCGTCTGTGATAGCTTTTATCACAGACGGCTCAAAAACCGTCTGTGATAACCGCCTGTTATCACAGACGTACTTTTACACAGACGGTTGGAAACCGTCTGTGATGACAGTTCCGAACCGTCTGTGATGAGGTTTTCTGTAGTAGTGTATGATACAATTCTATTAACAACTTCAGGCCTATTTTGCATGTAGTTGCAAATATTTCACAGGAAATAATTCAATTCCCAAAGGAATCTAGGAATTTTTCTCATTCCAAATAGGGATTGCTTCCTTGTTTTGTACGGGATAGTTGGATAAGTATTATGAAAGAGGGAGTACTACCTTCAGTCAAAAAGATGTAAATTTAAGACGTAAAATTTTTAGTAGTTACAATTTGCACCACCAAATTTGAACCCGTTGCGCAAAGTATGTTTTAAGATTTCTTTGCACATAACACCAGTTAATCTAACTCCCGAGAGGCATGGTTATCCTCGCAGTACAGCACGCACCAAGACTTTATTTTTCATTTTCACTCGGAGCAATCATATTGTCTAGACTCAGTATAAAATTGGCCTTCTATCATCACGGATGCTCCAACACATTCATGTCAAACAAAGGTGAGCCTCACTGGAGAGCATTATTTTGCAGATTGAATTAAACCTTTGATGTCGAAAGTTCTATCAGCATCAGACTTTGTGATTACGCCCTGTAAATCAATGGAAAAACTCTGGTCAATACAAAAGTTTATCAACCAATGTTCTGCACGTAGAGACCAATAGCAAAAGTGCAAAAAAGAGAGAAGAAACATTTAAAAAGGGTGGAGAGATAGATACCTTTTCTGTTATGATTGCAGTAATTAGATTTGCTGGAGTAACATCGAAGGCAGGGTTCCAGACTGGTATACCTGACGCAGCAACTTGCTTTCCTAGAACACCTTCAGAGTTCAACAACTCCTTGGGTGACCTTTCTTCTATCACAATTTGCTCCCCAGATGGGAGGGACAGATCTATCGAAGTTATCGGTGCTGCCACATAGAATTGCACACGATGGTGCTTCGCAGAAATAGCAAGGCTGTATGTGCCGATCTTATTGGCCGTATCACCTTGAAATTCCACAACAGAAACACAGTCAGCAACATGAATATTTAGTTTTCAATTGGTTCAAAAATTGTTGTGGGTGTTTACCATTCGCAGCGATACGATCAGCACCGACAATTACAGCTTGAACTTGCCCATTTTTCATCAGTGCAGCTGTAGCAGAATCTGCTATTAATGTTGCAGGTATTTTATCATGAACTAGCTCAAAAGCTGTAAGCCTGGAACCCTAGAAATTAGTAGCAAATTGTTAAGAGTAAGTACTAAAGAAAAGGAAGTAACTGTTAGAGATATATGTATAGTTTGTAATTCCCCGTTGTTATAAGGGGTTCTTTGCATATTTACCGCATGTACCTGTGTATATATACTGGCCCATTGGCCTCATATTGAATACAAACGCTACTCATAACATGGTATCAGAGCGAACCTAGGTTTGCCGTTGCTCCGCTTGTCGCCGCCACCGCCGACGTCGTCGGATCTGGAGGTTGTCGCCTCGACGTCATCTTGGCGTCTCGACGGAGGAGCCGAGCGCCTCCGTCTCCTCCTCCGCGCTCGTCCTCTCCTCCGCTGGGAAGCCACCGCGGCTTCCACGCCGCCTCATCCGCCGCCGAAGCCGCCGCGCCTCGGAAAGCGCGGGGCTGCTCCTTCGCCGCCGCGCGCCGAGCTCCTCCATCTGCGCGCAGCCGGGCCACCGTCGCCGCTCCACCCGACGCAACCCGACGTCGCCGGCCGAAGCCGCCTCGTCTCCTCCTCCGGCGCAGGGAAGCCACCACGGCTTCCACGCCGCCTCATCCGCTTGCTAGCGCGCCGGAAGCGTGGCTCCACGACGCAACCCGACGCCGCTGCTGCGCGGGCTCGCTTCATCTGTCGCCGCCGTCGCCGTACGCTCCATCCGTCGCCGTCGCCGAAACGCTCCATCCGCCGCCGGAAGCGCGCGCGCGCTGGGAGGCGCGGGGTTGCTCCTTCCGCCGCCGCGCCGCCGGGGCTCCTCCATCTGCCGCCGCCGCCGCCCGGGGAAGCCAGGGGGAACCCTAGTCCCCCTCCCCCGTGCGCATTCTTTCGGTTCGGCCCGTGGGCCGGTTTTAATCAGCCCGAGAGAAAAAAAGTAAAAAAAAACATCGTTCTAACACGCGCTGGCCGGCGCCGCTGTTAGACTTTGTTGTCTTGGTCGCCGCGCCGTCCAGCGCCGCCTACCAATGGGTACCGTTTCCCTCCCTCGTTGCCCGGTGATCTTCGATGGTGTTAACTACACCGACTTCGTGTCTCACATGCGCATCCACATGCGTGGTCTTCGTCTCTGGGGCGTCCTCTCTGGCGATGTTACCTGTCCGCCTTGCCCCACACCTCCGACGGAGCCGACGCCTGTTGCGTTGCCCCCAACAGCCGACAAGGTTGCTGCTGAGACCGCTCGCCTTGCTGATGATGAGGCTATCTCTGCCTACCAGAGGCTCGGACTTCTGAGGATCGTCGACCGCTACACTCGGTGGTACGACGACGGCGCCGGTCGCCTTTGTCCTCATCGCCCGATATCCACCTCGCCTCTTACGAGGTTGTGGGACTACCATCGCTTCGGATGTGGACTCACCTTCGCCGGCGCTCACGAGCCCTCGGTGATGCTCTCACCGTCCGTGGTCGCCAGAGCACTCTCTTCAGCAGGTGATGCTACCGTTGATGCTTTTTACGCCGAGCTCTTGCATCGGCGTCACCGACTCTCCGCATCTTTGGGCCGCCGCTCCGCCGATCTTTGCCTAGTTGCATGCGTCTTGACACAGTTTCGCCGATCTCACGAGTTCCTTACTGCGCCGTCCCGAGTTCGGCGTGGCGTGCCCGGCTCCTTGCACGCCACCCTCGTGTCACTCTCCTGGAGGCTCTTACTGAGATACGTGCGGAGGAGACTCGCCTGAGTGGTGCTGGCCTGCTACCACTCCCCTCCGTGCTCGCCGTCCGCCCACCTGCTACACCGACGGCTCCACGCGCGACTGCATCGCCTCCTCCAGCGGCCGCCACAGGTGGTGGCGGCCGCCCTACATCCGGCGGTGGTCGTCCTCATTGCTCCTACTGCAATAAGGTCGGCCACATTGAGTCCCAGTGCTATAAGAAGCAGCGGTATCTTTCTCGCCGTTCTTCTACTAGCACTGGCACTGGTGCTTCTACATCGACGCCTGCATCGACTTCTTCAGCATTTTCTCTCGGCGAGCGTGAGATAGCCGGACTTCGGCCGCTGCCGCCTTGGGTTCTCCTCGGCGAGTTCTGCAGCTCTGCTCGACTCTTCTGAACCGAGAAACCACCTTCTACGACGGTACCTCCAGTGGATTCTTGATTACGAGCATCTTTTCACATGACTCTGATCCTTCCACTCGTCTTTCATTACACCCTTGATTCTCCCATCGGTGTTCTTACTGCGATGGTACATCTCTTTCGTCTCTCGGTCGAGGCCCTCTTAGCAACTCATCTTTTCATATTCCTTACATTGCTTATGTTCCTCGCCTTACCATGCGCCTTCTTTCTGCGGCCGACATCGATCTTGGTTGTCGGGTCATTCTCGACTCGACTCTTGTTGTGTTCGGGACCGCCGCACGGGAGCTCGGTTGGTTACGGCCTCGGCACCTTGACTCACGAGCGTCTCTCGGGAGCTTGACGCTTCACCTTCCTTCCGCGCCACCGTTGCGCGATCTCTCGGCTTACGCCGCCGCCTACGGCTCTTTCCAGCAGTGGCATCACCGTCTTGGTCATCTGTGTGGATCTCGTCTGTCGTCTATGGTTCGTCGTGGTCTTCTGGGGTCTGTCTCAGGAGATGTGTCTTTAGATTGTCAGGGTTGTAAGTTAGGTAAACAGATTGACTTCCTTATCCTCATAGTGAGTCGTTGTCTCAAAGTCCTTTTGATCTTGTTCATTCAGATGTTTGGGGTCCGGCTCCCTTCGTTTCGAAAGGGGGTCATCGATACTATATCATTTTTATAGATGATTTTTCTCGCCACACTTGGATATATTTTATGTCTTCTCGTAGTGAGGTCTTATCTATCTATAAACAATTTGCCACTATGATCTATACACGCTCTCCACCCTATTCGTGTCTTTCGTGGTGACTCATTTGGTACCTCTCGTTACTGCAGCTTCCTTCGGCGGTACTCGCTCGCCTCTCTGTCCTGGTGCTCATGCTCAGAATGGTGTTGCTGAGCGCAAGCATCGTCATCTCCTTGAGACGGCTCGTGCACTGATGATTGCCGCCTCTACTCCACCTCACTTTTGGGCCGAGGCTGTTTCCACTGCCACCTATCTCGTTAATATCCAGCCCTCTTCTGCTCTTCAGGGTGCGATTCCTATTGAGCGTCTTTGTGGTCTTCTTCCTGACTACTCTGCCCTTCATCTGTTTGGCTGCGTTTGCTATGTTCTCCTCGCCCCTCGAGAACGTACCAAACCGATCGCCGATCGTTGAGTGTGTCTTTACGGGATACAATCTGCGAGCACAAAGGATATCGGTGCTGGGATCCTGTTGGTCGACGGATGCGGATTTCTCGGGATGTGACTTTCGACGAGTCTCGTTCCTTCTACCCACGTCCTACCTCTCCTTCGGTTTCGGCTTCCTCTGTGGAGTCTCGTCCTTTGACCTTTCGGATACACCTATATCTGTCTTGCCCTCATCCACCCGTCCCACTGAGTCTCCACATATTTCTCCTGTGGCCTCTCCGCCGTTGTCGCCGCCTGCTTCGTCTCCTGCGGCTCCTCAGGCTCCTCCTACTACACTTGTCTACACTCGTCGACCTCGTATTGAGGATCTTCCAGATGAGCCATCTTCTCCTGATGTTCTCCCTTCTCCTGATGATCCATCTTCCCCTGATGGGTTATCTTCTCCTCGCTACGCTTTCCGCGATCGCCAGTCGATTCGGCCTCCTGCCCGTTTTGGTTTTTCTGGTGCAGCTACTCTTGAGCCTGTCTCCTATCGGGATGCTGTTACTCATCCTGAGTGGCAGCATGCTATGGCTGAGGAGATTGCTGCCCTCGAGCGTACTGGTACTTGGGATCTTGTTCCTTTTCCATCTCACTCTCGTCCCATCACGTGTAAGTGGGTCTATAAGATTAAGACTCGCTCTGATGGCTCTCTTGAGCGCTATAAGGCGCGTCTTGTTGCTCGTGGCTTTCAGCAGGAGCATGGTCGTGACTACGACGAGACTTTTGCTCTGTGGCTCACATGACCACCGTCCGCACTCTTCTTGCGGTGGCGTCCTGCTCGCCAGTGCATTTCTTTCGGCTTGATGTCAAGAATGCCTTTCTTAATGGCGAGTTGCGTGAGGAGGTCTACATGCTTCCGCCACCGGTATTCTGCTCTGAGGGCATGGTCATGCGTCTTCGCTGTTCTCTTTATGGCCTTAAGCAAGCCCTCGTGCTTGGTTTGAGCGCTTCTCCTTTGTGGTTACCGCTGGTTTTCACCTAGTGATCATGATCTGCGCTCTTTGTCCACACTTCGCCTCGTGGTCTGACTCTTCTTCTTCTTTATGTTGATGATATGATCATTCACGGAGATGATTACGAGTACATTGCCTTTGTCAAGGCTCGTCTTAGTGAGCGATTTCTTATGTCGGATCTTGGTCCTCTTCGTTACTTCCTTGGGATTGAGGTTACTTCCACCCGGATGGTTTCTTTATGTCCCAAGAGAAGTATATTCAGGATCTTCTTGATCGCGCCTCTCTCACTGATCAACGTACTGTTGAGACTCCCATGGAGCTTAATGTTCACCTCCGACCCTCGATGGTGAGCCTCTTTACGTCGGACTCGCTATCGTCATCTTGTTGGGAGTCTTGTCTATCTTGTCATTACTCGTCCGAGATATCACTTATCCCGTCCACATTACGAGTCGGTTCGTATCGCTCCCACTCAGTCCACTACACCACCTTCTTGAGTTCTCGCGATACCTTCGTGGAACCATCTCTCGTTGTCTTTTCTTTCCAAACTCCACTTCATTCTGACAGCTTATTCGGATGCTACTTGGGCGGCGATCCTCCGATCGTCGGTCTATCTCTCGCTTCTCGTGTATTTCTTGGTGGTTCTCTTATTGCTCGGAAGGCGAAGAAACAGATGCAGTGTCCGTTCGAGTGCACGGCCGAGTTGCGCTATGGCTCTCTTGATAAAGCGAGATTACCAGCTACGGTGGTTACTTGAGGATTTTGGTGTTTGTCACTACACCGACTCTCTCTTATCCGACAATGCAGTGCTATCGATGTGCCCGAGACCCTGTAAAGCATGAGCTTACCAAGCATATTGGTGTGATGCCTCCTTCATGCGGTCTTGTGTGCATGACCAGGTGATTGCTCTTCAGTATGTGCCTTGAGCTTGGATAGCGGATTTCTTTACGAAGGCCTGCATCGCGACAACACGGTTTCTACCTCTCCAAACTCAGTGTTGTTGATCCACCATGAGTTTGAGGGGGGGTGTTAGAGATATATGTATAGTTTGTAATTCCCCGTTGTTATAAGGGGTTCTTTGCATATTTACCGCATGTACCTGTGTATATATACTGGCCCATTGGCCTCATATTGAATACAAGCGCTACTCATAACAGTAACCAGTCTTCTCTAACAATATATGGGACCCTGAATGATCGAGAGCCGGACACACGACTATGGTTAGTAAAAAAGGATAATTGACTAAATTGATTCTCAGTGCTTTAGCTACTTGTGAGGTATATGTTATGTCAGAGATGCAAGTGATTGTGCAAAACACAACAAGCTAAATCATGCAGAAAAGTTCTATGATAATACAAATGATGGAACGTTTACTTGGTTAAATGGGCGAGTTTCAGTGCAAAAGGCCTTCTCCAAAACTCCTCCGGAGTCCGGAGTGAAGAGCACGAATAACCCCAAGGGCAGTTCCATAACCAGCAGTCGCAAGACTGGGTTACAAAGTAAATAATAAAGTATTACAAAGAAAATAGTAAATTATCATTCACAAGGATTTGAGCATCACACATAGAAGAAGCAATCCATTTCGATGTACAAGTTTACCTGCCAGTATTGCAATGGGTTAGAACAGGGATAGTTTTTGAATTTTTTAGCTGCTGTTGAAGAAATTCAGCTCCGTGCGAGCCAATTGCCTTATTATCCGCCACATCATCAACTAGCATAGTCTCTGCAGCCTCAACAAACACCTGGTAATAAAACAGGTTAGCAAATACAGGTCAAATCGGTTCACCTGACACTTTCATCTAAATAAGTAAGTAAAGTAACTTAATTTCATCATGTCTAGGTAGTAAAAATTTATAGCACTAGGCCATATATTAGGGTGCAAAAATCCAACAATGAACAATAGTATCCAAATGGAGCAGCAACTAAGAGGCAGAACCAGAGTTCTGATGATCAGTATTTATGCTTATTACCCGTTGTAACCAGTGTGCTAGTAATTGAGAAAATTGAGCACAAAAGGTGGTCAGCGCTAGTTTCTTGCTGGTTACCAGTTCTAACTGGTCTGATAGTAGTTTAGACATTTTAGCACAAATGGTGGGCCACAAACAACTCTGCTGGCAGCCAGCCAAAAATCACAACCAATTGGCAAGTTGTAGGAAATTTCAGGTGAAACTCAACCAAAAAGGAAATTTTGGGGGTTTCACCATTTTATTCCCAATGAATTATGTGAAGTATTTGCATGCAAGAGTAACATGATTCAGCTAGAATTGGCATAAAACTGTCATCAATCGGTACAAAAAGACCCAATTTGGGTAAATTATATATACAACTAATCGCTCTTGTTTGGACTTAACAATTATATATTTTTACTCTACAATGCAGTAATTTTCTGACAGTAGGTGCAAGCTTGAAGGAAAACTAAAGAATACTGACCTAGATACTTTCTCCACAGTTTAGTAATTTTCTAACAGTAGGTGCAAACTTGAAGGAAAACTAAAGGGGCACACTAAAGTTTAGAGCGCTGGTTGGTTACAAAAAGGAGTTGGTTCAGCACTGTAGATTTGTGGATTTAACCCCATGCCATCTCCTGTTGTCAGGTTGGTTGCTTCTAGATTAGACTAAAAAGAAGGAAGAAACATAAATTGAAGAACCCGTTGACTATACACTACTGGCAATTCAGCAGTTAGACACAATGAAGTTGTTTTATGTAGGTACTTCAGTACAAGTGAGCAGGGAGATACATCGAAATTATTTATCTAGGTTAGCACCTGAAAGATAGATTTGGCATCTTTTGCAGTTTCAGCTGTCCTTGACACTAAATTCTGAAGCTTCCTTGCACCATCAGATAGATTCACTGCGGTTGGCCGGCTGATATGGCAATTCAGAAAAAACATCGATTAGCTATGCATGAATAGAAGTAGAAATGCTATGTCAAAAGGAGAACATATGTCGCATGCAAGCAGAAAACGAATTGCACTTGCCTTGAACTCCAAACGTTCGATAGTTGAACTATGCTTACAGCTTACCTGGATACAAGGTACTCCAATTTCTTGGAAACGAAAGAAGCTGCTTCTGCAGGTGTACCAGTGAAATCCAGATCAAAAATTTCCACGGCTAACGATAGTGCTGCTGCTACGGCTATTGCGGGAGCACCACGGACAACCATGCCTCTGATCGCATTCCTGAATAGTGTGAAGGAGTTCAATGCTCAGTAGGAACACAAGCACAACTAAAAACAGCGAAGAACCATGGGAGATGGTATCTCTAACTCCCTAAGTTTAACTAGCGGTCCGATTCTTATGCATCACTAGATACACTTGAATAGGCATGTTGCTAACTGAGCATACAACGAAGCTGTTGAAATTTTAATATTTACGAATCTTATTCTCTGATTCTTCAGTGTCAGTTCCGAAAGCCAGAACTTAACAGATTCAGTAAGATAATATCCTTGTACTAATTGTGCAAAAAAAAATCCGTGTACTAAATGAAGTTACTAAACTAAGATGCCGCGAGAAGCCATCACGTAGCACCCCAGGCCCTACTGTTTAGAGCGCTCTAGGAACCAGGAAGTACAGACGAGGATTCAGGTGTTCTTTTACATCTAAAGCAGACGAGTTCAACTTCCCCAGTCCCCACAGCACCCACAAGAATCAAGAACTAGGAAGATTGACAAGAAAAAAGAAAGAAAGCTCACCATCCATCGGTGGAATCCTTGACATCGATGTAGACCTCCTCGAGAGGCAGCTTCCTCTGCATCGCATCAAAGCCAAACCAAAAACCCAATCAAGAGCTCATCCTCACTTCACAAGGAACAGAAGTAAAAAAAGAGCAGAGGCAAAAACCTGATCAAGGAGGCGAAGCGAGCCACGGCCGTAGACTATGGACTGAAGCGCGCCTGATTCGCCATTCTGGCCTTCTGGAAGGGAGAATTCGGATGCACCAGGAGGAGGAAGGACAGGGAGCAGGGGTGGCTGCTCAATCTGGTCTCGTTCGGAGCTGAGCATTGGGCAGGCACGTCACGGGACGTGCATGAGCCTAGCCGGAGGCGAGGTAGGCCGTGCCAGCCCGAAGCACGACGGACCCATGCCGTTTCGGTCTAAGCCAGCTATAAGTAACTATAGACAAAGGCGACGGCGATGATGGTGGCGGTCGTTATGTTCATTTCTATCATGTCTGTCTCGTTAAAAGCTTAGTTAAAATTGAATTAATTATGTAAAAACATGATACATAAATATTTTGGAGAGAAAGTAAAATTTTATTGATATTTTACGGATACAATGTTACTGTCTCGTTAAAAACCTTACGCCCCAGAGTGGGGTTCCCGAGTAAGGAAAAGAGTACAGTAACAACATGCGTGCATATGTTCGAGGTCAGCGTACGCCTGCATGATCTCAAGATCCTCCAATTGATGCTGTTGCCGCTCTTTAGCCAATTCTCAGTCATTGATGCATGTGATTGCCTCCACCATCCTAAGCGTGAGGGATGATCTTCTTTCTTCGATTATTCATCCTGTCATACTGAACGTTGCTTCTGAAGGGACAGAGGACACTAGCGCCAGCAGAACATCCCATGCGAAATATGACAGCATAAGAAATATTTCCTTGTTGTTCTTCTACCACTCGAGCAAGTCTATCTTTCCATAGGAAAGATCAGGATCGATGTTTGCAAAATCATACTTCAGGTAGTGGTTTAGCTCTTGTCGGTGTTTTAAAACCGATCTTACGTAAAGATTATTTGATTCGGGGGGTCTCCACAATTGATCACACAGACAAAAGAGACACGGGGATTTTTATACAGGTTCGGGTCTTCTCTAGTGAGAATAACAACCCTACTCCTGTGTGTATTGTGTTGGGTATCCTGATTACAATCAGTGGAAAAGATTTGCGCTAATACTGTTACCGATTGTCTCTCAAAAAGCCTCCCCTCATTGTCTCCAAAAGACACCTATTTATACTATGCTGTAGTGGGGGTTGTCGTTCCAGGCCAATAGGCGCTCATTATTGCGTAATAATGAGAGTAATTACCGGAGTAGTAACCTCCCCCACGTTGCTTAATGGTTATCAATCAGAGATAATGGAGAGTTATTTGTAGTTATTCTAGGTATACTACGTATCTTGACTGCTCAGATCTCACAGTTAATAGGGCCTGCTGACGAGTGGACCCAGTTAACTGTGATGAAGTCGTGGCAGGACTGGTCGTAGCAGGACTTACGACCAAGGGGGTAGTCGTAGAAAGATTTACGACTGGATACTGGTTGTAGAAAGACTTATGACCTGACGTAATCGTAGAAGATCTTACGATTACGGGGTAGTCGTAGAAATACTTACGACTAGGGGGATGGTCGTAGAAGAACTTACGACCACCTAACTTACTCCTCCCTTATAACATTAAGGGGTATACCATGTGACGTCATATTTCATGATTAAGGAATAATAAAATAAGGATTATCAGATCCTCGTCATCTAGCCCCCAGCTTCAAGTGAAAATAACTTACTTGGTTGAGGAGTCGTAGATGATCTTATGACCACTAGGAGGCTGTAGGAAAAATGTTGAAGGAAAAACTCTTCAACATGTGTTTCTCTCGACGAAATATGCTTGATCGAGGCAGATTGTTGGAAATCTCACGATTACAAGGTAGTCGTAGAAAATCTTACGACTTTGGAGTAATCGTGGCCTTATGATCGGATGTAACACTTTTCCAATCAGCATTTCTTTTAATCAGAAGGATATTTGGTCAAGAAGGTAATTTCACTTGAGGTGTGAAAAGAGCTTCGGTACTTTCGAACGGGCAGATTAAAGGTCTGTCCGTTGGAGCAATTCCCGAAGTGGTGGAAACCGTTGGGTTTCCACGGTGTTTCGTTTCAAGCGTACAGCTATAAAACGGACTGCGGGGATGAACTTGGGGTTCTTACCTTTTCTCTTATTCACCCCAACTGTTCGTTGCTTTCTCATCTCTTCCGCCGCTGGTGACACTGTGCGCTTTCTAGAAGCTTTCCCAAATCCAACCCTTTCCTTCTTTAGAAAAGATGGCTAGGATAGTCTCTGAGTGGGCTGAATCGGAAATGGACGACGTGAAGATGAATGACTTGGTCGCCGCCGAGAAGATTCCCGAGGGGCTACTCGTGAAGTGGATTGCGACGAACGGACAACACTGGCCGTCGGGGGAGGAAGATCAAATCCCCGTCTTCTAGGCATATTGTGAATGTGGCCTCCGATTGCCTGCTCACCACTTCCTGACACTCGTGCTCGAGCACTTTGGGGTGGAATTAGTGAACCTTGGTCCTAATTCCATCACAATGCTGAGTGTATTTGTGTACCTGTGTGAGGCTTACCTGGGGATTCCGTCGGACCTCGAGCTTTTCCATACTACTACGGAATGGCTCGACGGGCCGGAATCGTTGGGAGTTGCGGTCTGAAGCTCTATGACGTTAAGTAGAAGGAGTATATTCAGATGTTTACCCGGTCGTCGTGGCCGGGGTGGAAGAAGAAGTGGTTTTACTGGAAAGTTACCAAAGAAGATAGCCTCTCGTTTGTCAAAAATGCCGTCGAGAGGGCCTCTTCCTGGGATTCGATTCCCAGTAACCTTGACCGGATCACCCCTATATTCAAGCCATCAAAGACTTGAAGACGGGGGGGCTTACTAGATGGCACGTGGTGAAGGACTTCATCACGCGCCGCATTAGCCCCTTGAAGGCACGAGTTCCTCCTATGTGGAGGTACTTGAGGAAAGAAGACCCGACCAGGGATTATAAGGACGGTAAGTGGAAAACTCACTTTTTGACTTCAATCTTGGGTAATCTCGATCTGGTCTGTTGATCGTGCTGTTCGTGTGTACAGATCTTCAACAGGCGGAGATTGACGCTCGTGTCAGGCTCATCTGCGAGAAGAGTTTGTCCAGCATAGCAGCTCCACAAATTCTTGCTGTTTTGACTGCAGAAGAAAAAGTAGAGCGCCTAAAGGTAATCGAAAAACGACTCCGTCTTTAGGCACCTATTGTCGTAAAATGATTTACGACTAAAGAATTTGTCATAGAAAAAACTTACGACTTGTGAGCAGGTCATAGAAGAACTTACGACCAGTTAGTGTCCGTAGAAAAACTTACGACCACTTTCTTTTTCTGTTTTTCAACAGAAAGTAGGCGTAGAGGACCGTCAAGACGACGAGGAAGCCGATTTGGTGGTTATTGGGGCGACTGCGCAGGCGGAGTCAGCAAAATCCCCTCCAACCAAGAAGCGTCGACTTGTAAAAGTCGGCGACAAGGGTGGTTCGAGTTCAGCTCCTCCGCTCCTTTTGCCAAATTCGCAGCAGACTTGGTTGCTGCGAGGAAGCAAGTTGAGGAAGCTTCCTTTGCTCTCAAGCGCAAAGCCCCCAAGGTCAAGGTACCTTTCTATTACGACAACGAGTCTTTCGCAGTTTCTGCTTCTCGTGGCTTTGTAAAGCAGCTAGAAAAGGAGAACTGGAAGAGCTTCATGTCTTTCATGAAGGAAACTGCTGCTCCAGTAGGATCTGAGGCCGAGGGGAGCAGCGCTCTTAAAGTGGTCGAGACGGATCTCGGCCACTCAGGTAGTCGGGAGGAGGAGACTCCCGTTGCCCCGATCGAATCTCGACCAAAAATAGTCGAGAAGAAGTCGAAGAAACCTTCCGTTGGGAAGGTTGCTCCCAAGTTTCGGGTTAGATCCAGCGCGCAGAGGTGTGTAAAAAACATAAGTGTAAGAACTGCATTTATTCTTTGTTTTTTACGAGTTGACTTACTTCTGCATTTTGTGATCTTAGTCCAACGCCTTCAGCCCCCAGGGATGCTTCTGTAGAGAAGCCCGCTGTCACTTCTTCAGCCGGCGAAGATGTGGTTGCGGCAGTAGCTGAAGCTCCAGCTACTGTTTCCACGGTGGAGGAAGTCGTTGCTGCAGAAGTCGCTACGACCACCGAAGTAGTTGTAGGGACTGAAGTGGAGGCGAGGGAGGCCACGAGGGAGACACCGGGAGTCGGTGGCGGTGAGAGTTCCGACCACCGTGCCGGTAAGGAGGTTATCGAGGGCATTCCTTCCGGTCCTCCAGGCGGTGCTCCCATTACTGAATCAGAGGAGGAAGAGCATTTTAACTTTTGCTCTGATTTCTATGGCCCCGCTTCTATTGTAGGATCTTCCGCCTACCAATCTCGCGACCGAGTTCCTCACCCCAGCAGCATTCCCAATTGTGGGGATGTCTTCGATAACGAACGTCTCGAAGGGGTTTGGTGGAAACGAGTAGAAGAGATGGACAGATTGAAGGATCCGTCACGGATAGTCTCCATGTTTGCTTGGTCAAACATGAATGTAAGTATTCATCGATACTCATGTATGGTTTTATTTATGTCTCTTATCATTTTTCTCTCTTGTAGAGAGCCATAGAACAAGTTGCTACGATTTACGAGTATAATCGACAACTTGTCAAATTACGACAAGAGAAGGCAGTGCTCTGCGAACAAGCAGAGAGGTGGTGAGTAACCAATTTTTGTAATTGTTTTACAAACTGATTACTTACTCAGTACTCGTAGAATATTGTCGTAGAAAACTTACGACTTGGTACTAGTCGTAGAAGAACTTACGACTAGGGGGTAATCATAAGAAAACTTACGATTATCTATCAGTCGTAGAAATACTTACGACTACTTGTCTGTGTATTCATGTCTACCCTTAACCTTTCAGGTTTAAGAGTGAAGAAAAGACCTTAGCTGATTCACTCGACTTTGAGAAAGCCGAGTCGAAAAAGCTAAAGGATAAAGCCACCGACCTTCTAAAGAAGCTTCAGGAGGCTAACTCTGCAACTCAGCAGTTGCAGGAAAAAATAAACAGTACGTGGAGTTACAACTGCTTTTAATCTTGATCTTCACCTTCTTAATATCTCATTCTTTTACAGAAAAAGAAGTCAAAACCAGGCCCTTCAGCCGAGCTGGGGGCTCTTCGGATCAAAACCCAGGAAAAGTCCTCGATCGTCCGCGAGATCTCCCGCATCGCGAAGGAAAAAAGATCAAGAAATTGAGAAGTTAGGTTCTCAATTAGCGGGTAAGCAGAACTTTGCTTGCTATTGAATCATTTTATCTTCTCGTATGATTGTTTTATTTAATTAATCCTTACTCCTTTCAGAGCGATTGATTGAAATAAAACGACTCCACGAGGCTTCGACTTATACCTAGGAGGAGATGAAGTCAATGAAGATCAATCTTCAAGACAATATTTCACTTCTGAACAATGTACTCGATGGGCTTCGTGCCGGGAAGGTTGCTCCTCGCGATGGCACGATGGCCGCTCATACGAGTGCCATTGGGGAGCAAGTCGGTACCCTGCGAGAGTTGGTGTTTACTCTGAAGACCAACCAGAATGACTCGATAAGGGAAGCGGTCAAAGGAGCTGTGAGCTTCGTTTTAGCAAAGCTCAAAGCTCGTGACCTTAACCTTAACCCACATTCTGTTGAAGCTGACTTCGACTACACCGAATCTGAAGCAGAATGGTTAATCGAGGAGATGCAGTCGGTCGGCGAGAAAGTCGCAGAGGAGATGCAAATAGAGTCTCCCTTATCAGAGTAGTCTGTAATAGGAATCTGTAAAGAGAAGTCCTTTTTGGTGATGTGCAAATATATGATCCTTTCTTTTTTCCTACAAATCATCTCGTAGAGTAGTTAGTAACTCGTAAGATAATGAAAAGGTAAGAAATAGTCAGACCAGATATGTGCGATTCCTCCTTCCTTCTTCTTTTTCCTGCGAATCATCTTGTAGAGTAGTTAGTAACTCGTAAGATGAAAATTCAGAAAAAAAAAACTAAGGCTAAGAAATGAAGTCATGTTTATAAGTTATAACTTAGTTTATTGGAATATACTAAGGAAATAGTAAAGAAAGAGTTTCTGAAAACAGAGAGGTTTGTTCGACTTATAGTTCTCGTGTATCGATTATGTTGCACTAGTCGAAAGAGTGAAAAACGGATCGACGCTAGGAAGTTCCCTTTAGTGGGCAAGACCACGTGCAGAAAGAAAAGTCTTCGACTAGGTGATGTCACCATCTCCAACTAGATTAATTAAATCAATAACGATAACTTGAGTAAAACAAACATCTAGATGACCTAAAATATTCATTCAACTTTTTTCTATGTACTCGATAAGTTTGTCCTGGTAGCAAGAGTAGGAAACGGGACGACGCGAGGAAGTTCTTTCTAGTGGGCGGGACCACGTGCAGAAAGGAGAAACTTCGACTAGGTGTGTTTCTTCCTCCGACCAGTTAAAACTGATCAAGTTCACCAGAAATGGTCGAACGAATCTCAAAAGTGCGCTCTTCTTAGAGTATTTTTCAAAAATGAATAAATAAACTAAGATGACATGATTTTGCTTAACAGATTTTCGACCATGTTTCTTAGCTCAAAAAACTTTGTACTGGTAGCAAAAGTTAGGAACAAGGTGATACTAGGAAGCTCCTTCCAGTGGGCGGGACCACATGTAGAGAGGAGAGACTTCGGCTAGTTGTTGTGTCCTTTCTTCGACCAGCTTAAAAGGAAAAAGAGCATATGAAGGATGGTCGAAAAAATCATAGAAGCAAAATTCAAAGAAAGACAATAAAGATAGAAAGAACCTGATACTTTATTGTCGTAGAAGTTTGTTACACATAGAATTTGCGTAACTGCTAAATGTTCCAAGAGTTTGAGAGAACGTGACCGTCTTCCATTGCAAGTCGTACCGATCCTGGATGCATAACTTCAACCACGGTGTAAGGACCTTCCCACATGGGGGAAAGTTTGTTCCGATTAGACTGGGATTGGATAAGCCTCAATACCAAGTCACCTACAGCAAGGCTGCGAGGTTGGACCTTACGATCGTAGTATCTGCGCAGGGCTTGTTGGTGGACTACTGAACGGATTAGAGCCTGATCCCTCTTTTCCATGAGCAAGTTGATGTCGTCTGCTCGAAGCTGTTCTTGGATGGAGTCGTTAAAAGCTTCGACTCGTGCTGACCTGATCTTTGGTTCTGGTGGAAGCATGGCTTCTGCGCCAAAGACTAGAAAGAAAGGTGTTTCTCCTGTGGCTCGGCTAGCCGTCGTACGAATTTCCCATAATACTGAAGGTAATTCTTGTACCCAAGCCCCCGAGCGTTTGACAAGCTGGTCGAAGACTCGGGTTTTAATTCCCTTCATTATCTGGCCATTCGGTCTTTTGACCGCCCCGTTGCTTTGGGGGTGGGCGACAGAAGCGTAACATAAACGAGTTCCCAACTCATCACAAAATTCCTGGAATTTTGCGCTCGAAAATTGTTTGCCATTGTCTGTGATAATTCAACTTGGTACTCCAAATCGAGTTATCACACATCTCATCATGAACCGTTTTGCTGCTTCCGTTGTTATCCCAGTCACAGGTTCAACTTCTATCCATTTTGTGAATGTGTCAATAGCCACAAAAAGGAATTCGAATCCACCTGGAGCTCTAGGTAACGGACCTAGGATATCGAGACCCCAGGTCGCAAAAGGCCAAGATAGAGGGATTGTTTGTAATGCCTGAGCTGGTTGTTGTATTTGCCTGCTATGAAACTGGCACTGTACACACTTTTAACCAACTCCCTGGATCGTAGAGGGCTGTTGGCCAATAAAAACCTTATCGAAAGGTTTTACCGACCAGAGTTCTGTAAGAAGCATAAGTCTCACAGATGTCTCCGTGTATGTCGTGAAGGAGTTTTAATCCCTCACTCTGCGGAATACATCGCATAAGTACCCTTTGAGTTCCTCTTTTATAAAGAACACCTTCGACCAAAGTATACATTTTGGCCTTTTGGGATAGTCGATCTGCTTCGAGATCGTCGTCGGGTACAGAACCCGTCTGAAGATACTTGTAGATGGGAGTCATCAAGGTATCTTCGTACTCTAGAGAGGTTGTTTCTATAGGAGGCGTCTCTAGTTCTGCACCCATAGACGGCTTCTAAAGTTGCTCCAAAAATACCCCCTTCGGTACTAAGGATCGGGAGGAAGCTAGACGAGCTAGTTGGTCTGCGAGGAAATTATCCTTTCAAGGGATAAATTGTACCTCAAAGCTCAAAAAGTTATTTTCTAACTTTTGAACTTCCGATAAGTACCAAGACATAGTTGGATTAGAGCACTGGTACTCTTTTTCGACTTGATTCACGACTAGTTGAGAGTCTCCTCTCACGAGTAATCGTCGAATCGAGAGCGCTTTTGCGGCTCGTATACCAGCTAGCAAACCTTCGTACTTTGCCACGTTATTAGTGGCCTAAAAGTCTAATTGTATGACATACTTTAAGGTCTCCCCAGTAGGAGATTCCAGGACCACCCCAGCCCTCGAGCCACTTATCGTAAGTAACCCGTCAAAGTACATCGTCCACTCGTCGTGGGAATCGTACTGGAATCCTGAACAGGTTCAGGATTTGTCCATTCGGCGACAAAGTCTGCCAAGATTTGGGATTTAATGGTCGTTCGGGACACAAAATGGATGTCGAACTCCCCAAGTTCGACTGACCATTTTGCCATGCGTCCCGTTGTTTCCCTATTTTGGAGGATCGCTCCCAAGGGAAACTCAGACGGCATAGCTAGTTTGTGCGCCTGAAAATAATGCCGCAGTTTCCTCGAAGACATGAGGAGGGCATATAAAAGTTTTTGAACCTGAGGGTAATACTCCTTATGTCCGTGTAAAACTTCACTAACATAATAAACTGGTTGTTGTACGTTCTCACGTTTTACGATCAGTACTGCACTTACTGCCTGTGGCGTGGCAGCTAGATAAATTAAGAGCGTCACTCCTGGTTTCGGGGAAACCAGAACAGGAGCACTCGTAAGATATCTCTTGACTTCCTCAAAGGCTGTGTTAGCCTCTTCCGACCACTCGAAGCCCTCATGTTTCCTTAGAAGTTTGAAGAAAGGCAGTCCTTTCTCTCCTAGACGTGCGATGAAACGACTTAATGCTGCCATGCACCCTGTGAGTTTTGGACCTCTTTTTTCGTGGTCGGGGGGGCTCATCTGGGTGATGGCTTTTATCTTTTCAGGATTTACTTCAATTCCTCGTGCAGAGACCAAGAATCCAAGCAATTTTTCCGAAGAGACCCCGAACACACACTTCTCGGGATTAAGCTTCAAGTGGTATTTTCTGAGGTTGTCGAAAGTTTCCTGCAAGTCTGTGATGTGATTGAGCCGTTTGCTGCTTTTTACGACTAGATCATCAACGTAGGCTTCCAAGTTTTGGCCTAGTTGAGGAGCAAAAGTCATTTGCATCAAACGCTGAAAAGAAGTCCTAGCATTTTTTAAACCGAATGGCATTTTGATATAGCAAAATATTCTAAATGGTGTAATGAATGCAGTCTTCTCTTCATCTTCTCGACACATATTGATCTGTTGGTAACCAGAGTATGCATCTAGAAAACTCAATATTTCACATCCTGCAGTAGAGTCAACCAGCTGATCGATGCGAGGTAAAGGGAAATCATCTTTTGGACAAATTTTATTAAGATCAGTAAAGTCTACGCACATACGCCATTTGTCGTTCGACTTTCTAACCATTACAGGGTTGACCAACCACTATGGGTGATTGACTTCTCTTATGAAGCCTGTTTTAAGCAACTTGTCCAATTCTGACCTAATAGCATCTCGTCGATCAGGGGCAAATCTTCGTAACTTTTTTTTACGGGTAGTTTATCAGGCCGTAAGGCTAGCCTGTGCTCGATCACTTCCCTGGGGACTCTACGTTTGCTCGGAGGAAAGTGATGAGGGCGTCTTCCTATTTGGGGTCGGAAGAGTCCCCAATGCGAACAGTCTTCGAGGGTTCTTCTGCGTCCAGAGGAACCTCTTTGACCTGGTCGTTCGGCTTTGGTGCAGCTTTAGGCTTCGACTTACTAGTCGAAGGCTGATTTTCGTCTCGAGTTGGTAGTTGTCCAACCATCTCGAGGGAACGACGGTCGTAGGAGTGCGTCATCTTCTTGTCACAATATATTGTGATTACTCCTTTGGGACCTGGCATCTTAAGACATTGATACCCATAATGAGTTGCTATTAAGAATTTTACCAAAGTAGGTCGTCCAAGTATGGCGTTATATGTCGTATCGAAATCAACCACGTCAAAGGAGATCTTCTCTGTCCTGAAATTGCTTGGTGAGCCAAACGTTAAAGGAAGAGAAACTTGGCCAATTGGTTTGGCCGAAAACCCCAGTACGATTCCATGGAAAGAGTATCGTACCGGCTTTACCTTTGTCCCGGGCACCTACATCTCATCCAGGGTGCTCGTAAATAGTATGTTTAACGAGCTTCCACCATCAACTAAAACTCGATTTACTCGACAATTGTTGATGGTGGGTTCGACCACGATCGGAAATTGACCTGGTCTAGTCGAAGGGATCGGACAATCACCTTTCTCGAAAGTAATGGTGACTTCCGACCACTTCGGTAATTTATTAACGAGAGAAGAGTCGATTGTGTTTACCTCGCGCTCGACAGCTTTTAGCTGTCTCCGTGACTCATATGTCGATGATCCTCCATAGATGTGATCGATGGTGTGTTGCGGATCCTGGAACGGCATTTCCTCCTCGTCATCCGACTCCTTCTGTCCACTTGTTTGACCTACCTGTTCAAGAGTAGGAAATGACCCCTTGCCAGATTAATAGTCTTCGAGTTTTCGTAGAAAAACTCGGTAGTTACGAAGGTCATGCCCTTCTTTTTTGTGAAAAGGACATCACCTGGGTTTGTCGTTCCTCCGATCTTAGCGCTTACCCTTACCTTGATCGGGATTCTGCTTAGGGTTGCATGGCTCCTTGTCGCTTACGGCCAGGACCTCCTTAGAACTGGCAGCAGGAGATTTGTGTCTCTTTGCCTTGTTCTTGGATTTCTTAGCTTTTATCCTTTTTCTTACCACTTTCGTCTGCTTCCTAAGGGATATTATCTTCACTATCGATAGTGTTATTCCACTCGACTGCTTCGGCAGTAGTCGCGTATCTATCGGCCATCTCGAAGAGTTTGGCGACAGTGGCGGGAGGATGTAAAGCGATGTCCTCTATAATTCTTCTGTTGCGGACTCCCTGCTTGAAAGCCCTGATCACAGATGAGTCAGAAACTTTCGGAATAGAATTTCGAACCTGACTGAAGCGCCTGATGAATTAGCGTAGAGTTTCGTGGTCGTTCTGTCTTATCCGGTGCAGGTCATCTTCCTTTCCAGGGCGGTTGTAGGTGCCCTGGAAGTTCGCCAGCAAAAGGTCGCAGAGGTGTTGCCACGAGTAGATCGATTCGAATGGCTGGTTTAAAAGCCATGATCGAGCCGATCCTTCGAGCACAGTCGGAAGGTAATTTGCCATGATATGCTCTCCTCCTGCTACTGCTCGGATAGCTGTTGTGTAGATCTGGAGGAATTCGATGGGATTTTGGGTTCCATCGAACTTCTCCATATTCACTGGTCGAAAATGAGGCGGTCAACGAACTGCTCGATGGTCAGGTGAAAACGCTCGACACCCCGAGATAACTTCCTGCCTTCTTCTTTGCAAAAAAGAAGGGTTAACGTCACCGGGAGATCGTACTCGACGATACCCAGTCACGGGTGGGCTAAACCTATGATAGGCTTCAGCTTTACGAGGGAAATACTCCTCGTATTCCGCTTGTCGCCGCACATTCTGTCCCTGAAGTGGTGAAAGATCACCTCACCTGGGGGCTTGTTGGTCTCTAGATGTCCAACGAGCCTTCCTCAGATCGGGAGAACGACGTGAGCGAGGCTCATGTCGTCTCCCATGCGACGAGTTGTCCGAACGGCTGGCAGAAGTTGGAGTCATACTGCTACGACTCCCTGGTTGTTGTTGACAAGGACGCTCGAGTTTCGCCATCGTGCTACGAAGCCTTTGTGTGATTTCTTCCGCAAAGATATCGTACCCTGGTGCTCGAGCGAGCTCGTGGGTCGAATTTTCCAGCAAGTCATTGATGTGTTAGAGCTCTTGAGCTTCCTCTGACTGGAAATAAGCGCGCTCGGGAAGATTCTTCTGAGCTGCTATTTTCCTCCGTCGGGTTGTCTCAGAATAGTCTACATGAGACCCCTGAGTTGGTTTTAAAGGAGTGCGAGAATGTTGAGAATGTCCCGCGTTCATTAAAGTGTTCGTCTCGTTCGCCACCGATGGTGTTCTTGCCATGGCCACGAGGGGATGTAGAGTGTGCCATTCGGAGAGCATCATCAACCCTGCCTCTGGGAGAGTGATTCTTATCAGCGGGAATGACGAAGACCTCCCATGGACGACCTCCACTTACGCTCGAGGCCTCCTCGCTTGAGGGGTAGTCGAGTGACACCATCTGGCGACTTGGAGTAAACCCCTCCAGGTAGGGGAACTCCGAGTTATAACCGTCTCCGTCTGCAGGTATGTTCTGCGATGGGATGGTTGGACTTGGAGGAACAGCGTGTTCGATCCTCTTCTCTGCGGAATTACCTTGAGAAAGAGGACCATCAGATGTCGATGGAGCCCTGGAATGATGGCTTTCAGAACCTATCTCTCCAAGTCGTACTGCCTTAGGGGGACTCGAACACTTGGAGGAAAGACCCTCGTCATGTTGCGAATCTTTCCTGGGGCAGCCCTGTTTGTGATCGTGTTGACCCTTGCCCCCTGAGGAAGCTGCTTCCTCACCGGGCGCATCGTCATGGGGATAAGGATCCTCTCGACTCGGCGGTGATGCGCCTCCGAGATCTGATAGAAGATCTCCAGAGGCGGCAATACCGTCAGATGATTCGATACTCGGCTCCTAATCGAAGCCGACATCCATGTCGATGTCTGCGTAATCGGCCAAGTCGAACCAATTCTCCTCGTTCCATTCTCCTGCCATTGTAGCGTCAAAGAGAAAAAGAAAGAATTGTTGACAAGGAATTACCAGAAGATCCCCACGGTCGGCGCCAACTGTCGGTATTTTAGAACCGATCTTACGTAAAGATTATTTGATTCGGGGGGTCTCCACAATTGATCACACAGACAAAAGAGACACGGGATTTTTATACGTGTTCGGGCCTTCTCCGTGGAGAATAACAACCCTACTCCCGTGTATTGTGTTGGGTATCCTTACATAATCGCTGGAAAGACTTGCGCTAATATCATACGATTGTCTCTCAAAAAGCCTCCCCTCATTATCTCCAAAAGACACCTATTTATACTATGCTGTAGTGGGGGTTGTCGTTCCAAGCCAATAGGCGCTCATTATTGCGTAATAATGAGAGTAATTACCGGAGTAGTAACCTCCCCACGTTGCTTAACGGTTATCAATCAGAGATAATGGAGAGTTATTTGTGGTTATTCCAGGTATAACTATGTATCTTGACTGCTCAGATCTCACAGTTAATAGGGCCTACTGACGAGTGGACCCAGTTAACTGTGATGAAGTCGTGGCAGGACTGATCGTAGCAGGACTTACGACCAAGGGGGTAGTCGTAGAAAGACTTACGACCGGACGTAATCGTAGAAGATCTTACGATTACGGGATAGTCGTAGAAATACTTACGACTAGGGGGATGGTCATAGAAGAGCTTACGACCACCTAACTTACTCCTCCCTTATAACATTAAGGGGTATACCATGTGACGTCATATTTCATGATTAAGGAATAATAAAATAAGGATTATTATATCCTCGTCAGCTCTAAAACAGAATTTCACTTGGGGGGCCACTTGAGACTGAGAGGATGAAGAACTGGATTTGCCCTTTAGCTTCTTCCATAAGTGGGATATCAAGCTTGTCTTTCCTTGTTGCATCTGTTGTGAGACCTTCGATCTCGCGCTGTTGCCGAATTTGCCATGATACATGCGAAAAACATGAAAAAAAAAACTCATCTTTGACATGTGCAAAAGCTTCCGAGTAATCAATACCAAGGTATTCACCTATTCCCTTCATACCGATCTGCAAACCTGACAACTTTTTCGTATGATCGAAAATGCTAACAAAGCAATACACGTGTGAAATAGAACCAAAATATTTAATAAATTTTTCCTCTATAGTGCGATAGCATGACCTAAAAGGAAATTCTTCCTAGATTTGGCAATCTTGTTTGTAATTAACCAAATAGATTATATAACTAAGCAAGAGGTAGGGTAATAAACACCAGATAGAACCTTTGTTGCTTTACAAAAAGGTCTTAAATGAGAGTGTATGTATGGTGAAGAAATGAAAGTGTATGGATGGTGAAGAAATGAGAGTGTATGCCACGGTGAGCACGACAAATGCTTGGTGAGAGTTGATTTTTATAGGCATGGTGAGTTGCTCCCGAACGTTGCTTCCTAACGTTGTCTACAACTCTCGAACGTTGCGAGCACTCGATCACTCCCTGTCTCCCTCTATCTTTTCCCCTCGATTCCCACTCCCTGTCTCCCTCAAATTGAATGAAAGTCAAACAATTGAGTTTCCTCGGTCCTCACCACCACTGAATCTATTCTATTACCCTAATACCTCATCTCCTCTCTCTCTCCCTTATCACCCCCACCACCAAAACATTTGGGTCCTTCCTCCCCATTCTTCTTACTCCCAACTCCTCATCTCCCCCCATCTACCCACTTCCCACCTTCTTCCCTCTTGCCTCAACTCGGCCTGGCTCCCTAGCGTTGCCACTTCTGGTCTCCGGCTCCTCCTCGCGCCTCCCCTCTCCGACCTTGAGCCACCAGTGTTGCCCCACCATATGCACCCGCCTGCATGGCCCTGCGGCTCCCCCAAATCTTACCTTCCTCTCCACTCTCTTGGCGCCGCCGCCTTGGCTCCCGGCCCAGCTCCAGCTCCGTCGCCTCGGGGCTCAGCCTATGCTACTCGCTGGCTCCGGCTCCTCCCCTACGAGCCTCCGGCCGTTGCCGGCTTGGCCCAGCCCCTCTATCGCCTCCCTAGGTGTAACATCCAAATATTCTGAGTTTTAAAAACCTTTTGAATAGTTAGTAGGGAGAAAATTCACCATTTGGATTTATATGATGTGGCGTCGCCATCTCCACAGCCCCGTCAGCTTCATGCGTGCGTGTCATCTCACGTGGCGCCAGATCAGCACACACGTGTTGCGCGCGTGCCACCTGAGCCGATCTCCAGATCCCATGGCTCGGTAGACCTAGTCTACCGTGAGCCGTGTGGCTAACGTGTGGGTCCCACGCGTTAGTGTTTTCTTTTTTATTTTATTTTATTCCCAGAGTTTCTTCGCTGACACCAGCCGACGTCATTAATCCGGATTTTCAATTGAAAGATAATTCGGGTTAATTCTGATAATTCAGTTTTAGGGTTTTCTTTTAGATTCAAACTTTCAAAGCCCATATCTTTTGCATCCGAACTCCGATTGAACCCATTCAAATTCCTAAATTCATATAAATTAGAGATCTATTTATTAGAGATTTTTATTTAATTTTTGGAGTTTGTTTTGCCTTTGTTATTTATTTGTTTTGTTTATTTGCTTCGTTTGCGAGCAGACGTCGATACTTCGAGGAACTTTGAAGAAGAAGGAGCACCTCAAGATCAAGACCAGTACCTAGACCTTTTCCAAGGTAAGTTATACCTTTGATCATATTGAACCCAGTTTTCAAAGTACTTTGATTCAAATATTGCATTTACTTTAAGTATGTATTTGAATGCTTTTGGGTATAGCTATTGTCCAATTTGTTACATCCACCTTGGCTAATTGATATGTCATAATCTTTTGTCACCCTAGATTGGTTCATATTTAGTTGGTGCTATGGTATTACCAACATGGGTTGGTTAGATACGATTAGATTGCTTAGCCATGCTACGAGTCATCATCTCATGTGAGTTGCAATTATAAACTTGACTAAGTGATTATGGAACTATGTGGTAAAACTTTGCATGTACTGTGTGCTATTACTCGTTGATGGCATATGTTGCACTTAACTAACAGGGTGGGAAAAGATTTAGACTAGGGCAAGTGGTGATGTGTTGGATCTGTGTTGGATGGTGGATCTGTGTTGGATGGGAACGATAATCTGTTTGGCATAGTTAAAATTGGTAGTCTTGTATTGGTCAATTACGGACTTAACTTTGTGCGCCATTGAACTGAGCCTTACTATACGACCACATGCCTGATGAGACGGACCTAACTTAGTAAGTTATGGATTCTTGGCATTGACTATTCAGGTAGTAGGTTAAGCTGTGTCGAAATGGGTGGAGGTGTGTACTACTAAGTAGTCACATCGTGGGACGGTTCGCCGCATCCCTGTCCAACGGTGTGTGCCGTATTAGCTTACTGTGTTGGGCGGTCTGGCGTTTAAGCACATCGGGAGTGTCAATATTGAGATGAAGTTTCTGAAACGTTTTGTTATGATTAGTGCTAGCTACACTGATCGTATCTTGTGGGTAAAGTGTACAACCTCTACAGAATGTTAATCAATCTATTCGAATAGCCGCGTCCGCGGTCATGGACAATGCTCGGGGATTTCACACGAGGGGTAGATTTTCATAAAATGTTTGGGATGGGAGCCGTGTGACCTAAATCATATGGCTGTGTGAATTAAACTGCTTAGTTATGTGTCTTTGTGAAAACAACGGTTGAAGTTATTATTATTTATATGTTTTACTTCTTGTTTCAATCTACTATTGTATTCAATTGCAAATGTTGTATTTTTGCAAAAGAACCACAGAAGCCATTCCTTTGGAATAAGCCTGCATGTATATTTTGCATTATGTGGTATGACTTGCGAGTACGGTTGTGTACTCACGCTTATTGTAAAACTTACGTCCAAACCTACAGAAGTGGAGGAGTCTTCGCCTGCTTTCGAGGAGTTCATTAAAGGTTGTTGATCGTTAGGGTCTGGATCCCAGTTAGTTGCTTGTGGTGAACTGTTGGATCGGAAAGGCGACTAGAGGGGGGTGAATAGGAGCACGCTCAACTTTTTCACTAACGATCGGATTCAACACGATGTTTACTCCAATAGCTATGAAAGCTATGAAGATCAATCAACAAGCACAGTGGAAGACTTGTATTGAATCCAATCAAAACCCTAAAACAAAACAATCAAAAGCTCAAAACCAAAATACTTGGGCGGTCTGACCTCTCAAAAATCGGTCTGACCTTTGGAATCGGTCTGACCTCTCAATACATGGGCGGTTTGACCTCTAGTTCAATGAACAGTAAAATCAGCCCGAAAACTGAAACTAAAATCGGTCTAACTTTTGATCTACTCGGCCAAACTTGACCAAATTTGGAACACACCTTCCTAAGGATATTACGAACCTATTCCAAGCAACGATTGAGTAGATCCACATCAAAGTTTTGACCTTTTTTTATTTTACCGAAGGAGGGTTCAAAACCGAGCAAAAACAAAAACTTGATCTAGAGACTTGCTCGTGGGTGATTGATGATCAAGATGATTCTAGATGAGTTCCCACATGTCACAGCAAGCTAGATCAAGAGAAGAAACCAAGTAAAAACTCACGGATCAAAGAAACCCCCAAAATCTCAAATAGAGAGGATGAACACAAAAACGAAATAGAGATTCATCTAGTGAAATCTTTCCTTGGATTGATTGGATAGAGGATAGATTGTTGTTTACAGCCACTCCAATCTAGGAGGACAAAGCTCACCACATGAGCACTCAAATCAATCCATCTCTAGAACCCTAACCTCCCACTAATCTCTCCAAGCCCTAACAACCAAAGCTAGGGTTTCCAATTGAAGGGTTAAGGAGGTGCTGGCCAACACCCTCCTCTATTTATAGTGGAGGCTAGATTCTAGGGAATATTCTATTAGGGCACCCATTAAACCCTAACACACAATGGGTTAACACACGCACGTATTTTAAAGCGCCGTCTTCATCTTCGATTGACCTAAACCGCTTCACCATGCGCCGACCCGCGCCGCGGTTTAGCCAAAAGTCACAAAGGCGGTATTTGGTAAAATTACCAAAATACCCCTGTCTCGATCTTTCTCCAAAAGACCAAGTCCAATCCTGGTGAAGCAATCGCCTGCTTCGTCACGTGTAGGTTGATCAACGGCTCCACATCGTCAAGTCTCTCCCGTCCGGATCCCACCGGCACCACTGAGCACTTGCAACGACTCCCGCGCCGATTGATCCAACCAGTCGCACCAAACCGCCCGTTCGGTCATCCATGTCCATTCTGCGCCCCGCTTGAGTCCTTTGACCTCACCTGGCATCCTTGATCGTTCTGGACCTCAGCTCTCTAAGCTTAGTCCCGATCCTCCTCGCCGTTGACCGTCATAGACCTGCAAGCCACCTGCACAGCAATAGACAAGCAAACACGAATCCAGGAACAAGTTCTTCACAACTTGACCCACGTTAGCCAAAACATGCATCATGCAACACATATGCACTGATAAACATGAACTTGACCTAACAAGCAAACATCGCCGACACACGGGCCGACGAACAAGTCAAAACCGGTCAGACCGCCACCCTTGGCAGTCGGACCACCCACTGGCCGGTCTGACCGCCCCCAGGGACTTAACCAAAATCCCAACTCTGAAATCTGCAACCTCTCTAGAAATTTCAAACGAATAGAACTTTTGCCTAGAGGCTCCAAAAAATTATGGGACCAAGAGCAATAGAACCTCATCTCTTGCCTACACCCTCTATTTTTGGCCCAGCTCAAAAATCAAAGCCACTTTCATGGCCGGTCGACCACTCACGAGTGGCGGTAAGACCGCCACATCGCCGGCCGGACACCTCGCCGGTCGAACCGCCAGCCTCTCACAAGCAAAACAACCCGACAGGACCGGTCTGACCGCCACCATGGCCGGTCAAACCGCCTGAGACCTGACAGCACAGGAACTTCACCGAAAACGCGTGCTTTCGCAAACCCTCAACATCATTGCCAATTGTCTCATCATCCTAAGATCGTGCGTATATCCCCATGATATCCACAATCTCCCCCTTGATGAACACATTGGCAATTATCCAGAAAATGTAATATGGAGGTTTGAAAACGAAAATACTCGCAATTTTCGCACAAAGGCACAATTTGGTCCATATGCAAGAGAAAGCAATGGAAATGACCAAGCTGGCTTCAAAATAGCATAGGCAAGTGAGATAAGGCAAAAGAAAGCATGAAAGCTTCAAATTCCAGAGAATCGACAAAAATCTCACTTAAGGTCCATATGAAAGAACAATTGTTCGATATGACCTTTGATCATCGTGAGTCTTCAAGAATTGCAATTCAAGTTCAGAAATGACACTAAGATAAAAAGAATGCAATTTCAATACTCCCCCTCACTATGATCATCATTTTACAAGAGAAATTTTTAGAATTTTTAATTTGACCCAAATTCTCCAAAAAGCTAAAAACTCCCCTTTGACAAAGAGAAGCCATTTCTTCTCCCCTTTATAAAACTTCTCCCCCAAAACATCCTGAACTTCTCCCCTTAACCTGAAATCTCTTTTTCACATTTTTGCCAAAACTTCTCCCCCTTTGACAATGGATTCATCAAGAAATCAACCTTCCTCTCATCCAGAGATAACAAGTGCAACAATACAGAAGAAGCAAAAGAAAGAGCATGCATGAAGTGCAATGGGGTGGCTTCATTTTTGTTTTGATTTTTCAATTTTTAGTAAAAAGAAGCTTTGGGGATTACTCAATTGAACAGGCTAGCATTTCTACCATTACTCAAGATACAAGAAGCCTGACAAAGCTAGCAAGATCATATTAAGACATGTATAGCAAAGCTAAGCAAGTGAGCTCAAAATACCACAAGTTATTGGATTAAGTTAAGCAATGCTTCAAAATTAGCAAGTTCAACAACAGGTATCCTAAAGTGATAATGGCCATGTCAGAATGTCATTGTGAGATCCAGAAGCTAGCAAAGACCATCTCAGAGACAAAAAGTCTTGAATTGAATCATTTAGCTCAAATTGTCTCAAATGCCCAAATTTCTCAACAGATTTCATTTTCAATAAATATTGAAGTTAAGTAAAGGTCTATCTTGGTGAAGAAGATCCTGGACTAGGAGCCATCCACAAACTCTTCCCAAGCTTCAACCAATTTTCACAATTTGTTTTCTTAGCCATGTGCTAGATCTCAAGCCTTACCGCGACCATCCCAAGCAACAAAAGCTTAAAAGAGTAGTCTAAGTCATCCAAAACTCCCCTTGAGTTCATGCTTAGTACAATGGCAAGCAGTCTCATGAGAAAGAATTGGTGAGATCAGTTCTTTCGCACAAAAGAGATCATCATTTTTTTCATTTTGCAAAAGAGCAATTTTAGATTCTTAAAAGAACAAGAAGCTCCATAAATGTTCAATTCTAGATCCAAGAGCTAACAAAGCAATTTTGACTAGTGCATTATACACAGATGATCCAGAATTGTATTTTTGGGTCCCGACAGAGGTGGTATCAGAGCCAGGTTGACTGTAGGTCTTGACCTTAGTTAGACCAGCCGCCTTTAGAGAGTCCAAATTATTTTCTAAAACAAAATTAACTTGCAAGATTAATCAATTGCTTAACTCCTCTCATATCTTTCTCGACTCAATTATTGCTGGAATTCTTCCTCTTCCCGCTGTTTTTAAGTTGTTCTTACCCTTTCGTCTGTCTTGACAGATGCCTAGTCTCCAGAGCTATGGCGAGCGCAAGGGAGGATATACCGCTGAGCTTTGGAAGCTACTGTAGGTTCTTGGAGGCTTTGACAGTCCGTTGTATGTCGGCAACAACTGGAATGTGAATGGACGAAACCGCGGAGTGATCTGCCGTTTGACGATCTACGCTAGGAGGAGTGACAAGGCAAGTCAGCCTTTGAGCATCTCGTGAGGAAGATCACCTGGCTGGAGGGCATCCAGGAGTCGTCATGCTTGGCTATGCTACGGATCTGCAACATCTATGCACGGGAGCTTCAAGACACCGTCTTTTGTTACCACCCTAGAGCTGTAGCCGTGGATTTTTACCAGCACACTACCCGTCTACGAAGGAAGAGAGCAACGCTACAGTGGTGCACCTCGCCCAGTTCGCTGCCACCCAGGAGGAAGCATTGGAGAGAGTTGCCACAGAGTTGGATTGTGTCTACGAGACCTTACAGAGAGCAGAGGAAAAGATCTCCATTCTGAAAGAGACTCTTCACGCCCAGCACGAACATGAGGAGGATCGAGAAGAAGATCCCGAGGAGGATCCCAAAGAAGATCCAGAAGAAGGCCCCGAGAGGTCAAGCGAAGGCCGCAGAGCCAGAGGAGCCAGCTGCACTAGGGACACCTGCGCCTGCTGCACTAGTTCCAAGGCACCAGGATCAGTTTGCAAGGATGCCATCCAACTTTCGAGTCTAAAGCAGGCAGGAGCGCCGCCGTGGCTGTGGAGGCTTTCTTGAGTAGTTCGTTTAAGTTTAAGTTTAGGTGTGTCGCCCTTTAGGCGATAGTTTGAGTGCTTAGGTTCGTGTTTTCTTTTGTGTGCGAGTATAAGCCGTAAAGGCTCTTGTGTATTTGTTGCAGTCATGCTAAGAACCTTAATTAATAAAGTATTTTAGTTAAGTTTCTTGAGCTGTGTCTGTTGAGTTTAACCTACCTCTATTTAGTTCTTAACACATTTTGGGCTTGCTATCTTACCTAACCTATAGAGCTTCACCAGATGGTTCAGACTTGTCATGTCGCCGCAAGTGGGTCTCGGCACTAGGGCCTCCTTACGCCTGGCTCGGCCCAAATTCACCGCTCCTCTACGGCCTAGCCCTCCCGCGTGCTCCTCTGCTACGCCCGCCGCCGGCTTGGTCCCCTGGCGTCGCCGTCCCGGTTGCTGGCCTGGCCTAGTGGCCCGACCCGACTGCTTCCTCCTCCAGCTCCTGCGCGCAAGGCGTCGCCTCCCCTGGCCTACCGTGCCGCCTCGGTGCCTCTTGGAGCTTCTTCGGCGCCACCGGTGGAGCGGTGAGGCGGAGGAGGCGATGTGGTGCGGTGGGGTGGAGCGGAGGAGGCAAGGTGGCGCGGCGGGGCGGAGCGGAGGAGATGGCGTCATGCTGCATTTGCTCGGGCGAGGACTGCGCACTGGAGCCGAACCCAAGCGCCAACGACAAGGAGGACGCCGGGCTCCGGTCCCTCATCGAGCGCAACAATGGGCGTGGGAGGCGTGCCTGCCCGGCCCGAGCACGGCACGATTTGGCGTGCTGTGCCGCCTGATGGGCTGACTTTCCAGGCCCAACCCAGCCCACTGTTATCGTACCGTGCTTGGACTGTGTCGAGTCAGTCGAACCTCAAACTGGCCCGGAAAAGCACGGCCTGACGCCTAACTCTACTCGTTCCTATGATCTGGGACTTGAGTATACACCACATCTGAATGTCCCTCTCCTTTTGCATATGAGCCCCTTTAGTTCCTCACATTGACATTTGACTCGAAAGTGATGCTTTTGCTAACATTTTTTGCTGTGATTTTACAGGATTAGCAATTCATCGACTGAGACCCTACATAGCATGACTTAGTAAGGCACGGTACATGTTCAGGAGCTTATTTGACAATACGAAATTATGAGCATTTATTTAGTTTCAAAATAAATAATTAAATGAATTGATGAAGCTAACGACGATTAGGTGATGCATATGTTCCAAACAACTTATTATTTCCAAAAATAATACACCACTTACAGAGTTCAGATTATAAGTGTTTTTCTTGGAATAATGAATCCAAAGACAATATTCTATAAAGCTAACCAACAAATAGAATTATAGAAAGATTTAATGATCCTTTTCTACCAAGCGCGGAGCATGTCACCATGTTAACCTGAAATTTTACTTTTGTACCTATGCAACATCGTTTAATTTACATGTCACCATGTACGTTGCTTGCCACGGTCTGGAATCATGACATATGACTTACCGCGGTTCCGATCAACTGCAAATAGCTTTTCGTGGTGATTTCACACGGTATTGGTGTCATTTTTTGTCATTTCCGTTCAAAGAGGCTAGTTTTGCTATTTTTGAAACGTTAAATGAGAAGAAAAAACTCATGGTGCATGATAGGGCGCGAATGGTGCGCACGAAATGATCTAAGTATGAATTGGTTTGAGCTGGTGCAGACAAAACCATGGCGGTGCAGGCGTGCACTGCAGCCGGAGGTGGCGGCATGAGTCACGCCATGCTCCATGTCTGCAAAGTTGGCAACATGCGAGGATGTGAAGGGCAAATACGCAAAAAGAAACACCAAACAGAGCAAGGGAGCAAGAGGAAACGTTCTTTAATTTGACCCCTTTGTGCTAGTTGTTTTCTACTATTTAATTTCTATTTTGGAGTCTTGTTTGTTACTTCTTGATTCTCTGCGGCTCAAAAAGATGCCGCAACATGATTTCCCTCCCCCCACCCCCACCCCACCACCTTTATAGGGAAATTATTGATGTAAAATAAGTTCTAATTACGATGGATGTGAAACCTTAACATCCCAAATTTTGACCATTTCAAAAAATTATTTCAAACTAATTAATTCAAAGTGTTGGTCTACTTTTGGAGTTTTTGCATTTATTTAAATTCTAAATCCATAATTCAAATCCAAATTTCATCGTCTCAATTCAAAACTTGTCACCAAATTCCAAATTCAAATTTTGTAATTTGAATTTTTCCCGCAAAACTTCTTGGGCCGAAACCCATTTTCTTTTCTCTGGTCCACTTTCTTTTTTTCCTTTTCCTTTTTCTTCTTTCTTCTTTCTTCTTCCTCTCTGTTACCTTGCTCTGCCCTTGCTCCTGCCGAGCCGAGCACTAGGTCGCGCCCGCGCCGTGCTCCCGCGCCTCTCTCATTCATGCTACCCCGAAGGAAACTGACGCCATCAAAGCGTGCGTTCATGCCTTGTCGTTTCTCGTCGCCATCAAGCCGAAGCCAAAACCGTCACTGTCATCAATACCATTGTGCATGTGTCCATTTCCTCTGCCTCCCCGTGACTATAAGTAGAGCACCGAGTCCGCCTCGGCCTCCTCTTTGTTTTGCCCCCAACTCCCACGTTCTCCCATACCACGTCGTCGTCAGAACGCGTCATCTTCCCTGTTGCCGACCACACCTCGTGTCGCCATTCCCGCCGCTCCAGTGAGGTACTTGCTCAACCAACCACGTCACATCGTGTTCCCAAGTACCTTGTTCATTTCCCCTCAATCATTTTTGGATTTCATCGCTGTTCATCGCCGCATTCGTCTTCTTCTTCCTTTTCGGCCGAAACATCTCCCTCTCTGATAAGCCCCAAGCCAAGCTATATACGCCACCACGTGTTCCCGAAGATTACCCACCTTTTCCCCCTCTTCATTTAGCCACATCATCGCCGTGGTGCACCGCCGCCGCCACTGCCACCACCACCTTCTTCCCTGACGCCGGTGTCGTCGCCCCGCCTCCACAGACCCCCTCTAGCCACCCCGACCCCCTCAGTCGCTTTCACGTGCCCATGCGCACGCCATCGGCCTCCCTGCGTCACCACGCCGCCGCCGCCTCTGGCACAATCATCGCCACCCGTGGGACCGCAACCCCCACGAGGTTCCATTTTTCATGTCAGCCGGCCACCTCGCGCCGGCACTTACGCCGCTCCCGTGCGCCTATTGTCCTGCTCTGGTTTCCTCTCTCTCTCTATATATAACATATGGCCCCATATCTCATACTCAATACTCTTTCTCTCTTTCTCTTTTTCTTTCTCTAGCAAATGGGTCCCACTTGTCAGCCTTTTGGTTTAATCCTTTAAAAACTGAAAGGAATATTCCATCCCTTCCAATTTTTCACGATTTTCTTTCCGGCAAATCTTCCGGATACTCTTTTTCCTTCATATGACCTTTGATTCCATCGATTCTTGTTTCTAAAATCATCTAAATTCAATATATATCTATTGGTACTAATGTTAGTATTTTAGTATTTTATTTGTTTTTCTGTTATTTATTTGTCTCGTTTCGCACGTGTAGAGTACGGCACCGCCGTAGTCAATTTGGACCAACCGATAACCGGACGTAGCGACCTCAACCTTCGGTGAAGGTAAGTCTCCTTTGACCATATTGTACCTATATTTTCCCAATTCTGTTTTAAGTTTTAAAATTATTATGCATTGCTACTTACATAAAATGATAAGTTCAATTCTAGATTATTGGTTAATCCTAACTTGATATTATCGTCATTTGATGTTGTTATCCATGATCCATTGTCACCCTAGTATAGTAAATCCATGACATTGATTACATTATTGTTGGATTAATTAATAAGGTAGAATTGCTTAGACATGCGCTGTCGGTCTTGATCACCCATTGGGAGGAAATTATTACTACCTTTTGTGCAAATCACTTTGAGAAAGGTATATCAATAAGTATTATCGTTGATTTATAAAATAAAATAAAATGGTAATAATTTGTTTAGACTTAGGTGGATGGTAAGTTCAGGCGGGTGTAGCTAGAGTACGAAAACTTGTAATGTGTCAAAATTTGCCCACTTCATACTAAGGACCGACGCTTATGTTTATTTAAACCGAGCAATACTGTACAACCATATGTCCGAAATGAGAAGGACCTGGCTAAATAATTTACTAAGTCCAGACATTTAGCATGCAGGCTGTAGATGGTAGGACTTACCTAGGTAGTGCAGACGATGGTAATTGACGTCCATGTCTGTTGGGGCTTGCGCCACACGATGGTAATTGACATCCATGTCTGAGCAAGTTATCCCCCACAACGATGAGCTCCGGGTCTATGGTAAATGACGTCTATGACTTGGGGTTAAGCTCACCGGGAGGGCTAATATGAGAATAAAGTTTAGTAAAAGTCTTGTGATAATCACTTAGTCGCATACTTTTGGAAGTGTGTCAGACGAATATTATAAGCTAATTATCTCGTGTGGATCAAGCTGTACAACATCTACAAAGTGTAAAACTATTCGAATAGCCGTGCCCACAGTCAAGGGTGGGCAAGGTGCATTTTAACATGGTAGATTTTAGTTTTATTTTTCAAAGAATTAGTTTGGGCATCCGAGAGTAGTTGGAACCCTTGGATTGTTGTTCTGGCATCCAGAGCCAGTTGGGTAGCTAGAGCCCTACTATTTAAACCTTGACGGCTAGAGCCTCGATACTCGTGACCGATAGCTAGAACCTTCACTAGTGAATCATTTAATTTATTTATTGAAACTATATTTATCAAATGTACTTTATGTAAAATATTTAAACATAAAATATTGTTTTGTGTAAAAGAACCATATAAGCCCTATTTGTTAAAGCTATGCATATGTATCTTTCTGAAGACCTGCGAAGTACTTTATGTACTCACGTGCTACACTCAAATTAAATCCCAAAAGCCTTCAACGACACGGAGGAGGATTACAACTACTTCACTTGTGGTTTTGATGAAGGACACCCGGAGTACTAGGCTACGCTCCCTAGTTTAATGCCGGTGGGCAATTTGATGGGCCATTACTCGGAGCTTATCATTTGTTATTTCTGCTGCTGTAAGACTTGAGGTCATGTGACCTTTATTGTAATAAGTGGCCTTAAGGTTGATACTTTGTTATTACTTTTATGCTGAATCGTGATTCGATCTTGTTATCAGCGCTATATCCACAGTGTGCACTATCTATTAATCTAGGACTAGTGGGAAAATACATAGAGGGTTCGGATTCAGAAATTTGGTCCCGACAGAAACAAGGTGACATATGTGATGAAAATGTGAATACACAAAACTTAGAAATTTGAAAAATTCTAAAAAAAAATACCACATGAATTGGAGTATATATTCTATGTTTTTGCAAAATTTTAAGATCAAACTAGATCCCATTTGTTATATTAAAAAGATAAATTCTTGTTGAAATAGCATTTTTCAGCAAGAGTTTGTCTTTTTTTACAACAAAAATTTGTTTTTTTAATCTCACAATGCAATTGAGTTCGATCTTTAAATTTTGCAGAGACGTGGAATATCATTCACTACACGTGATAACTTTTAAAAAATATTTAAGTTTGATAAAAATCAAAAATTTCAAATGTTCAATATATTCGTATTTTCACCCAATATGCCCCATGAAACAACGACAGTCTCTATGTTATGTTTCATAGGTGTTTTCGGATTGGACGTGGATATTGTGGATAGGCATATTAGGCGATAAGATAAAAAAAAAAACTAACTAGTTCATTATTCCTTAGTGGTGAAGATTTGGGTTAATCAAACATCTTACTCCATCGGTTAATGTTTACTTGCCACTGTTAACTTTGACTGATCAAACTTTGATCATTATTTTTGAAGCAACACAAAAGCAAATACCTCTAAATGTAGAATATTAGTAAAATACTTTTGATTATAAATCTAACAATACAATTTTTATATTACATAATTAGATATTTTAAAAATTATCGTTGATCAAAACTCGATGGGTCAAAGTCAACAGTGACGATAAACTCTAACGAGTCAACAATGACACGTAAACGCGAAGGGAGGCAGTAACAACCTCCCATGGCCCACCTGCCAGTGCAACTCGCTCCAGCTAACCCGGAAAAATCGGGAGTCCCACCAGACGAACTGGCCCTACCTGTAAGCCACCAAGTCCCAGGCTCCCAGCCCTCCGCCCGCACCCTTATGCTTACTCTCACTGACAACCATACCCTTTGTCTCTTGACCCCACCTGTAAGAGATCTAGCCTCGAACCACTACCTCTACCGCTCCCCACCCTCCTAGCCACAAAACCCCTAAACCCCAGAAGCTTCTCATCCCCCTCCCCCACGAAACCCTAGCCCGCCATGGCCCTCGCCCTCCGCCTCCGGCGAGCCCTAGCCGCCGTCTCGATCTCCGCCCCCCTCCTCCGCCCAGGCGTCTCCTCCGCCTCCGTCGCCGCTGCCTCCCGGTGTCTCCCCCTCGCCCCCCTCGTCCCGCCGCTCCCGTGGCAGCATCTCCCCGGCGCCGCCGCCGGGTTCCGGTCGACGGCGGCGGCGGCTGCACGGGGAGGGGACTACGGGGCTGGAGGGGACGACAGCAAGATCTCCCCCGACGAGATCCTCTTCGAGGGGTGCGACTACAACCACTGGCTCATCACCATGGAGTTCCCCGACCCCAAGCCGTCCCGCGAGGAGATGATCGAGACCTACCTCCAGACCCTCGCCAAGGTCGTCGGAAGGTATAAGCGAATCTCTCAACTTTCGTTTCGCATCGGGAATGTGTGAATTTGTGGGAAATTGGGCTCCGTGTCACGTGGAATTGGTTTCCGGAGGCTGAAATGTGATTCCGACTTGTACGGTTGCTTCATTTGCTGTGTTGTTTATGGTTATAGTGATGGGGCATGAATTGGGCTTTCGATGTAAGGTGGTGTATGTGTGAAACTGGTATTGTTGCGGTTCTGATATGAATTGCCCTTTTATTTGGCTAGTTGTTCGATATGAATATGTAGTTTTTTCATAGTTACGGGGGTTCATTCCCCCAGCTTTTGTTAACAAAGCTGTTCGACACTAATGTGTAGTGGCAATTGCCTGGAGTGATTGTGGAGCTTGGATGTGTTTTGGTGTGATAGCTTTGACGGTGAGGATCATGCATATTTGGTGGCTCTGGATGTAAATTATGTCACCAGTGTTTGATTAATGTGATAAAGTTAGGAACTGGTTCTACTTGTGTCTGATAATGGGTGGTCGAAAATTCTGTTGTGCTGTAGCTCCGTGTTATAGTTGTGAATGATGTCAAATGTGTCTTTTTTGTTATGAATTTTCTGAACATAAGTTGTGAATGATGTCAAATGTGTCTTTTTTGTTATGAATTTTCTGAACATAATTATTAAAGGGAGGCACTGATACGTTACAATTCTGTCATTTACTTCTGATATGGTTGTGGTATGGAGGAGTGTGCCCTTGCATTTAGCGATTGGTGATTTTGAGGGAGGGTATGTAAGTTTTTGTTGTTATTGTAATGGAAAATTGGATGTCAGAGGTGGTTTATGTATTGCATACTACTAGGTTGGCTTGAGGGATTAGAAAGCTGCCCTATAGTGTCAAAATATTTTAACTCCATTTCAGTTTGTAATTTCTTGAGTTGAATAGCATAAATCTTTCCAATTGAATCATCCTGCTTTTTTAGTCAGGGCCCTCCAAAAATACACTAGACATGGTCCACCTGAAAACAAATCTTGAAAGTAGTACCTCAAAATCCATCTCAAACTATGACGTGTATGCTCAAAGTTGTTAGCATAGCTGCTCCTGTTTTGTTGTTTTCTGTGTTAAATTAGGATAGTTATAGAAAGGGAAGGAAGAAGGATTTTTATTTGGAGGATGGGTAATTATATAATGGCTTTTTAGTAATATAAAACTTCAGTTATTAGGAGACATACAATCAATTGTTGAATCAAGTTTCCAGTTCAATGATCTCATCATCTCTTATGGTTTATACGGTAATTGCGCTGTTCATAAAGCTTTTGTTCTGGACATTTGAAATATTCAGAAAGAGTTTGTGTTCTAGTTGTAATGAATAATGATTGCACCAATGATCTCTGTTTGGCGAATGGTGCCCCGAGCCATTACTGTATATATTTGATGGTTCTGCTCTTAACTAGTCAAGTCATTACTCTTACGTATAGTTCCTGAAGCTATCATTGTATATATTTGATGGTTCTGCTCTTGATTAGTCAAGTCATTGCTCTTACTTATAATGCTTGTAGCCGTTATTGTATATATTTGATGGCTCTGCTCTTAACTAGTTGAGTCATTGCTCTTACTTATGATGCTTGATCTTTGTTTTGACCGACATAAGCAATTGAATTCAAGCAATTGCAACATATAAGTTTCCTCATTTTTGTGAGCTCTGAGCTTCTTGTAGTTATGAGGAGGCTAAGAAGAGGATGTATGCTTTAAGTACAACAACATATATTGGTTTTCAAGCTGTAATGACTGAGGAAATGTCGGAAAAATTCCGCGGTGAGTGGACAGGATGCCTAACTTTATGATTTACTTGCAATGATTTAGGACTATAGACTTTAAAAGTACTTACTTGCCTGTTTTGGTATTTTGATCAGGATTGCCGGGAGTTGTTTTCATTTTGCCTGATTCATATTTATATCCAGAGACAAAGGAGTATGGAGGTTTGTTTTATTCTTGTTTTCTGTTTCCTGAATTTACTGTTACAGACTTAATGTACCCCTGATATCTGGATGTATGAATTGGTTTCATCAGGAGACAAATATGACAATGGTGTCATCACTGAAAGACCACCACCTGTTCATTATAGCAAACCGTCGAGGACTGACAGGAATCGTAACTTTCGTGGAAACTACCAGAATAGTCCTCCACCGCAAGGAAATTACCAGAACAGTCCTCCACCGCAAGGAAATTACCAGAACAGTCCTCCACCGCAAGGAAATTACCAGAACAGTCCACAACAAGGGAACTTCCAAACATACCGCCCGCAGCAAGATGGTTATGCTCCACAGCAGAATTATGCGCAGGCTGGACAAGGTGGTAGAGGTTATGGGAGGAATGATTATGCAGACCGTTCAGGTTACAATGGACCGCCTGGTGGATACCAAAGTCCATCACCTCAGTACCAAGGACATGCAAATCAAGCTGGTCAAGGTCAAGGTTACTACAACCCACAAGAGCGCAGGAACTTCTCGCAAGGACAAGCAGGGGATTTTAGGCCTGGGGGTCCTTCAGCACCTGGAACTTATGGTCAACCATCGGCACCTGGAAATTATGGGCAACCACCTTCACCAACATATCATGGAGGTAACCAAGAGGGTCCTGGTGTGAATCCTGGTTATGGTGGAGAGAACAGACATGGGGCAGGACCTGCATCTGGAGGAGAAAAATGGCAAGGGGGTTCTGGTCAGTATCCTAGCCCAGGTGAAGGACGGCAAGGGAACTGGCAGGTATAAAGACATTTGGCCTATGATTTTTATCGGTGCAATTATTTTATTGAAATAGATCAATTTTATTAGAAATTTAGATTGCTTCTGTCCATAGATATGCAATATGCATCAATTAGCGTAATGCCTAGTCAAGCGGTTACTATCTTGCCTGTAATACTTGTCTAGTGATAGTGACCATGCGTTGGTCACATGTTTAGCTACAAAATTTCTGCCTATGAAATGAAACTTTAGACAAGTGAACTTATTTGTTTGTCTTCAATTCCCATCCCTGTCCTTTCTTACTCCTAAGGTAAAATTGTTAAAGTAGAGAAATCAACTCGCTGAGGTACTAATTAATAATTATAAGTGCAATCGTGCAGATCCTATTTCAATCATTACAAGGAAAACTAATATGAAAAATGACAGTATGTCTTAGACCATACACACATCAACCTAGGTTAAAACAAAATGTAAGGCCTAGGCTGCTTCCATTTTCTCTTTGGACCTTAATTCAGCAACAGCCCTTCCCTGGAGGAATATGCCTATGGCAGATTACGTTTCTATGTACGGTTTTGTTCTTGCTGTTGTGCATTGCTGATCATTGACTCTTCTTTCTTGTGCTGTTGTGCAGGGTAGGCAGTAAGGGCTTGATGTGAGTTTTCACGGAAGAACATGGCATTAGTTGCTCTACTTAAAATGAAGAAATTCCCACCTGTAAAATAAACAACTGCACTGCTTTACTATCACTCGTTGCTTGCATTCAAACTCCAGACTTATTATGGACATGCGTTATTACCAACAGTCTGAACGGATGCAGACTTGGTTTTTGTTTTTGAGCCATATGTTGACATTTTAAAAGCGTTGTGGAATCTGGAACGTTCTTTGTCTTTCATGGATGTTATGTGTGCCTATCTATCATTGAATTCGTGCTGTCTGCCTACAGTTGATGATTCCAGTAGTAGATTTTTTTTTATATTTCATATTACCCTCACAGGTGCACTGAGCGAACAAAAAATGTAACCTGGGGCTACTTTTTCTTTTTTAGTTTCAATGAATCCATTCATCATCATTGATATGCTGATCATTTCAGAGCAAGAATCGAAATCCCGGAACCGGTTGAAAAACCGCTCGGCGGCCGGTATTGGTTACCGGGAAAAAGCCGGATGTAATTCGGAAACTGAAATTTGAATTGTGGATTTTTAAAATCGGTAAACAGACTGGTTCCGCCTAAAACCATAAAAACTGGTTCAAAAAACTGGAAAATCCGGAACCACTTCCCTACCTGACCTCTTTGCCATCGCTGCTGCTGCAGCAAGAGGGCTGGCTAGCTGTTGCTGCAAAAGTAAGGTATGCAATGATGTGTACTAGGCTACTAGTTGCTGCAAAAGCAATGTAGGCTGTTGCTGCAAAAGTAGACCGGAAAAAGCAAGAGGGATGGCTAGTTGCTGCTACAAAAGTAGTGTACTAGCTGTTGTTGCAAGACATGTAATGTAGTGTACTAGGCTACTAGCTGCTGCTGCAAAAGCAATGTAGTATACTAGCAGAAGAGCATCCAATGTGCAAGAGTAAAAAGGGGAGAGCATCAAATACTGCAAATCGGGGAATTTCTGCTTTTTTTGTTCTATTGGTCACCGGCGGGATTTCCGGTTACCACCGGTTTTTTTATCCTTGTTTCAGAGTATTGCGAAAGGCCATAGAATTTGCAATACCATACAATGTTAACAAGGTTCTCAATATCTCTTGTGAAGAGAATGTTATAAAGTAAGATTCTCGCTCTTGACTAATTTGATGCTCATTGACATTCCCTACAGATTTGCCCTCTTTTTGAAGCGATACCGTTCAGATGCTTTAATCGATCTTAGCATTGGGCATCTCAATCCGTTCAGGCACAAGTTGCATGCAGGAGCACGATATTTCAGAAGATTTCGAGGCAAGTCAACGCTCAAGCTGTAGGGAATAAAATCCAGCTTTTAGTTTTATGGTGACTTGCAGATGCATTTTAAAGGCTGAATGTAGAATCTATCCCATTTGAATGGAATAATGTTGCCATAAATTAAGAACGGAAAAGAGCAACAAAATATATAGTCGAACTAGTTTGGATTAGATCCGTTATAGCCTTTTTATAAGAGAGATGTGGGGTTGTTGGGGGAGAGGATTTTGCTTCCTCCAAACCTTAGCTGCCACCTCCTCAAGGTTTTACTGTACGTGTTGGTGCTAGCATATTGATGTACGACGTTCCACCTCTGGATATGTGAATACTGTAGAAGTGCTGCTGCGCTGATCGAGGATGATCCGTGACCTACATAGGGAACGCGAGAGGCCACTGGAGGAGACGATCGGTGACCAATGATATTAGACAATCGACGGTCAATGATATTAGACAATCGACTACGACCACTGTATGTTGAACCAAACTGCTCCAACTCTTTTTCCACTACACTACATATTTAGTGGTGACGATCTATAATCTCTTACTTGCATGTCTTTTTGGTTTACGTAATATAATTTTGAATTGTATGCTAGTGTAGTCTACCCGTAACCTTTCGCAAAGCGTGATTTACGTCTCTAAATTTCAGTAATAATGTAAGTGAATCACTGTGAACTTGAGCAAACACTACTCAAAGTTTGACTCCCTAGCATATTCCCAAAGCTTGATACAACACAACCGTTCGACTCCCTATCTTGGCCTTTCCTACTTGAAGTTTTGCGGCACAAAGGTTTTGATCCAAGGTGATGCAACTGGATTTCCATCATCCTGTCGACGGCCAGCACAAGGGCACTTCTCAATGGCAACCCTGGTCGGCAGATTTGGCATGTGAAAGGTTTGAGGGCGGCCAAACCGCTCTTCCCCATGCTCTTCATCATCGCCATGGACACGCTGAACGATCTAGTCTCTAAGGCAGAGGACTGGGACTACTCGAGAGGGTGGGTGGTCTGAGAGGAATTCTACGTAGAGCATCTCCCTACGCCGATGATATGGTCCCCTTCCTTGAGCGGAAGAGGCATGATTTGAGGGCGGCCAAAGAAATCCTATGTTCGTTTTCGCCAATTCAGTGCCAAGAACCACCGTCGATTTCCGCCGTAAGTACCTCGGATTGCCTTTTTCAATCAAGAAACAAAGGAAGGTCGACCTACAGCCAGTGCTAGGCAAGGTGGCGCGTCGGTTGCCGGGCTGGAAGGCACCGCAGGGCTGCTTTCGCCGGGAGGGGGGCCGAGGAGGGGGGAGTATGGTTTGGATTTTGAAAGTGTATTCAGCGACAGATATGCTCCAGTATAGCAAAGTGGTCCAAGGAACCAAGGAAGAGAGCGGGCGATGGCAGCTAAATGTAGTAGATGAATCATGACAGGGGCCAACATGAGAAATTATATTTCATGCCACGGTAAAATCACGCGTACAGGAAAATTTGTCTAAATAAGAACACTAGGCCGGTTTGTCAACCACTGCACTGGCATACACGATCATCACAAAATAGGAGTCTTCTGGGGTCAGTTGGTTAGCACCACGGATAGTAGACTAGTCAATCCGGGTTCGAATTCTCCCTGCTTAGATACGTTGTGTGGGAGAATAAGTCATATCCCTCCACATCAGCATTTTTTTAATCACAAAATAGGTCTGGCATGAATAAGAAACACGAAAGGTAAATTTTTTGTCACATACCTTTAAGTAACGTCGTTAGGGAAGTGGTCTCAATGGCTGTGGTGAAATTCCCTGTGCCTCCCATGCCTAAGTTACAATGCATATGGTGTGACAAATCTTTGCTGTACATTGTCTGGAGAGAACTCCCTTGACATACATAGAGCAAGAAGTGTTGGAAGGAGCCGATGCAGACAAGTCGAATTAGATTGGATCGCTATAAATTGTTGAATGAAATTTAAGGATTGTGCTAAATTCTAGTACTGATTATTTTAGCTCGGTAAAAGTTTTAGCCTGAAGAGTAATTTCAGAGTCCCAATTGCAATTTGCAAGATAAATTTAGTAAGAATTTCTTGGGTATTATTAAGGTAATACCAATATCAGTCATAGGCAAGATATAGATCATGAGATCACTTCCAGTGTCACAGAAATTTAGTCTTGTTGCTCTCACACATCTAGCAAGACGTATTCAGACTGTGCTTATCCATGCAGGGCTGCTTGATATATACACGCCCAAATTTCCTAGATCTACTGTCTGATCAGAAGAGCTAGCACAAGGGGACAAGCAAGCCCGGCACCTTGGATTATGGAATACATGAGAAAGAGAAGTCAAATTAATTTATTAATGCGTAGTCGACAGATACAGGGCAGAACTATATGTCTGTATCTACTCCATGCAGTGGCGGACCCATGATTAGAATTTAGGTTGGGCAGAATGAAATAATACTATTATCTGATAACAAAGTAAGACATATATAATACACGTTGCAATCACTTTCAATAGAGCATATGACACTAAATGGATCTCAAAACTATAATCCGCATAATGTGAACATACAAAGACAGGACAAATGTAGAAAATGTACATCGTCAATGAAGTTTACAGAATAATTTACCACTAAAATATCAAATTATTGAATTACTAGTAACAACCTGTCAAAAGTAGATGGATGGTGAGTATTAAGATTAATTCATCATAAATCATAAAAAAAATATTGAACATAACAAACAGAAAACCATACCATTAAAGTACTAATTACGTCTAGGAGACTGAGGCAATTTCATTCCCCGAGATTTCATGGCTTGAAATTGTTTCTTAATTTTATCTTGATCAAGCCCTTTAAATATCTCCCGCTCAACGTAGCTCTTCAAATCTAGCAAATCAAGTAATCAACCAATTACAATCTAATTCACCATCAATTATACATCAGTGTGACAATGTCACCAATGTCACCATGATACTATCAAATTCACACAACATCATATTCATTCATCAATAATTATTTATACATTTATAAATTATAATCACTGTGAGTATCACACATGACACATCACAAATTCATAGTATTCACCATTCAGGTATTCACAATTTTATTCTTACCTTTTCTTTCGACTTAGGAGGAGCCATCTTGTATCTTGATTCCTATTTTCCACTCTCTGGCAATCTGGCATTCACAAATCACAATTCACAAGTGCGCAGCGTGCGCAGTGCGCCTCCTTCTGACTTGAAGTCTTAAACGACCATGCCCTCACCTCACGCCTCAGTTCCTCACGGCTCCTCCTCCCTCCCGTGCGCAGGTGCGCTCCTGCCTGGCTACCTTCTACTCCCTCCCCGGTTCCCCGGCGGTCGGCGCGACCTGGTGGAGCTCCTCCCGGCCCGTTGCCGCCTCCGGACCGGCCCGACGCCTCGCCTCGGCTCCGGCCGAGCTCCTCCCGCTCCCCGGTTCCCGCCACTGCTCGGCTCGCTCGCCGGCCGAGCTCCTCCCGCGCCGCCTCGCCCGCCGCGCTGAAGCGCCTCGCGCTCGCTCCTCCCGCTAGCTCGCTTGGTTCCCTTCCCCCCCGTCCCGGCGTCGTCCTCCCGCAGAGGCGTAGACGCACCATGCACCTGTCAGTGAGTGCCTTCACCCTGCCCATGCCGGCCTGCCGGAGTGCGGCGAGTGCCGCGGTGCCGCTGCCGCCTAGGGTTGGAGTCTTGCAGATTTGCAAATTGGGGATTTGGGTTTTGGGGGAACCGGCCAACCGGGGAAGAACAAGGAGATATAATGAGATGGAGATGAGCTTAGCTGGGCCGGGCGTGGGCCATTGGTCTTCTTTGGGCTGTGGCCACTGTGCCTCCCTCCTCCTCTGGACGCTGGGGTAATGGGGCTGATGGCGCTGGCGGCTGGCCTTTGTAGTCTGGTCGTCTGACGGGAAGAAGCAAGGGCACTCCGGCGCCCGGGAGGGAGGGGGTGTCGCCGGCGCGGTGACCTCGGGTGGCCGCCCAGTCTTGCCCGATTGCTGGGCCGCCGACTCCATGAACATGCCCCACAAATTTACCATCAAATCGGTACGTAGACAGCACTTAGTTGAAATTTGTTTTCCTAATTGAAAACAGTTCATGGCCATTATGCAACAGAAATAAAAACAACTGAAATACACAGTAAGAGCATTAAACATGCACACCATGCAATTCTTTGATCACCAAATCCCATTTACTAGATTACTGCTGGTACTACAATTAACGTTTGACAAAACTATTGAGGCCGGTGACCTACTTGATCACTACACCATACCAACTGTCAGACACGATTGTCAATCATGTCTTATGAATAGAACACAACAGATGCTTTTGTTTTCACTAGTACAACAGGGCAGTAGGACATATATGCTAGCTGACGTGTCTTCTTGCCAGAATCTACTAAGGTCCCATTTGGAACACCGGAATTTTTTCCAATTCTGGTGGGAATTTAAATGTTTCCTGCAAAATTCATGTATTCCAAACAGTGCCTAAATCTGCCTAAATCTGTTGTCACCTGGAAAAATTAAGCACAAAACCACAGCTTAGTTGACAGGGAAGCATTTTGCAAGACCGTCTGAATGGCGAACATACAAAACTGAAGGTATATGAATTTGCTCGTTTGCTAATGTATACCATTCCGTTTGCACATTAGAAAGTAAGTTTGAGATCAATATGAGATAGTTTTAGTATTCCCAAGCATACGTTGCGGACAAGAATGAGGTGTGCTGCTCCTCATATGTAGAGGTATGGTGAAACAGGAAATTGGTGTGCATAACTGTGCTTTCCATGGATGCGATATGTGATATGCAATGCATGTTCTGAGGCTAATTCTTGCTTGATGGCTAAAATGATACTATTGCATGATGAAATAGCAAAAATACCCCTATCTCCCCTGCATGCACGCGAATTAGCAAAAAAAAAAAGCATCAGTTCCGCGCTCACATGTCACAGCAAAGGGCCTACCACGCCCTGGGCGTGTTGTAGTCCATGTGGCGGCCTCCCGTTTGGCAGTAGTAGGCGTACCATGCCCCCATTACCTGGATCCTCTCTGCCACGCTCCCACCGTGCAGCAGATGGCCTGTCACATGCCCACCAAGCGGCAGGTGGCGTGGGCAGCAAGGTTGTTAAAATCACAACTCTAGTCGTAGAATCGTATGATTCTACGATCCTACAACACCAATCCGATCCAAATCACACCTTGAGTCGCACCTAGTAGAATCATGGTAGAATCGTGCTATTAGTCGTAGAATCGTGTAGGATCACACATCACCTCAAATTATAAACTATTTAGATGTTTGGTTGTGTCCTATCCCCCAATTCAAGTTTTATGATAAGTACTAAGTAATTAGTAGGTTAGACATTAATATTTTGAGGTTTGGAATAATAAAAATATTTTAATTAATTTACTTTTTATGTAAAATGTTAAGGTAACAACAAGGTTGTTAAAATCAATATTTTAGTTGTAGCTCTTAATGACATGGAATCTAAACTACGATTTAGACATTTATTAATCAAATTAGATGTCAAATGACCAAATAAACACTCATATCACTCTTGGAATACACGAAACGTTGAAAAATGTATTTTTGATAGAATCAGGTAGAATGTTAGATTCTACGATTCGATCCTAAAATACGATCCTACCGTAATGTCCCCATCCTATTCAGAATTACGATTCTGACATCCTTGGTGGGTAGGCGTCGTGCTCTCCCATTGTGACTCCTCCACTGCCTCGCTGGCATGTACTTCATGAAAGGTCATAGGGGAGCATGTGTTCCCAATATAAATAATTTGACGAAGAGGGAGAAAAAATGTGAGGAAATTGTACAATGTTTGGTTTTCGCACTTTTCTTTTCAAATTCTTTCAAAATATTGTATAGTTGCATTTGCAGATGTTGCCAAATTATGCAGCAAGGGGAAGTGAAGATCTATGTGCGAGCTTGATATTCTTCTGATGCAAAATTGGACTTCACCTCAAAGTTTGATTTTGAAAAGATTTGAAAATTGAGCTTTTTGTGAGTTCTAGACACACTTGAGCTTTTCGAGTGGATTTTGGAACTTTGCTTCATGTGGCTAGCTCCATTCACTCTTTATCACCATGGTCATGTTCAGAACTTTGTCTTTCCTTGGATCAATGAATGATTTTACATTGGTTTTCATTATGGACAACTTAATTTAATTTTTTAATTTTGAGCATTTTTGTGGAGTGGTCAATTTTCTTATTAAGGGGGAGATTGTAAACCCATTGTAATGTTACCATGGATGTGATCAAGGATAAACAAAAACAGGTGGTAACCGGTCATACTGGCTCAGACTGGTAAAAAAATATCAATCCAAAAAAGTTCTAAATTTAAAATTTGAGTTTTAAATTTAAATTTTAAATATCAGACTGGTAACTGGCTGAAAACCGACCAAATTCAAATTTTAAGTTTAAATTTTGTTTGATGAAATTTGACCAGTTTAAACCCAGAATCATGCAGGGGGGACCTACCCTTCGGGCTAGCTTGGCAAACGCCGAGCTCCTCTCGTGTGGACACCCTCCCCCAAACCCCAGCGACCAGCGACGACCCGTCCCCTCGCCCAACAGCCCAAGGCAAGCACCCAGCCCAGCACATTAAGGCATCAAGGCATCAAGGGCAGAGGGCGAATGGGCGTTGGAGCTCCTTCCTGGCTTCCTCCAGTCCTCCTCCCAGCTCCTGGCTAAGGCGACGGCGCAACGCTAGCCAGGACGCAGAGGCGCGCGGCGACGGGCGAGGGCGAGGCCGCGAGGGAGTGCACGTGGCAGCAGTCGGTGGGCGAGGGCGCGCGCGCGCAGGTGGGCACCGGGCGAGCGAGGGTGCGCGGCGGGTGGCGACGGCGCCGCAGTGGTAGCCAGCAAGGTCCAAGGGCCAAGAGGGTAAGCCGGCAAGGGGCGATGGTGCGTGGCACGCGCGGCTGCAACCGCCAGGGCACCATGCGGCAGCCCGAGCCCGGCCAGCCGGCAAGGCGGCAAGGCCCGAAGGCCGCAAGGTGCCAGGGCACGCGGGGGCGCAGTGGTTCGCTCTGGCCTCCGGCTCTGACTTCCTGTAGAGTCCAGTCGTCTACTCGTCTAGACTCCAGAGTCCAGATTGATTGAACTTGAACATTGTGTGATCTGTGGTGCTATGAGTATTTGTGTTCAACTGTGAGTTGAAGTGTTCAACTGTGAGTAATGAGTTCATGTTCAATTGTTCAACTAATCAAGTGTTTTTTTTGAAGTGTTGAACATTGTGTGATGCAGTGATTCATTGATTGATTGATTCAGTGATTGTGTGGATTTGTGTCAAGTCAAGATGAGCAAGCAAGATAGCAATAAGATGGGGGAAAAGCTCCAATAGTAAGTAACTAGGTGATAAGTCTTTACTCTTTACCATTCACATGTAATCAAATGTAGTATTGAAATGTGTTGTCTATTTGATTTGGTAGAAATGGATTTGAAGAGGTATTTTAGCAAAGTTTCGAGCACAAGTACTAGGGAAAGCGGAACACCAGCCGCACAAGTACAATCTCAATAATTGGACCAACTCCAAGACTCTACACAAGAACAAGAGGCTGCACTCCTGCACAACCACAACCACAAGAATAAGAGGCTACACAACCACAGCCACAAGAACAAGAGATTGCACAACCACGACAACCGCAACAAGTGGATGAAGATATTAAGGAATTTAACCCGGATCACATCATTCCTGATCCGGGACTTCGCATACCAATTAAGGATTTTCATCCCGATATTAGAGATCAAGTAAGGAGGGTTTTTTTATTGAAGGGCCCTACTCAACCTATTGGCCATAATTATCCTCGCAAAACATATGGAAAGAACCTTAGGGGCTTTGGTGAATCATGGTTTAAGAAGTACGATTGGTTGGAATATGGTGTGGAGAAATATGCGGCATATTGTTTCTATTGCTTTCTTTTTAAGCAACAACCTTTACATGCACAATTTGGTCATGATGTTTTCACCAAAATATGATATAACAATCGGAAAAATCAATACAAATCATATGGCGATCATGTTGGTGGGGTTAGTAGTGTTCATTTTGAAGATGATGTTGAAAGTGTTTCGCATTACAAATGATTTATCTCTTGTCTTGCAAAAGAAGGATCAAAATATTGTCCAGCCATGTCATTGTTGGTTGATGTGAAAGCACGTTTGATTAACTTAAGAATAGGCGGTTGGGAGCCATTATTTGCAGAAGTCAAAATATTTTGTGATGCGAATAATATTCTAGCACCAAATATGGATGAAGCAATACCAAGATGGGGCCGATGAAGGCGGGATGGGATCACAGTAACTCAAGACCATTATTATCATGTTGATACTTTCTTTGCAGCTACTGATGCTATTACCACAGAAATGGATCATCGCTTCAATGAAGTATCTTTGGAGTTACTTGTATGCTTTTCTTGTTTTGATCCAAGAGATTCTTTCTTTAAGTTCGATATGGATAAGATTGCTCGACTTACGGAGATATATGATAATGATTTCTCCATTGCTGATCGTGCGACTATAAGGGATCAACTTGAAACATTCATTCTTCATGTGCGAAGAATTGATGATTTTATTGTTTATCATGATCTTGGAAGTCTGGTCATGAAGATAGTTGAAACTGAAAGGCATATTGTATTTTCATTAGTCTATCGCCTCGTTGAGTTAGCATTGCTGCTACCGGTGAAAGATCTAGACCCGCCATTATGTGGTAATGGAGTTTTGGTGATTAATGATAAATCTAATTAGGAGACTAACACTTTTATTGATATACATATTGTGTAGTCTTATTTGGATATAAAGGTGAAAATCATGAAGGCATGCAAGTGATTAAGTGATTAATGACAAATGCACTTGTGAGACTAACACTCCTATTGTTATATCAAGTTTAGTCTCGACTTGGATATAAAAGCAAAAATCCAAACAGTATGTTTTCATAAATGACAATCTATTTGTGAGACTAACAATTCTATTGATTATCTATTGCTTAGTCTCGTTTGGATATAAAGATGAAAATACAAGAGGTATGCATTCTACTTCTTCTTATTATATCTTGTTGCATTCTCGGATCCAAAATATAGGTTAAACTCCACCAAAAGGTTAACTTGGATATGTGCATATGTTTCCATTACACATTTGTGTATGCACACATTTAGGGGGAGTTCATTCTATATTTTGTGGTTTCATTAGTATTGATCCATATTCTCTTTCCACATATATTAAGGATCTTTACTTTGAAATATATCCTTGAATATATTTAACTTGTGTAGTTAATATATTCATATGAGTATATACAACTTGTGTAGTTTGTATACACTCATATTTAGTATATACAACTTGTGTAGTTCGTATATACTTGTAGTATATATAACTTGTGTAGTTTATATATACTCATGACCTTGTTGTTTCAAAGAGTATTGATCTTTGTGATCTACTTTGAAACATAACTCTTGAGTATATATATAACTTCGTGTTTATATATACTCATACCAATTATATTCAATTATTTGCAAATTGTGTTGTGGGACTAATGTGTGTGCTAAGATGTTTTCAAGGCTTAGTCCCGGAGTTTGAATGATGACATGAAAAGGAAATGCAAAGGTGATAAAAGATTGACATGACTTAAGACAAAGGAGTCATGCATTGCATTTCGAAAAGCTTCTGGAAATGCGGTAGTACCGGCGTTGTATGCACGGTAGTACCGCACCGCTGATGTACCGATTTCCGTGCGGTATGAAAATTCCAGTAGCATTGCTTTTTGGACTTGGTTTGCTCTGAGGTGGAGCGGTAGTACCGGAGTTCATGTGGCGGAACTACCGCGTAGCGGTATGACCGCAAATATGTTGGCGGTATGTAAATTCGAGAAGGTATTTTTCGTATTTCTCGAGCCTCCGAAATCGGTAGTACCAAGATCGAGAAACGGTATTACGGAGAGCGGTATTACGGATGCTAGTTAGCGGTAATACCGCACCTTCAGTAATGGCTTGTTCAAAAGCATTTATGCAGATATATCTTGTTAATTAATGTTAATGACATTGTGGGACTAACATTTTCCATGAGTTGGATAAATAGGTTATGTTCGTGGTGATGAAGACTTTGGATGACATCATGAGTTGATTGTCATCAAGTCAAGGTTCAAGAAGATGATGCATCATGTGTTGATGCATATCAAGATCTCGAAGAAGAGATGATCATGAGTTGATCATCAAGTCAAGAGAAGACTCATCATGTGTTGAGTGAGGATGCATCATGGGTTGATGCATATCAAGACGATGACCCGGACTTGAAGTGAAGATGTGCGTCATCAAGCTTCAAGAAGATGGTCAAGGCAAAGGTATGACTAGCTAGGGCTAAGGATGTGTTCCTAGTCTTTTATCGGTCTTGGTGTTTGGTTGGAAGACCGGATTGCTAGTATAGGTTGCCGCACTATTAAGAGGGTCTTGTCTAGTAGCTTGAGTTAGTCATGTGTTGATAGCTCATTGTGTTTGCTCTAGCTCAACTTAACATGTTGCCTATATTTGCGAATGTGTTTTGCAAATAGTTGAGGCTCATGGATAATCCTTGTAGCATGTGACTATACTTTGCAAATGTGTTTTGCAAACGGTTGAAGTCCATGTACCTACTCCTTGTAGCATGATCTAAGTTTGCAAATATGTTTTGCAAATTGTTGGGATTCATGTATTTTCCTTGGCATGGTCTAAGATTGCTTGTTGCTAACTCTTTGGACTTAGACCATGGTAGTGGCTCTTTGAAGTTGTGCTTTTTGATTTGATAAAATGTGTTTGAGATCAAATCAAATAGGTGGGTTGAGTAGCCCACTGAATAAGCTTTCAATAGAGTCCAAGATCACTCAATTCCGACATCGGAGTCAAAAGTTATGACCTTTTTACCGAGTGTCGTCTGTGCTGAAAATTGGGCTGCGGTAGTACCGCAGAACGGTAGTACCGCCCTTGTGAGTGCGGACGACCGCAAAAGGTCAGAACGGCTAGTTTTTGGCTGTTTCGTCTCCAAACGGCTAGTTTTTGGTTTGAGGGCTATAAATACCCCCTTGGTCGGTTGAGAGGCAACCTTTAGCATCCCATTGAGTTCCTTTGAGCTAAGAGCAAGCCCTCTACTCCCATTTGTGCATGTGTTGCACTTAGTGAGGTTTGAGAGGCAAATCCTATTGCATGTGTTGCATTAGGTGGTGGATTTAGTATCCACGAGAGCTTTGACACTTGATTGGTTCAAGTGAAAGTTGAAGACTTGTTACTCTTGGTGTTTGCCGACACCTAGACGGCGTGGAGGCGTCGTGGTCCGGTGATCTTCTCAAGTGAAGCTTGTGAGAAGGCCCAGTGTTTGTGAGTGGCTTGGTGTTCGCCATCTTCGGAGTGGAGTAAGAGCAACCCTAGTGGAGCGAGGTGGTTGGTACCTCGGAGGAAGGCTTAATACGTGGAGCCGGCCCAATTGGTTTGGGTTTCCCTCAACGTGGATTAGGGGAGACCGGCAAGTCTCGAGGACCACGGTAAAACATCATTGTGTCCCGTGTCTTCTTGTGATTAGCTTTCATATGCTTTACATTGTGCAATTTATATACCTTGTATTAAATTGCTTATTCATTGTGTATGATTGCAATAGTATCATTTACATTGCTTAAATTGAATTGCTTACAAGTCAATGCTTGATTGATTATTATCAATAGACTTGTATTGTTGATGCACTTAGTTGAACCTAGTTGATTTAGGCTTTAATTGTGCAAAACCGTATTTGTATTAGCTTCCGCATTAGAAATCGGTTTTAGAGCATAGAAGTTTTTAAAACGCCTATTCACCCCCCCTCTAGTCGGCCTCCTCGATCTTACAAGTGGTATCAGAGCTTGGTCTCTCATTTATTAGACTTAACCGTCTAGAGAGTAAAGGATGGCTTCTAGTGATATTATGCACCTAGGTGAAGCACCACAATTTAATGGTACAAATTATGCACATTGGAAAATCCGCATGTCATGTTATTTTAAGGCTATGGGCCTAAATATATGGCGGATTGTAGATGTAGGCTTTTCTCCTCCATTGGATAGTCTTGATCCAACAATTGTGGAAGAGAAATGCTTACATCTCGACGCTCAAGCAATTAACGCCTTATTTAGTGCTTTGAGTGTAGATGTGTTTGATGCCATATGCGATCACAAGAACATTCATGAGATGTGGACCCATCTTCAAGAATATTATGAAAGGTCCACTTCCACAAGTAATGATCGCATAGAAGAATGGACGTCGGAAAAGAATGCTCAATCTCAAACTCCACGATAATGAGTCCACAAGCACCTCCACAAATAAGGATGACATACAAGAATGGATGTCGGGAGAAGAATGCTCAACTTCTAGCTCCGACAATGATCAAACATCAACTCCATCAACATCGTCTCATTGCTTTATGGCTAAAGGTAAAAATGAGGTAAATAATTATGAGCCTTCATATGATGAATTGATGGAGATGCTAGAAGAATTAAATGAATATTTAGGAATGGAGAAATCTAAATTCAAAGTTTTGAAGAAAGAACATGTCTTACTTCAAAATAATTATGATGTTCTAAAAGATGAACATGAAAAGCTTCTCCTAAATGAATTTACTAGCTCCAAGGTGGATATAGGTGTAACATGTAATTTAATAGATGATTTGTCATGCATAGCTCCTAATTCTTGCAATTCATCTAAAATTGATATATCTACTTCATGCGATGATTTAATTGATATGCCTTGTAGCATTTGTGAAAATGCTTCTATTTCCTCTATGTCTTGTGAGACTAACCTTGTAGAGGAAAACAAAAAGCTCAAGGCCCAAGTCGCAAATTTGAAAAATGACTTGGATAGAAGCCACAAAGGGAAAGCCACTCTTGATGAAATATTGAACAAACAAAGATGTTTGCAAGACAAGAGTGGAATTGGCTTCACTCCCATGAAGAAAAGGGAGAATAGCAAGATGAGACACAATTAAAGACACAACAAGAACACCAAGTGCTTTGATTGTCATAAAAAGGGTCACCTCTCCACCAAATGCCCTAACAAGGAAGATTATAAGAGAGGACTTGGCTACATCGCCAAGAAGAAGGTGAAGAGCATCCCAAAGCAAAAAGGGAAGATATACACAAATATCAAATGCTTTGGATGTTATGAGAAGGGACACATCGCCTCGGTATGTCCAAATCAAAAGGATGTCAAGCCAAGACATTCAATAAAGAGGCAAGACGGCAATGAGCAAGAAAAGAAGATATCAAGGGGAAGCAAAAGCCCTACTTGCTACAATTGCCGGGAGAAAGGACATTTTAGTAAGGAATGTTCTAAATGTATCTCTCCTAAGCCTATTATTTATAATAATGATTATTTGCTTAGGAAGGATAGAAATGACAATGTGTTTGCTAGGAATGTTAGTTTACATAAAACTAATGCTAGGGCCATTTGGGTGCCCAAATCTATTGTGACTAACGTTCATGGACCCAACCAAGTTTTGGGTACCAAAAATGCGCTTAAATGATTAATAGGTACTTGGAGAGGCATTGGAGGCTTGGCTTTTCATGAAGAGGTGTATTCCACCATATGTCAAAATTGGAGCCAAGTTTGAGGATTATCAACTCATATCATGAGCCAATGCTATCTCGGTAACAAGTATTTACATTGAAGTATCTAGACCCTTTACCTTGTGTAGGTTGCATTTCCTGAAAATCTTATAAAAGGGTTGTTCTTGCTCTTGCGCTTAATCTTGAGTATTCAAATCTTGAGCAAGATGGTAGTGGCACATTAAGGGAGAGTGCTAAGTCATTTACATGTATATCACATCCCTAAGTGTGCCTAAATTAATTAAGTGCTAGTAATGTTTTTCAAAATTAAGCCATTAAGCCAAAAGTCAAAAATTTGAAATTATAAGTATATCCTTTGAAAAATTAGTTGCAAAATATATACAAAAGCATTTCAAAGGTTTACCAAACGTTTTGGCTTAAGAAAAAGCCATTTAAAGTGAAAATGAATTTCAAGCCAAAAGTATAGATCATAGAATCTTGTTTTTGACACAAACTAGATTTTTGTGTAAAATCTATTATAAAAGGAATTTGATCTTCATCTCAAAAGGAAAATCCTAGAGTTGGTTATTCTAAACACTTTTCGTATTCAAATGATTTCCAAAAGACCAACTCATCAAAAGTTATTTGATTTTGAAACTCGTCCAAAATACTAGTTTGACCTAAGTGGTCACTTTCTAGCACTTAAGTGAGTCTAGTCATTTGAGCCTAAATTACTCACATGAATAAGTCCATAATGGTATTTATGACTCATACATGCAATTGGATGTTTAAAATTCATCTTTTGCTCAATTTGGCTCTTGTTGAGAAATTTCCTGAAAAACTGATTTTAATTGCAAAATCAAAAGACTAATTCATAAAAAAAAAACTAATTTCTTGAATATTAATTAGTCCCCTTAGTGCATAATGATCCTTAAAATATTTATTAAGTTCAAAACTAGGGATCATTTGCATAAGCTTCAATTCTCTCCAAAATTCCCTGATCAATCCTTGAAATCCCAGGAAAATCGGAACTACCGGCGGTCTAACCACGGTACTACCGCTGTGCGGTACTACCGGTCCTTGACCTACGGTACTACCGATTATCCTGACAAAACAACCAATCTCAATTCTTTCAATTCTAAATCTATTGTGGTTGTTTCCCAAAGTTAATTTGATCTGTGGTATCCTTGCTAGCTACTCTCAAATACTTTTTGACTCTATATGCCATTTTGATCTCATTATGATATATTTATCATTCAAATGGTATTCTTTCAAGTGGTAGCTCCTATTGATCTTCTTTGACCTCGGCATGAGAATCATATGTGTTTGATTCAAGTGGTATCCTTGTTTTTACAAGTGGTACTATTTTAAGTGATATCATCTTGACCTTACAAGTGGTATTCTCAATTGATATCATCGTACTCCTTCACGTTGTATCTTTTAAGTGGTATCTCTTGTTCTCATTCACAAGTGGTATCTAACTCTTTCCATGCCGATCAATTCTTTGCTTACCAAGCTCTCCCCGATACCTAATCACTTCTTATCCATGTGGTCTCTCCGATACCTCAAAATTCTTGATATTGTTTTTCAAGAGGTATCTTATCCAAGTGGTTTCTCTGATACCCGATATCTTTTCAAGTCTTATCTCTTCAAGAGATATATCTCAATTGTATCAAGTGGTATCATTTTCTCTCAAAGTGGTTTTCTCTCTCTATCTCTTCTCTCTATGCTTTCATTGAAGATCTTAAAAAGAGAAGTTCAAGCACCTTCAGATTGCAAGACCTGTCGACGCGTGTTTTCCACAAGTGGTATCAACATATGGATTTACAAGTTTTATCTACAAGTGGCATCGTCGACTCGTAGTATCCAAGTAAAGCTTAAAGAATATCTTTCAACAAGTGGTATCTACAAGAAATCTCTACAAGTGGTATCTACTAGAATTGTTCAAGGATTACCTTACAAGTGGATACACATAAAGAAAATGAGGGAGAATGCTTTTGTGTGTCAAAAGCTAAGAAGGAGATATTTGGACAAAGAATGTTTTTGTGTGTCAAAAGCAAAGATAAGTGGACGAAAAAATCCTTTGTGTGTCAAAGGAGTAGAACCTTTGTGTAAGGGGGAGTTTTCCTAAAATATTTTGAAAAAGTTTTATTGAAAACCTTTTAGTTTTAAAAATTGGTATACTAATATATAGGAAAACTAATTTGAAAAGACTCCCTTATGGTTTCGCTTTATTTTAGATCTTTTGATGTTTAATTGCCAATAAAGGGAAATTGATTTGGAGTTCATTTGGTGTTTATGCCAAAAGGAGAAAGTTGATTTGGATCAATTCATTTGGATTCTCTCTTGTGAGTTCACCCTATCTTATGTTTAGTCCAAAAGTGAAAGAATGCTTTTGGAGAACATAAAAGGAAAAAGTTTAGAGAGAATGTTCTCACCTTATATCTTGCATAGATCATAAAAGGGGAGAATGTTTCGATGATCAAAATAATGAATTCTATTGCCTAGCTCATAAGTTTTACAAAGACTCTCATTTGCTTTAAGATTTGTTTTGGATTTTTGGTGTTTAATGCCAAAAGGGGGAGAATTTGTATGAGCTACATTTGGATGTTCTTATTTGATATCTCTTGTGATGCCTTAAGTGGGAGAATTCTTTCTCCAACTTTATACATGCATAGAGTCATATACATGCATATAGTCAAATATGTTTTCTTTCTTATCATATGTTGACTTATATCCAAATGTTGCTATTAATGATGGATTTGTCATCAATCACCAAAAAGGGGGAGATTGAAAGATCTAGACCCGCCATTATGTGGTAATGGAGTTTTGGTGATTAATGATAAATCTAATTAGGAGACTAACACTTTTATTGATATACATATTGTGTAGTCTTATTTGGATATAAAGGTGAAAATCATGAAGGCATGCAAGTGATTAAGTGATTAATGACAAATGCACTTGTGAGACTAACACTCCTATTGTTATATCAAGTTTAGTCTCAGCTTGGATATAAAAGCAAAAATCCAAACAGGTATGTTTTCATAAATGACAATCTATTTGTGAGACTAACAATTCTATTGATTATCTATTGCTTAGTCTCGTTTGGATATAAAGATGAAAATACAAGAGGTATGCATTCTACTTCTTCTTATTATATCTTGTTGCATTCTCGGATCCAAAATATAGGTTAAACTCACCAAAAGGTTAACTTGGATATGTGCATATGTTTCCATTACACATTTGTGTATGCACACATTTAGGGGGAGTTCATTCTATATTTTGTGGTTTCATTAGTATTGATCCATATTCTCTTTCCACATATATTAAGGATCTTTACTTTGAAATATATCCTTGAATATATTTAACTTGTGTAGTTAATATATTCATATGAGTATATACAACTTGTGTAGTTTGTATACACTCATATTTAGTATATACAACTTGTGTAGTTCGTATATACTTGTAGTATATATAACTTGTGTAGTTTATATATACTCATGACCTTGTTGTTTCAGTAGTATTGATCTTTGTGATCTACTTTGAAACATAACTCTTGAGTATATATATAACTTCGTGTTTATATATACTCATACCAATTATATTCAATTATTTGCAAATTGTGTTGTGGGACTAATGTGTGTGCTAAGATGTTTTCAAGGCTTAGTCCCGAGTTTGAATGATGACATGAAAAGGAAATGCAAAGGTGATAAAAGATTGACATGACTCAAGACAAAGGAGTCATGCATTGCATTTCGAAAAGCTTCTGGAAATGCGGTAGTACCGGCGTTGTATGCGGTGGTAGTACCGCACCGCCGATGTACCGATTTCCGTGCGGTATGAAAATTCCAGAGCATTGCTTTTGGACTTGGTTTGCTCGAGGTGGAGCGGTAGTACCGGAGTTCATGTGGCGGAACTATGCAGAGCTGTATGACCGCAAATATGTTGGCGGTATGTAAATTCGAGAAGGTATTTTTCGTATTTCTCGAGCCTCGAAATCGGTAGTACCGCATTCGAGAAACGGTATTACGAGAGCGGTATTACGGATGCTAGTTGGCGGTAATACCGCACCTTCAGTAATGGCTTGTTCAAAAGCATTTATGCAGATATATCTTGTTAATTAATGTTAATGACATTGTGGGACTAACATTTTCCATGAGTTGGATAAATAGGTTATGTTCCAGGGTGATGAAGACTTTGGATGACATCATGAGTTGATTGTCATCAAGTCAAGGTTCAAGAAGATGATGCATCATGTGTTGATGCATATCAAGATCTCGAAGAAGAGATGATCATGAGTTGATCATCAAGTCAAGAGAAGACTCATCATGTGTTGAGTGAGGATGCATCATGGGTTGATGCATATCAAGACGATGACCCGGACTTGAAGTGAAGATGTGCGTCATCAAGCTTCAAGAAGATGGTCAAGGCAAAGGTATGACTAGCTAGGGCTAAGGATGTGTTCCTAGTCTTTTATCGGTCTTGGTGTTTGGTTGGAAGACCGGATTGCTAGTATAGGTTGCCGTACTATTAAGAGGGGTCTTGTCTAGTAGCTTGAGTTAGTCATGTGTTGATAGCTCATTGTGTTTGCTCTAGCTCAACTTAACATGTTGCCTATATTTGCGAATGTGTTTTGCAAATAGTTGAGGCTCATGGATAATCCTTGTAGCATGTGACTATACTTTGCAAATGTGTTTTGCAAACGGTTGAAGTCCATGTACCTACTCCTTGTAGCATGATCTAAGTTTGCAAATATGTTTTGCAAATTGTTGGGATTCATGTATTTTCCCTTGGCATGGTCTAAGATTGCTTGTTGCTAACTCTTTGGACTTAGACCATGGTAGTGGCTCTTTGAAGTTGTGCTTTTTGATTTGATAAAATGTGTTTGAGATCAAATCAAATAGGTGGGTTGAGTAGCCCACTGAATAAGCTTTCAATAGAGTCCAAGATCACTCAATTCCGACATCGGAGTCAAAAGTTATGACCTTTTTACCGAGTGTCGTCTGTGCTGAAAATTGGGCTGCGGTAGTACCGCAGAACGGTAGTACCGCCCCTTGTGAGTGCGGTACGACCGCAAAAGGCTGTAACGGCTAGTTTTTGGCTGTTTCGTCTCCAAACGGCTAGTTTTTGGTTTGGGGGCTATAAATACCCCCTTGGCCGGTTGAGAGGCAACCTTTGGCATCCCATTGAGTTCCTTTGAGCTAAGAGCAAGCCCTCTACTCCCATTTGTGCATGTGTTGCACTTATTGAGGTTTGAGAGGCAAATCCTATTGCATGTGTTGCATTAGGTGGTGGATTTAGTATCCACGAGAGCTTTGACACTTGATTGGTTCAAGTGAAAGTTGAAGACTTGTTACTCTTGGTGTTTGCCGACACCTAGACGGCGTGGAGGCGTCGTGGTCCGGTGATCTTCTCAAGTGAAGCTTGTGAGAAGGCCCGGTGTTTGTGAGTGGCTTGGTGCTCGCCATCTCCGGAGTGGAGTAAGAGCAACCCTAGTGGAGCGAGGTGGTTGGTACCTCGGAGGAAGGCTTAATACGTGGAGCCGGCCCAATTGGTTTGGGTTTCCCTCAACGTGGATTAGGGGAGACCGGCAAGTCTCCGAGCACCACGGTAAAACATCATTGTGTCCCGTGTCTTCTTGTGATTAGCTTTCATATGCTTTACATTGTGCAATTTATATACCTTGTATTAAATTGCTTATTCATTGTGTATGATTGCAATAGTATCATTTACATTGCTTAAATTGAATTGCTTACAAGTCAATGCTTGATTGATTATTATCAATAGACTTGTATTCTTGATGCACTTAGTTGAACCTAGTTGATTTAGGCTTTAATTGTGCAAAACCGTATTTGTATTAGCTTCCGCATTAGAAATCGGTTTTAGAGCATAGAAGTTTTTAAAACGCCTATTCACCCCCCCCCCCTAGTCGGCCTCCTCGATCTTACAACCGGTAGCAACAACATTGGTTGAAAGAGTCTTCTCGGCTATGAATATTATCAAAACCGATTTGTGCAATAAGATATTCGATGATTGGCTAAATGACCTGATGGTATGCTACATCGAGCGAGAGATATTCAAAGGACTTGATCGTGATATAATTAAGAAACGGTTTCAAGACATGAAATCTCAGAGAATGAAATTGTCTCGTTCTCCTAATCGTAATTAGTGATTTAGCGGTATGTCTTTTGGCTTCTCTTTTTTCTGCATCTTTTATAATTTATGATCAACTAATCGTGACACTACTAATCCATTTATTTTTGACAGGTTGCTTCTTCTATGTATTATCTTTGTTCAAATTATTATGTTCGATAACTTGGTGGCAAGTTCTTAATTAAGTTTAATTAATGAGGTATTTCTCGATGTCCTACGTTTATCTTCGCTTGTTGATACCATTTAGTGTCATATGCTCGTATTGGTGCGATTGCAATATAATTTGCATTGCATATGTGTTACTTTGATTTTGGGTAATACGCTTCGCCATACCTAAAAATAAATCCTGGGTCCACCACAGCTGTACCGGAGGGGGTCCTATATTTTTCCCGTTTCTGGTTTTTGAATCCTTGGATGTGATGAGTGATTTGATGCTTTGGAAAGGATGAAAATATTTGAATTAATTAGGAGTTAATTTAAAATTAATCGTGTTTTTGGATTTGCTAAGAAAAGGTGTCGCGGATGGTCTGGGTGGCAACTAGACAATTGAAGACTATGGTCATCTGCAGGACATGTTAATTGACATCAATCATGATGATCCTTGAAATACTATCGCCATTACTTCCATGGTATCCAGCCTCCCAGAACTCTGAAATGGATATTAGGGAAAGTAAATGTATTATGAAGTTAAAGGTATTTTCTTGGCTGCTTCTATGTGATCGCTTAAACACCAAAGACATGCTTCAGAGAAGACAATTTGTTATCCAAGGCAGGCACGATTGTGTGCTCTGTCAACAGGCTGCACATGAGACGCTCCTGCACCTCTTCTTTGATTGCCCGTTTAGTGTGAGATGTCGGTAATACCTAAGGATTTCTTGGGGCACATCGTTGGAGTTTCATCTGATGCTCCAGAATGGCCGGCTGGCTTTTTTCATGGAAGTTTTCATAATTGCGTCATGGCACATATGGAAGCAGCGCAATGGGAAAGTTTTTTATCGAGCTGATCCAAGTTTTAATGCCTGAAAAATGCATTTCAAGCAAGATCTAACTCTGCATGTGCATAGAGTGAAGGAGATCATGAAACAATCTATCTTTGACTGGCTACACTCTTAGATAGTTTTTGCCCTTGGGCATGTACATTCTTTCCCTTTTTCTGTACATAAACTTCTTTTTAAAATTTTATAAAATTTACTGTCGGGTCTCCCCTACAGTTTCCATTAAAAAAAAACAGACAATTGTAGAGCCTAGGAATCTTTGTACAAGGTGGACAGTTTGTGTCCAATCCGCTCTAACGCTGCCAAGTAAATCACCTGGTTTGACAATTTGTAAACCCATGTGCGAGTTCCACTCGTTGTGGTGACGAGTAATCGACACCTTGGTTTGAGAGAAAATGGAATTTGAAGTTCGTTTTTAGTTAAGCTTGAAAAGAGTTGAACCCTTTAGGTCTCTATTCATCCCCAACCGGAACATTGGGACAGACCATTTCTCATGTGTTTTTGGGGGGTTGATCAGATTGTATAGGGCCGAACGTCCGCCCCAAACCGGACAATTGGGCTGACCATTATCTAGAGAAGTTGCAATATGAAGCAAATGCAAGGTAGGAATGTCCTGTCGAGGGGAGGACCGTCCTACCAAGGGTTGGATAGTCTTATCGCTTAGTTGATGCTGTTGGATTGGATTTTTTTTTTGTGTTCTGTCGATTTTATGACCTAGGTGTTGGTGTATACATGTGGTTTACTCCTTGTTAAGGCTATCGACTATGTATTTGTGTTGTTCTTGTGCTCGTTGATGGTTGCTAGGGTTTGTCGGACCCGAATTTGCATCCAGATCCTATGTGTATACTGAGTTAGTCCTATCATCAGTAGCTAGCTCACATGATACAATATCGATGAATATTATATCTATACATGCGAATAAAAAGGTAATAAATAAGTGTAAATAGGCTACATGGTCAAAGTCTTACATCATAGGCCGGGAAAGCCAACTATAGATGAAGTTTTGCAGCGAAAATGATAAATAACCGTGGTAACCCTCGAATATGCCCACAAGGCAATCAATTGGGGTAAGCGACCTAGTACTTGGCATCATCTTCAACTCCCGATGGGTAGAGGGTAACTGTTCACCAGTTGGTATCTTCGGACATTGAATCCACATATATGAGCAACTATACGTACAAAAGCACTAAGTAAGTGCTTACACCAAATGCAATTACATAGATGCTTGGCTTGCCAAAGGAGGGGTCATGTTAGGACCCAGATTTACCATCTTGAACCCTCTGTGTATACCAGCACTAGTCCCTGGATCAGTAGCTAGTGTACTTAATTACATCATTGAATATCAAACACATATCTCGCAAACGTAAAGCTATTACATAATATTAAGTAGTACGTAAATAGGTCGTACGGTTACTTGACTTACACAGGGGCCATTCAGGCCAAATAACTTAAAATATCGGCAGCGGAAGCGGAATCAATAACACAATAGGTGGGACCCTCAGGATCTAAACACAGACAATCGATTGGAATTGCAACATAGTTCTTGACCCCTTCGGTCGGTTTTTGGTCTTGTGGAACACAATTAAGAGACCATAGAGCCTTCTTCTTTTTCACTTTACTGGATGATAGTAATTGAGCAACAGTGAGTACGAAGGTACTCAGCAAGCCACCATATGCAATGCTGATCATAGGAAGGTTTGGGGTTCTTTTGTTTGCCAAAAGCTATCTTTCAAATAGACTAAGTAAAAATCATGTGGCCGCCTAACATTTTGACTAAACCAGTTATATGAAATTGAGTAGTATTGTATAATACTAGTGAAAGATCCATCCACCTACTAGAGGAGAATGGTTCCGAAGGTTCCATCCACCCACAAGTTGGAAATGGTTCCCTCTATCTTATGCTATATCATTTCTAGGGTTACCTCCACTCGACATTTCCAGGGTTACCCCCACCCGACATTTTCAGGGCTACCTCCACCCAACAGTTTTGTCCCACCCACAAATGGTTTTTTTATAAAACCAAGACTAATCAAGCAAGTTCCCACGCATCGCCCATAACAGTAGGTACGGCTGTCTAGATAGTTTTCACTCTACAGAGATTGTACAACTTTACCCATAAGACACGATTATCTTGTAATGTTAACACACTACCGTAGGCGTGAGACTGAAAAATTATCACAAGACCTTTACAATACACCATCCCAACGCAGTTACTCCCGCTAAGGTTTCAACCGCCGAGGATTTCCTCCACCCGAGCAGAGGCCCCCTCTTGTGCCGTAAGGAAAAAGGTCTACCTCCAACACAGTTTTCGTATTCCATCGGATCGCGTAACCAACGCTGAGACAATGTAAATTAGTTGGCCAGGTCGACACCATTATAGACTTGTGATTGCATTATTAGTGCCCGGGAGGTCGTCACAAGATTCGGTTCTTAATTGACTAGGACGGACTATCACAATACCAACTCTCTTTGTCCGTGCGCACTCACCCCACTTACCATCCGTCCAAGTCTAAAATAGTGTTTAAGTTTTTGTTTCATTACTTTTTTGAAATATTCTCTAAGTCTAAAACTCTCTTGAGTGTTTTCCCCCATATTTTGCAGATAAATCATTACTTTGTATTGCTCAGGGAATTGTATCTATTTTTGTGAAACTCATGTGTTTCAAACGAGTGGCGGACAAGATCAAGGAGGAATGATAGCAGTGGTGGTTAGATAATCTTTGTTTAGGGAGTTAAGTCCGTTTCAGTTTTAGAGAGGAGAGTCTGTTTCCGAGTCTGTTTCTCAGGTAGAAGCCGAGTAGGAGTCCATGTCTAAATGTGCGTGAGTAAAAAAAGCCAAGGCCGGCTGCATTGTAATAGTGAGTCAAAGATTGAGAAGAATAAAGCAATAGAAAAGCTGCTTTGTGCAGCACCAAAAGCTTTGTAATTTTCTCCAGTACGTGATGTTTTTCCAGCCATAGCGAGTGCGTGTGAGTTTCTTCGGTCAACAGTGGTGGCCTGGTGGGCAGTGGCATCAATAGAATCTTTGGGTTCCAAGTGAGTAGGTAGCATGTAGATTTATGTATGTAATTCCTTCAGAAGGAACTGAGCCTAGCTTAGTTGGTAGGAAGGTGTGGATGTACACCTTCACTACTCAGGTTTAAATCCTCTTCGAGACGAATTTAGATGCCTATTATGACTGTGTGTATTCTTAGTTGGTGCAGAGGCTGGGAGTTATATTTCCATTTCTAAAAAAAAATATAATTCTTTCAGACGGATGGGATTGGGCCTGAGAGACCAGTGCGTATGTAATCAAAACTTCTTATATTTAAGTTTTTTCTAAAAAATATTTTCGATGATGTGTAAAGCTTTGCGCACGGGTTCTCATGAAAAAATACTGGAATTACGTGGAAATGGTTTGATTCTGAGAAAATTCTCGCGTTCCAAGTAACATCTAACATAGATTATGTGAACGGTGAACCAAACGTCAGGCTCTTGCGGCATACTTCTTTTCTAGGATTTTTTATACAGTGATAGTGCACCAAAAAATTCTCCCCATATTCATGCCATGGAGATCATGATAAGTACCAAAACTTTTTCCCCATTTTGGCAGTTTTCCACGGATGAAGTGATCACATGACCAGGCTCCGTATAGCGGAAAAGGAACTTGTGTATAAAATGAGCTTGTAATCTGCAACGCATAAGCATTAGGTGTGCGCAACAAGCTTACAAATATACTTAGGATCAGTAATTTGGTTTACAGATACTTTGGTGTAACTCAAAGTGTGTGATCAGGTCAGAATGACATATTTGTCTTCCCCTTTTTCATAACCTTGGTCCGTGGTAATATCAGAGCCATACAGAGAGCTATTTAAGGATCAATTTCCAATAGCATTCTGTATGTATAGAGGTGCTATCGCCCATAACGGTGTAAGGTCTCTGATTTAAACTGTCCAGATGTGCAACTATCCGGAACATTCGATAGAGGAATATAGGATAACTAGTTGTCTAGGGCCCTATCTTACAGAAGGGGATGTAGCTCAAATGGTAGAGCGCTCGCTTTGCATGCGAGAGGCACGGGGTTCGATCCCCCGCATCTCCATTTCAATTTTGTATCCTCTTTTCTTTTGGCCCTGTCTCCGGTCTTCCCGTTTTGATTGTTATTTATTTTTTCTTATTGCCAACCACAGAGTTGGATTTTATTTTTTTTCGATTACAAGAAGATGCACATGTCACCACGCACGCCACATATACACATACAGAGGCTAAAGATATATCCATGATTTTATAAAATCCCTACTAGTTGGTGAAGCGATAACTCCATAACTCCACAACCTTACCAAAAGATGGTTCCTAACGGAGCCGTTCCATGTCTGTTTATACTTTGGAAAAAGTCCGGTTTACTCCTCGAACTATCAGAAAAGTCTGGTTTACCCTTTAAACTACAAAATCGGTTATTTAACCCTCTAAATTTGTGAAAACCGGCCAAAAAACCCCTCGGACAGATTTGCTAGGGTGATTTTGCACGCGTGGCAGCGGTTTTGCTGACGTGGCACATATTTTGCCATGTGGACGTCCACGTCACCCTCTTCACTCCACGTCTCCCACTTTCTCTTCTCTTCTTCCTTCCCCAACTCCATTTCCTCTTCTCTCCTCTGCGCCCGACCTGGTCTTCCCCTATGCCCCGGCGGCACCCTCGGCTCCCTGCGCCGTGCCTCCTCTCGGCTCGCCAGCCTCTGGCTCCCCGGCGCTACGCCGCCCTGGCTCAACAGTGGCCTCGCGCCTTTGGCCGTGTGCGCCCGTGGCCCAGCCCCATGGCGCCGCTACCACCGTCGCCCCTGCACCCTTGCTCCCTCCGGTTCCCCCGCGGCATCGCCCTCTCCTCCGGTTCCTACATTGCGCCTGTCACCACCTGCGCCGCCTCTGGCTCCTCCCCTCGCACCCGGTGTCGCTTCCTCCCCTGGCACCACCACCGATGCCGCCAAGCTCGTCTCCCGCTGCATGCTCAACCACGCCCGCGCCTCCTCGACACCATGCCGTCGTTCTCCATGCGGTGAGCACCAGTGGGTAATGGGGATCACAGGGGTGGCTTTGGTGGGGCTTGGGGCGGCTGTGGTGGCTTGGCGGCGGCGGCAGTGAAGGAAGAGGCGGGGAGGAGTGGTGCCGACGAGCCTCGGTGGGAGTTGGGTCGGGGAAAAAGGTGGGCGGTGGCGAGGTGATGCTTGAGCCAGGAGGGGGAGGGAAGGGGAGGAAGGGAGGCGGCAAATTTACTGGTTTGCTCATCGGGGAAGAAAAGGGTGAAGAATCTAGACCCGCCATTATGTGGTAATAGAGTTTTGGTTATTAATGACAAATGCTTTGTGAGACTAACACTCTTATTGATATACCTATTGTTTAGTCTCAAATGGATAAAAAGGTAAAAATCAAATGAGGTATGCTTTCCAAATGACAAATCTTTTAAGAGACTAACTCCTCTCTATTGCTATCTCATGTTTAGTCTCAGTTGGATTTAAAGATCAAAGAAGTATGCATTCGACATCATTTTATTACATCTTGTTGCATTCCTCGGATCCAAAATATAGGTTGAACTTCAATGAAAAGTTAACTTGAATATGTGCATATGTCTTTATTACACATTTGTGTATGCACACATTTAGGGGGAGTTCATTCTATATTTTGTGGTTTCATTAGTATTGATCCATATTCTTTTGTCCACATATATTTAGGATATTTACTTTGAAACATATCCTTGAATATATTTAACTTATGTAGTTAATATATTCATATGAGTATATGTAACTTGTGTAAGTCTATATATACTCATATCCTTGAATATATACAACTTGTGTAGTTCGTATATATTCATATGGGCATATAAGGCTTGCGTAGTTCATATATGCTCATGTATCTTTTGAGTATACATAACTTTTGTAGTTTATATATACTCATACCAATTACATTTAATTATCTGTAATTGTGTTTGTTGTCATCAATTACCGAAGAGGGAAAGATTGTGGTATCTTGTCCCACCATTATTGGTTAATGGTATGTTGTAGTAATTAATGACAATCACCTTGTGGAACTAATATTTTTCTATGAGTTGGTGAAATAGGCTATGTTCCGTGTGATTGAAGACTTCGGATGACGTCATGAGTTTATCGTCATCAAGTCAAGTTTATGAAGAAAAAGACTATCGTCATGTGTTGATGATATCAAGAGAAGAATATCATCATGGGTTGATGATATTGAAGTGAAGAGTTTGGAGTAAAGGATACATCATAAGTTGATGCATGTCAAGACCTGAGATGAAAGATGTCATCATATGTTGATGGGCATTAAGTCTATAACCAAGTCTCAAGCGAGGATGTGCGTCATCAAGCTTCAAGTGGTTGCGCAAGGCAAAGGTATGACTAGCTAGGGCTAAGGATTTGTTCCTAGTCTTCTACTGGTCTCGGTGTTTGGTTGGAGACCGGATTGCTAAAATAGGTTGTCGTACTATTAAGAGGGGTCTTTATTAGTAACTTGAGTTAGTCATGTGTTGATAGCTCATTGTGTTTACTCTAGCTCAACTTAACATGTTGCCTATATTTACGAATGCGTTTTGCAAATAGTTGTGGCTCATGGTTACTCCTTGTAGCATATGACTTTTGTTTGCGAATGTGTTTTGCAAACGGGTTAAGTCCATGTACCTTATTCCTTGTGGCATGATTCTAAAAGTCGGCAAAATGTGTTTTTGTGACTTGTTGAGAATCTATCATTCATCCCTTGTGTACATGTTGCATCAATTGGCAAATGGGTTTTGCAAATTGAGTTGAAGCAAATGTGCAAAGTTTGTTCTCAGTCTTGGTGACTGTTGGCGGTCTGACCGCTCTTGTCGTGATCGACCGTGTTTTGCGGTCCGACCGCGGCTTGTGCGCGGTCTGACCGGCCTCGCGGTTAAACATCGCGGTCAGATTTTTCCAGAGAGCGACTTTTCTGGTTATCGGCCGAGCGGTCTGACCGACGTGTTACGGGCGGTCTGACCGACCTGCGGTAGTACCGACCGTTAGAAACGGTACTACCGGAGTGCGGTAGTACCGAAAATTGTATGGCGGTACGTGTTTTCCAGAAGAGATGTTTTCTGGTTTGCTCGGTTGCTCGCTTGAGCTGATGCGACCGCCCCCTCGCGGTCGATCGGTGTGGAGCGGCCGACCGCCATTGGTTGGCGGTCAGACCGATTGTGAGTCCAACGGCTAGTTTTATAGCCGTTAGTGCTTGGGCGGTCCAACCGGCCATTAGTTGGCGGTCAGACCGGTTTTGTCCAGATTCTCTGGAATCTTCTCCCAACGGCTAGTTTTTATGTGTGGGCTATAAATACCCACCTTGGCTGTGTGAGGGAGAGTTGCTGGTGCCCCATTGAGCTCCTTTGAGCTAAGAGCAAGCCCTCTACTCCTATTTGTGCATGTGTTGCACTTGTTGAGGTTTGAGAGGTAAATCCTATTGCATGTGTTGCATTAGGTGGTGGATTTAGTATCCACGAGAACTTTGACACTTGATTGGTTCAAGTGAAAGTTGGAGACTTGTTACTCTTGGTGTTTGCCGACACCTAGACGACGTGGAGGCGTCGTGCGTCGGTGATCTTCTCAAGTGAAGCTTGTGAGAAGACCCGAGCGTTTGTGAGTGGCTTGGTGCTCGCCATCTCCGGAGTGGAGTAAGAGCAACCCTAGTGGAGCGAGGTGGTTGATACCTCGGAGGAAGGCTCAATTCGTGGAGTCGGCCCAATTGGTTTGGGTTTCCCTCAACGTGGATTAGGGGAGACCGGCAAGTCTCCGAGCACCACGGTAAAACATCGTCGTGTCATATTGTGGTTTTCATTCTTGAGCATTACCTTATTGCAATTTAAATTCATATAATTAAGTTGCTCATTTATTGTGTATGAATGATTGCCAAGCTATGTGCTATTTACATTTCCTAAATTGAATTGCTTACTAGTCATGCTTGAGTGATTATTATCATTAGACTTGTATTGTTGGTGCACTTAGTTGAGACTAGTGGATTTAGGTCTTAATTGTGCAAAACCGTATTTATATTATCTTCCGCATTAGAAATCGATTTTAGCACATAAAAGTTTTAAAACGCCTATTCACCCCTCCTCTAGTCGGCCTACTCGATCTTACAAAGGGGGCGACGGCGGGAGCTCGAAATCCGGCCGACTCCGATGATGGATGGGCAAGGGGAGGTGTTGAAGGTGAAGGTGAGGAAGAATGCCAGGGAGCGGAGGCCAAGCAAGGCCCAGGGAGCGGCGGTGCACGGGGGGTGAGCCCGAGCCGGCCGCATGCGGCCATGACGCGGGGAGGAGCTGAGGGGCGCAGCCAAGAGGGGACGACAGCGGGGCCAAGGGGGCGGCGGCGGGCCAGGCGAGTGACGGCGGCAAAACTAGGAGCCGGTCGGCGGTGGAAGGGGGGAGCCGAGGAGCAAAGCTCTTGTGCTCAAGAGGGAGTTAATGGAGGGCTCTGAGAGAAAAAGGGAGAGATGGAGAAGAAAAGGGACACATACATGCTAACTGGGAGAGAGAGAAGAAGAGAGAGGGTGACGTGGACGTCAACATGGCAAAATATGTGTCATGTCAGCAAAATCGCTTCCATGCGTGCAAAACCACCCTAGCAAACCTGCCTGAGGGGTTTTTTGGCCGGTTTTTGTAAATTTAGGAGGTTAAATAATCGGTTTTGTAGTTCAACTTTTTTGATAGTTCGAGGGACTAAACCGAACTTTTTCCTCATACTTTTACGTATGGCATTTACCTATGGCGAGCTCGGGCGGCCGACCGAGCTCCTCCGCGCGAGACCCCTTCCCGCACGATGGCGGGCAGCGGCGAGGCGCGGCGAGGAGCGCAGCGCGGGCGGCGGCGGAGGCCCCGGCGTCGGAGAGGCGGCACGCGCAGCAGGATGGGCCAGACGCTGCGCCTCGTCCACCCGCCTGTCCTCTGGGTGGTCGTCGAGGCCGGCAAGCCCACCCCCGAGGCTACCACGGCGCTCCGCCGCACCGCCATCATGCACCGCTACGTCGGCTGCTGCGAAAAGCTCACTGCCACCAACGCCTCCTCCTCCGTTGACTACCGCCAGCATCAGATGAATGCCGCCCTAGAGATGGTAGAGAACCACCGACTCGACGGCATCATCTACTTCGCCGACGAGGAGGGCATCTACTCCCTACAGCTCTTCGACCGCCTCCGCCAAATCAGGTACTAATCAACCACCTGCTCAATTCTCGCATTCAGATTTAGTGCTATGCGTGCGAAAGGTGCGATCTTTGCTGACCTTTGCAATTGTTCTTGTCTTAAGATCCGAATTTGGTTCAGCGAGTTTGGTATCTAGTTATACAAGGAAAGGATCCATGTTTTTTCTAGCATGTAGACCGAATGGACTTAAAGATTGAAACTTTATACAAGGCATTGAAATATTGTCGAGTGGACAATGGGCTCAAAATTCTTACCATTCGCCTTGTTGCGGATTCAGAACTCAGTAGCATCAATAAATTTGCTTTCTGGGTTCTCATGGGTAATTCAATACTGATAATTGATTCACCATTTAAGAAAGTTCTTTCCTGGAACAGCAGCTACCTACTAGTCTGGCAAGCAAACATTCAGCTGGGTGCATTGAATCCTTATTATGTTTTGTGTTGCAGGAGAAAGTTGGATACTGCATAGAAATCAAGTTGCTAACTTATTTCTGCTGTGCAAACTCTGCCTTGATTATGAGGTTCGGCACATGGCCTGTTCCAGTGATATCTGAAAGCAGAAATGGCATGGTGCTGGAAGGCCCTGTATGTAAACAGAACCAAGTTGTGGGATGGCATACAAGTGAGGATGGCAACAAGCTCCGGAGATTTCATGTTGCTATGTCGGGTTTTGCATTCAACAGAACGATGCTCTGGGATCCCAAACTGAGGTCCCATTTGGCCTGGAATTCAATCCAGCATCTGGACGTGGTGAAAGAGGGTTTCCAAGTAAGTAAATTGTTTCTTTTTGAATCTCCTGAGTTACATAGCATGTTCTTCATTATCTTCATTCTCTAGACTAGCACTACATTCTTATACATGTTGTAAAGAATCTTCATAGTTAATTGACGACCTGAGGGAGATGATCACCCACCTTGTTCCTGCTCTCTCTCCTTTCTGTCAATTGTCAATTTGTTGTACTGTCAATCTGTCATTGTGAGAAGGAAATGTGTTCATCACAGTGTTCATTGTTCAACTATTCGTGTTGGCGAATTGGAAAGACCGGCGGGGGCTTGTCAAGTCAAGTGTCAATCAAGGCCGTTGGGCGCAGGGTGCGCAGTGAGCCGGCAAGGCAAAGCAACCAGAGGTCTTTGATTAACGTTTGCGACTCACCCTACCTAAAATTTTGTCTTAATCCACCCCTGGTATGGTGTGAAGCGAGGAAGTCGTTTCTCATACTAGGAACCAACGCAAGCAATTTCCACTACCCCATTAGCAACGAGCCAAGAAAAACAAGTCAAATGTGCGGCTGAGCCATTTGCGTGCAAAGTTAACTGATGCAAGCGTCTCTGTGGCACAGAGAAATGACCCTTTTTGCCGGTCGATAACCAGCTAGAAAAATCTACAGTTCCAACTTTTCTGCGGCTAAGGGAGCTGCTTTGCTTTCTGCCATGGAGGTTCTGCTCCGTACGTCCACAGGTAAATCTGTGATGCAAACAACGTTTGGATTAACTTCAACAAATATTAAGCACATACGTAATGATCTTTTCATCTACTCTGCCTCAAACCGAAACGCATTAACATTTGCACAAGGCCAAGGTGTAAAGCTCCATTGATTCACCATACCAAACATATATAGGATTGATCAGCAGAAATTTCTTTCCCCGAATGTTCTTCTATGTCAACATGCTTCGGAATGTTTTCTTTTTTCTCTGTTTGGAGCACCTTTAGTGTGGTGCTTGGTACCGGTGACAAGGTCACCTGACATGTTTGGCACCGGTACTGTACGCTGGATCGAAGAGGCACCAAGCAAATTTTGCTAGCAACGGTACTAGGCTTGGTACCGGTTCCAAGCGAAATAAAAAATTTATGTTTTAGAGTGAGAGGAGAGAGAGGGTGTTCCCACTTTGAAGAAAGAAGATGCGCTAAACATGGGAGGATTGATATCGGGGATTAGGATTTCTGTAGGAGGATTCGATAAAGATGATCTACAGTTTATGACATTAGGAATAATCTCTACCAATTGATTAAAAATCAAAGGGCGATGTCAATAGCTACAGTATTTTTTTCTGCTGCACATATTTTATTGATGTTACAGTGCCCTGCATATAGTGTTATTCGCACCCTCGTGACAAACTGTTCACACATCTACGGTAAAACTGAGGATATACTGGTATGCAACCAGCTGCAGTATGGCGCAGTGAGGCCGTACCTGAACCTTTCTTACTCAGTCGCGACGTGCTCCCAAGCTGGTAGGTGGGGCCCACCTCATCGGCTCCCCACCCCAACTCGCGTCGCATGCACACCCCAAACCCAAACTCCCTCCATAACCTCAAGCGTTCCCCGGCAGGCCGGCACTGCACACTGACACGCTCTCCTTTGTCCTCCTCATCGGCTCCTCCTCATGGCAGCATCCACGGCTTCTCAACCCTTCACGCCTTTCCTGCATGGCCACAAAGCGAGCAGTCGGCGCCGCGCGAGGGTCACCGTCGTCGCGGCGAGCGCACCGGACGCCGAACCGACCCCGGCGGCATCGACGGCAGGGCAGGGGAGGAAGAAAACGGTCGACACGAGGATACACTGGTCTGACCCGGACGAAGGGTGGATAGGAGGGAAGGCCAAGAAGAAGGAAGACGGCGGCGGCGGCGGCAGGAACGAGCCGTTGGGTGGGAGGTTCGCCGACCTCATCAGCAACCCGTCCGAGTCGCACTACCAGTTGAGTTTAATTTCCAATGCATGACTTCATTTTCCTTCCATCCTAATTCCTAACTGAATTTTTAGACGTGTCTGTCTGCTTTACTGCCTCAAGCAGGTAGAACAGAATGCAAATGGAAACAAAAATTCTCCATACTTTTGCTTATGCATCTCTCTGAATCATAGCTGAGATTCACTATTTGCTGTCCTCCTGTTGGATTTTATTAATGGAAATGAAGTCAGCTCAATATATATGTTCCTATTGGGCATAGGCCACTAAACTGCAAAATTAGCAGCTAAGCATAGAACACGACCTACCTTACCTTCTTGTACGCCAGGTTCTTGGGAGTAGAACCTGATGCGGACATCGAGGAGATCAAGGCGGCGTACCGGCGGCTGTCCAAGGAGTACCACCCGGACACGACGACGCTGCCGCTCAAGTCGGCGTCGGAGAAGTTCATCCGGCTGCGGGAGGTGTACAACGTGCTGAGCAAGGAGGAGAGCCGGCTGTTCTACGACTGGACGCTGGCGCAGGAGGCCGAGAGCCGCCGCCTGCAGCAGCTCAGGTCCCAGCTCGATGACCCCTACGAGCTCGACCTCCAGAACTACCAGTCCGTGCCGGACATGGTCGACCGCCTCGGCGGCAAGAACATGGCGCTCAGCGACCAGGCCATGACCGCCCTCACCATCGACATCGGCATCATCATCTTCTGCGTCTTCTGCATCATCTACGTCATCGTCTTCAAGGAGCAGTACTGACGGCAATAGCATGTGTGAAGAGCAAGCATGCACAACAGCACGAGTGTACCATATACAGACAGAATGGTGTAGTATAGGTAAGGTAATAACTGATGATAAGATGTCTTTTCAGATGTTATTTATACAGTGTATCATGTAATACGAAATACAAGCTAGGAATCCCTGATAGGTATTGTCTCAGCAATCCTATACTTTTGTCCACAACTTGATTGTTGCATGCAGTGTCTATGAAGTTCTTGAATTTATTAGAACAGCAAGTATGAATCTAAAAAGGGCGAAGTGTCAAACAGGACAACCGGGTCATGCTGTACCCTCTACTTATCTCTCTCGTTAAAAGTGAAAGAAATCAAAAAGAGGAAGTAATCCCATGGATATACTTGAAACTGTTGCGTGGGATGTGGGGTGTCTCATCTTTACGAATCCTCACACTCGATGATCTTGACAACAGAAGAATCACCAATCTTTTCGAAAATTATCACCCTATCGAAAGGCTTCACTATGCCGACTGACCGACCATAGTTCAGAGCAAGTTTTATCCCGTACTCTTCCTTGGTGAGCCCACCGGTTTCGGCCTGTGACAGAGTTCAAAGATATTAAGAGTCAGCTTGGATTTTAAAAAAGTTCCATACTGTAATTAGAGGGTTCAACAAAACTCTCATTAAGTCATTCTCTACAACTTCAAACAAAATTTGTATCCTGAGCCACCGTAAGTTTAACATTGCAAATATATATATATATAGGAAAATGGTATAGTACTCCTGAGAGTACGTATATATATGAAGGCGCCTCTGATATTGGCAAGTAAGAACTGGAGATACCTCAGTACTCCCCATCAAAGGGTAGACACCTCTTACAGCAAAACATTGCCTCGCCTGAAAGTAAATCAACAGTTGTCAAAAATAAGTTTACAGATCCTGCTTCACGGTGAACAAAAGAATAAAAATCATGAAACTCAAATGGATCTGACAGATATGCATGTTACTTACCTGCGTTGTGCCATAAGAACGCCACTTTGATGGATCAGAGCCATCACGTGGGAACACAACTGCTAAAACTGGCATTGGGGGCCTGTACTTAGCAATTAACCTGCAGACAGAGGATGCATAATGTGAATTAATAGCATTTGCATGATGGGAACTTGTCTAGTGAAGTGCAGATCTTGCAGTAGTATAGATCACCTAGCAGCATTCCCTGAGAAAGTGAACACAACAATTGCAGCAGCTTTTACTTTCATTGCAGAACGAACCTACATGTAATTATGTAAACAATGGTTGGTCAATAATATTGTAGACAAGAATAATTGTATATGTTCATAATGATTTAACAGTATTTACCGCTGATGATGCCACAGATTCTTCATGGGGCATTGGTTCACCTACATGCCTCACTATTTTCTTGAAGTGAAGTGACTGGTTATACACAATCTCAGCCTAGAAGAATGATTTATCATTGATCAGCCAAGCGAATCAGATAGCACTATTACAATTTATTCTTAAAACAGGTAGAAACATACTTCTGCACATATTCTGCCCACAGTACTCACTGCGTCCACAGGATACAGCCCTCGAAGTGTCTCCGCACCAAGCAAAATACCATCAGTTCCTGCAATTTGAGCAACATAGGAAATAAGTAACAAATTAGTCAAGTGGTTGGAATACAGCACAGGTTTACAGACCATCTAGGACAGCATTTGCAACATCAGTCGCCTCTGCACGTGTAGGACGTAGATTGTCAATCATGCTGTCCACAACTCTAGTGATGATCACAGGTTTGCCGGCCAGGTTGCATTTCTGAATAGATGTTTTTTGGGACATGAACACCTGAAGAGTCGAAACTGACAGGTTATGGAATGAAGAAAGAAAGACATGCAGTCATGACATATGTGCACTGATATTTTCAGAAGTATCTGCAGCCTAGCAGAGCTAAATGAGTCACTTTTAACTGCAAATTGATAAGCATATAACGGGTGCTTTCAGAAGTATCTGCAGCCTATCAGGGCTAAATGAATCACTTTTAACTGTAAACTGACAAGCATATAAATGGCAAACATTTGCACCGTAACAACGAAGATATTCTTGTCACCATGTTGCTGTATTTATTAACTATTATCGTGTCCAGGCGAAAAGGCACCATGAATAGAAATGAATATACATATATCTGTAGGGGTAACGGTGTGAAACTGTGGATTTTGGAAAAGATTAAAATTTACCCTTTCTGGTGGGAGGTCAATTCCCAGGTCTCCTCGGGAGATAATGATACCATCCGCCTCTTGGAGAATTTCATCAAAATGTTCCAAACCCTAGAAAGAAATGCACAATGCAATTAATCATAATATAGCAGTGAAACAAACAGGCAACAATATATTCATAAAAGCATGATAATTACCTCGGTATTTTCAACCTTAGCGTATATCTGTGTGTCTTGAAGGTCATGAGACTGTAAAAAGGCTCTAAGCTGCACACCACAAATATCTAAGGATCAGCAGTGTCCCCACAACTATCATTAACTACTTTCCTCAGCTGCTACAGATCAAGAGTGCAAACAGCCTATCATCGTACATAGAATATGTGGCCTCAAATAACAGGAGAAACAGTGACACTATGTCGATGAAATAACATGCAAAGATGCAACAATGAAACAGATCAATAACAACATATTCTTTATGTAAAATTATGCTTCTTCATCAGCTTGTATCATTCGTATAACCACTGTTGTTTGGCAATATATGCCCCTTATAATTAACTGAGATATTGGTCCATGCCATGGATTATCTTCAAACTTCAAACTGTAGGTACATAGTATACAGATGCTCTGTCATGGGCATGGTCCCAGGGGAGCCAGGAAGGAGGCTGTGTTATGGGAAGAAATTACCGTTCATGTGTAATGTTTATGCGTGCGAACAGTGCCCGAGTGGATTAGAGTAGATTAGTTGTTTCCTTTATATTAGAAATAGTTAGATGCATATCTTCATATTATCAATGATTAGATCATATCTTCATATTTAGAAAGTATAGATATTAGTTGATTGGATATATGCCCCAGTCCATGGTCCTCCTTTTCTTCTAAGACCCCTTCTCCTTCAGCCGAGCCGTGTCAGCCCTTCTCTGTATGATATTTACCCCGATAAACTAACGTTCATAACATTTGGTATCAGAGCCAACACTATGACTTCTGCTTCCAAGGATTTTAAGGCAAGGGTCACCTTCAACAAGATGAACGGCAATCTTGCCACATTGTTAGGGGACAATGAACCTTGGGAGAGACTATATTTCTTCTTGCTTGCTTATGAATAGTGCGGCTCCTCTCTTTATATAGATGAGATTAGCCCATAACAATATGGAAATTATCATATCTAATGCAACTAATCAACTAAGGATAATATAATATCTGTACTTTCTAAATATGAAGATATGCATCTAATCATTCCTAATATGAAGATATGCATCTAACTATTCCTAATATAAAGAAAACAACTAATCTAATCTAATCTAATCCGTTTGGGCACTGTTCACACACATGAACAGTACACACGAACAATAATTTTTTCCCATAACAGCCTCCTTGTATAGCCGTAGCTCCCCCTGGGCCCATGCCCATGACACTTCGTCCCTCTCGGACAAGCAGCTCATCCTTGAGCTACAGGCTGACGGCCATGCTTGCAACCCGAGGTGTCCCCATGTCGTCGAGAGATCATGGCGCCAGCGGAACATCGCATGGAAGATGGTCCACGATGCTCTGATATATAGCAGTGAGGACTATGGTCCCTTGGCGTGTCTTGACGTTACAGGAGACATCGGCGGCATGGACAAGCTGCGCGGGGCAACATCGGCGGCATGGTGGAAAAAACGTGACGTCGTCGTGGTCCGGACATCCGCCATGCCCCACACCTACAAAGGGAAGGCACGGCGTCGGCCGAGCGTGTGAAGACAGTCGTTGGACAGCAGCCTTCTTCCTCAGTGAGGGCACCGTTTGTGCAACCACGGGCAGCGAAGTTGATGATGGGTAAGTCGTCAGCAAAATCCGAGACTCCTCCAGCGGTGTAGAGTGCACAACAACAGCTGCCCGTGCCTTCTTCTTCCCCTCCTTTTCCATCAGCTTGGCCACCATAGCCATGATATCCACCAATGTGGCCTTTATATTGGCAAAATTGGCGTTCATCTTGTTGAAAGTGGCCCTCATTGCCTCGAAATCCTCAGCAGCAGAAGCCATGGTGTTGGCTATAATACCAAATGTCATGAACCGTACAGAGGAGGGCCAGCACAGCTCGGCTAAAGAAGGGGTCTTAGGAGAAAGGAGGGACCATGGATTTGGATGATGAGCCTTAGGAGAGACTAGATTATTTCTTCTTGCTTGCTTATGAATGGCGCGGTTCCTCTCTTTATAAAGATGAGGTCAGCCCCTAACAATATGGAAACTATCATATCTAATGCAACCAATCAACTAAGGATAAAATAATATCTATACTTTCTAAATATGAAGATATGCATCTAATCATTTCTAATATGAAGATATACATCTAACTATTCCCAGTATAAAGGAAACAACTAATCCAATCTGTTTGGGCACTGTTCACGCATATGAATAGTACTGTGAACAGTAATTTATACACGTAACAGCCTCCTTGCATGGCCATAGCTCCCCCTGGGTCCATATGCCCATGACATGGTCCTTCATTAAACCCAACTGATTCAATTGGCTGACAATTTGCATCAAAATGCCTCTTGCAATTTGATTTTTGAGAGTGGAAACAACAGCACAAAAAAGCCTCCTAAATAAAGTGCTAAAAGGAACGATAAAAGGAAATCAAGAAGCAGGTGGGTGATCAACTAAATGTTTAATTCAGGTGCAAGAGTTGCACAGTCAGAAAAGAAAACTCACCTCCCTGACATCCTCAGCAGAGCGGGTATGGGAAAGTGATATAATGTCAACACTATTATGCAACCCCCAAGTTGAAATAACCTATTGAAAGGAAACTGTAGTTAGGACGATTTTGCAAAGAAATGAATTAATATAATAGCATCAATATGAAATTATGCATCAAGTATGTCTATTCAAATGCAACTTGGGAAAAAGGGCACAGTAATCTTGACCCTTGTTTTACTTGTTTTGGACTTAGACATGGTCTCCAGTACACACCTTTGACTCTTGTTCTAATTATATGTTAGCCAAAATTATTAGAAATATAATGACATGAAGTACTTTGATGGTAAATCTTCTAATATCATTTCCATATGACAAATCCAAATATTTTTGTGTACATTAGTGGTTAAAGTTTTAAAAGGTTGACTACACACATTCTAGGAAGACAAGCAAAAGAGAACGGAGATAGCAAGTTTAAATTTTGAAGAAAGTGATTCAACAAATCTCATCTAAAGATTTTAACAATAGAGTGAACATAAAAAAAAAGGGATATCATGTTCACATGTGGCATGTCAGTTGTATTTGCACGCAACATGACAGTAGTACAAATTCTTTGATATTGTGTTTTAACTTGTAATAGCCCAATAAGCAAATGGGTTCTCTTTCACTTAACAAATCATACAGCTTTCTCTGGTTGAATGTTGGTAAGCTAAAAACTTCAAAAGAAAATTTTACGGAAAAAAATACATAACTCAAGACCTGAAACAGAACTGCCCTTGCCATTTTACAAAAAGTTGCTAGCCAAAATCTTTTGTACAGGCAAAAGCAAAACGTAAGGTAACAAGTTATTGACAATATATAGATTAGTGAAAGAAACTTACACGTAATCCACATTACCTGTTTATCATATTCACTCAAAGTGGGCAAACTGATATGGACTTGTGAAACATGCAGAGTAAAAATGGGGCCTGCAAGCGTAGCTGTGTTCTTCACAAGACAATTCACATTTTCACCAGAAGTCTCCAGAACCTGCAGATTACAGCATATAACAAAATGTAAATATTGCAAAATGGCATGTATTTGGGGAGAATTTACAAATTCGCACACCTCAAGCCACAAAGACGTTGTTTCACTTCCTGTGAAGAGATATTGACCAATGAAAAGAGTATCACCCTTCTTCACAACCTAAATTCACCAAAAGGGCAATACAGTCAAATATGCAATATTTTAGAATTCAACTTTCAGAAGTAGCCAAAAAAATTCATACCAAGTATTTTCACTGGCACAATAGAAAAGTCAAATGGTTTTTATTTATTGCACAAATATCCATGAATTTTACTTTAGTGCCAGCATGTTAGATGCAGTTGCACAAAAGCAAAAGAAACTCATAGACAGAAATGCATAGAGATAAATATATTGCAATATTTCAAGTATAAATAATACATTAATACTTCATATCTTAAATTTTCCATATTATCGACTTACATTTGCAAGATCACCAAATTTAATTGGTAGGATCACAGCTGAGGGAGTTTTAGAAAGATCTGGTGTTATCGTGACATGATTTCCAGCTTTTAACTCAATTGGTCCACCAGTTGAATTGTGAACCTGAATTTCTGGACCCAGTGTATCAAGCATTACCTATACATAATAAGATCAAGATAGTCATTAATATGATATGCCTCTTAGCATCAATCTCAAAAGTAGAAAACAAAAGCATCACATACTAGTACAACTGCATTAGATAAATGCACAAAAGCCAACCAAAATAAGATAATGAAGAGGCGTGAACATTTAAAAATATTAATTTGTAAACTTGTAACTATTCCAAAATTAGTGCATGATGGCAATATTAGAGCAGACAGTCACTGCCTCAAATCACCAGGCATTAAAGAATTTTTTAGCATATAAACTTCAGTACTTAGTACGCTAACTCAAGGAATACTTCTTAAAAATCCAACAAGGAAAGTAGCATGAACATAGGCAAAGTAAATCTAAACAGGCATTTCCAAATACAGTATATATCTCAGATGGACAAAGTTAGCTAGATTTAGCATTTCACTGACAAAACATTTTTCAGAAATTCAAGGTATTCATATGGCAAGGCATATGGAACTAAAAAATGGAAACTTGGATAGGGGCAAATTTTAAAGGAATAAAGTTCACATGTGAGGAAGAGGTTGCAAAATATTCGTACGCAAGAGCGTAAAGTTAACTAAGTATGACATAAATAAAGTAAATAAGAATAGGGGGAAAACATTTACCAAAGAAAGCAAATAATACTGTACACGTGTAGTCATAGAAAATGTGATGTGTATGTATCTAAGCATTTACATATGCCCACTAGAAGACAAAATGAGTACAGAGATACCACTACAAAAAATATTCCAGATGTTCAATGCTTACTGCTGAAACTGAATTTCAACAATTAAAAACATATCACTTTTGAAGTGATTCTGAACAAGTAAACGATAACAGATCCCACTAAATCAATGGAAGTGGAAAAACATGACTCATAAAGTAACATGAAGGATCACACAGATACATTTTCTTTCTTTCTTTGATATGAAGCTATTAACTAAAGTAGTGTAGGGGTATTTTTTATATCCTAGTATTCGATCTCCCAAGCATAGCTATGTTTGTACTTTGTACATCAAAAGATACATTGTCAACATTTCTAGAGAAGCTAATAATTAAGTTGTCAACTTACGGGGCACAGCTTCTTGAGATTCTGTGCTGCTTTCCTCAGATTGTCAAGGGTCTCCTGATGATACGTAGCATCCATCCATGAGAAATCAAACCGTGCGACTGAAAAAAAAAAAAGAAACATACACAGATCATAGTCATCATCATTATCATAACACAAGCAACAGAATTGTCACTAGACACGTTGTGCTAAATCGAGTTACTAAAAAGGAAGTTGTGGTCAAACCTGACATCCCAGCAGTAAGGCATTCTTCAATAACCTCGACCGAGTGTGAGTTGGGCCCAAGCGTCCCAACAATCTTGGTGAGGGATGGGAATACTTTCTGCACAAGAGCACACGTAGGGGGTAAGGATCGCAATCCAGCATCCCCAAAACCAAAACAAAAACAAGGTTCCATTTCAGTGATCATCCTACGCACCCAAATCCTCCCAATTGCAAAATAACACGATTTGTTTCGCACATAAAAAAAAAACACGATTTTCACACAAATTCGTGCCATCACAGGTCGCCACACGCAACACTAAACCCCAAATCCCCAACCCCGCGCGGCCTATCTCGTCCGCGACGCAAATCACTCGCATTCTGACGAAATGGATCACCCGCATCTCGGCGACCCCCACCCGCCCCCGCCACTCCGCACACCAAATCGGATCGAACGAACCAACCCAAAACGAACACACGAATAACCACACCTAGATGCACAGGTCCGAATCCACCACACGCACCGGCACGGATACGGGCACACAGAGTTCGAGATCGACCGAGAGGGAAGAAATGGAGAGGAGGCGCTTACGGGCCTGGCGGGGGTGAGGACGGAGGCGAGGCGGACGGGCTCCTCGAGGAGCATGTGATTTCCGCCCTGCATCTCCTCCTACTCCGGAAGCTTCTGGAAAGTTCGGGAGGGATCTCTCTGCCTCCTAGTCCTAGGGTTTCGCCTCTCTCCGATGCGATGCGATCCCCTCGACCCAAGCGGCCGAAACGAAGGGAAGACGAGGAGCGAGCGAGCAAGGCGTGAGGAGAAAGAAAAGAAGCGACCACGCGTGGCGTCTCGTTCCGTTTGTTTATACTTCTCGCGTGACGGTTTGAACTTTGAAGCGACAAAGCCTAGGGTCTCTGACGCGTGGGCCCCGTGCGGTGGGTCTAGCGCACGCTGTCGCCGTCGCTGTGTGCGCCGTCACACTGACTACTGGGGCCTGGAAACACCTGGCCCACCGTCGTAGCATTAGCCAGAGGTGATTAGAAATTTCTGCGTACAAAATGTTTATGCGCGGTCCATTCCGGAAGAGAACAAATGGGATCCTCGGATCGTTGATCGATCGGACGGTGACGAATCGCTCCGGGGCGTGGAAAGGCGTGCGGTGGCAGCGCGGATCACTGTTGGTGTTGGTCGGGGTCTACAGTCTAGAGAATAGGCAATCGTAGCATCAAGTGGGCCCACCCCGTGTGGGAAAAAATTGCACGGGACCTCGGCCCTTTTCTAACCAGAAGTACCTCGTCCCCTAAGCGACATGTGTCCTTTCACAATCTCAAAACAAACCTCTTTAGCTAGCCTAAGGATCTTTTTGTTTCGACTGTGCTTTTCTGAAAAGTGGTTTTCGACTGTGCTACAGGGTTTTCTGGCTGCGGGCTGAATGGCTGGACTTTTCTGATTGGGTGTTTGGTTGTTTAACTTTTAGGTAGGCTGGTTGCAGCTTCCAAGATGAGAAATGTCTGAAGTGCCCTGAGGACAATAATGGCTCGTTTGATGTTGTTTAACACAATTAACAACATTTAATGATATTTAACAATATTTAACTACCGATATTGACTGTGATTAACGACAATAAGAGTAACCGAACAAATTTCTATAGATGTTGAGGTATCCAGAGTTACTTCATAGTCATTGTAAACTACTTTTGAGCAAGTTTCACTGATCCTCTAGATATCAAGTATAGCTTACTAACGTAATTGACGACAACTATCGCAATTGACGAGAACTACCGCAATTGACCACGATTAACGATAATATACCGTAAACAACGCAATAAACCACAATTAGCGTATTTAACGACAATTGTTACAATAAACATTTATTACAACAAATAATTATTACAAACAATTATTACATAAATAATTGTTATAATAAGTAATTATTACATACAATTATTACATTGGATAATGAATACAATGTTATTTCATTTACAACAATAGTGAATACACACAATTTTTTTCATCAACAATTATTTCATCGAAAAAAATAAAAATACAAACAATTATTACAATAAACATTTATTCATGCCCCCTCCACTTTTTTCGGGTTTGGGACCAGTATCGGCAGTGTTAAATGAAGAAATATCTACACTCAAATCAAGATGCACATAGATCTGAACATATCCACTCAGAAAAACATGAATACTTCAAATATCAATTCTCAGTTAGATCATGATCTCAATACATGATTCATGCAAGCATCATGCTTAAAGTTCATACCTAGATCGTCAATGAGTATCATGGCACCATCAAACATGCAACCAGACATCCATTTATCATGCCAGGATCCAAATACATATTGATGCATAACAAAGAGAAACAAAGGTGCTTAATTTTCATGGATAAAAATAACAAGCAATACCATAATCAATCGGTTCAAGATAAAACTGTCATGAATCATTGCCATACATTGTAATTCAGCATGCACTACATACAAAAATTCTAGTTTCCCATTTTGCTAATTATCCAACAATCAAACATCAGCTAGTCAATGTACAAATGAATGTCTTATGTGCTATCAGGTAAAGATGAACAAAATGAACACACAGAAGATCCAATCCTAAATTGTGTATTATCCAGATAACACAATGAACACACAGAAGATATCTCAGTGGGAGTAATTGTTGTTGTGTATGTACCACAACATCAATACATCAACAGACCATGGCAATTGTCAATAACCACTAGCATGTGCATGAATCTAGTTAAGAAAGCAAATGATAATCAAATTCAGGAAACAGGATAGTCAATTATATAAACACTAGATATATGAAGAAATGTAGCAAACTTTTGGGAGTTACATCTCTAATCTTGCCAATTTAGGATGCTCAATCAACACTAGGTACAATTTGAACCATTCACAAGCAAACAATCGATTCCTAACCCATAAAAACCAGAATTGTATTGATCATATGTCACTACTTTGACCTCAAAACAATCACTTAGTTTCCAAAATTAATGGCTAGTCAAAACAAACTACTTTGATCATATGGCTAGTCATCTACATGTAGTAATGAAAATTGTAGTGATAATGAAAACTAATCTCTAGTTCTATGTGTGATTCTTTTTGTGCATATGTTGATAATAATGCAAACGGTGATCCCTCTACTGCTAAAACTGACATTGAAAATATGTGGGGAAGAAGGTGGCCGGCGTCGAGGGAGGATGCAGGTGGAGGAGGTGGCCGAGCGGCATGGGGGAGAAGGAGGCCCGGCGGTAGGGGAGGTAGCCAGAGAAGGGACGATGGCGCTGAGCCGGTGAAAGGAGGAGGGGCGGCGTAGGAGAAGGTGGAGGTCAGTGCGGGAGGAGGCGGTGGCGGGGGGAGGACGAGGGGAGGCACTGGATCAGTGGAGGCAGAGGGGCGCGCCGGCTCGGAGGGAGGGGGAGGCCCACGACGGCTCGGGAGGTGGAGTAGGCGGTGGCAGGGAGGAGGGAGGTGGAGAAGGGTGGCGCGGAGAAGGGATGTGCACCAGGAAGGAGGGAGGTGGAGGAGGGTGGTGCGGAGGAGGGAGGTGCGCCGGGGAGGACGAAGGTGGGAGAGGGCACCGGGGTTGATCTAGATCCAGATCTAGATCTGGGAGGAGGAGGCCGGCAGGGACCATGGAGCCGGGGAAGGAGGAGGCTGGGGGAGGAGGAGGAGACGGGCGGGCACAAGAGTGGGCGTGGGAGGAGGGAGCTGAGCGGGTGGGGAGGGATGGGGGTGGGGGGCTGGCTGACAGCCCTTTTTATGCGATGGTATTTTGCGGGTAATTACCCCTGAAATTCGGGGGTAATTTGGGAATCGAGTTTGCGGGAAGCCGTGGAAGCTGCGGGAGGCCATCTTCTGGCTTTCAGCTTCCACGCGTTGAATGAGGAAGCGGCTTCCGAGAAAGCGGTGCGCGAAAGCCATTTGTTTGTTTCGGCCGGCTTTTAGGCGAAAGTCGGCCGGTCAAACAACCCCTAAGAGCTTGTTTGGAACGACTTTGACTTTTCACTAGGAAAAGCTAGAAGCTGTCCCAAACAGGTGACTTTTAGTAGTTGTTTTTAGAAAAGCCGGAAGCCACCTTCAACGTGGGGAAGCCAGAAGTGAGAAGTCGATTTGGGCAGCTTCTAACGACTTTCACAGGTTGGATTTGGGACCTTGCCACTGAAGTTGGGATAAAATTACCCACCAATGTCATCGTATATAAACTCAAAAATCCCCAAATCACTCCTCATTTCTCCTCCCCTCTCTGGACTGAACCAACTCTTCTCTCACCACTACGCTCTCTCAGCCCCTCGTGGGCGGGCGGTGTCAGTGACCCCGCACCGACACCATCGTCCTTCCCGACGCCACCTCGGTCTCTGCCGACGATGCCGTCTCGGTCTCCGCCGCCGCCGCCCTGACCTCCTCCTCCCGCGCCGCTACCACCCTGGATTCCCTCCTCCTACACCGCTGCCATCGCCCCTGCTTCCTTCCTCGTCCCACGCCATCCCTTGCCGCCGCCAACGCAGCTTCCCTCCTCCTCACATGTCGTTGATTACGGTTAATTGCCGTCATTTGTCTCAGAGACATTTAAGATATTTCTCAGCTTAGAAGCTCTAGCCAGCCAACCTAAAATACAGACTATCAAACACCAAACGTATTCAACTCAGTTGTTGAGCCCTTCAGCCTAGTTAAAAGCTATTTTCAGAAAAATAGCATGCCATACCAAATAGACCCTAACTAATCCCATTTGTGCGACGCGTTTCATCATCTTACGCCTCCGTGCCCCAGAGATGTTAGCTGCTGCCGTCACGGACGAACCGACGATGGTGTCCTCTGATGACCTACAACGACGTCGATCGTCTCGGTGAAGTTTTCGTCCTACTGCGACCTATTTTTTTGTCATAATACTCACAAGATCACAAAAACCGATCTGTTTTTTCGGATAAAAAGGCTTAAACCCAAAGAAGATTTGTTTTAGTGTACTGTAATCTCAAACCGTGTAATAGGAGCAATCATTTCAATCTTTAACAAAGGCTTGTTGTTTTCGGTCGAGGGCTCGAGGCCGTAGTCGCGGACAGAGATGGTACATGTAAATACGACACAGTTATAGGTTGCTGGAGGATGATGCCATTGTCCGTGACGGCGGCAGCTAGCTTCTTTGCTTCACGCCAGGGTGAGGAAGACGAAACGAGGTCGTTGGAACGAGAGGGCCTCCTAGCTTCTCGTGGGAACAGGATTAATTAGGGGATTTATGGATGTTTGCTTTGAGATTGTGAAGGGCGTGTGTGAAATGCAAGAATATTTAATCGACAGGGTGGAGATCCGACCCATGTGTTTGTGGCGATTAATTAATGATTTAATTTGTTTCCTACCACCGCAATTGCTCATGACTTAACTACTATCACGAACGATGAGTACTGCAAAATACCATCGCAAACACGAAAAGCTTATGAAAACACCATCTTAGTCACTTTCTCTATCCCAATGGTGCAAAATGGCCATTCTACCCTCAATTATTTTCTTTCTTTTCTTTTTTATGGCTGGTCCGACGTGTCATTCTTTCTTCCTTCTCTCTTCTTTCTCCCTCCTCTCTTCTTTCTCAACCAAGCATAGGTCCGCTCGGGAGCTCCACTTTGACTTCTCACTACCTTCGCCTCCGGCCCAGCGCTTCGCCTCTCGTATCGCGGCTAACAGAGAAAGTGTATGCGGTGGCTGGATTTGGGGAAGAAGCTCAATTCCGGTGATTCTCTGTGCGTGGGTCCACATCGAGCAAGGAAGAAGTATCAGTGGAGTATGGAACGCACTGTGACGCGGTTGGGTGAGGTTCAAGCTCACTAGAGCGACGGGAACGTGGAGGTCTGGATCGGGGTGTGCGCCGGAGACGAAGAAGATGAGGACGATCAGGCTACAGAGTTCCCGGGGCTACATCAAGTAGAGAAAGAGAATGAGTGAGGCAAGGGGCGCATGGTGACATAGGTGTCATGAGCAAGGAAGCTCACCAGAGGAAATGGCAGTATAGAGCTTGCTCATTGGTGTCAAAAACGACGCTCTTGTTATCGGTGAACCAAGGAGCGAGAAACTCTGGTTCTTGGTGGGAGGCAAGAATGGTGAGTTGAGGGATTCGTGACGTGCTTAGAATCTTAAGTATGGCTGAGATTGGCGTGATAATGGCGGCAAGAAAATGGCGGGCAATACGAAAACTCGTGGCTCTCTCTGGCGTCTTCGCCTGTTCAGGGTTAGGCAGTGATAGGGGAGTTGCTAGCATGGGCACGGTGACGTACGGTGCGGGTGCAGATGACGGGAATAGTTGGAGCACAATATGGTGGACGACGGTCGCCAACCGGGAGCGGAGCAGGCGAGCGCGCTGGCGCGCGGAGGCAGGCGTGAGGTGGAAGAAGCCACTTGGCAAGCGGGCCTAGTGTATCAGCGAGAGGGGGGAGGGGTGCACTGCCATGGGCTGGAGCGCGTGAAGGGATGGGCCGGCAATGGTTTCGGCCCAAAAGGGTGAGCGGGAAATTCAAATGGATTTTGAATTTTTTTTTAAAAAGGTTGAGAATTTGGTAAATTTTTAAACATAGCAGTCTGGCTCCAAAAATTATGAAAATATTTATGGAGGCTCCTAACACAGTGTAGATTATTGTGAATTTTTTCTAGAATTTTATGTGTTCTATATTTTCTCAAAAAATCTTTCAAATTGCTGTTGGTATGTGAATCCAATAATTGTTTTAAAGGAAATTCAAAAACATGCTCAATCATTTTTCCCACATATAAATATGCTCAAAATTATTTCCTCATTTAATTTTAATACACTTACCAAAATTAGGATTTTTTAGATGTTACACATAAAGATGTTAATAGTCAAAGTTTAGAATGCTTAACTACATCTACATGCGTCCCAAAACAACTTCCGTTTTGTGACGGGAATGAGTGCTATACAATGCTTTAATGGGCTTGGCTCTCCTGGGCCTCACATAGGAACAAGCCTTGGGGAGATATGACTCAAGAGTTGAGGCGTCTTTTGAATACAAGAATTTCACACGAATTTTAAAGGAATTGGTGCAATTAACTAATAAGAGGAGATTATAATATCACACTTACTAACATTCTCTTCTCTTTTTTTTTATGAACGCACACTAGCTTTTCAACCTGGAACACAACAAATTCTATAGGAGGCATTAACAGATATCGATCACCAACAAAACACATAGTAATTAATTAAGGGATAATTGGCTATAGGACACAGCACATTGTCCACCTTTGCCAACGGACACTGAATAATCGTGGAACAGCCATAAAGCACTGACAAAATATGTAATTTGGCCCTAAGACACTGAGCCGCTTATTTTATCATTTTGTCACCGGAGGGAGAGAGAAAATTTTCGAAAAGACTGGAGTGCCCCTGGCAAACCCGGTGCGATCGAACCCTAAGGCAACGTTTCTTCACCCCATCGCCCGCACATTCTTCTTCCCATTCCCATGAACCCTAACGCAACAGTCCCTCACAGTTGTTCTCCCCCAAATCTCTCCCCGTCGCCACCCCATCTCCACCTTTCGGATTCGGCTGGAGCATGTGCTGCTGAGGGCTGAGGTCTATCGGAGATGAAGGCGCCGGTGTCGAAAATGCGGCGCCTCAGGAGCACGGACTCCCCGTCGAAGCCTGTGAAGCTTTCACGCAGCGCCACCTCACTGCCACCGTGGCGCCACATGTGCACGGTCCACCCCCCCTCAGCCTCAAACACACGTGGACTTGGTCCACATGAGCCGTGAGATCGACATGTGGGTCCCACATGTCGGAATTTCTTTTAATTCATTTAAAATCCCAAAAATCAGTCGCTGACGTCATGCTGACGCAATAAAACCTTTTTCTTTTAGAAAAATAATTCCCAAAATTCAGAAAAACCCTAATTCTACCATTTTATGTATTTCCAATCTTCTAAAGCCCATATCTTTTGCATCCGAACTCCGATTGAGCCCATTCAAATTCCTAAATTTGTCTAAATTCAAGATCTAGCCAACCAAACCAAAATTATTTAATTTGGAGTTCATTTGAACTACTATTTGAATTTTATTTGAATTTGGTTTATTTCGCGATTAGATTTCGACGACTTCGGAGAGTCAAATTTCGACGTCGTTTGAAGAGCTCATAAGATGATTGATTTTGACTGTATGATCATCGTGATTATACACTTGGACTTCCTAGAGAAAGTACTTGTGAGTACTAGGTGACCTGTTAAGGAAAATAACATCACCTTAGTACTAGGTGACCTGTTAAGGAAAACAACATCACCTCATCGAGTAAGACAAGTTACATTCTTGATCATATTTGCACCAATTATTTAAATTCTGTTTCAAATTATTACTGCATGCTTATTTATATTCAACTATTTAAATTCCTATTTTTAAATTCATAGATATGCCTAAATCCTTTGTATAGCCAATTTTGATATCGAATCAAACATATTGTCACCCTAGATAAAAACTTAACCGATACAATAGTATGGACTAGGATCATTTGGAAAATATTGTGCTTAGCCATGCTTATAGACCAAACATGTTTGATTTGGGGAATTTCAGCCAAAAATCATCTATTGTTTAAATTGTACCCTTGCCATTGGTGTGTCATGGGAGTTTTATAAATGACTTTGAAAAATAAAATAAAATGATGGTTTGGGCATGGGCGAATTGGTTGTCTGGTGGGTGCAGGTTTATGCACGGGCTCAACTGGGTAGGTTGAGGCTTAAGGTTCTGTTGGTTGTCGCCCAGGTCAATTAAGGACCGGTCTTCGAGCCGCATCTTGCTAAGCCATAACGCACTACCACATGTCTTGTATGGGCAGGACCTGGCTGAATAATTTGCAAAGTTCCATCATGGTCGTTCCTATTGATGCGGTGGGTAGTCATGTTATGACTTATGTTAGTCCCACCTAGCGCAAGAGGGGGCCTGAACCCTGCGGACGGGTAGTCCAAATGGGGTGAAACCTTAGCGAGGGAGGACTGTGGTGGAATGGCGCATTGTAAAAGCCTCGTGATGATCACTTAGTCGCACACCTTCGGAAGTGTGTCAGACGGACATTAAAAGTTGATTATCTCTTGTGGGTAAAGCTGTACAACCTCTGCAGAGTGTAAAACTGTTCGAATAGCCGTGTCCACGGTCAAGGACATGCTAGCAAAGCCACTCAAAGTTAGACTTTGATTTTGATTTTAAAATGTTTTTGTAAAACAGTTTTGATCATGGATAGGTATCCATGAGAAAAGTTGTAGGTTGAAGCCCCAGGTTGGTGCCCGTGTTTATGTTGGTGTTAGGTTGGTGCCTACACTATCTTTATCAATTCAAAAATTAATTTTAGATTTTATAAAACTTGAGTTTTTGAACTTAGTATTGTATTTAATATCAAATGATGTTCTTGCACAAATAACCCTATAATCCTTCCTTTGTTACATCCATGTATGCATGTCATTCTGTTATTTGACGGGTGTAACTTGCGAGCATGGTAGTTGTGCTCATACTTGCTTTATGCAAACAAATTTCAGAGGAGAAGGACTTCGCTACCAGTGTGGATCTCGACGACTAGGCTGCTGCCCCAGTCGATTGCGTGTGGCAGATCAGCTGGACTCCACTACTTCTTCATCGTCTTCCGCTGTGTTTATTTAATGTTGCCCTGTAAGGCTATCTTGTAATCAACTATTTTGTTTATTAATAAGTTTTAGCGTTTATGGTTGTGTTATCACATTTATTTACTGTGTGAGCTAGCCACTAATCATGGGACTAGTTCAGTTATGCACAGAAGATTTGGGATGTTAATCTCGGGTCTGACATGGAAGGACTTGGATGGTAAGCTTTCTGTTTTCATAGTATACATATTTTGTCATGTACTCATGTCTAATGCTTTCCTTTGCAGATTAGGAAGATGTCATACAAACATTCATGTCCAAGCTCTAGCCAAGTAGAGAGGAACTGTATGGCTAGCAATGCATGGGTAAGGGATAGGGTTATTGCAAAGTTGAGACAGGATCCTACAATTGGTGCTACAGCTCTGAAGAAGTTTTTAGAGGAGAAATTCAAAATCAACATATCATATTATGTTGTTTGGGATGGGAGGCAAATGACACTGGATGAGATATTAGGCAGATGTGAGGACAGTTTTCAACATATTTTCAGCTTCAAGGTAGAATTAGAGAGGAGATGTCCTGGCAGCATAGTAGAGATAGAGCATGAGCGGGTTGGCAACAAGATGAGGTTCAGCAAGATGTTTGTTGCCCTCAAGGCTTGTGTTGATGGATTTCTTAATGGTTGTAGACCTTACTTAGGTATTGACTCGACTGTGCTCACTTGTAGGTGGAGGGGTTAGTTGGCATCTGCCACAGGGATTGATGGCCACAATTGGATATTTCCAGTGGCTTATGGAGTCTTTGAATCAGAAAGTGCTGAGAATTGGCAGTGGTTCATGATGTGAGTGTGGCCCGATCTTCCGAAAGGTACTGATATGTCGATTGTGGAGAACACGACGTTGATGATCCAAAGGCTCCGACCAGAACGGATCGAACCCCTCGCAATCACTACACCACCGCTCCGTTGGTTATCAACCGTGCGAACGCATTGACCTCGCCAAAAGGCTATCTCCTGGCGCGAATCGAGAACACAAGCAAGAGAGTAGAAGATGCAATCGAAATTGTATTGCGAATAATAATGAAGTTCACGAGTGGGGTTCTCAAACCGAACAAACGCGAAACTGCAAAGTGGCAGAATAATCTAAGAAAAACCCAAATTGGACTAAAGGGCGACGGCTCCTATATGAGGAGGGCGACTAGGAGGTGGAAAACCCTAGCTGGGGTACTGTTCACGCGGCTATGTTACTATTCACGTGAATAGTAATAGGCCCCCGGGGGTGGCTGTTCCACATATGGGCCATATGGGCCAAGTCAGCCCATAGGACTCGGATACAAGCCTTGTAGGCTAAGAAAAGGTGACGCAGCACGAAGTAAAGGGTGGCCGAAGCTCTTTGAGTTGGAGGCCACAAATTCTTCATCTCCTTTTGCCATTGTTATTGCCTTCTCCTTCCTTGATGCATATCATCAACTCCTTGTTATCCCGTCCTAGATTCCTAAGCACAAGCAAATCATCTCCATTAGGCATCATCATAGAGTTCTTAAGTGATACACTCAGCCCTAGAAACGAATTTACCTAATAATTTAGTTGACGAGCACGTGCCCGAGTAATTGGACCTTGGACATCATTCATGGTAGTAGCAAGAGGAGTGTTCATATCAGTCGAAGTGATGTCCTCATCATCCTCCCCTTCTTGAATGTGAGTCGTCCTCGACTCAACCTCATCCTTCACTCCGAAGAATGGTCGTAGATCTGCAATGTTAAAGGTGGGGTGTAACATCCCAAGTTTTGGCTAGCGTTTCAAATGTAAGAAAATGAGTAGAAATTAAAACTTTTTCTTTCATCTTGCAAATCTTGTATGTTCTAAAGAATTCTTGCAAAAGAATTATGGGATTACAAGTCACAAGTCACTCTGATTGAAAACCTTGTCTTTCAAAAACATCCTTGTCAAACCTTTGGATCATCTCCGGAAAATATTTTTCCTAAGTTCTTGGGATGGTATGTGACCCCTCTGAAAAATTTCACAATTTTTAGAAATTGTTTGAGTATTTTTGGAGGTCAGTCAAACCCAATTAATTTCTGGTCAAACTGTGGACCAGCACCTTGTGGAATTTTTGGAGAAAAACGTATAGCACATAAACCTCTGCAAAATTTACACAAAGTCAATGACTCAGCTAGCAAGCTCCTGTAAAAATTTCATAATTTTTAGAGTAGGTTTGCTACCTCAAATAAATTCCCAAACCTCAAGTTATTTTAAAACTCAAACTCAGGTCTGAGTCTGACTTGGACTCGAGTCAGACCCAGCCTTTGGCCTCGGTCCGACCCAGCCAACTGACTCAGTCGAGTCGAGTCACCAGCGCCGCACTCGATCTCGCGCGCACTCGTGCTGGCCGTTGGATCTCCATCCTATGCTCCCGACCTCCCCCGGGACCTCCTCACCCGTATAAGACCTCCCCACCTCGGGTGACCTGGGACGTCCAGGACCACCCTGAGCGCATCTGGGACGTCCAGGACCTCCCTCAGCTATGTTCTTCTTCCTCCCGACCTCCCTGAGGTCTGGTCGTCATGATTTTCACGCGCCCGTGCGTGTGTCAGGGTCAGAGCAGTTGGGAGCAGTGGCCTGTCACCTTTTGGCCCTTTCCAACGTCTCTTTCTGCCACGCATTTATTGCGGCAGAGCTTTGCCCTAAAAGAAGTCATCCTTTCTGCCTTGTCAAATCTGGCAGGTCCTTGGGCATGGACTTTGCTCACTGTGGACCTTGCCACACCATTACCAAGCTCCCAGGCTATGTATAGCCTGAGACCTCCTTTCTCCTTTTCCTTCCCCGTTCTTTGTTGTGCTTGAGCTCCCTCAATGCGAGCTGGTCCTCAAACTCAAGCACCCAAGAACACCACCCTCTCTGCCACCATTGTTGGCTTTGGAGCTCATTGAAGGCCTCCGAGCTCCAGTGGTCCCATCAAAATTCTTGGCTTGTCAACTTGTCATCTTGATCACCTCAAGCTTTCTCTAACCTAGCTCGGTTCACCATCGCAGGGGTGGACAAGTTGGGGAGCTACCTTTCGTGGTCGGGATCACCTTCTTCCTCGTCTCCGGCGGAGTTCCTGGTCACCGGAGCGCCCCCTTCGGCTTCCTCCTCTCCTCCGAGCTCCTATGAACCTCACCTTGGCCCTGGTAAGTTCCTTCTAGCCTCCTAGAGCTCGAGCACTTGTCAGGTTAGGTCGTATCGAGTCTTTTTCGTGTTTTCGGTTTTGCCGAAAACTTGCGCTCCTAGCCTATCTCCGGCTCGCCGGCGTTCAAGGCCGTCGCCGCCGTCGAGAGTGTCTCCGCTAGGTACGCGGCTCTTTTGTGAACGCATCGGTGCCCTTGGTCGGCGCCGGTGAGGTCCCCATCGCCGGCGGTGAGCTCGTTTAGTCGCTCGTGTTTTGCCGTGTCGTTCTCGGACAGGAATCATGGTCTTATGATTAGCATTAATGTTGTCCGAGGTTTCTCATTAATGCCGTCTTGCCGGCAAAACGCGCGTGCCGCTAAGTCCTAGGACCTCCTCGGGTTATTCGTAGCCGTTCACGACCTCCCCAGGTTTAGATCCGAGCCTTTGGCTCCTTTCCGAAAAACTTAAGCCTCTGGACCTCCCCCTAGTTTGATCTCAGCCGTTTAAGATCACCTCCAAGTAGATCTGTACCGTAGAGGGTTTTCTGTGTATTTTCTAAGTGCCTGGACCTCTCCGCTGAAATCCTGGTCGTTAAAGACCACCGTAGGTTAAATCCCAGCCGTTAGGATCACCCTCCGCCTTGGGGTCCTCTTTGCAAAAGACCTCTGTGAGGTCCTCTTTGTTAAAGACCACCCCTGGACCTCCACCGAGGTCCTCTTTGCAAAAAGACCTCCCCTTGGTCATTTTGCAAAGACCACCCTAGACCACCCTCGGGGTCCTCTTGGTAAAAAGCCACCCCTGGTCTTTTACAAAGAAAATCCCGCTCAAGACCTCTTAGGCTCTATCCTAGCCGTTCACGATCTCCCCGGATCTAGATCTGAGCGTTAGATCTCCTTTGTAAATCCTTAGTCTCGGGACCTCCCTCCGCGTTGATCTGGACCGTTCAGGACCTCCCTAGGCCTAATCTGAGCCGTCCAGATCTCCTCCCGTTAAAACCCTGTCGCTTAGGACCTCCCCGAGTAGATCTTGGCCATCCAAGACCTCCTCGTGTAAATCCCAGCCGATCAAGACCTCCCTCTGGAGATCTTGACCGTCTAGGACCTCCTCCTTTAGATCCGTAGCTTTAGAACCTCCTCCTCAGGTCTCAACCGTTAGATTTAGATCTAACAGGCTGTACCTCCCTCACTTGATCGTGACCGTTAAAGACCTCCCTCTGGAGATCTAGACCGTTGAAGACCTCCTCCGTGAGATCTTAGCCGTCCAGACCTCCCTCTGTAGGTTTAGCCTTAGGACCTTCCCTAGTGCTCGGGACCGCCAGATCTCGATCTGACGGTCACGACCTCCGTTAGGCGCGTGGACCTCCTTTGCGTGCGATGTGCATGCACTGGTCGTGGCCATTGGATCCAATCTCAACGGTCCAGACCTCCCCTGTGCGGGAGGAGGTCTTTTGAGCGCCGAGTTTCGAGGTCTGTGGCCCTGCGATGCAAGATCAACGGCCCACGACCTCTCCTTTTTCCTTCAGTTCATTTGGACCTCCCGAGAGCTCAAATTTTCTAAGTATTTTAATGTTTCAAATTTCAAAAGTGCATAACTTTGTCATTTTAACTCCTTTTTGAATGATTCCAGTTGCTCTAGCTCTGTTATAGGATGAACTTTAATCTGAGAATGGATTTAGGCACTGTTATGTAGTAGAAAATGATATAAACTGCATGAACTTGTTTAATATGAAATGGTTGTTTAAAAATTATCTCAAATTTGTAAAATACATAACTTTTTCTCTGTAAATCCAAACTAAGCAAACTCAACTTGGTAAAATTTGTCTGTAGACATGCTTTAATATGAACTAGGCTTTGTCTTTATTCATGTTCCTGAAAAGTGATTTATGCTAGTCTTAGAACTTAGAAAAATCATAACTAATTCATTATAACTCCTAATGTTATGAACCCAACTTTGCTGTCCTTAAGATGACCTTAGTTACCTACCTTAAATTTTTCAGATTCCAGTTCATTCTAGAAATTTTCGCCATGAACAGTAATCAAAATTAATTTAATTAGAATTTTTCAGGCTGAGAGAAATTGTTTAGGGCATAACTTTTTCATGCTAAGTCCAAATGAAGTAATTCTTGTTCCTAAATTTATCTAAAATCTTAACCTTGCTGCTGTATAAATTTCATGGTATTTGGAGAACTTTTGCTGTGGAGTTTTATTTAGAGTTCTTGTTCTTATTTGGTTATCGCCTTTTCTCGTTAGGTTCCGAAGGAAATATTTGGGTACGTGAGTGAATCCTCTGCAGCAAGAAAGTGATCTACAACAAGGCAAGCAGTTTGATCATATCCACTCCATCCCATTACTTTTAAAATCTAATACTTTGTTTTACTTGTATGTATGCATGCTTTTGTGTCAATGATTAATTTTGCCGAATAGAGGTAGCTAATCCTATTGCATTGTTTCCCTTAAATTGTTCAGCCCTGCCATTACCTTAGGAATATTATCCTCACCGGTGAATTAGAGCCCGGTGAATGATTTAGGGTCTTTTATTTGTCTTTACGATATGATGCTTAGCCATGCTTAGTTACCGGTAGAATTGGGCGGTTATCGACCTAGTCGATAACCTTGATCACATAAAACATATTATCACTTATGATTTCAGCCTTGTGCCATGTTTACTTGTGAAAACTAAAACCTAAAAAAAAAACAAAATGATTTTGACTTGGGCACAATGGTATGTTGGTGTGCTTCTGGGTGTGACTGGAATGGTGCCCGGGTCATTAAGGACCGAGTTACTTGCGCCACCGTACTGAGCATTTTGCGTGCTAACCACACTAGAGGGTATGGGACCTCTCTTGACTTAGTACTTTGGCGTGTATTGGCTTCGGGTCGCAGGAGTCGCAGGAGGATGGTGTTGGGAGCATTGCGGTGTCCAAAGGCTTCCTCGTGATGGTGGTTGTCTTTCGCTTGCAATGTAAGCGTATGGATTTCGATCCATACGAGCGGCTCGTAGTTAATACACAATATTGGAAAGCGTCTCGTAGGACTTAGCCGTGCCGGCATACCTTCGGAAGTGTGCTTTTGTGGCTTAAAGGCGGTCTGAAGTGTGGGTACATTGGTACACCCCTGCAGGGTTAAAACTATTCGAATAGCCTCGTCCTAGGTTATGGACACGCTCGGATACGCCCCGTGAGAACTAGACTACAATTTTTAATTAAAACTTGATGAGTTGGTATGAATGGATATTCATACTATTGTTGTGGTGACTAATGGGTTAGTCACTTCCAGGTTGTCCTTATTGTTGTTAATACTATTGTAAAGCTGTTATTTCAACAATTACAAACAGTTTGTCAAATTGCTTTGAATCTATTACATTATTGCAAATGAAAACTTGCTTTATGCTAAAAGTAAGTCCAGAGCCCCCTCCACTTAAATAAAGCTTGCATGTAGTTAATTATAGTTCTGTTATCCCTACACGTCAGTCTTGCGAGTACAAAAATAATTTTTGTACTCAGTTGCTTTGCTTAATATTTTTTGTTGCAGAGGAAGAAGGTGAGCCCCAAGGGCTTCCCTTTTGTGAGATGTGCTTCGGGTTTGACGACTAGCTTGGCGGCCCGGTTGGTTGCCTTGTGGGTAAAGGCACACTAATTGGCTCTTTTGTTTATCGCCATCTTATGACACTTTTGCTTCCATTGTTTGATTGTTATTTAGTTGTCATTTGACCGGTTGGCCCTTGTTGTAATAAATCTCTATTATGTATGTCTTCTGTTAGACCTGTTGTATGGAATTGATGCATGATTTTGTAAGGAGGTGTGTATACTGCATTTCTGGGAAGTATACATATCTCGAGGCTTCAGCTTATTTGAATTGTGATGCTAGGACCAAAGGATGGTTAAGCATTGCAAGCCGAATAAACCAAGGTCCTCATATGGGGCTAACCCCAAAGTCCGCAGGCAAATTTAACTTATATGCATTATCATTAATACGTTCAAGCACTTTAAAAGGACCATCTGCACGAGGCATGAGTTTAGACTTTCGCAATTCAGGGAATCGCTCTTTACGCAAGTGTAACCACACAAGATCACCAGGTTCAAAAGTAACATGCTTGCGTCCCTGACTACCAGGAACTTTACATTTAGCATTCATAAGCTCAATGTTCTCTTTAGTTGTCTCATGCATCTTAAGTATCAAATCAGCACGTTGTTGAGCATCAAGATTTACCTTCTCCGAAGCTGGAAGAGGCAACAAGTCGATAGGTGCACGAGGGATGAAACCATAAACAATCTCAAAAGGGCATTTCTTTGTGGTAGAATGCAACGAGCGATTATAAGCAAATTCCACATGAGGTAAACATTCTTCCCACATTTTTAAATTCTTTTTAAGCACAACCCTAAGCATAGTATACAAGGTTCTATTGACTACCTCAGTTTGTCCATCGATTTGGGGATGACAAGTAGTGGAAAATAACAGCTTAGTCCCCAATTTAGCCCACAAAGTTCTCCAAAAATGACTAAGAAATTTAGCATCACGATCAGAAACTATCTTATTCAGAATACCATGCAAGCGAACAATTTCCTTAAAGAACAAATCAGCAACATTTGTAGCATCATCACTTTTACGACATGGTATAAAATGAGCCATCTTAGAGAATTTATCCACGACAACAAAAATACTATCCCTTCCCTTCTTTGTTCGAGGCAGACCTAAAACAAAGTCCATAGAAATATCTTCTCAAGGTGTGCTTGGAACAAGAAGAGGCATGTATAAACCATGAGGATTAAGTCGTGACTTAGCTTTTTAGCACGTGGTGCAGCGGGCAATGAAGCGTTCGACGTCTCGCCTCATTTTTGGCCAATAAAAGTGGTGGGTCAGAATGTCCTCGGTCTTCTTCATGCCGAAGTGACCCATTAATCCTCCTCCATGCGCCTCCTGTAACAACAAAAGACGAACAGAGCTAGCTGGAATGCATAGCTTGTTAGCACGGTACAAGAACCTATCATGCACCATAAATTTATTCCAACCCTTTCCCTCTTGATAGTTAAGCAACACATCTTTAAAATCAGCATCATGCACATATTGCTCCTTTATTGTCTCTAATCCAAAGATTTTGAAGTCAAGTTGTGAAAGCATGGTATATCTTCGAGACAATGCATCAGATATTACATTTTCTTTGCCCCTTTTATGTTTAATGATATAAGGGAAAGACTCAATAAACTCAACCCACTTAGCATGTCTACGGTTCAGATTGGTTTGACTTCGAATATGCTTCAAAGATTCATGATCAGAATGTATTACAAACTCTTTGGGCCATAAATAATGTTGCCATGTTTCCAAAGTTCGAACTAGAACATATAATTCTTTATCATAGGTAGAATAGTTCAAACTAGACCCACTTAATTTTTCACTAAAGTAAGCAACAAGTTTTCCTTCTTGAATTAACACACCACCAAGACCTATGCCACTAGCATCACATTCTAATTCAAAAGTCTTGCAAAAATCAGGTAGTTGAAGCAAAGGGGCGTGTGTCAACTTATCTTTGAGAGCGTCAAAAGCTTGTTGCTGTATGGTGCCCCAAGTAAAAGGAACACCCTTCTTTGTAAGCTCATTCAACGGTGCAGCGATGGTGCTGAAATCCCGAACAAAACGCCGATAGAAGCCAGCGAGCCCAAGAAAACTCCGCACTTGTGTGACCGTTTTAGGAGGCGGCCAACTCTGGATAGCGACGATCTTGGCCTGATCAACTTCAATGCCATGTGGAGTAACAACATAGCCAAGAAACGATACTCGATCGGTGCAAAAAGTGCACTTCTCAAGGTTACCAAACAAACGTGCATCTCGCAAAGCATTAAAAACAACACGTAAATGATCGAGGTGTTCTTCATATGACTTGCTATATATCAGAATATCATCAAAATAAACAACCACAAATTTTCCAATGAAAGCACGCAAAACTTCGTTCATCAAACGCATGAAAGTGCTAGGTGCATTAGTTAAACCAAAAGGCATCACTAACCACTCATATAGCCCGAACTTAGTTTTAAACGCTGTTTTCCATTCATCTCCCAATTTCATTCTAATCTGGTGGTACCCGCTACGCAAGTCAATCTTTGTGAAAATAATAGAACCACTCAACTCATCTAGCATGTTGTCCAACCTAGGAATAGGATGACGATACCGTATTGTGATATTATTAATGGCTCTACAATCAATACACATACGCCAACTACCGTCTTTCTTAGGAACCAAAAGAACATGAACAACATAAAGACTAAGGCTTTCTCGTACATACCCTCGGTCCAAAAGGTCTTGGACTTGTCGTTGAATTTCCTTAGTCTCCTCCGGATTGGTTCTATACGCCGCACGGTTTGGCAAAGTTGCTCCCGGAATTAAGTCAATTTGGTGTTCAATCCCTCTAATAGGTGGCATCCGGGCGATTCATTTGAAACACATCGTCATACTCCTGCAAAAGGTTAGTGACAGCAGACGGCAAAGAGCTAGATATATCATCAAGTGAAAATAAAGCGTCTTTGCATATCAAAGCATAACATGGCATATCATTATCGACAATTTCAACAAGATCAGATTTGGTTGCAAGCATGACACAACCCTTTAATTTAATTCCCTCAGTTCTAGAACTAGGTGCCAACTTCTCTTTCTTAGGTGGGAAAATGTTTTTCACTACTTGCTGATTTTCAGATTCATGTTCATGTTCTTTTCTCTCATTTGCAGCTATCTCTTTTTCACATTGCACAATTTCAGCAGGTGTCAAAGGTAGCAAAATTATTTCCTTTCCTTTGTGCATAAGAGAGTACTTATTACTTCTACCATGATGAGTTGCATCAGTATCAAATTCCCATAGACGACCTAATAACAATGAGCAAGCTTGCATAGGCACTACGTCGAAATCAACAGCATCATGATAGGAACCAATGGAAAAATGTACTCTCGCAGATTGTGTTACCTTCATCTTACCGTTGTTATTGAACCACTGAATGTGGTATGGATGAGGATGTGCAAATGTGGTCAAGCCAAGCTTCTTGACCAAATCTAAACTTACCAAGTTATTACAACTCCCACCATCAATTATGACACGAACATGGCAATCCTTGACGATGAGGAACATCTGAAACAAATTATGGCGCTATATCTTCTCCGTTTGCTCCCTTTGAGTGCTCAACACTCGTTGCACAATTATGGTCCTATAATTCTCCGTAGCAGCGGTACCTAAAATTTCCTCCCCATCGCTATGTTCCTCCTCTTGATCATCATCATTACCTGCAAGGTTAGCTGCAAGAGCATATTCATCCTCAACATCACTAGCATTTACATAACCACTGTCTTCTGTCGCAATGTACGCTCGCTGACTGGGGCAATCTTTCATAACGTGTCCCATCCCTTTGCAACGGTGGCATATAATCCCCGTTGTACGACCCGTGGAAGCAACTGATGAAGAGCTCTGCGCTAGTGCCTGTACACTAGTGGATTTGCTCGTCTCGGGTGCGCGTGACGGTGGTGGTGGTGCTGCTGAACGTGCCTTACTCATGGAGGGGGCAGTAGACCGGAAAGCAGGAGGTGGGGCTGTCTTGGCTTGCCCCGGCGTCGATCTCGATGCAGATGTACTTCCAAAGTTGCTCCTAGTCCTTTGTTGTCTTCCCTGCAATTCTTTTTCTGCCAAACAAGTAAGCTGGAACAACCTATTGATATCATTATACTCCTTGTAATCAATTATGTCCTGAATTTCACGCCTTAACCCCCATAAAAACGAGCCATCTTATTCTCCTCATCCTCAACAACATTACAACGCAGCATGTCTATTTGTAATTCTTGGTAATATTCCTCAACAGATCTATTACCTTGGTCTAAGTGCTGTAATTTCTTACGCATATCACGTTTAAAAGCAGGAGGAGCAAATCTAGCACGCATAGCTACCTTCAATCTATCCCATGTATTAGGTGTTAAGCCAGAATTAACTACTTGATTCCACCAAATGATAGCAAAATCTTTAAATTCACTAGTAGCTTGCCTAACTCTATGCACTTCAGGAACTAGATGGACATTAAATTTTTATTCAACTGTCATCTCCCAATCTAGATAAATTTTAGCATCATAAACACCTGCAAAAGATGGTATGGTAAATTTAACTTTAGCAAATGGGTCATCATTAACACAAACATTGTGGTGCTGAAAATTATTACCTCCCATACCGTGACGGTTGTGTTGTAGGCGGTGTCGTAGACATGCATCTTGAGCGTCACGGTTTCGCCTCTCGTTATCATCTCCCACCTCAAGATCTTGGGCTGCATCATGTTCATACTCGCGTCCATTGTTTGGTGGCTGATTCACCATTCTTTCAAGGCGTGTAGTGAGCGCTGCAATACTATCGTTGATTGAGCGCTGTAATGCGGTTGTAGTAGCCTGTAACTTTCTGTCAATGTCGTCATTAATGGTACCGAGTTGTTCATCCAAAAGCGTCATGAGTTCCCCCTTTAACACACACTCTTTCTTATTGGACGTCTCACCTGCCATGGTTAGTAGGAAACAAAGGATAATACAAAGGTATTATCTCTATCAACTACTAGGTGATGGAAGGTGGAATCACACACTCTCAAGCGTCTTACCACACTCTTACAAGTGTTCTTACCAAATCAAGCAGTAGGTGGTACAGCCGGTGGCTGATTCGTGATACCGTGTCGAGCGTGGGTACGATCGCAAGAGGGGACCTGTTCTGATCAAGAGTAGGTGGAGCTCGAAAGACACAATATGGTAGCAAAAGGATCAGCAATAATCAGATTAGTAAATGCAAGTTGAAAGATTGTTCAAAGTACTCGTCAAAAGTTGCCGATCCTAGCCTAATCACAGCTGGCTAATCAAAGTCCTATGCAAAGAAGTGTATGTACGCACACGGAACGATCAATGTGACTTGATGTAAGCAAAGGAGATCCTCACAACAAGTGCTAGGAGAGACGCTAGCCCACTACTCAAACTTCTTTCTAAGGGCACAAGATTATTCGCGCGATGTAGAGCACAAAACAACGATATCGGTAAAAACGCGAACATCCCTCTAGATTGAGCAGATACAACAGCTAGTCTCAAACGATGAAAAGGCAAAGTTTTATATAGCTTATATATACTCGTTTGAAATGTTTCGACGAGATCTACAACTTTCTCAACTGGATGAACCCCAAATTCCAAAGGGAAGACCGAAAGAAACGCCAAAATTAGAAAACTGAAAACTTGCGACGCAATTGTGGGGCTAAAGATGGCCGATTTTGGGGGTCTTGGAGGCGCTTGTCATATTTTTAGATGCGCGTCGTTGATAGCTTTGAAACGAGCACAAGAACGTCGAAATCCGACTCTGTATGCAAAAGTTATGCCCGTTTTACTGAAGGTGTGTCGGAAACGTACTCGCCTCAAATTCAAACTGCTATATCTTTTGATCCCGTAGGCCAAACGTGCCCAATTTTTTTTGTGGTATATTGTGGCTATCTGAGGAAGGGCTCCACCAATTGTCAATTGATTTGGCCAAGTTTTGATGGGATTTCAAATTTCGGACAAAGAGGGGCCTTTTCTATTTTTTTTTGTTTCTGTTTTTCCTCCCATTTTTTCTCTTTTTCTTTCTTTTGCTTTTTTTTTTTGTCAATCACCGAAATCAAACTTCTCTTTTTTTTCTCTCTCTCTCTGTAGCCCGAAACCCTAATCTCTTTGGCCAAACCGTGGCGGTGCAAAGTAGCAGTGGCAGATAGGGGGTGGCCGCAAGTGGGGTGTCGCGGCAAGGGGTGGCTGCAGCAAGGGTTGGCCGCGGATGGGGTGGCCGGGGATGGAGTGGCCGCGGCAAGGAGTGATGTGGGGGCGCGGTAAGGTTTTGTGGGGGCGCGGTAAGGTTTTGTGGTGGCGCGGCAGCGAGGGTTGTGGGGCGCGGCAGGGTTTCGTGGTGGTGGCGGCGACGACAGTCGATGGCGGTTGGCGCAACAGACTTAACACAAATATGAAGCTACGCAAAGGAAACACGATGCAAACTAGACAACGACGAACTAGACTCTAACTAGACTAGACCAGCAACTGACTTGACGATGCAACAATAATTCAACAAGCAAAATACTGAAAAGAAAATTGCAAGGCACAAGGGGTGATGGGACAACGAAAGACACGGCGAACAAATTATTTTTGTGGGGCTAATTTTCTGGATTTTTAGGACGATGAACATAAACTAATCTAAAAGGGACGAATTACATAGCGGGCAACCTTTGCTCTGATACCACCTGATGTAAGTGTGGCCCGATCTTCCAAAAGGTACTGATATGTCGATTGTGGAGAACACGACGTTGATGATCCAAAGGCTCCGACCAGAACGGATCGAACCCCTCGCAATCACTACACCACCGCTCCGTTGGTTATCAACCGTGCCGAACGCGGTTGACCTCGCCAAAAAGGCTATCTCCTGCAAGCGAATCGAGAACACAAGCAAGAGAGTAGAAGATGCAATCTGAAATTGTATTGCGAATAATAATGAAGTTCACAGAGTGGGGTTCCTCAAACCGAACAAACGGCGAAACTGCAAAGTGGCAGAATAATCTAAGAAAAACCCAAATTGGACTAAAGGGCGACGGCTCCTATATGAGGAGGGCGACTAGGAGGTGGAAAACCCTAGCTGGGGTACTGTTCATGTGGCCATGTACTGTTCACATGAATAGTAACAGGCCCCCGGGGGTGGCTGTTCCACATATGGGCCATATGAGCCAAGTCAGTCCATAGGACTCGGATACAAGCCTTGTAGGCTAAGAAAAGGTGACGCAGCACGAAGTAAAGGGTGGTCGAAGCTCTTTGAGTTGGAGGTCACAAATTTTTCATCTCCTTTTGCCATTGTTATTGCCTTCTCCTTCCTTGATGCATATCATCAACTCCTTGCTATCCCGTCCTAGATTCCTAAGCACAAGCAAATCATCTCCATTAGGCAGCATGATAGAGTTCTTAAGTGATACACTCAGCCCTAGAAACGAATTTACCTGATAATTTAGTTGACGAGCACGTGCCCGAGTAATTGGACCTTGGACATCATTCATGGTAGTAGCAAGAGGAGTGTTCATATCAGTCGAAGTGATGTCCTCATCAGTTCATGCAGAATTTGCACAGAGCCATTGGTTCATCCCCTGGCTTGGTGATATCTATAGATGCAGGTAAAGGCATTGATATTGGAGTTACTAGGATCTTCTCCAATGGGGTTGAACATAGGGAGTGTATGAGGCACCTTGTCAAAAATTTCCAGAAGAGGTTTCATGGGGAGGTTTTCCAGAGGCATCTGTGGCCTGCCTCCAGGGCTTACCAAAGGGCCAACTTTGACATGCACTACAAGGTAATGGAGGAAGCATCACCTAGAGCCATGGAGTGGATTAAGGAGAACCACAAGCATCTATGGGCTAGGAGCATGTTCTCTACTGTAAGTAAATGTGATTATGTCACAAATAACATTGCAGAGACATTTAACAGCTGGGTGAAGCATGAGAAATCACTCCCTGTTATGGAGTTGATGGATAGAATCAGACAAATGATCATGCAAAAGATGTGCACCAGGAGAAACCTTGCTGACAAGCTACAGGGATTGATAATACCCTATGTCATCAAAGTCCTCAATGGAAAGAGCAGAAACCTGCCATTCAAAATCTTCCATAGTCATAATTCCACAGGAGAGGTTGGTGGCACCAATAAAGACTTGACTATTTGGAGGCATACAGTTGATCTGAATGCTAAGGAATGCAGCTGCATGGAATGGCAGCTCACTGGACTACCCTGCCTTCATGCTATTTGCCTCATCTTGTTCAAGAGAAATGAAGAACTTTAGAGATATGTGCATGAATACTGTAGTGTGGACAAATTCAAGGCAGCATATGCAGGTTTAGTGATGCCAATGACAGACAAGCATCAGTGGCCTAAGGTTAACTTAGGATTCACGCTGTGGCCACCTATACTCAAGAGGGCAGTAGGAAGGCCAAGGAAAAGAAGGTACAAAGGATGTGAGGAAGGAGGTTCTCGCAAAAGGAGAACCAGGTGCAAGAGATGTGGACAGTTTGGGCACATGATGAAGACATGCAACGAGCCTGTTGATGACCCAGATGCTCCTCAACCTGCACCCCCAAAGCCAAAGAGAAAGACTCGCAAAGTAGCTAAGAAAGTAACCGCTAGCAATGAATCAAATGCTCCTCCAATCCTCTGTCTGGAATACCACAAAGTCCCTGGTCCAGTAACAAGGAGGTAAATCTTGTTTCCTCCAATCTTGTAAGGTTCTTACTAGTTTGTAAATGTCTATACTGCATTGTAACATTTTGTTCATCAACAGCCGGAGCAGTCCTAGGAGGCTACGCAAGTGAATCTGAAGCAGTCCTGGGAATGCTAGGCATGGATGGGAGAAGAAGGAAGACTTTTGTTTAATAGAATGTTATGGACATGTAATCCACTGAGTTCCAGTGGCTTTTGTAAGAGTACTGACAGCTAGTGCATGTACTTTTGGAGTTGAGTTGAACCTGTAATTCAGTACTTCTGGAGTTGAACATGAATTCTGGACATCTAAATATGTCATGTAATCCAGTACTTTTGGTATGGAATATCTTAATTTTAGTTCTGGTATGGTTCTACCATGGTTCTATCATGTCAATATTGAAGTTTTACCATTACAACATAGACCATTAGACCATTTTAGCATTACAAGCCAGATTATTATCAACAAAATGCATAGGGGAAATTCTGGGGTCCTCATTCCATAGACCATTTCAGCATTACAAGCCAGAATATTGTCAACAAAATACATAGGGGAAATTCTGGGTTCCTCATTGCATACACCATTGACATCTAAATCTACTTCTTAAGAGACACTACCAGGATAGCCACAAGGAGGAAGACAATCGACCAGCCAAGCATCATCATCCTCTCATGCAGGCGACGGTTCTTGTTCACCATATTGCCAGCCATCCCAACCCTCAGTCCCTTCATCTCACCATACATTTCATTCATAGTATTCCTCATCGCAGTCAAAACGGGAGGAATTGCAACAATGGAACCCTTCATTTCTTCCATGGTCTCCTGGACCTCCTTAACGGCCACCTTCAACTCATCCAGGAGGGCTTCCATGGAGGCCGCTGGCGGCGGCACTCGGGTCATAGCATCATCGAGAATCCCAATGTCAAAAGGGAACAAATCATTATTAACCAAATAGGCTTCGTACTTATCTTCCCACATGAAAAACTTGCAATGGTTCGGAAGCTGAAAATCAACCAATGTACAAAACCAATCAATTGAATCCGACAAATTCCAACACAAATGCATAACCAAGTACAAACAAAACACCAAATACTACCCACATTTTCATTCTTCGGGCACTTGAAGAACTTCTTGCCCGGATTGGAGCTCGTCCGGGAGGTGCGCTCCACCACCGACGTCTGGCAAAGGGGGCACTACACCAGGGGGAGTCTACCACTCCGCGAGTGCGCATGGGGCCTCCCACGCGCCGTGGAAGAAGACCCCGAGAATGAATCACCCGCCATGCCCGGCGCCGAGAAAGACCCAGTCGCCGCCACCGCCAGCATGAGAGAGAGAGAGTCAAAGCGCGATTGGCGAGAGAGAGAGAGAGAGAGAGAGAGAGAGAGAGTTTGGCTGGGTAAGGAGCGGGCCTAAATGGTCCGTCTCAACCAAGTCCGACCAAAGGGCAAAAAGGACAATTCGCATGCTTTCTCTCTCCACCGCGGTCGGGAAATGATAAAATAAGCGGCTCAGTGTCTTAGGGCCCAATTACATATTTTGTCAGTGCTTTATGGTTGTACCACGATTATTTAGTGTCCATTGGCAAAGGTGGACAATGTGCTGTGTCCTGTAGCCAATTATCCCTAATTAATTAAGCATGAATTGCCTTGTCATGCAAGTACACATGCATACATATATTTACGTACATTGCCAATATATGTCATGCTGACTAAAAGAATTCGGTTTGGCGCCAAAATGGCTATGCAATTGCCGTCCAAGTTCCATTACCCAAATCAATTTTTGTTAAGGCCTGAAACATAGCAGACACTATATTTTCACACGGCAAAGGCATGTCAGACCACATTCTACTACTAGCAGTCTTCTTCACCCAAAGCCATCTCATTCTTAGCACCATGCCTAGCAGCCGGAGATCCTGAAAACCTAAACCTCCATATGTTGTCAGCCTGCACACCTTTTGCCAGGAGACAAGGCATTTCCTTCCTTTTGTTGATTCCTCACCAGTCCAAAGAAATCCACATCTCCGTTTGTCAATGGCTCTAAGCACCCATTTAGTTAAATCCATTGCCATTAATTGGTAAATAGGGATAGTAGACAAGACTGGTTTAATGACAACCATACGTCCCCTCGTTGTCAGCAATGGACCTTTCCATTTAGGAAGCTTGGCAGCAACCTTATCAACAATCAGCTGTAAATGCACCCGCCGTAGTCTTTTTTTGTTGATAGGGGGAGGCCCAAATAGGTGCAAGGAAACGACACCATACTACAGCCGAGATTTTGAGCTACCAACTGAGTTTCATTTTTAGAACAACAAATAGGGATGGTTGAACATTTTTCTAAATTTGTCCCTGGTCCTGAAGCTGATCCGAAGACCTCCAAACTACCTCTAATCACATCAAGATCAGAAGACAACGGAGACAAGAAGATGATATCATCTGCATAGAAAGAGGCCCGGTATTTAATTGCCCAATGTCCCAATGGATGCAACAAATTGTCATCGGCAGCTTTCTAAATAATTTTATTAAGAACTTCCATCACTGGGATGAAAAGTATAGGAGATAATGGATCTTCTTGAGAAAGGCCACGCTCATTCCATATTTGATTCCCCGGCTGGCCATTAAGAAGTATCTTAGTGCTAGAAGTTGACAGCAACAAAGCAATCCAGTCACACCAATGCACACTGAACCCTCTGTATTGAAGCACCTCCAGGAGAAAAGATCAAGATACACTGTCAAAAGCCTTTGCCAGATCCAATTTCAACAGAATTCTTGCCTCCTTTGTTGTTGTAGAAGTTTGGCTGCACACTGAACATACTTAAAATTATCTTGAATTGTTCGCTGCTTGATAAAAGCACTCTCATTCGCACCCACCAATTGTGGCAAAAAAAAAGGGGCCAACCGAGAAGCAAGCACCTTAGATATGAGCTGAGCGAAGCTGTGTATCAAGCAAATAGGTTGAAAAGTCTTTTGGCGATATGGCATCTGCACGTTTTGGAAAAAGAGAAACCAAAGCATTGTTCACTCTATGAAAGTTATAACCATTCCGGTTAAAAAAAAGGTCTGAACTGCAGCCACCACATCTTTCTTGATAACCGGCCACGCAGATTTATAAAACAACCCTGTAAAATCGTCAGACTCTGGTGATTTTTCAGTAGGTTGCTCTTTTATTGCTCTCCAAATCTCTTCTTCGTCAACAGGAGCTTCAAGACCACTAAGGTCAACTATTTCCCAATTAAGATAATCAAACAGGAGCTTCAAGACCACTAAGGTCAACTATTTCCCAATTAAGATAATCAAAATTAATGGTATGCTCTCTACGCAACGTTGATCCAATCAGCCCCTGAAAATAATAAAAAAGGCTTGATGCTTGTTGTTATGATAGAAAACCAAATTGTCGTTGACCTTGAGATAGGGTATATGATTTTTTCCTTCTACGTGCACTATCATGAAGATGAAAGAAACAAGTGTTGGCATCTCCTTCCTTCAGCCACACTAAACGGGACCTTTGTCATGCAATCGCTCGTTCCAGAGAAGCCAAATAAAGACACAACTTTTTAAGCTCCTTCCACAGCCAACTTTCTTCAGCAGACAAGATTCGGGAGTCTTGAGCCCGATCAAGCCTAAAGACTACCTCCTTGGCCATAGATAACTGTAACTTGACGTTGCCGATCTTACGCCTACATTGCGGAGTAAACAATCTAGCCGCTTGATTGGGTCCCTTATATGGGCCGGGCAAGTCCAAACTTTCTGAACGGCCTCCAGAAAACCTTCTAATTTTGTCCAGAAAGTCTCAAAATGAAATCTTCTTTTGACATGGAATTGCGAGCACACTGTTAGTAACAACGAACAGTGGTCTGACACAGAGGATGATAAAGCCTGAAGGTAGCAAACTGGAAACGATTCCCCCCAATCCAAAGAGGTTAAGACCCTGTCAAGACGATCTAGCGTAGGCTGCTCTCTTTCATTACTCCAAGTATATGTTCGACCATGCAGATAGAGATCCATCAACTCAATAAAAGACCTGAACCTGCCCATGTTCCTTCGATTTAAATTAATGTTGTTTTTATCACTTGCTCGATAAATCATATTGAAATCTCCAACGACCACCCACGGCCCAGAGAAGCTCAATCTGACTGCACGTAGCTCATTAAGAAACTCGACTTTGTTACTGTCATCTTGCGCTCCATAGACCGTTGTTAACAACCAAGGTGGCTCTTGTGAACCAGGAAAAGAGAAGGCAACCGAGACAGAATGAGCCCACACGATGAAGAGAGCCCATGATATCTTGACTGTTCCAAGCAACCAGAATTCCACCACACGTATGAATAGACGGTAGATAAGCACAGGTCAGGAAATTTAGACCCAAAGTTTGCAATATGATAAAGAGTTTGAAATCATCTTCAATTTAGTTTCTTGGAGACAGACAACTGTAGCATTAGAGCTACGCGCCTGTTCAAAAACAGAGTCCCTACGAGCCTTAAAATTAAGGCCCCGGATATTCCATATGAGGGTGTTGCAACTCATTAGAAACAAGATTAAACAACCGAGAGAAAACAACAATGATGGTTTAGGAGACCATCACCCCAACATTCGCTTGCAAGTCAGTGTTCTGTTCAGTACATCGATCCGGCATCTGAAGGCCAAACAACTTGACAAGAGCTTGGAATTCTGACTTTGTCAAACTTCTTTCAAAGACCTCATCATATGCTTTTCTAGCTTGCTCATCCATTGCTTCTTCATCTTGAATAATGCCCAATTTTGCCATCAATACATTTTCAGCTTCTTTGATAGCCGACACAAGTCCTGCAGGATGTTTGGATGCTAGACGACGACTGCGTCTAGGGGTGAAATCTTCAGTAACCTTTTTAAGCAGTGACCTTGTAATTTAAGCAGTGACCTTGTAATTTCTCGAAATATATTCATTTTGATATCACATTTGGCAAATATAATTTGGATGGCTAGATCAATCGACTAGACGAGAAATTTAGAATTTTTTATAACCTTGTCCACGTTGATATCAAGCGTCCATCTCAAATCCAATGGCTCCTGAGCACGGCAAGGGATATGCAGCAGCAGCAGCAACATATGCTACCACTGCCGACATCTCAAAAATAAAATACAGGTAGTATTTTGTTTATTGATACTTCCAAGTTCCAAGTTCCAACTTTATCTTCCAAGTCAATGTTAGTCGTAGTTTCCTAGGTACAAGGTTGTCATGCATGTCTCTTAGGAGTACTTTCCTAGAGCTCATTGCGTTGGAACACCCGATTAACCAAAGTGAGTAGTGATCAATGACTAATGCAAGTGTTGATGTATCCATAGCAGGAACCGGACTACCGGAGACAAACATGTCGTTCTCCCCGAGGGAACAAATTGATGTGTTTTTCCATTTGGAAATGCTTGCCTGGACCATATGAGATTCTGATACAGTATGTGGTACAGACGTGCAAAGTATTATTTAATTTTTTTATTTTTTTATAACCCAAAGAGCATCTCGTTGGAATAATCAGTTGCGGTCTTGCAGACATATGTATATCCGCACCTGAGGATATTATTTTAATAATTTTTTAGCTTAGGATATTTTCATGGTTGGCTGAATTCAGCAGAGCTTAGCCACTGCCAAGTTCCAACAAGCAAAGACATAATCTTAAAAAAAAAAAAACAAACAAAAAAAACAAAGACAAATCTGCATAAAAGCATTCTTATAGACGACTTCTATCTCCTCTCTTTGTAGTCCTAACCATCCTTCGCCTCTATGAAAAAGATGTTCGTCTCCAAAGTCCAAACTGCAGCAGAAGAAGAAAGAGGCACGGCGAAAGCGAAAGCAACTCCACGTGTATATGAACGTTCATGCATTATCCTAACCATCTAAAGTGCTCTAAGATTTGTAAAAAAACATTACAATGATTGAAAGATGATATTGTAGTTTGTATTTTGAAACTTTGTATCAATCTCGACGCACATTTAAAGGTTAGGATGGAGCACATTTGAAGGTTAGGATGGTGCATGGATGCTCGTATACATGCGGAAAAACCCTTCTCGAGAGACACATAATGTATGTAATTTGCATTGCCAAACTACTATTACATTGTAATTTGCATTGCGAAACATAAACGGAAGATATGAGACGACAAAACATGTGAGAGATGACAAAACTGTGGATAGTTGAGTAAAGCCTGATATTCTCCGTTTATTCATAAACCAGAATAATACACGTACAAATATCTGGCAGCAGAGCTGAAGTGCTAGGCTGTCTCTCTCTGGCGACTCTGGCGACTCTACAGTAGATCTCGAAACCAAACCCCACGCCGGTGCCACTCCGGCACCGGCGGCCACTCTCCACCTTCGATCCCCTTCCGCTGCACGTGCATCTTCCTTGTCCCCGCCTTTCCCCAGATCCTCGCGCCCCCTGTCGGCATTGGCGACCACTATCGTCGGCAAGTCGGAGCCCGTTCCACCCGACCCTTTCAACCTCGCCTTTCCCCACATCCTCGGGCCCCGTTCCGGCATTGGCGACCACTATTGTCGGCAAGTCGGAGCTCGTTCCACCCGACCCTTTCAACCTCCCCCATACCTCGCCTCGCACCCACCACTCCCCCTTCACTCCGCAGCACCCTTCCATCCGTCCCCATGGCCTCGGTACCCGACACTTTGCTGGTTTCCCCCATTCGCGGCATCGATCTACTTGACTACGGGTCCTCTGATGAGGACTGCTCGGAATCGGGGGGCCAGCTGCGCCGGCAGCCTGAGCTGGCAAGCAGCGGAAAATCATCTTCAACAGGTACCCCACTTGGTTCTAACCGGCCACAACCCTGCTCAGCTTTGGCTTTGAATGCTAACTGCAGAGAAAAAGGAGTCTCGTTGTTTACCGATAGCACCTGCACGCCACCTGCGGAGCATCCCTCTCCTCTGTGCTTGCCGGGAGATCTAACCAAAATCCGCTTGCTGTCTCATCGTCCTGGCAAAGCCTCAGTCAAGATAAATGCCCCAGCAGCAATCACAGAGGTGGGTGAATGCAGTAAAGGCGCTCGGGAAATTGGGCGAACGGAAGCGCATCCTCCTTCAATGTTGCTCTCAAAGGAAACTGACCAGCCCTCGGTCTGGGTGCAAAAGGCGAGGCTGGCCGCTTCCAATCGGAGAACTCAGCCTCATTCGAGTAGTTGGATACTGCTTAATGGCAATCAAGACGGTAGTGGAGAGGAAACCTTCAATGGACAGGGTTGGCATCGGGTGAAGCCACGGTACTGGTGGAGAACTAACCCCCAGACCAAAGACTGACGCTTACCTGCCAGCCTTAAAGACAATACCAACAAGGGGCGGCGACAATTCGGCTATAATCAGTTCCCTTCTCGCCATTGCTTCAGGTGACGGCTAGTAACCACAAGATAGCTCAGTGCAAGTTTCCTGTCCGCTGCCTCAGATGTAGAGCTAGTGGACATCGTGCCTGCTGTCCTCGTAGCGGACAACATTCTTCTGCGAACACAGCCACATCATCCACCTCACTGTCTTTTTCCCTCAAAGCACCAAGCAACAAGATCTTCCAGTGGGTCTCAGCACCACAATATGGAGGACTACCCTGCAGGACAAGCGATCAACAGGCCGGCCGAAGGCTTCTGCGCCCACACCATCACTCGGGAAATGGAGGCGGAACTGCTATGCCTTCGTGACATGGCAGTCCTTGTCAAGGTGACAGGGCACCGGCGCAACCCACCGCCAAACCTGGTGGCAAGGGCCATCCAAGTGCGGCTCCGCATCTCGTTGAAAGACTTTCATGTCTCCTGTTGCCTCCCTGAAGATTTCCTCATCGAGTTTGCTTCGCGCCGTCAGCGCGATGCTGCACTGGAGGCGGGAGGATGCTAAATCGACGGCTTCTAGTTTGATTTCCAGGCATGGGACTATGCGGCTGCCTCCCATCGCAACGTATGGAGGTATCGTGCACTTCTCTGCTTGGAGGGCGTTCCACTCTTTGCGCGGCGGCCTTCAGTCGCAGAGCGCGTCGCAGGGGGGAATTGCCAGTTCGACCAAGTGGATGAGCTCTCCAGGGAAAGGGAGCGGAATGCTTCCATTTGGGCAGTTTGGGTGTGGGTGCGTGATCCAGATGCCATCCCGAAGACCACCCACCTCACCCTCCTTGATCCTCCGATGGCGCCGATTCTGGATGGCCAGTCCTCTCAAAGGGCTCCTACTCAGCTCGGCACTCTAAAGGAAGGCCGGCGCTACCAGGTGCTCGTACATCTCAGCATTCTTGAAGACTACTCGCCACATGTCTACCGCACTCCTAGCGGTGGCCGGAGTGATTCACCGGCCGACCCTGAGGAGGAATATCCCAGAAGGAGCACTTCTTACGGGCGAGTGCTCGATGGCGTAGAGCGGCGACCAAGAAGATTACTGGCCGATGCTCACTCGCGGTTGGGCCCAAGACACGAAGATAGGGATGAAGACCGTGACGACAGGGCGGGGCGTGCTCGATCCTACTTCGAGCAGCGTGATCGGGCACTCAGCAGGCCTGCGATCCAGGGGGGATCTTCCCGCCATGGCATTCGGGGACAGCCCAGGTCACGCTCCCCTTATGGTCGCTACACCGTCACATGCTAGCCTCGAGGCGGTGGCGACCCTCGTGGGCTTTGCGCGGCGGTGGCCTTCGTGGCGTGGCGTGCTGGATCGCCACCACGTAGGTACTACCTCGCCACAAGAACAAGGCTGCTTATTTGTCATGCACAACGCCCTTGGAATGGTGGAAGGCTGCAGCGAGACCGGAGGATCATGATGGGTCGGCACCTCACGGTGGCCTTTGGTCGACGGAAGGCGAGGTAAGGGTACTGCTAGAGTTACAACAACTCGATGGGAAGACCCTATGCTTATCGAAGCCGTCTTGGCTTTGAGCCTTGTTGGGAGGGATTGTAGGGTGGAGCCGCCTCCAAAGGACCCTCAGCAACCCGTGGAGCAAAAACAACAACAGCTACAGCTTGAAGGGGTACAACAGAGGCAACGGTGTATCGGTGTGTGGAGACGAGGAGGTCATCAGCTGGTGTGTCTCAGCTCCCACTGCAAGTCCTCGCTAGGTCACGCTCTCCCTCAGTTCTAGGAACCCCAGCGATCACCGCGGCTGTCACTGCTCAGCCTACTCCAATTCGTCGCAGCGCCCGCCTGGCAGAAAAGAAGAAGGCCAACCCTACAGAAGTGAGCGGGGCACAACGAGCCTCTCTGCTCCTGCAACAAAAGTTTGCCAATGACGCAAGGAAGAGCCGAGCAGCCGGAACAACCAAGGAGAAACTCCATGCTCTCTTCAGCACCCCCTTGGACGCACAGACGATACAAGCAATCAGGGCTCTAGCTGGGATTGATGGGAAGGCGCAGGTGGATCTCCCTGCCCTGGGGCTTGTTGCCGATGATCTTGCGGCACTGGTCCAGGAAGCGGCGGTGGCCTGAAGGTCGCGACCGAAGCTCTAAGTAGTAGTAGAGGCTTTTGCAGGGTACTGTCTCCATGTTGTATGCACTCGATGAACCTCTTTGGGGCATAGATGAGCCCATCTTTAGTTCACTGCACCTTAAAACCGTTTGCACGGTGCTGTTAGTCTGTGTTTGCCTACAGTGTATGTATGGCAAGGGTGAAGCGTACTTTTGCAGGGGCACTAGGTGCTTTGTATGGGGAAAGCATGGAGATTTATATATATGCTGATTGCCTCAGATGTCCTCCTTACATACAATGATACCTTATAAAATATTGAACTGGAATGTGAGGGGCTTGAATGCTCCAGCAAGGAGGCAGGTAGTTCGTCAACTGATCGCGGACACGGCCTGTTCCATTCTTTGCCTGCAGGAAACTAAACTTCAAACGATCACAACCAGCCTTGCAACTGAAATTGCGGGAGGAAGGCTTCAAGGCATGTTATACAAGCCAGCCGATGAAACCAGAGGGGGTATATTAGTTAGTTGGGACCAAACGCTAATGCAAATGGATAGCTCGGTCATCTTAAACAAATCCATAACAATGAGAGTAAACCCCCTTGACGGAGCTTCTCCTTGGTTTCTAACAGTTGTCTATGGCCCGCATAATGATCAACATAAGCAAGCCTTCATGGAAGAGATCAAGCATATTCATGAAGGGATGGACGGGCCATGGCTCATTTTGGGGGATTTCAACCTTATTTATAGAGCTTCAGACAAAAATAATCTCAACTTGAATCGAAGTCTGATGGGACGATTTAGAGCGGCTCTTAATCACTGCGAGTTGAAGGAGATCCGTCTCCAGGATAGGCGCTTCACCTGGTCCAATGGATAGCTTAACCCTACTTTGGAAGGGATTGATAAAGTCTTCTGTAATATGCAGTGGGAGTTCGCTTACTCAGACTATCAACTACGTTCGCTTTCATCCTCAATTTCCTACCACTGTCCTTTGTTACTCTTTGGGGAAGAACAAGTTAAACCACCTAGACATTTCAGTTTTGAAAACTACTGGCCGCTAATGACTAGTTATAATGAGGTGGTACAGGAGGCTTGGGCTCAACCGGTCCATGATGTTGACCCAACCAAATCATTGCTGGCCAAGCTGCAAAACACAATCAGGGCGCTTAAGGCTTGGAGCAGCTCGCAAATTGGGGACTACAAGTTGCAGTTGCATTTGGCGCTTGAGGTGGTTCTCTGCCTTGATAAAGCGCAAGAGCATCGCGGACTATCCCAAGCAGAACATGACCTTCGAGTAGCGCTCAAATTAAGAATTCTGGGATTGGCAGCCATCCAAAGGATGAAATGGAAGCAACGCTCACGTCTAACTTGGTTGCGATTAGGAGATGCGAACACCAAATTCTTCCACTCTAAAGCCAACTCAAGAAGAAGGAGGAAACTCATTCATACCCTGAAGCATCAGGGGAGTACTTTTACAAGTCATTCAGAAAAAGAGAATGTACTACACATGCGCTACACGAATCGCTTGGGGTGCTAAGCGGCAACCTGACCTTCCGATGGGACTTCTTTGGGGCTTAAGATCTTGCGGTCGGCGCCTCGATGACCTTGAGCGACCTTTTACAGAACAGGAAATTAAGTCGGCCATCGATGAGCTTTCGGCAGACAAAGCCCCGGGTCCGGATGGGTTCACTGGGAGTTTTTTCAAAGCAAGTTGGGAAATCATAAAAGAGTCTATTGTTTCGGTTTTCCAGAAAATTCATGCCATGAACAGCTCTCACTTCCCAAAAATTAATACGACCACCATAATACTTCTCCCAAAAAAGGATCGAGCAATCGAAATCTCTGATTTCAGGCCAATCAGCTTGATCCATAGCATTGTCAAGATCCTTTCTAAGCTACTCTCTCTTAGGCTTTCCAAATACATGGATGCTTTGATTTGGGAAAGCCAGAGTGCGTTTGTTAAAAAGCCGAGCATACAAGACAATTTCCTCTACGTGCAAAACATCGCCAGAAGTTATCACCGTTCCAAGGTTCCAATGTTACTATTCAAATTGGACATCACCAAAGCGTTTGACTCCATTGCATGGCCATATATCCTAGACATGTTGCAACATAGAGGCTTTGGAGTCCGCTGGAGGGCTTGGATTGCAATGATGCTTAGTACATCAACCTCCAGGATTGTACTGAATGGCATGCTGGGACCGCACATAAGGCATCAGTGTGGGGTGCGGCAGGGAGATTGCCTTTCCCCCTTCATTTTCATCTTGGCCATGGATGCTCTACACTGTATTCTCGACTTGGCAGACCAGCATGGGTGGCTCACACCACTTGGTGGAAGGTTCATGAAGGCGAGACTGTCTGTATATGCTGATGATACAATGATCTTTCTTTCACCAAGCAAGGAGGATGTAGATAACCTTAAGGAGATCTTGCGGATCTTCGGTGAGGTAACAGGACTTATCGTAAATATCTCCAAGAGTGTCGTCATACCAATTCAATGTCAATCCCTACAACTAGATGAAATTCTGGGAAACTTTCCGGCCATTCGACAGCAGCTGCCATGCAATTATCTGGGGTTACCACTCACGTGCCGCAAGCCAGGGAAGGTGGTGTTTCAACCCTTACTCGACAAAGTGCATGCTAGGCTGAGTGGGTATAAGAGAAACATGCTATCCCGGGCAGGAAGGTTAGTGGTGCTAAATGCGGTTATCACGGCTATACCATTGTACCATCTAACAGTAACTGAGTTACCGGCCTGGACAATGAAGCAGATTGACAAAAGTCGTAGAGCACAGTTACGGGTGGTGACGACATCGTCTTTGGAGGGAAATCTTTGGTGAACTGGTGCATGGTTTGTCGACCAAAAAAGTTTGGTGGCCTTGGAGTCCTGTGCTTAGAGCGGTTTAGTCGTGCTTTACGCCTCCGATGGCTCTGGCATCAATGGAAGACACCGGACAAACAATGGAATGGGATGCCACTTCCGATAACAGAGAAAGACCACCAATTGTTCCGTGCATCCACGATAATAACCACTGGTAGGGGCGATAAGGCAAACTTCTGGAAAGATAAGTGGCTGGGCCCGAGGTCATTGCAAGAAATATCACCACAACTTTTTCAAATTGCGACGCGGAAAAACCGCACGGTGCAGGAGGCAATTCTTGAAGACAAGTGGATAGCGGACCTGCGAAGAAGAATCAACTTACAATTAATGTCGGAATTTGTAGTGGTCTATACCATGGTTCGTCAATTCACGCTTTCTCCATCGGTGCCAGATGACATATCTTGGAAGTGGACGGTCTCAGGAAACTACTCGACCAAATCGGCATATGAGACGCAATTCTTGGGAGCGGTCGAAGCTCCTTTCCAGAAACTCTTCTGGAGCATTTGGGCACCGCAGAAATGCAAAATATTTGCATGGATTCTCATTCAACATCGACTTCCGACAGCGGATGTCCTAGCAGGTCGTCACATGCAAAACGATCACTGGTGCCCCCTTTGTACTAACAATCCAGAAACAACTATGCACTTGTTCATAGACTGTACGTACGCCAGACAAATCTGGACTCTAGTGGCCACTTGGGTGGGGAGACATAATCTATTACCACCAATGTGGATATCTTGGTCTAGGATGGTGGATTGGTGGCTCGACATTTTCGATTCTGGAGAAGGAAGCTGCAGGAAGGGTCAAGCCTCCCTAATTCTTCTCACTCTTTGGCACATCTGGAAAGAAAGAAATCGACGCATATTCCAACATCGCAGAGGCACCGGTGAGGCTCTGGCCATTATCAAGGAGGAAGCACGGGCATGGGCGCTCAACGGGGCGACTAAGCTTCAGGCCTGTTTGCAGGGCGAGATGGTGTCTGCAGGGATGTTTTAACCTGGGGAGCCTCACCTCTGTGTTTTGTGTGTTAATATCGCTTTAATTGCCAGCCCCCCTCTTCTGCTTTTTGTGTAACATCTGTTGATACGTTTTCTCCCTTTAATGCATTAGCGGCACTCTTGCCGTTTCCTCAAAAAAAAAGAATAATACACGTGAGAGGTTGATGCATCGAGATTATACCCTGATGTAACAATAAGATAGACAATCTAGAGCTAACTAACTAAGCCTATCTGAAAGAAAGAAAAGGTACAAAATGAGGCAGACCAGCCTGAATATTCGTTGCATTCCAGCCATTTTATGTGCCCGTGCTATCATGGATTAGTGAGCTGAAGAAGACTAGTAGCATACAGAAAAGAGACGATCTGGGCCACTAGGTCCTCAAGTGCACCAAGAGAAAATCCTTTATGTAAGAGCTGGCCTGTGGGATAAAATGAGCAATATAATTGGTACGAAAGAGCTTTTACATGATCTTTATGTTTGGAATAAAACATCTTATCTATTCCAATGGGTCAAATGCCAATATATAACATGTACAAGGTTGGACAATAGCAAATAACACCTTACACAATATACATATCTAACAACCCTTTCAAACTCATGGTGGATCAACAACACTGAGTTTGGAGAGGTAGAAGCGATGTTGAGCTCGAGTCTGTGCTTTGGTGAAGAAATATGCTAACTGAAGCTCCGAAGGCACATACGGAAAAGCAATAACTTAGTCTTGCACCTGCGATCGCATGTACGAAGCATCCATACCAATATGCTTGGTAAGCTCATGTTTCACGGGATCTCGAGCAATGCTGACCGCACTAGTATTATCTGATAAGAGTGGAGTCGGTGCAGAAACAGAAACACCGAAATCCGCAAGAAGCCACCGAAGCCAGGTGATCTCTGCTGTCAACAAACTGTAGTCTGCTTCTTAGTCTTCCAGGCAATCAAGGAGGAACCAAGAAAAACACAATAGGCAGAAAGAGACCAACGATCAGAATAATCGTTAGCCCAAGTCGCATCAGAGTACGTCTGAAGCTGTAAAGAACTAGAGCGAGGAAAGAAAAGACGTCGACTGATGGTTCCACGAAGATATCGAAGAACACGAAGAATGTGACTATAGTGGAGCTGAGTAGAAGTAGAGACAAACTGACTCAAGATGTGAACTGAGTGAGAAATGTCAGGTCGAGTAATCCCATGTAGACGAGTCTCGTGACAATATGGCAGTAGCGAGTGGGATCCTCAAGAGGTTCGCCATCAGTGGGGCAAAGGTGAACACCAAGCTCCATAGGAGTATCCACCATGTGCTGATTAGTGAGACAAGCGCAAGTAAGGATATCCTGAATGTACTTCTCCTGGAAGAGATAGTAGTCCTTGGGCGCAAAAGTGATCTCAATCCCAAGGAAGTAACGAAGGAGACCCAAATCAGACATCAAGAACTGCTTACTGAGACGCTCCTTCACAAAGGCAATGTACTGAGAGTCATCTCAGTAATGATCATGTCATCCACATATAGAAGGAGGAGCATCCGACCCCGAGGTGGGGTGTGAACAAAGAGAGCAGGGTTGTGATCACTGACGGAGAAGCCGCAGTGACAATAGAAGAGAAGGAGTCAAACCAAGCACGAGGGGTTTGTTTGAGCCCATAGAGAGAATAACGAAGGCAACAAACCATACCATCAGGGACAGAATACCTAGGGGACGGTTGCATGTAGACCTCCTCACGTAGCTCGTCATTAAGAAAGGCATTCATAGCATCTAACTGAGAGATGGGCCACTATCGAACAGAGGCTACAGCAAGGACAGTGCGAACAGTGGTCATGTGAGCAACAGGGGCAAAAGTCTCATCGTAGCCATGACCATGCTCCTGCTGAAAACCACGCGTCATAAGACGAGCGGGTTTTGATCTTGTATACCCACTTACACGTGATAGGAGTAACACGCGCAGGCAAGGGCACAAGATCCCAAGTGTTAGTACGCTCTAAAGCAACAATCTCCTCAGACATCACAAGCTGCTACTCAGGGTGAGCAGCAGCCCCACGGTAGGTTGTAGGCTCAGAAATAGTAGCAGCTGCGAAGCCGTAGCGCTCAGGCGGCCTAACAATGTGACAATCACGAAGATCGTATCTGGGAGAAGAAGGCGGAGCTGGACCCAGTAAGGATGGAGAGGAAGCACTAGGAACAGGGCCCATCAGAGACGGAGGCTCAAGAGGGGACGTAGTTGGCTGGGGACGGCGAAAGTAGCGCAAGGGAAAAGGTGGAGCCTCAACAAAAGAGCGGGAAGGAAAATCTGGCGGAGGCGAAATAGGTGGAGCCGGAGGAGCCAGAGGAAGGGTAGATGGAGGATGAGGCGAAACAGTGGTGGAAAGCTGAGAGTCAGGAACAATCAGAAAGGAGATCGACTCAGCAAGAGAATCTGGACTGACAGTGGGGGAACGAGGGTAGTAAGATCGTGACTCATCAAAAGTGACATCCTGAGAAATCTTCATCCTACGAGCAACAAGGTCATAGCAACGATAACCCTTATGCTCAATACTGTAGCTAAGGAAAACATACTCAACTGACTGAGCAGTCAGCTAGGTGCGCTCACAAGGTGGAAGAAAGACGAAACAGACACAGTCAAAACTGTGAAGATGACTGTACTCTGGAGCTCGACCAAAGAGACGCTCGATAGGAGTAGAACCCTAAAGAGCAGTGAAAGGCTGCAGGTTGATGAGAAAAGCAGCAGTAGTAACAGCCTTAGCCCAGAAGTGAGGGAGAACAGAAGAGGCAAGCATGAGAGTGCGAGCGGTCTCAAGCAAGTGATGATGCTTACACTTAGAGACATCGTCTAAGCGTGAGCACCATGACAAGAGTACTGGGGAAGAGTGTCCTTCTCAGCGAGAAAGCGACTCAAAGCAGTAGATAGATACTCACTAGCAGAGTCAGCACAAAAAACACGAATAGCCGAATCAAATTAAGTGCGAACTATGGTGGCGAGCATCTGGTAAATAGAGAGAACCTGACTGCGCTCAGACATGAAGTAGATCCAAGTATAATGAGAATAATCATCAATAAAGATCACATAATAGTGATAACCCCCTTTCGAAATGAAGGAAGCCAAACCCCAAACATCAGAGTGAACAAGATCAAAAGGACAAGTAGAAATAGAATCACTAAAGGGATAGGGAAGTTGTAGCTGCTTGCCAAGCTTGCAAACCATACAATGTAAAGAGGTGTCCCCAGAAACAGACCTAAGAACACCACGACCGAGTAAAGACGATAGACATGAGCCACAGAGATGACCGAGACGATGGTGCCACTGAGTGAAAGAGATAGTGGAGGACGCGGCAAGACCAGAGGTAGTGGTAGTGGCTGACTGGCTGGTGGAGACAGCGGAAGGAAGATGAAGCCAGTCAAGCTCCCAGAGGCGTTGCGAATCACGGCGCCGAGGGCCAGTACTAAGCAGAGTATGCGGTCGTCATGCCTCGACGACCCTAGTCCTATCTCTACTTGTAGCAATCCTGATACCTGTGGCCGTCACGCTGACAGTAGGTGTAGTGGAGACCCATAGTAGAAGCAGCAACCATCGAAGGAGCTAGTGGAGGGATCACGATCGGTGTTGAAGAAATCGGTGAAGGAGCAGGTGCTGAAGCAGGCAAGACGGACTACACTTGAGCCACGCAACGGTGACGAGTCTCCTCAGCACGCACACCTGTGAGGGCCTCCACCAAGCTCAAGCGCGGGTGACGAGTCAGGAAGTCATAGAGATAGTGTGTCTCCTGGTGAGTGCGGAGCCACACACAGTAGGGACAGGTCCGGCAGACATCCAACCCCAGAGAGTCAAGCTGACGCCACACCTCTGATAGCTTCTGGTAGAAGTCATCCATGGTGGCATCAAGCTGCTGAAGAGAATGTGCCTAGTGCACAACTGAGAGATACATAGCATCACTCGTCGGCTGGTAGTGAGCTCGGAGTCGCTCCCACATAAGCTGTGTCATCGGCAACTCTGCCACATCCATGGAGATGGTCACAGGCATGCTACCCACTAGGATGGCGGTAGCACGAGCCTCAGCCTCCTGCCAGTGCTTGTAGGCATGCAGCTCAGACTGTTAGAGCTCTAAGGCCTCCTCTAGTGTAGCATTGGTGGCCTCCTGAGCTGCCTTATCTGCACCAGTAGAGAGAGCGGGCAGTTCTGGCAGTGTAGGACGAGGTGGACAGGGTTGCTCGCTAGTGAGATGACCCCAGAGACGCTGGTTATTGAGGTGGATCCTCAGGTGAATGCCCACTCCCGAAAGTTCATCCCATCGAACCGAATTGGGGGGAAGCGGGATGGTGAAGGAGCCTCCGGTAGAAGCCATCAACTTCTTTTTTTTTTTTAACCAGAGAAGCCAGAGCTAGAGGAGAAGGAGCCGGAGCTAAAAGCCGCTGGCTCCGAGTAGATCGATGGAGCCGGTGAGAAGTCGGAGCCACCGACTCCACCAAACTGGAATAAAGAAGAGCTTCGGGCACATGAAGAAGCTCCACTGGCGTGGAGAAGCTCGGCTTGGAGAAGAAGATGCCGACGAAGGAGAAGACGTCGGCATGGATCTGGCCCAGATGGAGGCGGCGCTGGGGCCCGCTTGGATGGAGGCGGCGCTCAGGTGGAGGCTCCCGGTGGAGAAAGGCGCAGGAGGCGCCCGGTGGAGGCGGCACTCAGGTGGATCCAGCGCAGGAGGCGACGCTCGGGCCGGTTGGATGGGGGCGGTGCCCGGTGGAGAGAGGCCGATGGAGAAGAAGACCGGTGGAGGAGCTCGATGCCAAAAATCCGGCGCTGATCTGGAGGGAGAGAAGAGCAACAGGATAACGGCGACAGCTGGTCAAGAGGTAGGGTTTTCATGGCTAGGGTTTCTATGGCTCTAATACCATGTTTGGAATGAGGCATCTTATCTATTTCAATAAGCCAAAGGCCAATATATAACATGTACAAGGTTGGACAATCGCAAATAACACCCTACACAATATACATATCTAACACTTTACAGTGTAAAAGAGAAAAGATTAGGTATGGGTTCAGCTTTCTACACCCACTGTATGTTCAAAAATAGGTATCTTGGTCCAAAAATAATGTCAAGAGTTGGTTTTGTAATAGCACATGCAAAAAAAAGTATAAAAAATTCAAATGAAAAATATAATTGCATTTTTTCTATGTGGCCATTTTATATCTTGTTGCATAGTACATCATAAAAATGTGAAATAACTATTTTTTTCTTTTTTTCCCCATCATTTATAACATTCGCTCTCTTCTATATTTAATTATCGAGTAAATTTCACTTTGCACTATGTGTTTATTACCAAAGTGGCACTTTACACAGGGTTTTCACATGTTATCACTTTACACCAGGTAATTTTACCGCGAGTTGTAGGTTGCACCAGGGTTCCCGTCTCCATCTGAGTCCCGTCCGCTGCGCTGCCCGATTTGCCAGTGCCGGCCGTCAAACTCGCTGCTGCACATCTCCAAGTTCTGACGGCATAGAAGGTGGCTGCGTGGCATGCTCCGCCTAGATCAAGCGAAGGCGATAGCAACGAAGGCAATCTGTGGTGGTGCCCTGGCGACAAGAGGGCAAGCACGGCGTGTTCCCGAGCGTTGTGGAGCTGAGGGTGCAGTTGATGTGCGCGAGGTGGCCAAGTGCGACAAGAATGGCGACACGATAGCCTCGGTGATGGTCCGAAGCAGGGGCGTCGACGACCGAGGCAACGGGGCACTCCATTGATAGTGGGGAAATCTGATGGCACATGAGCATTGTGTCATGGTGGCGAAGCCGATGGTGGCATTGGCTCGGCCCTAGGCGGCCTGTGGTGAGCCGACGACGATGGGCCACCATGATGCACTAGAGGGGAGCGTCGGTGGCGAGCTCTGAGGTAGTGGAGGTTGGGGAGTGGCGTTGGTGACGCGCTTGGCGAGGATAGACGCGGCCAGAGGCGATGGTTGGGCGTGGCCGAAGACGGCGGATTGACGTGAGTGGTCGGAGGTGGAGGAGGAGGAGGTGTTGTCCTAGTTCAAAGTGAAAGAGATGGTAGGAAGATGCGGTGTAAAGTGAAAAATGGCTAAGGTCGGTGTAAAGTGCCACTTTGGTAATAAAACATAGTGCAAGTTGAAATTTACTCTTAATTATTTATAAGTAGCTCTATCAGAAACTGTTCTATCACCTATTCCTGAGTATTTAAGTAGAAATAGCACGTTTATTTCCCTTCTCTTTATCTTGATTTTATAACTATCTTGATCTTTTTGCCTCGCCGTCTCACTTCCTTTTTTAGATAATGGAACTACAACTTCCAACCTTTGTACCAACTAGGGATGCACACAACCATTACACCACTATCAACTAAAAGTTTAAAACAAAAAAGACCAAAAGTTAACAATGATAAACAAATTATCATACAAAAGCTAGGCTAAAAAAAGACCACCTAGCCCCACCTCCGGGACCAACTAGGAGATCGTCCATACGCGAACAGCAGCTGCGTAGCAAAGAAGTGATGATGGGTCAGTCTCCGTAGCGACGTCTCTAAGAAGGGATACGACTCACGTCGTCGTCGCTAGATCCAACCAGCGAAGGTCAGATCAGAAGTTTTCACTCTAGAGCTCAGGTACCGGTTCTCCAAAGCAACGCCTTCAAGAAGGTAACACCGCTCAGGTTGACATCGTTGCCGGATCCAACCAACGAAGGCCAGATCAAGAGTTTTTACTCCAGATTGAAGGTACCAGCGCTCCAAGACCACGTCACAACATGACCTCGTCACTAGATCTAACCAATAAAGGCCAGATCGCCAAGACGACGTCCGCAACATCCCTAACGGCCAACTGCCGTCAGCACCAAAGGAAAGCGACATCCATCGCAGCCCACGCGTCGGCCGGTTAAAAGCCATTCACCGGGGAGGAGTCGAGCGCTGCACAAGCCACCGCCACCAAGCCGTCGTGATCTCTACCAACTGCGCTAAATCTGGATCTGCACAGCACCACCTGCGTCGTCATGCCATCGACGAAGCCACACCGCCGAAAGAAGACGGCGGAGAAGAGCCCCGAATCGCCACACCAAAAGACGAGTTGGCGGAGAAGGGTCCCAAATTCAACCCCGATGAAAGTTCACACCGTTGAAAATCGACGAACAGGCGTCGGGCGTCGGAAGCACAATGCAAATCAGGCACTACCACCAAGGAGAAGAAACCCCCCGCCACCGCTGGCCGGTCGGCGGCCGCCAACAGCGATGGCGCGGAGGAAGGAAGGAGGAGCGAGGGGCTTGTTTGGTGATGGCTAGAGTTTTTAGGTGGAAGTCCGACTCACTTCCTAAATCCCATCTTCTTAATTTGTCACATCATTGCAAGTGCATCACGCACACAACTGCAAACCAGACATTTTCAGACTATCCGAGGAACAAACTAGCATAACGGAAACGATCATTTTGCGTAGATTAGTAGCCTAGAGTAGACAGAGTACGATTTCATCTTCTTCTAGGACACAAGAAAAAAGAATGCTGGCTACCGTAGTGGATCCCTGCCTCAGCTGAATCCGCGAGCCATCATTAATCCCAGACCCCCACGTTTATACTGACATTACATAGAGCCACACGCCCCCTGACTCCCACGTTCGGATCTTCTATGGTTACTGCTTGGTGGCCGCTTTTTACTCGTAAAGGGGTGGATATCGAGTCATATGCTTATCTTATCGAGAGTTTTTTTTTCTTCAAAAATTAACATGGTTTAATTTAATATTATTTTATTAATAGTTTGAAAATATTTTTAGAATCGAACTAACGAACCGAACAAAGGTAGAACGAAATTCAATTTCATTAGGCAGAACAAAATTCAATTTCATTTGAATTCAATTTATTTTAATATTTAACCAATTAACAAATATAATTAAAGCAATTTTAAAGTGAGTCAAATGAGTGCAAGGAAGAGCTACCTTTGTCATCACTCTTATCACTATATCACTGGGTGCTATTTTTTTGTGAAATGGCAAAAGCCTTGCCATTATTGCATTAAAGATAGACAGACATAAAAAGCAGGTTCAGGAGATACAAGAAGACAAGACAAGAAACAAAGGAAAAGCAAGGGAAAAACTCAGAAAAACAGGAGGCGAAAGGCAGGAGTCGCTCCTCGGAAAGCTCCATAGGAGCTATCCTTAAGCCCTTAAGCCACCGCTGCGGTCGCGGCCATCAGAGCGTCGGCCCCGCTCCTCCCGGTAAATAGGCTTCTAGTTTGTTTGCCCCACTTGTTATCCAGGCCCTAGCTTCTTCTTTGATGATCGCCACCGTCCCCATCGCATCGTTCCGCTGATGCTGGAAAATCCTCCTATTTCTTTCCTTCCAGATTTGCCACATTGTGAGAATGACAAGCGAGCTCTGACCCTTCGTACTTGTTGCCGTTTCTCTTTCGGAAATTTGTAGCCACCAATCTAGAATCGTTTCATGATCCTCCCAGAGCGTAGGTAATAGGCTATCGCGCTGTGCTCAAGTTGCCACCGCCTGCCATACCCTTTTTGAGAAGACACATTTGATGAAGAGATGTGTCGCTGTTTCCGGATTATCTGTGCATAGAGGACACCAATGATCATTTGGCATGTGCCTTTTTTGAAGGACGTTCGACGTCGAAGTCGTTCTTGGACAGCCAACCATGTAAAAATTTTGCATTTTTGCGGTGCCCAAGAGTTCCATATGAGGCGAACGAAAGGCTTCTTGATCGATCCCGAAAATTGCGCCTCGTACGCCGATCTGGCCGAATATATCCCTGATGCTATCCACTTCCAGATGATATCGTCAGATGTCTCTGATGTGAGCTCCACTTGTGCAATTCTGCTGTACAGATGCACGAAGTCCAGAATGTGGTGTTCAGTGATCTTTCTTCTGAGATCGGAAATCCACGTGTGCTCATGCAAAGCCTCCCTTACTGTCCTATTTTTTCTGGCGACAATGGCGTATAAGCTTGGTACCATGTTTTTTAGTGGTAAAGGCCCCATCCAAGTGTCCTTCCAGAAACTTGCAATGTTTCCGCTTCCTAGAATGATTTTTGTTGAAGCACGGAATAGGTCGTGATCTTTCTCGTCTGTTGGTAGCTTCATGCCATTCCATTGTTTCTCTGGCTCCTTCCAATGATACCATAGCCAGCGTAGGCGTAGTGCTCTGCCGAAAGCTACTAGGTGAAGGACTCCCAGACCGCCGAACTTTTTAGGACGACAAACCGTATTCCAATTTACCCAACACTTCCCGCCCCCTCCCATGGTTTCCTCAGTTCCACTCCAAAACCAAGCCCTGCGGCGCTTATCGATTTGCCTTTGTGTCCAAGCCGGAAGATCTACCAAAGTCATGTGATATATGGGAATGGAAGTGAGAACCGCCTTGAGCGTGGTGAGCCGCCCTGCTCTAGATAACATTTTCCTTTTGTATCCTCCAAGCCGTGCATTGATTTTGTCCAAAAGGGGCTGCAATCAGATCTTCCTCGGCCTCTGGAGAGCGGGAGGCCTAGGTGCGCAGCGGCAAGTGCTTCCCGACGATCGGGAAGTCGTGCAGTATAGTGTCTAAATCCAGATGTTGACATTGTATCGGTATTACCGCACTTTTTGACAGGTTTATCTTCAAACCTGTTACCTCTCCAAAAATACCAAGAATCTCTTTTAAATTGCCAATGTCTTGCTTAATGGGAGGCATAAAGATCATCGCGTCATCTGCATACAGTGACAATATGGTTTTGATCGTCCTCCCACTCATGGGAGACAGCCATCCTTCAGAAGTAGCCTTGTTCAAAATGCACTGGAGGGTATCAATTGCCAAAATGAAAAGATACAGGGACAGGGGGTCACCTTGCCGCACTCCACATTGATGCCAAATCCTTTGTCCCCTGATTCCGTTGAGAATTACTGCTGAGTTGGCCGTAGAGAGTATGATTGCCATCCATTCCCTCCATCTAGGGCCGAAACCGCAGTGGTTTAGGGTGTCGAGCACATATGGCCAGGACATTGAGTCGAAAGCCTTAGAGATATCTAGTTTGATCATAAGAACCGGTGTCCTGGAGTGGTGGTAACTTCGAGCCAGATTCTGCACATAAAGAAAGTTGTCTTGGATGCATCGCGTCTTAATAAAAGCACTCTAGCTTCTAGAGATTAGACTATTCATGTGCCTAGAAAGCCTTAAAGACAACACCTTGGAAATTAGTTTTGCCATGCTGTGAATCAAGCTGATCGGTCTAAACTCTGCTATGTCGATCGGTGCGTCCTTCTTGGGCAGGAGAACTATGTCCGCCGTGTTGATTTTCGCGAAGTGCGTCCTATTAAGGTTGTAGAATTTCTCAAAAACCGCCATAATGTTTGGGCCGATTATGTCCCAGGTTTCCCTGAAGAAGTGCCCCGTGAACCCATCTGGCCCTGGAGCCTTATCTTGAGGCAACTTTTGAATTGCCGCTAAGATTTCATGTTCGTGGAACGGCTGCTTGAGAGAGCTTAAGATATTTGAGTGCCCCTGCAAGGGCCGAATACGCTCCCAATCGAAGGTGCTGGTCGACGGCCTTGCTATCCCAAAAATACTATAGTAGTGCTGAAATAGCACTTGCTCCTTTTCTACCTGCAGGATATAAGTGCGGCCAAGTCCGAAAGCGCGCAAATGAAAATTTTCTTCTTCCTTGCAATTGCTTTTGAGTGAAATTTTTTTGTATTTGCATCTCCTAGTTTCAACCATGTAATACGGGATCGCTGCCTCCACGCCAATCTTTGGATTGCCGCTAAACCCAGGATTCTTGCTTTAAGGCCCACCCGCAATTCTTTTTCTGACGAGGACAACTGCCTTAATTCCTGTGCGTGGTCCAGGTGAAAAATAATTTCATGAGCTAAGCGCATCTGAAGTTTTTTATTTCCAATGCTTGAGCGGCTCCAATTTGTGAGCGCTCTCGCCGTCCTTTGCATTTTACACAGTAAAATCTTTACCGGGTCTATTGAGTTCACCTACAGCGACCATGCTTCCAAGACCACCTCCTTGTAGCCGGTCAAGAGAGGCCAGAAGTTTTGAAAGAAGAAACACCTCGAGGCTTGCTCCTCTCTTCTACCGAAATCAGAAAGGGACAGTGATCAGAGATAGAGGACGAGAGTGGGCACAACATGTGGTCTGGAAAAAGTTGATCCCAATCTGGATTGCTGAACGCTCTATCAATCCGTTCCAAGGTCGACCTAGCCTGCTCATTTGACCAAGTGAAGCGACGGTCCTAGAGATGCAGCTCCTTTAATTCACAGTGGTCCAAAGCTGATCGAAATTGTGTCATTAACCTTCTGTTGAGGTTTTGATTATTTTTATCGCAAGCCCTGTACATTAGATTGAAATCCCCTATGATGAGCCAAGGGGCCTGGGTTATACTATGAATGTGCTTCATCTCCTCTAAGAAGGCGGACTTGAACTAATCTTGAGAAGGTCCATAGATCGTTGATAACACCAGTGGGGCTTGCCTATGCAAGGTGTAACACGCACTATGATGGAGTGATCTAGAATCAAAGGGTGGCAAAGTCGGACTCGATCAATATCCCACAACATCATGATTCCCCTAGTTCCGGATGCCGGTTTGTGAAACATCCCGCGCATCCTTCCTCCCCTAAGTCACTTAACACACCATCATCCGTGTCGAGAGCTTAGTCTCCTGCAAGCAGAGAATAGTACAGGAGGTTTCCAAAACCAAGTCTCTGACGATTTGCCTTCTGGCTGGTGCATTTAGCCCTCTAACGTTCCAACTTAATAATTTGTAAGGGAACCTCATACAACCAAGAGGTAGGCAACCCGCAAGTATGTCCCAGGCTTTCTTGTGGAGCGCAACAACCATGGGCATGCAACAGAGAGTGAACTAGAGCCTTGCGTGCTTGCCGTAAACCAAAGACACCATTCAAGCTGAAACACCAGAGAAAGCACTAAAGCCTTGCATTCAGAATAAGGAGACAAGTGGAGAGAGCAACAGACAGGAGCCTTGGCCGAGCCGAACTTCTGGAGGCTGCGGAGCACTACACGCAACCCCATGCATGACACAAGCCTAAGACACCAACAAGGAGGAAAGTAACAAGCTAGGCGGGAACTAACAGACCCACTGTCTGCAAACCACAAAAACCAAAGAGGACATAGATCTTGGTTTGAAACCGCCATTCCACCGCTTGCCCGTCATGTTAGGCGGTGCCACTTCTTTGCTTGTGTGATCGGATCCTCTGCCTGAGGCCTGGGTGGGAGGTTGACTGGGCCTTCCGTCGGCGTTGGTCAATGCCTTGAGAGCATTGACCACCACTTTTGAAGGTCTGCGAAGATTTGACGGTCGTTCCTCGGCGAACCGCCCTTGTCGCTGGTCCGCCAAGGAGGGCCATCCTTTGTTCCGAAATCTTTGAAGCTCTTTGTGCGTACCCCTCGGCGTGACCTTCTTTGTTGCTAGGCGAGAGGTGCGTCGGGTAGTGGGTGTCTCTGAAGCTGCCGGCAACAGAGGGGCTGCCGACAGAGGAGGTGGCCCCAGGAGGGAGACTGGGCGCTCAAGTGCAAAATCAATCACCTGCTGAGGCTTTGCTGTGACCAGTGCCCCCGGTGTGGCTTCTTCGGCTTCCTGTTCTGCGTCATCACATGGCAGCACGCCGCCACCGGCTGGAAGACCGGTGAGGGCACCTTGCCCCCCGGCCCCTCCGGGCTCCAGGACAGAGATGCCTCCAGCCTCATGGGGTCTTCCCTGAGAGACTCGGTGGCCCAAAGGTGGTGCCGCCCGTCTGGGAATAGGGCGGAAAGGTCGATCGGCGAGGCGCCACCGAAACCATCTGGGCTGCGATGAGAAGAGAAGGGCCCCAACAGGCCCCTGCAAGACTGTGGTGGTACCTTCTTTTGCAGCAGCAAGTACCTCCTTGGTGGCGACCTCGTGCGGCTCCGACCCCTGTCGCTTCCCCTTGCGGGAGCACGATCAAAGAGGCCGACACTGACAGAGCGTCGATAGCGCCCTACCGGGGAGCAAGATCGGACCCTATAGGAGTGCGCGGAGGAGCCACCTTGGCTCCCCCCTTGGTGGGAGGCTGGCGGCCTTGGCCGAAGTCCCGCGGCCGTCTTCCCCAAGGGAAGGGTGCGCGGGCGGCCCTGCCATCGTGGTTTCCCTCATCATCATCCCGGTCGTCCCCCCTCGGGCCGAGCCTGGAGTGAACATCAGTGGTCGGTCGCCGAGGCTGCCTTCCCCCCCCCCCCGTCTGGTACCCATGCGGTCCAGAAGAAGTGAACACGCGTCGGTTACTCGTCCTCCCCGTCAGAAGGTGATCCAGACCACCCCCTGCCCGGCGAGCAAAAGCCAAAGTCCTGCAGGAGGGAGAAGTCCTCAAGGATGCTCAAGTGGATAAGAACCCAGTGGCGAAGGCCCTCCCTAGAGTGCCCCACTGGGGGGGACCGCAAGGGCCGAGCACGGTCTTCCCCACCTGGCCGGTCCATGAGAGAGAGAGCTGCGCCACCTTCGGGATGGCATCCGGGTCCCGAAGCCATACCCAGACTGCCCAGATGGAAGCATTTCGTCGCACTCCCGAGAAAGCTCATCAACGCGATAAAAAAGATAGCTCCCTCCCGCTAGGCGCTCAACCACCGAGGGGCGCCACGCATGAAGGGGAATCCCTTCCAAACACGGAAGAGCCCGGTACCTCCAGATGGCTCTGTGCGCTTCGGAGTCAGGCTCCCACTGATGGAACCGCAGATGGTAACCATCAAGGGAGGCCCCTCCCTACTCCAGCACCATGTCGTGCTGTTGCTGGTTCTGGAATTCCACCAAAAAGTCCTCCCGAAGAAAGTGTGAGACCAGGATGTCTCGGAGACATTTTATAGGGTCACGGCATTGTGCAATGAGATGGCCCTTGGTCGGGCAGCGGAAGCAGCGGCCAGACATCGCTTTGATGGCAACATTTGCACTGGGGGTCTGCTTCCCAACTTCCATCCCGACTTGCCTTGAATGCAGCTTCTTCCGCCACCAATAACGCCGCTGAACAGTGGTCCACTGATCTTGCTTTGGTCGATGTGACGATGTGCTGGATTGAAGAGGAGCGAGCTTGCCACACGGATTAGCTTTAAATTTGCCCAAACTACCCAATCCCCTGGAATTTACAACAGCCAACCACCGCTGAGCACCTCGGGCGGGTGTGCCGTTACTGCTAGTCTCCCCAGCTTGCATTGCCCAGAGACCAGTACCCTATGCCGCCCCGCTCTGGTGTTGCTTAAAGGGGGGAGGCACGCAGGGGAGGCTAGAGTAGGCGGAGTAGCTGGCAGCGAAGCTAGGGGCCCTGTCCGGCGGGATAGCAGCAAGATTTTGGGGAGATCCGGGACAGGAGAGATAGGAACCTCGGAAAGGGGCGAGGGGGATGACGCTGCCTGAGGCATCGGCAGCGCCGCTGCGCCCAGAACTAGAGATTCGCCCGAATCACCAAGATCCAGAAGATCTTGGCTGTGCTTTCCTTGCCCCGACGCTGGAGGAGATGGAGACCGTGGCGGATCTCCCAGATCTGGCAGCAGGCCCAGGTGGCGCGCTAGTCTTGGATTGTCATCACCCAGAGACCCATAATCCAGCTCGTCCTCCTGTAGGTCGGCAACATCAGGGAGGGGCGGCACTGCCATCCGCCAAAGGACCTTGCCGACGAGCAAACGGACGCAGAGGGGGCAAGGCTAGGGGGGATAAGAGGTAGGCTAGGGGTGGGGTGGGGGGAAGGGAGCTGCGGCCACCGGTGCGGAAGGGCACCGGCGCTTGGCTGGAGAGGAGCTAGGCTAGGTCGCCATGGAGAGCTAGGTCGCCACAATCTTCAGCGCTTCGAGATTCTACTTTCTTCTTTTCGCTTCTTCACCATGGACATAGCTTCTGCATTGGATTATCTACATAACCATTGCGTGCCCCCTATGGTACATTGTGATTTGAAGCCCAGCCATGTCCTTCTAGATGAGGTCATATGTGCACGTCTCAGCATCACGGGGTGCTATTGCTCCCAACAATCCAATTATGTGCACGTCTCAGCATCACGGGGTGCTATTGCTCCCAACAATCCAATCATACACTGCACCCACACGCGTGTGTTGATAACTCGACGGAATATTTGGATATCTTGATTCGGAAGCTCTATATATCTTAGGTTTTGTTGGGTCATCCGCGGTGACTTTTTTTTTTTGTATGGCAATTAATTGGAAGCATGCTTGTTTGAGCCGTGATAAAAAAAATCTCGCTACAATTAGTAATAATTCATGTACCTAACTAGTATCACGTCACAGCGCAACACAACAAAATCGCAAACTGACCCTTGACATGACAGACACAGACGAGAAGTTTATGCACCTGATATCTGATCTGTTTTATTGGTGCTTCGTAAGGCAGAGTTTTAATATTTGGATCCTCTGGATACAACACTCAGCATTAGAAGTCGATCTCTATCATCTTATGGAAAATCAAATATTCAGTTTAATCGTGACAACAAAGTTAATGTAGTGAAAAAATTGATGTTGCTACAGTATTTTACTGCAGTATGCTATAAAAATATTGTTACCTTCCCACCAAACACTATTCACACTGTAATCCTTACAGTAACAAAAGATCCGGATCAAAGTTTTACCGTCCCCAATATGATTAAGCCTTCACAAGATTGAGGACAACCTGCCAGGCTGCCACGACGTTGATGAATGCGCTAGCTGCGCTAGAGTAGACGGCCACCGGGTAACGATTTTTTTTAAAATAATATTAATTTAAAAGATAATTACAATAAAATAGTTGAAAAAATTACAAAAATACGTCACTCTCATCATTTGAAATGACAAAATTTTCCCGTTGCCGTTCCAATTGAACAGTGCGAAGAGATTCCAGTCGCGAATTGAACTGACGATGGGATAATTTCGTCAGTTCAATTGACGACAAGACCTTGTCGCTAGTTCAATTTGGCGATAGGGATAATGTTGCCAATTGGAATAACAAAATTGTCCTATATTTTATTTTTAAAATTTATGTATAGAGAATTTAGCCTAAAAATTTAATGTATTTCACGAAGTTTTTTTAATACTTTGAAGTGTCCGCGTAGTTCGGAATCCAAAATAGAAAAATATAATAAAATATGAAGTAAAGAATGCGAGATCGGCGGCGTAATTTGGAACACGAGATCGGCGGCGCGATTTGGAATGCGAGTTCGGCTGTGCAATAACACAAATAACTATCTTCGAAGCAAAATGAAAAAAATATATTTGGATTTAGGGTTGCCATACGCGTTGTTGTCCTGATTGTATTGTTCATGGAACCGATTGCTTCAGAAAAAGATTACATAATATTTAATAGTCAAAATATTTGGGGAAAGTGATTTGAGTTTGAAAGACTTCATAATTTAATAGCGAATTACATGGGGCATTGAGCTTGGTTACGTACATTAGAAACGTCAGCATGAATGAATCAACAAACCGAAATACATATACGATACATGTGCGTCTTTTTGGAATCCGAAAAAAGGTTGATTGGAATAAAATCGATTAGTCTTGGTGGTCCATCGGTTCTTCCCCTTGTCTCTGGACTACCCGCAGCGGTGGTCAGTCTTAAAGTTAGCCATGTTCTACGAGACGGGTTGGATAATTGAATGATGTTAGTATAGCATAACGTAGGGGCAAATTAAAAATCAAAATGCAAGCTAAACATAACTTATCTCTTCGATCCAGACTACGCCCGGGCGACGGGGAGTGCTAGGATGGTTGCCAGTCTCACTAGCAGGTGCCTTCCCCTTGTGCATCGAGCGCTCGGCCCGGTCGTACTCAGCTTCCTGTTCGGGGGCCCTCCATCACCACCTTGTTTTCCTGGTCTCCTCCGGTGTCTTTTCGGTACGGTCGTGTACATAAGGTTTTTAGCGTTTGAAGGTCTCGGTTCGTCATCGCATAGTTCAATATATATTTCTGCTCGATGAACACCCTATCGTACATGTCCGGGCCATCGATCCATTGAAAGAAGTTGTACACACAAGAACAAACAGTGTCGAAATACGAGACTAGCACGATGTAAGTTGTAGAAAAATTATATTTACACGACATGACTAATATTTACAAGAACAAATATCTACTCGCGGACCCTCTTGGGCGTACCCCACGTGTGGCTCCTAGCCTTGTCCGGGGCAGCTGCGGGTGCTAGTACGAGTAGGTCAAAGGCTTAGGTGGCCGAGGCACCCTACCGACGTGAGTAGCATGGGAGGGTGTCGTGAGAGGGAGCTGCGTCGGCTAGCTCGCTTCGGCCTACCGTGCAGCTGTGAAGCCCCCACAGAGACTTGGCTGCTCTTGTCGCGAAGGCCCACCACCACCATGCTCGAATTCGAAGTCCCCAGAGCGTGACTCCTCGTGCTACACTACCTCCTCATCCCATAGTGGTGTACGAGTTGTGAAACAGTACGTTATGTATGTAAACATGGCGAAAATGATGAAATAGTATGTTGTGCATGCAAACAAGATAGACATACCTCGTCGAACGAAGGTAGCGGACCACTCCGCGTACTCCTGCCCCATGTATGAGTGGAATTCATGACCTATCAGAGAAAATTGCTGTTAGTAACAAGTGGAGTTCGAAATGAACAACTAGACGTGAGTGTTTCATGCTAACCTGCGAACTGTGCCGGGGTACTCCCAGCACGATACCATGAGGACCCGCCCGCCACGTCCGTGTGAGGAGCCGTGGGGCGTGACGCGCCGCGGCTCACCCCCCATCCATGCACAAGTGGGTCCACCACCTCCCTCGGCCTATGACAAGATGCCAGCTGGATGCCCCGCCCCGTCTTCTCGACGAACTGGTCCATGACATCTCCAATCTTCTATGCTGTCATGCTAAAGCGCTCCCCAAGTGTCATATGATGTGCGGAGGTCACCAACTCGTGCATCTCCTATTGTAGATCGACCTATACACATAATTAACAAGTTATAAACCAAAAACTTATGAAGCAAATAAGATGTCTGGTCCGTTCAATACGTACCACGCAATGGAATGCGGAGTCTGGCTGGGTGGGGTATGTGTTAGATGTCACGACCTCATGTCGTGGTGGGTCATCCATGACCCTAACACAACCAACCCTCGTCTGACTGGAGTACCACTCGATGTACTCCTCGTATGTCCCGGGGTCGTAGGGAGCATCCTCCTGGACGGGGTCCTCCAAGGCGTGGAGCCAGCGTTGAACCCAAGGGAGCATCATGTCTGCCCAGGAAGTCATAGCAGGTACTCCCTTCCTAGTATACCGTGGAAGGTAAAACGATTATTTCGTAGGTACGTAAGGCAAATGGTACGGCAAAAATAAAATATGAACTTACCCATGGACGTTCGGCGCCAACCGCTGCCCCAGGGGACTAGCACCTCATGCTGCAGACCGAACTGGCACATCACCCGGTGCTTGTGGTACTCCTCCATGAAGACATCGTGCACCAAGCTCCTCCACGTGTACCAGTACGTGTGGTCTCACGTGCACAGGCTCGATAGGACTCGGGGTGCGCGCACGTACACCTGATCGGGAGTGTACGGTGTCTAGATGGCACGATCATTCGTCAATTGATTGAACATCGCAACGTAGTCCAGAAAGGACGTGTGCATAGTGATCAAAGTGAAGGTGACCTGTGAAATAGAACAATAGAAACTTAGCACAAGAAATAGTATTACATTACAAAAAAGAACATTTTTTTAGAAAACTTGCCTGTTGGCGACACCACACCGTACCCACGGTCGGCCGGTCCACGTCGTCGGTGTTAGTGTACATGGTGGCAGTGTATGCTCCCAGGTCTAGCTGTGGTCGTTCGATCTAGAAACGCTCGAAGGATCACAGCTGAAGAAACAGCAGGCATCCGGAGAGCATGGAGCTATCCTGAACCAGGTGAGAACGTCGCATGGGGCGCGGTACATCGCACATAGCACCGTCGGACCCCAGGAGTATGGCTGGATCGCGTCCACCTCCAAGTCCGCCAGCTAGCGTGCGTATCAGATCATGTGCTTATCGATGTTGTAGCTGTGGGACTGTAGGAACATCACCCACCTGAACAGCCACAACAAGTAGGCCTCAAAGTGCCTCCTCACCATGTACTCAGGTGTGTCCTCTGCCATACGCTTCGGCTGTAAGAAGATAGAGGTACATCACTAAGTTGCACAAAGTAATTGAAGCAAAAGGACAAGAGTTATAAAAACTTACGTAGAACTAGCATTTCCACTTCAGCGACAGCTCGTGGGTGCTGCTGAACTCCCTGTAGCTAGTGTTGGGTGGCAGCACCACCTGGAATCTCACGAGAAACTGTGCGCCACTAGGGGGAAGCCCACGCAGCGCAACCCGGTTAGGAAGGTCATGTCCAGAAGTGTCGGTGTCATCTCCCCGCATGGGAGGTGGAACGTGTGCGTCTCCGACCTCCACTGGTCAACCAATACCGTCAAGAGGCACCAGTCGTACGGAAAGCATCTCGACGTATGACCCCTGCCCGTCCTCCTACGTCACCTCCACCATCCTCGCTAGTGGAAGGAGGCATACCACTCTCAACCTACGTCGAAAGGATTAAGAACAAACGTGAGTCTATCCAAAGTAGTTAGACTGCAATTGCGTACACAAAGGACACAACTACACATACCTCAGAACCCAACGTGGGTCCACCCTCCATGCCCTCATGGACGTGTGCAACCACAACGCACCAAGCTCAATCACCGTCTCACCCTCCTAGGGGAGGATGGTACTGAGGTGACTACGGTGATGCGCGCTAATGGCTGGGTCAAGCAACTTGTATGGCCACTGCACAGTGTCTCCTGGGTCCGCTATACCTGAAAATTTAGTGCATACATTGTAAATATTATGAAACATATACAAAAAGTAATAAGAAGTGACATATGTAATTAATTCAATTATTGCACGATTAGCGACATATAGGAAATTGATCTGCACACAACTGCATCGACATATAAACTTTTAGAGGTATCTTGCCGTGTATAGATGGAAAGTAAAATTAAGTTCACAATATTTTAATTAATGTCTACATTGCCTATTTAGCTACTCTGGAATTTTCATAGAATTTTTATAGGTACCTTGCTACTTTCATTGTTTACAAATTATTAACCGTGCACGAATGGAAACCAAAATTAATTTGGATACATACCTTATTTAGCTACTCTGTAATTTTTATATATTTTTAATAGGTATCTTTCTACTTTCCTCGTTTAAAAAGTGTCTCCAGCATTTATAAAATATTTACTGTGTACAAATTGAAACAAAAATTAAGTTCATAATATTTTAATTCAGTTCTAAATACCCTATGTACCTACTATGGATTTTTTAGAGAATTTTTAGAGGTGTCTTGCTATTTTCCTAGGTTAAAAAGTATTTTTTGGCATTAATAGAATATTTATTGTGCACAAATGGAAACCAAAATTAAGTTGGTATTATTTTCATTAAGCTCTACATACCCTATTTAACTACTCTATAATTTTTTTATAGATTTGTAATAGGTATCTTGCTACTTTCTTTGTTTAAAAAGTGTCTCCAATATTTATAAAATATTTACCGTGTACAAATGGAAACAAAAATTAAGTTCACAATATTTTAATTCAGCCCTACATAACTTTTGTACCTACTATGGATTTCTTATAGAATTTTTAGAGATGTCTTCATATTTTTCTGGTTTAAAAAGTAGTTTTGGTATTAACAAAATATTTACCGTGTAAAAATGAAAACCTACAAAGTTTTCTTAGTATTTTTGTAGATTTATTCTAAATCGTTCAAGTACTGCAACATAAATAATATCTATACGATGAACTACTACATCATAGAGCAATACATCTAAAATTATCTAATCTATTGAATTCTATGTCACTATTTTTATTTGCTATCCTACAAGGTTTCGAATTTGTGCACAAAGTTGCAAGAATATTTACCTGCAAAATCGGCGACTAGATCTACTACTCCCCTCTCTCCTCCGCTAGGAACCGATAGGGGTTCTCTACGTCTCTTCTCCCCTCTTCTCCTCTCTCTTCTCCTTTTTCTGGAATTAAAATGACTTTTCCGCGGGTTCCTATCGCCATTTTAACTGGCGATTTGTACACTCTTCAATGCAAATCACTAGTTGAAATGGCGATAAGCAGTTGGAATGGCAACTGACAATAAATAGGTTTCTTTCCCCCATTTGAAATGGCGATAGGAGCTTGTCGTCAGGTCAAATGGCGACATACACATATTTTTGTAATTTTTTGACTATTTTTTGTAATTATATTTTAAATTAATATTATTTAAAAAAAATCACCACGCAATGCCATGCCCTTAGGGTATGTTCGATAGTTTGTCTTTTAGGTTATCTCTAACACCCTCCATGTCATCTTGAGACAATTTTAGAGACAACTATTCCAATACATTGTCTCTTGAGCTGTCTCTTTAAAGCCTCACAAGCATTTAAGTTTTACATGAATCAAGTGCCTTGTTCCACGTGAATAAACGATGACTACACTCCAACAACAAAAGGCTTTGTCGCTAGTGCCTTCTTTCACATGAATGAACGACGATTATGCTCCAACAGCAAAAAGTTTCGTCGCTAGTGCCTTGTTTCGCGTGATGCACCCGTTGCTTCGTGAGAGGATGACCTCATTCTCTCTCCTCTTTCACTTTCCTCTATGTCACCAGAAAACCTATGTGGTAACCTTAGAGATAGCTGAAGTGGCACTATTGTAGATGTCCTTAGTTGCCTGACGCACGGGTGCCAGGGCTCCTTGAATGACTTGATTGACCCAGCTGAAATGGGAGTAAATAGCTTTTTATCCATTTCTATTCATCCCATGTATTGCTATGAGTGGACTGCTAGTGTGACACTCCCTCCGTTTTTGCTTTAGTCATTTCTCGTTAAGTATTTGTTAGATTTAGTGTCTCTTTGATTTGTACGTATAGTAGGTTATGGACAAATATAACGAAATGGCGGAAGTAGTGCTTATCTCCCAAATGAGCCTCTCTTCACTTTCAATTTCCCATGCCAAATATGGCAAAGCCCCATTTATTATTTTTGAAGGATTTACTACTATTTATTATTTTCGAAGGATTTAGTACCGTTTCTATCAAACAGTGACATTCAGTGGAGAAATACTATGGATTAGATTGCGAGCACGAATGAAATAACTACTTTCTTGGCGAGGGTTACGTTGGATTGTAAAAGGCCTTCTCATCCCCAAAGAGCTATCTTGTGGGGCCGAGGGACTCACCACTCTTAAGTTAGGTGCATTGCCTTCCAAAACCAATGTAAGATTATTCCAATATGTTATCTTTGTGGATCTCACAGCTATATCTCTGTGCTGTATTTCCTAAAGAAAAAGGTGTTTCGAGATATTGGCACTATATGTAATCTCATAGAATTCCACCTCTTTATGCAAACATAAATTTGCATGCTACTTAATATCACCATAATTTGGTAAAATAAGGAAAGCTTGCTGTATCATAAAATCAAAATAGTGGATAACACATTTAAAACAAGTTATTATGTGTCCTGTAAAACAAAATCACTCATAGAAGGTAATATCACTGGTAATACCACCTTACTATAAAACTCTCCTTAAACACAAACTAGTCTAGATGCATCGCATTCTCTTTTGCAGTTGTATGGATACATCACCCTCGGAGTGCTACTACATCCACGCATGAGAATTTTGTTGGGCTGTGAAAAACCTAAATATACGGATGTTTATACTATCAAATTATGGTGCCCCACTTGTCAGCGACAATATTTCAAATGTATGGGCATGTATAGAGGTACATACAGTGGTTATCTCTAATACCTTTCATGTCATTTATAGACAAAAGTAAACACAACATATACAATGGATTGTCCCAAAGTTGTCTATATATGACCTCCACAAATGAGGCCATAAAACATGTGGGTTATATACGACATGGATACAACAATAAAAATGATGTCTATGAGGGTCTTATAGATCATCTGTTGCATGCTAAACGGCTTCTACTTGTCATTATCTCTCATCCAAATCATAAAAAATCTTACGTGGCGAGGATCATTGACGGCTGATGTCACCTTATTTTACATGCCTAATCAGTTTTCTCGCACGGATAGCCAATCTGTGAGTTTTAGCCTAAATAGCATTATTTGGCAATGTTTTTACAGAAATAGTGCCCATCACGACATTTTTACAAAAATGGCACCAATTATTGTGGTTCCGCTATCCGCATGCACGAGCAGCCGCCAAGTGGCCCTTGTTTGAGAGCCCGCCATCTAGACGGGCCTCGTCCGAGCGCCAGCTGTCCAGAATAGCTTTTGTCCGTGTGTCCACTGTCTGAACCCGTCTCAGCGCGCCACGTGCTAGCTCATCTGTGCGTCCATAGTTCGAAGGGCATGTCCGCACACTTGCTGTCCGGACGCGGTGCCGCCGTGCATCTATGGCCCGAACGAGCCACGACTATCCGCGTGTCAGCGTTGACCGTGCCCCCGCTGCCCGGATGCCGCCTGCCATCACGCGCTGCTGCCTCGTTCATTCATCCCTACCCCAAAGTTGCCTTTTCCCTACGCCGGTCGTCGCCTTTTGTCACTCTCAATCGCTGTCAACTTTATTCCCTCTCAACTCACCGGCTTGGATTTTGATGCATGCATTGCATGCATGCTCTGCATGCAAACTGCGTGGTAGAGCTCCTCCGCATGACCGGACTTGTAGAAAACATAACTTGGGGATGGACCATCAGGGAGTGGATTTCTGGAGTCCTTCATTCATGATATTGTGGCTGGTGGTCCCCAGTTCGGCATGTCTCAGCTGGACGACAACAACGTTAGACAGACTCGGCTCGGCCATAATCAGCTTGATGGTGCACCTCCGCCCACTCAACGGTCTCCGTACCCCCTCCGATCCGATACGCACTGTCCGGACATACTCATCTCCCAAATAAGCCTCCGTTCACCTTCAACTTCCCATGCCAAATATGGCAAAACCCCATATGCCCAGGCTGAAACCTATACTACTATTTATTCTTTTCGAAGGATTTACTACCGTTTCTATCAAACAGTGACATTCAGTGGAGAAATACTAAGAATTAGATTGCGAGCACGAATGAAATCACTACTTTTTGACTAGGGTTACGTTGGATTGTAAAAGGCCTTCTCATCCCCAAAGAGCTATCTTGTGGGGCCGAGGGACTCACCGCTCTTATATTAGGTGCATTGCCTTCCACAACCAATGTAAGATTATTCCAACGTGTCATCTTTGTGGATCTCACGGCTATATCTCTGTGCGGTATTTCCTGAAGAAAAGGTGTTTCGAGATATTGGCACTATATGTAATCTCATAGAATTCCACCTCTTTATGCAAACATAAATTTGCATGCTACTTAATATCACCATAATTTGGTAAAATAAGGAAAGCTTGTTGTATCATAAAATCAAAATAGTGGATAACACATTTAAAACAAGTTATTATGTGTCCTGTTAAACAAAATCACTCGTAGAAGGTAATATCACCAGTAATACCACCTTACTATAAAACTTTCCATAAACACAAACTAGTCTAGATGCATCGCATTCTCTTTTGCAGTTGTATGGATACATCCCCATAGGAGTGCTACTACATCCACGCACGAGAATTTTGTTGGGCTATAAAAAACCTGAATATACGGATGTTTATACTATCGAATTATGGTGCCCCGCTTGCTAGTGACAAAATATTTCAAATGCAAGAATAGAACCAAATAATAACAACACCCACAGCCCTACTTGGTTGCAAGCAAAAATATAATCATATTCAGCTATAGACGTACATGGCACTGACAAATTCATGTTCAACCATAGAAATGATAGTTCTACTATAGACATAGCAATCCAGCCATAGACATGGCAGTTAACTTAACAAATGAAAACCCCATGTCATTACCCAAGTTTTGTGATAAAATAATTTTGGGGAAAACAAAGCTACCGCCATACCACCGCACTAAGCATGCTTATGACTTCGAGCGCGGCTATTTAAATAGATTTTTACTCTGCAGAGGTGTACAACTTTACCCATAGTATGTGGTATTCCAGTTGCCTGGAATATCTCTATATCACTGCTCACTACCAAAGGTAAGCAATTTAGAGTTAGCGACACACCCTTTACATCATCTAGCCCTAACCTTACACTAGCCCTGCGAATCATTATCCGTATTCATCTGGATAGAAACCTGTTGAATGAGGAGCCTCACTCACCCAGATAGAAACATGTTGAGTGAGTCCATCACTTCGCCCGGATAGAAACCCGTCGAAGTGTGGTATTCGCAGTTGTGTCGGCATGGCTAACCAAACATGCGCGCACTACTTCTGCCTACTAATCATGCAAGGCTAATATTTGATAACTTAGTTAGCTACGACCATCCCATACTAGAACACATGGTTGTATGATTAGATCTTAGTCCCAGAGTTACTGGCTTCAGTCCTTAATTGACTGCAGGTGAAAAACTCCACCCTAGCTACTAGTGAGTCATAATCCTCACTTTTCAGAATACAATATAACTCACTCGCGTCTAAAAACTAAAGTTTTTATTTCATTTTCATGCAAAATAACAGAGATACCTTCTCTAGACCTTTTTCAAAATATCCCAAATTCTCAAATTACAATATTGTCTTTTTACAGTTTTTCAGAAAACCTACTGTTCTAGTTGCATTTGTGCGATAATCGCACTCAAAAATCCCCAAACGACATTACATATTGTCTAACCCATATTCTAATGGATACAATAGTAAGGGATCAATATTACAAGGAGATATATGCAACAATTAGGATTACAACTACCAATTTCCCAACAATAGCATTTTTCATACACAACATATACCCATGCATAATAGAATTTACAAAACAAAGTACAATAATTAAAATACTAGGATCAACATGATCAAAGGAGGCACTTGCCTTGCTCTTTCTTATATTGTTCAAAGAGTGAGGTCGCTTGATCATCGATAATCCTGCTCGCGAACTCCGACGTTTATTCGAAAAAACCAAAAACAAGACACAAATGGAGAAATAAATCCTACAGTAAGCAAATCCAAATATTTTCTCATATTCTAATAGAGAATTATTTTAGATGAATTTAGCAAAAAGGTCCATTTGATTCCGAGTTCGTATGTAAAAGTTATCAGTGTTTTGATTTGCATCGATTTGTTGTCAAATTATTATCGTTTCATTGAGAGTACCTTAACATGAATTGCATAGAAGGTCCAGCTCATATTAATGATTATTATTTTTGTTATTATTTCCTATTTATCGAGGAAATTCCATGTTTTAAGTGTGTCATTTTCATAGTCAGTGTCATGACTAAGCTTATACTAAGGTACAACTATTACACTAGGTTAACTTCCAACTAAAATACATATTAATGATTTTTAATCTCTGATTGATTTACTAGTTTTTCTTAGTCATCTCATTGACTTAGTGCTAATATTGCTATTATCACATCATGGCATAAGGTCACTGTTGTTTAGTTAACCATCTTCCAAATTTTTACTATTGTTCTTCCATCTCATTAAGCATTTACCTAAATTAAGTATTCTCCTGATTAATTAGGCATTTGATGGTTCATTGTTTGTTTTGAACATTCATCTCAAAACTTGTTTTCAAATTAGGTTGTCTCTGTTAGATTAAGGTCCAAAGGCTAACTAAATCAAAACCTTTCTAAGTACTTGCATTAGAAATGTCATTAGTTCATTGTTGATTTTTGAATAATCCTTCTCAATACTTATTTTTCAGATTGGTGTTCTCCTTTTAGGTCAATCTCTGTTGGCTAACTCATTCTACAAAATTCCCATTTACTTGCATTAGGAAGGTTATTTGCTTACTGTCAATTCTAACTATCCTCAATTTCCTTACTGTTCATGTTCAGATATTCTAAACATTGAGAAGAAATTTGCTTATTGGGAGTATTGTTTAACTAAACTTCTCACTAATTGAATTTATTTTAAATTGGCTAAATGAATCAAGACAATTTCTAACTACTTGTTTTAGAATGGCATAAGCCCATTGTCATTTCTAATCATCCTCATTTTATCTTCCCTGTTCATCTATCTCGCAAAAATCTTTCTGTACAAAAATGATACTAGCCAAACTTCCTACAAATCTCAACTTCAAATTTGTTAAATCATGTGAGTGATCTAAATGACATCCATAATATTTTTTAGCATTTGACAGATGGTCTTTGCAAATGGGTTTCATTGACAGTTCATTTCTTCTTCTAATCCTCTTCTCTGTTCATTCATCGAGAGTGATGAATCATTTTGAGAGTGTTTGTTAACTAATTCACATATCTATTTAAACAATTCTATTGAGTGATCAATTAGTCAATCACAATACTAAGGTAAAAGTACTAATCTTCTTACAGGAGGTTCCTATTGTCATTTCATATTTGTATCTAAGCACTTCTCTGTTTGGTCAACAGATAACAGAAAATTCTTCTTGACTGAAGTGCTGCTGTCTAAACTTCCCTCAAATTTTAATTTTGAATTTTGTTAATTCATTATAGTGGCATAATTAATAGTTATAATACTGGTTAGCATTAGATGGTTTGTTTTACAATGGGCTCTACTGACATTTCAAATGAATCACCTTCTCTGTTTATTTGGCTGTTAAAGCTACTAAGCACTGACAAAACATTTTTAACTACTGTACTTGACTAACATCATGAGATTTGAAATTTGAATGTTGCATTAGTTGTTAATCCCACTCACTGATCATTTGATTTAGTATCTAATGGACTAGCCTACTATCAAGGACTTAACAGAGAGAGCACTTCAGAGAGAGCTCAAGGGCCAGAGACAGGGGAGGCTCGGGCCGGTTTGGGGCGGCACAAGTCGTCGGCGATGGGGCGGTGTAGAGGTGATGGCAACTACCAAAATGGGTTGTCTAGAGTGAGGCGAACCTACGGGAGGTCTTGGTGCGGCCAGAGATGCACCGGAGCAGGCATGCGGCGGTGAGCGGCGGCCAACCGTGGGGGTGGAATGTGGCTGCGGCGTTTGGATGGAGTTGCGGCCAAAATGGTGGGAGCATGAGCATCCCTGGGGTGCCAAGAGCATGCTAGAGGAGTCGGTAAAGGAGGGGAGGCGCCGTGGTGAGCTGGTGACGCTAGCCTACGGCGGCGCGACCATGTCACCATGGAGAAGGTGACTGGGTGAGGGAGAGAGAGATTGGGTGGTGGGGGAAGCTAATGGGTGGTGTGGGGGTTCTCTAGGTCCAAGGAATTGAAATGGGGATCACCAGAGAGGTGGGGTGCCAGAGGTGGCGGTTTTGGTCGATTTCAGGGAAGACAACCATGGCGTGGTGATTCTTTGGGTTAGGGGCCAAATTAGTTGGGGGCTAATGATATTTAGGAGCTAAGACACGAGGTGACACAGTTCTTTAATGGAGGAACTCACCGGTTCGGCTGGAACAGGAAGGGGAGGTGGCGGCCGCGCTCCGAATGTCATCGGATGTGTTGAAGACGCTCCGTGCTCCTGGTGCTCCGGCTGCAAGGAGGGGAAAAGGGAGTGAGGTATAGCAAGAGGAGGTCAAGGTGAACAAAAGGGACATGATGATGAGGTCCAAAGTCCATCAGGGCGGCCGGGGAGCTTGGAGGCGGCGCGGCCATGGCCGACGCTCAGCATTCGGGGCTCTGCTCAATTTGGAGCTCAGGAAGGGGGGAAATGGAGGGGAAAGAGTGGGGAAGTGAAGAATAGGATGAGGGGCATTCAGTGCTCATCTTATATAGAGAAGAGGGACGGAGGAACCAAGTGAATTGGTGGCTTTGCTTCGAAGATGTCGAGGTGGCCTGACAAGGATAGGGTGGTGCGGTCATGGGTGGTGCAATCGGGCAGCATGGGCTAGGCGTGCGCAAGCATGGGTGAGGAGAAGCTGTGGGCGGCCGGGCAAAACCGGGGGAGAACAAGCCGAGCTGGTGTGGAGGTGCACGGCATGTGGCCTAGCGATGGCGGTGCTGACTTGGTGCGTTGGAGAAGAAAGATTGGGGTTGGGGCCCACTAGTTAGTGAGAAGAAAGGGGAAATAGAATTTTTGAAATGGCCGATGGCTTTAGGGAATTATTTGACATATAAATATATCTCAAAAAATTATGAAAATTTTATAGAGGGCTTCTGACATAATGTAGATTTTTATGTAATTGTTTCAAAATTTTATGTCCTCTATATATTTCTCAAAAATTCTTTGAAGTTCCTATTTGTATGCATTGTTATTATTCTATTTGAGAAAAGTTTGTAAAAACATGTTTCAAATATTTCCCATTTTGTTTGACAGTATAATTACATTAAGTTTGAAATTTTAATTATCATATTTTGTTTTAAGTTATTTTGATCCTTAATTAGTTTTGTATTTCCATAAATTGATTCTTACATTTCTTTATTAGACAAAAGTCTTGCAAATAAATCCAGAAAAGCAAATGTCAATAAAATCCATCAAAAGTTTTAAATATATCACATTTTCATATTTTTGAAAATAAGCCCAAATTTCAAGTTGTTACATTTCTTTTCCTTTTTCCTCCTTTCATTTCCTTTTCTTCGGCCCATCTGCCGGCCCCTGGCTATCTTCCTCCTTCCTCCCCTGCTCCTTTCACCTCGCAGCGCCACGCCGCCATTCTAGTCGCCGCCAAATGCTCCCACCCACGCCGCGCATGTCATTCCACTGGAGCCATGCTGCCCCATCACCTCGCTCGTCGCTCAAGCCTCGCTTCACGTCACTCCGCACCCCTACTCCCACGCTGCTACCCCTGCGCAACCCATTGCCCTCCCGTCGCACGACCTGCCAGCCACCAGCTTCCCCTCCCCTCCTCACCTATAAAGTGACGGGAGCCAAGTCTCCTAGCCCCTCCTAGGCCTCTCCAACTCCATCTTCTCCCTCTTCATGGCAAACCGCACGTGCACCATGCCCGTGCCCGTGCCTGTGCCCGTGCTAGCCGTCGTGCGCATCTCACAGTTCCGACCACAACGATGGACTTCTTCCCCAACCAAGCGCGTCAAAATGCGTTCCTAAGTGGCCGATCCCCCTTAGTGTTTCCCCCAATCAATTGGAGGATCTCTCACGAGGAGCCGCGTCCGTCGTCTTCCCCGTTTCCGGCCAACTCCGCCCCTTCAGGCAACACTCCTTGCTCGGTAAGCCTATGCCCAATTCCTCCCTTCTAGAGCACCACCCCCCCTCTAGCCTTTCCCCCACCCATCGAAGCTCTCCATCACCCGAACGATGCCCCCACAGCGAACCCATCATGCCGCCCTAGGTCGCCGCCACCAGCCTCTTTGGCTTCCCTGCGCCTCCACCGTCCGGCTTTATACGTTCCCCTCACCCCCTCTCGCTAGTGTGTGCCGCCTTTTATTCATTCTTCCCCTCCAGCGCCACTGCCCCATCTCCTCCCCTATCCTGGTCCTGTGCTCCACTGCCTGGCCGCCATCGACTGTGAGCCACGCCGCCACTACCCGTGTGTCCGCCTCTACCCCTGCACTCTAGTTTCCCCATCGTCGGCTACCCCCCCCCGAAGCTCCCCTCGTCGGTGTTGAGCGCAGCCCATGCGGTCTCCCTCCCTCCCCTGTTTCAGTTCCTTCTCTGTCTCTATGCTCCCCTCTCTGTGGCTCTCTATAGGCAACACCAGGCGGGCCCTCCCCTCAGCAGCCCTATGTATCTCTCTGTTGGTGCCTAACAGTGGGGCCTACCTGCAGGTGTCAAGTTAGTAGTTAGTAAGATGCATCCTCAATTTGTATCAATTACATGAGTTAGTAGTTAGTAAGATGCATCCTCAATTTGTATCAATTACATGAATAAACCAGGATTAGTAGAAATGAATAGTGGTTAATTAACCAAATAGTGCAATACCAGTAGGTCGCATTGTAAATAAACATAGGATCATTTTAGGTCATTGACAATACATCCCATGCAGGTTTGATTAGAGATAGGTTTACATGAAATAGTGAACTATGTCCTAGGAACATTGCAACCATGATTGACCTCCACTTAACAGCCCCATAGTATGGCAGAAGATCACATACATTTAGGAATGGACCTGGAGAATTGGCGTGACACTAAAGTGATAATCCTAAGACCCCCTCCCCCCCCCGCCCCCGCATAAAGGTTAACTACCTTACGATGTGAAGCAAAGTGTAGTGGTAAAGGACCTTAATGGAAACTAGTTAATATAGCATGAATAACTAAAGTAAACTAGGACCTTGAGTAGGATGGTGTCGAACCATCTAATGATCACCTTGATAAGGAGATTATGACCTAGCATATGGTCGAAAGAGAAGTAGAGCCATAGTCCATTTTAGAATAGTAATTGATTCATTTAAAGTAAACAGGGGATCATGCCAAATGTTTAGGCTAGCAAGTGTAGGAAAAGATAAACCAAAGATGGTTACTAGGTCATGATAGAATAAGATAGAGACAATGATTGAAGAATAGTACTGACTAGTTGGACACTAAGATTATGCATGAAAGCTACCACTGAAACCTAGGCCATTAGCATTGTCTTGTTGAGCGTTGGGTTCTTCAACAAGCACAAATTTACTGGAAACCCGGTAGGACAGTTTTCCCTTACCCATAACTAGGTTTTAATTGGAACCAAAAGCTAAAGCATAAAGTTCATTGCACATAGGTTTATTAGTACTATTAGATGGTCGTGAAGGTTAGCGGTAGCCATGACATAGCTTCATTCCAGTGAATGTAATCAAGATGATAAGATTGGTCGCTAAACAAGAAGTAGATATACACACATAGGCCTTACCTAGGGATCGAGTAGTTATCTACTTAACTAGAAGTAATCATTAGCATATGTTGTAGCTAAATATCAACCTAGTGCGCTATGTTTACTTTAGTATATGTCAAGCCACGTAAGTAAGTAAAACAAGTGAAGATCACCTCATAGGCGAAACCCACAACCATAGACATCACTAAAGGTGTGAGGCTGATGTTTAGCCAATACTAGGAAGTTCCATCTAGCTCGTGGAATTTCCTTGATAAATATCAAATCATAAAATAAATCATTAAGTAAACTATACCCCACGTGTCGGTGAGACTTATGTCTACCCAGTACGAACCTCGAATCTATACATAAGTCTCACCCGACTACCATTTTATCATGAAATTTCCTCGGTAAATAGGAAATAATAATTAAAGGAATCATTAGAGCAGCTAGGCGTCGCGTGAGCAGCGGTGGTATGTTCTAGAGTGGATGATAGAAGTTCAACCACTAATCAACATCGTCTAGGCTCTAGCCATCACCCCTCGCTATCCGTTCCCGATAGAAGGACAATTCATGATCCGGAGGTGGATCAAAAGAGTCCTACCTAACAAGGTGATCACTCCTATCTAGGTAACTGGTGAGGAATATTTCTATGAATATTCTCTCCCTTTTGCTGGAGTCCTAACTTCTTGCACTAGTAAACTTCCCGAGAGCCTGATCTCTCTCGCCCTCAGTCCGGATCAAACAATTGCCTAACCCTAAGTCTAACTATCAATCCAAGACCCCACCGCTGGACCAAACGAACAGGGTAGGATCTATCTACTTTGATCTGAAGTATTTCCTTCATTCCAGACCTCCCTGGATGTGCTTTAGTTCGTCTGCAGTATTGCCTTCATCAACTTCCTTGATATACTTTGTCTATAGTATTTCCTTCATCAACTCCAGATGAGTATGTTTTAGTCTCATCTAGAGTATTTCTATCTTTCAAGATATCATTAGATATGTTTACTATCGTTTGAAGTGTTTTATTTGGTTTGAATGTCTTTGGATTTATTGAATTTTATTTAGCTACTTTCAGACGTTCTTGGGTTCAATTGTATTCTGCGTAATTAGAATCTAAAGCTATGACAGAGCAGCAGTATGAGACAAAGCAAGAACAAGATTGTCAGAACATTGAACAGGTTGATTATTAGAACATTGAGCAAGATGATTATCATAACATTGAGCAAAAACTGGACCGAGGTTATCAGAATATTGAGCAAAGCAAGTCAACACTTTGATCATTTTACACCTACTTTTGAAATGCAATTATATTGTTTAAATTATGAAATTGCATTGCTATGATTTGTATAAATATGTTGATTTAGCTCATAGTTAATACCTTAATGATAAATGTGTATAAACTTCCAATCCTTGAACTTAGACATTATCCTTGTCACTCTAGATTAATGAAATACCTGATAGCTACTAAATACATACTTAAGAGTCGTGCTTAGCTATGCGTAGTGACATTGACATGCGAGCAATAAATTGCCCCGACATCATTAAACATTTGGAAATGAGATTGGGTAGTCGAGGCTGGAGCCTAGCTGGTATGTTGAGCTAGAAAAGTAGTTTTAAACAAAAGAAAAACCAAAAACAGATTTCGACTTGGGTGGTTGGAAAGAGTGGTGGGTGCCGAGGGCACGACAAAGTGGGTATGGGGAAGTCCCGCCCAAGTCAACTAAGGACCCAGATCTTGTGATGATCTCTCATGTAAAAACAGTGTAACCACAAGTCTATAATGGGTACGACCTGGCTGATTAATTTGTTCGTCTCAGCGTTGTTCTCATCATCCCGCTCATATGACATGTATTATAGTGTTAGTGAACAACCATTCTGGGGTGGCGTGACTATAATGCATTAGGAAATCACTACAGTGCAAAAAGGGGCTACAGGGTGTGGTATGCACTACGGCCTTAGTGGACAACCACCCGAAGAATGGAGGTCCAAAGGGTGGCGCGACTGTATTACATTAGGAAACCACCTTTGTAGCGAAACCTAGTGGATGGGGTTGCATTGGGTAGGGCATTGTAAAGGCCTTGTGATAATCAACTTCGTCGCACACCTCTGGAAGTGTGTCATGGACATTATGAGTTGATTGTCTCTTATAGGTAAAGTGTACGAATTCTGTAGAGTAAGAAAACTATCTGGATAGCCGTATTCATGGTCATGAGCGGTGTTGAGAACTTGCTTGAAGTAGCTTTCATTTCATTTTTATAAAACAAATGGTGGGTGGTATGAAAAGATGAGACCAGGGATAAGTACGAATATGACCTGAGGAAGAGTACGAGATGGTATAGGAGTTTGAAGCCTTTACTAATACTTTACAACAAAATCCAGCTTATAAAAACTTGTGTTATTTAAAATGATAAGTCTTAGGAATGGCCTATCCAGCCATTCTGCAAGTCCAAACACCATAAGGTATATATACTCCTTATTTATTATTATACAATAGCTTTATATTTTCATGATATGTGTTGATATCTAATGATGTAACTGCCAGCACTAGTTACTGATCTAGGTACTAGTGCTGTGATTACATAAAATTTCAAATTACAAATTTCGAGTCCGAGATAACACGTCTGTTAGTGAGAATCCAAAAACAAACATAAGAGCATGTACAATAATATAGATGATTACTGTCTGTAATACTCTCCATGTCATCTATAGACAAAATTAAAGATAACTCATACAATGAGTTATCTTTAAGTTATGTATATATGAACCCACAAACTGTACAGACAATATGGATACAACAACAAAACAGCCGTCTATAAGGGCTTTATAGATTGTCTGTTGTATGTCAGACAGCTTTATTCTCTCCTTGTTCTCTTTCATTCACATTATTAAAAATCTTACATGATAAAAATTATAGACTGTTGATGTCGTCTCGCTATACAATACCCTAAACCCGCAACAACCCATAAGCTAATAATCCGCCGTTTTTCCACGTCCCAAGCAAAATGCAACGCGCCCCAAGTATAAAGCCCCAAGCTCACACAACTGTTCTTCATCCTTCTCAAGTCTCAACTCAAGAACCCACCCTCCCTCCTCCTCCTCCCCCCACACACTCCAACCAGCTTCTCCCAATTCCGTCGGTTGTCGGGTTCCTGCAACAATGGCGGGTTCCTGGAGAGTTGCAGCGTTGGCAATGGCGATGGTCGGTTGGGTTCTTGGAGGCTGCGTGTGGGGGTTCCCTGAGGAGGATTTGGTGAGGCGGCTGCCGGGGCAGCCCATGGTGGGATTCCGGCAGTTCGCCGGGTACGTCGACGTGGACGAGAACGCTGGGAGGAGCCTCTTCTACTACTTCGCCGAGGCGCAGGAGGACGCTGCCGCCAAGCCCCTCACGCTCTGGCTCAACGGAGGTCGGTATATATAACACAACTGCTCCTTGCCTTCACCTCTCTGCGTTCGTATGTTGAGTTCTTGATTTTAGCTAGTCTGTGCAGTGTGATGTGTGTTCTTTTGGATATCTTTCTGAAGCCTCTGTATCGATATTTTCTTGTTTTTGCCGGTATGGTATTGATTTTTGTGTCTTGATTCTTGTTTTTGCTTGCCTGTAGTGATTATTTTGGTGAAGTGCGCAACCTTTCTTCACTGCTGATATTTTTTTGAGTCTCGTTCATGGATAATTGCATCTGGATTTTCTTGACGGCGCTGATGCCGTAGATGGAGATAACAGTGGCACTGTTCTTTGATAGAAATTGCTTCTTTTGTGTGCACGGCTTCCCGCTTGTCTTTAGTGGTTGGGAATCAGGATGCCGTAGGAATCTTTGGTTCTCTGCTGTTATTGTCTTGAATTTTGATGTGTTGTTTTTTTACAGGGGGGGATTGGATCATATACCCTCTTTGAATTTCAGGATTTCAGGATTTACCCTCCCACCTCAATGATATGTGGGGTCACCATAGGTCAATGACATGTGGGCCAGGAGGGTAAATCCTGAATTTCCATCTAAGGAGAGGGTATATGATCAAATTTTCCCTTTTACAGGAGTCTGCTGGATAGTTCGTCTTGTTACCATAATCTTTTTTCCCTTTTAGTTTTAACCTTGTTTTTTTTCTTTGCTGATTCTTTTTTTTCCACCCCTGTTTGGATCTTCAGGGTTCCTGGAAATATTTCTGATTTTCCTGGACAATTGGAATTAGAATTGCCCTTGCCAATTGTACTGTTCCATTAATAATTTGATCTAAACTTTTCCTAATTTTATGATTGGAGCAGTGGAGCCAGGAAATGAAGTTTAATCTACCGTATGCTCATAGGAATTCTTTCAATATTTTTTCCCTATCCACTCTGTTTGTTCATCAGGGGACTATGATGACACATGACAGATAGTGTTTCCGGAACTGGAAACATAAAGAACTACCTCATATTCGTCATCTGCTCCACATATGCCAATAAAAAGTGCTTAAAATAAATTAACCTGCATCCTGGTACCTTTTTTACTACTAGTACTTTGCAAGTAGAAACAGGGTATCTTTGAGGTAACCATGTTTCCTTGGCGCATTACCTCATTGGGCTCTGTGTGTTGTGGTCCTTGAGGGTTTTAAAAGATGTGAGGCGAGTCTATGAAGAACTCAATACTCCATATGGGATTGTGTATGCTAATGGCTGCTGCAAAGATTCACTGCCTATAGTCATAGCCCATCTAAATTTCAGGTCCTGGCTGTTCTTCGGTTGGAGGCGGGGCTTTCACGGAGCTAGGCCCGTTTTATCCTAGAGGAGATGGCAGAGGCCTCAGATTAAACAAGAAGTCATGGAACAAAGGTTGAATTTTTGCTTGTCATCTCCCCATCACATGTTTCAGTGAAAGAATAGGGTTGGTCTTAGCTCTCAGTATGTTGTTTTATCTTTAATATTGCAGTGTCAAATCTTCTATTTGTCGAATCACCGGCTGGAGTTGGATGGTCCTACTCGAACACATCATCAGACTACAATACTGGAGATGAGCGGACCGGTAAGTTTTTGTGGTTTTGTGTACATCACAAGGAACTATTAGCCTGAAAATGTTGATCTGACTGTATGTATGCAGCTAATGATATGTACAGGTTTCTGTTGGGATGGTACAAGAAGTTTCCTGAGTACAGATCAAGAGGGCTATTTCTTACTGGAGAGAGCTATGCAGGTAGAAAAGTATTTCAAGTGCACGTTCTGTTTTACAATTTATGTTTAATTTGTTTGTCTTGTATAGTGAGTGGTTTTTATAAACAACAATGCAGGGCATTATATACCACAACTCACCGATGTTCTTCTCAGCCATAATGAGAAATCAAAGGGTTTCAAGTTCAATATCAAGGGAGTTGCTGTAAGAACTCAAGCATATCTTGGTTAAAGTTTTCTGGAATTAGCTTACCAATTGTTAACTTTAATATTAACTTGGATAGATTGGGAATCCACTTCTCAAGCTTGATAGGGATACCCCTGCCACCTATGAGTACTTCTGGTCTCATGGTATGATCTCTGACGAAATATTTCTGGCAATCAGCCACACTTGTGACTTTGAGGATTACACCTTCAGTAGCCCTCACAATGAGAGCAAGTCATGCAACGACGCCATTGCGGAGGCAAATGATATAGTTGGAGATTATGTCAACAGCTACGATGTTATTCTCGACGTCTGCTACCCGTCAATTGTGATGCAGGAGTTACGGTTGCGGAAATATGTATGCTTGCTCCCTCATGATTCACAATGTTGTACTTCAAAACCTTTGATTTCTTGATATCATACCTGGTTTTTTGTCCAATGCAGGTGACTAAAATTAGTGTAGGAGTGGATGTTTGCATGACTTATGAAAGGTACTTCTATTTCAATCTTCCAAAAGTGCAGCATGCTCTTCATGCTAACAGAACGCATTTGCCATATAACTGGAGCATGTGCAGTGAGTAAGTATTTCTCTTGCTACTTCTGCCAATTATATTTTTTTGGTCCTTTCTGCCAATTACTTGAGTATGGTTCTTTCCAGTAAAGTTTCAAAAAGACGCCCTTCCAATGAAAGTATTGATGGTTCACGAAAGTTGCTATAAATAATTGTTGTGGTGTGTAGAGCTGCCAAATATTGCTAGAATTAGAATTTAGAAATGAGAAAGCGAACAAGTAATTGAACTGGTATCTTTGTGACTCAAACTCACATGTATCATTCTAATCATGTGCCAGTGTGCTGAACTACAGCAATAAGGATGGCAACATCAACATCTTACCTATACTTCAGAGAATTGTGGAGCAGAAAATACCAGTTTGGGTATTCAGGTAATGCAACTTTTCCTCTTATTTCAGATAATTCTTTCGCTTCACATGCAATATATTTTCACAATATCAATCAACACTACAGTGGAGATCAAGACTCGGTGGTGCCCCTCTTGGGCTCCCGAACCCTCGTGCGAGAGCTAGCGCACACCATGGGGTTGCATGTCACAGTCCCATACAGTACTTGGTTTCGCAAAGGCCAGGTATACTTTGTTCTATGACTACAAGTTGCATTCATTTGACAAATTAGCTGATATACTACAGAACATCAATGCAAACTTGTGAAAGTTGGCTGATCAATGAAACATCTATTGCCCTTTGATTCAAGGTTGGAGGCTGGGTAACGGAGTATGGTAATGTGCTGACCTTTGCAACAGTGCGGGGCGCATCTCACATGGTGCCATTTGCGCAGCCAGACCGGGCTCTCAGACTATTTCGATCATTTGTACTCGGACAGAGGCTCCCAAACACAACCCACCCAACCATTGACTAAGTGTACCTACAAAAGGAGCTGAAGATAGAAACCAAAAGCTTAAGATATTTCAGTTTTGGTACAGTAAATAAATTCATAAGGATGTAGTAGATGATCAATAAGTTCCAGATTCTTTAGAAAGAGCAGAAAAATAATACCAGTAAGTATTCTCATTATCGTTATTTATTTCGATTGCATTCCTGGAAGTCTGGAACACAGAGCAATTTGTATAAGTAACTATGTCAGTGTACTTAGTTTTGGGGCACAGTGCAATTTGTAACTGTAACTGTCTAAAGAATTTCATTAGTCCAAATGGATGGCAAAGGTTCATTCATCGAAACGGTTGCCAGTTCAAGTGTTATGATTCTTCTTGTACTTTACTTTATTTCTGCAAATGGAATGCTTGTAATGATATGCTGGGAATCTTCTTGAAAAAAGTTAACACCGTGATACATAAGTTTTATTACTGAAGACAAGGTAACAAAATTATGTACTAATGTTACCTGCTCCAATGCTGTGTTGAGCTCAACTACCGGCAGTGCCAGTCGGCAGGGCCAATTCCTTACCTTAGTTAGAGTTCTTTTCTGAACAGATTCTGCTCGATCAGTGTGCAACACCACAAGGTTCAGAAAGTAAAACTGCATCAGAAGTAAAGTATTCAGGCTTAGCTGCATCGGAAGGCACAAAGAATGCAACGCAATGGTAGGTTAAGAACTGGAGAGAGCACGAACGCAGCATAGAAGCTGCCTCAGTTGGAAGCTGGATGTCTCTTTGCTCATGGTAAGATATATGCTGGACGGTATCAACGAGGTGCCAGGTTTAGCAACCTGCAGTTGATAAAAGCTTAACACCTTTTACATCAGCAATTTTGTAGTAGGGTCACCATGTCGATATGTTGCTGTTGCCAACAATACGTTGGAGTATTACAATCAGCATAGACTATGTGCTCTCCAAACTTAATTTGGATGAAACCAATAAGAGTTGCATCTTCATTTGGACTGCTGTTATGATCCTTTGATCATAAGGGTAAACATCACCAGGAGGATAGCCAGGTGACGTCGGCTGCTAGAGGAGAGGAAAGACTATAGATTGGGGAGACAAAAGGGATTGAGACTTAGACTATTGTATTCTTGTTGCTTAATCCAACGATTACAATAAGTCTTCTTATATAGAGGGCTTTTCTAACAATTATGAATAAAATCAATCTGAATGATGACCTTCTTAACTAATGGATAACCTTTCCGATTAACTAATCCCTATACAAGGAATCTAATGAACTATTTAAGCAAATAGATATTCTTATTGAGGAAGGCAACCCCTTCCTAATCCCGGTGCTACAGTTCCATGGTGCTGTTCATGCACTTGAACAGTACCCCCGGCCCATGACACTACTCCTTTCTTTCCGCGATAGCTCGTCCTCGAGCTGTGGTGACAGTCATGGCTGAAGCCCTAGGAGACCCCATGTTGACGAGAGGTCGTAGCACCAGCGGAACATTGCATTGAAGAGGATCAGCTATGCTCCAATGGACAACAGACATGTTATCGAGTAAGACCTTCTGCTCTTCGCTATTAGCTTTCAACTTTTTCAAGAGAGATAGTGCGGTATCGGAAACCATAGTGAGTGGCTCTGATACCAAATGTTATGATCATTAGATCATAGGGGTAAACATCACCGGGAGGATAACCGGATGGCGTCGGCCGCTAGGGGAGAGGGAGATGTGAGGGAGATATGCAATATCTTAACTCTTTGTTTAACTCAATAACAGCCGAATGCCTTGCGCCTTCACCTGGTCAGTCACCTCGATACACATGGTCTCATGTCGGACCCGGATTTCATAATCCAGAATCCTCTGTGAAACACTGTGCTATTCCCTGGATCAGTAGCTAGCACTCACAGATACACCACTGAATCAATCCATACATGGCGTAAAACCATACCATTCATTAATTAACACAACAGAGTTTACATAGACCGCGTCGGGTCGAGTTTTATAATAGGGCCGAACAGGCCAAATTGATTACATTACAAAGCGGGCGACAACGGAAGCAAAGGGTGAGAGCTCATCTCTCCACAGCAAGCGATCGGGAACCTGTGCGCCGATATTAACCAAGGCTTGGATAATATTGGATGTACGCAAGTTCCGACGGAGTCAACTGGACTGGGGCGAGACTAGAACAACTAAAGACTACACTACGCTTCATTATCTCCTGGGCCTCCAACTTCTGGATCCTCGTAGTAGTTGTAATCTCCAGAATTTTCTGCTTCCGAGGGTTTTGGGGGAAAGAGCGAGAATGAGCACAACTTCTGTGCTCGCGAGCCAACACACAATGCAATAATATACATGCAAGGCTAAACAAGGATGGCTCAAGTTCTTTTATTTGCTAAAGCAAGGTTTTCAAATATCATAATTACAAATTCCTAGCACTTAGCGTTTTTTTAACAAATTGTATTTTATTCAAGAGAGTAGTTGTGCAATAGTTGATATCAGCAGAGGTTCCCTCCATCGGAAACTCTACCTGATGCTTAATTTGATTGGAGCTATCTCCAATTATTAACCGCGCTGAGTCCGAAACTCAGGGAAAAAAAAAATCCAATCTCAGGGCTAGGTGAGCCCACCACATTTTTATACCACCCATAATAGTTTTTGAAATAGAACTAACTCAAATTAAGTTCCCATGTCCGCCTTTGACCGTAGGCACGGCTATTCGAATAGTTTATTACACTCTGCAGAGGTTGTACACTTTACCCACAAGAGACAATCGTCTTGATATGTACACACGTTTCCATAGACATGTGAATCAAGGGAGATCATCACAAGGCCTTTCCAATGCATCCAGAAGATTAGTTACACCCGCTAAGGTTTCGTCTTGAAGGGTTACGTCCGTTTAGATCCGTTAACCCTTACCTAGACCCCTTTGCGCCTCTCTAACGACTTACGTCGTGCGCCCGACACCCTTCGCCACGAGAGGCTTACGCGCCGCAGACATCTACCGTGCAACTCAGATCGAGAGATACAAATTATTTAGCCGATTGTATTTCTGGACTTGTGGTTGCACTTGTTTTACACGGGAGGTCATGACAAGATTAAGTCCTTAGGGTTGTGCAGGCGATTCATTCCACATTCCAATCCACAAAACGCAGGTCCTTGGGCTACATTAGCACCCATCGTCACACCATCCTTCTTACCGTCCACCCAGGCGGGGTAATAGCAGGTTTAGGGTTTTGAGGAGTAAAAACCAGTTTACCATATTTATCACAGTCATGGACCACCAATGACTGCCCAAACCATTTTTATGTTTGAAGAGATGATGATTGGAACATTTTAATGTCCCGGTACTTAAGCAAGACTAGCATGTCGCTTAAGTACAACCTATAACTAGTATTACCATATAGTTACTAGGGTGACAATGGTTAATGGATTCAAGTTGTCAAGGATGGTATAATAATTAATTATTCATCAAATGGGTATTTAACTACCTTAAGCTTTAACATACATTTGTTTAAAGAATTAAAGCATGCAATTTGCTATTTTAAAAGAATATAATTTGCATAAAATGTAGACTCAATATGATCAAAGTATTGACTCGCCTGGGATATAGGCTAGAGGATCTTGATAACCTTGGGCTTGATCAACTTGGGGATCTCCGGCGTCTTCAAATCCTAGTCGGACGAGCGTACCGGAAAAAGACACGGACAAGCAAAAAGAGCAATTAAATACAAATGAACAACAAATAAACTCCAAATTGAACAAGACCTATGCCATTAGCAAGATCTTGAATTTACAAATTTTTAGAAATTTACTTTATAATTTTTGGAGCTAAAATGAGGGAGATACTAATTTTTAAAGCCTCACTTTTGATTTGAAAAAGAAAAAGGAAAATAAAATCAATAGAAATTGAAAAACCAACGCGGCCCACAACACACATTTCGGCCCACCACGGCTCGCCGAACGGCGCACGCTGCCCACGGCACACGCAGCGCCCGGAAGAAGGCGGCTGCCTAGCGAGAAAAGGGGGCGAGGCAGAGGGGAGGCGGCGCGTGGGCGACGCGAGGGGCGGATAGGGAGGCGGCGGTGCGCGGGAGAGAGGAAAATGGAGGCGCGGCGGGGCGGCGACGACGACGGCGACCAGAGGGGAGAGGGAAGGCTCGGGGTGGTGGCGGCGACATGCGAGGGAGGGGAAGGAAGCCCACGGGGCACGCGCGCGACGACGGCGACCGGAGAAGGGCGAAGGGGAGGGGAGACTCGGGGCATGACAGCGACGAGGCTCACTGACGACGACGACGGCGAAGGTAAGTGCTTCGGTCTTCTCCTTCCTCTTCCCTTCTTCTTGCTCTTCTTCCTCTCTTCTTCTTGCTTGCGCGGGGGGGGGGGGGATTTACCGGAGAGGGAGGAGGGGAGAAAGGGAGGGCGCTGGGCTTTTATAGCCGGGGAGGAGCGGGGAGCGGGGGGAAGAGAGGGGGGGTCCGGCGAGCGTGCGGCACCGGGTCATCATGGCGGCAGGCATGCGGAAGGGACCGCTCGGGCGATGGCGTGCGCGGGCGAGGCGGCACAACGGGCACGAGTGTGGCAGAGGCGGTGGCGTGCACGCGAGAGAGGAGAAGGCACGAGCGGGGAGAGGATGGCTCGGCGACGACGTGCGCAGGTGGGAAGAGAATGGCAGGGGGAGCTCCCGGGTGGCAGAGCACGCGAGGGGAGGGGTCCGGGCGAGGGTTGACGGGAGGGGGGACGAGGGGGGGGGTCCGGCGGGTTGACCTGGAGAAGGAGAAAAGGGGGCGTTACATCTCACCTTCTGCTCCAGGATAGCCATGAGCTCATGGTTGGTAGTAGCTTGCTGCTGCATGTCCGCCACGGTTGTGTTGGTGTCGTCGATCTGCTTGGGCATCACCTCCAGTTGGTCAGTCATGGCCTTCATCTACTCGGTTATGGCCTTCATTTGCACCATAAGTTGCGCCATGGTCATAGAGTTCGCACCGTTAAAGGCCATGGCAGCAGGTGCCAATATCAATGGTTCTGATACCAAGTTGTTATGATCTTTAAATCATAGGGGTAAACATCACCGGGAGGATAGCCGGGTGGCTTCGACTGCTAGAGGAGAGGGAAGACTATAGATTGGGGAGATGAAGGGGACTGAGACTTAGACTATTGTATTCTCATTACTTAATCCAACGATTACATTAAGCCTCCTTATATAGAGGGCTTTTCTAACAATTATGGATAAAATCAATCTAAATGATAACCTTCCTAACTAATAGATAACCTTTCCAATTAACTAATCCCTATACAAGGAAACTAATGAACTATTTAGACAAATTGATATTCTTATTGGGGAAGGTAACCCCTTCCTAATCCCTGCGCTACACTACCATGGTCAAGCAGATCGACGTCACCAACACAACCGTGGCAGACATGCAGCAGCAAGCTGCTACCAACCATGAGCGCATGGCTATCCTGGAGCAAAAGGTGAGACCATGTGCATCGAGGTGACTGGCTAGGTGAAGACGCAAGGCATCCGGCTGTTATTGAGTTAAGCAAAGAGTTAAGATATTGCATATCCCCCTCACATCTCCCTCTCCCCTAGCAACCGACGTCACCTGGCTATCTTCTCGGTGATGTTTACCCTATGATCTAATGATCATAACAACTGCCCCATAGAGTACAGGGTACAGACATAATAATACCAATATCATAGTATATACTACAATGTTTCTGTAGCCAAACTGGAGTTCCCTTTTTCTATATTAATGCCCTGGCTTTGATTGAAATGATGAACCATGAATCCCAACTAGCACTAAGATTTCAGTGCTATACTGTATAAATCTATAAATAAGAAGGGACACATCCAAAGAGGATGTATTACAGAATTGATTAATAAGGTTTACAAGAAATACAAGAGTAGCCCCTATTTACGTATGACTGTTCAATCTTGCCAGCCAACAGAGTGACATACAACCATGGTCATAGCAATGAGGGCATGAATATGTGGGACAGTTTCTTGATTTCTTCATCCATCAGCACAAACAAAAAAAAATGTGATAAATGGATCATCGAGAAGATGAACTTCCTTACAGATAAAGTATCTAAGCACAAGGGTCATTGATAACCTTACAGATTTGCTACTAATCACAGTATCAGGCACAAGAATGCATTTGTGTGCTCGGAGAAAATGGCACTCTGCACAGCTTCTCTTGGTGGCTGTAAGCCTGTAACAATGTATGTATGGAGGTTACAGGCATCGTTGCAATCCAATCCAAGGATGGCAATCATCACGATACATCTGATGGTACCAAAATGGTCACTGCCTTCATCGGGTAACTTGAGTGAAAAAAAAAGAAAAAAACAGTCATCCCTTCTAGTAGGATAAAAAAGGATCCATGGGAATTACCCTTGGAAGAGAAATTGCAATTCTTCTTGCATCCGAGTTTGTCATTAAGCTCATCCCTTGCAGTTGGACCAAAAAGGATGCTTGGGAATTACCCTTGAAGGAGAAATTAACAGTTTCTCTTGCATCTCCTTTTGTCGCATAACTTCAGAAGCACTTGATTTGAACCACACGTTTAACAATAAGATGGCATCAGACGGCCTCAGACATGTGTAGTACAATTGTGGCAGTCACTTTAGGGCAGATACTCATATCCTCAAATTGAATAATCAGTCACGCTACCACTCTAGCTCCACTTCATTTTGCAACATATTGTTCCAGATATTGGTCATGAAAATTTTCAAGGCCTGGGATCTCCACATTGCCCAGTACCTAGTAGAACAACACACAGAATTCCTTGCTTGCAATGATAAAAAGTCACTCATGTGAACCACGATACCAATTAAGGAAGACCGTTGCTTTATCCTCAAACCAAATCGATTGTGGCAATACAAGGACCTTAGCATCACAACTTCTGTTCTAGGTTAGCTCGTAATACAGGTCCACATGCTCATATTCAGATTCTGAATTGCCCATATCCTCGAGTAACCGATCTAGAATCCAAAGCATTCGTCTCCTCAAATAACGTGGGATGCTCCCTTGGTAAAAGGCATGAGCTCTACCCTTCACATCAACCCAGCTGCACCCAGGTGTCTTCACCATGCCAAGTTCCCTCATCCTTGACCTCAACCCTGTGACACCATCAGACCGACCAACTGCATCATAAATGCTACATAGAGTAACATAGTTACTAGCATTGCCATCTTCTAACTCAAACAGCCTATAAGCTGCAATCTCTCCAACATCAACATTATTATGAATGGCACAAGCAGAGAGCAAAGCTCCCCACACACTAGCACAAGGCTCCATAGGCATCTTCCTTATGAGCCCGACAGCTTTTTCAATGGCTCCAGCACGGCCCAAGAGGTCAACCATACATGCATAGTGCTCAGCAGTGGGCTCTACACCATGAACCTTACTCATCAACTCAAAGATCGTCCGGCCTTCAGTCACAAGCCCTGAGTGGCTGCAACTCGACAGAACAGACGTGAAGGTGATGCAATTCGGCTTCACTGCTTGAGACACCATCTCCTTGTAAACCCTCAATGCCTCTTCTCCCTGGCCATGGATACCATAGCAAGATATCAGAGTCGACCAGCTCACCACATTCCTCTCCTGCATGCCTGCAAACACCTCTTGTGATGCATCCACGCGCCCACACTTTGCATACATGTCGATCAACGCGTTGCCGATTGGGACATCTGAATCGAATGCAATGCACCGCACCATCCTACCATGGATTTCCCTCCCCTTCATCAGCTCCCCTTCCTTCCCACAGACATTCAGCACGCTCGGCACAGCCCGCAGATCTCTCGCCATGTTCACCACCTCCACCTGAGCCCTCCTGAAGAGCTCCAAGGTTTCCGCCGCCCTCCCGGCCCTTGCATACGCGGTAACCATGCAATTCCACACGACAGCGTCTCTCTCCGGCATCTCGTCGAACACCCTCACCGCATCATCCAAGAGACCCGTCTTGGCATACATGTCCAGAAGCGCGCCGGCGACAACGACATTGGCGAGAAAGCCGAGATGGACGGCGAAGCCATGGAGCGCGGCGCCAAGAAGCGGCCCCGGAAGCTCGGCGCACGCGCGGAGCGCGGCGGGGACGGCGTACCGGTCGGGGCGGATCCCCGCGGCGAGGAAGCGGGAGAGGAGGCCCAGCGCGGCGCGGGCAGGGTACGCGGCCAGGAGGATGTTGTAGGCGTGCATGGACGGCGACGACATTGCGTCGAACACCTGGCGGGCGCGAGGGAGCGCGCCGCAGCGGGAGTAGACCAGGACGATGTCGGTCTCGAGGGTGGCGTTGGGGAGGCAGCCGCCGACCACAGCCTGTGCGTGGAGCTGCGCGCCGGGGTGGAGCGCCCCGGCGGCCGCGCAGCGCCGGAGGAGGGCCGAGAGGCGGCCGGCGGTGGGCGGCGGCATCTCGACGACCGCCGTTTTGAACGGTACTATGTTTTAAGCTTTGTAAGCGCGGGTGTTACGGGTTTAACGAGACGAGCCTTACGAAAGCCCAATTCGGCCCTGCGCAATGCGGGCCGTACAAAACCGAAGCCCAAATTAGTGGTTATTTACTTGCTGTCGTCATGCAAGTTTTTTTATTTAGCGCGGAGCGGGTGTTTAGTCCCACACCGGCAGCGTAGAGCGGACGGCGAGCACGCGAGGGCAATAAAAGGGCACGTGGGTGCACGGTAAGAAAGCATGATCCTTCAGGCAGTCAAAGGGAGATGATGAGCGGTAATAGCTCGCAAATTTTAACTGCGAGAGGGGTGTCCGCCCCAACTAAGCCTGTTACGACAACAGGGCACCCCAGTAGTTTACCATCTGATCCCGATATCAATCATCAAAATCAAAAATGGTTTTTAAGAAGTTTTTGTGTGCTTTTCTGGCAATTGATTCTTTTGGTTGTGGTAGTGTAGTTTCTTTTTTTTTTAACCTTGTTTTGATGTGTTTTCAATTTGGTACTTCCAAATTTCCGTGAAATTTTTCTGGCTCAAATCTTGCGCTTTACTAGAAAGGTTGGTGAGTTTGTGAACTTTACAACAGGGCAGGGTAAAGAACAATCGATAGAATTGAAACTGGGAAAAGCAGTTGCCTAATATGAACTGTAGCCAAAACTGATGCGTGCGCGTCAAGATTTTGGAATAATCTGGACGTAAAAATTATAGACGTCCAAAACCTTCTCGTCCTGATGGCAACGACGCCGACCGTGGGGATCGAACCCACGGCCACGTGGTTAAAAGCCACGCGCTCTACCACTGAGCTAGGTCGGCTTATTATTTTGTTCTGTGCGATAAATAAAATATGTATTGGCAATTTTTTTTTTTGAAACGGCCAAGAGGCGTGCCTATTTTCTACATTCTGTCAGGTGGCCAGTAAAAACGAAAAGGTTAGGGCGAATTTGCCCCAGATAAAATGACATACATAAGAGATAAGTTTAAACTCTGCAATGATTAATAACCAGGGGAATTTTTTGCACAATTGCACAGCTAGATATTGCAATATTTGCTATACAATTGTAATAATATAAATATATGTATATTATTTATTTGCACCGTTATAATCTGTCCACGTCAAAATAAGTGGTGCATATTTCTCTTTTTCTCTCTATTAATGAGAATTTCTTATCTATATAGGATCAATCCGCACTGATATAACTGGCCCCACAAATAAGTGGCATAGATCATCTCATTTTTTTCATTTACCAGAGAATTTCTAGGAATTTTACTTTCTTCAAATTTAAGGATTATTATAAGATTTTATAGACCTCGAAAGTGAAGGATGTACATTGAATATCGAGTAAAGTATACTGTGGGTTCCTACACTTGTCAGAGGGGTTCACTTGGGTCCCTAATCTATGAAAGTGTCCAATCTGATACTTAAACCTATTTAAGTGGGTCATCGGAGGTCCAAAAGAGCCTAGGCTAGCCTTGACCGCTGACGTGGATGATTTGACCAAGACGTGGACTTCCACCTCACCTTACTACACCTCTCCCTCTCGCACCTTTCCCCTCCTCTCTCTCCCCTCTCTTCCCAAATCGAGCCAAGAACGGCGAGTGCTCCCACTCCTTCCACTTCCCTTGCATCGCCGCCCATGCCCGCTCCACCTTCTCCGACGCCCTCTCCTGCCCCGTTTGCTCTGCTCCGTGGTGCCAGGCTCCCTTCCTCGCCTCTCGTCGCCTCCACTGTTCCTCCGTCCCCGCGGTCGCCATCAACAATAATGCCAAGAACTGCTCCCCCCACCACCAGCGTAGGATCTCCGATGACTCAAGACGCAATACGCCGCCCTCGTCCATCGTCTCCAAGGTGTATGACGACAACGAGCCTCTCCTGGTGCCCAAGGTTGTCGCTGCCAATGGTGGATTCAACCCGATCCCGGAGGCCGACGAGGACGACGAGGTTGACTCAGGAAGGAAGGGCGAGTTCAGGGGCTTCTTCCCACACCCGCCGCGGCCGAGGAGCGGGCTGGCGGTGATCGTGGTGCTGGAGGCTGCCTTGGTGTCGTTCGGCCAGAGGCATGGCAAGTACGTGGTTGCCGTGAAGGTGAAGGCGCCCAGGCTGTGGTCATCGGCTTCGTGGTGTGCGCCGCCGTGCAGGGGAGAATGCGTGCGTCAGCGATGCTCTTCGCAAGGCCACCAAAGGTCCTCAAGGACCGCCACGACCACAACCCGGTCGCCACGGTGATGCTCTTGTCGGACACGTAGCAGCAACAAGATCACCATACTCTCCACCGCCCGTAAGCAGCTCCTCCAACCACACGCTTCACCCACGTGGAGATCCCCATTGGGCCAGGAGACGAGCCGGTGGTGGCCAAGGAGGAGCCCCCCTGTGGAGCACGCCTTTGCGAAATGCCCCGGTAGCTTTGTCAGCATTGTCATGCAGGAGGTGCACTTGGAGCGACAGCAACGTCGGAGCGACACTCGGTGTCTGGCTGGGTGAGATGTCTGTGAGGTGCAGCTACCGCGACCTGGCCTCGCAGGACACTCTGTGCGGCGCCGAGCAGCCGCTGCTGCTACCCCCTCTCCACGGCGGGAGCTCCTCGCAACGCCTCCACGACCTGTTTGTGGCCACCCGTGCGGTCACCGAGTCGCAGCTTCGCGAGCCGGCGACCGCCACGGTGTCGACCACACGAGCCCAGCGACGGCGTTGATCGCGATGATAGCCCTGTGGCCAAGCCCACACGACAAAGCCCCCCGCGCCACCATGTCCTCCGCCAGCTTCTCCTGCATGTGAGCTGCAGGCCGACGTGGAGAGTCCACGTCAGGGTCAACCTTCCACGTCAGCGGTCAAGGCCAGCCTGAGCTCTTTTGGATCTCCAATGACCCACTTAAATAGGTTTAGGTACCGGATTGAATATTTTTATAGATTAGGAACCCAAGTGAACCCCTCTGACAAGTTTAGGGGCCCACATTGTACTTTTCTCTTGAATATCACTCATTCATAATTGCTATATATCATTCGAATGATAATTTGAGTGCAAATTATTCGAAATTCTGACCTTGCAATTTGCTTGGAGATTCATGCTTTGGTCGGCAAGGTCATCTTCTCTAGCGAGCTCGTCGTCCTCTTCGTCTCCAGCGTCGTCATCTCCAACGCCGCCGGGTTAGGGTTATGGTTCACTAGGCTAGGGGCGGAGGAGAACCGGTGGTGGTGCCGCCGGGCGTGGGCTTGGGAGAGGGCGGTGGGCAACAGGGGCAACAAGAAAGAGAGAGGAGGGCCATGGTGAGCTACACGGTATTCGAAACGGTCGTCTTGGTCTCCCATATCACATCTTTTATTTCCAGACGATAGTATTTTCTTTGCTCGGAGTGATGCAAAGAGTGTTGATACATTGAAGCCACGCTTCATTTGTATTGTGAAGGTTCTGGGTCGAAAATTAATTTAGAGAAACCCTCTATTTTCTTTGGCTTGCATTACAACGATGGTGTCAAACAAGGAGTCATGGCTCGTCTGGATGTTCATAATGAAGCCCTCCAGGATTCCTACCTTGGGATGCCGACTGTGGTGAGTCGATCACCAACGAGTTCTTTTCATTTCTTGCCTGATAGAGTGTGGAAGCGGATCAATGGATGGACTGACCGGTCGTTGTCACAGACGAAGAAAGTAAACATGTTACAATCGATGACCCAGGCTATTCCAACTTATGTTATGAGCTGTTTCCAGCTGCTAGTCTCGACATGTGAGAAAATAAAAACCTCCATCGCTAATCACTAGTGGGGTGTTGAGAACGGCAAAAAGAAAATGCTTTGGGCGACATGGGCTTTTGTGATCTTGTGCTCTTTAATCAAGCCATGTTAGATGATCATCAGGGCTGGCGACTGATGACGGAGCCAGAGTCGGTTTGTGCTAAGGTGTTGAAGGGTCGTTACTTTCCTAGTTGTGATTTTTGAGATGCCCCTCGTCCAAGATCTTCTTCGTATACTTGGAGGAGTATCGCTGGAAATGAATTGTTGCGGAAGGGTGTACGTTGGGGGAGTTGGCAATGGAAAAAGTATTAAAATCTTATCTGATAATTGGATTCCCAGCAGTGCACCCAATCTGGTTCAGCCGCTGGTGCCCCTACCTGCAGGTCAAAGATTTGATTTTCTTATACAAGAGGAGCATGGTTCTTGCGATGTTGACCTAGTTCGTTCTATCTTCCTTGAAGTGGTTGCTGGTCAGATTATCCAAGTGCCTATTAGTAGGCAAGGCAGTGAGAATTTTGCTTCATGGCCACATACAAGACATGGGTCTTACACGGTACATTCTGCATATTTTTTTAGCTCAGATAGAGGGCTTTTATTCCTCTCGAAGCAGCTCTGGTCATGGCCTCTCCTCAGCGTACGACGCGGATGAAATACATTGGAAGTCACTCTGGACTATAAAGGCACCAAACATGATAAAAAAATCTATTGTGGCATTTCGCACATGACTGCCTACCGTGTGGTTTCCAGCTAAAATGGAGGCATGTCCCTGTGAATGATACATGTGTCTTCTGTGGAGGATGAGCGTATCAAATATTCCTTCCTATTTTGCTAGTTTGCTCGTGTAACATCCAAATTTGTGGTTTCGCGAGATCTTCAAAGTCCAAGAACGCAAACCCCAAAAACTTCCCAAATTGTTCAAGATTCGGTTCTTCCCCGAAAGCCCCGAGCCCTTCTTCCCAAACCGCCTCTAACCCTAACCTAACCTAGCCCCCGCCGCCATGCCTGCTCGCCGCCTCGGACCTCCACCCCGCCCGGCGCGTCAACGCCCGGCGCCGCGCCGACTCGCCGTCCATCCCTGCGCCGCCTCGTGCCGCGCAGCCGCGCGCCCTCGGCACTCCAGCGCCGGATCAAGCTTTTCCCTCGGCCTTTAAACCCGGCGCGCCTCGCTCCTCTCTCCACCCCTTCTTCCCCAAGCAAGAAACCGAGAGAAGAGGACCGAGCAAAGAAGAAGCAAGGAGGAGGCGAGACTGCCTTACTGTCGCCGTTGCGCGCTCGGTGAGCCCGGCGCCGTCACTACCGCGCCTTCCCGAGCTCTTCTTCACCGGCGCCACTGTTCTCTCCGTCTTGCGCCGCCGCCACCCCTCTTCCCTCCTCTCCGTGCGCCGCCGCCACCCCTCCTCCTCCTCCCGTGCGCGCGCGCCCTTGATCCTCGCTCGAGTGAGACTCGGGCCGAAACCCCCCTGCCTCCCTTCTTTTCTTCGGCCACGGGCCCTGTGGGCCTCGCCATGCCTGCACATCGATGCCCGCTGCTGGGTCGCGAGCGAACAGTGGGCCGGCGCCGGTTTTCTTTTTTTTTTTATGATTTTCTTTTCCCTTTTTCTTTTTAATTTAAAAGAGAGGCTTTAAAATCTCTTTTCTCCCCCATTTTAACTCCAAAAATGGTGTAGTTTGTTTCTAAAAATTTCTAAAATCAAGCTCTTTCTTTTGGTGCTAGTTTGGTTCTTTTTGGAGTTCATTTGATGAGACTTGTTATTTATTTAATTTAATTGCTCGTCTATTTCTTTTAGGTGCGATCGTTACAGAGAGTTCTGAGAAGCGGAGACCCCACTCGATCAAGCTCAAGAGTATCAAGATCATCTAGCCGTAGACCCAAAGTAGTCGACACTTTGATCATATTGAACCTACATTTTATGCAAATTATGTTCTTTTAAATATCAAATTGCATGCTTTATTTCCTTATGCAAATGTATGTTAAATACCTAAGGTAGTTAAATGCCAATTTGATGCTTAATTATTAATACACCATTCCTTGATAATTGAATTGCCATACCCCATGTCACCCTAGTAAATATTTGGTAACTATACTAGTATAGGCTATACTTAAGCGCCATGCTAGTCTTGCTTAAATATCGGGTATCATCTACCCCATTCATCATCTTTTGAAATGAACATGATTTTGGGCACTCATTGGGTGTAAATGAGCGGGATGGTTATGATGTTGTATTTTCCTACCTCTTAAAACCCTAAAGAAATTGCTTGTCACATCCAGGCGGATGGTATGATGGATGGTATGTTGGTGGGTGCTAATGCACCCAAGGAATGTTGGTTTGTGGATGGTATGTGGTATGAACCGCCGGATGGTCCCTAAGGACTTAATCCTGATGACCTCCCAATGTAAAACATGCGACCACATGTCTATAATGGTGTCGACTGGCTAAATAATTTGTATCCGTTAGTATGAGTTGCACGAGGCGAGATGACCCGCTACGCCATAAGCCTATGTGGCTATGGGTTGGGGTGTCGACTTACGGGTCTATGTGAGCGTAAGTCGTGTGGCGCAAGAGAGTGCAGGAAAGAGTTGGCGGGTCTATGTGAGCGTAACTCTTCTCGGGTGAAACCTTAGCGGGTGTAACAAATCTTGGTGGATGCATTGTAAAGGCCTTGTGACGATCTCCCTTGACTTACATGTCTCACGAAACATGTGTATATGTCGGGATGATTGTCTCTTGTGGGTAAAGTGTACAACCTCTGCAGAGTGTAATGAAGCTGTTGAATAGCCGTGCCCACGGTCAAGGGCGGACATGGGAACTTACAAGAGTTAGTTCATTTATAAAACCTTGTGGGCGGGATAAAATGTGTTGGGTCATTTGTGACCTGGTTTTAGTTTTTCCACGGTGGATGTACCCAGTGATGTTAAGTGGTGGAAGTAACCACTATCAAAAATAAGCATGAGGTGGAAGTAACCTCTCTTTATTATAAATATTGCACAAGTAATCCCTTTAACAAATGCAATTTGGTTAAAATGCTAAGTGATAGGACTTTTAATATTGGTACTCAAAATATTGCTTTGTGCAAATAAATAAACCCGAGCCATCCTTGTTAAGCCTTGCATGTATAATATTGCATCTTGTGTGTTGGCTCGCGAGCACGGTAGTTGTGCTCATCCTCGCTCTTTCCCAACCCTCGAGAACCCGTGGATCATGGAGACTACGTCTACTACGAGGACCAGGGCGCGAGGAGCAAGGACATGAAGAAGAGTAGCATAGTTCCGTAGTCCGAGTCTCGCCTCGATCTGGTTGGCCCGTTGGTACTGTGTACATCCTATATTATCCAAGCACATGGCTAATATCGATCGTACACATGGTACTCCGATCGCTTACTGTGGAGAGACTTGCTCTACCCTCTTGCTTCCGCTAACGTACTCGAGATTTTGTAATGAACTCATTTGGCCTTATCGGCCCTTTTGTAAACTTCGACCCGGCGTGGTCTATTTGAACTCTAATGCTTGTATTAATGAATGGTTCGGTCTCACGCAATGTATGAAATGATTCACAATGTGTCTGTGGGCGCTATCTCGATCCGGGGAATAGCACGTTTTATCACGAGGATTCGGATTTGAATTCGGGTCCGACAGAGTGATATCGAGCATCGATTGTAGGGGCCTTGGTTAGTTTGGTCGTTGCCTAAGGTTTTGAGTCTTATTTTCAAAACCTAAGAAAAGCTTTGGCAAAATATAGTGTATTCTTGCTCTTACTTGTCATTCCTAGTTACGTACTTATCCTACTTCACTTTGATTTATTACATTCTTGACTTCCTCTTGTTTTCAAAATTTTAGATGGTCGCTCAGTCGCTCGTGGCTCTTGGGACTTTTCTCTCACGGAGAAGACCTCGGAGGCTTCGTGGGGATTTTTCGCCGGTGATGCAAGATGCTCTGAGTTACTACCATCCGCCTATCTTCATGGGCGGATGACTCGTGTCTTGGGCCGAGAGACTTGGAGCATGGAGGTTTTCCTCTATGCTAGGGAGGGTGAGTTCAATACTCACACCTTCAAGTGAGCACCCGGGAGCCGTGCTTTGGATCTTTGTCCCAGATGTGGCACGACTTGCCGCGTCTCGCTTGTGCGGATGCATGGAGACCTTCTGCGAGCTCGCCCTTCTACTTCCATCCGACTCTCCGGAGGAGAGCTTTACCGGTGATCCGCCACGTCCGGCGGATGACCCGCACTGTCACACGGCTCCGACTCACGCGGCGCCAGTCGATTGCCCTCGCCAACGCCGTTGGCGAGATCGGGGCGCCGATTCCTCCTCACGGCGGCTACGAGCACTCAGGCACCCTCCGTGACAACATGTTCAGAGATGATGAAGCTCACCGTGAGTAGAGCGGAGAAACGCCGCGCTGCGGTAGCCGCCCGCCTTAGAGCCGCCATCGCTGCGGCCGCCGCCCGACTCTGCTGCTGCCCGGCTCTGCGCACCGTCGTCGTTCCGGCAACCGGTGCGGCCGCGCTTTCCGAGGACCCCACACCCTGCTCACGGCGCGCAAGAAAGTGCGTCCACCGCCGACCGACCGCAGCCTTGGAGAGTCGGTAGTGGGCGCGAGCCCGATCGCCGCTGGATTCGACGAGTTCGACCGCGGGCGCCACCTCGATCGTTCGCTCGCGACCATCGATCGCGGCCGTTCGATCCGAGTAATCGTACCACTTGTGGTGGTAAGCACCCGATGGAGGAGTAGTCAGGATAGCTAGGTTAACTAGCAGTGCTTGCTAGGTAGTCTTTTGGTTGCAAGCACTTTCTTTATCCACCTTCTGTAGGCGTTGTGTTTGTATCTCGTGTCATGGCTTTGCATGGCCTATATCTTTGTGTCTTAGGAGTCATGTAACACTTACCCCCTAATATTAATGAATTGTAGCCATTGGGCTTTGTTTCGCATTTGTGTTGTTGGTTCAAATTGTTTTCTTTCTTACGTGTGTGCCTTAGGGCGGTGAACCCTCATATACCCCTCTCTAGTTCTAAGCCTTAGTGTTCCTTGAGATGGCACCAAGGAGAGCTGCTGCCCGATCAGTGGTGCTTTCGCGGCGGCCGTGGAAGAGGCGTGGCTATGGCCGTGGTCGTGGACAAGACCTACCTCCCCCCCGCGAGCATCCAACAATGGCACAAGTTATGCAACAACAAGCCCAAATCCTTCAAGCCTTGCTCGCTAATCAACAAGCGAGAGCGACCGATCGCCACTCTAAGGTGGCGATTTCCTCGAGACAAGACCTCTTACCTTTGCCTCATGAGATGAACCCCGAAGCGAGAAGATTGGCTCGGGGATGCGAGAAGAAGCTCCGCCTAGCCCGATGCTCTGAGGAAGACAAGGTGGACTTTGCCACGCACCAGTTGAAAGGAGCTGCCGCTGCGTGGTGGGAAAACTACCTCATTGCTCAAGGTGGTGAAAGCCCGATGCGCGGAGAAGAAGAGAGGCCAGAAGCGGCGGCATCCGCTCATCGGAGATCGCGGGATCACGCCTTTGTTGAAGCAATTCTTTGAAATCACACCGACGAGCCGCACCGCATGGCGGCCAATCTCTGAGCGAGTTCAAGGCGCCTTCAGACTAACTTTGTACCTGCTGATGCGATGAGGCTAAAGAAGAATGAGTTTAGAACTCTCAAGCAAGGTCAAATGACGATCAATGAATATCTAACCAAGTTTAACTAGACTTGCTCGCTACGCTCCCAATGGCGTGGCCGATGAAGAAGAGAAGATAGACCGCTTTGTGGAAGGAATGCGTGGAGACATGAGAAGCCGACTTATCCTCCATGATTTCCCTAGCTTCCACCACTTGATCAACAAAGCCCTCGTCTTTGAAAGCGAGAAGAAGATTGCGAAGTAAGCGCAAGAGAAAGATGGTATTCGAAGCCGCAAGGTGGCTTTCCTCATAAGTCAACATTCGAACAACTCATCTTTTAAGCCACCAGTAGTTTCTCCACAAGGAACTCAAGCCCCGACCAGCGTACCAATGGGAATGGTTTCGCATCCTTCGTCCCGCCGGACGACTGCAACAAGCAACCCAGACTCATCTCCATTGTTTCCCTTTGTGGGTGAGAGGACACTTCGCCAATCGATGCCCTCAGCGTCGAGAACACTCCCGCGAAGTTCAACTCGGGAGCCACACCACTCAAGGTCAAACATCGGCTCAGCGAGAACCATCGGGCCCATGGCACCTAGATCTACCTCGACACCAAATCGCGGCCATGTGAACCATGTCACGGCCGAGGAGGCTCGAGAAGCTACAGGAGTTCTAATGGAGTGCGTTCTCTGTTAAATCGATGCCGACAAGTTTTGTTTGATTAGAGCTTAGCATTCTTTCATATCAAGAAAATTTGTTGAAAGGCTTAAGTTGCCAACCTTTAAGCTAAAGAAACCCGTGGTACTTAGTTCACCCTGGGACCCTTGACTACCATCTTAGTAAGTCCCGAGTAGAGATTGCTATGGAAAATTCGGATTCCTAGCAAACCTCTTAGTGCTTCATCCCAAACTCGGATATCATCCTAGGGATGGATTGGTTGGCGATACCAAGGAATGATAGATTGTGCCAACGAAAAGGTGGTACTCACCAAAACCAGGCACCACAATAAAGGTTAATGTAAACCGCTCCTCGTGTTTGGATCGTACAATCCATAACCTCGAGAAGGTGACTCTGAAACAACCCACATAGTTCAAGATTACCCGGAAGTTTTCGGAAGAATTGCACGGCATGCCACGGCATCGAGACATAGAATTTGTGATCAACCTAAAGCCGAGAGCAGCCCAATTGCCAAGAGGCCATATAGGATGGCGGTTGATGAGCTTGAAGAGCTTAAGGTACAAATGGAAGAATTACGGGGAAAGGATTTATTAGACCTAGCTCATCCCCACAGGGTTCGCCAAGACTTTTGTAAAGAAAAGGATGGCACCGCCGGTTGTGTGTGGATTACAGAGCCCTCAATGAGGTGACCATCAAGAATAAGTATCCCTTGCCCGCATCGATGATCTATTCGATCACCGTCGAGAACAACGATGTTCTCAAGATAGACCTAAGGTCGAGGATACCATCGACTTAAGATTAGGTGAGGACATCCCTAAAACGACTTTTACCACGGTATGGCTTGTATGAGTTCACGTTATGTCGTTTGGCTTGACCAATGCATGACCTATTTCATGAACCTTATGAACAAGGTATTCATGGAATACTGGATAAGTTTGTTGTCGTGTTCATAGACGACATCTTAATCTATTCAAGACCAATGAGGAACATCTGAACATCGCATTTGGTCTGGAGAAGCTTAAGAACATCACCTGTATGCCAAGTACGGCAAGTGTGAATTTTGGCTTCAGAGATCGATTTCCTCGGACATATCGTATCCATTGGAGAGTCGCGATTGACCCATCAAAGTAGAAACCGTGTTGGGATGGAAACAACCAACCTCGATGACCGAAGTCGTAGTTTTCTCGGAATGGTTGGATACTACTGGGCGCTTCATTGAAGGATTCTCCAAACTATCCGGACCAATGACCCACCGCTCAAGAAGGAAAAGAAATGCGAATGAATGAAGCTTGTGAAAAGAGTTTCCAAGAGTTGAAGAAGAAGTTAACTCATTGCACGGTGTTAGTCTTGCAGGACATACACAAGGACTTTGAAGTCTATTGTGATGCTTGGCGCCAAGGTCTTGGTCACGTACTTATGCAAGGAGGAAGCGTCGTAGCATATGCATCCGACAACTCCGCCCACATGAAGACAACTATCCAACTCATGATTTGGAGTTAGCAGCCGTAGTGCATGCCCTAAAGATTTGGCGGCATTACTTGATTGGAAATCATTGTAATATCTATACGGACCACAAGAGTCTTAAATATATTTTCACCCAGACAGACCTCAACCTCCGACAACGGAGATGGTTAGAACTGATTAAGGATTACGACTTGGATGTTCATTACCATCCTGGGAAGGCTAATGTAGTGGCCGATGCATTAAGCCGTAAGTCCTCTCTGCAAAAATGTTATGGTTCAAGAGTATCAACTTTGAGCTTTGCAAGGAATTAGAGGCACTTAACCTCGAGTTAGTAGAACAAGGCACCTTAGCAGCTATGGAAGTTCAACCAACCTTGGAAGAACAGGTCAAGGCCGCTCAGAAAGGACACCCCGGAGTTCATAAATTTAAACACCTCATGGCAAAGGAAAGGCCTCAAAGATGGTGGAAGACCAACAAGGAATCTATGGTATGGGAAACGTCTCTTTGTTCCCCACCAAAAGGAGCTCAAAGAATTGATTCTAAAAGAAGCCCATAGCTCAGCATACACCATACACCCGGGCAGCACCAAGATGTATCAAGATATGAAGATTCTATATTGGTGGCCGCGAATGAAAAGAGACATCGCCGAGTTCGTAGCTTGTTGCGATGTGTGCCAACGGATCAAAGCAGAACATCAGAGACCCGCAGGATTGCTGCAACCACTGCAAATCCCTCAGTGGAAGTGGGAAGAAATTGGAATGGATTTCATTACAGTGCGCGAGAACCAAGACCGGATATGATTAGTATGGGTCATGTCGGCAGATTAACCAAAGTTGCCCATTTCATCCCTGTGAAGACCACCTACAAGGGAGATAAATTAGCCGAGTTATACATGGCTCGTATTGTATGTCTGCATGGAGTACCCAAGAGGATAGTCTCGGATCGAGGTTCCCAGTTTACCTCGCATTTCTGGGCTAGTCTACACGAAGCACTTGGAACCCACTTAAACTTCAGCACAGCATATCATCCTCAGACTGATGGACAGACAGAAAGGGTAAATCAGATTCTTGAAGACATGCTTCGGGCTTGTGCTTTAGAGTTTACCAGTGAGGCGGGAGAGATGTCTACCGTATGCAGAATTCGCCTACAACAACAGTTACCAATCCAGTTTGAAGATGTCCCCGTTTGAAGCACTCTATGGGAGAAAATGCAGAACTCCCTTGCATTGGTCAGAATCAGGAGAAGGTTATATCTTCGGACCAGATACTCTCAAGCAAGCAGAAGAGAAAGTCAGATTGATCAGAGATCGTCTACAAGCTGCTCAATCCAGACAGAAAAGTTATGCCGACAACCGTCGTAGAGAGTTAACTTTCGAAGTTGGAGATCATGTATACCTCAAAGTGTCACCCCTTCGAGGAATGCGAAGATTTAAAGTGAAAGGCAAGCTTGCGCCAAGGTACATAGGCCCGTTCCCAATCACCGCCAAGCGTGGAGAGGTAGCATATCAGCTGGAATTACCAGAGAATTTGTCAGATGTCCATAATGTGTTCCACGTCTCTCAGCTCAAGAAATGCCTCAGAGTACCAGAAGAGCAAGCTCCAATTGAGACCATTGCACTCCAGAAAGACTTGTCGTATCCAGAACATCCGATCAAGATTCTCGATGTCGTGGAGAAGCAGACAAGACGTCAGATCATCCGCTTATGCAAAGTGCAATGGAGCAACCACTCGGAGAGAGAAGCCACGTGGGAGCGTGAAGATCAGCTGAAGTTGGATTACCCCTACCTGTTCTCTGAGGAGCTCGAATCTCGGGGTCGAGATTCTTTTTAAGGTGGGTAGGTTTTGTAACATCCAAATTTGTGGTTTCGCGAGATCTTCAAAGTCCAAGAACGCAAACCCCAAAAACTTCCCAAATTGTTCAAGATTCGGTTCTTCCCCGAAAGCCCCGAGCCCTTCTTCCCAAACCGCCCCTAACCCTAACCTAACCTAGCCTGCCGCCGCCATGCCCTGCTCGCCGCCTCGGACCTCCACCCCGCCGGCGCGTCAGCGCCCGGCCGCGCGCCGACTCCGACCCATCCCCCCTGCCCGCCTCGCCACGTAGCCCGCGCGCCCTCGGCACTCCACCGCCGGATCAGGCTTTTCCCCCCCCTCGGCCTTTAAAACCCGGCGCCCTTCGCTCCCTCTCCTCCACCCCCCTTCTTCCCCAAGCAAGAAACCCGAGAGAAGAGGACCGAGCAAAGAAGAAGCAAGGAGGAGGGAGACTGAAGCCTTACCGTCGCCGTTGCCGCCGCTCGGTGAGCCCCGGCCGCCGTCACTACCGCGCCTTCCCCGAGCTCTTCTTCACCGGGCGCCGCTGTTCTCTCCGTGCGCCGCCGCCGCCACCCTCCTCCCTCCTCTCCGTGCGCCGCCGCCACCACCTCCTCCCTCCCTCCCGTGCGCGCGCGCCTTGATCCCTCGCTGAGTGAGACTCGAGCCGAAACCCCTCCTCCCTTCTTTTCTTGACCCACGAGCCACAGTGGGCCCGCACGCAGCGCGCCGCTGGCCCAGCTTCTTGCCGGGCATGAGCGAGCAGTGGGCGGCGCGGTTTTCTTTTTATGATTTTCTTTTCCCTTTTTCTTTTTAATTTAAAATAGAGGCTTTAAAATCTCTTTTCTCCCCATTTTAACTCCAAAATGGTGTAGTTTGTTTCTAAAAATTTCTAAAATCAAGCTCTTTCTTTTGGTGCTAGTTTGGTTCTTTTTGGAGTTCATTTGATGAGACTTGTTATTTATTTAATTTAATTGCTCGTCTATTTCTTTTCCGGTGCGATCGTTCGCGTAGAGTTCGGAGAAGCCGGAGACCCCCACTTCGATCAAGCTCAAGAGTATCAAGATCATCTAGCCGTAGACCCAGTCGAGTCGACACTTTGATCATATTGAACCTACATTTTATGCAAATTATGTTCTTTTAAATATCAAATTGCATGCTTTATTTCCCTTATGCAAATGTATGTTAAATACCTAAGGTAGTTAAATGCCAATTTGATGCTAATTATTAATACACCATTCCTTGATAATTGAATTGCCATACCCCATGTCACCTAGTAAATATTTGGTAACTATACTAGTATAGGCTATACTTAAGCGCCATGCTAGTCTTGCTTAAGTATCGGGTATCATCTACCCCATTCATCATCTTTTGAAATGAACATGATTTTGGGCATCATTGGGTGTAAATGGCCGGGATGGTTATGATGTTGTATTTTTCCTACCTCTTAAAACCCTAAAGAAATTGCTTGTCACATCAGGCGGATGGTATGATGGATGGTATGTTGGTGGGTGCTAATGCAGCCCAAGGAATGTTGGTTTGTGGATGGTATGTGGTATGAACCGCCAGATGGTCCCTAAGGACTTAATCTGTGATGACCTCCCAATGTAAAACGAGATCGACCACATGTCTATAATGGTGTCGACTGGCTAAATAATTTGTATCCGTTAGTATGAGTTGCACTGAGCGGATGACCCGCTACGCCATAAGCCTATGTGGCTATGGGTTGGGGTGTACGACTTACGGGTCTATGTGAACGTAAGCCGTGTGGCGCAAGAGGGGGTCTGGGAAAGAGTTGACGGGTCTATGTGAGCGTAACTCTTCTCAGGTGAAACCTTAGCGGGTGTAACAAATACTGGTGGATGCATTGTAAAGGCCTTGTGACGATCTCCCCTTGACTTACATGTCTACGGAAACATGTGTATATGTCAGGATGATTGTCTCTTGTGGGTAAAGTGTACAACCTCTGCAGAGTGTAATGAACTGTTCGAATAGCCGTGCCCACGGTCAAGGGCGGACATGGGAACTTACAAGAGTTAGTTCTGTTTATAAAACCTTGTGGGCGGGATAAAATGTGTTGGGTCGCTGTGACCCTGGTTTTGGTTTTTCCCTGGGTGGATGTACCCCAGTGATGTTAAGTGGTGGAAGTAACCACTATCAAAAATAAGCATGAGGTGGAAGTAACCTCTACTGTTATAAATATTGCACAAGTAATCCCTTTAACAAATGCAATTTGGTTAAAATGCTAAGTGATAGGACTTTTAATATTGGTACTCAAAATATTGCTTTGTGCAAATAAATAAACCCGAGCCATCCTTGTTAAGCCTTGCATGTATAATATTGCATCTTGTGTGTTGGCTCGCGAGCACGGTAGTTGTGCTCATCCTCGCTCTTTCCCCAACCCTCGTAACCAGTGGATCATGGAGACTACGTCTACTACGAGGACCGGGGCGCCGAGGAGCAAGGACATGAAGAAGAGTAGCATAGTTCCGTAGTCCGAGTCTCGCCTCGATCTGGTTGGCCCGTTGGTACTCGTGTACATCCTATATTATCCAAGCTGTGGCTAATATCGATCGTACACATGGTACTCGATCGCTTACTGTGGAGAGACTTGCTCTACCCCTCTTGCTTCGCTAACGCGTACTCGAGATTTTGTAATGAACTCATTTGGCCTTATCGGCCCTTTTGTAAACTTCGACCACGTGGTCTATTTGAACTCTAATGCTTGTATTAATGAATGGTTCGGTCTCGCAATGTATGAAATGATTCACAATGTATCGGGGCGCTATCTCGATCCGAGGAATAGCGCGGTTTTATCACTGAGGATTCGGATTTCGGTCCGGGTCCGATGACTCGTGAAGTGAAATTGGGGTATGGATTCTATCTCTGACGCAAGACGTTGAATTGTGCTAAGTAGTGATTGTTCGATTTCCTAGGACGTTCCTCGGTTCAGGAGGCAACGATTCTTGCTGGTACTTTGTGGTATATTTGGGAGGCCTATAATGGTGCTCGAAACGATGAAGGTTTGTTGTATCCTCGAAGGGTGGCTGCGAAAATTAAAGCTTATGTTGAGTTGATCGTGTTGCATATCTTCAATCCGGATCCAGGTCATAGGTTTGAGTCCTTGCTTTCAATCCCTAAATGGACTCCGCTACCGGCAGGTACGATCCTTCTTAATATCGATGCAGCACTATTTTGCTTCTTCTCGTCGAATATGGATTGATGTGGTAGTCTGAAACGACATTGGTGAATGATTAGCTGCCTGTAGTGAGCGCCTTGATGGGATCACTACGCTGGAGTTAGCAAAAGCATTGGCGTTTCGTCGTGCAACAGCCCTCGCCCAAATGTAGGATATCAAAATATCATTCTTGCTTCTGACTGCTTGTCTGTGGTGCAACGTTTGAATTTGTCAATGTGGGATCGATCCTCTGTTGGGGCGGTTATCTCTTATATCAAGTCTATGGCAAAGGGCTTTTCCTCAGTTGTTTTTCATCATGTTAGTCGTGTGGTGAATGTGAAGCACATACTCTAGCTAGATCTTGTGAGCACTCTGTTAAATCTTTTATTCGTAATGGTGTACCGGAGTGTATCTGGGAGACTCTTTATAACGATTTTTTGTGATCAATAAATTGCCGGCATTCTGTAAAAAAAGCGGTGCATCCGTGTGATGTGCTGCTGGGCACGAGTGGCGGGGCCGTGCGTGCAAGGGGCATTCTGTTGTAGCTGTTACTGTCCTTGGGGTATTTCTGACATTTCCCATCTCGGAAGCTGTAGCCAGCCTACTTAAAGCCAGGCAGTCAAACGTCAAACCTCTTCAGCTCAGCCGTTTAGTCCTGCAGTTCAACCGAAAGCCGTTTTTTAGAAAAGCTACAGTGGTACCAATCAGACCCTAAAGCTGTGAAAGCTTCCTGATAGGGAGCGCAGCGAAGTCACAAAAGCTAGCAGAGTTGGAGCGTAGGATGTGTATTCCTAACTCTAAAAAAACCTCATGTGTTTATCTGGTTTGCATTCTGGATTTCTTAATTTGCATTGTGTGTATACATTTCAATCTGCACGTGTCCCTAAAAAATTTTCCTAATTGGACGCACACCTTGGTGTAGATACACATCAGATGGATGCGATCCGACACACAACTGTTACTACTTTTACAATGAATCTTGGAGTCTATTTGCAACGTAGAAGTTTCATACGAGTGTTATAAGAATTTTGCATAAGAGAAGCGAGCGAAGCTCGGCTGGCTTGTGACGGCGGTGTCCACCCGTGCTCGAGCCCCAGGCTCGGCATTAGGTGTCTCACGAGGCTATGCTGAAGCACAGTGGCCATGGTTCGAGCGCTGCTCCTTTGGACGCCTTGCAGAGTAAGGGTGCTTCTTCTTCATTAATGTAGTCCGGATGGGGAAAAATCCGAACCTCTATTTTATTTTATTTTTTGCATAAAAACAATATTGTTCCCCCGGGATTCCAAGCAAATGAGATTGTTGCGCGAGGAGGAAGAATGCTATCGTCGCTTTCGCTCCATCGCTGCTCCACCACCACTTCCTCTCAACGATTGCTCGAGAAGCAAGTGGTCACGTTGGAGATTGATAAGGGAGACAAGGAGTGAGGAGACACGCTTTCTTTTAGTATTCGCAGACAACCCACATTAGAAAGATAAAATGTGCTATACATTGTGATGAGGACATGACCCCTATGGATACAACCATATTTTCTATGCTTACTATTCCAAGTATAAGAGCTCGTACGCTTCACTTAAATTATCAGATGAGCTTGTTTTTAGGAATATCTTTATATTATATGAACTATATGATGCTACCTAATGATGAAATATATATATGTGCAACGTCATGTCACTTTTGGTTCAAGACAAGCAAGCAGTTCGAGCTGGACCCGTTTTGGAATCCAGTTCGGCCTCCGGAATCAGCCTGACAACACCAACTTAAAACAGGCATAATTTTCACATACGGAGTTCGTTTGAGGTCCACAAGTACTTGATTGATAGCTTATTTCGTCCTCTTTCCAACGGTTCCGGTCTCACCTTAAAATTCCTTCTGGGTTAATTGCAATCATCTAAAGAAGACGTCATATCACCTGTTTGGGCCAATCTAGGCTTTGTAATCGAACTCAACTTGGCCCATATGCCGGCGGCCCACCAAGAGGTGTGGTTACTGTTCATGTGAACAGTACCCACGAGATTATTCCCACCCCGCTAGCTCCTTTAGATTTGTGGCTCCTCGTTTCCTATTTAAGGAGGCCGCACCCCCTCTAGTTTTTGCATCTAAAACAGAAATTCGTGGGTTAGAACTCCTCTAATCCGCACCAAAAATAGAAAATTTATATTGTTGTTAATCCAAAAAAAAAGAGAGGATTGTTGTGATCTTTTGGGAGAGTTGATGTTATTTGCGACTTGCAGCAAATCCTAGGGTCGACCAAATAGTAGAAGGAGAAAGAGACAACCGCAAAAACAAAAGCCGCGGTAGAAAAACAAAAGAAAAAGAAAAGAGAAAATAAAAATGCCTGAAAATTGGTGGAGACCTTCTACATATAACCAAAAGCTTCCACAAAAAAGTTCAGCAAGTTTGGCTCACGGGTTTGAAAGATATAGCAGTTTCAAATTTAAGCCCGAGACGGTTTCGAGTCCGAGTAGGATTCCGTACCCGAAACACCTTCAGTAAAACGGACATAACTTTTGCATACGGTGTCCTGTTTTGACGTTCTTGTGCTTGTTTTGAAGCTAATGATGAGGCGCATATTTTCCATATAAGCCACTAGTCTCCCTCCAGGTGCCTCAAAATCGGCCATCTTCGGCCTCGAATTCGCGTCGCAAGTTTTCGGTTTCTGTTTTTGCCAATTCTTTCAGTCTTCCCTTCGGAATTTGGGCTTTGCCTCAACTGAAAAGTTGTAGATCTCGTCGAAACCTTTCAAACAAGCATATATAAGCCATATAAAACTTTACTTTTTTCATCGTTTGAGACTAGCTATTGTTTCTGCTCAATCTAGAGGGCTGTTTGCGTACATCGATATTACTGTTTTTGTGCTCTACATCACGCGAACAATCTTGTGCCCTTAGAAAGAAGTTTGAGTAGTTGGCTAGCGTCTCTCCTAGTACTTGTTGTGAGGCTTTCCCTTGCTTGCATCAAGTCACATTGATCGTTGCGTGTGCGTACATACACTTCTCTGCATAGGGCTTTGATTAGCTAGCTTTGATTAGGCTAGGATCAGCAACATTGACTAGTACTTTGAACAATCTTTTAACTTGCATTAACTGATTTGATTATTGCTGATCCTTGCTACCATATTGAAGCCTTACAAGCTCCACTTCCTACTAACCCAGCAGGTGTCGTTCCTCGCAATCGTTGGGCTAATCGCAAAGAAGAGTATCACGAACCAGCCACCGGTTGTACCATTTCCTTGCTGCATTGGTAAGAACTTGTAAGAACTTGCTATAAGTTTGAGTGTGTGTGACTTGATAAACCCCACCTTGTAGTTGATAGGAACATATACTTGTGATTTGTTTCTTTGTTTTCTACTAACAATGACATGTATGTTCAAGTTGGTAGATTACGATGTCATCACGGGCAGATTTGAACTCAAAGGGAAACAACTACCTGCATACATATTGCCACTCACCGCTGAAAGTACGTCGTTAGACTACTTTATATGAGTTAATATGTTGGAGTGCTATTTTGAAAGACAGGACCTTGATCCTTATGAGAAGATGACCATGGCAAGGACAAGATCGATCGGTGATGTTCAACATTGGTGGTCGAATCTGAGTACCACTTCATGTACACATGGGAGCGGATGAAGAAGAAATTACAACGTCGTTTTGTACCTTCACCACCCACATCACAAGCGAGGTGCAACCTAAGGTAACTAAAAATGCTGACATTGTTTTGGCTCCTACTCCATCTCGGATACCGTCGAGGCGCTTGAAGAAATGAGCGATGATCTAGCGCATCTTATAGAGGAGAAGCTTGAGGTACCTCGATGTCGATGAGGACGATAATGACAAAGTACGATTTAGTGCTCTGATAAGACATAGAGCAACCTTATGAGTATATACCTGCTGTAGTGGTGCAATCTGTTGATATTCCTTGTGTTGACTTGAACGAACCATGTACTGATCTGAATTCTCATAATTTTGCACACGTTGAATTAATTAAACATAAGGAAGTATTGGATAGAATATCCCCTGCTGAAGCTTTGTGTTATATCATGCTTAATGATCCCATTAGTCTGGAATGTGCTTTGGAGAAAGTTTCTAAAATTCCATATCTAAATTCTCCTTCTAGCACCTACAACTACTGTTTTAAGTTAATTGGAGATTATGATGTAGACAATCAATTTTTGGTATATCGCATATGCATAACTTGTGATCACATGGATGAATTGAAGCTTACTGTTTTGGACAACAATTCTTGTGTGCTGAATCTTGTTCAATATGAGAGTAAAATAAAATCTAGTACTCATCCCATGCCTATGTGTTCACCTTTTATTGCACCATCTAGTATGGACAAGCTGAATGAAGATGTTGAATTATGGAAGAACTTACAAATCTTTTCACCATTGCTAGATGAATTTGCTATTGCTCGATTGAAATATGATTATATGGATGATTTTTGTTTGATTCCAAAAGTTGTAGATTTGCCCATATGTGCTACCACTGCAAGTTTACAACTTGAGAGATTTGAATTGCATAAACGCTTCACTTACATTTGCAAAACTAGTTGCAATAATTGTTGTGTGAGAACTTTTGTTTTGATCATTCACAGATATGATTACTCTTGGGTTAATAATACAATGATTTTTTATAATCGTTGCTGTTGTCTAACATTATTTGTGCAACAACGAAAAACCGTTAAAACAGATGACATATACATATACCATGCATACACTTTGGCTTCTTTGTTACCCTATTTTTAGCTTATCAAAAGCCGAGGATGGCTTTGTTTTCAAGAAAGGAGAATGATGAGAACATGACCTCTATGGATACAACCATATTTGCTATGCTTACTGTTCCAAGTATAAGAGCTCGTACGCTTCACTTAAATTATCAGGTGAGCTTGTTTTTAGGAGTGTCTTTATATTATATGAACTATATGATGCTACCTAATGATGAAATATATATATGTGCATCGCCATGTCACCTTTGGTCCAAGACAAGCAAGCAGTTCGAGCTGGACCCGTTTTGGAATCCAGTTCGGCCTCCGGAATCAGCCTGACAACACCAACTTAAAACAGACATAACTTTCACATACAGAGTCCGTTTGAGGTCCACAAGTACTTGATTGAAAGCTTATTTCGTCCTCTTTCCAACGGATCCAGCCTCACCTTCAAATTCATTATAGATTGATCACAATCATCTAAAGAAGGCATCATATCACCTGTTTGGGACAATCTGGGCTTTGTAATCGAACTCAACTTGGCCCATATGCCGGCGGCTCACCTAGAGGCGTGGTTACTGTTCACATGAACAATAAACCACGAGATTATTCCCACCCCGCTAGCTCCTTTAGATTTGTGGCTCCTCGTTTCCTATTTAAGGAGGCCGCACCCCCCTCTAGTTTGCTTGGATTTTGTTTAGTTAAAAGTTAGCCTTGTTGCAACTTCGTGTATTGGCTTGTGTCTACTAGACCAACCATAATACCGCTTCAGAATCCCAACTCAATTCAATATTTCAATTCCTATTTGTAATTTCAGATTGCTTTATCTTTTTCTTGCGTGCTTCTTCGGTGTATGCAGGAATCGACCTTCGTGGTCAGGTCATCCGGGTATTTGTGCACGGTTGATAACAACTTGTCAATCAGTTCAGCGATTGCGTGGTTTCGAGCCTTGCGTGTTCGTAGCCAGGATCATGAGAGTTGAGCGACGCCTACCGAACTTATCGTTCTCATCGAAAGATCGGGCCAACAATAGGACCTTCGGGTTCATCACATTGGAGAGAAAAAATACAAACTTCGCATATGTCAGACTTGACATGATGCGACAAACTTTGTACCGAATTTCTCAACTCTACTCTACGTGTTGCGGATGCGCAAATCCATCCAAAGATTGTTTTGAGCGATTAGCACCTTTTTATTTAAATAAGCCGACAATCTGAAATTTTTTAAGAGCAGCACCAAGAAAATTGCAGCATTCGATCCAGAACTTTTTTTATTAATTAATCCTTTTTAAAATTAATTTTAAAGTTAACCCCTGGCGCACTTTATTTCCAATTCTGACCCCTTTGGTCACGCCACCATCCATGGCGTGACAAAACAACATTGTAACGCCATAGGATAAGTCTGCAAAAATGCAATTTTTGTCACGCCACTGTTGGTGGCGTGACCAAACAACACTATCACGCCACCACCAGTGGCGTGACAAGAATTGGCCCAGAAATGGGCTGGCGTGACTATTATTTGGTCACGCCACGAATGGTGGCGTGACCAAAGGGGTCAGAATTGGAAATAAAGTGTGTCGGGGGTTAAATTTAAAATTAATTTTAAAAAAGATTAATTAATAAAAAAATTCTTCGATCCATGTCTTTCTCAACCAATTAGATGTCCCTCTCTTAAATTTGGACCAAGCTCCGCCACTTCCTCACACCACCACTTCAGCAACATGCTTGGTTGTTGGATGATCACTTCGATTGTTTCACAAGCTCCCTCCCACTCATAATAAATACTTTTTTTCCTCTAAAATGATAATAACTAGGTTAGCTAATTTTAACATAGTCAAGTTAGCTTAACTTAATTTTTAAAAGATCTTAACCTAATTTTTATGTTTGGACACCACGGGCGGAGCCATGTTCTCCCTCCCGCGTCAGCCTCGCAAAAATTCCTTGCTCGCCTCGCCTAGTCGCGGCCACCGCCCACCAGTCGATCATCTCCCTCTCATCGAGCACTTGCATATTAAGCCACGATTTGCGCAATCTACGTAGGGTATCGCTAATTTTTCCCCAATTTTTCTGATTTCTTTTGGTCAAAGTGACTAAATTTATGATTTATGGTTTCAATGTGATGATTGTTGGTTGTTGGTTTTTTTTGTCAAATTGTATGGTTAAGACCTAGGGTTTCAATTTGGTTTTTGGAATACTGGTCTAATTCGGTGCAAATCGCCAAATTGGAGGAAAAATTGTAAGTGATAATGATCCATACGCTCAAATTTCACCTAGCTTTGGATTGAACTTGGGTATTTGACTACAATGTCAAGTAAGTAACCTAAAACTTGAACATATGTTTCTACGCTAGCAACAAATCAAAATTTCTACCACGTAAACCAGGATGTCAAGCAAGATATATGATCACAGATCATTACCACTAGCGCGCATCTGCGTGAAGTAGAGTCGGAGTAGCCTAGTCCGACGATGAACGCGCCGGTGTAGTGGTCGTAGATGATCGTCCAACGTTCTCGTAGTTGATCGTCTCCTCCAGCAGCCTCTGCAGATCCTTGTGAAGATCGCGGATCGTCCTCAGCGCAACAGCGACCGCAGTAGCGCCTCCACGGTATCCACACGTCCAGAGAAGGAACAACCGTACGCCGGTGTGCTAGCACCAAGTCGCACGGGAAGGCTTTCTCAAGAAGATGGCGGCTAGGGTCTTGGTGGAAAAACTCACGCGTCTTCCTTTTTCCTCTCTCTAAAACCAGCCTCAAGCATCTCCTTATATAGTGCCCTGTGTCGGATCCTATCCGAACACATTTAACGAATCGTACTCGTACTTGGTTTGTTCCATCCCATTAAGTGTGTGACCCGTTAGGTTTATGTGTAAACGGTTGTAACTCGGAAATCCTTTCCGACCACGAGTCGTAGCGGTCCCTAGCAGGACATAACGATTCCCGAATACACACAAATTATATCGGACGAACCTTAATGCAATATGATCTATGACTAGGTCCTCATCACTTTCGACCAGGTCTTATCTTTATCGACGATTCGTACTCGGTCAAGACCGGTTAAGTAAACCCTTACGACGTGTTTCGACCACTCTGTGATTTCGTTCGATCGATCACGATTTGCTCGTATCACCATACGACTTATGCGGATCTAATCGAACTAAGCGACTTACTCGATATTCTCCTTTGCCTCACGATATCTGGTTTGAACTCGGGTGAGATAATGTGTCATCCATGGACTGTTCAATACTTTCTCGATCGAGTTGTCGGATAACCTTACGTGGTCGAACTCTTCGACCACTAGTGGCACGGCCATGCACTTTCTTTATCCGACTACTTCGAGGGGCCCAGAGACATCTCTCTTGTTAAGTTAGGAGGGCAAATCCCATATCAGACAGTCACATCCCTCCGCATGTTTCATAGCATACCCGAAAGCTACCTTTATAACTACTCAGTTAACGAGTAGTGTTTGGCAACCCCTAAGAGTGCTATTACACATGTAGGGAACCATGCGATCTCAGGTCTAAGGATTATACATCATCATTGCTTGAGACCAACTAATGACACACAGAATCATAACAATCTCTATAGTGTCTCAAGGTGGGTCGATCCAACCCCATGTTCTCTAACATGTGTTTACATTATTGATTCGATATCCCTATATCCATGACCGGTGAAACATGATCATCAATCAATACAAGTACTGGTCGTAGAGTCACTGGTGTTCCGATCAGTGACATTCGACCAGGGATACTTTTAGAACGACATCATATAAGTCGAAGTGTTTCACCAACAAGTCACATACTCGTTGATCTTCAGAACTAATGATTCATTCAAGGAACAGAATAACATTTATTCAAGAACTCATAAACATAGACGTGATACAATCATCTCCATGATTGCCTCTAGGGCATATCACCAACAATTAGTGAGTTTCTTCATTTTGGTAACAATTTTGATCGCTACTTTTTTTTATCGTTGTACATTGCTATCGGGTATGTTCAATTATTGATGCTAAAAATTGTCACCACTTTAGCAACATGCTTGATTGTTGGATGATCGCTTTGATTGTTTGACAAGCTCCCTTCCACTCATAATAACTACTTTTTCCCTTCCACTCATAATACTGCTTTTTTCTCTAAAATGATAATAACTAGGTTAGCTAATTTTAACATAGTCAAGTTAGCTTAACTTAATTTTTAAAGGATCTTAACCTAATTTTTATGTTCGGACACCAGGAGCGGAGCCACATTCTCCCTCCCGCGTTGGCCTCGCAAAAAATCCTTGCTCGCCTCGCCTAGTCGCGGCCACCGCCTGCCAGTCAATCATCTCCCTCTCATCGAGCACTTGCATATTAAGCTACGATTTGCGCAATCTGCGTAGGGTATCGCTAATGTTTCCCCAATTTTTCTGATTTCTTTCGGGCAAAGAGACTAAATTTATGAGTTATGGTTTCAATATGACGATTGTTGGTTGTTGGTTTTTTTTGTGTGTGTCAAATTGTATGGTTAAGACCTAGGGTTTCAATTTGGTTTTTGAAATACTAGCCTAATTCGGTGCAAATCACCAAATTAGAGGAAAAATTGTAAGTGATTGTGATCCATACGCTCAAATTTCACCTAGCTTTAGATTGAACTTGAGTATTTGACTACAATGTCAAGTAAGTAACCTGAAATTTGAACATATGTTTCTACTATTTGATTCTTGAACATTACAACATCGAAATGAGTGGGTTTCTTTGTTTTGCTACAATTAACCAATATTCCTTCACTTACAACAATTAACCAATGTTATTAGTGAGTTTCTTCATTTTGGTAAGCATTTTGATTGCTACTTTTTTAATCGTTGTACATTGCTATCGGGTATGTTCAATTATTGACGCTAAAAATTGTCACCACTTTAGCAACACGATTGATTGTTGGATGATCACTTCGATTGTTTGACAAGCTCCCTTCCACTCATAATAACTACTTTTTTCCCTTCCACTCATAATAACTACTTTTTTCTCTAAAATGATAATAACTAGGTTAGCTAATTTTAACATAGTGAAGTTAGCTTAACTTAATTTTTAAAGGATCTTAACCTAATTTTTATGTTCAGACACCAGGGGCGGAGCCACATCCCTCCCACGTTGGCCTCGCAAAAAATCCTTGCTCGCCTCGCCTAGTCGCAGCCACCACCCGCCAGTTGATCGTCTCCTTCTCACCGAGCACTTGCATATTAAGCCACGATTTGCGCAATCTATGTAGGGTATCGCTATTTTTTCCTAATTTTTCTTATTTCTTTTGGACAAAGATACTAAATTTATGATTTATGGTTTCAATGTGATGATTGTTGGTTTTTTTGTCAAATTGTATGGTTAAGACATAGGGATTCAATTTGGGGGGTTTTGGAATACTGGCCTAATTCGGTGCAAATCGCCAAATTGGAGGAAAAATTGTAAGTGATCGTGATTCATACGCTCAAATTTCACCTAGCTTTGGATTGAACTTGAGTATTTGACTACAATGTCAAGTAAGTAACCTGAAATCTGAACATATGTTTCAACTCTTTGTTCTTGAACATAACAACATTGAATTGAGTGGGTTTCTTCATTTTGCTACAATTAACCAATATTCCTTCACTTTACTACAATTAACCAATGTTATTAGTGAGTTTCTTTATTTTGGTAAGCATTTTGATCGCAACTTTTTTTATTATTGTACATTGCTATCGGTTATGTTCTATTATTGATGCTAAAAATTGTCGGACACGTTACTATTTTGTAAAATGTTACTTGAAAATTATATATATTGTTATATGTATGATAAAGTGGTGAACCCCGGCCATCATTTTTGTTCTAATTCTGCTCCGGTTGGCCACTTGGCCGTCAGCCTAGTTAGTCCAAAATGTGATTTGGTTAGATTAAAGGGGGTTAGCCGGGTTAGTAGCATGAAAACAAAACTCAAGAGAGTTAGTTGCGATGGATTAACTTATTATACTATTTTGGTGTGTTAACTTAATCCTATGTTTAGGGGTTAAAGGACTTTGGTCAGGTTAAATTAACCCTCCCAAACACACAACACACATGTATTTGGCGGCTTAAATCTATCCGGCTCTTAACCCTGAACCAAAGACGGAACATATAAACTGGCTTAATCTAACTTAGCTATGTTAAGATTGGCTTACCATTAGTTATGCTAATCTGGGCCGGGAACAAAAAAAACCCGACCCAAACCTGCCATAATTGTCAAAATGACACCCCGAAAAATATGAGATCTGATTATTTACCATTGTCAAAGATATGTAATTCAGGTTTTATCATTGATATGTTTATGACATATGGTCCCGAGACTTAGATGTCATTCACATTTGAAGTGATAAATTCTGAAATCCACAGTTTTACGGTAGCACATAATTGATTATTTCCCGAAAAATTGGTCTACGCTAATTGTACTTTCTCTGCATCTTAACACCACCCAATGATCATCAACACACTGACACAATTTGAGAGTTGAGAGAGGCGACCACAAGCAGCAGCCATGGCAGAAGTCGGGGGGATGCTTACCTCTGCCGTCCTCAAGGTGGTCACCCAGAAGTTGGGTTCCGCCGGAGAACATGAAGAGGGCGCTAGAGTCAGTGGCGGCGGTGCTCAAGGACGCGGAGAGGCGGTCAATCCAGGACGCTGCGGCGCGGCTGTGGCTGCAGCGGCTCAAGGACGCCTCTTACAACATCTCCGACATGCTCGATGAGTTCGAAACCAATACTACAGCTGCGTGAAAGGTATATTATACATGGTACTTTTTTTTAGGGTCCGGACATTTTCCCCGGCTAGTCGGTAAAGAAGAAGCACCGCGAGACAACCCACGTGAGTCAGCGCTCGAACGAGAGCGGACAAGAGCTTGGAATCTCCGCTCTGTTAATTGAGCTAGACTCAGTCCTCTATACATGGTAGATTACTGGACGAAAAATCCCCGCAACGATATTAACCTTTTCTTAGTCCTTACTTACTACCATTTTTGCCGTCCAACTGGATTTTAATTTAGTTTGCTGGTAGAATAGCTTACTTGATATGCCGATTTCTGCATTTGAAAAATCTTATTTCTGTTTTGGGGTTAAGAGGGGTGGGTAAGTGTTGATGAGTGATCCCACGAGTACTGACAAATCAAATAAAATGCTTGCAGTTGGGAGGTATGATCCCCCATCTAACAATTGCTCCCAAGATTACCATGGCTAACAAGATGAAGATGAGAGAGGAACTGAAGGAGATCACAAATCGACATCTTAGTTTCAGATTCAAGGCAGATAGTAGCTCTAATGAGCAGAGAGTTACTGATAAACGGGCAACATCGCCGAAGGTGGAAGAAGCACTCATTGTTGGGAGAACTGAAGAGAAGCAGGAAATCATATCTTTTCTATCCGAGAGCATGACAGAAGAGACCATAATCCTTCCATATAGGCATTGGAGGCATAGGCAAGACTACCTTGGCCAAATTGGTTTTCAACGATACCGAATGGTAAGAGCGCTCGTGATTGATTGATTTGTTAGGCGCATGCATCTTCCATTGCAAAGATGGCATTGGAGGCATAGGCAAGACTACCATGGCGAAATTGGTTTCCTACGAATTTGGAAAGTACCAATTGAAAACACATCAAAAAAAAGGGAAAAAAAAGCAACTAAACTACCACATCCAAAAAAATCAATTGCAAGAAAAGGAAGCACAGAAAAACTTCAAAAAAGCGTTTTCGATTTTGATGAATTGATTTCGGGATCAGATGGTAAACCATTGGGGTGCCCCTGTTGTCGTAACAGGCTTAGTTGGGGCGGACACCCCTCTCGCAGTTAAAATTTGCGAGCTTTTACCGCTCATCATCTCCCTTTGACTGCCTGAAGGATCATGCTCTCCCACCGCGCACCCACGCGCCCTTTTATGGCCCTCGCGTGCTCGGCGGCCGCTCTACGCTTGACGGTGTGGGACTAAACACCCGCTCCGCGCTAAATAAAAAAACTGCATGGCGACGACAAGTAAAACGTCGTCCGCTCCGCTCTAATGAGCAGAGAGCTCGTGATTGATTGATTGATTTGTTGGGCGCATGCATCTTCCATTGCATAGAGTGCAGAATCTTTTAGGGTGGTTTTGCCCCCATTATTGGGTGGTTTTGATTGGTTTTCAGGATGCAACTTGCCAACTTGGTGCTCTGCTCCTCCAGCCAGGCTGCCCCGTAAGGCCACCAACCCTTTCTGATTCTGAATACTATTTCAGTGTAACCAATCACTCCTAGAAAGCAATCAGACATTTTTAACAGAGCTAACTTGTGCTAGCCAGTAGTCATGCTACTTTGGGACCAACAGTTATAGAAATAGAAGCCTGTGTCCGTACCAATATATTGAGTTACATGCACTAATCAGTTTACCTAAAAACTTAAACTGATGATAAAAAACGAACAATTCATGATGAACCCGAAGGTTCTTGTTTTGGCCCGATCTTTCGATGAGAACGATAGGTTCGGTAGGCGTCGCTCAACTCTCACGATCCTCGCTACGAACACGCAAGGCTCGAAACCACGCAATCGCCGAACTGTTCGACAAGTCGTTATCAACCGTACGAATACCGGTTGACGACCACGAAGGTCGATTCCTGCATACACCGAAGAAGCACGCAAGAACAAGATTAAGCAATCTGAAATTGCAAATAGAAATTAAAATATTGAATTGAGTTGGGATTCGAATAAGGATCTTAATTGGGTGGTCTAGCCGACACACGCAAAGATTCAAGTTGCAACGAAGCAAACTAAACATAAACAAAATCCCGAGAAAACTAGAGAGTGCGGCCTCCTTAAATAGGAGAAGAGGAGCCACACATCTAATAGAACCAATGAGTTGGGACTAAACTCGTGGGTTACTGTTCATGTGAACAGTAACCACGCCCTCAGGTGGCCCGATGACAGATGGGCCAAGTTGATATGATTACAAGGCCCGATTGGCCCAAATAAGTGATATGACGTCTTCTTTTGATGATTGCGATCAGACCAGAAGGAATTTGAAGATGAGGCGGATCCGTTGGAAAGAGGACGAAATAAGCTTTCAATCAAGTACTCGTGGGCATAACGGACTCCGGATGTGAAAGTTATGCCTGTTTTAAGTTGGTGTTGTCGGGCTGATTTCGGAGGCTGGACTTGTTGTAGTAGTTGCGGTACCCCCTTGCCTTCGTTCTGAGTAGAATAACATCACTAGACTTAGGTAGCAATCCATCCTCAATGGAACAATTATAAACTCCTAGAAACGAGTTACCGATAATTCGATCGAGAGCTTGTGCTCTAGTAATTGGTCCTTGCATATCAAGTTGACGAGTAGGCGCGAGGGATTGTTGTATCAATGGAAGGATGTCCTCATCATCCTCCCTTCTTGAATTGGAGTCGTCCGCGACTCAAGATCATCTTCTTCTCCCAAGTAGCGCTTCAAATCTGCAATGTTAAATGTGGGACTAACCCCAAAATCTGCAGCGAGATCAAGTTTATATGCATTATCATTAATCTTTTCTAACACTTTAAATGGACCATCACTCTAGGCATCAATTTTGACTTTCTCAAATCGGGGAACCTATCTTTGCGCAAATGCAACCAAACAAGATCTCGAGTTCGAATGTTATGTCTTTCTACCACGACTACCCGCAAGTTTATATTGTGCGTTCATTCGCTCGATATTCTCTTTAGTTGTCTCATGTATCTTGAGAATCGGTTTAGCACGTTGTGTAGCATCAATGTTTACCTTTTCCAAGATGGTAGAGGTAATAAATCAATAGGAGCGAGGAATAAAGCCATATACTACGAAAAGGGCACATCTTTGTGGTTGAATCTCGCGACGGTTGTAAGCAAACTCCACATGAGGTAAGCATTCTTCCCACGACTTCAAGTTCTTCTTCAAACAGCCCTCAACATAGTGGACAATGTCACATTGACAACTTCGGTTGTCCATCTGTTTGGGGATGGCGGAAGTAGAAAACAACAACTTTGTCCCCAATTTAGCCCATAGTGTCCTCCAAAAGTGACTCGAAACTTAGTATCACGATCGGATACAATTGTATTGGGCATTCCATGTAGTCGAACAATTTCTTTGAAAAATAACTCAAAATGATTGTAGCATCATCGCTCTTATGACAAGGTATGAAATCGCCATCTTGAAAACCTATCCACAACAACAAAAATCTTCCCCTCCCCGTTTTGTTCTGGCGGTCCCAAAACAAAATCCATAGAAATATCTTCCCAAGGTATGCTAGGAACAGGAAGAGGCATATATACACCATGTGGATTAAGACGTGACTTTGCTTTGTGGCATGTAGTGCAGCGAGATACATAGCGCTCAACGTCACGCCTCAACTTAGGCCAATAGAAGTGATCGGTTAAAACATCCTCCGTCTTCTTGACACCAAAATGTCCCATGAGTCCTCCTCCATGCGCCTCCTCTAACAATAAAAGACGACGGAGCTAGTTTGGAATGCATAGCTTGTTAGCACGGAACAAAAATCCATCATTCACAACAAATTTATTCCACCTTTGCCTTCTTTACAATTCGAAATATATCTTTAAAATCAGCATCATGCACATATTGCGCTTTAATTGTCTCTAAACCAAAGATGCGAAAATCAAGTTGAGATAACATAGTATAACGACGAGATAAAGCATCAGCAATAACATTATCCTTCCCTTTCTTGTGCTAATGACATATGGAAGCGATTCAATGAACTCAACCCATTTAGCATGTCTACGGTTCAGATTTGATTGACTACGAATGTGCTTTAACGATTCATAATCGAATGTATGACAAATTCTTTGGACCATAAATAATGTTGCCATGTCTCTAATGTCGAACTAAAGCATATAATTCTTTATCATAAGTAGAATAATTCAAACTAGGCCCACTCAATTTCTCATTGAAATCATATGAGTTTACCTTCTTGAATAAGCACACCTCCAAGTCCAATCCCACTAGCATCACATTCAAGCTCAAAAGTCTTACCAAAATCGGAAGTTGGAGAAGTGGTGCATGTGTCGACTTATCTTCGAATCTGAAATGATTGTTCTTGTGTAGGGCCCCATATAAAGGAACGCCTTTCTTTGTAAGTTCATTCATCGGTGCGGCAATGGTGCTGAAATCTTTGACAAAACGTCGATAAAATCCAGCAAGGCGAGAAAACTCCGCGCTTGTGTGACCGTGTTAGAGTCGGCCAACTCATGCAACCGATCTTGGCTTGATCAACCTCAATACCGTGGAGTAACAACATAGCCAAGAAGCGATACTCGATCGGTGCAAAGGTGCACTTCTCAAGGTTACCAAATAAGCGTGCATTACGTAGAGCATTAAAAACAGCACGCAAGTGTCAAGATGGTTCTCTAATGTTTTGCTATAGATCAATATGTCATCAAAATATACCACCACAAATTTGCCAATGAAAACACATAAAACTTCATTCATTAATCTCATGAAAGTACTAGGTGCATTAGTTAAACCAAGCGGCATCACTAACCACTCATATAATCCAAACTTAGTTTTGAAAGCTGTTTTCCATTCATCGCCTAATCGCATACGAATTTGGTGATATCCACTCATAAATCAACTTTAGAGAACACGGTAGAGCCACTTAATTCATCAAGCATGTCATCTAGCCTAGGAATTGGATGACGATATCGAATAGTAATATTATTGATAGCTCTCACCAACACACATACACCATGATCCATCTTTCTTAGGTACCAAAATCACGGGGACAGCACAAGGACTAAGGCTTTCGTCGTCGTACCCTTTGTCAAGCAAGTCTTGCACTTGGCGCTGAATTTCCTTAGTCTCTTCGGATTAGTTCTATATGGCGCACGGTTGGGAAGCGAGGCTCACTGAATTAAATCAATTTGATGCTCAATCCCGAATTGGAGGTAGCCCGGGGTATGTCACTTGAAACACATCAACAAACTCTGCAAAACATGAGCAACAAGGGAGGCAAAGAAGGAGGCATATCCTCAAAAGAAAATAAGGCCTCTTTGCACACTAAAGCATAGCGATCAGTTTGCTATCTTCTATTTCACAAATATCGGACTTAGTAGCAAGTAAAATGAGCCTTTCAATTTAATTCCACCTTGCCTAGCGTTAGGTTCTTTCTTCTTGGTGCAAAAGTTCTTTAGCTATAATTTGATTTTCACTTTTGTTACTCTCCTTTCTCTATTAGCTCTCTCTATTTCATCCGTTAGAATGGCGTCAGGAGACATGGGCAGCAGTGTGATTTTCTTTTCTTTAAACATGAGAGTATACGTATTAGTTCTACCATGATGCACCGTATCTCTATCATATTGCCAAGGTCTACCTAACAACAAAGAACATGCTTGCATAGGTACTACATCGCAATTAACATAATCATGATAGGCACCAATAGAAAAATGTACTCGCACAATGTGGGTTACCTTCAGCTTACCACAATTGTTAAACCATTGAATGTAATATGGGTGAGGGTGCTGTTCTGTGGGCAATGCAAGCTTCTCAACCATGTCCATGCTCGCCAAATTGTTGCAACTTCCTCCATTAATGATCACACGACATGAACGCTCTTTGATGACAAGCTTTGTTTGGAACAAATTGTGGCGTTGATTCTGTTCAGCACGCTCCATTTGTGCACTAAGTACACGCTTCACTATAAGACTTAAATACTTATCCGAAATTTCAGCACCATATTGTTCCTCTTCTCTCTCAGATTCTTGGTCATCACCTGCGGTGTCAGTTGCAAGCATAGTATATTCTTCCTCAATGTCACTAGCTGAAGTGTACTCACTAGTATCCGTTATCAAGAGAGCTCGCTTGCTAGGACAATCCCGCATCATGTGTCCATAGCCCTTGCAGCGATGACATTGTGTATCTCGTGCTCTACCTGTTGATGCAACCGAAGATGAACTTTGTACAGGTGCTTGTCTCATGCTCTTACTCGTTTCCGGTGCGCGTGATGGTGTAGTGGAAGTAGGTGGACGCCGACTGTCGGAGGAGTTTGCCGGTGGAGTTGTTTGGCTGGAAGGGGTAAAGGATGCTCTTGAGTGCCCTTGAGTGTGACGACCTGCAAAAGAACCTGCAAAGTTTCCTTTGTTCCTGGAGTGGCGTCCTGCACCTCTCTTTCACTTTACAGGCAAGATGAAACAAGCGAGTGATACAATTGTATTCCTTATAATCAAGTATGTCTGAATTTCACGGTTTAACCCGCCAAAAATCTAGCCATCTTAGCATTGTCGGTTTCTTCTAATCCACAACGCAACAAACCGGTTTGCAATTCTTGATAATAATCCTCTACAGAACTACTACCTTGTCTTAAGCGTTGTAATTTATTAAGCAAATCACGAGAATAATATGAAGGCACAAATCTAGCTCTCATAGCTCTCTTCATAGCATCCCAAGTTCTAGGTATGTTTCGCTCATTCGGCACAATTCATTCCACCAAATAGAAGCAAAATCGTGAACTCACTAGTAGCGGCCCTAACCCTTTTATTGTCAGGAAATTCATGGCATGCAAATTTTTGGTCTATGACTAACTCCCATGTGAGATAAGCATCAGGATCATATTTACCAGCAAAAGAAGGCATAGTGAATTTAATTTTACCAAGTGAATCATTACAGTCTCGTACCTCACGTGGTGGATCTCTTCTCATACCTTGTCGATTGAGCGTCGTTGCGGTGATCACGATCATTAATGGGATTGAAACCACCATCGGACTCATGTCGGCAACATATGGGTTCGCTTCATCTTCTACCTCCTCGGCCCATGAGCTATGAGCGGATGGGTTACGGCGCGGTTGTGCGATCTTGGCGACGACGGCGGCGGCGGAGGTGGCGCTCTCTCAAGCTGCTCCACCGTGTAGCAAGCGCGGCAAGATCGATATTAGTGCGATCGAAACGCCCTCAATACGCTCGAATGTTGATTCAATAAGCGTGAAAACGTTGCATGATGTGCGCGTGCGGCGTGAGTGGTGCATTGTCCTCGGCGTAGGCCTGCTATGCTCCCCTTGTGACCACGAACCTACCATCGTTAGTAGAAAACAAAGAACAGATCACAATGTATAAGTCCCTATGAACTACTAGGTTACGGGCTCAAAGTCACTCACTCTCAAGCTTTTACCAAGCTCTTACAAGATCTTACAATGCAGCAAGAAAGTGGTACAACCGGTGGTGGTTCGTGATACTCTCACTTGTGATCGGACCAACGATTGCGAGGCGGCACTCTTGAGTTAGTAGGGAGTGGAGCTCGGAAAGGCTAGTATGTAGCAAAGGAATAGCAATTATTCAAATCAGTATGCAAAGTTGAAAAGTAGTTCAAGGTACTAGTCACAAGTGCTGGTTCTTGTCTAAACCAAGCCTAGCTAGAGCAGCTCGCAAGAACGACTAGTAGTAACACAATCAACGCTAACAAGCAATCAATAACTATACCAAATTGAACAAAGAGGCAGCTCTGATAATATATTTTTTTTTTCTCTTCTTCTTCTTCTCTGTTTTTTTTATGCCGTTTTTTTTTCGGCTCTTTCTTCTTTTTTTTTTCTTTCTTTCGGCTCTTTTTTTTTTCTTTGCCTTAACTAGCAAGCAGAAGCTACTGGACTCAAGTTGTAAACCAATTCGAAGCAGAGAGACACACGAGCAAGGCGGCGGCGCACACCAGGCGGTAGTGACCGCGGCAGTGCGGCTCGGCCGTGAGGCGGCGTCGCCCTGCCAGCGCGGGCGGTGAACGGCGGCGAGGTGTCCGTGTGGCGGCCGATCAAAGCGTCCGCGGCGGAGGTCGTTCGGCGCTATCCGGCGGCGGCGGCGTGGCGATCGTCACAGCGCGAGCATCGGCCGGCGGCGTCGAGCGCACGCAGGCGGTGGCAGCCGGATATGGTGGCGCGTGGGCGGCTTCTCGGTGGTGCGGTGGGCGCTTCTCCGTGGCGCAAGCGGCGGAGTGCGGCGGCGGCCTCGTGTGGCGGCGGCGGCGGCTCGGGCGGAGGCGGCCCAAGGCGGCGAGGCAGCGGCGGCGTCGGCCGGCCCAAGTGGCGGCGCGGTTGGCTACGGCGAGAAAAGCGCAGCGGCGGCGAGCTGCGGAGTGGCGCGGCCCGTGGGGATGGCGGCAGCGGCGCTCAAGGCAAGCGGCGCGCGTGGCGGCTCGCTGCTGCGGTCAAGGCGGCGGCCCGTCGAGGCGCGCAAGGCGAGCGGAACCGCGCGGTGGGCCAAGTCCGGAGGTGGCGCGAGCGGGCGGGCGCTTCACGCCGCAGGCGGCGGTAGCGGCTGCTCGGCGTGGAGGTCTTGCTTGCATGCGGCGCCGAGGCGATGAAGACGACGCCGCCAGCGTGGCGGCGGCGATCAATCGGCACCCCTTTTTTTTTTATTTTGCTGTGTTGGACTTGTGCGTTGCAAACACAAAAGTACGGTTGACAGATTTCCACGCGTGAGGCGACGGCGGAAACGATCTGCTACTGTAACTCCGTAAACTAGGAAGCCCAAACAGCGCCCCCCTTGAAGAACAGACCTAGACGAATTGCCGATACCCTAAACTAGACCAATCTAAACAGAAAACCAGCACAATAACTCGACGATGCAGCTAAAATTCAACAGCGCAAACTAAAAAGAAAAAATTGCAAAGGCACAAATTGGTTTGGACGATATGAACTAACCCTAATTTTTTTTTTGTGATTTTTTTTTGTGGCTGTGGACTGTAGGAAAAAAAATTTCTCACCGATGAACTGTAGCTCTGATACCACCTGATGAACCCGAAGGTTCTTGTTTTGGCCCGATCTTTCGATGAGAACGATAGGTTCGGTAGGCGTCGCTCAACTCTCACGATCCTGGCTACGAACACGCAAGGCTCGAAACCACGCAATCGCTGAACTGTTCGACAAGTCGTTATCAACCGTGCGAATACCGGTTGACGACCACGAAGTCGATTCTGCATACACCAAGAAGCACGCAAGAACAAGATTAAGCAATCTGAAATTGCAAATAGAAATTAAAATATTGAATTGAGTTGGGATTCTGAATAAGGATCTTAATTGGGTGGTCTAGCCGACACACGCAAAAGATTCAAGTTGCAACGAAGGCAAACTAAACATAAACAAAATCCCAGAAAACTAGAGGGGGTGCGGCCTCCTTAAATAGGAGAAGAGGAGCCACACATCTAATAGAACCAATGAGTTGGGACTAAACTCGTGGGTTACTGTTCACGTGAACAGTAACCACGCCCTCAGGTGGCCCGATGACAGATGGGCCAAGTTCAGTATGATTACAAGGCCCAGATTGGCCCAAATAAGTGATATGACGTCTTCTTTTGATGATTGCGATCAGACCAGAAGGAATTTGAAGATGAGGCCAGATCCGTTGGAAAGAGGACGAAATAAGCTTTCAATCAAGTACTCGTGGGCATAGCGGACTCGGATGTGAAAGTTATGCCTGTTTTAAGTTGGTGTTGTCGGGCTGATTTGGAGGCTGGACTTGTTGTGGTAGTTGCGGTACCCCCTTGCCTTCGTTCTGAGTAGAATAACATCACTAGACTTAGGTAGCAATCCATCCTCAATGGAACAATTATAAACTCCTAGAAGCGGTTACACGATAATTCGGTCATGAGCTTGTGCTCTAGTAATTGGTCCTTGCATATCAAGTTGACGAGTAGACGCAGTAGGGATGGTTGTATCAATGGAAGGGATGTCCTCATCAATTCACTTATACACCAACCCGTTTTCGAACTCGAGACCTTTTGGCTTTAATACCATATTGAGTTGCATGCAATAACCAGTTCACTTAAAAGTTTAAACTGATGAGAAAAAAAAAAGACAATTCACTTATACCCAACAGAAAATATTCATATATTACAAACTTTTTGAATGTTGTAGATAAAACTGATATATGCACTCCCTCCATGTCACATAGAAATGGCTTCCTGTAATGTTTGAGTCAAACTATTTTAACTTTAATCATTAGCATATTTGTGGATACATAGATTGGCTGTATGGAAATTGTATGACTTGATTTGCCTCGGAAATACTTTTATAATGTTATAGTCTTATTAGGTTTTTGCAAATACATGCAATGCAAAATGGTTGTTAATGTTGTATTTTTAAGGACGTGCCAATGTCTAAACTTTTTCAGATTAAAGTACTGCTATTTTTATTAATGCTTCTAGCACCACCTATTATTTTCTCAAACAAGCCAAATATCAATGGAGGCATGAAATTTCATAACCAAGTATCATCATCAAACTGTAGATGACGTCATACTGACAAAGTTTCGTACTGTGGCTTTTTTAAGAAAGAAGTTGTATATACATAATTTCAATTATTTTTTCCAATAAATCAGTTAAAATTTGAGCACTTAAATCTATTCCGTGGATCTCCTCCCCTGTGTTAGAATTAGGCTAATAAATGTAAACGCCTATTCATTTCTTAAATTCCAAAGCATATATAGTTTAGTCTCATATTGCTTTGCCAAGTGATGGGAGAGCAATTTATAATCTGAAGTCCTTGACACCCTTTGAAATATATGACACATGGCATATGGTGATATGAGGAGGACTATAGCTAAAGTCACACACACGCACGTACGCCCGCGCCCATGCATATTCTCATGGCAATCGCGTGACTTACGTATGCGAGCGTATATTTGTGTGGCAATTGCGTGACTTGTGACGTGCGACCGTGAACGTGTCGTGAACCTAGTTCACATTTCTTTTGCTAACCGTGTATTTCTCTCTTTCCTTTGATACTAGTCAAACTAAACTGGTCGGAAGATTAGTGTGGTCACTCAGAAGACCAGTGTGGTTACTAATCGGAGCCGTAGACTAGGGTATAGTCATGAGCTGATAAACACTGCTTAATTACTATCAATTAGTTTTTGAATTAGCAGTTACCATTGGTTCATTATGTGTTTTGTTAGGCAATTACTAGGGAGTAATTGTCTTGACCTTAAAAGTATCTGGAGATCTCTAGACCTATGACTAATCGATTTTCTCTCATTCTTCTACTTCCTCTCTGTTCAACTATGTTGGGGTGTTGTGTTGTCCAACCAAGCCGTCCCTTCTCCTCGGCGTGCACCGAGAAGGAAGGCGAGCGAGTATCTCGAACCATTATCTCAATTCACCTACACGGGGCAGCAATAAGGGTTTCTGGGCAGCGCATCAGCGCGACCTTTCGTTGCGCTGCTTCATCACTACATCGAGTCTGTACTGCTTCATGTTCTTGATCATGCCCGACTATAATTGTTTGTGCGACCAAGTGATAATCCTATTTTTGCGTATGATTAGAAGTAAAATGTGTTGCGTGCTGTTAACATAGCTTTATGCCTTTCTAGTTATCTGTAATCTTTGTCTCGTAATTGTAAGGACCCAGGATTAACACTCTCAAATCCCCTGTATATTACTGAACTAGTTCCATGATCAGTGGCTAATTCACATAGTAAACAAATATGATAACATACTAGAAAGGCTTACGAGCCAACAGAACACAGCGGAAGACGAAACAAGAAGCAGTAGAGGCCAGCTAATCTGCCAGAGGCAATCGACTAGGGTAGCGGTCTAGTCGTCGAACAATATTTTATTAAGCAAGAGTGAGCACAAACAATTATACCTCGCAAGTTACACCCAATAACAGAATTATAATACATGTTGGGATATATCAAAGCAAGGCTTATAGTGTTGATTTTGCATAAAGCAATGTTTTCTTTTTAATTATCTGTACTAAGTTCCAAGTTAGTTATTCTATATCAGAAATTAGTTTTAAAACAACAGTTTTATAGTATGATAACATTCATCCGAGAGTGGTGAAGGATACATTCCTATCACATGGCAAACCGTCCAATTTTCCAGTTGGATAAAATATCCAAAATTATTTGATAAAGTCTTTTGAAATCAAAACAAAAATTTAACTTTGAATGACTTTGCTTAGCATGTCCATGACCATAGACACGACTATTCGAACATTTTTTAACACTCTACAGAGGTTGTACAACTTTACCCACAAGAGATAATCAATTATATTGTTTGCTCACATATTTTCGTAGATGTGCAACTAAGTGATTATCACAAGGTCTTTACAATGCGCCATCCCACCGTAGTCCCACTCGTTAAGGTTTTGCTTTCTTTGGATAGAAACCCGCCGGATTTAAGCCCCCTCTTGCGCCATATGAGAATACATAAAAGTAGGTCATAAAAGATCACGCACGCAATCGGATGGCACAACCACGGTGGAATGTTGCAAATTAGTTAGCCTAGACATGCCCATTCAAATATGTGATAGTACGGTGGGGGCTTAGCAAGATACGGCTCGAAGATCGATCCTTAACTGACTTGGGTGATTTTCCAAAACAACCCCTGGGCCTCGATCATACAGATGACTCGATCCCGTGCATCAACGTGCACCATCCAACATTCATTTTGCTCAAGTTTAAACCAATTTTCATTTTATTTTTTCAAGTAAAATTATTTTCCACAATTTCCATAGTAAAAGCAATATCATAGCATCATGTTAAATCACAGTTGATCATTTTGCTAAATTCCCCAAATTCAATATTTTTTTGTCTAAGTGTAAAGTTTATCAACAACAAGCATCTTGTCAATACTATTGTATTGACTAGAGTTTTATTTAGGGCGACAAGGTATGAGGGATTGATATCCAAGAATTGTCAATTCCAAGATTAGTAGGTCAACCTCCAATATTGTATTCCTATAATCCAACTTCCAACAATCTAATATCCATTAATCCAATATTCAGCAATATAATTCCATAATCCAATCTCCAACAAGACTTAATCCTATACTCTAATGTTTAACAAATGTATTTCTATAATCCAACCAAGATTTATTTCTATAATTAAACTAAGATTTATTCTAAATCCAACTTCTCTATTCAATCCTATCTGATAAATCCACTATGACCGAAATACCCAATTCATTCCATACCTCCTGATTTCAACCTAATCCTTTAAAATCAACATCATAAATTGGTAATACTATAATCCAATAATTATGTATTCATATACTCCAATATCCAATAATCATGTGATTCTATAATCCAATATCCATTCATAATGTATTTCTACAATCCCATGTCCATCAATTATGTAGTCCTACAATTCCTTCTCCGATAATCGATGTCCAATAATAATTTATTTCTATAATTCAATCTCAATAGTCCAATATCAATATTCACCTATTTCTATAATTCAACATTTATTAACCTGATATCCATCAACAATCATCCTCTATCATCAAACATATATCAACAATATACTTTTATTATCCAAACTCCATCAAATTCTAACCCCAAAATATATTGCATTTGGAAAGATTCTCCATACCACCTCTCTTAACAATAATTGGACATACAAAGGAATTGGGAATAATTATAAAGCTTAAAATAGGAATTTAAATTACTTCAATATAAATATGTATGCAATAATAATTTAAAATGGAATTTAAATAACTTGAAATACTAGAATTCAAATATGATTAAAGATATAATTCACCTTTCATAATAATTTATTGTTCTCAAACGGCATCAAAATTCGGTTCTCCGAAGTCGTCGAAATCTACACGTGAAAACAAGCCAAATTCAAACAAAATCTAAATAAAATTCAAATGAACACCAAATTAAATAATTCTGGTTTTGAGAGAAATATATTGAATTATATGAATTTAGAAATTTGAATCACTCGAATAGGAGCTCGAACGAAGGAGAACGGGCTCTCGGAAGATTGAAAATACATGAAATGATGAAAAAGGGGTTTTCGGATTTTCTAGAATTAATTTTCTAAAGGAAAATCAATTTATTGCGTTATGCTGACGTCAGCGAGGGATTTTCGAATTTCGACCGGAATTATTTTTCAAAAGGAAAAGGATGCGGGTCACTGACATGTGGGCCAAGGTCTTGTGGACCGAGTCCACAGGAATGAAACCCGATCCATGATGGACTGGGTGCGAGAGAGGATGTGGCGGCTGTAACATCCCAATTTTAGGCTTGTGTTTCAAATGTAAGAAAATGAGTAGAAATTAAAACTTTTTCTTACATCCTGTATTTCCTATTGCACCAAGCAAGTATTGTACAAGAAGTTATGGAAATCTGAAGTCACAAGTCTTTGATCCAAATCTTGAACTTTCCAAAAACAGTCTTGTCAAACCTCTTGATCATCTCCTGGAAATATTTTCCTAAGTTCTTGGGATGGTATGTGGACCCTCTGAAAAGTTTCACAATTTTTAGAAAATGTTTGAATATTTTTGGAGGTCAGTCAAACCAATTCAAAATCTAGTCAAGCCTTGGACCAGCACCTTGTTAAATTTTTGGAGGAAAATCCACAGCACCAAAGCCTCTGAAAATTTTATGCTAGGTCCTCGTTTGAGCTAGCAAGCTCCTGTAAAAATTTCATAATTTTTGGAGTTCTATTGCTACCTCAAACAATTCTCCAAATGTCAGCCTTTCTCTAATACCAGGAAATTTAAACCTGGTTTGAGTCAAACTCGGGCTCGGACCCGAGCCCAACTCAACCGACTTGGTTGGACCATGTCGCCAGCGCCGCACCCGAGCTCGATCTCGTGCGCGCCCGTTCTAGCCGTTGGATTTCCATCCACCGCTCACGACCTCCCATCGATCGGAGGACCTCTTGGCGCCCTCGGCGCCTCGGGGTGGTCAAGCCCTTTGGATGTCCATCGTGGGGCTCACGACCTCCCGGGACCTCCTCGCCCGCGCAAGACCTCCCCACCTCGGCGATTCTTGGACGTCCATGACCTCCCCGAGCACATCTGGGACGCCCAGGACCTCTCCCTCGGCTCTGTTTCTCTTCCTCGCGACCTCCTGGAGGTCTGGTCATCATGGCTTTCCCGCACCCATGCGTGTGTCAGAGACAGAGCGGTTGGGAGCGATGGCTGCCACTTTTGGTCCTTCCCAACGTCTCTTTCGCCATGCATTAAATGTGTCGAGTCTAGCCTAGAAGTCTTCCCTACCTACTGCTCTTGTCAAATCTAGCAAGTCATGGCAGGGCCATGGACTTTGCTCACAGTGGGTTTGCCCTAGCCTTGTCCAAGCGCCCTGGCTATGTATAGCCTGAGACCTTCCTCTCCTTTTCCTTCTTCGTTCTTTGGGTGCTTGAGCTCCCTCAATTGAGTTGGTCCTCAAACTCAAACACCTGAGCACCCGAGAGCCCCTTCCTTACCACCATTGTCGAGCTTGGAGCTCCTTGAAGTTGTCGGAGCTCCAGTGGTCCCAGCAACTTCCTGGCCTTGTTCACTGTCATCTTGATCTCCTCAACTCGAGCCTGCTCTAACTTGGCTTGGTTCTCATTGCAGTGGTGCACGAGTTGGGGAGTAGCTTTGCGGGGTCGAGGCCATCTTCTTCTTCCTCTCCGGCAAGCTCTTCATCGCCGGGCTTCGTCGACCTTCTCCAAGTCCCTCCGTCTTCCTCTGGACCTCCCCTACACTCGGGTGAGTTCATTTTAGTCCCATAGAGCTTAAGGTCTAGCTAGCTTAGCTCGTGGCGCTCAGTTTCACCGTTTTCGGTTTTTGCCGAAACACTTGTCCTCCGCCATTCTCCGGCTCGCCGGCGGTTAAGGCCGTCGCCGCCGTCGAGAGTGCCTCCACTAGGTCCGCGACACTATTGCGAGTTTATTGGTGCCCTTGGTCGGCGCCGGCAAGGTCCCCATCGCCGGCGGCAAACCGTTGAGCCCGCTCGGGATTTTGCCGGTTCAAAACCTCCGTTTTCGTCAGCTGGTTAGGACATCTTAAATGCCCATTTATTACCAATCATCAGTAGCAGTGAGTTGTCTTAGCCGCCACCCTTTGTCGCTGTCCGGAGGTCCCGCGCCTTTACACAGCACCTTGGACCTCCTCGAGCTCTTCGTAGCCGTCTAAGACCTCCCCACGTTTAGATCTGGACCTTTAGATCTTCCCCGTGAAAACCCGTAAGTGTAAGACCTCCCCCTCGTTTAATCTCGGCCATTAAGACCACCCTCGGTTGGATCTGTACCGTAGATAGATTTCCGCGTAAATTTCTAAGTTCTAGGACCTCCCCTTGAGTTGATCCCAGCCGTTTAAGACCTCTTGGAACTACATCTGAGCCACTAGGACCACTCCTGCGCAAAAAGACCTCCTCGAGGTCATTTTTGTAAAAACCACTTTCGGGACCTCCCCGAGGTCCTCGTTGGGAAAGACCTCCTCGTGGTCCTCTTTGCAAAAAGAGCACCCCCGGTCCTTGTTAGAAAACCCTCATGACCTCCCCAACCTCGATCTTAGCCGTTCGCGACCTCCCCGGCTTTAGATCTGAGCGTTAGGTTTTATTTGTAAAGACCTCTAGCGCTCAGACCTCCCTCCGCGTTGTTCTGGACCGTTCAAGACCTCCCTAGGTCTAATCTGAACCGTCGGATCTCCTCCGTTAAATCGCTATCGCTTAGGACCTCCCCGAGAAGATCTTGGTCATCCAAGACCTCCTCGTGTCAATCCCAGCCGATCAAGACCTCCCTCTGGAGATCTTGACCGCCTAGGACCTCCTCCTTTGGATCAGTAGCGTTAGGACCTCCTCCTCTGGTCTAAACCGTTAGATTTAGATCTAACGGGTTAGACCTCCTTCGTGGATTTAGCCGTAGGAGTAGGACCTCTCTCGGAGATCTAGACCGTTGGGACCTCCTCTGTGAGAATCGGCCGTCCCGACCTCTTTCCTTGGATTTAAAGCCTTAGGATCTCCCCTAGTGCTCGGGACGCGCAGATCTCGATCGGCGGTCCACGACCTCTGTAAGCGCGTGAGCCTCCTTGCGTGCGCGTTGGCACGTCTTTGGTCGTGTCGTTGGATCAGATCTCAACGATCCGACCTCCCAATGCGGGAGGAGGTCTTGTGCTTGTGGCGTCGTCGAGGCTCGTGGCCGCAGACCTTGATCTAAACGGCCCACGACCTCTCCTTGTCTTCCATTCGTTTGGACCTCCAGAGCTCAAAGTTTCCTAAGTCTTTTCTTTGTTTCAAATTTCAAAAGTGCATAACTTTGTCATTTTAACTTCTTTTGAATGATTCGATTCTTTGTAGCTTTGTTATAGTATAAACTTTAATCTGAGAATGAACTTAGGCCCTGTTGTGTAGCAGAAAATGATCTAAACAGCATGATCTTATTTAATGCAAAATGATGTCTAGAAATTCATGGAAAATTTGTAAACCACATAACTTCCTCTCTGTAGTTGCAAAGTGAGCAAACTCAACCTGGTAAATTTGGCCTGTAGTCATGCTTTAATTTGATCTAGGCTTTGTCTTTATCCATGTTCCTGAGAAATGATATGTGCTAGTTTTAGAACTTAGAAAAATCATAACTAAATCATTCTAACTCCAATTGACCTGAAATTTTATATGGATTACCTCTATACCAGTAGGTAGCTACCATAAAAATTTCAGCTCCAAAATCTTTCTAGAAAATATTTTTGCTACAGTGCTAATTATGGCCGAAAATGAGTTTTTAAGTAATGTCTTTTGCACCACAAATCCAAATTAGGTTTTTCCAGTTTCTATGTCTAGGTATATTTGTATTCAACCTTAGGCATAAATTTCGTCGCATTTGGATAAATTTTGCTTGCTCTTTTGTTTAAGTTTTACTTGTCTTATTGGTTGTTCTTGGTTCTTTTTGCCTCTCGCTTAGGATTCGACATTTGCGGTAACCCCGAGAACGACCCTCCGCAACAAATTGAGCAACAGCAAGCAGGCAAGCAGTTTGATCATGTTAATCCCAGTATTTTAAGTATTTATGTTGATTATAAATTCTATGTATGCATTGCTACTTTGTTTTAATAGTTGGCCTAGTAGATGCATTTCCTTAGCAAATGATTATCCTCTACTACCATGAGCCTAGGTTACTTGCTGTGATTTAGAGTTCGTGGATGGGCTCTTGTCACTTAGTAGTTGCGAATTAATTGCTTAGCCATGCTTAGCTTCGGTAGAAATGGGCGGTTATCGACTTGTCGATAACCTTGATCACTTAAAACTTATTATGGTTTATGATTTCCACCTTGTGCCATGTCTACTTATGAAAACTAAAAACTGAAAACAAAATGATTTAGACTTGGGCACAATGGTATGATGGTGTGATTTTTGGGTGTGACTGGAATGGTGCCCGGGTCAACAAGGACCGAACATCTTGTTACACTAAACCAAGCATTTTAGCGTGCTAACCACATTAGAGGGTATGGGACCTCTCTTGACTTAGTACTTTGGCGTGTATTGGCTCAGTCGCGGAGTCGCAGGAGGGATGGTGTTGGGAGCATTGTAGTGTCAGAAAGACTTCACCGTGATGGGATTTGTTGTCTTTCGGCTTGCAATGTAAGCGTATGGTGTTTCTACCCATACGAGCGGCTCGTAGTTAATACACAAGATTGGAAATGTCTCGTAGGACTTAGCCGTGCAAACATACCTTGGAAGTGTGCTTTGTGGCTTAAAGGCGATGCAGGTGTGGGTACATTGGTACACCCTGCGGGGTTAAAACTATTCGAATAGCCTCGTCCTAGGTTATGGACACGCTTGGCAAGGTCTTTCAAGAGTTAGACTACAACCTTTTAAATTAAAACTTGATGGGTGGTACGAATCGGGATTAGTGCTATGTTGTGGTGGCTATTGGGTTAGTCACTTCGGTGGTTACTTGTATGTACCTTTACTTATCATTACTTTGATAACAAAACAGATTTGCAAACTCGCTTTTAAAATGTATTACATTATTGCAAATAAAGTTGGCATTTATGCAAAATGAGACATACAACCTCCACCTAAATAAGCTTGCATGTAGTTTATGAATAGGTCCGCTATTCCACACGTCGATCTTGCGGTACAAAGACAATCTTTGTACTCGGATGCTATGCTTAATTGTTTTGTTGCGAGAGGAAGAAGGTGAGCTGAGGGGCCTCACTTTTGTGAGTGTGTTGTGGTAGCTTAGGGCGACTAGCTTAGCGGCCCGGTCGGTTGCCTTGTGGGTTATGTTGGCTAACCGGTCGACTTTTGTTCTAGCCATCTTATGGCGCTTTTGCTTCATTGTCATTCTTGTATATTGTTCTATTTGGCGGTCGGCTCTCTTTTGTAATAACTTTACTTTATGTATGTCGTCGTTGAACTTAGTGATGTATGTGTATGGAATTGATGTGTAATTTTGTGATGATGTACGTATGCTGCAGTGCAGGAAGCATATGTCCATCGAGGCTTAGAATGTTTAATTAGTAACACTAGAACCATTTGGAGGTTAAGTGTTACTAGTTAAATATTCCGGGTCCTCACAGCGGCTTCCACATGAGTAGCCATGTGGCTTGACACGCGGTAGAAACGACTGACGTGGTGCTGACGTGGCCGCGCCACGTTGGCCGGAGGATGGTGGTGCTCGGGCGCGAGGCTCGCCGGCGCTACACGCCACGGCGAGGCTCGGTGAGGGCACCGAGAGAAGGAGAGGGTTTCGGCGAAGCTATTGCTCTTGGTTTCGGCGACACGCGGTATTCATTTAGGTCAATTAAAATTAACACTACTCTGCTTAAGAACATCGATGAGCCATCGGAGTTTGTTACGAGCCCGCACAATTAAAATTCAACCAACTACGTAGCACACCCTTGTAGTTAGTGCATACATATTTTCTATATCTAATAGTGTGACATGTCTATTAACCTTGTATCTCACCTAACATAGAGATTCAGGTTAAAGAATTACCACGGACACATCCGTAGGTAGACGTACACAGAGCCGCACACCAAACAGCTTTTATTTTTACTAGAAACCCTCGCGTGCCTTGGCGCGGAGTCGAAGACACGAGACTTTGATTAGAACTAAGGAACAGCCGACGATATCTTTTCAGTAAACATGACTTGAGTCTATCTAAACATACATACAGTAATAAAACATCTACATATCCGTAGTAATAAAGATATACATATGCCTTGAGGTCCTCTACATAAATTCAAGTTTTATCTATGGCAGTTGTTATGAAGATGTATGGTGTGTTGCACATTAAAACTGCAACATGTATATTCTGTAAAAATAATGTGTCGTTTACTATTCTGTAAAACTAAGGTGTCGTTTACTAATTCTAGCAAAACAACAACAATTTATAAGATGGTTTGTATCTATTGAAATTATACATATGTAATATAGCAAAGCAACCTGAGGCCAGATTGTTCGATGCGGTAGAACCTGCCATAGCAAGAAATAGCATATTTAAAGGAGGAGGAGGTCACCTACAAGGAGCATCTGAAATGGGTCATCCAGATTGAGCACCTACGCATGAATCTTTTTCATCGGACTCTGCGAACAAATTCTAGACAAGAAATACAAAGTTCAGTCAGTGTGAGAATGAAAAGGAAAAGAGAAAGAAAAATCAGAATCGCATTCGAAAATTCGGTGGTCAAGGCAAAGTGAAAAATGCACATGAATCAATAAGGTAAGTCTGCATATTCAGAGTAGATAATATATGAATCATAGTAAGACAATTCTCAATCAAGGAACCAAAATCCGAACAACATCACCTGTACTATTACTAATACTGATAAGTTAGTTTTGAATGTGTGCAGTACAAAATTGCTTGTGACTGGAAGCATTGCTCAAGTAAGCATCCACCATAAATCTCAAGGAAGACGACATACATACGTAAGGAAGATCTTGTGGCAGCACAAATCTGAAGCCCAAAACTTACAGGAAAAGCTCTCATCTAACCAGGCCTAATTCTCAATAAATGCAAAAACCGATTATACAACCAACCATAGGAAAAGGACAAATCTTCCAGTTTTTTTGTGAATTTGAAGTGAACACCGAAGCTTCAAAAATAGTTTGGTGCAACGAAAAGGATAGAAGATGATAGCTATCTAACTGAAAGGATCATGTCGTTGTCTGATCTAACTATTCTTGTAATAAGTTTAGAGCAACATGGAACAACATTACTGTGAGAAATGCTGCGCTAGAAAAGTAGAGGCAAACATAAAAAGGGTGTTCCTGACAATTCATAAATTGCGATTTCATCAAGATAACGACTCAAACGTGCAGAATCATCAATGCCATGCTTCCATGTCAGAATTGTCAAGCAACTGGAATCTATAAGCAACCATGACAGTACAAAATGCATAACTAACAGTTATTAGTTGCACTAGTGATATATATAGCTGAGAGAAGATGAGCAGCTCGAGCTGCCATGGAACATCGCGAACACATCGGAGTAAAACTTTGTGAGGTACGAAAACTCTGGTATTAGTGGCAATGCAGGCGCACACTCCCCTTTCCTCAGCACGACCTCCAGGTTGAGCCTTTGCAGGGTGAGCACGGCCATGTTGTCTCTCCAAACAAAGGCGAGCCGGCCATCCTGGAGGACAAATGTTGAGGTTCTAGTAAAATCTAGTGATCTAAAATGAAGAGATCGTGTAAGAGAACAGGAAGTTGTTGTCAGAATGGTGCGGTGATATATGATTATATGTTATATAAAAGGAAGAATTATGCAAAAATATATTTACCATTGGTATTTCTCGTCGCTGACGGAGGTGAAGAACAGAGTGTTCCAGGGCCATAGTTAGGCTTGCTCAGGCTCTGTATTTTTCCTGACTGTGCCACCGCACTAAAACAAACTTGCATGCCTAAAGAGAATGCTTATCTCTAGAAAAGTTCAAACACCATGCCTTCTTACTACGAAAAGTATACTACATGATAAGAAAACAATACAGATCTAAATTAAAAACTATCAAAATTCATGTTTTAGAAAACAAATAACAACCAATCAACAAAAAGAAAGTAAATGTTCACAGCTTTTGACTAATTTAAGTTCCTCAACAAATATTTTTCATGCATGGTTTGTGTGAACTCAAGAGCCTGTCCTCTAGCCATGAATGAATGAGCAACACATGTTCCCTCTGAAAACTGAGAAGCACATGTGGACTACTACAATTCAGAACAGAACAACCATTTTTATATTACATTTCTTTCCAGAAATTAAAAACAAGCACTCCTACCAAAAACTACAAAGCCATAGTACCCTAACCACCTCCCTAACCCCCAATTACGAGCCATAAATGAATAAAGAACATCCTAGTCTACAAAACACCATGTTTTACTCCCACAACTCAACCTCTTGCAACAGGCTCAATCGTTGACTAATACTAAAACCCCCAAATATCATTAGCTCCTTAGCTGTCTTTTGGAAGTAAACAAACACAAGCAAATCAAGACAATAATAAGATGGACACATGGAAATCTCTGCATGATTTGGTATGCCGCTTAATTCGTGCAGCAGCTTATGTGTATGTGCATTTGTTTTATTTGCTCGATAAGTAGCTTCTTGTGCGGGTACCCGATCCAAGAGCTCAGGCAAATCTTTTCTATCCAAATCAGAGTTTGCATGAGCTGTAAGCAAACAAATTATGTATTATCTTCCATGTACTACCGATGCATGCACCAAAGATGAAATGGTGCTCCTGCCAAGTACTCTAAAAAATGATCATTTCTATATGTCAGATTCAGCAAGATAGTTCTTCAGATATACAGAGTGAGGTACCTGAACCCGTGGGTGCCTGATCCAAGAGCTCATGAAATCTTTTCTATCCAAATCAGAGTTTCCAGAGCCGCGGCCACCTCCTTGAACCCAATTGAGTTCCTTCGTATATTTGTTTCCTTCCTTCGCATAAATTTCCATGAGCAATGCTTGATCTGTCCTTGCCTTGCACCCTCTCAGAAGCCTATCATGCTCTCAAGATCACTGGAGTACAAAAGGGTTGTGGCCACAGCACGTACATCTCGGGTAGTACTCGTAAGTATTTTTAACCACCTCAATTTCCTTCAGTTTATCACTAAGAGATCGCAACTCATTGACCACAGCTGTTAACTTTCCTGCAAACTCATCTACTGATTGAGTTTCGCCCATATGCAATGCCTCATACTCCCCTCAGAGAGTTTGTAGACGAACTTTCTTCACTCGATCCACACCTTCGTGCATAGTGTGAAGAGCAACCTAGGCCTCCCGAGCAGTATCTTTCCTAACAAGTTGATTGAGCATTGAGTCGGGTATCATAGCATAGATCAACACCAATGTCGTTTGATCAGTCTTCAAGTCGACATCCACAGCCTTTCCTTTTAGATCGATCTTTCCTTTAGAATCGACTGGATCGACCACTACGTCCCAGACCCCCTGGGCACACATATTGACTCGCATCTTCATAGCCCAAGCCGGGTAATTCTCTGAATTGATAATCGGGTACGGGAGCGAAATCTGTCCATCTTTTGTTGTCAATAAAGATTCGTTGGGAGCCATATGCTCCTTCCTTCATTGGAGTCGAAGACTTGATTTTCAAACACCCACTCTGATGCCACGTGTAGTCGTACCACCTACGATCAGGATGTAGTCGAATCCTCCTCTTGCTACGACCAGGTGTAGCTACGACCAGATGCAGTCGTGGCCTTCTACGACCACTCCCCTTGTGGTCAAATGCAACGCTTAACACTATGTATAAGATCTACTACATAATAATTGTGGCTATCATGATCAAATCTTAGTCTCCTAAGCAAGCAAGGTTGTTAAAATCGTGATTCTAGTCAACGATTCTACAACACCAATACGATCCAAATCGTACCTTGAATCGTATCTAGTAGAATCGTGCCCTAATCGTAGAATCGAGTAGAATCACGGTAAAATCGTGATAGAATTGTGTAAAATCATGCATCATCTCAAATTATAAAAGATTTAGGTGTTTGGTTGTGTCATATCACTCAATTCAAGTTGTATGATAAGTACTAATTAATTAGTAGGTTAGACATTAAGATTTAGATGTTTGGAATAATAAAAATTATTTTAATTATATATTTATTTTACTTTTTATGTAAAATGTCCAGGCAATGGCAAGGTAGCTCCGAATGACATGGAAATAAAATTAGATATTAAATGACCAAATAAACACTCATATTATTTTTGGAATACACGACACAATAAAAAAATGTATTTTGGTAGAACTAAGTAGAATATTAGATTTTACCATTCGATTCTACCGGAGTGTCTCTGAACCGATTCAGAATCATGATTCTAACAACTTGCAAGGCAAGTATTAACATCCCCTCCCAAATGATCAGCTTGACTGCTATGCAAGAAAGTGGACCAAAAAGATAGATAGAAAGAAAGAAGGTGCCATGATCTACGGCCGTGATAGTCTAATGGCGTTATGTACCTTATGGCATTCATCCACAGGAAACCAGAAAGCCACCCGAGGCTGAAACCGGCAGCCGCGCGTGCGCGCGGAGGAACGGCCCGAGGCTGAAGCCGGCGGCCGCGTGCGCGCGCAGAGGAACGGAAAGCAGCGGAGCCACCACGGTTTCGGTTCCTGGGTACACACACCTTCTAAAAAAAGGATAATTCATAATATGCCACTCAATAGAACAGTCTTCTCAACTTTACCATTATATATATTGCAATCATTTATTTGTTACTTCATACAATTTTCAATCATTCTTTTGCCACTTTGAATTTTTTATCTCATTTTTCATTTTTCAAACCAATTACCCCACCAGAAGTTACCAAAATACCCCTAGGTGCCTCTTCCTCTCCCCTGGGTCACATGCCGATTCTCATTTGCTTTTCTCTCTTCCCAACTCCTTCCTCTCCCCTTCTTCATCTCCACCTCCTCCATGGTGCCTCTTCTCCCGCTTGGCCCGATGTTGTGCCTCGCTGCTGGCACGCCGGCGCCGCTACACCTGGGCCGCTCTCGGCTCAGTTCCCTCGCTCTACTCCGGCTTGACCCGCGCCGAGGTCACCCTCGACTCCTGCGCCGCCTGCGCCTCCTGGTGCTGCCGCTGGCCCGCCTCCTCCTGCCCAGTTCGGCCTTGGCGCCTCCCTATCGCCACCACCTGCGCCCTCGCCTGGCCCGGCTCCAGCTGCCGGCTACGCCGCCCGGTCTTGGCCGCCTCCTTGCACCGCCTGAGCCCGAGCGCTGCGTGCTGGCGACCCCAAGGGAGACGGCAGTTCTTGCCTTGGCGAAGGCCGAAGGGGGGGATAGGAGCGTGGAGGGAGGGCGGCAGATGCCCCTGGAGGAGGTGCAGTGCGGAGTCAGCACCGGAGGTGAGGTAGAGGGACTTGGCGAGGATTAAGTCTCTGACGGCGTTGCGCGGGGCGAAGGGGTGCGCGGCGAGGAGGGAGGACACGAGGCGGGCGAGGCGGTGGCGGTGGAGGAGCGAGCCCAGGAGGGCGTTGAGGTGCGCGGCAGTGGGCGACGGGGTGGTGGAGAGGAGTGCGGAGGCGCAGTCGGGGAGGCCAACCGAGGACAGGGCAGAGCGCGCGACGATGGGTGGGATGGGAGGAGCGGCGTGAGGGCGGCGTCGATGTCGTCGGCGGCTGCCCCTGGAGGAGGTGCATCTGGATGAAGAAGGGAAAGAGGAAGAGAGAAGACGATAGTATGGTCATTTCACGAGGCCGAAAAATGAAAATGGGGATAAAAACTAAAAAAATGGCAAAAGAATGATTGCAAATTGTATAGAATGGCAAATAAAGAATTACAATCTATAGAGTGGTAAAGCTGAGAAGACCACTCTATAGAGTGGCAAATTCTTAAATCCCCCTCTAAAAAATGGAGGATGCCTCTTCTTTCTCCATTTGCGCTCCAGGGGTACTTGCTCGCTACTTCCTCTAATACCAGAATATATACAGGGCTCGCCTCACCTTTGTTTCTCACCAACATCTGGTCAGCCAACTGTGAGTGCGAAGAAGCAACAGCATAAAGGTCTCTTTTGTGAGTGATTGATCTGTTCTTGTGGTGGGAGAGAAATGGCAACTGCCGGGAAGGTGATCAAGTGCAAAGGTTCGCTTGCTGTTCTGTTCTTCTTGGCTTCCTCTTCTTTCTTGCTCTTCCTGACCTATCTTTTGGATCAAGCGCAAAGTATTGGGAAAGGATCTTGTTTCTGCCTAAGAACTGTCATGGCAACGAAAGGGGAAAGGGGCTTGGATAGTTCTTTAGTGCATCCAAATTTGATACTTTTTAAAATAATCCAAAAAAAGATGGAGCCTATTTTTTTTAGTTCTTGGATGTTTGCAGCCGCGGTGGCATGGGAGGCCGGCAAGCCACTGTTGATCGAAGAGGTGGAGGTCGCGCCGCCGTAGGTCCATCTCGTACAGTGGCGGATCTAGGATTTTCATGATAGATGTTCAAAATTGAGGAGAGTTTTAGGCTCTCAGCCCGCCACGGTGTGAGCGCTGGCTTCCGTTGGTCGTCTCGCGAGTGTGGGTACTCTTCTTCTTTAAGGCTGTCTGGACGGGGAAATCCTAGACCTCTAAAAAAAACAATAGCAAAAATCAAAGTACAAATTGTTCGTATTAGAGACAACATCTATATATATATATATATATATATATATATATATATATATATGAAAAATACTTTCTACTCCCAGGAGTAGTTACTCCCATCTCTGATATACTATCTAAAAGAACTTGACATACTCTATTATCACTTTGGGTATACTCATATACTAATTATAAGATACTCCAATGTGAACCACATGAAAAAATTACAAGAGAGTTCATAGTTTTTAGCATTTTTTTTTATAAATACCTTCATATTCGCATATAAAAAGGAGTATGTCTAAAAAATTGTACATATCATCCCTGAAAAGGTGTAAATACCACATATGTGGTCTTATATACTCATATACTACACATACATACTATCGGTTGCGCAAGATACTCCTTACGTTGTAAGATACGGAATAGAGAGTAACTACTTCCGGGAGTAGGAAAAAGGCTTCATATATGGAAAATGGTATGGTATCCCTGTGAGTATGTACTCCCACCTCTCATATACCACTTAATCGTATGATGATACATCTTTATCAATTTAAGCATACTCTAATAATGATTATAAGATACCACAAAGTGAGTTCTATGAAAAATTTCATAGAAATCCACTTTTTATACCAAAATCCGTGTATATACTTCTTTTATGTATGAAAAATGGTATATAGCAAAAATAAAGGAATCCAATGAAAATTTTCTGATCAAGTCACATTGGAGTATCTTATAATTGGTATTCAAGTATACTGAAAGTGATAAAGAAGTATAATATATTCGTTTAAGTGGTATATTGAAAGTGGGAGTACATACTCCAGAGTACAAAACAAAGGCCCTATATATATATATATATATATATATATATATATATATATATATATATATATATATATATATATATATATATATATATATATATATATATATAAAGTAAATAATATGTATTTTACAAAATATTTTGGGTGGTCCGCCACTGATCTCGTAGTTGCTAGTGACATGAGCATGGATCAGTGGCTAACTTGGTTTGATTCTGCTTGAATCTGTACAGGGACAAACTCCGGTTTTCCCTAGGATCTTAGGCCATGAAGCTGGAGGGTATGCACCATCTTTCCTCTGTCTTTATCTTGTTCTGTTACCGAATTGTTCTTGCGTTCATCATGTCTTTTTCATGAATTTTAGTTGTGCTAGTGAAATCCAATGAATCTTACGTCTTATGCCTTACGTCATTGTAGTTTATTCGCTTCGACTTCCTAATTATAGTTAGTAAATCTGCGCTGAATCCTGATTTGTCCATGGGATTAGCATTGATAACTAAAGAAAGCAAGTGTCCATATTTTTTTGACATGGTATCAAACATATGAAGATTCATAAACTATTAAGGGTATTTATGTCTTTTTCTATTGTACTAGGGTTTGTATCTTGTACTATATATTGCAATAGACAAGCTTCATTCATATTAACATGGTATTGAGCCTAGGTTTAGAACCTAGCTCAACCGTCCTCCGCTGCTTGCTGCCCCAGGGAGGAGCGATCTTCACTCCCGGTGGTGGCCTCCCAGAAGCCGCTCTAGATCGAGCTGCCGCCGCCGAGCGCACGGTCCAGGCGCCGTCGGTCATCCTCAAGCTCCTAGCGCTCGTCACCGCCGCCCTCGGATCCCGTCGGATCCGGACCTCCCCCTCGTCGCCGACCTCTCCCCGACGCGGCGTTGCTGGCGCTAGGAGGGCCTTCACCCAAGCCGGATTCGTGCTTGCTGCGTCGGATCCCGGCCCTCCAATGCCGGATCCCGCGCCGCCCAAGCTGGATTCACCTCCCCTGTGCTGGATCCACCTCTCCCGAGCCGGATCTCGCTCCTCTTGCGCGGCTCTCTTCCTCCCCGCCGCTCCATCCCGCCGACTCGGGCTCTCTCCCTCTGGTAGCCGTCGCCACTTCGGGCCTCTTCTACCCTGAGCCGCAGCCGCCTCTACCTCTCCTATCCCGGGCCGCCGTCGATCTGTCGGATCTAGCCATCTGCAGGCCTCCACGCGCGGTTCCGCGGTGCCCCGCGGCCGTCGCGTTTCTTCTCCCCTTTTGGTTGTCGCCGCCAGATCCCGTCGCCGCCACTGCAAATTAGCGCCCAACCACGCGCGCTCGCACTGGCCTCTTCTCCCGGCTCCTCTTCGTCGTCTCGGCTTCCTCCCCTTTCGGCCACCGCCGCTCCCGTGGTCGCTGCCGGATCCTGCCGCTGATTCGTGGAGGCGCCGGCCTCCACGTCGACCTTGCTTCCACCACCGCCTCTTCTAGCTCCACTCGGGTGGAGAGGAAGAAAGTGGAAGGGGAGGGGAGGGAGGCAATATGGGAGAGGAGATTGAGAAAACAGAGGTGGAGTCGGTGGAGGTCGAGTTGAAGAGGTGGTGGTGGGGTCTGGGGAGTATAGAGTTGATCTGGCCAGAGCCGCTCTAGTACTTCTGCAGTGGCTTCTCCCACTCCTGCTTCTTGCAGCTCCTTTCACTGTTAAATCTTGCTACTGCTAGTATCTCTGCTAGTTACCTTTGAGTCCTTTTCTTTCTTCGTATCGTTTTTCCCGTTGCGTCCATCTAAGTCCGTAACAATTCCTTGAGTTCGTCTAAGCCATACAAGTCCACAAAGTCCTTGCCATTCAGCCGATTGCTTCTTTGTTCACTCCTCTCCTTTTCGCATGGCTGCAGCCGCCGCTCTTCTCTCTGAGCCGCTGTAGATCGTAGAAGTCGTTATGATACCGCCGCTTCTCTCTGAGCCACCACCCCAAGCTTTTAAGGCTGTCATGCTTCTTCCACACTGCACCTCCGCTGCGCTTGTTGTGCACTGCGCCGCCGCCGTCTTGGGCTTCAATCTGCGCTGCCATGATTCTATCTCTCTCTTCGGCTTGATTTGACAGTTCTATCTATTTTTGTCACCTTCCACATTCTCTCTCATCGTGTTGCTGCGGTCGACTTTGCTCCCGCTTACCTCTACTTTCTCAGCCCCTGCACTTTGTGTTTGTGGGCTACAGCATGATTCCGGATGGGAGGAGATCCTTGGTACTGACACAATTTTTCAAGAGCTACATGCTATAACGACATCTTCAAGACTTGGACTTTGGATTTTTTTCTTTTAGTATCAACCCTTTTCAAATGTAATGCTATTGCATACACTTTTCATTCGAGGGAGAGTGTTAAAGGTATTTAGGTCTTTTTCTATTGTACTAGGGTTTGTATCTTATACTATGTATATACCTTATGGGCTATTACAATAGACAAGCTTCTTTCATATTAACAAGAACAACATCATTCATGACGCATGCACCCACAATTGGCTCCATAGGATGAAAGATAATAATTTTAAATTCTTTGCATGTTCAGCTCTATGCAACTTTACTTTCTAAAGTCTCTGCTTTGGTTGTTTCAGACTGGCAAGAACAGGCACATTATTCATTATGTGAAGTGCTTTCGGTTGACTGATCTTCGGATAGTCGGTTGTCAATTCTACTGAAGTAGACTCGTTTGCATTTTTCATGGATGATATGGCAATAGTCAAATTTATCTGACAAATCTATTCACAAATTATTTTCTCTCAGCATTGTGGAGTGTCGGAGAGGGTGTGACCGAGCTCGCACCGGGTGACCATGTCCTCCCGGAGTCCCGGTGTTCACCGGTGAGTGCAAGGAGTGTGCTCACTGCAAGTAAGAGGAGAGCAACATGTGCGACCTCCTTAGGATCAACGTCGACCGAGGCGTGATGATCGGCGACGGGCAGTCCCGCTTCACCATCAACGGGAAACCAATCTTCCACTTCGTCGAGACGTCCACCTTCAGCGAGTACACCGTCATCCAAGTTGGGTGCCTCGCGAAGATCAACCCCGAGGCACCTCTTGACAAAGTTTGTATTCTTAGCTGTGGCATCTCAACTGGTAAGAATAAGATGGCTCCTGATGCAATTATTTCCCAATGGAACACCAGTTTAGGATGGCTCAAGTTACTGAAATGTCATTTTTCATCAGGTCTTGGTGCAACACTGAATGTCGCTAAACCGACAAAGGGTTCGACTGTGGCCATTTTCGGTCTCGGTGCTGTAGGCCTTGCTGAAAGTGACAACTGAAAACCCCCAATATATTTTCCTTACACAGGATATGCGCTATTATCATGACTAATTGCTGTATGTTTTTCACATGATTAGGCCATGGAAGGTGCCAGGCTGGCTGGGGCATCAAGGATCATTGGTGTCGACTTGAACCCTGCAAAATATGAACAAGGAACAAACTGCTGTCATCTTCAGTCAAAACGACAGTTTGGTATATGGTTTTGGATTGCATACTGAACTTAGCAACATGTCCATTTTCAGCTAAGAAGTTTGGCTGCACTGACTTTGTGAACCCCAAGGACTACAACAACCAGTGCAAGAGGTATGTCTCTACACAGATAACCCTTTGTTCATGACATGAGAATTCTTGAATCTAATGTCCACTGTTCAATGGTGCTCCAGGTACTCGCCGAGATGACTAAATGGCGGAGTTGACCGAGCCGTCGAGTGCACTGGGAACATCAATGCCATGATATCTGCATTCGAATGTGTCCATGATGTATGTTCCCAATACACCTATATTGTGTAGTTCTACGATCATTTGAGCAATGCTCTCTTCTGCTTTAAATGGAATCCTGAAATTGGCACTGAATTCAGGGCTGGGGTGTTGCCGTGCTGGTCGGTGTGCCGCACAAGGAGGACGTCTTCAAGACCCACCCGATGAACTTCCTGAGCGAGAAGACTCTGAAGGGGACCTTCTTCGGTAACTACAAACCGCGCACCGATCTTCCCAATGTCGTCGAAATGTACATGAGGAAGGTAAATTGCAAAAGAACATAGCTTTCTTGTTCTGTTATGTCAGAAATTCAGTCCTAGTGTTCATGATTCTAACACATTTCTGATGGATCAACCTGTGATGTGTATCTCGTGTAGGAGCTGGAGCTGGAGAAGTTCATCACGCACAGCGTGCCCTTCTCGGAGATCAACACGGCATTCGACCTGATGCTCAAGGGGGAGAGCCTGCGCTGCATCATGAGGATGGAGGAGTAGAGCTTGCTTGATCTCTCGCAGCTTTGGTGCAGCATAAGAAACAAGAAAAAAAAGTTTAAGGTCTTCCCTAAAGTAATAATGTGTTCGTGAGATACGCATATGTTCAGCTCCATTATCAAAAGGGAAAAAAAGTTCAGCTCTGTATTTTGTTTTCACTGTTTGATCTTTCATCGTCAGCAGCTTCCAGTTAGCATGTAATTACCATTTTGCATAATAATATTGTGAAGTTTCTGTGTGAATATTGGTGGCATCCATTTTCTGCAAATTGCAATCGAGCCATTCGATTCTTCACAACAGTAGTGTGAAGCTATAGTAGACCAGCTTTGTGATTGCGATTCTTGCTGGTGTGTGATGCTTGTCCCTGAGCCGATGTAGACCGGCTAGAGGTTTCTGAACCGTTGTCCTCCAACTGTATCTTTGCTCCCGCGGTAACTGCTGCTGGTTGTTGCAACTCTGCTAAAGGCGCACGCTGTTCGAGAAAAGGATGCCACTTGGGCCGCATGTAATCTTCAAATGATTTTTCTTTTTTGTCTTACTGTAAATCTAGTGGGATGGCGAGGAATCATCTGCCGTTTGTGAGCAAACTGTATGGTAATTGGTTAAGGTGAATAGCGTAGTCACAGGAAGGTAGGTCGATCGGATCAAAGAATGGGATCACGGGACGCGGTATATCACTTTTGTTTCTAAATTACGTAAGAATAATATACCATATCCTATAAATCATATCCGGGTCGATGAATAATCAGAGGTAGAGGCAATTGGGCTCACCCGGTGTCACAGGACACCAGGTCTCAAAATAAAAATAGCAGATATTATCATATATATATATATATATATATATATATCATGCGTGCACTCCGTAGTCGATGAACCTTGGTCATTTTCGTTCTAGTTTTGCCCGTGTGAATAATGAATCTGGTACCTGAGACGTGACACTGACCTGCGATTCTTGTGACTACGATGAATACAGTGTTTCGTTCCTGATTATTTGGATGACGGTCGGTACCGTAGTAACTTATTAACGTGCCGAGCTGTCCTGATCTTGATCGTACGTAGGATTGTAACCTTGAAGTGATGGTTCAGTCGTTCAGATCCTACTGTCTTTGGAATAAACATTTTCATGTGGGATATTCTTACACAGAGAATGATCCTAAGCTCTGGTCATAACGCCGGATGAGCTCAGACGTTTCACATCGGCTGGCACCACATCCGGACCGAACCGATTTACATCGTTCCTCTCTGTGCGCTGTAATACAGTGCAAGAATGATATGTTTTTTTGAAGAACAGATGGAAGGACCGTCTATTATATAACAGTTTATAGGGACTGTCTATTTATAAGGTGATTAAATTTTTTTAAGTATAAGTTATCTTTTTTATCCATTAGATTAATATTCAATCATATGTAGAGGTGGGAGTCGGGCGGGCCGGGCCGGCACGGCGCGGGCACGACGGGCCGTGGGCCACGGCGGGCCATGGTGGCCGCACGGCGAGCTCCCGGGCCGTGCGTGCGGCACGGCGAGCCACTAGCGAGGCCCAGCACGGCACGCTGGCCCACCGTGCCGCCGTCGGGCCGTGCCGGCACGAGCACGGCACACGGCCACTGTAACTCCGGCGCGAAGGAGACGACGCGACGTGGGGGAGGCAGCGCGCGGGCCGGGGCGTCTCAGGGGGCGTCGGCCTTGATGCGCTCCCACCGGCCGGGGTCGTCGGAGACATAGCCGCGCAACCACATGGAGAAGCCGTCGAGGCGGTACTCGTCGTAGGCGCGGCCGAGCACCGGCCACCGGGTAGGCCCCGGAGCCGCGGGTGATGCCGTGATGGCGAAGGAGAAGACGAGGAGCACGATGAGCGCCGCCATGGAGAAGAGGTAGAAGGCGAGGACGCGGCGGCGGTTCCAGTATGCGCCGGCGAAACCGGCGAGGGCGGCCGGGAGGAGGAGCCCGCCCAGGATGGCCACGGGCCACCGCGCACTCCTCCGGTCCTCCCCCCTACGCGGAGGCGAACCAGACGCCCGACGCGATGATGGGGACCGCGCGGATGAGCGCCATGAGCGTCACGCGCGCCGTGATGTAGTTGCTGCTCACCGCCATGACTCGAGCAGTCGAGCTCAAGCCTCAATGCATTGTTGCTAGCGCAGTTGAAGCCTCAAGTCGTATGGAATTAGTTCCCAGTAGCTATAGTCTACTTTAAGAGACTGTGCGCCGTGCGCGTGCTGTGCCCTGTGCAGCCTGTGCTGCTGCTCTCTCTTTTGGCTGACTTCAATTCCAAATTTCCAATGTATGGCAGTGTGTTGTCTTGTTGATTGTGATTGATGGGAATTTGGGAAGTAGAACTGTAGAGGGAGGTCTCCTTTCGGCAGTGCTTCAGTGCTTGTGATAGACTCAAGGTGGCTTTACTTTTGCAAGGAAAGAGACCATAAAAATAGAGAATGAATCTTGTATTATTATAACCAGAGACGATTTAGTACTGTATATGTGTTAGAATTGTGTATTTGTGTTTGTTAGGATATCGGTTTCTATGCATGGTATGGTTAATTATCTTATTATGTGAAATCACAATTATATAAAATTATGAATATTTAAAAATTAAGGGAAAATTTAAATTTTATTAATATTTTACACATAATGTTACTGCCTCATTAAAAACCTTACGCCCCAGTGTGGGGTTTCCCTGGTAAGGAAAAGAGTGCAGTAACTATATTTATACATACATGTTGGCTACTCGACATTGAGATCGGCTAACGCATCTACGATCTCAGGATCCTCTAGTTGATGCTGATGTCGTTCTTTTGCCAATTCCCAGTCCTTGAGGCAAGTGATTGCCTCCACCATCTTGGGCGTGAGAGATGACCTCCGTTCTTCAATTATTCTTCCTACCATGCTGAACGTCGCTTCCGAAGAGACGGAGGACACCGGAACTAGCAGAACATCTCGTGCGAAATGGCACAGCACAGGAAATATCCGCTTGTTGTTCCTCCACCAATCGAGCAGGTCTAACTTGCCTTCGCCAGAAAGATCAGGATCCATGTTTGCAAAATCATGCTCCAAGTAGTGGTTCAGCTCTGATGTAGAATTCCACTTGGGGGGCGCCTGAGGCTGAGAGGGTGAAGAACTAGACTTTCCCTTGAGCTTCTTCCACAAGTGTGCTGTCAAGCTTGTCTTACTTTGATGCGTCTGCTGTGAGGTATCCGATCTCGTGCTGCCCCCAAGCTTGTCATGATACAAGCGAAAAACACGAACAAACTCTTTTTTGGCGTGTTCGAAAGCTTCAGAGAAATCAAGGCCGAGGCACTCACCTATTCCCTCCATTGCCATCTGCAAACCTGCTAACTTTTTTGTAGGATCCAAAATGATAGCAAAACAATATAGGTGTGAAATAGATCCAAAATATTTAACAAATTTTTCCTCCATTGCTGCAACAACATGACTTAAAATGGGATGCCCCCTAGATTTAGCAAACTTGTCTGCAATTAGCCAAATAAAATCTATAACTAAATAAGAGGTAGGGTAGTAAATACCGGATAGAGCCTTAGTTGCTTTGTAAAAAGGTCTCAGAAACTCTCGAAAATAACTAACAACTTCCCAACTGAAAGTTAGCGACTACCAACTTATTTGAGTTAGCATTGACAAAGACAGATATAAGATGTTCATACCCTTGCACCTTCTTCAGCATGATGTATGTTGAGTTCCACCTCATCTTCATGTCAAGACCGAATTTTCTTGGAGCCTTGTTGTTTGCTATGCAATACTCCGCGAACCGGGCTGCTACCACCGTTGAATTTGAGATGAAACGAAGGGCATCACGGATATTATTTAAATAAATGCCAATCACCTCCATACCGTCTTGCACAACGAGGTTAAGAATGTGACATACACATCTCTGGTGGAGAACATATCCACCGATATATGTCTGCAACCTTGGGGTAAGTGTTTCCATAGCTGTCGTATTCGCCGATGCGTTATCAAGAGTTATAGAAACAATCTTATCTCCTATTTGAAAATCATCAATTACCCCTAGTATGAGCTCAGCAATGGCATCTCCCGTGTGTGATTCAGTAATTAACTTAAATCCTATAACTCTCTTGTTTAGCTTATACTCGTCATCTATATAATGGGCTACAACACTAATATAGGCAGTTCTCTGGTGTGATGATGTCCAAATATCCGAAGTTAAAGCAAAAGAATATTGAACTTTTAGAAAAATTTCTTTTAGTGATGCGAGCTCTCTACTATACATTCCTAAAATATCAGACGATGTCGTTCTCCTACTAACACGTTGGTATTGTGGACAAAAGCCGCGTTGGATCATTCTTTCGAACGAGCGACTTTCACCCATCCTAATCGGTTGATCCTCAGAAACAATGAATCTAGCAATTTCCTCACGGGCATAATGAGGGTTGTATGTCCAAGTACTTACAGAGCCATCAGCCTCGAAGTTAAGCTGCGTCTGGACTCCTCCACCTCGCGTGTGCGCCCCCATCTTTTTCAAGCATGCTTTGTAGTGTCGGTTCAAGTGCCCCGTCCCTCCACCTGTACGAGCAGTTAATTGAACTTTGCAATAATTACAAGTTGCGATCTCTACCGTTTGGCCGTCTCGAATTTCCTCGCTCCAGTCATGTGCTTCCAACACTCGCCCTTCGCCAGTATTTGCTGCTGCCGGGAGTGGACCCATCAATATTGCCATTCGTGGACGGGGTATCGAAGTTTGGCATCTCTATCGGGTCCGGACCGCATTGGTACTCCTCGTATCCCTCCGTACCGTCCATATGACGATCATCCATGCCGTAGTCCCCCATGCTTGGGGAGAGCTGACGAGCATGGATGGGAGAGGAGGGGGGAGGAGGACTAGGAGAGCGGCGGGAGATTGAGCGGCGTGAGACTGAGCGTCTCCCTCTCCCCGCTGCTGCTTTCGTGCTACGACTCCTCGATAGCACAGCGCTACCGAGCTCCGCCGCTCCCTCTGTCGGCTTCACGCTTCGACTCCTTGGTAGCATGCTTTCTATTGTATAGAGTACTAGAGCAAAAGAAGAGTTGAGCTTCGTGTAGAGAAGAAATAAGCAAGAGAGAATCAGTAGAGCAAAACAGAAGCTGAGCTTCGTGTGGTGAGCATGAACAACATACTTGCATTTTTATAGGCATGGAGTGCTCGAGAGAAAGAATATTGCCGTTGTTTTGCCCGTTGATTTCCTCTCGTTGTGTCTTGTCAAAGTAACGTTATCGTGTCTAACGTGAACCAGGCCTGTTAATTTCCCCTCGTCGTGTCTTGTCAAAGTAACGTTATTGTGTCTAAGGTGAACCGTTGCCTGGTTTCCGTTGCCCCTCTCTCTCAGTAAGCTTGGTGCTACAACAATTGCTAGCTGTGTTGTCAAATCAGCCACTACTATTGGATTTGTTGGTCTATACCATGCTGTGTCAGTATGTCATTGTGTTGTCAAATCACTGTTTAGCATTTGTTGGTTCGTGTCATGCATACAGCATTGCAGGCTCACAGCATTGATAATTGCCATTGATAATTGATATGTCATATGTGATAGTCATAGGGCCGTTTTATAGACTTAGTAGCATACTACACAAGTACACATGCTGCAGTTGCTAGTTTGCTATTGATAGGGCCGGTTTACACAGACAATAGCATACTACACTAGCTAAACTCTTCACACACCACTGCTTTTGGTAGCTTCTAGCCTTCTGCGCCCGTGCCCCAGCCCCCAGGCCTCCCACCATCAATTCTTCTCCCCCAATCCCATCTGGCTGCTCAGCTGCTGTAGTGCTGTGGTCATCTCCATTCTTCGGTTCTCCCCTAACTCATCTCCGATTCAACCTGGCACCTCCCCATCTCTAGTCTCTGGACTCCGGTCTCCCCCCTCCGCAGGCTCATGCACACGGACACGGCCGGTGCCCTCTGGCCTCCCCGGTGACCCTCGGCGCGCCTGCCACAGCGGGGAAGCTTCGGACCAACCTCAACGCCACTGGCCACCGTGCCGGCCTCGACGGACTTCGGCAACATCATGACGGGCGGCGCTCCCGGCTCCCCTGCCTCATGCTCGCATCCCCCACCTCCCAGATGGCGACGCCGATGCTGATGTGGTGCAGCCGCGGTGCAGGGGTCGCGGTGCGGGCAGGCTTGGTGTGCTGCCGTGCCATCGCCGTGCCGCCGTCTGCCGTGCTGCGGCCGGGCCGCCGCGCGTCGCGCCCCATCGTGCCACATCCGGAGGCCCGCCCGCCCGCTGTCGTCTGCGTGCGCGCCGCACGGCCGCCACGTGGCGTGTCGTGTCATATCTGGCGGGCGTGTCGATCGGGCCTCGTCTTTGGCCTGAATAGCCCGCCCAACTCCTGGGTCTAATCATATGACATATCAATCTTTACACAAATTCAATAGTTACAATAAGTGATTTAAATTTAAAAAATTCAGACGACTTAAAAATAGCAAGACTGTTATATTAACATAGAAGAGTCTAGAGCCGCCAAAGTGAAAAACAAGGTTTAAAAAAGTGACTTAATTGCACACTGTGAAATGCTCCAAGCACTTGGTCCCAGCGAGGGTCCAAGCTATATCTTCTTCTTTTATCTTTGCAATCAGGTCCGAAAGGAGTGATCGATCTGTTGTGGAATATTCTATTGTTGTGTTCCTTCTATATCTGACGTGGTTAGGACCATCGTGATTGTCGCCTTTCTAGGAGGCCTCCCAAGTTAGTTGTCTTTGTTCACCAATCCCCAATGCTCAAGTTATTGGTCTAGTAGGCTGATATGAGTGGTGCCCAGCCTAGCCAATTAGCCATCGAGTTCCAAACTCTTGTGAAGTATATGCACTCTGAGAAAAAGGTACAGGGCCATTTCGGTGCTTATCGGTAGAGTGGGTAGGTGTGTTGGTTCGGCCATCCTCTCACTTACAGTCTATCTGTGGTTCAAAGACGGTTTTGGATGTCAACCTATGTGAAGAACTTACATTTTGGGGGATGAAGTTTTCCATATCACTTTTTTGTAGTATATTACTATTAAACCAAGGAATTGCACGTATATGCGGATTTCGTTGTATAGCTGCCCTCTTGTGTATAATAATGATACTACTATGGTACAATGAGTCTCCTGGGACCCATTCATTAGCACCACGAGTGGCAGGGGCAGAATCAGCGATGGGTGGGCTAAACCAACTCTAGCTGATCTAAGCTCTCTATTCCTTTGAGTTTTTGATAATATCTTAAAAAAGATTTACATAGACTTTTGGCTCTGGATGGTGGACTAACCGATTCGAATTCAAATACTCGCTTCTTAAATACGTTGCGCAGGTAAAATCATTCTTATTCTGTACACCAGCATATTTTACGGTACAATAATAACACATCATTAGTCGTGAACGGGTGTCGGCATCACACCTCGCTCTCGTTCCACATGCGCAGCCTCCAGAACATCGTCGGTTTCTTTAACCTGCGCACCGCATCGTCCCTCGGTCCCTCCACTACTACCAGCCATAGATCGCAGGGTGTCCCCCACGGAGAGAAAACCACGGCGGCGTTAATACAGGTGGAGGCAGTAGCCCCGGTTTGGGTGCCACGCCGCCACGAAGGACAAGGAAGGAAGTGGCGAAACCACACGCTCCCTCCTCGTCGTCGTCCTCTTCCTTTGCAGAGCCAGAGCTATATATAGACGGGGCTCTGCTCTCCGGGCTCCTCACGGATTCGATTCGATTTGATTGGTGGTGAAGCGAGAGTGATTCTTGAGTTCGATTTGATATTGAGTGAGATTTTGTTTCGCGGAATTTGGGTGAGGAATGGCGACTGCGGGGAAGGTGATCAAGTGCAAAGGTCCGTGGATTCTCCTCGTAGTCTTGCTTTTCTTGTCGTTGTGATTAGCGACCAGTATGGGGGAATTTTAGACACTAGTGGTCTTTTCTTCCGTTGGGAAATTTTTATTCCGCTTTTAGATGCTGTGTCAATGCCCCCTACCCCGCGAGGGATGAACAGTGCCCATCTAGTAAGAACAAGAACTAGGTTTATATTATTATTGAGCAAATTTCAGAAAGTCCCAGGTTTTATGGTATTAGTAATATAAAACCATGTTTTGAGTTTTTTTTTCCATAAAATCTCAGGTTTTAAAACATTAGTAACATAAAATCCCATATTTTAAGTTTTTTTTTGTTTCACAAAACACCAGGTGGTACAAAAATCTCAAAATGTAGAGTTTTATATTACTAATGTCTTAAAACCTGAGATTTTCTGGAAAAAAAAACCCCCTCAAAACATGGGGTTTTATGTTACTAAATTTACTCATTATTATTTGAAGGGAAAAATGATTTGTAGTTTAATCCAATTTGGCATTTTGATGGGCTACGGGCTGATTATTGGCTGGTAATTTTCTTGTATCCGTGCTTGTTGCAGCCGCGGTGGCATGGGAGGCCGGCAAGCCACTGTCGATCGAGGAGGTGGAGGTGGCACCGCCGCAGGCCATGGAGGTGCGCGTCAAGATCCTCTTTACCTCTCTCTGCCACACCGACGTCTACTTCTGGGAAGCCAAGGTATATTACTCACACATCACAGTTATCTTGCCAAATCCATGATGCGGCAATTGTGTGGTTGACCTGCGCCTCCGTGGCTTCAAATGTCTTAGGGGCAGACTCCCGTGTTCCCTCGGATCTTCGGCCATGAAGCTGGAGGGTATGTGCATCTTCCTTGATTCTTTTACTTGGTTATGTTGCATGTTGTTAATACATATAATTTTGTGTTTCGTGGTTGAATCTCTATTTGTCATTGGTGGTCATTGTTTATTGACTCGTTACAAGCAGAGCAGCCAGTTGATGTGATCTGGAAAACATGTGAAAGAAACTATAAGAAATTGTGTTGATTGTGTCAAACATTTTAAATGAATGTTACCACATTTTTCTGCAGTTGGACCTTGATAGACTAAGGATTAAGGAGCATTTTATTATTTTCTCCTGAGTCAAATTTCTTTATTCTATTGCCTGAAATGTATTTATGTCTGCAGTATTGTGGAAAGCGTTGGACAGGGTGTGACCGACGTTGCCCCTGGTGACCATGTCCTGCCTGTGTTCACTGGGGAGTGCAAGGAATGTCCGCATTGCAAGTCAGCAGATAGCAACATGTGTGACCTGCTCAGGATCAACACCGACAGGGGTGTGATGATCGGTGATGGCAAATCACGGTTTTCTATCAACGGGAAGCCGATTTACCATTTCGTTGGGACTTCCACCTTCAGCGAGTACACTGTCATGCATGTTGGTTGCGTCGCAAAGATCAACCCTGAGGCTCCCCTAGATAAAGTTTGCGTTCTTAGCTGTGGTATTTCTACTGGTAAGTTGATTTGTACTGTTTTGGTATGCTTGTTAGGATATATCTTTAGATGCTGAGTTATCATTTCTCTTTGTAGGTCTTGGTGCATCAATCAATGTTGCGAAACCGCCAAAGGGTTCGACAGTGGCGATATTCGGTCTAGGAGCTGTAGGCCTTGCTGTAAGTGTCCAAATTATTCTCTTGTCGCATGTCCTTCAATTGTGATGAGTATGCGTGTTCGTCTTGCATTTGATCAACGTACATATTTACATGATTAGGCCGCAGAAGGTGCAAGGATTGCAGGAGCGTCGAGGATCATTGGTGTTGACCTGAACCCAAACAGATTTGAAGAAGGTAAATCCTCTTGATTTTGCCACATCAGCAGTTTTTTTTCATGATTTTGGTAAGTCACTAAGCTTATCCTTTATTTTTGTCCATGTTACAGCTAGAAAATTTGGTTGCACCGAATTTGTGAACCCGAAAGATCACAGCAAGCCAGTTCAGGAGGTTTGTTTCTTACACATAATGCAATGATAATTGATAATAGTGTGCTTTACATCTAGTGCTCATATGCCATATGTCGCTTGATGGTAATATACAATGTTACGATGCTTTAGGTACTCGCTGAGATGACCAATGGTGGAGTTGACCGCAGTGTTGAATGCACTGGCAACATTAACGCTATGATACAGGCATTCGAATGTGTCCACGATGTACGATTTCAAGACACCTATTGCCCACTCAAAACGATCATTGATTATTCACACTGTTGCTTTTCTTCATATGGAATCCTAAAAATTCTGCTCTAAATCCAGGGCTGGGGTGTTGCTGTGCTGGTGGGTGTGCCACACAAGGATGCAGAGTTCAAGACTCATCCAATGAACTTCCTGAATGAGAGGACTCTCAAGGGCACCTTCTTTGGTAACTTCAAACCGCGCACTGATCTGCCCAATGTCGTGGAGTTGTACATGAAGAAGGTAAATAGAAAGTGCTAACTGCTGTAGCTTGGCTAATGGTTGTGACCACTTGAGATATGTTGAAATGTCCTTTTTTCGAAATGATGACACGTTAAAATGTAACTCCTCAAGAACTAGATGTTCATGTTTCAACTTGCTGCTGTCCTCAGGAGCTGGAGGTGGAGAAGTTCATCACACACAGCGTGTCGTTCTCGGAGATCAACAAGGCGTTCGATCTGATGCACAAGGGGGAAGGCATTCGCTGCATCATCCGCATGGAGAACTAGGTTTTTCCCATCTGGTCTCTGATCTGAGTAATAAGGTGGCAGTCTCAACCTGCCTTGGTGGTGAGATACACGTTGGTGATGAGATGAGCTTCTGTGTGATCATACCCGATTTCGTGTTGCCAATCAGTAGTATAGTTTCCAAGTATCTGTAATTATCTACCGGCAAAACAGTTGTATGAGCTAATCCTTTGGCATAATATATATATACTACTACTACTACGAGTTTCAGTCCCAATCATTTTGTTGCCGTTCTCAGGTTTCCATGTCTGGTGACTGAGCTGCTTGTGATGTGCTAGCTGCTGCTGCTTGTGTGCCAATCTTACTGAGTTTTCTGTAACTTCCCTGTAGTCCTTCGAACTGGAGCAGGCAAGTGGTTCAGACTTCAGACCAGTGACGAGATGCCTGTTGTTGGTTTCAAGATATGTTGCCTGCTGCTTCTTTCGTTTTTGTTCTTTACTTTAATCAGTTTATGAGCCCAATGTGGTGTTTGCTTGAGTTCCATTGTGGGTTGAAGCTTGTAGTATTGAAGTGACTACAGCTTGATACTATCATGATACGTAGTGATTATATACCTGTTGGTCTGTTGTGTTGTGCTCTGAATAGTAGTCATATTTTGTGTGCTTTTTGGTGGTGGATGGATGCAGGTAATCAACAAATGTTTCTAGTTGTTGGAGCATCTGATCTGAGCCATTGGATTCCTAATTGCCTTCAAAGTACATATCGACAAAACAAAAGGGGAACAGCTACTCTCATACATCACCTTTTTCTTGCACAGACAAAATAAAAAGAAGACCTTCACATACTAATCTTATCCCGCGCTATAGCAAGTGGGCCCTAGATGTCAGCAAGTAGCTGGTGGTAATCTCACCCGTAGGCACACCACACCCTCCTAATCGCCGGCCCCGCGCGCCGCCGGCCAAATCCAAATTCAGGCGGTGATAATAGAAACCGTACGTGTAACGAAGGATACAAAGTTTGCGCGCGTGCGCCAACGATCGGTCCGTCCATCTTTGCACGCACGGTTGCGACGAACGAACACGTGTCCCTGATGTGTTTTATGCGTGTCTTGTCTCGGCTGGAACGCGACCGAGCAGACATATTTTGACTCGCGCACGCGCATTGTATTTATTGTGCTCTTGCAAGTTGCAACGACCAAGTTCAATGTAGCCTAGCTGCTCTACTTATTTTGACGAGGAATGGTATACGCGACAATTTTTATCGTCGTACGTGTACGATACACGTGGCGGTAGGCAGAACGGTCGGGCGAAGGCGCCACGTGAGGCTCACAGCTGCTTGTCAAGTTTCGTACGAGTACGCCAGTACGATACGATCTCCAAAAACCAAAAAAAAAAGTGGTGTAGAAATACAAAAGTTTATTAGGATTAATTAGCTCTCAACCCTCGCTGATAAGTGGGACCCACGGATCCTCCCTGCAAGCGTTTGACGGTGCACCTTAATTACCCTGTAGCGTGGCATGTATGTACACCATTTGTCAGTTTTTTGCGCACTGATTTTGTGATTACTGCGACGCATCGATCGCATTCGATGACCCAGTGGTCAAATTAACCGCGCACATACCTTCTTACCGAAAAAATAATGTCCGCCGGTCGATTAAATCTAGACCGTCCGATGGAGCATCCGGCAAAAAAACTACAAAATTGTAGTGTGTTTGAGCAAAACCATAGTTTTTTTTTATGTCCACGGCAAACGCCACAAAAAAAAATCGCCTTTGAAAACACATGTCGATTTGACTAGATAGCAACGAGATCCCTCAATAATTAAACAAGAAATACGTTGGCGACCAAGGTAGCAGCAGCAGCAAGTCAACAAATCCCGTGCTTCCGTTTCAAATCGTCTTCTTCGTCTTTAACGAAGCTTCAAGCCTTCTTCTGCCCCCAACAACTCAGCAGCAGCGTAACTCCCCTATAAATAGCTAGCGCTAGCTACATGATATGATAATCGTAGCAGCAAGTAACACAAAGTGAGCGAGGCAAGAACAGCAAGGGAGCTAGAGATCAAATCAAACACGAGAGAGAGAGAGAGAGAGAGAGAGAGAGAGAGAGAGAGAGAGAGAGAGCTAAGTAAGGAAAAGATGGTCTTGGGCTTGGGCTGCTTTGCTATTGCTGGAGCTGGAAGGAAGGTGTCGCCAGCAAATAAGGAGCAGCTAGGAGGACGAGGAGGAGGAGATCAAGCAGAGGAAGCGAAGAGGCAGCAAGGAGCAGGAAAGGATGCATCCAGTGATCTTGTTGGCGAGAAGAAGCAGATGGGAGATGAGGTCATCAAGGCTGCAAGGAAGGAGGAGAAGAAGAAGAGTGGAGCTCCTCCCATCGTGGTGCATGAGTGCATCAGTTCCCCTTCCATTCTCGCCCCGGATTGCTATGATTCTCCTCCCATTCTTCCTTTCTGAGGCCAATTCGAAGTCTCAGTCGGAGCTTTTTCGCCGGAGCTTACCTATTTGCAGAAGGCTGGAAATTTGAAGGCAATTTCTTGTTGCCTTCGATGACAAGTGTAATTCCTTAATTCTTTGATTTGATTGTTCTTATGTAGTAAACAACAATATAATATAAAGGTTTATCTGCTAATATCTTTGCCCCTGAAACTTCATCTCTTTGTGCTTATGGAAAAAAAAAAAGAAGGAAAATCGATACTACAGAATTGCAATCAAACGCTACTAATAAGGAAAAAAATGAGCGAAAATACCAAAGCAGAATAACATTTAGTTCGGTAAAGAGAAGGATTGTATACTTTTCTGTGCGTCGGCCCAACCTCTTTCATCCCTTGGTCCATGGATCATATCTCCCCCATGTTTTTCTCTTCATTGGAGAGTAGCTACCCAACTATACCATCAAGGGAGCTCCCCCGACGATATAGCCCTCTTCGGCGCCGGTGCCGACACGCTCCCCCTCCCCTCTCCTGCCGCCTTGTCGTGCCTCCTCTGCCGTCGCCCACCATTGGGCCATCGCCTCTCCGGCCTCCCTCTACAACTCCATCGCCCGCGAGTGATAGAGAGAGAGAGAAGGAGAGAGAGGGTGAGGGAGAGGTCATCTGCCCAAAGAAATTGAAGACTATGGGCCAAGATCATCGCTAAGTCATTCCTTCTAGGCCCATATATTGGGCCAGAAGTAATCAACTACACCGGTCGTTATGAAATTGCAAGCCCAAGACCTGAAGTTAATTAAATTCCTTTTTTTTGGCGAGGGAAGCCCAAATTAATTAATATTTCTTTTTTGAGGAAACGACGGAAATGCCGCTAATGCATTAAAGATGGAGATGTACAAGAAAAAAGTTTACAAAGCGAAAAATAAAAAACCAAAAACCATGAGAAAGCTGCCGAACCCAAGCCGGCAACCTATGCCGCTTAAGTTTGTACTATATTCTGAATATCATTCCCGCACGGCAAGTAGGCTTGGAGCTTGGTCGCCCCACTGAGCGCCCACGCCCAGGCTTCTTCCTTGATAATGGCTAGCAATCCGAACGGTGTCTCTCTATGATGCTGAAAAATTCTTCTATTTCTTTCTTTCCGGATGTGCCACGAGTAAGAAGAATCGAGAGGCTTGGCCTTTTCTGCGGTACCCTCACCGATTGGAAGGTGTCGATCCACCATCCACCATCCACAACCGTGGTGTCCATCGAGAAGGAAACAAATTGTGACGTCCACCAAGTAGCCGTGAGTGTCCAAACTTGTCTAGCATACGGACAATCCACGAAAGGTGCGTGAGTCGTCTCCGGTTGTTTGTACACAGAGGACACCGGTGATCATTCTCGCATATGGCGGGCGCTAGAACATCACCGTTTGGAGTCGGTGTTGCACGAGGATCCACGCAAATATTTTACATTTTGAGGCGCCCAAATGCGCCGAAAAGTTTTGAAAAGGCGCCTCTATTGCTCCAAAAAATTGTATCTCATATGCTGATTTGGCTGAGTAGTTTCCTGAGGCTGTCCACTTCCAAGTTATGTTATCTGGCATGCCATGGATGATTGAGACCTGGCTGACCGAGGTATAAACCTTTACAAAAAGTGGAATCAGGTGAAAGTCGATTTTTTTCCTCAGGTCCGCTATCCATTTTCCTTCGTGGATTGCGTCCTGCATGCAGCTCGTTTTTACGTCTTTGCAATAAGAAAGAGTTCCGGCGCCAGCTCTTGCAAGGACCACGGTCCAAGCCATTTATCTTTCCAGAAGTTCGCTTTATCACCCTTTCCGATGCTAATTGTTGTGGATGCACGAAAGAGTTGATGGTCTTTCTCATTTATTGGGAGCGGCATTCCGTTCCATTGCTTTTCCGGCGTTTTCCATTGGTGCCAAAGCCATCGAAGACGAAGAGCACGACTAAACCGCTCAAGGCACAGGACCCCCAGACCACCAAACTTTTTAGGACGGCAGCATCGCGCCCGATTCACCAAGATTTACCACCAGCGCAGATGTCGTCACGACCCGTAACCAAGCTCTTCGCCTCTTGTCTATTTGCTTTATTATCCGCACCGGTAACTCGTAGTTGTTAGATGATATGTTGGTATGGTTGTGATAACCGCATTTAGTACCACTAACCTTCCCGCCCGAGATAGCATGTTCCTCTTATACCCGTTCAACCTAGTGTGTATTTTGTCAAGAAGTGGTTGGAATAACACCTTCGTAGCCTTGCATGTGAGTCGTGGCGATCCAAGATATGTACAAGGCGATTGCAATCGAGTAGCGGAAAGTTTTCGAGATATCATCCAATTGCGATGAATGACACCGGATAGGTATGACAAGACTTTTGAAATGTTTATGTTAAGCCTCATTACCTCTCAGAAAATCCGCGGGAGTTCCTTAAGGTTATCTACATCCTCCTTATTTGGCGATAAAAGATCATTGCGTCATCGCAGAAATGCACAATCTTGCCTTCATGAACCTTCCGCTAAGAGGCGTCGACCATCCGTGGCGATCTGCCAGTCAAGGATACATGTAGGGCATCAATTGCGAGGATGAAGAGGAACGGTGAGAGGCAATCTCCCGCCGCACCCACATTGGTGCCTTATGTGCGCCCTTGTATGCCATTTAGTACAATCCGGAGGTTGACGTCTTTGGCGACATGGCAATCCATGTTCTCCACCGCCTCCAAACCCCTATGATGCAAAGATGTCTAGTATAAATGGCCATGCAATGGAGTCAAAGGCCTTGGCAATATCAAGCTTCAGTAAAAGCATAGGGACCTTGGATAGGTGATAACTTTTTGCAATGTTTTGGACGTACATGAAGTTGTCCTGTAAGGTCTGTTTTTTGATAAACGCACTTTGGCTTTCCAAAATCAACGCGTCCATGTATTTAGAAAGCCTAAGGGAAAGCACTTTAGACCAAATCTTGATAATGCTGTGGATCAAGCTAATTGGCCGGAACTCTGAAATTTCGGTTGCCTGACCCTTTTTCGGTAAAAGGATTATGTTTGCTATGTTGATTTTTTTTGAAATGCAAGCTGTTCGCGGCATACATTTTCTGAAAGACCGCTAGGATAGTTTCTTTGATCGTTTCCCAACTTGCTTTGAAAAAAGCGCGGTGAATCCATCCGCCCGGGGCCTTGTCCATTGCGATCGTCGATAGCCGACTTAATTTCTGTTCGATGAAAGGTCGCTCAAGGTCGCAATGCAGGCCGGCGAGAGCTTTAGCGAAGGAATCCTGCAGAAAGTTTGGGCTGCCGGTTTTGCAGTCCCTAAGAGCTCAGTGTAATATTTGGCTAGCACCTCCTCTTTTTCGGCATGCAGTGTGAAACTACAACCCTCATGCGTCAAAGTGTGAATAAACTTTTTCCTTCTTCTTGAATTGGCTTTTAAGTGGAAGAATTTCGTGTTAGCATCTCCTAATCGTAACCAAGTCAGTCGAGATCGATGCTTCCACTTCATTCGTTGTATGGCTGCCAGTCCCAGGATTCTTAGCTTTAGTGCTGCTCGAAGGTCATGCTCAGCTTGGGAGAGTGCATGTTGCTCTTGCGCCTTATCAAGGCGAAGAACCACCTCAAGTGCCAAGTGCATTTGTAATTTGAGATCTCCGATTTGTAATCTACTCCATGCCTTTAGTGCCCTTGCTGTTTTTTGCATTTTGGTAATCAACCTTTTAATAGGGTCAGTCTCGGAGATCGGCTGAGACCATGCCCTTTGAACCACCTCATTGTAGCCAGTCATTAGTGGCCAGTAATTTTCAAAAGTAAAGCGTCTATGTGGTTGCACGTGTCCTTCACCCGAGAGTAACAGAGGACAATGGTCTGAGATTGAGGAGGATAGGGATTGTAAGTGATGATCTGAATAAGCAAGTTCCCACTGCATATTACAGAATACCTTATCGATCCCTTCCAGAGTTGGATTGCGATGTCCATTGGACCAGGTGAATTGCCGATCCTGAAGGCGGATCTCCTTTAACTCGCAGTGATTAAGTGCGGAACGGAAACGCCCCATTAAACCTCGATTCAAATTCAGATTGTTCTTATCCGAAGCTCTATAGATGAGATTGAAATCCCCCAAAATGAGCCATGGTCCATCAATCGTATCATGAATCTGCTTTATCTCTTCCAAGAAGGCTTGCTTATGTCGATCTTCATGCGGCCCGTAGACAGCTGTTAGCGACCAGGAGAGATTTCCGTCGAGTGGTTTAATTTTCATTGTTATGGATTTGTTTAAAATGAGGGGGTTATCCACTTGCATTAGTGCTTGGTCCCAGCAGACCATTATTCCCCCTCTGGTTTCATCAGCCGGTTTATATACCATGCCTTGGAGTCTTCCTCCTACAATTTCCATTGCAAGGTTGGTTGAGATCGTGTCAAGCTTTGTTTCCTGTAAACAAAGAACGGAGCACGCCGTATTTGCCACCAATTGACGGACTACCTGCCTCCTTGCCGGAGCATTTAGGCCTCTCACATTCCAATTCAAGATTTTATAAGAAAGCATTATACATAAACTGGATATCAAGCATCTGAGGCAATTTTTTATATTTATAAATCTCCATGCTGCTCCCATGCAAAGCACCTAGTGCCCTTACAAAAGTAAGCTACTTTCCCGCCATGCATATGAAGCTGCCACACCCGGACCCTCCGCACCCTACAAACAGTTAATAGGTGCAGAGGAGTGACAGCATACCAATCTGTATCCCAAAGTGAAACAGAGCTCCTAGGTGCATACAACATGAAGGGTTTAACCTGCATATGCCTCAACTACTACTTAGTGCTACGAACTAGCACTTCAGGCTGCCGCTGCATCCTGGACAAGTGCAGAGAGATCTTCGGCAGTGAGACCCAAGGCAGGGAGGTCCACCTGCGCCTTGCCATCCACACCTGCCAGCGCCCTGATTGCTTGGATGGTCTGCGCATCCAGGGGGAGCCGAAAAGAGCATCAAGCTTCTCCTTCGTTGTTCCAGTTGACTGACATTTCCCTGAGTCGTTGGCGAACTTCTGCTGCAACAGGATGGAGGCCCGCTGCGCCCCGCCCACATCGATCGGGTTGGTCTTATGTTTCTCCGCCAGACGATTGCTACGACGGATAGAAGCCTGCGAAACCTGCACAGCAGAGACAGCAGTAGGAGTTGCCGGCAGTCCTAGCAGTGAAGGAGACCGTGACCGAGTGAGGTCATGCAAAGAGATTGGGAGTTCCATCACATTGACCTCGACGGTCACCGCGCCGTCCTCCTGGTGCAGCCCCTCCTGCTCCTGCTGAAGACGTGGAAGTTGCTGCGGGGGTGGAGATGGTCCTTCCCTGTCTTTCTTCCCAGTGAGATTCAGCTTCAGCAAGGCCTCCACCAGCATCGGGGTCTTCACGTTGGCTTGGCATGTCCCGTCCATGGACAGTGACAATCTCTTCCGTTATCCTTCTACGACCTTCAGGAACCACCACCGATCCGCCAAGGTCCTCCGGGTCTTGCTGCCTTGTCCAGGACTCCAGCAATGTCCTGCAGAAAGGAGGAGTAGCAGCCTTGTTCTTGAGGTGAAGATGAAACCTGCAGGGTGGTGATCTGGTACGACTTCGTCGTATTGACCTGGTGTGACTCGCCGGCGACACGGTGCGCCGCCCGGATGCGAAGTGGCGTCCTGGTGCGGCTGCGTCGTGGCAACCTGGTGTGGCTTCGGCCCCGAGGCCCATTGCCGACGCCAGGTCCACGAGAGCTGTGGCTAGCATCGAGACTGGGACAGCGCTTGTAACGACCAAAAGGGGAGCGGGATCTGGGAAATCCCCGGCGCCCTTGACGGGAGGAGGGACCTCCTTGGGCCAGACGCCTTCCAAGCGCCCGGTCGCGCTCCACAAAGAAAGACCGGCCATGTTCCGGCCTGTCGTCGCGATCGTCGTCTCTATCCTCGCGCCTTGGCCCGAAGCGCGGGTGAGCATCAGTTGGAAGCCGTCTTGCGCGCCGCTCCACGCCATCGGGGACCCCCGCTGTCCAGAAGAAATGCTCCCGTCTGGGGTATTCCTCTTCTGGGTCAGCAGGAGTTTCACTTCGACCATCACTGGTAGTGCGGTACACATGCGGTGAGTAGTCTTCAAGGATGCTGAGGTGAACAAGCACTTGGTATCGCCGACCTTCCTTGAGAGCACCCATTTGAAGAGAGGACCGTTGGGATTGGCCCGTCTCCAAAACAGGCACCGCTGGAGGGTCAAGGAGTGTGAGGTGAGTGGTCTTCGGTATTGCATCTGGATCTCGAACCCACACCCAAACTGCCCAGATGGATGCATTCCGCTCCCTCTCCCTGGAGAGCTCATCCACCTGGTCAAACTGGCAGTTACCTCCCGCGACACGCTCTGCAATGGAAGATCGCCGTGCAAAGAGTGGAATGCCTTCAAAACATAGCAATGCACGATACCTCCAGAAGTTGCGGTGGGAGTCAGCCGCATAGTCCCAAGGCTGAAACTCGAAGTGGTAGCCGTCGATCGAGCATCCACCCGCCTCCGTCGCAAAGATCATGTTGCCGACGAGAGTCAAACTCGATGAGAAAGTCCTCAGGAAGGCAGCAGGAGACGTGGATGTCTCTCAGCGAGATGCGAAGTCGCACTTGGATGGCTTTTGCCACCATGCTTGGTGGGGGGTTGCGTCGATGTCCCACTACCTTGACGAGGATTGCCGTATCACGGAGGCGTAGCAGTTCCGCCTCCATCTCCTAGGTGATGGTGTGGGCGCAGAAGCCTTCGCCTGGCCTGTTGATGGCTTGTCCCGCCGAGAAGTCTTCCATATTGCGGTGTTGTGACCCACCGAAAGCTATGGTTGTTTGTCGCTTTGAGGGAAAAAAGCGACGAGGTTGGGAGTTTTTTGCTTTTTGAGGACAGTGACGGGCAAGATGGCCACTTGCCGGCAATTAAAGCAGCGAACGGGAGACTTACAGTGGGCAATCTTGTGGTTACTGGCAAGACATCTGAAGCAATGGCGAGGAGGAAGAGAGTTAAAGTTGGCAGGTAGACGTCGGGACTTGATCTGAGACTTAGTTCGCCACCAATAACGTGGCTTTACCAAATTCCAGCCCCCTTCATTGAAAGCTTCCTTCGTGCGAGCTTCTTGATTACCAACAACCATCTTCCAACTACCCACATTAGTGCAGATCTCTCGATTGAGGGCGGCCAGCCTCTCTTTTCGCACCCAGGCAGAAGGTTGGAAGACCTCTTTAGAGAGCAGTAATGAAGAAGATTGTGCCGGCTGCCCAAAGTTTCGAGCACTTTTACTGCATTCACCCACCTCCAAAGCCTGTGACCGGGTCTTTATCTTGACAGGTGCGTTGTCGAGACGAGATAACAAGCGAACTTTGGTAGGATTTCCCCGCAAGCACAAAGGATTGGGCTGCTCTGTAGGAGGCGCGCTGACATTCTTGGGAGAAAACGCAGCTCCTTTTCCTCGGTTGTCGCCATTTAGAACCCGAATTGTGGCAGACAAAGGTTGGCTATCGTCAAAAGGAGTACCTGCCGAAGAGGATTTTCCGCATCGCGAACTCCGCCTGCACCCGTTAGCCTCGGTTTGTGAACAATCCTCTCGGATGACCCGTAATCAAGGAGATCGGTGCCGCCGCTAGGTGAATCCATCCGAGGATTGGGGGCCAACGCCAAGGGGAGGGCTAGATCTTGTCTGAACCAACCGAGTGGGTGGCGGGAGGAGGGGGTGGATCGCGAGCGGCGGGTTGGGAGGCGTGCGATGAAGGGGTGGGTCGCGTGCGCGAGGTTGGAACGCCAAGGAAGGGCTAGGTCTTGTCGTAACCAACCGGTGGGTGACGGGAGGAGGGGTGAATCGCGAGCGGCGGGGGTGGGGAGGCGTGCGATGAAGGGGGTGGGTCGCGTGCAGCAGAGACTTGGAAGGCGTGTGGCGGAGGGTGGGGGCAAGCGGCGGTGGCGGCGAGGTTGGAGGTGAATAGTGTTAGGGTACGAGTGGCGGGGGGAGGGAGGAGGGGGTGGCCTGCAAGAAAGATGGGGGGCGTACGAGTGGCCGACGGAAGGAAGGGGGTGGAGGTGAGGCTGTAGGGGTGGCCGCCGGTGCCGGAGTGGCACCGGCGGGGGCGGGGGGGCGGAGGTCGGGGTGCTGGTTTTACTGTGGGGTCGCCAGAGCCGGGGCCGGAAGGAAGATATCTGATGACATGAATTTTAATTGTGCTATTTTTATTAATTAATATTGAGGTTCAGAAGAAAATATCCGCATGCAATTAACATAGGTACGATATCAATTAGACTGGCGAGACCGTGAGAGGGGCAGATTTAACTACCGGGAGAATGAAACTCAGGCCAAAGAGAACATTTAATTACTATAATGTTACTTGATAAGACATCAATCTCTTATGGCGACGAGGAGAGGGCGTCGTGGCGGAGCGCTGGATGGCGGTTGGAGGAGTTGGAGTGGCGAACAGCGAGCCTACATGGCCAGTGAATCGAGCGTTTGTTGTAGCTATTAGTGTTTTTTTTTTGTTGCTACAGGTGATTTAAGATGCTAGGAATATTTTTTTTTTGGTAATGTTGCGGTACAATTTTTTGAGATGTTACGCATCGCTATTCAAAATGTTGTGTCATTGTCATCTAAATGTTGATGCCATTAGTTTTTGATGTTGTAATAAATATTTTATTGAGATAATAGAATTTATTTCATTTTTTTCCCGATGTTGCAACAGTTTTTTATTGAGTTGCATGTACCAACCAATTCACCCAAAAGCTTAAGCTGATGAGGAAAGGTGGACAATTCACTTATACTTCAACACTCCCCCTCACGTGTAGGCTCCCTCAGGCCTACGACGTGGAATAGAAATGTGCTGCAATTATTATTTTTAATTGCACCAACCGGGTCTTGAACTCAAGACCTCTTGGCTCTGATACTATATTGAGTTGCATGCACCAACCAATTCACCCAAAAGCTTAAGCTGATGAGGAAAGGTGGACAATTCACTTATACTTCAACACAAACCCAAGACCAAATGTTTCAACAATTAGTTTTGGTTGTTGCTCGAGGAACGCTTGAATGTTTTTTTTTTTTTGTTGCAACCAATGTTCTTTCATTGCGTCTCGCTGGTATTTTTGTTGCGCACGTTACTCGACAATGTGTGATGAATATGAAGTTGTTTTGTTGCGGATGCTCGATTTTTTTAGTTAGCTCAATGATTGGAGTCGTAATGAATTTTTGGAGCGTTGAGAAGAGGCCGTCTACCAGTTGTTGCCTGGAAGGGACGCCGGCGAGAAGGATATCGGGGGAGGAAGAGGGGTGGTGGTTGTTGCGCATCCGACGGTTAGTTGCGGAATCGATGGATGGAAGGAGCGTACGATACTAGCGCCCGGATCTGACATCCCGGCGCTAGGCACCTCATTTTAAGCCTAAAACATCGCATTTCTCCGTACGTGCCCGAAGCATATACAGAGGCATTTTACAACCGACATAATTGGGTACGTACACATGCATAATCCACCCGGAATTAAGCTGAAGCTTTGATATTTATGCATGGCAAAAGGGAGCTAGAGCCAAGGCACAAACCGATCATGCTGATATGCCTATTAGCTGTCCCATTTGCTCCCATTGAATACCTAACCGTGCTGCGTGCATTAACAGGCAGGGCCGGCCAGCCAACCGCTTCTCCTCGGCCGCACCCACAAGAAAAGTCACAAACCAACTACATGCACGTGTCTTGTTAGCCATGCAAAATTACAACACCAGCTCTTGTTACAGGTATAGAGATGACAAAAATGCTTTTAGAAGCTTTTATTTTGGGATGCATTGCAGAGGAATTGGAAAGTGATGGCCTAATCTGTTTTGTTTCTCTTTATCTGATGTCCCATTCAACTCGATTCATGATCAAAGTGAGTCCAAAATAGCAGATTTGTGCACATAACTAACTGTATATGCCAACGACGATTTCGATCGGTGTATATACAGAATATCGTCGATCTTCATGCGCGTTGGGGGAAGATCAAGTCTAAAAGAGAAGATAACCTCTGAATCGAAAACATGCTGAAGTCCTTTTGTTTTTCATAGACATTTGACTACAAATACGGTAATGTGTTCTACAAAGAAAATATGGTGTTCTATCAGTGACCAGCTAGAGTGTATTATTGCCGGCCGGGTTGGTGCCCATGTCCATGTATGCCTAGATCATAATACAACATGTGTCCATGCATCTTGAAAGAAGAAAAAAGTTATGCTAATCCCATGTTATCGGTGCATTAAAGTTAAACTAAAAAAAAGGTTAAATCGAACAGCAGAAAAACTTAGTACATGCATGGACAGCACGTACTGATGGGCACTGGGTGCAGGAGCATGTGGGAAGCTCGACCAAATTCTTGAAGAAACTGCACTTGATCACCAATCAGGTCAAATTCTTGGTGAGGAATTACTCCAAGCTAATTCTGGCTAGTACGATTACACATGCTAACCATCAGCAGCATTAACTGAAATGCGTCTATATATCTACGGACATGTAGTGCAGATCAAGAAAGTTAACGGCTACCCAACGATCCAGCTAAGATGTTGAAGGGTACAAAAATTTGCATAAGGAGGTCGTACGTTATATTTGTTTATGTGAGAGAGAGCTAGCTGAGCCGTCCGATCGGAGCGATGAATGGCTTAGATCAGGGAGCATTGGTTAATAAGCAGGAGCTGAGTAGGGCTGGCTCATTAATGTGAGCCGTTCATTCTCCGATTGGATGGTTAATAGGATCTTCCCATGGTGTAAGGACAGTGAGTTCCTCGTCACCCTGCATCTGTGAGATCCGGATTCTCTGTAGTACTACAGAGATTCACTGTATAAATAATATTTTTGTAATGGTGTGAACAACACTCTACAGTGTTGCTATAGCAAACACTGCAGTAACAACGAAATATTTACTATAGTAATTTACTGTAGCAAAACACTGTAGATATTAATACCGATGCTTAGTTTTTGGTTTCCTGATGTCAATGCACTTTTGATCCATTTTCACATATGTGGGGGACCCTATCTAGGGAGTAGGGACCGACCTGCACAGCCTAACTGTTTGACAGTTGATTTAGCTGCCCCAAGGAAATTTTGGTGTGGTCCTTAATAGTAGTGGACGGAACCTTTTAATTTACTCTGCTTAACCTATCTAACGTGTGACAGGTAGTAATTGAACTTTGATCATCGACCAGAGACAAGTGTCGCACCGTTACGATATGCTATGCTTGACATACTCCACTTACTAATAATCTTGATATGCAACTTTGACCATTATATACAATTCTTGTTAATATATTTTTAAAAGCTACAAATGTTCAATATATATTGTGGCAAGTGTTTTTTTAAATAACCTAATTGGTGCCATTTTCATATGGCTAACTGAGGTACTTTTGTATATATTATTGGCCGAACTTTGACCGAGAAATATTTGCAATTAGATATTGAAGTATCCATTAATTAGCTCGTGGGTGGACCTAATTACTTTAGTAGCATGAATAAATTAGTATATTGGTCTGCTAACTTAGCTGCATCTTGGGTTTTAGGAAAATCAGATTTGGTTAAAAGTATTTGGACCCTAATTCTCAAAATACTTGTTCTATGAATTCTATTTAAAAAAATCACTCCCACCTATTAAAACTTACACAAATATGAAATTCTCAAAATATAATAAAACCTATGATCCAAACAGCCACTTAAAACTAAAATTTAATTATCTAAGCGAGAAAACTGATCCAACAAGTCCAAGAAAACCCTACTCTTTCTAAAATAAAACTTAAACTCTACATCAAATTGTCGTTAATTTTGTCCAATTCCTAACTATCACTAACAATAATCATATAACCACAATGGTTTAGAATCCATCCAATTAAATTGTTAATTTGCAAGAAAAGTTTAGCCATGAGACGATCTAGCTTCTCTCTCGTTGATGCTTGGAGACATGCAACGTGGGCAATAAATGAAATGGCCGTTCAACCGGTGAAAGTAGCTAGGAACAACGCATGAGCTACTTGTACACGCATGCACAATTGCACAGTGATCAAGTGTGTGCTTAGTTCGTTCCAAGACCCAACTCAAGCAACCTAGCGAATACTCCTAACATTGTACACAATAAATACATGTCTGTCGATGCCAAGTCGCGATCATCGCAGCTTAATCGGTTTGGATAATTGGATGCACAGTCATGACAGTTTTTGTTTTGCTTATATTTGTTTCTTTGTTTTGATATGTTTTTTTTTTCATTTTCTAGGTCATAAATGTTCCTTGTTGTGTGAGCTCAAGATGTATCTTTCAGGGTCTTAATAGTTGCTCCCAACACTTCGGTCTTAACTAAAGAAGTGGTACTCACTTCTAGTACCAGTAATTGTTTTCTTGTAAATTGATGGACTTTTTTCTTGACACACCATGTTCCTAGTGGTGATGACATATATAGGAGCACTAAGTTGCATAATTTTAGCACTTTCTTGTCACTAAATAGAAGGATTATCTTATTTAGGGCCTACTAACTTTATGTATAGTCAAAATCAATAATTACCTGCACGGTATAACTTTATGTATAGCCAAAATCAAGCATGTGCCTTCTTGCAAAAAAAAAAAAAAATGAAGAAGAAGCCAAGCATGCGTCAGGGAGACAACTCTAACTGTAAAATCAGGCCAATACTGCTCTCTGCCTCCATGCCATGATTTCCATGCAACCTTTTCCCAGCAGTAAAATGATTGGAATGCACAGGCTGGAGTATCACTCCTACTATTTCTTTTTTTGTTTCTGAAGGAGAATATATGCACATAATTTCGTAGTTCAGGCAATGCACTTGTGAGTTGTGACCACTGTTGTTGCAGTCAATCAAGCATATTTATTCAGGAGGCACCTTCATGTGTCCCAACCCATTGGATTTTCAGGCTGGATCGGAGTAGTAGCAGTTCTTAATTTACTGCTGCCTTCCTAGGCCATTCAGGACCAGCTCTACCGTGCGGCATGCATGCCCTTTTGCCGTGACAATCGGTCCGGCCAAAAGCCTCATAAATTTGTGCAGATTGGATGAGCAATTGGAGTCCCACATAATTCAGGTGACCTGTGCACATATACAAGGGTGGAGCTGGGCCTCGGACCTCTGGAGCAATGGTCTGAGCCCCAGCGTCAAAATGCCTGCTGAAGGTCTTTGAAAAAATAAGGAATTCTAATTTCGGACCAAAACTAACTGGACTGACCCAACACCAGCTACGCCCCTGCACATATACGCATGGCCTAACCATGGTCCATAGGAAATTTCTTCTGGCTCACAGAATTGTGTAGAGCATTAATTCATGATGGTATCCAAGATTAGAGACTGGCTGGTAGATTCAACCTACTCCAGCATGTATACTTCATAATTTTTTAGGTTTGAAAAAAAAATCCAGAAGGACGCATAAGAAGTCTAAGCAATGGACGCCTCGGATTAACTCCCGGCATCGTACCTTCCCTGAAGTCAGCCGCTCGGATAGCTCTAGGTTGTCCAAGATCGGACAACTCCTGAGGCCTTCGGCATACTCCCCTCAAGCAGCTCGAACAGTGCGTATGGAGTCCACCGCAAGATCCCTGGATTAAGGTGAACCCACCTGGGGCAATTGCAGTTTCTTTGGGGGGAACAGGCAGATGTGGTGTGGCGAGACACTGATCGGGTGACTTTCTGGGAGCTTGATGTAAAATTTACACTGGAATCGAAGCTCTAGCTTTGCGGGATGGTGTCAGCTTTGCTTGTCATCGAGGATACTCCAAAGTATTAATGCAAACGGATAAACAGATTTTTGTCAACTTGTAGAACACGCGGAAATTGTCTTTGTTCTGCGATTGCTTCTGAAGAAGTCCCTGCAGAGCTTAGTTCAGGTTTTCCTGATTTCAATGTTGTGTTGTTTGTCCGCCGGAGTGCTACCAAAACTGCGCATTTTTGTGCTCGACAGGCTTGTGCTCATAAGAACGGGGCTGAGTGGCTCAATATGTGTCCACAATTTCTCTTTTCTAGCTTGCATGCTGATTGTAACCTGAACCTTTCTTGTTAAAGAAAGTTCTTGGCTTCCCCAAAAAAAGAGACGTCGAATCCTAATGAAATTCACATCCATTTTAATGTTCCATAAAAACAATCTTTACGTGTTTCTTTGTCCATAACAGTAGCCTTTCCGGATCACTCCAAATTACGCGTACAATTCGATAAACTTTCACCTTCTTAACGTGATCTTCTAATTCCTAGTAAAAGAAATACTCCTAATTTTCCAGACACAATCTACTATACGCATGCCATGCTCTGCAGTTTGCACCACTAAATGCTTGACACCTACTATTTGTGGTGAAGTCAAATCAAGCACAATGCACACACATAAAAGCTTATTAAAGTTGGAACATTGGCGCCATTGCCTGAACTTCCCCACCAAGAGAGAGCCTATAAAAGCTTACTGACGCAATGCACATCCTCCACCTCTCTCTCTCTCTCTCTCTCTCTAAGATGGCCAGTGGTAGTAGTAGAGTCACAGGCTTTGCCCTGGCCTTGCTGATGCTCCTAGGCGTCTCCAATGGGCAGCTCCAGGTGGGGTTCTACTCCAAGTCCTGCCCCAGCGCCGAGTCCACCGTCTCCTCAGTCGTCCAGCAGGCCGCCGCCTCCGACTCCACCATCCTCCCCGCCCTCCTCCGTCTCCAGTTCCACGACTGCTTCGTCAGGGTACGTAACTACATGGAGTGCTCTATCTGTCTGAAAATTTTACTTGAATTCTGGCGTTTAGCCACACAACCAGTACTGAAGTACTAAGCTGGTTGGAGTTTGGACTAACGACCTAGAAAATTTCAGACGACTTAGAAATAGCAAATCCGATAATTTAATAAATGAGTGGATGGGTGGATTAGGGGTGTGACGGGTCGGTGCTGATCAAGGGCGGGAACAACAACGCGGAGGTGAACAACAACAAGCACCAGGGGCTGCGTGGGCTGGACGTCGTCGACAACGCCAAGGCACAGCTCGAGTCGGAGTGCCCCGGCGTCGTCTCCTGCGCCGACATCGTCATCCTCGCCGCCCGAGACGCTGTCGCCTTCGTACGTATAGAACCCCCCAAGCACGCCGCATGATGCATGCAAGGTGCATTGATTGATTGACCCTGGAGGTGGGAATTAATTGATTTTCGTGTCCGGGGTTGCAGACGGGCGGGCCGTCGTTCGACGTGCCGACGGGGCGGCGCGACGGGAGGGTGTCGAACCTGCGGAACGCCGACGTGCTGCCGGACGTCCACGACTCCATCGACGTGCTCCGGTCCAAGTTCGCCGCCGCAGGCCTCGACGACAAGGACCTCGTCCTCCTCAGCTGTAAGCAAACAAGCGTCTTCTTCGTCGTCGTCGTCTTCTTCTTCTTCCTCTTCTTGCCTCGATCGATCATGGTAGCTAACCCATGAGTGCACGACGTAAATGGGTGCAGCGGCTCACACGGTGGGCACGACGGCATGCTTCTTCATCCAGGACCGGCTGTACAACTTCCCGCTCCCCGGCGGCGGGCGCGGCTCGGACCCGTCCATCCCGGATGGCTTCCTCGCGGACCTCAAGTCCCGGTGCGCGCCGGGGGACCTGAACACGCGCCTCTCCCTCGACCGCGGCAGCGAGCGCGTCTTCGACACCTCCATCCTCCGCAACATCCGCAACGGCTTCGCCGTCATCGCCTCCGACGCCGCGCTCTACAACGACACCTCCACCGTCGACGTCGTGGACTCCTACTCCGGCCTGCTCAGCACCTTCTTCGGGCCATACTTCCGGCAGGACTTCGCCGACGCCATGGTCAAGATGGGCAGCATCGGGGTGCTCACCGGCGGCAAGGGGGAGATCAGGAAGGTCTGCTCCAAGTTCAACTAATCCATCCATCGATGCTTGGTAGAATTCATTCATTGCATGCACGGCTGGCCCATGCCTCTCATGGATGGTTTGGTTGCATGGTGCTTTCATGGCATTTGTTCTCTTTAATTACTCAATTGTGTACATCTCACCGGGAAAGGAAATTTAAGTGCATGTGCTTCTACAAATGCTTTAGGACCTGTGCAGTTTTCTTTTCGCTACCGTTCGAAGCGAAATTTACAGGTTGCAAGATATATTTGGTTTGTATGTTTATAAGTATATTTATACAATATATGTATAAGTGGAGATGTTAATCATTTTGTTCTTGGGTTTGGGTATTTATTTGTGTTGGGTGTAATTGTAAAGAAGTGTTAGAGCTCATTCCAAGTGATGCCCAATATTCTAACAATTCATCCCCTATCTTAATTTGTTCTTTCGATGGAATGCAAATATATACCATTTGCTTGTCGTTGAGCTTTATAGTGCAATTGTATATTGTTAGGGCCTACTTGGAGGGAGCATGGGTGGTCCAACGGCCCCTTTATGGATTTGTTTTGACAGATTGCAATTGCAAAGTACTCCATACTTTAATTTTCAGTATTGGTCCAAATTAAACCGACTGTACTGATTTATTAGGTTTATTCCAATTTTTCAAACAAGATTAATTGTATTCTTCACTTGTTTGTAAGTCTTTTTGCAGCTGCAAGGAAGGCTTTGTATCCATGTGCATTCCAAGCTACGGGTGCTGAATGTGTGTGTGCTGCAAAATGCAAATAGCTTATACATCCATCAAACTCAGCACAAAGTGTACTGATCTGTTTATAGAAAGACAGTTCAGAAATATTGTAGCATTGATCTTGTTTCCATGCCCCATTATGGGTAGTTGGCAGGGAAGTAGGCAGTGTTAGTTGGGGCTTGTTTTTATTGAAGGACAAGTAGTTTTGCATAGCATGCAACTGCAAAGAAAGGTATTGCATTGATTGGGCTGTCGACAGTGCACATTTAACTGTTGTGAGAGAGAAAGAAGTGGAATCAGGACCATCTGCGGTAATAGAGAGTATCGCTGTAGCAAAACAATGTGATTTTTAATATGGGATTCTAGTTTTTGATCGGACGGTGGAGATAGCTTTTTAATGTTGAGTACCGTAGATCTTCTGCATTGAGACCTTCAATATAAATGATCTATTTCCAAAAGTAGTGTGCTTGGAACATACAACATGTGATTCTGTCAACCTGTCCTATGCATCATCACAGCCAAGATCTTATTTTTTTTTTCCAGCTTCCAGAGCTGGTGTTTGAATCTAGTCGTTGCATTTTGTTTTTCGTCAAGATTTGCACAGGTACTTTCGCTTAATAGAGCAGAAGGTGGGCTTCACAATTAATGCTGCTGTAAACTGTAAAGGACTCGTAATATCTGTTTTACTGAAGTAAATATAAGGCACACTGAATATAGTACTATTTCTAGGAATTTTTAAATATAGCAAATGATCTTAAAAAATTACAAATTTTTTTATAGAGCCTCCAGACACAGTGCACTTGTTTGTGTAATTTTTCATAATTTTATCCGTTCTGAATTTTTCGCCATAATTCATTTAAATATACTCTTTGTAGTAATTTCTAAATATAAAAACTGAGCTTCAAAAATTATGATTTTTTTTTTGAAGGCTCCTTACATAGTTTATTTGATTATGTAATTTTTTCATAATTTTATATGTTCTGAAATTATCTAAAAAATTAAGGGTTTAGGTCTCGACAATTTCAAAACATATAAAATTATGTAAAAATTAAAAAAATCAAGTCCGCCATGTAAGGAGCCTTCAAAAAACAAGTCATAATTTTTTGAGCTCATTTTGTATATTTAGAAATTACTACAAACAGTATACTTAAATGAATTTTGGAGAGAAAAATAAGAATGGATAAAATTATGAAAAAAATTACGCAAGCAACTAAACTGTGCCGGGAGACTCTACAAAAGTTTTTGTAATTGTTTGATATCATTTGCTATATTTAAAATTTTCTAAAAATAGTATTATATTCTGAGGGGGTAGGTTCCTATCGCTCCTGTTGCCAATTGAACTGGTGAAAGGAACCTCCCCACTGTTCCCTTTGACGACAAGGTCGCTGTCGCCAATTGAAATGGCGACAGGAGCCTATTGCCATTTCAAATGGTGGCAAAGATCTAGTTTTGTAATTGTTTTTTTGACTATTTAATTTTGTAATTTTTTGAAAAAAAATAATATTATTAAAAAAACTCAGAGATTTTCCACCACGACAGTGTAGCATCGCATTATAGCATCGTTACAGATACTATAAATTGATCTGGATCATCGTGTTTTATCAGGCGACTGGGTAGGGTGAAAGGCTTAGGGTCCTATATGCCTTAATTTCATCACATTTCAAAATTTACAGTTCATGTACTATTTTTTTTTATATGAAAACAGTAGTAAAGGACCATACCGAGGAATTTAATTAAAAAAAACAAGTTGTAAAGCTACAAATTAAATATTTACAAGGAAAAACCAGAAAAGAAGAAAAAAGGAACTAAGCTACATCAGATACTAATTTAAGTCGGCCAGCCATTCTTCAATATCTGAGAGATACTTTGTTTTTGCCCTAAGATAACCCAGACAAATTCATGCTTGGAATCTCGTCTCCATGCTTCAAACGAGGGTGTGAAATATATTTTTTATTTCTTGTGATCCAAATGCTCCAGGCTCCCGAAAGTTCATGTACTAGTTGTGACAGCTTTCGGCATGTTTGTCGTGTTTGCAACTGATGTGATATCAATATAATAAAACAACTGATGAGATAATGATTCCACCACCTGTGAGGCAGCATGTAAGGATCATATATGGAAATGTGGACTATATTGGCCCTGTAGCGCACCGTAATTCCTAAATTAGCTCCCTTAGCATCAAAATTCCATTTTTGGCTCCTCGTAGCACTTGCCGCCGCGTCGTCAGCGTACCAGAGTTGTTGCCGCTGCGGATTGGCAGCAACCAAGGTGCTGCCGTCCACACAAAGACACCTCCCCTCCACCCTAGCGCACACAAATCCAAGAGGAGAAAATATATTTAAGAATATTTTTGGAGGAATTTTTAAATATAGAAAATGAGCTCCAAAATTATGAAATGTTTGTGCAGACTCCCAGCACAGTTTAATTTCTTGTGTAAATTTTTAGAATTTTATGAGTTACGATGTTTTCTGTAAAATTCATTTAAGTATACTATTTGTAGGAATTTTATAATATAGAAAATGAGGTCCAAAAATTATAATATTTTTTGTAGGCTCCTTATACCATGTACTTTATTGTGTAATTTTTTCATAATTTTATATGTTTCAAATTATCTCGACAAATGAAGGGTTTAGGTCTCGAAAATAAGGATGAAAGGTTTGAAATTAGGGTTTCATGATTTCATGTGATTTGGAATGTGAAGTTTAGTACCACATGACTACTCTAGGTAGAGACACTCCCTCCTCCGCATTTGTCTGCGCCCGTCAGATTATCCCCCTTGCCCATGATGCTCGCTTTTATGTCAATTGTTTGATTGTGTAATGAGGTGAAGGTACTAGTAGGTGGTATGAGTGATTTCGTCGGTGTTTCAATTCCACCATAGAAATAGGTTTTGCAGCATACTTGGTAATTCCAGGCGCTCTGACAAAGGTGTAGAGTGAGCAAGTGCCAAGTGACCGTTTGGTACAATACTATCGTCAACAATGTCAAACGGTCATAACATCTTCAGGTTGATTAGGATTGACTGTTCCATTTTCATTGTTCTCTCCCATGTCAACCAAATTGTGTTAGTGTGTTAGGGTTAGGGTTTAAGCCGCGGTTAGAAATTAGGGTTAGGGTTTAAGCGGTGATTTTTGTTTCAATTTTAAAATATAGCAGACGACTTCAAAAAATTATGAGCTTAAACCCTAACCCTAATTGCTAACCGCGGCTTAAACCCTAACCCTAACACACTAACACAATTTAGTTAACATGGGAGAGAACAATGAAAATAGAACAGTCAATCCTGATCAACCTGAAGATGATGAATGACCGTTTGACATTGCTGACGATAGTATTGTACCAAACGGTCACTTGACACTTGCTCACTCTACACCTTTTGCTGTAGCCGCTCGGGAATTACCAAGTATGCTGCAAAAACCTATTTCTATGGTGGAATTGAAAACACCGACGAAATCACTCGTACCACCTACTGGTACCATCAGTCTCATTACTCAATCAAACAATTGTCATAAAAGCGAGCACTGCGGGCAAGGGGGGATAACTGCGACGGGGCGACAGATGTGCAGAGGAGGGAGTGTCTCTTACCTAGAGTAATCATGTGGTACTAAACTTCTCACATTCCAAGTCACATGAAATCATGAAACCCTAATTTCCGAAACCTTTCATCCTTATTTTCGAGATCTAAACCCTTCATTTGTCGAGACAATTTCGGAACATATAAAATTATGGAAAAATTACACAATAAAATACATTGTATAAGGAGCCTAGAAAAAATATTATAATTTTTGGACCTCATTTTCTATATTATAAAATTCCTACAAATAGTATACTTAAATAAATTTACAGAAAACATCGTAACTCATAAAATTCTGAAAAATTTACACAAGCAATTCCACTGTGCTGGGAGTCTGCACAAAAAATTTCATAATTTTTGGAGCTCATTTTCTATATTTAAAAATTCCTCCAAAAAATATTCTTAAATATATATTCTCTCTCTCTTGGATTTATGTATGCGCTAGGTAGAGGGGAGGTGCTTGCTGTGGACGGCAGCACCTTGGTTGCTGCTAATCCGCACGGCAGCAACTTGGTGCTGCGACGACGACGGCAGCAAGTGCTACGAGGGGGCTAAAAATGGAATTTTGATGCTAAAGGGGCTAATTTAGGAATTACAGTGCGCTATAGGGGCCAATATAGTCCACAATTCGCTAAAGGGAGCTGCCCTTTTAGAGTTCTTGCCGCTTTTGGCCCCGTAGCGCTTCGTAATTCCTAAACTAGCCTCATTAGCTCCGAATTTTCACTTTTAGCCCCCTGCTGGCGCGTGCTGCGGACGTGGACGGCAGCACCTAGGTGATGCGCTCCCCAACGGCAGTAGCAAGGTGCTACCGTCCCACACAATGACACCTCTCCTCCTCACAAGACGCAAATCCAGAGGAGAGAAAATATATTTAAGAATATTTCTTTGATGAATTTTTAATATATAAAATGAGCTCCAAAATTATGAAATTTTTGTGGAGACTCCCAGAACAGTTTAATTGCTTTGGTAATTTTTTCAGAATTTTATGAGTTACGGTTTTTTCTGTAAAATTCCTACAAACAATATATTTAAATGAATTTTACAGGAAAAATAGTAACTCATAAATTCTGAAAAATTTACCAAAGCAACTATACTGTTCTGGGAGTCTCCACAAAAAATTTCATAATTTTTGGAGCTAATTTTCTATATTTAAAAATTTATCTAAAAAATATTCTTAAATGTATTTTCTCTCTCCTCTTGGATTTATGCTTGTGAGGAGGGAGATGCTGCCGTGTGGGACGGCAGCAACTTGGTTGCTGCCAATGGGCACGGCAGCAACTTGGTGCTGCCAACGACGACGGCATTAGGTGAGTTGCTGCCGTCCCGAATGGCAGCAGGTGCTAGGAGGAGGCTAAAAATGGAATTTTGATGCTAAGGGGGCTAATTTACGAATTACGGTGCACTACAGGGCCAATATAGTCCAAAATTCTCATATATGGCTAGCTGGTGGAGGCTAAACGTTAGGCATACAAGAGGTGCTGGCTTCAAATCTTGCTCTAAGCAGTTTGGCCGGCATTATTTAAGGAACTGAGGCTAGCTCAGTAGATGATACTGTAGCTGGTTTTACTAATTAAAATCAAAGGAGATAAACACCCCTTTAATATAAAAAAATGATTCTACTTGTGACCAACATTTTTCAAAACCCTTACCCAAAAATGGTATTACCTGGTTTATCAACAAGCCATTGTCCCGTTTGCTTTTTTTCACTTTGATGTTTCCCAATACTTCCGTAATTAATCACTAGTCTCAATTTATATTCTAAAACGTTTCCACTCAAATATGATGAAATCAGTCGTATCGTTCAAATGGCATTGATGTTTATTAATTGGCCTATGTAGTGTCACGAGGCTGTGAGCTAAAGAGTAATAGTATTAAGCATGTTGAAAGGTATATATGGCCCACGGAAAATTATTTTGCTTCAGAAATTTTATTAAACCTCACTGATAGAACCGTTAACCAGTGGTTACCAGATATTCCGTTTTTTCGGATGAAAATTTTGAATTTTTTAGATGTAAAGACGAAATTTATCTAAATTCTGATTTGAAATTTGATTTTCCTTTATACATTGATGAAAATTATATAAATCCTATCTTTTTTTTTGTAGGTATGAAATTTTATCGGACCCCACCGATAACCGTCAGTTACCGGTGAAATTTCGGCGATATGTTCCCCCCTGATATGGCCATACGAGTGAACGGAGGATAAAATGAAATTTGTGCAGAACTATACGTGCTAACGGAAACAGATCCTTTGCATTAGTATGGGCTAAGGCAGAGGAGTACAGCAACATATTAGATCATTCTCTCCACCGAACGATCCAAAACGAACGGCCTAGATCCGTTAACCAGTGGTTACCAGATATTCCGTTTTTTCAGATGAATTTTTTGGATTTTTTAGATGTAAAGACGAAATTTATCTAAATTCTGATTTGAAATTTGATTTTTCCTTTATACATTGATGAAACTTATATAAATCCTATCTTTTTTGGTAGGTATGAAATTTTATCGGACCCCACCGATAACCATCAGTTACCGGTGAAATTTTGACGATATGTTTTCCCCTGATATGGCCATACGAGTGAACGGAGGACAAAATGAAATCTGTGCAGAACTATACGTGCTAACGGAAACAGATCCTTTGCATTAGTATGGGCTAAGGCAGAGGAGTACAGCAACACATTAGATCCTTCTCTCCACCGAACAATCCAAAACGAACGACCTAGATTCGTTAACCAGTGGTTACCAGATATTCCATTTTTTCGGATGAAAATTTTGAATTTTTTAGATGTAAAGACGAAATTTATCTAAATTCTGATTTGAAATTTGATTTTCCTTTATACATTGATGAAAATTATATAAATCCTATCTTTTTTGTAGGTATGAAATTTTATCGGATCCCACCGATAACCGTCAGTTACCGGTGAAATTTCGGCGATATGTTTTCCCCTGATATGGCCATACGAGTGAACGGAGGATAAAATGAAATCTGTGCAGAACTATACGTGCTAACGGAAACAGATCCTTTGCATTAGTATGGGCTAAGGCAGAGGAGTACAGCAACACATTAGATCCTTCTCTCCACCGAACGATCCAAAACGAACGGCCTAGATCCGTTAACCAGTGGTTACCACATATTCCGTTTTTTTTTATGAAAATTTTGAATTTTTTAGATGTAAAGACGAAATTTATCTAAATTCTGATTTGAAATTTGATTTTCCTTTATACATTGATGAAAAATATATTTATCCTATCTTTTTTGGTAGGTATGAAATTTTATCGGACCCCACCGATAACCGTCAGTTACCGGTGAAATTTCGGCGATATGTTTTCCCCTGATATGGCCATTCGAGTGAACGGAGGATAAAATGAAATCTGTGTAGAACTATACGTGCTAACGGAACAGATCCTTTGCATTAGTATGGGCTAAGGCAGAGGAGTACAGCAACACATTAGATCCTTCTCTCCACCGAACATCCAAAACGAACGGCCTAGATCAAGCGCTAAAGTACTAAGAAAACAGTAAAATCGCTATGATGCATTCCACTACCCTAAATATTTCACTGTTTCTACTTTGTTTGCTACAATACTACGCCAAGTACTGTTTATACAGAATGAAATTGTTGTTTGAATAGTGATTCTCTGCAGTACCGCATAGCATCCGGATCCATGTGCTAACCAAAGCTGATCCGGCGGCTATTTATGAATCGGCTAACACTTCAATTAAATTGCGATCTTACGCTTCAGATACCGTGGGGTGTTGACTTTACTATATAAGCCTTTCATCGAGAAGTACCTTTGGTCCCAAACATGTTTTTTTTTGTACAATCTTCACAATGCAAGCAGATCAATGACAACGGTATGTTGGTCCCAGAAAATATTCACTCCCATGTAGATAGATAATTGCTTCTGTGTTATGACTTGGGACAGTTATTTTGCAAAAAAAATATGTACTCTCCGTCTCAAATGTAGGTGGTTCCGTTTTTTATATTACTTTTCACAGTTCAAATGCAAGACTTTGATCGTCATTTTTATAAGAACAAATTTGTAAAATTTGTAAAATTATATAATATTACGCATGAATGTATTTTTCATGACAAATTTGACAACATTACTTCTACAGTTCAACTATATCATAGTACTTCTTGTATAAATGCCAAAGGTCAATTTTTAAACGCCTCCAAAACATTTTCTAGGGCATTTATTGGCCATCAAGAAAAGCACCGTCGGGAAAAGTATTACTCGACGTTAAGACAAAATTTGACTCTCTTTCATTTTAGCTTCGAAAAATTCAAATTTTGATTTTAACATTTTGGTCAAAATTGACCAAAATTTTCTGATAATCGGCAAAATCGGTTCTACCGTGACCCCGGTAAAAAAAATAAAAATCGATAATCAAAAGCCTGAGTTTAGCTGCTCATTTAAGTGCAAAACAAGCTGCCCTAGTTAGACAACGGTATGTATGGCTCAATCAAACACCAGAGTTCTAATGTGATTATCTACTCGGTGATTGTAATCTTGCTGGTTAATGCAATAAAGCTCCTGATTCTTAAAAAAAAAAAGCAATGAAGCTCCTGATTTGATTGTCCAGTGCACAATCAAATCGAGGGGCATGCGGCACACCTATATTTCGCTGCCGCAATTTAGTCGCAAATTTGCAAAATTGGTGACAAACTGAGACCACCACAAGGACACACAGCAGCTAGATAGAGGCTAATTAATCAGTTCCTCCCAGAAAGACATAAGGATAGAGATTGATTAGGTATTAAATATTAATCGAGTGGTTACATCATATAATTCTCTGACAATACGCACGCGGTGGCGATTTGGACTTTGGAGCGAATGATTTTAGAGTACTAGCGACAGAGTCGTCTCAATTGATAGCCCGGCCGTCTCATAGAACGCCACCGGAAAACGCGGCCGTTAATTAGCGACTAGCGAGGACGGCCGGCCGGCCGGCCGGCCGGCGGCGCGACTGATTGATCGCGTGATGTGTGAACAGCGACACGGCATGTGGCCGTGGCGCTGTCGATCGATGTCATGGTGTATCCATGTAATGGGCACAGCTAGGTAGCTCGAGCTAGCTATAGCTTGAAAAGCAATTGACGAGTTGTTGGCTTGTTTAGGCTCCTTTTGAAATAAAATATCAAATACAGTCTCTTGCGATCGAAATGATAAAAATAACACCACGACAAGTTAGACAGGTGATACATGTCCACTACCGCGCTTCTAGTTCGCTGAAGCCACCCTCAGTGATCCCGTGCTATCATGTTCTTTGTTACGAGAACTTGAGAGGAAGATAAAGTACTTGTGATCCTTACGAGTTTTATGTGTATTTGTGAGATGGACATCCGATAAAATTGGAAGGATATGGGCGGCGGCGGCGACATCATTCTTGTTTAAGATCAAGAAAATAGTTTTTTTTAGACAAGTACACACGGTATTTTTGAGGTTGATGGTTGTTACCATGCTAGAAAAAAATGAAGTACTCCATGAGAGGGATATCAATTAGCCATGGAAAATAAAATATTTCTTTGGATTGTTTTGCTAATTACTAGGCACTTTTTTTCTTTTGCTAGGGATAAGTCAAGATTTTAGCCGTATTTGGAGATGTGTTTGCTTCAGCTATTGGATGTTGATCACACAACTACAGAGCAGGTCCCAAACTCATAAGTCATAATGTGCGATAAGCATCAACATTTGGGCCTCGTTAGCTTTGCCAAAAGCCATTGCTCCGCAAAATTGGGAGCCAAACTTGCATATTTAATCCCCTCTCATCCACATTTTAGCAGCTAAATTGCCAACCAAACAGTTTATCTAAACATTTGAAGAGCACAAGACATGTTGACTATCAAAATAAACTGACGTTAATTACAACAACAACAACAACAAAAAAGAGCCCAAATACAATCTGCAGCGTGAAGTACGTGCTCACGAGTCACGAGGCCCATCAAGTTCTCGCAGTCCAGATTGGAAGGCCCATTTACAGTGACAGCAATGAACCATTCAACTTGATGTTCATGAGCCATGAGCATGAAGGGTGTAAAAATAAATCTGTTTCATTTTAGGGACAATTTTTTTTTTCAGTCAAAGGACTACTTCAGGTAATAGTAAAGCTGCAATACTATTAGGTGACATTTGTTTTCTTGCGAGAGCCCCATCTTGCATTGTATACATCCTGGCACCTCTGTTCGATAGGAATTTTAAACGAGTACGCATGTAACACTCCAAAATTGGCTTTAGTTCAAATGCCTAAAAATCTGGAATTTTTAAACTTTTTAGTGCGTCCTGTTGAGATTCAAATTTCTCTAGGTTTTGATTGAGAATATTTGTCGATGTATGAATTTTAAGAAATCAATTAGCTAAAGTCAAACCTAAATTAGATCGATAAAACCTGCAAATAAGTAAATGTTTAAATCTAAATCTAATCAGCAAATCGAGACTTTGAATTCAAACCTGAGTTTAAAAAGAAAATAATATGAAACCCTAGAGTCCGGTCTAGGCTGAAAACCATCCGGACCAGCCTATTTCCCCTTTTTCTCTCTTCTTTTCTCTTCTTTTCTTCTCTTTCTTTTCCTTTTCCTTTTCTTTCCTCCTTTTTCCTCCCCGGCCCACCCAGCGTCTTCCTCCTCCTTCCCCGTTTCTTCCTCCTCTGGCCACTGCCCGCGCCATGCCGCCAGCCTTGCGCCACCTGCTCCCATCGCCTCCCACCTACCCCCCGTCATGTTGCCGCCACTGCCAACACGCTGTCGCCACATCATCGCCGTCCGACTCGTCCCCTTCCGTGCACCTGCCCCTACTCCCACGCTGAAGGATCTAGACCCGCCATTATGTGTTAATGGAGTATTTTAGTGATTAATGACAAATGCACTTGTGAGACTGACACTCTTATTGTTATATCATGTTTAGACTCAGCTTGGATATAAAAGCAAAAATCCAAACAGGTATGTATTCATTAATGACAAATCTATTTGTGAGACTAACAATTCTGTTGATTATCTATTGCTTAGTCTCGTTTGGATATAAAGATGAAAAATACAAGAGGTATGCATTTTACTTCTTATTATATCTTGTTGCATTCCTCGGATCCAAAATATAGGTTAAACTCCACCAAAAGGTTAACTTGGATATGTGCATATGTTTCCATTACACATTTGTGTATGCACACATTTAGAGGGAGTTAATTCTATATTTTGTGGTTTCATTAGTATTGATCCATATTCTCTTTCCACATATACTAAGGATCTTTATTTTGAAACATATCCTTGAATATATTTAACTTGTGTAGTTAATATATTCATATGAGTATATGAGAGCATATGATACTTGTGTAGTTCATAGATGCTCATATATCCTTGAATATATTTAACTTGTGTAGTTAATATATTCATATGAGTATATACAACTTGTGTTGTTCATATACACTCATATTTAGTATATACAACTTGTAGTTCGTATATACTCGTGGTATATATATCTTGTGTAGTTCATATATACTTATATGTGAGTATATATATAACTTGTGTAGTTTATATATACTCATGTTTATCTATATTCAATTATTTGAGATTATGTTGTGGGACTAACATATGTACTAAGATGTTTGAAGGCTTAGTCCCAGTTTATGGATGGCGACATGGTAATGAAAATGCATTTGAATTTGAGTTTTGGAAACTCTAAGTGCTTTTGTCAGAAATCGGATGAACCGACGTGTTATGGGCGGTTCGACCGCGCTGCGGTTCGACCGGATCTTGGTGCCGTATGACCGCACATCGATCATTTCGATTTCTAGTTGGCGGTTGCATAAAACCAGAACCGATGCATTTTGGCTCGGAGCTCTCTTTGTTAATCGGTCGTACCGTATTTGAGAAACGGTTGTACCATGATGCGGTTTTACCGAATTTTGTATGGCGGTATGAATTTTCCAGAGAGCATGTCTTTTCGGCTTAGTTGGAAACCCTGCAATCGTAGTACCGCTCCTTCGTGCGGTACGACCGGACCAAGCGGTAGTACCGCAACTTGGTTGGCGGTAGTACCGCTCTAGGTTTTTCAACAGCTTGTTTAGAAGCATTTTGCAGGTTATGTTCCAGGGTGATGAAGACTTTGGATGGCTTCATGAGTTGATCGTCATCAAGTCAAGGTTCAAGAAGATGATGCATCATGTGTTGATGCATATCAAGATCTTGAAGAAGAGATGATCATGAGTTGATCATCAAGTCAAGAGAAGACTCATCATATGTTGATTGAGGTCAAGTAAAGGATGCATCATGGGTTGATGCATGTCAAGACGATGACCCGGACTTAAAGTGAAGATGTGCGTCATCAACCTTTAAGAAGATGCTCAAGGCAAAGGTATGACTAGCTAGGGCTAAGGATGTATTCCTAGTCTTTTACCGGTCTTGGTGTTTGGTTGGAAGACCGGATTGCTAGTATAGGTTGCCGTACTATTAAGAGGGGTCTTGTCTAGTAGCTTGAGTCTCATCATGTGTTGATAACTCAATCTCACTTACTCTAGCTCACTCTAACATGTTGCCTATATTTGCGAATGTGTTTTGCAAATAGTTGAGGGTCATGGATAATCCTTGTAGCATGTGACTATACTTTGCAAATATGTTTTGCAAATGGTTGAAGTCCATGTACCTACTCCTTGTGGCCTGATCTAAGTTTGCAAATGTGTTTTGCAAATTGTTGGGATTCATGTATCTTCCCTTGGCATGGTCTAAGATTGCTTGTTGCTATCATTTGGACTTAGACCATGGTAGTGGCTCTTTGAAGTTGTGCCTTTTGATTTGATAAAATGTGTTTGAGATCAAATCAAATAGGTGGATTGTGTACCCCACTGAATAAGGTTTCAATAGAGTCCAAGATCACTCAATTCCGACATCGGAGTCAAAAGTTATGACCTTTTTACCGAGTGTCGTCTGTGCTGATTTTGAGCTGCGGTACGACCACCATGTAAAGAGCGGTACGACCGCCCAGAACGGTTGTACTGGCCCTTGTGAGGGCGGTACGACCGCAAATGTCTGTAACGGCTAGTTTTTGGCTGTTTCGTCTCCAAACGGCTAGTTTTTGGTGTAGGGGCTATAAATACCCTTTTGGCCGGTTGAGAGACAACCTTTGGCATCCCATTTCACTCTCTTGAGCTAGTGTAAGCTTCTCCTCTCAATTGTGCATGTGTTGTACCTTGTGAGCAAAGAGAGAGGTCTCTAGTTGCATGTGTTGCATCTAGAGGTGAATTTCGTATCCACTTGAGTTTGTGCATTCGTTGCACGTGGTGAGAGTCAAGCAAGGGGCTTGGCTTATTACTCTTGGTGTTTGCCGACACCTAGACGGCGTGGAGGCGTCGTGGTCCGGTGATCTTCTCAAGTGAAGCTTGTGAGAAGGCCCGGTATTTGTGAGTGGCTTGGTGCTCGCCATCTCCGGAGTGGAGTAAGAGCAACCCTAGTGGAGCGAGGTGTTAATACCTCGGAGGAAGGCTTAATTCGTGGAGTTGGCCCAATTGGTTTGGGTTTCCCTCAACGTGGACTAGGGGAGACCGGTAAGTCTCCGAACACCACGGTAAAACATCGACGTGTCTTTGTGGTGTGATCTCTATTGCCTTACTATTGCATTTACATTCATTGTGTATGAATGCTTGCTTTACATTGTGCAATTTATATACTTTGTATTAAATTGCTTATTCATTGTATATGATTGCAATAGTATCATTTACATTGCTTAAATTGAATTGCTTACAAGTCAATACTTGATTGATTATTTTCAATAGACTTGTATTGTTGGTGCACTTAGTTGAACCTAGTTGATTTAGGCTTTAATTGTGGAAAACTGTATTTGTATTAGCTTCCGCATTAGAAATAAGTTTTAGCGTATAGAATTTTTTAAAACGCCTATTCACCCCCCTCTAGTCGGCCTCCTCGATCTTACAAGAGGTATCAGAGCTTAGTCTCTCATTTATTAGACTTAACCATCTAGAGAGTAAAGGATGACAACTAGGGGTGTAGTGTACCTAGGTGAAGCTCCACATTTTGATGGCATAAATTATGCTTATTGGAAAATTCGCATGTCATGTTATTTTAAGGCCATGGGCCTAAATATATGGCGGATTGTAGCTGTAGGCTTTTCTCCTCCATTGGATTATCTTGCTCCAACAAATGAGGAAGAGAAATGCTTACATCTCGACGTTCAAGCAATTAACGCTTTATTTAGTGCTTTGAGTGTAGATGTGTTTGATGCTATATGCGATCACAAGAATGTTCATGAGATGTGGACCCATCTTCAAGAATATTATGAAAGGTCCACTTCCACAAGTAATGATCACATAGAAGAATGGACGTCGGGAAAAGAATGCTCAATCTCCAACTCCGACAATGAAGACATATCAACTCCATCAACATCTCCTCATTGCTTTATGGCTAAAGGTAAAAATGAGGTAAATAATTATGAGCCTTCATATGATGAATTGATGGAGATGCTAGAAGAATTAAATGAATATATTTGAAAAGAAAAGAAGAGATTCAAGGTTTTAGAAAAAGAACATATCTCTCTTCAAAGTAATTATGATATGCTAAAAGATGAACATGAAACTCTTCTTCTAACTGAACTTAAAAAGTCTAATGTGGATATCGGAATTACATGTAATTTAATAGATGATTTGCCATGCATAGCTCCTATTTCTTGCAATTCATCTAAAGTCAATATATCCACTTCACGTGATGATTTAATTGATATGTCTTGTAGCTCTAGTGAAAATGCTTCTATTTCCTCTATGCTTGTTGAAACTAATCTTGTAGAGGAAAATAAAAGGCTCAAGGCCCAAGTCTCAAATTTTAAAAATGACTTGGATAAAAGCTACAAAGGAAAGGCCACTCTTGATGAAATATTGAGCAAGCAATAAAATGTGAATGACAAGAGTGGAATTGGCTTTACTCCCAATAAGAGGGAAAATAGCAAGACAAGGCACAATGCAAAACACACGAAGAATGTCAAGTGCTTTGATTGTCATCAAAAGGGTCACCTCTCCTCCATATGCCCTAACAACGAAGATTACAAGAGAGGACTTGACTTCATTGCCAAGAAAAAGGTGAAGAGCATCCCAAAGCAAAAAGGAAAGAAATACACGAATATCAAATGCTTTAGATGTTATGAGAAGGGTCACATCGCCTCCGTGTGCCCAAACAAGATGGATGATAAGAGAGGACTTAGTCTCACCACCAAGAAGAAGGATGTCAAGCCAAGACATTCAATGAAGAGGCAAGTTGGCAATGAGCAAGAGAAGAAGACATCAAGGGGAAGTAAAAGCCCCACTTGCTACAATTGCCGGGAGAAAGGACATTTTAGTAAGGAATGTCCTAAAGGTATCTCTCTTAAGCCAATTATTTATAATGATCATTATATGCTTAGGAAGGATAAGAATGACAATGTGTTTGCTAGGAATGTTAGTTTACATAAAACTAATGCTAGGGCCATTTGGGTGCCCAAATCCATTGTGACTAACATTCATGGACCCAACCAAGTATTGGGTACCAAATGCGCTTAAATGCTCAATAGATACTTGGAAATGCATTGGAGGTTTGGCTCACACATGAAGAAGTGGAATTCACCATATGCAAGATTGGAGCCAAGCTTAAGGATGATCAAGTCATATCATAAGCCAATGCTATTTTGGTAACAAGTACTTACATTTAAGTATCTAGACCCTTTGCCTTGTGTAGGTTGCATTCATGAAAATCTTATAAAAAGGGTGTTCTTGCTCTTGTGCTTAATCTTGATTATTCAAATCTTGAGCAAGTTGGTTGTGGAACATTAAGGGGGAGTGCTAAGTCATGATCATGTATATCACATCCCTAAGTGTGCCCACATTAATTAAGTGCTAGTATTCTTTTCAAAAAATGAGCCTTTTACCCAAAAGTCAAAAATTTGAAATTATTAGTATATCCTTCGAAAAATTAGTTGTAAAATGTATACAAATGCATTTCAAAGGTTTACCAAAGGTTTTGGTTCAAGAAAAACATATTTTAAATAAAAATGAGTTTCTACCCAAAATTCTAGATCATAGAATCTTGTTTTTGACCTAAACTAGATTTTTGTGTAAAATCTATTCTAAAAGGAATTTAACATTTTTCTCAAAAGGAAAATCCTAGAGTTGGCTATTCTAAACCTTTTGATATTCAAATGATTTCCAAAATACCAACTCATCAAAAGTTATTTGATTTTGAAACTCGTCCAAAATACTAGTTTCACCTAAGTGGTCACTTTCTAGCACTTAAGTGAGTTTCGCCATATGAGCCAAAATTATTCACATGAATAGGTCCATGATGGTATTTATGACTCATACATGCAATTGGATGTTATAGATTTCATCAAATGCTCAATTTGGCACCTTTTGTGAGAAGTCTTGAAAATACGATTTTATTTCCAAAATCTAAAGCTTAATTCATAAAAACTATTTTAAAGTAGGATTCTTAAAAGGTAAATAAGTTGGAAATGCTCCAAATATCTTTATTTAGATGATTGTGTGAAAGTTTGGAGCAAAATACAACAATTCAATCTTTTCTCCAAATTTCGTAACTCAAATGCTTCTTCTTCGTTTTTATCAGTGCGATCGGCCGCGTTATCTCCCGGTCCCGATTGTCACCGTCAAGGTAGTTAGGATCGCGATCCAACTCTTAGAGTCTTACGATTCTACGAACCCACGACAGCCCGTCGATCCAAGTCTTACGTCGATCCTACTCGTAGAGTCTTAGAGCAAAAAAAAATTGTAATTTTTTTAGAGGCTAGGCTTTACTTATATTTTATTTTAGAGTAAAATTTGTTGATATTAATTTTTTAGAATGAAACTATAAATAAACAAGGAGCATGCAAAATATTATATCATTGTGGTAATGTTTGTTCTCCAGTAGTTCGAACTATATCACCCATCATGTCGAACTATTATGCTTTTCTCATTGTGTGATAAGAAGTGTTTTGCCCTTTTGGTAATAAGTAAGTGGTAAACCTTATAAGAATCATACAAACTTATAGTATAGATGGTAAATATGTGTATTTTTACAAATCCGTAGAATCGCCGATTCTACGATTCGATACTACGATTCGATCCTACCGGAGGCAAATCGATCCGACTCGGGATCTCGACTCTGACTACCTTGGTCACCGGTTTGACCGCTTATTTGCCATCGGTCTGACCGCTTCCCGGTCTGACTGCCTTTATGTCGCCGGTCTGACCGGACCTAGAGACTTTGGCTGATTTGATCAAATTTATTGATTTCAATTCTTTGCAGCCACTCCCTTTTGCTCCCTCAAGTCAAGATGTATATTGCTATCCTTGTAAGCTACTCACTACTATTTCTCCTTGATTGCGATTGCAATTATTCAAGTGGTATTCTTTCTAATAGTAGCTTCTCATAATCATCTTGACATTGGTAATATTCAATTCAATTCAAAATCTTTTTGGCAACCTCCTTTTTGGTCAAATTGATCTTTGTGATCCTTGCAAGCTACCCAAATATAGTTTGTTAACTCCATATGCTTTTTTTATCTCTATATGATATATTTATCATTCAAATGGTATTATTTCAAGTGGTAGCTCCTTTTGATCATCTTTGACCTCGGCATGCGAACCATATGTGTTTGTTCAAGTAGTATCCTTGTTTTTACAAGTGGTATCCTCAAATGATATCATCTTATCCATTCATGTGGTATCTTTTAAGTGATATCTTTTATTCTCGTTTACAAGTGGTATCTATTTCTTTCTATGCCGGTCAAATCTTTTCTAACCAAGCTCTCTCCGATACCTAATCTCTCTTATTATCCAAGTGGATTCTCTGATACCCAAAGATCTCTTCAAGTGGTATTTCTCCAAGTGGTATCTTCGATTGGTATCGACAAGTTATATCTCTCCAAGAGGTACCAAGTTTCTACAAATGGAATTAATTATACTTGGTATAATATTTTATCTCAAGTGGATTCTCTATCTCTTCTCTTTGGATGCTTTCTCAGAAGATCTTTGCAAGAGAAGTTCAAGCACCTTGAGAAGTCAAGTCTTGTCGACGCATGTTGTCCACAAGTGGTATCAACATGTGGATTTACAAGTGGAATCTACAAGTATTATTTACAAGTGGCATCGTCGACTCATAGTATCCACAAGTGAAGTTTAAAGAATATCTTTCAACAAGTGGTATCTACAGAAAGTATCTACAAGTGGTATCTACTAGTGTCGGTCAAGGATTATTTTACAAGTGGATACACATAAAGACAATGGGGAGAATGTTTTTGATGCTAAATATCAAAGAGAGATAATTGGATAACGAAAGCTTTTGTGTGTCAAAAGAAAAGATAAGTGGACGAAGAAATCCTTTGTGTGTCAAAGGAGTGGAACCTTTGTGTAAGGGGGAGTTTTCCGAAAATATTTTGTAAAAACTATAATAAAAATATTTTGAGTTTTACTTAAAATTTACTGGGTAAACTATTATATGGGAAAACTAATTTGCAAAAACTCCTTTTTGGCTTCGTTTTGCTCTTTGGTGCTTTATGCCAATAAGGGGGAAATTGATTTGGAGTTCATTTGGTTGTTCTCACCCTAACTCATGCTTTATTCATAAAGGGGGAGAATTCTTATTTTTGCTCAGTTCATAAAAGGGGAGATTGTTCAAATCTTCTAAGTGGGAGAATATTTCATCAAATGCATTTTATTGCCAAGCTCATGTTTTTGCAAAGAATCTCTTTTGGTTTAGGTTTGGTTTGGATTTTTGGTGATTAATGCCAAAAGGGGGAGAATTTGTGTGAGCTACATTTGGATAAGTAAGTTATTCTCTCTATGTGATTTCGCTTTATCTCATGCATAGTATAATAGGGGGAGAATTCTATATGCTCTAAATTGATTAGTTCCATGCATGAGAATAATCAAATAAGCTTACATTCCTATCCTATGTTGACTTATATCCAAATGTTGCTATTAATGATGGATTTGTCATCAATCACCAAAAAGGGGGAGATTGAAGGATCTAGACCCGCCATTATGTGTTAATGGAGTATTTTGGTGATTAATGACAAATGCACTTGTGAGACTGACACTCTTATTGTTATATCATGTTTAGTCTCAGCTTGGATATAAAAGTAAAAATCCAAACAGGTATGTATTCATTAATGACAAATCTATTTGTGAGACTAACAATTCTGTTGATTATCTATTGCTTAGTCTCGTTTGGATATAAAGATGAAAAATACAAGAGGTATGCATTTTACTTCTTATTATATCTTGTTGCATTCCTCGGATCAAAATATAGGTTAAACTCACCAAAAGGTTAACTTGGATATGTGCATATGTTTCCATTACACATTTGTGTATGCACACATTTAGGGGGAGTTCATTCTATATTTTGTGGTTTCATTAGTATTGATCCATATTCTCTTTCCACATATACTAAGGATCTTTATTTTGAAACATATCCTTGAATATATTTAACTTATGTAGTTAATATATTCATATGAGTATATGAGAGCATATGAGACTTGTGTAGTTCATAGATGCTCATATATCCTTGAATATATTTAACTTGTGTAGTTAATATATTCATATGAGTATATACAACTTGTGTTGTTCGTATACACTCATATTTAGTATATACAACTTGTAGTTCGTATATACTCGTGGTATATATATCTTGTGTAGTTCATATATACTTATATGTGAGTATATATATAACTTGTGTAGTTTATATATACTCATGTTTATCTATATTCAATTATTTGAGATTATGTTGTGGGACTAACATGTGTACTAAGATGTTTGAAGGCTTAGTCCCAGTTTATGGATGGCGACATGGTAATGAAAATGCATTTGAATTTGAGTTTTGGAAACTCTAAGTGCTTTTGTTAGAAATCGGATGAACCGACGTGTTATGGGCGGTTCGACTGGATCTTGGTGTCGTATGACCGCACATCGGTCATTTCGATTTCTAGTTGGCGGTTGCATAAAACCAGAACCGATGTGTCGGGACCCAGAATTACGATTCTGGAACCCTCTGTGTATACTGCACTAGTCCAGGATCACGCTAGTGCACACAGGGTTAACATAGGTAAATATCGATCCACAGAAGCGATAAATAAAGTAAACGATTAGTTTGAATAACAAATAAGGGTTTTGACCTTATGGTCGAGTTTACACTTATTAAGCCACGCGAGGCTAACATAGAAATAAAGCGGCGAATGAACGGAAAACTCCAGCGTAGATCCCACCAATTCACCACAGCAACCGATGGAATCCGGACCTTAATGAACGATCACCTTGGCGAACTCCTCCTCAAGCGGCGTAGACTCCTCCTTTCTCGTAGGTTTGGACGCAAGTTTTACAATAAGCGTGAGTACACAACCGCACTCTGCAAATCATACCACGAATGCAATGTATAGATGCAGCTTATTCCAAATAAAAGGCTTCGTGGTTCTTTTGTAAAAGCAACATTTGCAATTGAATACAATAATAGATTGAGAGCATCATTCAAAACAAATAGACAATATTAATTTAACATTGTTTCTACAAAGACACACAACTAAACAGATTATTTCACATAGCCATGTGATTAAGGTCACACTCCCCATCCCAAAGATTTTATGAAAACTACCCCTCGTGTGAAATCCCCGAGCATATCCATGACCGCGGACACGGTTATTCGAATAGATTGTTTAACACTCTGCAGAGGTTGTACACTTTACCCACAAGATACAACTAGTGTAGCAAGCACCAATCATAACAAAACAGTTCGGAAACTTCATCTCAAACATTGACATTCCCAGTGTGCTTACAAACCGCTATACCAGCTCACATAGAATTGGTATAACACACACCGCTGGACAGGGAAGACGAATCGTCCCGCGATGCAACCACCAAGTAGTCACACCTCCACCCTGTCACATAGCCTAACCTATCCACCTGAACATCAATGCCGAGAATCCATAACTTACTAAGTTAGGCCCGTCCCATACCAGGCATGTGGTCGTGCAGTAAGGCTCAGTTCAATGGCGCACAAAGTTAAGTCCTTAATTGACCAAGGCAAGACTTCCATGTTCTAGCTAAGTCACAAAGACCATCATTCCCATCACATAGACCACCATGTCACACAGTCTCCACCACTTGCCTCAGTCTAAATCCTTTACCACCCAGTTGGTTTTAGTGCAACACATGCCATCACGAAGTAATAACACATAGCACACAGTTTTACATGAAGTTCCATAGTAACTTAGTCATAGTTAATATTTGCAACTTTCATGAGATGTGAGACTCGTAGCATGGCTAAGCAATTGTACTCGCATCTAACCAACCCACGTTGGTGCTATAATATTACCAACTAATAACCAATCTAGGGTGACAAGGAAATATGACATACAAGGCCAAGGTGTGATAACAAGTTGGATAATAACTATGCCCAAAGCATTTAAATATATAATTAAAGTAGAATGCAATAATTTAACACAAAGTAATTTGAAAACTGGGTTCAAGATGATCAAGGGTATGACTTGCCTTGGAAAAGGTCTATGTACTGGTCTTGATCTTGGGGTGCTCCTTCTTCCACAAAATTTCCCGACGAATCGACGTCTACTCGCAAACAAAACAAAAACAAACAAAACAAATAAATAACAGAGGCAAAAAAACTCCAAAAATTAAATAAAAATCTCAGATAAATAGAGCTTGAATTTAGACAAATTTAGAAATTTGAATGAGCTCAATCGGAGTTAGGATGCAAAAGTTATGAGCTCTGGAAGATTGAAATTACATAAAATGCTGAAAATCAGATTTTATGAATTTACTGAATTATTTTCCTAAAGAAAAATCAGATTTAATGCGCAAGCTGACGTCAGCGAGGATTTCCGGAAAAGAATAAATAAAAAGAATTCTCTGACATGTGGGTCCCTCATGTCAGAGGCTAGGCTCACGGTGGACTAGGTCCACCGAGCCTCGGGACTCGGGGTCCGTGGACCAAGCCACGCGGCGCTGACGGGGACGCTGACGCGGCGCCACGTGGGATGACACGCAGGCGCGGGGCTGATGCTGGCGCTGACGTGGATGGCCACGTTGGACCCGACGGCGGCGGCGGCTCGGGAACCAAAGGTTCCGATGAACGGCGGTGTTTCACCGGCGGTGGGTGGTACCGGGAGGTAGAGGATGACACGAGGATCACGCGGGTGTGCTCACCGGTGCACGAACGTCGTGGCGGCGGCGGCGAAGAGCGGCGAGAGGATTCGGGCTCGACGGATCGAGCTACGGCGATCTTCCGCGAAACCAAGGCCACCAGAGGTAGAGGAGCTCCGTGCGATCGCCGAGGGTGCGACGAAGAGGCGCGGCGGCACCGGCGGCGGAGAACAAGCTCGTCGGAGTTGCGGCGCGCAGATTGCTTCTCCGAGCTTTGCGCGGCTAGGGTTAGGGTTCGGCGGCGGCTGCGCGGGTTGGAGTCGCGGAAGCCAAGGGGTCCTCTCTTTTATACACGGCCGGGAGAGAGTCCGTGACGAGACGGCGAGGAAGAAAGCGTCGCGCGGCGAGATAAGGAAAGAGGAGAGTCGAGTCGGGGGCGATGAGCAGAACCTGGGTGGGTCCCACACGCCGACGGCGGCTCGCACGGGGCGTGTGAAGCGGCGGCGGCGAACGGACTCAAGATCGGCCGTCGGATCGATCGAACGCCCACATCTGAGAGCGTTCGGACCCTCCGGTACCTCGGCCAGATCGACCGTCGAATCTTGATCGAGCGGTGGAGGTGGTGGCCGAGCGGAGAGAGAAAGAGAGGCGACATGCGGGCCCGCATGTCGGTTGGAGGCGGCAGCGTAGCAGGGAGTTGGAGTTGGCGCTGGATCTGGCCGCGATGCGAAGGAAGCGGGCGGGGTTAGGGAATAGGAATGGGTTTAGGCCCAAGGAAATATCTGAGATTTTAATACCAGAAATTCAAATAAGCAATAGAAAATAGCAAATGAACTCAGAAAAATTCTAGAAAAATCTAGAAAATATATCTGAGCACATAGAACCCAAATAAAATAGTTTTGGATATTGTTCATGTTGGGATTATTCACATTAAATATTTTTGATTGTAAAGTCCAATATTAAGCTTTTGAAATTAAATTCAAATAAAATCCAAATGGTGAATTTTCTCCCTACTAACTATTAAAAGATTTTTAAGCTCTGAAAATTGGGATGTTACACGATGCATTTTGGCTCGGAGCTCTCTTTGTTAATCGGCCGTACCGTATTTGAGAAACGGTTGTACCATGATGCGGTTTTACCGAATTTTGTATGGCGGTATGAATTTTCCAGAGAGCATGTCTTTTCGGCTTAGTTGGAAACCCTGCAATCGGTAGTACCGCTCCTTCGTGCGATGCGACCGGAAGCGTAGTAATCGCAACTTGGTTGGTGGTAGTACGGTCCGTGTTTTTCAACGGCTTGTTTAGAAGCATTTTGCGTGTTATGTTCCAGGGTGATGAAGACTTTGGATGGCTTCATGAGTTGATCGTCATCAAGTCAAGGTTCAAGAAAATGATGCATCATGTGTTGATGCATATCAAGATCTTGAAGAAGAGGTGATCATGAGTTGATCATCAAGTCAAGAGAAGACTCATCATATGTTGATTGAGGTCAAGTAAAGGATGCATCATGGGTTGATGCATGTCAAGACGATGACCCGGACTTAAAGTAAAGATGTGTGTCATCAACCTTCAAGAAGATGCTCAAGGCAAAGGTATGACTAGCTAGGTGTAACACCCCAGCCTGACATGAGCCTGGAATGCTACTAAACAAAACCCTAACAATTCTAATCAAGGCAATTTTAGTAAATTTCGGCAGAACCTCCCCTGTAAAGTTAATTACACAGAGGTTCCAACATACAGATAATTCATAAATTAACTAAACTGTCATCCAGAGACATCAAAAGATAATCAAAGACATGCTAAGTATCTAGCAATCCAAAGAAGTATAAAGTTCCACTACTCACCACTGTTACACTTAAACCACTGCAAGAGACAAGTCATAATAAACCTTTGAGCATCTCGCCCAATTACTAAAAACAATTACGATCCGAAGATCATTCAACTTTATTTAGTTCATGTGGCATGTGTGTGACTATCAGACTACTTCCCCATGCATGTCGTTCTTGGCTCAGGTACCTAAAACAACAATAAAGCGAGAGTGAGTCCACAGACTCGGCAAGTCTGAATAAAAGTTATAACATCAAGCATCCATATATAGAAGAGCAACAATAAAACATCTCACATGCAAATGCAATGCTCAAGGATCCTTTCTCTTTATCTTTCTTTGTGCATTATACCGGTAATGCAAAGTATGCAACCGCCGCCGCATACCCATGCTCGTGCTCATAAGCACGGGGACCAGTGCCCATTACTACGCAAGTAATGGGGACCTCAAGCCCACACTCCACGAGTGTGGGGATCTCGACCCGTCACATTCATGACGGGATCTCAAGAAAACATACTTGGTCACCATGTGACCAAGCCTCAACATGATCTCAATATGCACATGCTCATCATTTATTCATCATCAAATTACCACAAGACGATAACATCATACGACAATAGAGCATAAACATATATGGAGCATCCACCAATCTTAAACATTCACCATGTCAACAATCTCGCTATGCTACCACATATCGAAAAGCACACAAGCATGGCCAATCGATCACAACCATGAATCAAACAATGCACTTGCCTTAACCGTGTGAGAATGGAGGACATGAAGACGGTGCTGCTCCCGGTACCAATCCCCCGCCTAATAAATTAAGAATATAAACTAAGACCACAGTAACGAAAAACATGAATTATATACATGAGCACACCAAGTAGCAGATTGCAACGCGATCCCGACCCCACTTTCCTAAGTGCTGAGCTGCCCTCTGAATACAGTCAAGTTCTAAAATTCATATCTTTCTGTACAGTGGTCCAAATTAGATGTTCTTGGACTTCATTGAAAGGTTATCAAATTTTCCAACTAAACCTAGATGGTGAGCTTCCCTGATTCGGCCATCCACTAACCCTTTTAAGTTGTTTAACAAAGCATCAATTTTCACGTCAGGTTCTCTGGACAGAACACTAAATCTATTATAACTTTCAGCTCGTTTAACCAAATTTCGCGTTCTTGTGCTTACCTGAAAGCTACGACAATTATCTACAACTTTCTTGATACTGAGATCCTCTAATTATCTCTTTAACCGATCGCAAAGGTCAGATTATTAAAACCTGTCCAAAAACTGACAGGGTTGCAGAACAGCCGCACCATTAAATTCATAACTTTTGCTACAGAGATCCAAAAATTACGATCTAGCACTTCATTGAAATCTATTGACGTCCTCTACAACTTACTAGGAGATGTCCGAAACTGAATCCGCACTTAACTACAACAAAATGTTCCTTTAACACGATCTGCCCTGAGGCGGCAGAATCTGCGGGCAAAGAACAATTAAGCGCTAAAGCATCTAAACGAGGAAAACGAGGTTACCTTGAAGAACCGATTGCCGGGCACGATGAGCACCCACCAGCGAACTCTCCCCAAAGATGATCCTGTTCCCCTCACCTTCTTCCTCCTCCAACACCGGGCACCTCCGGCGACCTCCTTCTTCTTGGCCAATCGATCTCCGGGTGATCGCCTTCTTCCTCAATTGGGGCACTCATTCTCATAGTCTTTGTAGCGGCGGCGAGTCTGTAGCATACCATGCTACAGCACCACTTCTAGGTTTCCTTCCTCTTTTTATTGGTAGTCACCCTAATGGGCCTAAATCTTTGTGGTGAAGCCCATTGCCCAAGTTGTCGAAATTATCGTAAATCCCCTCTAATCTCCTGTTAAAACACTTTTCTAATTGGTTCTTGTCTCTAATTTATTTCTTCTCTCTCGAATACATTTGGGGTATTACATTCTACCCCCCTTAAATGGAATTCGACCCAGTCTGCTCACACTTAACGTCAAGAATAATCACACTAAGAACATCCGACATTACCACATACCAGGTGAATAATTTTGTATTCTGATCGCGCATGTGAGACTTCAATTCCCAAGTCGTCTTCCTCTCAGAATTATGGAACCACCGCACCTTGATGGAACTGACGTGTTACGCCTTATTACTCGCCCCATCCTTTCAAGAGTCACTCAACGGATATGACTCGAGGGCACAGTCTTACTCGTGGGTCACCGCTTGAATCTTCACACTCAGAATGGCTCTAGCATTCTCGTAACACTAGTTCACCCAACACGTTATATTCCCTGCTCCATGACTCGAGACGGTCCTAGTGAATGGCTTTCTTCCGAAGTCCCCGTAACTTCCAGAACAACCAAATATACGTTAGGCTATCTATCTCTTCGAGTCCAAACCACCAAACTTGCATGTAACATATAGAACTCTTGTTCCATCTCTCAGTCGACCTCTTTATCTTAACAAGGTGTATCTCCTTTAACCAGGGACACACAACAGAACTCGACTAAAAAATAAAGGATTCTCTATTGCCTTACTATTGCATTTACATTCATTGTGTATGAATGCTTGCTTTACATTGTGTAATTTATATACCTTGTATTAAATTGCTTATTCATTGTGTATGATTGCAATAGTATCATTTACATTGCTTAAATTGAATTGCTTACAAGTCAATGCTTGATTGATTATTTTCAATAGACTTGTATTGTTGGTGCACTTAGTTGAACCTAGTTGATTTAGGCTTTAATTGTGGAAAACCGTATTTGTATTAGCTTCCGCATTAGAAATCGGTTTTAGCGCATAGAATTTTTTAAAACGCCTATTCACCCCCCCTCTAGTCGGCCTCCTCGATCTTACACACGCCCATGCCGTCGCCTACCCGTCGCTTCTTCATTCTTTGTGCGCGCCGCCGCACATAGCACTCGCCTCTTCGGCTATAAAGCCACACCGAGTTGCGCCCCAGCCTCCCCTTCCCCCTCACACCATCTCTCTGCCCTCAGCTCGAACCGAGCCCAAGCCATGCCTCGCCCGCATCGGCCGCCGCCATCCCTTAGCTGTTCCCGTCAATCCGACAAACTCCATGCAAGGCTGACTACATCACGCTGCGTTCCATGACGTCTCGAGCAAAACCCCTCAACCGATTTGGAATTTCCTCCACCGAAGCTTGTGTCACCGCCTCCTTCCTACATTCTGGCCACCACCACCGCCTCTATCGTCATGTCTCCACTCGGTGAGCCATCCTTTGATTCCCCGCGCATGGAGCACCCTCGGACCTCCTTCTATCCTTCCTCACCATTCACTCTGCTTCTCCCTCCTCGCAGCGCCGCTGCCGCAAGGACCTCCCTATGCAACCACTGGCTCTCACCGCCACGCCACCTCGGTCCAGCCCCATCGCCACTGCTGGTACTGGTGAGTTTCCCTCCCCTTCCTCTTGTTCGTGCTCCCCTATTCTGCTCCCTCTCGCACCCGAGCACCGCCGCCCCCGTTCCTCCCCTAACTCAAGCCACCGCATGCCGCCGCTCGGCTGCCACTGTCCACCTCCAACCACGCCACCACCCCTCCTTGAATAGTTGTCCAACCCCGGTTCCATTTTGCCCATCCTAGCCCACTCTCGTCGCCTCCTCCGTCGGCGTCGCCCTCGCCACCGAGCCACCTCTGCCTTCTCTGTTCCATGCTCTGCTTCCCTCTCTCTGCTGCTCTGTGTGTGTGACGTATAGGAGTGGCTGACTAGTGGGTCCATCCGGTTAGTGCTCTCTCTCTCTCTTTCATTGTCTCTGTCTCACTGTGTATGAGTATATATGATAGGTGGCCCCCATAGTGATTTGATTAAGGATAATGGTGAGGGTAATTGAGATGGTTAAAACTAATTGGTGTGTTAAGATTAATTAATGAAAAGGTACTAATGTAATTAGCACATTCTACCCAAATATGGTTTTGTGACTATGTTAAGAAGGATGTATATGTGTAGTTTTGACCTAAGTCAAAGTAATAAGTAAACCTTAGTCCAATCTAACAATAATAAGGATGGGATAATCAAATGGTTGATTTAGGACTTTGAAGGTCAACAAGAAACAAACAGTGAATTGTTATCGTCTAAGTTGCAAAGGCAAAGTAAAAAAATCAGGAACTATACCCAAGTAACAATAGCGATAAATCAATGTATCATTATATGAACGTGTTAATAAATAATACCACATGGTTAATGATCAATGGACTATGCCCAGTAGGACCTAAGTTAAAATCGTTAACCTTGTCGCTATTTTAACAAGCGATAGGTCAAACCCTAAAGAAGAGATTGCGTAGTAAGTAAACTAACTATAGTGATCAACCAGTAGTTAGAACCTAAGATGGTATATACACGTTTAGGCGTACACACACACACGTGACCAAGCGACCAGTAGGCCCCAGGCCATAATAATAATAATAATAATAATAGGGCGACCAAAAGGTTAATCAAGGAATAAGTCTAGTGATTAGGGGATTGGTAGAAATAGTTTGTGTTTAACAAAATAATCGATGCAGTTAAAATGACAATAGGCCACACATGTAACTCAGAATTGCATTAAGATAATAATGGTTATCTTAGGTGATTAGATGATAACTAGGACCTTAGACTAAGATAGTGTCAAACCATCAAATGGACACCTAGATAGGAAGTAGTCATATAAACAGTAAGGAATATTTAGGTGGCTATTAACCCTAGGTTATTAACAATGGCTAAGTTGAGTGATAGCTCATTCAACAAGCCCAGTCAATGGAAACATGATATGACGGGTATGCCTCACGCATAACTAGGTATTGCGGTCGGGTCAAAGACACCAAGGACCTAGGTAGTAACTGGTAATCATAATAACATAAGCTCACCTATACTTAGGATATAGAATAAGGAAGGGAATAAAAGTATATGTATATGCATGTATGTCAATTGACATATGGACCATGCTAGTAGTTAATTAAGCAACTAAGTGTGTCCTCAACATTTAGAATAAAATGCCAAGTGAAGTGTAGCAGTGATAAACCTTAATGAAGGTTAGCTATAGTTGCGACCTAGAATCATACTAGTAATAGTACTCAAGGTGATAGGATTGATTGCCAAACAAGGACTAGTAGGTAAGAGCCCATAAGACCTTGTATCATAGTTACCTACTTAACCAGAACTAGTCTTTAGCATGTCTTTGGAGCTATCCTAATGTGATAGGTTATTTTAGTATATGCCAAGCCATGTGGGTAATGAGACTAAGTAAAGATCACCTTAAAGACGAAACCCAAAACCGCACACATCATTAAGGGTCCAAGACTAATGTCTAACTAATGTTGGAAGTTCAACCTAACTCATGGAACTTCCTTGATAAATGACAAATCATAAAAGAAATCATTAAGTAAACTATACCCCACATGTTAGTGAGACTCATGTCTACCCCGAGCAAACACCCAAACCTATGCATAGGTCTCACCTGACTTTTATGGAAATTTCTTGATAAATAGGAAATAATAAGAAAATAAATCATTAAATCAGCTAGGTGTTGCATGTGAGTAGCAGTGAGATGTTCCCAAGTGGGTGATAGTAGTTCAGCCACAAAATAACATTACCTAGGCTCTAGCTATCATCCATTGCTTTTCGTTCCCAGTAGTCGGGCAATTCGAGACCCAAAGATGGTGCAGAGAGTCTTACCTAACTAGTTGATCTCTCCCATCTAGGTAACTGATGCAGAATATTCCTATGAATATTATCTCACTCCCGTTAGAGTCCTAACTCCTTGCACTAAGTGGACTTTCCAAGAGCCTGATCCTCTCGCCTCACTCCGAATCAAGCGGTTACCTAACCCTAAGTCGACTACCAACCAAAACCCCACCACTAGACTAAATGAATAGAGTTTGGATTTATCTACTTTGGTCAAGTATTTTCTTCATTCCAAGTATCCCTAGATGTACTTTATTCCGTTTGAAGTATTTCCTCATCAACTTCCTTTAGTTATACTTAAATCAAGTATTTCCTTCCTCAACTTCCTTCGATAGACTTCGTCAAGTATTTTCTTCTTTAATTCCACTAAGTATGATTAGTTTCATCTAGAGTACTTCCTTCTTTCAAGATACCATATATATGCTTAGTTTCGTTTGAAGTATTTCTTGTTTCGCACACTCTTGGGTTGATTGACTTTCATTAAAGTGTTACCTTTGTTACTTGCCTTTGGATTTATTAGATTTTATTTTGTTGTCTTTCAGGCGTTCTTGGGTTCAATCGTATTCTACGTAGTTAGAATCAAGAAGCCATGATAGGAACAATGATCCCAACAAGAATGAGATCAAGATTATTAGAACATTGAGCAAGAACAGGACCAAGGTTATCGAACATTGAGGTTTATCACATCTACTATGTTCCACACTCTTTTCCAACAAGGGGTTTATCACATCTACTATACAAACAAGAAGTTTGCTAATCACTGATTTGTGAAGTGGAGCTACTTGGGACAAAATCTAGTTTACAATGGGTTATATCGTCTTATTCAGAATGTAAATTTGGATTCTTTGGTATCTTTGAGATGCAACTTCCATACAAAAGCAATTAGTCAATTCTACACATGATCTTTGTGTCCCTTGATCATGACCATCTCATTTGGATGACGGGGCAGAATCAACTTGAAGCCTCTAGAGACGAATTTCATAGTGCTTTGGGCTTAGTTGATTCAAGAGGGATTAAAGTGCATCTTGAAGAACCTCTTACTCTCACTCAAGTGGATGAGTATTATGATCAAGTAAATCACTTTGTACGTGAAAAACTAAGTGGTCTTCTCCCTCTTCCTAGCATTATCAATAGGATCATGAGAGCTTCATTTTTTCTAGGAGTGGAAATAATGATGAGATACATGGGTGTACTTGGAATGTAGTGAAATATATTATATATGGCACAAGGTTTGATGTGATGGATTTAATAATGAGAGATTTCCACATCAAAGGGAGATAAGGCCAAAAATATTTACTTTGCTCCTTACATACATAATGAAGTTTATTCAAAGCAAGATTGATTTTGATTGTCATTGTGATGTGGAGCATAAAGAATATAGACCAAGAGATGTTCCTCCTCCTTAGGTGCCTCCTCCACCTCCTCCTCAGCCTCAAGGGCAAGGATTGCCTCCTTAAGCATATCCAGGGCAACAGGCTCCTCGAGAGCAAGATCCAGTCGTGGTAGCACTTCTCCATCTTTAGTCTAGCTTCAACCTCATGGATACTAAATTAAACATTCAATAATATCATCTCTTGTAAAACAGGGTTTCACAAGATGCTACCTTAACATACATCTAATCCGACATACATGTTTCAATCTAGCCATTATGTATGTCCATCAAGTAGCCAGTTAAAGGCAATTTCTAGATTATTACCCACTAGGACAACAGTCAAATACATCCTTATCTCTCTCTCTTCCTACACAATTAAATTTATCCATTGAGATCAAGTAATCCAACCGGTTTAGCAACCTAAAAAATTTTAATGATCAACATTCTCATCAAAGACATACTATTATCCTACCACTCCACTATCAAGTAAACAAAGATTGCCAACTACTTTCCATCAGTTCATCTCTTAGCGATGCTCAACATCATACTTTGATACATTATAATTACACCTAGCAATTACATATGATCAGTACTTATCCATGAACGATAACTTCCAAGATGAATATCCACTATAACACTAATCTAACGCCTTCTGGACTTATCCATCCCAAAGGATTAGATTAATCCGTTGATTCCAGCAAATCCAATCTACCAGAGAAGCTTACCAAACTTATCACTCATAGTGATCAAACCAGTCTCATCGACGTTTTGTACTTCTTAATAACTCTTCTGACCCCAATTAGGCATGGACATACTCTTTGTCACTACCCATCAAGTAATTACTCTATGACAATATCACATTAATCAACTCCAATTCCAAAGATATGGTTAAGACCAATCAGGCACGACGCTGCAGATCCGGCTTGAGAACTCAAACCTTATCAATGAACTTCTATGTTTAAAACCTCTCGCGTAAACATATTAGGATCTTACACAAGGATTTTAACTCCCTTCAGGAAAAGAGGCATTGACTTTAAAACTCGAAATAATCCAAAAGAAATTCATAAAGCCAAAGCTTTCACATGATAAAGAACTTGCAACAGAAAACTTTCAGCATCCCGAATACCAAGCGAATAAATGAATCAGATTTTCTAATAAGAAGGGTAGAACTCCCAAGATACAAATAGAGACCAAGTGAAATCCCAACAAATTTCACCATCCGCATCTATACCCAGAATTGGTCTAAATCAAGCTCAAGAAGAGATCAACTTTTCTAAAGGAATTCACCCACAATACCTGTAGCTATGGTACTCAGGGTAATCACTTCGCTAATCTCATACTACGAACAGTGGTGTAACCTGGCAAAGCCCAGGGCCACAACCACGACCCCGACCCCTCGACATACTCTACCATTACTCGTAATAATCATAGAATCATATTATAGGTATATAAGATCATACCATAACAGAAATCATCTATACAACATAACAGAAGCGTAAATGCAATGCTTGACCCATCCCATCCTACTGTGCACCAGTGTGTCAAGTTTTAAGTTAATTAACCATTAACAAATTTTAACAAACTAAGTTACCTAAGTTTTTAATCTATTCACCATGGACCTAAAGCCCGCTCTGATACCAACTGTAACACCCCAGCTCAACAAGAGCCTGGAATGCTACACAAGAAACAATAAACAATCCTAAACTAGGACAATTTTACTAAAATTTCGGCAGAACTTCCTTGTATAGTTAACTATACAGAGGTTCCAACAGATAAAAGGATATCAAAACTAAATCTGCCATTATCCAATATCATCACTAAGCATTAACCACATGATAATCCGTTAGAACATAGTCAGGGATAACCAAAACATGTTACTCATTATTATTACAAAGACTCGATGCATGAAGCATAACCATAATCGATACTTAAACAGTTTGCTTATTTGTTAATGGACTTTCTGAAATTTAAACAACTTTTAATGATGTGTGGCAGTGTGTGAATCCAACTCAGGTCTACTCCCTCCCATGCATGTCGATCTTGCAAAGGTACCTAAAACACAACAAAAGCAAGAGTGAGCCCAAAGACTCAGCAAGTACCAACAATGAAACATTAACTTTTCAATTACAGCATCAACATACAATTATAACACTTTGCACGGAAACGTATCTCATGATGTATGAATGCAAATGTGCAATGCATCTCTTCTCTTTTCCATTCTTTTGCGCATTACACCAATAATATGGGGTATGCAACCGTCGCTGCATACCCATGCCTGTGCTCGCAAGCGCAGGGACCAATTGTCCAATACTCCGCAAGTAAAGGGGACCTCAAGCCCACACTCCACAAGTGTGGGGGACCATAAGCCCATCGTTTACATGACGGGGACATCTTCTCAATGCCCACATTCTACGAATGTGGGGACTTCAAGCCTGTCATCTACATGACGGAGACCTCAAATGTGCATTCCTGATCACCACGTGACCCGGTCTTATGTATGCTCTCACAGTGCACATGAACAATTACAGTTTTGCAATAAGCATGAACAACATCAACACCATACATGAATAAGAATTATTCGTATCATACGCATTCATCATCTTTAACCAGCATATCACACTATTAGTCAAACACAGCTAATATATATCAAATACTAGCATGTATCATAAGCATTCATCATCTTTAACTAGAATATCGCACTATCAGTCAAACACAGCTAATATATATCAGATAATAGCATTCACTGTCAAACCATTCATAGTTACTCTACCCAAACAGAGTACTTTCCTTAACCGCGCGAGAACGGAGGATGTGAAGAGGGTGCTGCCTCCGGGACCAGTCCCCCACCTAAATACATTAAAAGCATACTAAGACAATAGTAATGGATCAAACAAACTATAAAAGCAAACACGAACTTGCAATAGCTCTTTTATCGCGAACCCAACTCCAATTCTTAAATGTTGTTCTGTCCCCTCTGTGAACAGTCATGTTCTAAAATTCGTATCTTTTAGCACAAGAGTCCAAATAAGGTGTTCTTAGACTTCATTGAAAGGTTATCAATTTCCCCAACTAAATCTAGTTGGTGGGCCCTCCTGATTCGGCCATATAATACCCTTGTCATGCTAATTATCAGAACATCGATTTCACATCAGGTTCTTTGGACTGTACACTCAAACAACCATAACTTCCAGCTCGTTTGTCCAAATTTCGCGTTCTTGGACTTCCCTGAAAGCTACGACGATTATCTACAACTTTTTGTTATACTGAGATCCACTAATTATCCATTTAACTGATCGCACAAGTTAGAATACTAAAACCTGTCAGGACACCAGTAGATTTGCAGAACAGTCAAGTCAGAATACTAAAACCTGTCAGGATACCGGCAGATTTGCAGAACAGTCACACTAATAAATTCATAACGTTTGAACCGCTCGTCCAAACGACGCGATCTTGTACTCTACAGAAAGGTATTGACGTCGCCTACAATTCTCTAAGAGGCAACCAGACCTGATTCTGCCGTTAAATTCCTCAAAAATATCGGCCAATCCTATCTGTCCTAAACAGATCTAATACCGACATTGATCAATTAACCAAATACGCAAATAATCGAAGGGGGATTGGGGTTTACCCTTGTAGAACCGTTGATGAGCATGCATAGCAACCCGTGATTCCTACCTTTCCTCTCTCCCCTCTTCCCCTTCTTCTTCTTCTTCTTCTTGGCCGGCAAAGCGGGGATGGAGGCAAGAGCGCCATGGGAGGAGACGCGAGGGGTGGTGCTCTGATGGCGGTGCGTGAGCAGTGAGCGGCGCTACAATATTTGGCTAGGGTTAGGGGCTGCCATCCCCCCTTGACCAACTCCTTTAACTAGGCCAAAACTATGGGCCAAAAGCCTAAGGTCCTAATCCCCCCTCAAAACAGATTTTTTCTTCTTAGTTACACTAAAAAACTGAATTCATACATTTAAATTCCTTTGAAATCTAAATAGGATATTACAGTGCCCCCTCCTCCTTCCTAGATTTTCTTGGAGAGTCCCTTTTGGTATTTGATGCCAAAAGGGGAGAAGAATGGAAGATTGGAGCTTATGATTTTTCTTATTTACATCAATAGACCTTGTCTTGTGAGGATAAGCTTAGATTTATTCTTGTAATATCTTGTGTAAGCTTATTGAACCTTGAATGCTTTTAGACATATTTTGGATACTTGAATGCTTTATGACTTGTTATAAATTGTGCTTTATTTTGTATCCTTGTCCAAAGTATGTTTATGTTGGATCTTTATTGTTGTATGCATATTTAACTCTTGATTATAATTGCTATGTTATGCTTCCATGGATCCAATATATAGAGGAAATTCGGCCAGTTTTTTTTTAAATCCACATATGTGCATGATTTTCTTTCAAATCTCATATACACATGTTGAGTGGGAGTTTTACCTATATGTTGTGGTTTTGCTAACAATTAATTCAAAATCTCTTTCGATTCCACTCAAATGAATTAATTGCTATCAAAGCCATCCTAGAGTATACTTGAAAATCTCTTTTAAGTCCTTATTTGTTGAGGAAGAAATTAAAGAATATAGACCCGCTATTATAAGTTAATAGAGTATTTTAGTAATTAATGACAATCGTCATGTAGACTAAAATTTTCTATGAGTTGATGAAACAGGTTGAGTCCCATGATGATGAAGACTTAGGATGTCATCATGTGTTGATGAGCATCAGGACAAGATCATGAAGTGAAGAAGATTATCATGTCTTGATGATATTCAAGTCAAGATCCTAGACTTGGAGTGGAGATGTTTGTCATCAAGTGATCACACCAAAATAGATGCTTAAGGCAAAGGTATGACTAGCATATGCTAAGGATGTGTTCCTAGTCTTTTACCGATCTCGGTGTTTGGTGTGGAGACAGGATTGCTAGTATAGATTGTCGTACTATTAAGAGGGGTCTTGACTAGTAGCTTGAATGCGTCATGTGTTGATAGCTCTTAGTGCTTGTTCTAGCTCTCTTTGGCATGTTGTCGATATTTGTGAATGTGTTATGCAAATAGTTTAGACTCATGCATAATCTTTGTAACATGTGACTTTAGTTTGCGAATGTATTTTATAAATGGTTTAAGTTCATGTACCTAATTCCTTTTTGGCAAGATTCTAAAAGGTTGGCAAATGTGTTTTGTAACTTGTTGAGAATCTTGCTTTCATCCCTTGTTTGCATCGCGCATCAGTTGGCAAATGTGTTTTAAAAATTGAGTTGAAGCGAAATGCAAAATCTCTTTTCTGCCTTCTAAGTCCGTGATGGTCTGACCGCTGGCCTAGGGCAGTCTGACCAACCCTTGAGGGGTGAGACCAGATTAAGTGTCAGTCCAATTGTCTTGGCGGTTTGACCGCCATGTGTTGGCGATCGATCGGCCCCCACGATCGATCACCCCGGTTAGCTTTTTCCAGAGAAAGGTGTTTCTCCTTCTAGCTTGGCTCCTTAGAGTGGTCTGACTATCGCCTTGGCGGTCTAACCGGTTTGGTCTGGTCTGACCGGCCCAAGTGAGGGAGGTCTGTCTGGTTGAGTGTCTAATTACTAGTTTATATAGCCGTTGGAGCTAGGGCAGTCTGACCGGCCATTGGTTGGCAGTCAGACTAGGAATCCCTGTTTTTTGGCAGATTCTCCTCCAACGGCTAATTTTTTTGTGTGGTTATATAAATACCCCTTGTGGCCGGTTGTGGGAGAGTGCTGGTGCAATTTTCGATCCCCTTGAGCAAAGAGCAAGCTCTCTCCTCTCTTTTTGTGCATGTGTTGCACTTAGTGAGCTTAGAGAGCAAAATCTTAGTGTATGTGTTGCATTAGGTATTGGATTTAGTATCCATTGAGCTTAGACACTTGATTTATTCAAGTGGGCATCTTCGACTTATTTTTCTTGGTGTTTGTTCGACACCTAGACGGTTCAGAGGAGTTTTGCTGGTGATCTTTTCAAAGAAGGTTGTGAGAAAACCCGGACGGTGGTGAGTGGTATGGTGCTCGTCATCTCCGGAGTGGAGTAAGAGCAACCCTGAGTGGATTCGAGGTGTAGGCTTAATTTGTGGAGTTGGTCCAATTCATTTGGGTTTACCTCAATGTGGACTAAGGGAAACCGGCAAGTTTTCGATCACCACGGGAAAAAGTTGAAGTGTTCTTGCGGTTTGCTTTCTTGAGATTTGCCTTTTGTAATTTATATTTGTATAATTAAATTGCTTGCTTGTCTTCTTAGGATTACAATTCTTGTCTTAGTCTTAGCTTGTTGGTGCACTTAGTCAGGACTAGTTGATTTAGGTATTAGATTGTACAAAACCGAATTGATTTACAATTCCATATAAAACTCGGTTTTAGCCAAAATAATTTTAAAACTGCATATTCACCCCTTTTTACTCGGTCTCTCGACCTTACAACACGAGCACGTACAAGTTGGTGGTTGAGATGGCAAGGCCGGGAGGCGAAGGAGGAGGCGGCGTGGCTTTGGGGTCGACGGCGTCGAGGAGAAAGTGGCGGTGCTCGGGAGATTATGTGGTAGTGAGGAAGAAGAAGATGATCACCAAGCGGATGTGTGGAGATCATGTGGATATGATCCTAATCTTAGTGTGTTGAACAATTGGCAATAGCGTCGAGGTGTTGGGAGAAACCCTCGTTTTGGTGAAGTTCTGTCTTTGTCAGTGCAGGCGATCGGCCGACCTTGGTGGCGGTCGGGCCGGCCGTGTTAGGTTGTTTTGCTCGTGAGAGGTGGGCGGTCCGACCGGCGGGCGGCGTCCGACCGGCCGATGTGGCGGTCCGGCCGGCCACCGGCGGTCGACCGCCATGAAAGTGGCTTTGAATTTTGAGTGGGCCAAAAATAAAGGGTGTAGGCAAGAGAGGAGGTTCTCTCGCTCTTGGTCCCATAATTTTGGAGCCTCGGGCAAAAGTTCTATTCGTTTGAAATTTCCGAGAGGTTGCGGATTTTAGAGTTGGGATTTTGGCTAAGTCCTCGGGGCGGTCGACCGCCTTTGGTTGGCGGTCGACCGACCGATGGCCGATGAAGGAGCGCAAGGTGGCGGTCGGCCGGTTTGACTTGTTCGTCGCCCGTGTGGCGGCGATGTTTGCTGTTAGGTCAAGTTCATGTTCATTAGTGCATATGTGTTGCATGATGTATGTTTTGGCTAACGTGGGTCAAGTTGTGAAGAACTTGTTCCCGGATTCGTGTTTGCTTGTTTATTGCTGTGCAGGTGGCTTGCAGGTCTATGACGGTCAACGGCGAGGAGGATCGGGACTAAGCTTGGAGAGCTGAGGTCCAGAACGATCAAGGATGCCGGGTGAGGTCAGAGGACTCAAGCGGGGCGCAGAATGGACATGGATGACCGAACGAGCAGTTCGGTGCGACTGGTTGGATCAAGCGGTGCAGGAGTCGTTGCAAGTGCTCAGTGGTGCCAGTGGGATCCGGACGGGAGAGACTTGACGACAAGGAGCCGTTGATCAACCTACACGTGACGAAGCAGGCAATTGCTTCAACAGGATTGGACTTGGTCTTTTGGAGAAAGATCGAGATAGGGGTATTTTGGTAATTTCACCAAATACCGCCTTGGTGACTTTTGGCTAAACCGCGGCGCGGGTCGGCGCATGGTGAAGCGGTTTAGGTCAATCGATGATGAAGACGGCGCTTTAAAATACGTGCGTGTGTTAACCCATTGTGTGTTAGGGTTTAATGGGTGCCCTAATGGAATATTCCCTAGGATCTAGCCTCCACTATATAAGGGCTAAGTGCTGGTTGCACTTCAAGCCTCTTAGCCATTTTGAGTGCCCTATTGTGTTTTAGGGTTTTGGGGAGAAGAGAGGAGAGATAGGATTTCTAGGGATGGATTGAGTGTGTGCTCTTGGATAGAGCTTTGTCCTCCATGTGGGAGTGGCTGTAAACATCAATCATCCATCTATCTAATCAATCCAAGGAAAGATTTCACAAATTGTATCTCTTTGTGTTCTTCCTATCTATTTGTGATTTTAGGGCTTTCTTTGATCCGGGAGTTTTTACTTGGCTTTTCTTCTTGATCTTGCTTGCTGGGATATGTGGGAACCCATCTAAGGTCATCTTGATCATCATCCACCCACGAGAAAGTTGTTGGATCAAGTTTTCGTTTTTGCCCGGTTTTGGTGAAAGAAAGGGTGATTTTCGGGGGCTTTGCTCTTGAGAGCTTTTGGCTTGGTTTCTTCTCTTGATCTAGCTTGCTGTGACATGTAGGAACACATCTAAGATCATCTTGATCATCAATCACCCACGAGCAAGTCTCTAGATCAAGCTTTCGTTTTTGCTCGGTTTTGAACCCTCCTTCGGTAAAATGGAAAAATGTCAAAACTTTGATGTGGATCTACTCAATCGTTGCTTGGAATAGGTTCCTAATATCCTTAGGAAGGTGTGTTCCAAATTTGGTCAAGTTTGCCGTGTAGATCAAAAGTTAGATCGATTTTAGTTTCGGTTTTCGGGCTGTTTTCAGCTCTGTCTGCTGTTCATTGTCAGGAGCGGTCAGACCGCCCATTTGAGAGGTCAGACCGCTGGAATAGGTCAGACCGCCCCTGTGAGAGGTCTGACCGATCCAATCGGTCTGACCGCCATGTATTGAGAGGTCTGACCGCCCGAGTCTTTAAGGACTGAGATTTGGTGTTTTTGATCTATTCTCTTCGGGGTTTTAATTAGATTCAATACAAGTCTTCCACTGTACTTGTATATTGATCTTCATAGCTTTCATAGCTATTGGAGTGAGATTCGTATTGAATCCGATTTACGAGAAAAAGAGATCGTGCTCCTATTCACCCCCCCTCTAGTCGTCTTTCCGGTCCTACAAGATGAGACCAAGGCGAAGCTAAGGGACATGGCGCCAAGGTTAGAGCTCACCTGAGGAGTCAGCGTGAAGTGGTGAAGCGGGGTGGCACGACCTGCTTCGTCAACGGAGTGGAAGAAGACGGGTCGGGCGATGCCGAGTCTGCAGGAAAGGAAACAAGTCGAGGTGAGCATGAGGTCGAGGGGAATGAGGCCAGCCTGAAACACCAAAACGGAGTGGCAGGGGCTCACCCAGGTGGTTGGAATGGTTCGGCGACGGCGGCGGTGGTCCAAACAGAGCTCGGGAGCTCCTCAACTCTATCTCGCTCTCCGGTACACAAGGGAGAAGAAGAAGGGGAAGAGAAGGATGTAGGCGGCGAGGCGAATGCGGAATGTAGCTTAAATAAATGAAGGAGCTGGCGTTGGTCAAGGGCGGTGAGATTCGCGTGGCATCAGACGCGACGAGCAGCAGACGAGCTGTGGATGACGCGAGAGTAGGCGTCGTCGCATCGGAGCATGTGAGCAGTGACGCAGGCGTGAGGACGGTGGAGCAGGGCGACATGAGGCACAGTGCAGCCGATGCAATGCGGGTCAGCAGGGTGGTTGATCGCGCGCGTGGCCAGGGTGCTTGGCAGCGGCGAGCGTAGATGCTTAGGGCGAAGGAGAAGGCCGAACGGGCCACTGGGCCAGGTGGGAGAAGAAAGGAAGTTGAGAGTGGCTAGGCCAGGAGGAGGGGAAGGAAGTGGGTCGGCTTAGGAGGAATAGTAAAACGAAAGGATAAAAAAAAGGAAGGCGGGCTGAAATTCGGATCAAACTAAATTTGAGGTTTTTAAAAAAAATTTCTATCTCCTTCGCTTTTAAATTCAAATTTGAATTCATATTTCCTATTTGGTAAATCGATTTAATTTAATTTCAGATTTCTTGTCTTTAACCAATTCACATTTTTAATAATTGATTTTGAGAAATTGAAAACACGACAAAATTCAAATATGCCAACATTGCATAATTTTTTTTGAAAATCCCACATTTTCACTCTCAAGATTTTTTGTTACAAAATTTGGGGACGTTGCAGTATACGCAGGGTTGACGTGGAGACGGATGCTATGACCTTTTGTGCGGCCCTGACGAGAGAGAAGGAAGATTCGAAGTGCTAATCTTGCCAATTTCAAGGAGTTAGAAAATTGGTTGCGTTAGGCTTTGCAGCCTTCCATGTAAAAAAATTGTTCAAGAGTTCGTGACGAATTCATGGCTCGAGGAGATTCATGAATTTGTTTATCGATCGAAAAACCCATCCAATAATTCACACGCAAAGTTCGTACGTCAGCGCTCCACCGGATAAATCTCCTCGTAAGTCAGCTGTTCCGGTTGAACGACATCTGTCCATCAACTCAAATAATAGCCGGCGGCTCCGGCCGTTTACCGTGTGATGAAATGTCGTGGTGATGTAATTACACCGGAAACCGACCAAATGGAGGTATATGGAAAACACCTACCTACGACTTGGATCGCGTAAAACTTAGAAAACTCTTCGAGCTGACGCAACAAGGTCCATAATCTGTCCACCAACTCAGCACAGCAATTGGACGGCTATACAATTTGACAACCATGACAAGCTAAATTGCATTAACAATCCCCATAAGCCTTCTCTCCTGATCTCGTTTTGTTCAGCTCTTTATTTAACGCCGGTGTGGAAGGATAAAATTAATTCCCCACATAATGTATTTAAGTATAGAGGATTCGAACTCAGGTTGGCTAGCGGGATTGTCTATTCGTAAGGTGGTTGGAATTTTATTAAGTATAAGTCATATGTTTTATCCATTGAATTCAATTATATGACAAATCAATCTCTACATAAATCCAGTAGTCATAACAATTGACTTAAACTTAAAAAAAAATTAAACGACTTAGAAATAACAAATCCGTATTTGTAACTGTGAACAGAGACTTGGACACATGAAAGCAAGCTATATAAATGCATATATATATGGGAGTGTCTATACAACATGCGACTGATTTTTCTTGGAAATCAGTCACTTTTCGAGCCATCAGATGGAGATCCAATGCTCCAGATATCACCCCACCCCTATATCCCTAGTCTAATCTCACTTCCCACCCTCTCTCACTCTCTCTCACCAATCACAGAACATTAAAATTGAAAAATGTATAGCAGTTCTCTATATATATATATAGCTAGCTATCCATGTCCATGCAACATTAGATAAGCTCACAAGACAAAGAAATAGTATAGTACATATACACGCCTTGTGTAGCCAGCATTTTGTAAGCATTTGCAAGCAAGCTAGCAGCTAAGCATGCCATCCCTTCAAGCAGCCATGCACAGCGCCGGCCACGGCCAGGCCAAGACCATCACCAAGGGCGCGTCGACGACGACGGCGGCGAAGACCACCACCACCACTCTACTGAGCCTGCTCCGCGTCAAGTCGGAGCGGTGCGCCGAGGCGGAGGAGAAGGTGGAGTGGGTGCGGTCGCAGCTCGTCGCCCACGACGCCGAGTTCGACACGCCGTTCGGCCGCCGCGCCCTCGTCTACGCCGACCACACCGCCTCCGGCCGCAGCCTACGCTACATCGAGGACTTCATCCTCAAACACGTCCTACCCTTCTACGGTCAGTATAGCCATAGCCATACTAAATATAGTAATTTGCATGCATCGATGATCGATCCATGCATGCATGAACATGCACTAGCCTGCGACCTTGCTACGTAGATAGCAAGATTGCAAGAAGATGACACGATCGACTCGTGCATGTGTGATGTGTAGGGAACACGCACACGGAGGATAGCTATGTCGGGAGCCGGACGACGAGGATGGTGACGAGGGCGGCGAGCTACATCAAGCGGTGCATGGGATCCGGCAACGACGACGCGCTGCTCTTCTGCGGGTCCGGCGCGACGGCGGCGGTGAAGCGGCTGCAGGAGGTGATGGGGGTGGCGGCGCCGCCGGGCCCGCTGCGGGAGCGGGTGGTGGCGCAGCTGCGTGAGGAGGAGCGGTGGGTGGTGCTCGTGGGGCCGTACGAGCACCACTCCAACCTGTTGTCGTGGCGGCGGAGCCTGGCCGACGTCGTCGAGGTCGGCGCCGGGGACGACGGGCTCGTCGACCTCGCCGCGCTCCGGCGCGCGCTGGGCTCGCCCGAGTACGCCAACCGGCCCATGCTGGGGTCCTTCTCCGCGTGCAGCAACGTCACCGGCGTCCTCACCGACACGCGCGCGGTCGCCCGCGTCCTGCACCAGCACGGCGCCTTCGCCTGCTTCGACTTCGCCGCGAGGTTCGTAGCTAATCACAATGCTAATTAACTATTTTATTAGTTAATTTGAAGAGTACGACTATTGGTTAACTACACCATTATCTAAAATCGATCCTAACTTCTCCAAATGAGCATATTGTTAATGACACTATCTATTCATAAGGTAACTAATTTTCTTTTAAAATATAAGTCATCTTTTTTATCTATTGAATCAATATCCAATCATATCACGCATTAATCTCTATACAAATCCAATGGTCACAATAAGTGACTTAAATTTAAGAAAAATTTCAAACGACTTAAAAAATAGCAAGACTGATTGTTAATTTGAAGAGTGATTATCGATTAACTACACCATTATCTAACATCTCCAAATGGGCATAGTTGTCAGGAATAGCTGAATTAGAGCAGGTAGCTACTATTTGCACTGTTTCCCGACACACGCATCACAATTCGTGTGACACACAACACATAACCTCCAACCATTGGACAGAGACAGGGAACCAGGGGATGCCCTGGTCTCCAGTATATATGCTTGATGTAGCCATTTATATAGTCCTTATTTGTTTCCATGTAAAATAGCAAGAACTTTACATTGCGATCAGATTGATTTGAAGAGTGATTATTGATTCACTGCGCCATTATCTAACATCTTAAGTTCTCGGGAATCACGTTTTGGTAGAGTGATGAAGTTGTGGGTGTACGACTCAACCCATCATGGTTCAAATCTCAATGCTCACATTTACGAACACACGTGCGCTTCAATACAACTTTGTGAGGTCGTGGATTTATCACGGTCTCCGTATTAGCGAGTGCTTAGGAGACTTACTTACGTGTGTGCGCGTGTGGTGCGCATGCCTCGAGGTGTGTGCGCATGTGCGTTTTGTAATCGCGAAAAAAAAAACATCTTAGGTTCTTGAAATGAGCATATTTTGTTCGTGATAAACAACTGAATTACAGCGTGTAGCATATGTTCTGTTCCCATACAGCTCATTACAACGGGAAGTACTTTTCATGATGAATATACTAACACCATTTTTATATGACAAATTTAATCATTTTTATGTATATCCGTTGAAAGTATAAAAGATGGTGACGGCATTAATTCTAGCACGATAAATAAGAAATTAAGAACAAAAGCAGTATTAGATTTCAATATTAGCACTAATGTATACTCCTCTGATTCCAAATATAAGCCATTTTGGACATTGACATGGACTCCAAGGTGATACTTTGACCATCAATTTTTATGAAAATATGTTTTTTCCGATAAAAAAATAATTATATATATTATGAAAGTATATTTCACGATGGATCTAGTAATACTAATTTTATGTTATCATCATGGTAATTTTTTATATATTGATAGTTAAATCTAAAAATATTTGACTGGCATAAATTCTAATAACACTGACATAAATTCTAATAACACCTTATATTTGAATCGGAGGTATAGTACATGCATCAGCTCAACAAGACAGAATTAATGTCGATTGTGTTGTCTCTACAGATATTTTAGTTTTCTTGGTAACTACTACGCGTGATAAAATATGAATACGGTGACACAATTAAGTCTCAAATGCCAAGAAAGTCATACTAGTTTGAAGTGTTCCAAGTGCTGCACGGAACTCTCATTTTCGTAGAAAATGGAGTAACTTTGATGCGCATCAGCATGTCTTAATTTGACAGTTGACGCTCTCATTAGTATAAACCAACTGGTGATCAAATCCATAATGTTTTACTTGGTCAGAATTCGGGAGTAATTCAGCAGCATTGTTTGAATACTTAACCCAGCTAGCTAGAGAGAGAGAGAGCGTGTTTCTTGATCAGAAACAGCTAGTTCTTCCACTGATCTTGACATCAAACTCGACAAATTTCTGCATTGCACTCCACCTGCCATCTGCTGGACGTCTAATTAATCAAGCACGCAATGTGCGTGATATCGTCACTTTGACTTAATGCGATTACTTATATCACGCAATGGTATACCAAAACAGTACACATTCCATGCATACATGACTTGAAAATGTATCACAACAATAAACTAGAAATCTTTCAGTCCTTGTTGATCTTGTTTCCTCATGGTTGAAGCAATCTGAATTCCCTTGCGCAATATTTTTTTCCTAGCAAATTAGACGAAGAAAAATTAATGGAGGATCGCAGGAAGTCTAGTTAGTAGCTCATCTTGACAACGAAAGGCATTGACCTGACAATTAATCATAACACATCTGAACTTACGAAGAAATCACAAACTTGTGAGACTTTGATTTTGCAGCTCCACGCATATAAAAGACTCTGAATCAAAATTTTCCTGGATGGTCATAGACGACGCTTCAGTGCGATTACCTTATCTCTACCTACGCATACGCATGAGGAGCGAGCGCTTGCTCGGTTGGTGCGACGCTGTCAAGCGTCTTGCGTACGTGTGGTGTACATGACTGTGTCGGTCGTGTACTTAAAAAACTACGCATACGCATACGGAGCCACAAATTTTAATACACGTAGATCTACGAAATTTTTAATTTATGCATGGTTCATGCATGTCCGAGCTTGTCTGACATTGTGCTGTGGCTGTCACTTGTCAGTGATGTGATGCTGACATTTGTGTGTGTGCAGTGGGCCCTACGTGGAGATCGACATGAGGTCGGGCGAGATGGACGGCTACGACGCGGTGTTCCTGAGCCCGCACAAGTTCGTCGGCGGGCCAGACACGCCGGGCATCCTGCTCATGAACCGGTCGCTCTACCGGCTGGCCTCGCTGGCACCGTCCACGTGCGGCGGCGGCACGGTCGCCTACGTTAACGGCTTCAGTGAGGAGGACACGGTGTACTACGACGACGTCGAGGAGCGGGAGGACGCCGGCACGCCACCGATCGTGCAGAAGGTGCGCGCGTCGCTGGCGTTCTGGGTCAAGGAGCACGTCGGCCGGGGAGCCATCGAGCTCCGGGAGCGCGTCTACGCGGACGCGGCAATGCGGCGGCTCCTGAGCAACCCCGGCGTCGAGGTGCTCGGCAACGTCGCCGCGCGCCGCCTCCCCATCTTCTCTTTCCTCGTCTACCCCGGCGGGGGCTACGACGACGACGGCGTGCCCGGCGACGCGACGCCAAGGAGGCGGCTGCCCCTCCACGGGCGGTTCGTCGCGAGGCTCCTGAACGACCTGTTCGGCATCCAGGCCAGGGGCGGCTGCTCCTGCGCTGGGCCGTACGGGCACGTCCTCCTCGGCGTCGACAAGGAACTCTCACTTCGCATCCGCTCTGCCATCCTCAAGGTATACAAACTACTACATTGGCACTACATAACGACTCATTCAATGGCTCAATGGCCTAACGAAATAGTTTTACAATCTAAACGGCACAATTAAGCAAGTTTCGATCATCTAATTAATTGCCGGTCTAAGTACTTACCACACTGCCATGTTATCTTCCATGGGGGTGTCCAGGAAATACTTAAGTGTTTTGTTGCTAATTAGTACTCAAATTTTGAACTTTTAAATCTAAATTCAATGTATAAGATCACTATGCCTCCTTTCCTAATGAAATATCACCAAGCATAACATAGATAAAAAAAAAACTCAAGTACTCACAAACCTAAAATATACTCGAGTACTCTCTAGCAAACCCCAATTGTTGTATACAATTTGTTTGTGACGAACTGCATGCAGGGGTACCATGGTGTGAAGCCAGGATGGACGAGGGTGAGCTTCGCCTACTACCTCTCCCGGGAGGAGTTCCGGTTCATCCTCGCCACCATCGACTTCGTCGCGGCGCACGGCCACCGCTTCCTCCCGCTCTACAGCTTCGACTGGGTCACCGGCAACTGGACCTTCCGGCGCCGGGCGTTCAAGCACCACGTCATGAGGGAGGATCTCCTGCGTCCCGGCAGCTTTAACTCCGTCCCAGCAGTAGGCGACAAGGTCCAGACGAAGAAGAAGACGACGACGGTGGCGGCGGCGGCGGATCATGTTGCTGACGTCAGCGACAGGTTCGAAAGCTACTTGGAGAGCGCCACCAAGATCGCACTCTCATTGCCGGATACGTATGATCAGCAGGTTGTCAGTGTGCCCAAGGGAGTAGACCCCGACATTATACTTTTTCGAGTGTGATTAATCAATCTCGTGTTGATGTTACTCTCACTATAATAGAGTTGTAACTATAAATTAAGTAGAGTTTTGGGGAACAAGGAAGAGGTACTGCCTAGCTAGCTAAATAGGCTCAGATGGAAGTTTCATGTGACAGCAGCAAACCAGTTTTTAATCAGTGTATACGTATGGATCCGATGTAACGCAGAGGATCATTGTGTGAACAAGCAATATATGGATGAGTGCAGTATGAGACTTGGAAAAATTTCCCTAAGTCCCAAGTGGTCAAACCGGACAGATAGCGATCAAAACGGTGGGCTGGCGGTCAAACCAGCCGAGGACGAAGATCTAACTGGCTAGTGAGCTTTCATGCGCTAGGAAGACGGTTAATTTTGTGGGGTTAGCCAAAGTCATTAGATTCAGTACGTAGGTATTGCATGATGCATGTTTTTGCTAACATAGGTCAAGTTGCGAATAATTTATGCCTGGAATTATTTTCTTGATTTATTGTTATGCATGTGGCTCAGAGTTAACGACGGTCAATGGTGAGGATGATCAGGACTAGGTTAGGAGTGCTAATGTCTAGAACAATCGATGATATCGGGTGAAGTGGCTGGACTCAAACGTGACACAACTTTTCCAGATTTCACTGTCTTTGCTTCCTGGATCTGGACCAAGGAGGCAAGGAACAGTATTGGCGAGTCAATTGCCGACCAGAAAGGGTCTGCTTCTCGCACTCAATACGTGACAGCCAAGGCCATGCCATGTGGAAAGGTGACTGAACTCCATTTCCTGCATGACCTCAGAGGCTTTGAATTTTCAGAATGGCCACGTCAAACAAGCAATGCCAACGCCATATATGCACATTAATTCATGTTTCAATGCAGTACACAAGCTCCATGGCACATGCCATGCTTTGACGCTTATGTGCACCAGCTCACTCTCTAGCTTGCTTGCAAGTCACACTGTCTAGCTTGCATACCCTAATTCAAAGCTCTTGTAGTCTCGTAGTATGGTTCAAGTCAATCCGATCGACCATTCCTGAAAACTTGAGAAACTTGACTAAAATGACACGATTAGATAGATGAGAGAAGAAAGAAGTCACTAGCAGGTGATTGAAGTGTCTGGCATGTGGCATTTACTTACTAGTAGGGTGGTTGTACATGGCAACGAAGTTTTAAAAGAGGATGACAGATATACCGGTAGACACGACCGTCCATACCAAGGGTAGGACTACGCCGATTCTTTCGTTGTGATGCAACAATCAGGTATGTCCATGTTGTTTACACGCAAATGCTGTAAATTCAGTAATCATTTTTAAAAAAAACTTCATAGATCCAATCATTTTGACTGTTCTTCTTTTTAACCTTTGAAGCTGGAGCATCAGAGGTCCTTCTAACAGTAAAGGAGTCATTGTCTTTATACACTGGTATATATTGTGCCTTAGGGAGGCTGTGAAGGGGAGCAAGAACTCTGCAAACTTCCTCAATTCCTACCTCATCAGCATCAAAGACAGTCCATTAAGGAGGATCTTCAGGAAGGGGAACCCGGTGTCTCCTAGCTGCAACATACACAACTCCGCATGCTGCTACTTCACTTTTGAATCGTACACAGAGAGTTGTCTACAAGCTAATATACAAAATATAGACAAGATGTTAGTAGAAGTGCAAATTTAACTGAATATGATTAAAAAGGCAATGAACAACGCAATTTTATGCAAAGTAAGATGTGCAAGCTTTTAATGTCTGAGTACTACAAAAATGAAGGGGGGAATGCATATAACAAAGCAGAACAGTAAGCCTTGGTAGTAGATCTATTTTATGGTAGTACTAATCCTGACTGTTCAGATTCAAAGCTAAATATAAACTTCTGCTAAAGAAAAATCTGGCATGTACATTCCTTATGAGATGGCAAAAAGACATCATCTTGGAAGATGGTTGGTCATCTAAAGATCAGACACTGTATTATGCAACGCAAGTCATCATGGTAAAGATGACATAAATTCTGGCTTCATCTAACCCGTGTGTATGTCTAGCAAGCTATATTTCCTCCTTTTTGTTTTCTATTCCACTCATCCTAATGAAGAACAATTGCACAAATCAAATTTTGATATGATCCGGGCGATAACTTAAAATAAAGTGGAAGGTAGATTGTCAGCTTAATAATTGTTTTGGTGATTTGAGAGTCATAAAGCAAAAAAAAAAATGAAATCGAAATATTGCCTTACTCGTTAATTTCTTACACAAGTTTTACAACAGAATCGTGCTTCATATGGCAATTGTATTATCTAAAACCAATACCGCATACACTAAGGACAACACCATATTAGTTCAGGAATTTCAAGAATCTTCAAGATGCATTTCATTTCCCACTGTCTATAGTTGCAGAGTTGCAATTTTTGAAACAACAGGCCAGAAGTGAGGAATATATGTGAGGCATAGATGAATATAGCAAATAAAAGATTTGCAAAGTTGTATATGGTATTCTTCTAACCTCTCTTATATTTGATTGGGTATGAAAAAACAAGTGTATGTCCATACAATGATCATCGACACAACTTGGCTAGAAAAATAGAACATCCATGTCAACATGGATTACAACATCTTGATGGTAAAAAATGTAATTTGCAATGGGATAGGAATTGTGCAAGTATGGAGTATATGGGAATGGGATTGAATGGTTGATGCTCAGAAACATAAGAAAGTTGAAAAGAACAAATTAACCAATAGTTGCTCTTGCCCAAACATACACATAGCAGCACAAATAGAGAAAGCCACAGAAGACAATGTAATCAACGAAACATGGCATTTTAGTTATCTCAAATGATAGAAGGATGTAGCTGCTAAACCAGCATGTAGCACTGATACTTGAGTCAATTGAGAAAGAAAATTAGGAAATAAAGCTTTCAGTAAATAAATCAAGATATCAAATAATAGTATTGCATTAATCGAAATTCATACTGAGGTAAGCATAACAACTTATAAATGAAAATATTTAACTACAATAAGATAATCTGGGATCAAATGAAGTACCTATCATTGGCAATATTCCATGCCTCTTGTGTCAGCTCAGGCGCGTCATGTGTTGCGAGGTAGTTCAATGTGAACTTATGGGGGTGTTCTACATGGTTCAACAGACGTCGTTTTGTCCTTATTAGATCATGCCTCAATTCTAAATATTTCTGCATCAAAGATGGGAGTATAGCTTTCAATTAGCACTTTGTAAAAGTTATCTATTTACTTCCAAAAAAGAAGAGGAGAAAAAGCAACAACATAATAGGATACATCATTAGCTACGAGAAAACAAAAGGTACGATGCAAAGATTTCAAACAAAAGGAAAAGGGAGCTGAAAGTCTGGTTAGTTCAACAAAATATACCTTTGAAAAGATATCTAGGTGTTCTATTGGTAGGTTTTCTCTCCTACATTCCATTCTAAGTTAGACAAAGATAATATGCTTTTGATTTCCTTGGACTCTCCTCCAACTTTCCTACTAGCCAAACGCAGCTAGCAGCAACTCTCTACAAGCAAAAACAAACATACTTATTAGTTCCACTCGTAAAATTCTTAGAATGGTTTTAATTGAGTAACTGGAGGCAAAGATATTTACCTTAACACTGAATCGAACAAATGATTTCTTGCAATAAAAATGATGGAACAATACTTGGGGTGTGGCTATCACTGCTTGTGGTCTTTGGTGTATCAAGGAATCCACAACATATGTAGATTTATAAAGTAAATATAAAACTAAATATAGTGAGAGTGGGGCCCAGCTAGGTTCAAGCTACATAGAAAATGGGGACAAAATTGAAACTTCCCAACCATGCAAATTCTCTTTTCATTAGTCATAAATTATCAATAAGACTGAAATACTGAATATCTGTGAAGATTTGGTATGTCAATCCTTGTGACATCATCAAATAGGTAGTATGAAAACAAGGTTTTAACTTCAGCCTATCATTTATAATGGAGTCGGTCATCTTTACTACTGCTCATAAGAACTACATGCTGAGACGACAGTTCTTGACACCCATAAAACCAACTAACTAAAGATTCAGTTACAAGGCTATACTACGGATACCTCTCATGATGGCATCCTACCAATCAAGCATCAAAATTTTGAGTAAGCAAGCTATCCATACGAGTTTTGGATAAAACACTATAGAAAAGGCATGCTGTAATTCTAGTTCTAAACAATATAAAATAGACTTTCAAAAGACTCAAAATGATGATATTACTCCTAAGGAAACATGAATTAGAATTACAATGTGGTATTTACAGACTTACCTACTTGCACTTTTTCATGAGCATCCTCGTCGCCATGTAGAAGCAACTAAATTTTGCATCCTACAATTGGTTCCACATAGAGGAAGTTAGCATCCAAAATTAGCTTTCAATGCAACAAGCTATCAGACCCCCGAACGTGGAATACCTGAAGACCTTATGTGTGTACCATACTAGTCCCATGATCAGTGGCTAGTACACACATTCACAATATTTGGCATTCACATCCATACATACACATGTAAAAGTAAAGCAAAAGGGTACTTAACTTAAGAGGTACAGTTGTTACATTACAAGGACCGACCGACCAAATATTAAACAGTACTAACAGAGTAAAGTAGTAGCGGAAGATAAAATAAAAGTAGCAAAAGCTCCAGTGGCTTGCCCATTCAACCTCAGGCAACCGACAAGGAAACAAGGATCTAGATATACCCGTCACCAAACCCTCTGATTCCGGGTGCGAAGAACGCATCGTCTGGCATCGGCTCCTCCTCATACTCTAAACAACAACATAAGCAAGATTGAGTACTTGTATACTCAGCAAGACTTGTAGTGTATCGCAAAGTTATATCAGATGCAAGGCTAATCAAGAGAAGGCTCTATGCTATAAGTTATTTTGTAGTAAGCGGATTTTATTTGTTATATTCATAAATACTACTTTGCAATGGAATTTGAAAGATCATTTTAAATAGATACTGGACAGTAGTAAGTATTTGAATGATCCAACTATAATAACAACTACAACTCACAGTCTTCCTTGGCTTTGAGCAACATTTCACGTTCAGCCATAACATGGTAGTTAGTCCAAATAAATTACAAACCACCCCTCACATTTTCCTGATAAGACAATTTTGAAATTCAAGACTATACCCATTAAGTCGGCAATTTAAGCATGCTCATAACCACGAGCACGGCTATTATAAAAGATTTACACTCTGTAGAGGTGTACAACTTTACCCACATAACATGACTTTTCTAGTTTGTTTGGCACCCGACGATGCCACCGCTCACTACCGTAGGTAAGCAGTCTAGAGCACGTGTCAAAGTTTTTACGTTATCTAGCCCCAACCTTGCACTCAGCCCATCGAACATTGTTCCTCACTGAACCCAAGCATACCCATCTAGGTGCTACATTTTTCACACTTTGCCCAGGTATCCCCGTCCCAGCGAGGCATTCGTCGTTGTGTCGGCATACCGCTCCTTTGGTATGCAGGGCACGTCTATTGCCTACCCCTCATGCAATGATAGTTCTTGATAACTTAATTAGCTAAGACTACCCCAGTAAAGCATATATGGTTGTATGATTTGGCTTAGATTGGAGTTGCCGGTGTTCGATCCTTAATTGACCCGGGCGAGAATCTCCCCCTATCTACGAGTAAGAGCCCTTCCCTACTCTTTTCATAATATAATATAACTCGCCTGCGTCCAAAACTAAGTTTTGCATTTTGTTTTAATACCAAAATAACAGAGGCACACCCCTCTGTACATTTTCATAATTCTCCCAAATTCATATTATCATATTGTCCTTTTTACATCTCTTTCTGGAAAATTTGTTGTTCTGGTAAGCATTTGTGCAACAACTCATACTCAAAATTCCTAAATGACATTATATATTGTATAACATATATCCTAATGTTAACAAAGTAGGGATATCAATGTGTCAAAAGAATTCAGGCAACAAATAGGATTTACAGCTACCAACATCCCAAACATAGCAATTTGAATAACAAACATACACGCATGTAGTAATAGATTTTGCAAAACAAGGTACAATAAGTAAAATACTGGGATTAATATGATCAAAGGGGGTGCAATAAGTAAAATACTGGGATTAATATGATCAAAGGGGGTGCTTGCCTTGCTCAGGTTGCTCTGAATATGAGATCGGTTGGTCGTCGAAAATTTCGTTCATGTAATCAACATCTAATGCAAAAAGAAGCCAAAAATCAATTAATTCATCCAAATAAGTCCCAACAGTAACTGAATACAAATATTTGTTTTGCAAAATCAGGTAGATTACAATTTTAGATGAATTTAGAGACAAAAATCAACTCATTTGGAGTTTTATAGCAAACGTTATTGAGGTCGAAAGTTGAGTTGGATTGAAATTCCCTGGAAAAAGAGAGATGGTTTCGAGTACTGTTACCCATTTCGACCACCTAGTCGGAAAGAGGTTTCGACCACCTAGTGGAAAGGAGGTTTTGACTATTGTACATTGTTTAGTGTACGTGGTCGAAAGTGGATTTCGAGTACTGTTCAACGTTTCGAGTACTATTCAATGTTTCGAGTACTTGTCACGACCCGACCCAGAGGTCTTCCGAGAGGACCTCCCAGATCTCCTAAAAGGTCACTAGGAACTCCCAGGAGGTCCAGCAGGGCCACCTCGAGATAATCACCAGGACCTCCCAGGAGGTCCAACAGGACCACCTAGAGGTCCTGAGACCTGACCAGAGGAGGTCGTGCGAGACTCAGGACCTCCCCAAATCCCACGACCAGACCAGGGAGATCGTGGAGCTTTGGAAAAGTCCTACGTCTCCTGTGTTTTTCCGAACTAGTCCCAAGGATCAACAGCTAGTCCACACAGCACAAATGATAATCATACATCCACGATACTTAAATTAGGAACAAAGGAGTTGATTACAAAGTTAGCAACAAGCCAACAAAAGAACAACTTTACACAGCGAAAAACAAAAGACAAGTCCATCCAATAATTGGCTGGAGGGCGCATTCTAGACGTCCAAAACCTCTTGATCATCAACAAAAGCTTCCTCACCTGCTCAAAAGATTAATTCAAGCAAGAATGAGCACAACTACCGTGCTCGCAAGCCACACCCATCAAGGTAACAAAATGACATGCATAATGGATACACAAGGGTGAGCTTATAGGGTTAGTTTGCATAAAGCCATATTTCATTTAAATACAAGTAAGTAAGTTATAAAGCTGATTACATTATACATAAAACTCATTTTTACAATAGAGTTTTTGATTTATTGATAACAATGTTGAGGGTGTAGGATAACCTCCTAACACCTTGCTAACATAAGGGCTCCCCGCCCATATTACCTTGGGTAGAAACCCAAATCAATTTCCAAAACCATTTGAAAATCAAAACCAAAGACTAACTAAGAGAGGCTTTGTCAAGATGTCCATGACCGTGGACACGGCTATTCGAATAGATTTTCACTCTTTAGAGGTGTCTGACTTTCCCCACAAGAGATAACCAAAATATCTTGTCGACAACACACTTTCGAAGGTGTGCGACTATCTGGTTATCACAAAGCCTTTAAAATGCTCCTTCTCACCATAGTCCCCTTGTTGAGGTTTCACCCTTTGGGCTAACCACCCGAGGTTCAGGCCCCTCTTGCGCCGGTGGGAATAAGACAGTCATAAAAGACAGGCCACGAAGGACCACCCACACATCCAAAAAAGACAACCATGGTGAGAGATCGCAAATTATTTGGCGAGTCCTGCCCATACAAGACTTGTGGTTGCGGATTTGGCACAACCCATTATAGGCATAGCAAAGTAACGCTCAAAGACCGGTCCTTAATTGACATGGGCGACAACCTCAACCCTGGGGCATCGGATCACACGATCCCCGTGCACTCCCTGTGCACCAACCAAACAACCAGGTTCGCCCACATTCAAACCATTTTTCAACATTTAGATTTGAAACAAGAACAAGTTTCCATGATAGCCCAATGCCATGGTTAAAACATTTGAGGTAAAACAGTTGGTCTTTAGTTGAAAATCTTCCCAAAATAAGATTTTGGTCTAAGCATTGCTAAGCACTTTTCTTTTAAGAGGTCTTGGTCCCACATAAAGCAAGGACCAAGTTTTACTAAGGTGACAACAAGTTTGTGTGTAATAACAAAGTGGTCTTATGAAAGAGATTAGGAGTAACTATGAGTGTAAACACTGGCATTGAAATAATAGGTAAAATATGCATGCAATACTTAGCTTAAAACATAAGTACATAGATTGATATAATGGGTGCAAGATGGTCAATGGTGTGACTTGCCTTGCTCGAAGGCTTGGGGATCTTCTTCTTCAAGGTTCTCGGGCTCCTTAGCACCGTCGCAATCTACACGAAAGAAAGTAAACCAACTCAAAAGCAAGCTCAGGTAAAGGCCAAAAGAACTTCAAAGAAAACCTACAAAAATCAACACAAAAACTTGGAAGGTTGGAGGAGGTCCAAAGCTTGGGGAGAAGTTCTCAAAGAACTGGTCGAAAGGGGACTAGAGAGCTGGTTGGAAGAGCTGGAGTTTGCAAATGAGAAAGAAGGTAAAAGGAAGTGTTGTTCAAGTCTATAAGGCCTGGTCTGCGGGGAATTCAAGGGCACACGTGTTCAAAGATGGGTGAAAAAAAGGACATGAGTAGGTAAAAGATGGGACAAAAGGGAAAAAGAGGTACACAGGAGGTGACAACATTTTAATGTGTTGCATACAGCATTAAATGTGCTGCAGCGGCATTAAATGCTTAAAAGACTTTTGGCACAAAAATGATAAAATGGCCAGGTCCGACAACGTGAGCTGTGAGAGCTCAGGTGGGGGAGGTCCTGACCCACCAGGGTGGTCCTTGCAAAAAGACCACGGAGGGTGGTTTTTGCAAAAGACCACGGAGGGTGGTTTTTGCAAAAGACCAGAGGTCATGATCACAAAGGGTGGTCGTGAGAAAAGAGGGTGGAAAGACCAGAGGTGGAGGAGATCCTGACGGTTGAGATCTCCAAGGGAAGGTCTTAACGGTCAAGATCAAAACAAGGGGAGGTCCTGAGTGTTGAGATCTCTAAGGGGGAGGTCTTAACGGTCAAGATCAAAACAAGGGGAGGTCCTGAGCGTTGAGATCCTACAGAGAAGGATAAAAGAATCAGACCGAAGGAGAGCACAAAATGAACAGAGAAAAGGAAGAACTTCATCAAACTCCCAAGAGAAACTGAACCAGTTTTGTTGGAGTTCAATTTAATCATTTAAAGTTCTTGTAAAATCTCAAATTAAGCTTCAAATTCTCATCAAAACCAAATGATTCTTTTTATTTTAAAATTTTTGAAAAGTTCCAAAACTCAAGATGTTACAGTACTGTTCAACGTTTCGACCACCTGGTCAGAAGGAGTTCTGACTATTTGGTCGAAAGGAGTCTACGACTACGTGTGGTCGTAGGGAGCTTCGACTATACATGGTCGTAGGGAGCTTCGACTATACGTGGTTGTAGGGAGCTTCGACTGCATGTGGTTGTAGGGAGTTTTGATTGCATGTGGTCGTAGAGAGATTCGACCACCTGGTCGAAGGGAGTTTCGACCACTTGGTCGAAAGGAGATTCGACCACCTGGTCGATGGGAGATTCGATGGGAGTTTCGACCACATGGTCAAAGGGAGTTTCGACCACCTGGTCGAAGGGAGTTTTCACGGTGCACTTAAGCTATAGGGCCCGCAGGTCATAAACTCATCTACGAGAATGTTTCGATTTATGTTTTTGACTCGGTCCCACACGTCAGTGAATCAATAAGGTTAACCTGACAACAAATCTTCACTTAGTGTTAAATGATGGGGATTAGGCAACTAACGATGAGCTATAGTGCTCGTCACCGTTGTGCTGCGCGGTGGCTCTCACGCCCATGCGTCTTGCCATCGGCATGATACTCATAGGGGTCAGAGAGTGCCCAAGATGGAATCTCCATACCCTTGCGCACCCACCGGCACCGACGGTGAGGCCGAAGGTGGCCTGGTGCGGCGGCGCTTCAACGACGAGCGGAGAAGCAGCTACGACAACTAGAGAAATTGCAGGCGAGCCATGCCCTTCACTATCTAATGTGCACATAAAGATCTAGGGGCTACTAGGGTCATACCAGATGCGAGAGGAAATCTAGAGACGGTCGAAGTTGACTGGTCGACGGTGAATCGAGGCAGCGAGGCTGGTCGTATGCAGAGAAGAAGCTCAGGCGATAAAAAGATTCTTCCAGAGGTCGAAGAAGCTTGGTAATGGTCCTGCGATGCTCTAGGAGCAAATATTTGGCTTGGGGTACAGTAGAACCCCGGCTATGACGAGGGCGATAGTTCTGGTTGGAGACGAAGATGAAGGGTCGATTCGGCTGATCCTGTGAATCGAGCATGAAATCAAGTGAGGGAGTACCATCAGGTGTTACTAGAACACGAAATGACGCAGTAAGGGTGATAAAAAAACCCTTCACGGCGTCGGGGACGAAGGCGGTGACACACGACCGAATCAGGGCTCGAGCTCCTTGAGCTCCAGAGCTCGATTCAGTGGAGGAGAAGAGAAAGGAAGGTGTGCACTAGCTTCGAAAAGATGAGGCAAAGCTCAAGTTGTCCTATTCATAGGTGGAGGAGGCGGCGATTAAGGAGGAAGGCTCGGGCAGGTCAGCGGAGCTCTTGGAGGCTCTCGACATTGTACGGGCAGGAGCGAGGTTCGACCAGGGCAGGGATGGGTGCGGCTTGATGGCGAGGGGACTAGGTAGGTGTGGCAGGTGGCAAACTAGGGCGGCGAGGGAAAACCATGGGCGGGAAGGAGCTCTTGCGCGTGGTGCGCTGGTGCATACCAGCGGAGGTGGAAGACGAACCCTGCGAGTGGGGTCTGCAGGTCAGCGACGGGGAAAGATTGGCTATGCTGAGCTAGTTGGGCTGCAACGCAGCTCGGCTGACTCGCCCAAAGGAACAGCGTGCGTGATGGTGGGGTCCAGCCGATAGTGAAAGGGAAGGTTAGATTTTTGGTTTTTATTTAAATAGAAATGGCTGAGAGTTTAGGAATTTGTTTGACCTAGCAAACTAATTCCAAAACTTTGAAAAATTTTAGGGGAGGTTTCTAATCTAGAGTAGATCCTTACATAAATTTTCTAGGGCTTTTCTAGTATTATATTTTTCTTTATAAAACTTTGAAGTTTCTTTCTTTCTACTTGTATTTTCATAAAATGATGTTTTTAAGTTTTAAAAATCCACATAACCAATAATAGAAGTCCAGATATAGCAAATGACAAAAGAAAATATCAAAGTTTTAAAAAGGACACACTTTTATACATTTGAAATACAAACCCTTTTATCGGGATGTTACACAAACAAAACAGAGAGGGACTCAACAATACATCATGTAAGAAAGGGGAGGTGAATGTCATTGCGAGGAGGCAGAATGACCGAGTTGGTTGATTTATAAACTCTTTTTCATCCCAAAGTGGCAACACCGACAGTCAATGCTGCTTCCTGCTGGCTACTCTTTGACCTACTTTGCCATCGGCCCAAAGTGGCAATGCCGACAGCCGTCGATGCCTCCTCCTGGCTACTCTTTGACCTACTATGCCACCGGTCTGATTCGCATCAGCACCAATCCACAACCACAACATTGTTCCCTAAATAATTTGACCCATGATGCCACTAGCTGATTTGCATCAGCGCCAACCCACAACTACAACACTGCTCCCCGAAGAAGAAGGTTGTGGCTACGACGGCGAGGAGGAAGAACATAAGGAGGCTTTGGTGGTGCAAACAACCCAATGTTGTGACGGCCGATGAAGTCGTGCTCACGTGCCTCAAGGACAGTGAGGTACCAAATCGTGGGAGAAATGGGGAGGATGAGACACAAATCACAAGATGGAGCGGTTGTAACATCTAAACAAATTCATTTTGGGGAAGATAAAATAAAAATAAATAGGAAAATAATTTTGAGCATATTCTATATGGATACTATTTTTGCATGATTTTTAAACTCTTTGTATAAAGCAAATAATAAAATTTCATACAAGCAGCAACTTGTTAGAATTGTAGAAAAAAACATAGACAGATAAAATCCTAAAAAATTTACATAAGAAACTATAGGGTGTTAGAAGACATCACAAAAATTTTCATAAATGTTGGGGGCAGTTTTGTAGATTTACAAATTCGGCAAAGACTTTGCCAGTTTTGGAAATTCAAAAACTGTTTTTGAATTCCCATCGGACTTTTGGGCCGAATACGAGCCGACCCATTTTTGCTTGCCCAGCTCCAGCCTGTACCAACCTTGCTCACTCTCTCTCATTGACGTGTGTGCCCCACTCGTTAAACCTTGTCTTCCACCTCACCTTCGCCCTCGTTTACTAGCACGCCAACACGCCCTTGCCCGCTCCACCATTCGCCCGCTGTTTTCAACAGCCACCCACCATTTTTGCACCTCACCTACTTCCATCTCCTCCGCCTGGCTCCACCCATGTTGCCTACCTCATAATGGCGCTCTACCCCCCGCCCTGGCGGACACGCCGAAGTGAGCCCATGAGATTCTCGCTCTGACCGCATTTTCTCGCCGCTATTCTCACACGCTACTCGCTCGTACTTAAGCCTCCGACCACGTCACAGAGTCCCTAGCTCACCATTCTTGCCTCCCACCAAGAACTAGAGCTTCTCACTCCTTAGTTCTCCAGGAACGAGGGCATCATTGTCGACGCTGGTGAGCAAACCTCACAACACCATTAGCTCTGGTGAGCTTCCTTGCCCTCGCCAACCACGTCACCATATACCTCTTACCTTTCTGATGCTTCTTCTATGCTTGATGTAGCTCCAGGAACCCCATAGTGAGGACAAGTTGTCATCTTCTTCACCTTCAGTGCACACCCCGTTCTGGACCTCCGTGTTTCCCATGTTCTCGTGAGCTTGAACCTCACCTGGACACATCATTTTGTGTCCTATACTTAACTAATGCTTCTCCCTCAGTTGATGATAATGCACACACAGGAAATCCCCCGAATTGACCTTCTTCCTCATTTCCAGTCGCCGCAACCCCTTTTCCAGTTAGCCACCATCTCGGTGAGTCTTCGGTCGATTCCTTCTATCCCTACCATTCTCAGTGTGCATGCAAGCTAATACGCACCTCCTTGTAGCATCTCTATCACTACAGCATGCTGTCACCGAGATCCTCCTTTGCGCGCTGCTGCTCAACATCACCAAGCCACTCCGGTCATCCCCCGATGCCTTCAAGGACCTTGGTGAGCTTCTAGTAGTCCCCTAGAGCTTTTACGCGCGTTAGATTGGAGGATTAGTTAATGTAGTATAGACTTCATCGTAGCCGATCATAGCGTCGCCAGAAGTGTTGTTGCCACCACTTCAGTGACCATTGGTCCCCGAGCCACTACCAATAGCATCGTAGACGTCCTCTAGAACTAGTGCACACCACCTTTCGCCGCCGATTGGCTCAAATCACGAAATCCACTTCAGACCTAAGGAGCTCCACCGCTTATCACCGGCTTAGCACCACCTTTGGCCATCACTCTAGCCTCCACCACCACCCGGTGGTATCGCCGTCGAGAGAGGAACCAATTTTGTCCATTCCCCAAACCTCTTTGTGCTTGCCTCGCCACCGGCGAGCTCGCCATGGCGCTCGGCCACACGCAGCTCTGTTGCTCTCCTCCTTCTCTCTCTGCTAGTGGGCCCAGGTGATTAGGATATGTTTAACACTAATTAACAGAGCTTAAAAGGTAATGAGTCTATGGCAAGTGGGACTAGCCGAAAAGATTAACAGAAATCTAATTTCAAACATTTTTAGTAAATATGTCACTAACATGTGGGACCACGTACTATTCCCAGTTTTAAAATACATTTTAAAACTGAGAGGCTGACATGTGGGCCCCAATCGTCAGTTAATTAAAATCATAAATAGGTTTAACCATTAGTTAATAAGGGTCTGTTTGGTACAACTCATACTCCTAGCTTCTCAATTGAAACTCGTGGAACCGTGCCAAATACCCAACTTCTCAAAATGACTATTCTGATTCTCGCGATAAGCTGTCTTGAAAATGAACTAGCAATGATGAGCAGCATTCCTGTAGATTCTCGTGAGAATCCAACTTGCAAAAATGAAAATACCCCTTGAAGTTTGAAGAATTTACTGGCAAATACCATCCAACTACCCCCCCCCGAAAATCCCACCGCATGACCCCTGCTCCCGTACCCCTTCGCCTTTCCCCTCACTTCCTCCCGGTGCTCTTGCGATAAGGCGAAAAATCGCCTTGAGCCTCGACTGCGCAGCCTCTGGTCATCAATTGCACCGCCTCCGATCATTGACTGCGCCACCTCCAGTCCTCGACTACCCGACTCCAGTCCTCCAATGCGCTACCGCCGGACCACACTCCTCACCCCACCTTACCTAATACTTTCCCCCAGCGATGGGTGGGAGCCAAGCCCTTCCCCCTCCCCTCCCTCTGCGCCACCACCCTCGCCACCACGACCGCGTCTACCAAATCCCCCCTCTTCTCCCACCGCGCCAGCCCCACGCACCACCTCTCGCTCTGCCTCGCTGCCGCCTCCATGTCGTCCTCGTCCTCCCCGTCTCCCGCTTCAGTCGCCGTAGGTGGTGACTCCGTGGCCCCAGCCCCCTCCGCGTCCTCCGCCATTGACTTGCTCACCTTCTACTACCGTCTCAAGGTGAGTGTTGACTACTTCTGTGCCCCTATTAATCTCTGCGTCCTGCTTCCGTTCATGCTGCGAGGTTTGTGTCGTGAATTCATGATGCGAATGACCAAGAGGGCGGGGTGGGTGAGGCGCGGGGTGCAGGGGCCCGAGTCGATGGCCGACCACATCTACCGCATCGACATCATGGTACTTGTCGTCGCAGACCTCCCCAGCGTCGATCGCGACAGGTGTGTGAAACCCAGTAGTTTCCTCTTGTGCGGTGGCGGTGGGATTTTGTTCTTCTTCTAGTACCAATGTACCATCCTAAGCTTGATGTGCTTTCAACTTTTCTTGTTCTACAAGTGTGTGAAGATGGCGATTGTGCATGACATAGCCGAAGGTACTCCACGATGAGTCTTCGTTTTGTTATTTTTTTTGATTTTGTAGCTGTTTGTGCTACCAATTGTATACAACTGGGAATGAGACTGTGAGAGCCATCGGGCATCAGCCTGTGAGGGACTGAGGGTGTTGGTACAAACACATTTCCCATTGTGTGAAAGGGACTATTTAGCAAGGTTGGACATTTAGGCTGTTGTTCTTTTCTATGATTGCTGGTAAGAAATCCCTTTTAATATTCTGGTTTGGTTGTTAACCTATTCAACAATTTTTTGGTCCCACAACGATCATTGGCGGTGGCACAGTGACAGCCTCAATTGAAGGCAAGTGAAGCAGACACCAAAATTGTTTTTGTGTTAGCAAAAACTTGACATTAAAAAACATTTTGTGTTTAGATGATTTTATATTGATGTGACATGAAACATCGTGGTACATTGTTCCTTTTCGAGACTTAAGCTTGGGGATTGTATTGTTTTTCAACCACCAAATTGTTGAGTATTTGATCGGTTCCTCCTAGAGGATTAAAGAAAATGAGACTTGTGTGCTTGCAATCAAACTCTTCATTAGCTTCTTGGTTTTCGTAGTCATCGAATTAATGTTTAGTTGATTGCAGATATCATGTTTGCCATAGTGGGAGTTAAATTATTGTGGATCTAACTACCAATGCTGATTGTATGAAGTTGTTTAAGTATTTGAAGGTTGAATATCATCTTTGGTCTGTTTCGTGACTTTCGTCCTTCGAATACTTGCAGTCAAGGCGGAGACAAGAAGAAGCTTTGAATTAGCATTTTCATTTTCATTTTCCTTCATATGAAAAACAACATTTTCTTCATGAGTTACATGACTCACTAAACAGTCTAATCTAGTGTCTGACAGGCTGAGCAACAACTTTGGACTGTGGATGTATTGTCCTACTGGAAGCGCTTGATTAGGCCGGGCTAAGTAAAGTCCAAATGAAAGAAGTTTAAATGGGTGGGCCAAGGCCAACGTTTCGATTGAAATGCCTCGTAATTTCCATTTGATGTTTTCTCCCTGCAAGTTGCTAGACATTAGTTATTCCAAAATAATTGATTCTATGGTGATCTGGAAGAAGCACAAACAACTTAGAGGCCATGTACAATGCAAGATGCTTACGCATTAGTGCTTAAAGAGAGATAATATAGCCACATCATCAAGCACTCATGTAAAAGTCATTTCCCCTAATGTAACCATCTCTTTTGTAAGTACTTAGATGATTGTATTATTTTTTTATTAGATAAAGTTATATACATACACACCTACTAAGCACCAGTGCCTAATTAAGCACCAATGTTAGAAAATAAGCACCTTATCTATTCTACGTGGCAAGAAAAATCAATTTTCATATGCTAAGCTTCTCTCTAAGCACCTGCATTCTACGTACTCTTATTGTCACAATGCGCCCACACTCGATCTCGTCTCATAGGAAAGAAGGAAGCAGCATAAGCACTGAAAATTGGCACTCCAATTTCCCTCTAGGATTTAATTTTCTTAAAAAAGATTTCAGGTAGGATTTCCTTCTCAATCCTATGTTTCATTTCTAAGTGTAATGCTATGTTTTTTAGGAAGCAATGAGTGCTCTTCGTGCTGAAGCACTTGCTTGTAGGGAGTAGGGACGATATCACGATGATCTCCATGGAAGGCAAATTGTCGAGATAGATTCTTTGAATCTTGTTAATATCTGGCACTCAAGAGGTGATCGCAGATCTAAGATAGCGGCAATTCTAATGGAAATCCAAGAACTTAGTGTTGTATTCTCTTCTATCGATATTGTTCAGGTAAGGTGGATGATGAACTCGACTACACAATTCTGCACCAAGCAAGCGTCCCCAACTAGAACACTGTGTACAGGGTCTGATCAAGCACCAGTCTTCCTGCTGCAATGCTTGCAGCATAGATAATCACTCTTGATCTAAAAAAGAGGAAGCATAACATGACCTAAAGTCTACTTGTGTAAATTCCAAAAATTCTCAAGAAAATCCCCTCGTTCAAACGCTCCCTAAGGGCATATGCAATGGCTTGACATCAGCTATCTCTTCATCCTATCATGCATGATTTTTGTTGACGCGGAAGAGAGAGAACAAGGAGAGAGAGAGAGAGTCACTGAAGAGATGACCCAAACTAATGAAATAAGGAGATATAGATAAAATAAAACAACATTGTATGAGTTGTTGTATGTAACATATACATTTTTTCATGCAAGAATTAAAAGATTGTGGTATTCCATAAAGACAAGTTAAGAGACAACACATTGTATAAGCTATCTTTACTACTATCTATAAATGACATGAGGAGGTACTATAGACCGCAATTGTCTATACCATGGTACTAGCAAGAGGCCTGCGTATTGGAACGGAAATCAATAATAGGATATGACCAAGCTGATACTCAATTGGGAACTCCGGGAGAAATACAATTGATCTGTAACCAGATTGAAAATTTATCACTATGAAGCAAAAATGACTAAGATACAACTGATGCTTGCTAAAAATTAAATGTATACAAACTTATTTTATTTAGCCAAACATTGCTAGCTTAACAACATTTAGGGTTATTAAGGCTGATAGTTACTTAATCCTTATGAGACAAATGAATTATGGGACTATAATGCATGGGTCCTTTCCTTGGCACTGTATTTTATATATATATATATATATATATATATATATATATATGCACGTGATCGCCGTGGAGGGTGGTCGATTGCATGCCTGCATGCTGAAGGTCTATGTGTTGTCGACAACTACAACGCGGTGATGTAGCAAAACCTAGAGAATGTACTCTTTCCAAAGTCAAAGTCGTAACCATGCGACTTCAAAAATTAAAACCAAGCAAGCACCCTACCTTTACACATGTCATGGTGAGTGGTGACACATCGCAGCAGGCATGCCCATCACGGTGACGGAGACAACCGCTATTGCCCCTAGCCGCTGTCCTTGTCGGACGCCATCTGCACCAGCTCAACAAACTCCGGTTGTGCCAATAGAGGTTATTGGTGGATACACGGATAAGCATCGATGGTCTTTTCAGTTTTCATGGAAAGATTGGAGACTTAGTACACGAGGAAGAAGTAGAAGGAACTACCAATGACAATGCGATCGTGTGGAAAGGATATTTGGGGTGGACACGGTTTTTCCAATCTGATTTTTTGGGACATGGGAGGAGAAGCAGAGGATCAGGTTTTCTCACGGGGCGCACATACGAAACCGGATCAACGTGCGTGTAGGAGTTGGGGAGGACATCAGATAAACTCTCCCTTTAAAAAAATCATATTTATCCTATCACCCTAATTTGTCGTCGAGCTCATCCCGTGCCATACTCTCGGCTTCACTATGCCACCTGACCGAGCTCTACCTCGGCCCGTGTTGGGCCACCATCGCTATGCTCCGCCTAAACCCGTGTTGCGCCACCACCTGCGTTGCGTCCCCAACTGTTACATAGTTGAAATACACACAATGGTGCTAAAAGTACTAACATAAAAATCCATTACAAACATACATCTATGTTCCATTGTCAATGGAATCAGTTCTAGCCACCAATTTGAAGGCATTTCCATCTCAAACAAAGGATATGCACCGGTTCAAATCAATGTCTAATTTAATAAAAAAACTGTTTGGACACATTTATATTTTGCAAAAAAAAATCAATCAAAGCAATCAACAATCAATTATCTAATCCAGTTCAACTATAATTAGCAATTAGAACATAGATGTGTTTTTCTATAGTTTTTTGTATGAGAAAGGCACTATGTGAGTTTACCAGAGCATCAAGTGGACTCATTGGGAGAGAATGAAGAAGCAGCATCGACCGAACATCAAACCTACCAAATTCTGAAGACATCAATCCAATCAAAACATGGAAGAGAGGGCCTTGATCAGCTCTTAAAACTTGCTGTCCTTGTCATTTTGTCGAGCACTTTGTAGGCAGCAGTAATGCCAATGCTTGGATGTCCACCTCATGGGCATTTCGTTGGGTATACTAAATTCTCTCACAATCGACATTTATAAGTTCAGTAAACTCGTGCTGAATTCACCTCATTATACGCCAATAAGGAGAAACAAACACACAAATCAAGCTAAAATGTGATCGTTTGAAACCAAAATCTAAACTCCCAACAAATCACCAAAGAAAATCACCTTTCCCTCTACCAATTGACTGCCAAAGGAGAAGGAAAAGCGCACCAAGAGAGAACCCTACCTCTTGTTGATCGCTAGTAGTCATAGCATTGTGGGAAGCCTCCTCCTGCATTCATGGATCAAGCAGCAAGAAATCGTAACACCCACCATTGAAATCCCGAGACACTACAACATGAATGCGCATGGGAAGACAAACCAGACCCAAGCATCTCGCAATTCCACTATGGAGCTTTGACCCATCTACGAAGCTGCCGTGCCACGCTAGTGAGGTCATCCCACGGGCCACCTCCGAGACTACGATCGGTGCCGCCTCTTCCCTCCCTGGATCATGCAACGCTCGACATGCTGCCGCCCGCTTCGACCCATCGTCCGAACGACCGCGGCTTTGCTTCAAGCCTCGTTCGCTCCGCTTCTTTGCCTCTCCACATTTGCTGTGCACTGCCGCCTCGCTCCCAAATCGGGAGGTGTGACAATCGAGAGAGTGGCCCTGTCATGATGGATCGAAAGGGTGGTGGAGGGGAGCGGCATCGTAGTGCAGCTGTGCAGGGATGGCGAGGGATTTAGGAAATGCAATGGGCAAAGCAAAATTAGATAGGGATGGATGGGAAGGAACGAGAATGGGAGGCGGCAGCCAAGAAGAAACAATCGCGACAGGAAAAGAAACGATGGATTTTCAGTTCGGCAAAAGAAAAAAAATCATGAATGACGTGGAGTAGGAAGGAGGAAGAAGAAAAATCATGGATCAGATCGTGGGAGTAACTTCTGTTAGTTCTGGATTTTTTTTTCACAGGAGAACTGGCCTACCTGTCGTTGCAAGAGGTGGAAAGGATTCGTGCAAGACAAAACATCGTGGGTGGGAGGACGGACGACCACCAACTCTAATTTTTAAATAGTAAAGATAAAGGTAACAATGTACCTGAAGAAAAAATCCACCCAAGACATAAAACTCAAATTCTTCCGTCTAATAATAATTTCCATACTCTTCATGCAATCCTTCCATGTTTCGATTTTCATTTTTTTCCCTTTTATAAAATCACATATAGTTTCACATTTGAAGGTCCAGCATATCGTCTCTAGTCTACGTTTCCCATACATTTGAGATTCTAAATCGGATTCCATGTCACCAGCAGGAATCAGTTGGGCCGGGCTGAATCTTGGCCTGGCCCGGAGTATCCACGGGACTAGATTGGACTATTGGTAGTTTGGTACATGCAGAACACGGCACACGACGTACGACAGAGTCACAGCTACAGAAGATCCCACCACCCTCTCCGGGCTCCCGATTCCACCCCCACCACCACGGGCACCACGCCGCCGGAGAAGAAAATAAAAGAAAAGGAAATTTCAAACCGAAGTCCCCCAGAAACAGCGACGAAAACGCTGCGACATTTCGAATCGGATCGACCCAACCCCCGGAATTCGAATCCCTCCCCACGGTTCCACCTCCCGATTCTCCCCAAATCCGAGCCCCCCCTGCGCCGCGCTGCACCGCACCGCAAATCTCGCGGCCCCCGCGGTTCGATCCCGGAGCTAGGGTTTGCGAGGCTTCGGATCGACCCGCCCCCGACGGGATCGTGGCGGCTAGGGTTTGGATTGGAGCGCAAACCGGAGGTTTGGATTGGGAGGGCGGTAGGTTTTCGCGGTCCTGGATCGAGCTGCTCCGTGGGTTGCGATGGTGGTGAGTGGAGGAGGGCGTGAGTGACGGTTGGTTGGTTGGGGAGGAGCGTACGCCATGGTGCGGCTTCTCGGGCTGCGAAGCCTGAGCTTCGGGCCAGAGGAGTCGCCGCGGGAGATCACGGCGGCTGGCGGCGACGCGGCGCCGCCGGTCGGGAGCAGCGGATGGCTTGTCCGCTTCTTCGACTCCGCCTTCTTCTGCGAGTGGATCGCCGTCAGCTACCTCTACAAGCACGACCACCCGGGCGTGCGCGACTACCTCTGCAACCGCATGTACGCGCTCCCGCTCCCAGGCCTCGAGGCCTACCTCTTCCAGGTCTGCTACATGCTCGTGCACAAGCCCAGCCCCTCCCTCGACCGCTTCGTCATCGACACCTGCGCCAAGTCCCTGCGCATTGCCCTCAAGGTGCACTGGCTCCTCGCCGCGGAGCTCGAGCTCGAGGACACCGACGACCTCGATGGGGTCGACAGGGTGCAGGAGCAGTGCCAGGCTGCCGCCACCGTGCAGGGCGAGTGGCTGCCGCTGGTCCGGCCTGCGCCGCTGTCCCCTGCTGCCAATCCGCGTGGCAATCCCATGCTCAGCAGGATACGTTCGTCGAAGCAGCGGCTGCTGTCCCTTGCCTCGTCACCATCGCTTGGCCTGAGCCCCACTGCCAGTGGGACCAATGCGGCTGCCGCGGAGGATGTTGGGCTTAGTGGAGGGAAGCAGCCAGTGACACCATCATCTGAGGATAACAAGCTGCTCAAGAGGCTCAGCATTGGGCCGAAGATGCGTGATGCACTATTCTTTAGGCGGTCCATGGAGAAGGATGAGGAGCAGGACAGGGATGGGTTCTTTAAGAGACTGCTTAGAGACAGCAAGGACAAGGAGGAGGATGATGGCGACAGGGAAGGATTTTTCAAAAGGTTGCTTAAGGATAGCAGGGAGAAGGAGAATGAGGAGGATGAAGGGGATAGAGATGGTTTATTCCGCAGGTTGCTAAGGGACAGCAAGGATGAGGACATGGAGCTGACGCCGAGCTCAGAGGGTTTGTTGAAGCGACTGTTCCGTGATAAGGAGGACAGGCAGGGTGAGGATGATGAGAAGGAAGGCTTTTTCCGCAGGATATTCAAGGATAAGAATGATGAGAGGAGAGAAAGCATGCATGGAAGTCATGGGGATGAGGAAAGAGTGGGTAAGAGTTTGGAGGATGATGATAGAGAAGGGTTCTTCCGCAAGATTTTCAAAGATAAGAATGAGGAGAGGAAAGATGGAGGCAATCATAAGCAGCAGGATGATAGGGAAAAGGTCGGTGTGAACACCGAAGAGGACAAGAGGGATGGTTTTTTTCGGCAACTTTTCAAGGAGAAAAACGATGACAAAAAGGAAGGCGCTACACCTAGCAAGAAAGAGGATGACGACAAAGGCAATAAGAGTGCAGATGATGATAATTTCTTTCGCAGGCTTTTCAAGGATAAGAATGAAGAAAAGAAGGGAGCTGCTCATGACAGGAATGAGGATGACAAGTGTGAGGAAGGTGATAAGGAAAATTTCTTCCGCAAACTATTTAAGGACAAGCATGAGGAGAGGAGAAATGAAGGGCTTGATGATGATGGTAAGGGCACCGGTGGTATCGAGGAGGAAAATTCGGAGTTCTTGTCATTCCGCAGGTTGTTTAGAGTGCACCCAGAAGATGCTAAGAGTGGGCATATAGAAGGCAGTCAGCCTAATGGTATTTCTGAGGGTAGCCCAGGATCGGAGAGCTTTTTTAAGCGGCTGTTCCGAGATAGAGACCGCTCACTTGAAGATTCTGAGCTCTTTAGTTCAAAAATATTGAAAGAGGCAAGGCATCTTCTCTTAATCATTCTTTCTTTGATTTGTAAGCTTCAGTGTTCATATTATAGTAGTACTATAGATCATCATATTGAGTAATTATGGCCTATGACTTAAGCAGAAAGATATATTTATTAGTTCTAGGTATGAGATGACATTGTATGGCTAGTTGCCATAAACATTATATATGTGACCCTAGTAGTTTGATGCGTAACCTCTAGTGTTTCGTATAGTGGAGCTTGGGTGTGAATTTCTTAAAGATTTGTTACAAAAATGTTCCTATCACGATTTTCCTTCTCTCATGGAAAATATGAGAATTGTACAACTAGTATCTCATTTTGGTAAAGTAACTAGAATTACATATGGGTTGTCTTGTAGAAAACAATGGTGTTTTACCCTTTTGAATCTCATTGCATTTTAAATGCATGTCTGCATATTTTTGATGTATTAATACATATTATCTACCCATAACTGTTGTAATGTAAACAAGGATGTTTTGAAATGCATTTTGTTTGGTGTGTTCTAGATTTCTGTTGATGATGGCATCTTGTACTCTGATTATGTTGTTTGCATATATTTTGAATTATTACCTTCAGTTTCCAAGTGCACTTGCCTTCCTAACTGTGGTGTATGTGTTTCAGAAACACCCTGGTTCCACAGGAAACAGTGAGAAGCAAAGTGGAAAACCACCTTTACCAAACAATGTGATAGCAGAGCTTCGAAAAGGCTCTTACTATGCTTCATTGGAGCTTGTTCAATCTTTATGTGATACATCTTATGGCCTGGTAGACATATTTCCTGTGGAAGATCGCAAGATCGCCCTTCGAGAGGCAAGTCAAATACATTAGTTTGCCACAGCATTGATTATTCACTTCACACCCTTTCAGATATATTTTTGTTTTTCATCTTACAACAATTACACTGTGTTGTTCATATTCACTCTAATTTATCCCATGCAATGTTTTTTTTTTGTGCCAGTCTCTTACAGAGATCAATTCACAGATTGCTGCTAGTGAGAAAAATGGAGGTGATTTCTGCTATCCTATTTGAGATATGATGGATATTACTGTTTATTTTTGTCTCCTAGGTTGCTATATTTTGCTTCTTATGCATGAGTTATAACTATCCTTAGCCTTTCAACATTAAAAATTTGGTGTTACACCCCTTTTAAGATTACATTAGAATCCTTAGTTGGAAGCTACTTGACATATCTCATATGGCCCGTGCCTTACTGTTTTATTGTTTTTCCGGCTGCAATTTGAGTTATGGCCACCTTTCTTTATCCATAAAAAATTATTGCACACAAGTGAAAATATTCTTGTAGGATTCAAATCTGAATATTTCTCTATTTGTGTCATCCAATATTATAGTTGTGAAAGGACAGTGATGATAAAATAGTTGAATAAACCATCTGCATAGTTTATTGAGTCGCCTTGTTCTTTTGTGATTTTCGTGCATGAGTCGTCGTCACCATTTTATGTTCTTTATGTACTACTGTTGTCTTTCACTAAATCTGTTGAAACTGCTAAACAGTCACCTGATTTTGACAATATTGAAGTATAGACAGCAAAATGGTACATTAAGCAATGTCCCGTGTGCCAAAAAAAGTATTATCTTGTTTTTATCTTTAGTATCACAGTATTAGTGAATTTTAACTAAAGGAAAATGATATAAGCTATTTTCTGGATTAAGGTTCTATCTTTACCTACATATTGCAAAGCAGCAGCTACATGTGCTCTGAAGCTCTTTTTTTTTTTCTTTTCTGTTTTCTTCTATACATAGGAGTATGCTTTCCAATGGGAAAGGGCATATATCGAGTGGTTCATATACCTGAAGATGAGGCTGTTCTTTTAAACTCTAGGGAAAAAGCTCCTTATCTTATATGTGTTGAAGTTTTGAAAGCAGAAGCACCAAGGTATGTTGTTTTTTTGTGGAAGTTTGATGAAAGTTCATGGTTGGGTTCAATTTTAGCATAAACCTGGTGTTGTTTTTGTTAGTAGTGTTTAGTTTCTATATATTATCAGTGTGAAAGGATCATATTCCAAAGTTGAAATTCTACCAAAAAAATGTTTGATAACTAAGCAAACTGATGATCTTCATCACTTAATTTGTTACTGGACCTTCAGTTAGATATCATTCGGGTAACATCACTTGTTTTCTCTCTCTAGTCACTCCAAAGGGTCATCAGATGTGAACAAACTATCAAAAGGTGGGATACCCTTGGCTAATGGAAATGTGCAGTTGCCAAAGCCACCTCCATGGGCATATCCTTTGTGGAGTCGGCATGAAACACAAAATTATGAAACAGACAGAATGCTGAATTCTACCTCTCAGGTTATTGATCAAGCCATGGCTCAACTATGGGAGGCCAAAGTGAAATTTGTAAATGTTAGTTTCTCTATCGAGAAACTTGGCCGTTCAAGAAGCATCGCAATGTCTGATTCGGGACGTAGGTTAAGACAAGCTACAACAGATTCACATGATCCATCAGGTGATTCCCAAGCTATCGATGATCAGCCTATTGAGTGGGTAAAGGTTACTCTGTCTGCAGTTCCAGGAGTTAACATAGAAGATGTAGATGACAATGAACCGATACGGAAGAAGGACCATCGTCGTGTTCCAAGTACAATTGCCATAGAGGAAGTCAAGGTGTGGTTGACATATGAAATTGGTTTTTAATGTTCATGTCACTTGCTAAACATTTTTTGCATTCCTTCTCCAACTAGGTGCTTTTATTTTTATGGTTTGCAGTATTTCTAAACATTCTTCTTATTAACAGTTATATTTGAGACTAGTTGTTTAGCTAACCAAGAATAGGTACTAGACTTTGATGTGTAACACAAGATGGTTATGCCTATAGAGTATAGGACTATAGGGCATCCAATTGACTGGGAGACCTGTTGTACTACTGTTTGTTGAATTGTTTTCCTTGACTAGGCTGCAGCATTAAAAGGAGAAGCCCCACCTGGTCTTCCACTGAAAGGAGCTGGTCAAAACACTCAAAATTTAGATTCTAAGGTGAATCACTGATATTCTGGTTTCTTTGGCACATCTTTCGTAAGTTAGTAACTCAATCTTCCCATAGGCAACTGATGGTGGAGATCCTAAACCAACTGATGCTTTGGCTGGTGAACTTTGGGCTGTCAAGAAAGAGAGAATACGGCGGTCTTCAGTTACTGGAAAATCACCTGGCTGGGACTTGCGTTCTGTAAGCTACACATGACACAACTTTTCTGCTATTAGATTATTTACAACACTCTTGAATACAAGCCTTATGAGCATTCATTTTTAGATTATTTAAATTTAAGTTGCTCTAGAATACTTTCTTGATATTTATAATTTATTTACCTTCCCCCCTGTGGCTGAGCATGGACACCAGTGGGATGGGAAATGGGTGTGTGTGATAAATAAGTCTTTGTACTGTGGTCTTTGTGGCATCTTGGACTAGCACCTTGGACTAGTTTTAGGACTAGCTTTAGCATCTTAGAGGACAGCATCTAGGACAGGCTGTTAGCATCTTAGAGGACAGCATCTAGGACAGGTTGTTAGCATCTTAGACTAGCATCTTGACATATGCTTGGCTGATTAGCAGCCTATAAATATGTATCCCCAACCCCTCAGGTTGGTATGACATTGTGTGAGAAATAAACTCAGAAAAATTTTGCCCCATCTCCAAGTGTCATCCTCTCCATGAGAGTAAGGATCTTGCTATCACCAAGAGCAAGAGTCCAGCGTGTAACAAGTGGTATCGAGCTATACTATCCTCGTAGCTTTGAGCATCTCCTGCTCATCTCCTTCTCGGCCTCGCAGCGGCCCTAGCCGTGCGGCGGCAGCTCCGGTATCCCACGCTCACTCCTCTCCGAGACGGCAGCGGCTCGTCGAAGCGACCCTCTCTCCACGCAACACCCACGTTAGCGCGCCATGTCGCGCAGCGATCTCGGCCTTCGGTCGCCTCGAGCACGTGGCGTCGTGACGGCCGAGCTTCGCCGCAGCGCAGCAGCGCAGCGGCGGCGGCAGAGACAGCTGCGGCGCGGAGCGGCGGCGGCGAAGCGAGGCGGAGGAAGCGGCGGCGGCGGATGCGGCGCGTCGCGGCAATGAGGTCGAGGCTCTGCGGCGATGTCGATGCTCTATTTCCGGGCGATAGCGTCGACGCGACCTCGACCGCCGGCGAGGAGCCACAACGAGCGGGCGGTGCGGTGGTCGCCGCGCGACGCCCACGAGCTTGGCGGCGATCGAACGGCGCGGTCGCGTTGGTGGCGCTCTGAGGAGCGCGCGCGGCGCGGCGCTCTGGAGGCGCGCTCGGCGGTGGCGCTCTGGAAGAGGCACGCACGACAACGGCGGCAGACGGTCGATAGAGCGCGGCCTTCACGAGCGGCGTGGCTCTCTCGGACCGGCACGTGGGTTACCACGGGTTCGAACACGCCGCCCGGCGGTGGGTGGCCTACCTCGCCAAGGCCAACTACGTCGAGTGGGCGCGGTGATGAAGGTGAGGCTCAGTGCGGCACATGTGGGAGGCGGTCCGTGCGACGGCGTCGACTACGACCGGGATCGACGGCGCTGGATGCCCTCATCATCGCCGATCCGCCCGAGATGCGCTTCGCTCTCAACAAGTGGATTGCCAAGGAGGCTTGGGGCGCCATCGCCGCGCGCGCGCGGCGGCGGCCGCGCGCGCAAGTCCACACTGCGAGCGCCGCGCGGTGTGGGAGAACACGGCCTTCAAGCGGTGAGGCGTCGATGACTTTGCTCTCGTCTCAACACTCATGCGAAAGCCGTGCGATTGGCGATGATACCTACGGCGAGAAAGAGAGCGTGAGAAGCTCTTTCGCATCCCCGAAGTACAAGCGGATGGCTCGCTCGATCCGGTCTCTGGACCTCTCCACGATGTCGATCGAGGAGGCGATAGGTCGTCTCAAGGTCGTTGGGATGCGATGAGCCACAGCGTCTCTCGGGACCCGTCACCATTGGCGGAAGCTCCTCCTCGCTCGGGAGCGGTGGGTGCCGGCCAGGTGACGAGGAAGAAGGGAGCCTTCTTCCACGACAGCGCCACAAGCGTGGCAAGCGCGCAAGCCACGCAAAGACGCCGAGCGGCGCGAGGACGTCGCCGAGGTGATGATCGTGAGGCGCCAGCGCGCGCCAGCGGCAAGCAAGCAAGCGCGGGGCGACTCTTGCTACAAGCTGCGGCAAGCACGGTCATCTGGGCCAAGGATTGTCGGCGACCACGACGCGCGAGCCCACGCGTCGCGCGGCGAGGAGGAGCGGCGGCTCGTTCATTGCTCGCGAGCATCGAACTACCTCCGCCGGCCGCCGGCGCGGTGGCTCTCCTCCACCTTGACGAGCCAAAAGCACACACCCTCCTCGGCGACAGTTCCGGTAACGACAAGACTGACGGGTGGTTCCTCGACACCGGCGCCACCCATCACATGACCGGTCGACGGGAGTTCTTCGCCGAGCTTGACTCTAGCGTCCGAGGCTCCGTCAAGTCTGGGGACGCCTCCGGCGTGGAAATCAAGGGCGTCGGCTATGTCATCTTCACCACCGATCGGGATGACTCAACTTTCCCACAAGACGACGCACAAGACTTAGGGGGAGAATGATGAATAAGTCTCTGTACTGTGGTTTTTGTGGCATCTTGGACTAGCACCTTGGACTAGCTTTAGGACTAGCTTTAGCATCTTAGAGGACATCATCTAGGACAGGCTGTTAGCATCTTAGAGGACAGCATCTAGGACAGGTTGTTAGCATCTTAGACTAGCATATTGGCATATGCTTGGCTGATTAGCAGCCTATAAATATGTATCCCCAACCCCTCAGGTTGGTATGGCATTGTGTGAGAAATAAACTCAGAAAAAATTTGCCTCATCTCCAAGTGTCATCCTCTCCATGAGAGTAAGGATCTTGCTATCACCAAGAGCAAGAGTCCAGCGTGTAACAGTGTGTGTGTGTGTTCATGGGTGCACTTCTTAGAATAATTCTGTGGGTCCCACTAAGGTTCACCAATCCCAAACAGGGATGTAGAAAAAAAATAGTATTACTTTTCTGATTTTTAGGGTTTAACTACATGCTTGAACATCAATTTTAGGGAACAAAATTATATAAAAAGTAACTGTTATTTTTCTACATGTATCATTAATTTATAATACCAAGGTTCATAATAAACTTTGTATGAGATAACGTGTTCTGCCTCTCTCTGGGATTGACTTTACCGCTTTTACAGTCGAAGAATTTAACTAACTTCTATGGGGACAAAAGTAGATATTTGGATCGAGTGACTTACACGGTTAATCGTCTGGAGTGAATGTTTTTTTTCCTAAACTAAAGCAACAAATGGGACCACTACTAGTATTTTCTGAGTTTTGTCATGCTCGAGATCCAGTCTGTGCCTTGTTGGATTGTTTTAGTTGTGATACATCCTCAGTTCCGTGCTTCTGAACATTTCCTTCAATTGCAGGTTATTGTCAAGAGTGGAGATGATTGCCGACAGGAGCACTTAGCTGTACAGCTTGTTGCACACTTTTATGGTAAAAGAAAAACTAAAATCTTATCATGATATTAATTGGTTCTGATTTGGACTGGAGGTTGTCCATATTGCATTGTGGCTCTTATCCAACAATCATACTGAAAAGTATACATTTTTCTGAAGAAATTACATGCTGAATTGATCTTTGTGGTTCTTGTGCTTAGATTGCGCTCCATTTTGTTAATTCAATTACCATATACCTGAGGCCTGAAGCATGTAATTATGCTATTTGCTGAAATATATGCTAATTTCACTTAGAAAATTAAATTATCTTGAAGACAGTACATGTGGAATTTGATAATATTCATATGTTGGGATATCGGTTGCTTCTGCACATAAAAATAGCACTACGTCTTCCAAACCATTGCACTTCAGGGCATTATCATAGGTGTATTTGGAGCAATGTTATTCTACTGGAACTACTTTTCTCATGTTATTGTCTATTGCATATTTGCATTGCTTTTGCTCAGGACTCCAAAAGAACTATACTGATTAATTTGTCTAAATTATGTGTTATTTCTATTTAGGATGTGTTGAACTGCTAACTTGAAGCTCGTCCTTTTTGTTGTCAGATATATATCAAGAAGCTGGTTTACCACTTTGGTTACGGCCTTATGAAGTTATTGTCACATCTGCATATACAGCACTAATTGAGACTATTCCTGATACGGTAGTTATCTTTTCTTCCTAATTAAGCTAGTTCTCTGAATTTATGTGCATACCGAAAGTGCTTAGCTCTACCATTGTTTTGTAATGTTACTTCAGGCATCAATTCATTCCATCAAGAGTAGGTTTCCCAATATCCCCAGTCTCCGTGACTACTATGTAGCCAAGTATGAAGAAAATTCTCAAAACTTCAAACTTGCACAGGTGAAATGCTACTTTTTTGGACTGTTGTACAGCACAGCAAATTAATCTACATTCATGCTCAGTTTGCAGTCGGAACAGAAATTTTATGAATTGAACAATTTGATTATCTGCTTTCAAATGATGTGCAAACTCATACATCTGCTTCTTGTATGCAAAAGTGGGGCTGTAATTGGCTTGCTATGCGTCACAGCAACCATTGTCTACTTCTGTCCATACTCCACTCCATGAGATTAGTTTCGTATTGATTGAGTATGCATGCTCCACTATTAGTGGATTCGTAAGCGTATGTAAGATCTTTAGAATTCCCAGCAAGAGCTTCCACTGCTTTTAATTTTGCTGTCAAGCTAAAGAACTCATATTTCATACTAGTATCAATGTGATTGAACTAGCTACCAAGGAAAAAAACCCGGCGGTTACCGTTGCCGGTAACCGGAAAAACCAGTGGGAACCGGGAGAAAAAAACCGCTCGGATTTTTTCAAATTTAAATTTAAATTCATGACTGTATAATGCACTTCCTAGGTTGGTTTAGGCTTTTTTTGTGCTAGATTACCTATTGTATGAGCTAAATATACTTGAATTATTGTACTTCCAAGTCCCAACATTTTTTTAGACATTTTTTCCGGTTTTGCTAGTGATTTTTCCGGTTTTTTGAACCGGGTTTTCCGGTTTTGGGCGGTAAAACTTCGCCAATTCAAATTTTGGTTTCGAATTTTGACCGGTTTTCCCCCCTTTTTTTTCCGGTTACCGGCCGCTGGGCGGTTTTTCCTCCGGTTTCGAGATTTTGATCCTTGCTAGCTCCTGATATTTTCTGTTATTCACAGAGAAACTTTGTGGAAAGCATGGCAGGATATTCAATTCTATGCTACCTGCTCCAGGTACTAAAATCAAGTATTTCATTTGTAATATGGATGTATTTTGTAAATTGGAAATATTACTTGGCATGTTCTGTTGATTTGAATGTGTATTTCTATGCTACTAGTTCAGCAGTAATCAACAAATTTTGAGACTTGCTTATTGTATATTCACATTTCTAATTATTAATCCATAAAATTGCCCAAATTATGGAAATTATTTCATTGGTGGCTGAGAAGTTAGAAGTGTCAAAACACATGAGGGCCCATTTGGGCGGGCCGGGATCCCACTCGATCCCGGTCCACGCGAGTGGGAAGTGTTTTAGATCGAGCACTCTTGTGTTGTGTTGTGCAATTAGCTACCTATGGATTATTGGCTTATTGCCCTACCCCTACTAGAATAGATCCATTACTTTGACAGGTAATCTCCCTGCTATCTCTAAAGTTTTATTGAGGCAACAGAGCCAGCCAATTCATACTGAATGCTCTCTCTCTCTGCGTGTGCGTGTGCTTGTGTGTGTGTGTGTGCGTGCGTGCAATGTTAATAAAGTATAGATGGTGAGAGGGCCAGCCAACTGATACACCAAGTTCTCTAGCTTTTAAGGGAAAACTAGCAATCAGAAATCCGATCTGTCGGATGCCTGATGAACTATTTCATATGGAATGATGCAATCCAAAACATTTTCATATAATTATTAAAAAAAACTAGACCCAAGGGGAGAGACATCCCGAAGGCATTTTAATAAGGTCTAGAAAAAGCCCTGAAAGCTAGCTCTTACCCGCACGCTACTGCATAGCGACCGTGCAACGACAACGGGGAACACACAGCGAGGGTTTTTTTTTTTTTTTTGAGAACCAGGATTCGAACCCTGGTTGGTAGCCTCACACCTGGAGGTCTTACTACCATGATATGAGCATGTTCTCAAGTGAACTGTTGCAACAAGCATCTGATACTTAGAAAAAAAATGGATCTGCCTTTTAACATTTCCAAAATGAAAAAGGCACTTTGATGCTGCTTTTGTTTTTCCACAGGCATGACTGCTTTGCCCTCATTATGTCGAAAGGAATTAAATCTCTGACTGAGACCCCTAGACTTTTCTCTCTGACACAAGATGGAGCGACAAGGACATTGCTGAGCCTTCTTTTGAATTTGCAGGTCAAGGATCGTCACAATGGAAATCTCTTGATAGATGAGGAAGGACATATTATTCATATTGATTTTGGTTTCATGCTTTCCAATTCTCCTGGAGGGGTAAATTTCGAGAGTGCACCATTTAAGCTGACGAGGGAGCTCCTTGAAGTACGATAGAAGCTCGTAACTTAATATATATCTTAGATAAAAATGTTGAATTATATTTTGATAATAGTTTTAAGTCTCATTAAATTTGTTGTGGGAGACAATTCTAGGTGATGGATTCTGATGCAGAGGGAACTCCCAGCGAGTTCTTTGACTACTTCAAGGTATCTGACGTATAATATGATGTTCTCCCTTGGCTGCTGGGGCTTTTCCAATTTCTGTTGGCTTATTTAGTTGCATTCATTTGAACTGTTCAGGTGCTATGCATTCAAGGGTTTCTTACTTGTCGGAAGCATGCAGAGCGTATTATACTTCTGGTAGAAATGTTGCAGGTAACAATTCCTATCTGAAATTATATAGGTTTATCTAGATGACTTGATATAATAGATGGGCTGTTGCCTATTAGATGACATTCATCTTACAACTCAGGTTTATGCATTCATGCCTCACATTTTTTTGTCAATATTTTTTAATATACATAAATTCTATGAATTTTTGGAGCAGATCCTTCTTCACAAGCCCTTTATATTGACCAAAGTTATCCATAGTATCTTCATCCAAATACGAAGTTCGCTGATTTTATTTTCCAACTCTCTTCTTGCTGCCATTTTATACTTTCTAACACGCCCTACTACAAAGAAGTTGACCATGCTTTCTGTTGCTTTCAAACTTACAGTTATCTTGTATTGACAAAGATTAGCTTTTTTGGATGGTATATATACCTCTAGTGTTATATTAATCCTGTTACTTTCGATATGGTATTTACCTAAAATTATGTAATTGGACTTCTTCTGTGATTGTCAAGACAATGTAAAAGCCATCGTGACAGAAATCGTCTTATGTGTGTACGATGTCCTTTGGTCAGGATTCTGGCTTTCCATGCTTTAAAGGTGGTCCTCGCACTATACAGAACTTGAGGAAGAGGTTCCACTTGAGTCTCACTGAAGAGGTTAGTCAACTGTATTTGATAGTCATAATTTCCAGAGGGTTCTTACTATGATCTTATGATGGTTGCAGCAATGTGTGTCTCTGGTGCTCTCGTTGATCAGTAGCAGCATGGATGCCTGGCGCACTCGGCAGTATGATTACTACCAGAAAGTATTGAATGGGATTTTATGATGTACTTCAGGAGCACAGAGCACCTGACTCTTTCAAAAACCAATTTGCTTGTATCCTTGGGCAAATCTTGGGAAAGCATAGATCAGTTTGGGGCTGATCTAGCCTGGTAAGCCCACCATGATTCCTAGGTGCGAGCCAGGTAATTGAGCACTGTGTTTTGCATCTTGCATACCGGAAGTCTCCCGTGGAAGACACAGCAGTGCCTGCATTGTACTTGCGTATTATTCCCCCCATTGACGAGGTTGAGAAGTGTATAGTCATCGGCAGTTATCTAGTTAGAGCTTCATACTAGGAGGTTTGCTACTGGTGAAGCTGTTCAGTGTATTGGAATTTGGAACCCGAGCTGCATTGCTGTACAGACAACAGTTGATTGACTTAGCTTGGACAGGATGTAGGAGAGGACCGAGCCATACATGAAGCAAAGAAGGGCAAATTATAGGCATATGGAAGCTGGGAGTCACCCGGGACAGCAAAGGTTGTGTTTGCGCGATTGTTGTCTTGATATCCTGTGACATCCCCATAGCATCAAAGTAGACGACGATGATGTGCTGCGTTTGTAAATTACCATTACTGTACAGTGCCCATACTATAGGAGCTTGCTGTCGTCCCGATTTTCGGCCTTTTCATTTTCTTGAGTACTCCTCTTGTTGGTGTCAGAAGTTGCTTCTAGGTGATAACATGTTTACTTGCCTAGTGGTAAGAACAGTGTATTTGAGAGAACTTTTTCCTCCTCTGGCAACATTGCTCAGCCTGAGTTACATTTTGTCGTACATTGTTTCGCGGCACGGCGGCAGTATGCGTCCGCGAAAACGCACTTCTGGCGTGTATTCGGACACTTGTTTCCGGAGTTGCTGAATTCATGCCCCGTGTGACGAATCCATGTTCTGTGAGTTAAATCCTCATGCGATTCAGTGTACTCGTTTTGCTTAAGCTCCTCTCCTCGACAGGGATTGCCTCTGGTGAGACCAAGCTGGAGTAAGCAATGGGCCTCACACGCCTGGACGGGAGGGGAGCAGAACGAGAAGGCCTGCAGCCGCACAGGAATGCATGGCTTGCAAGTGACGAAAGTGGCCGGTGCAGCCACTGCATGCCAATAAAGGCTGGAGAAACCACCACGTTTGTTGCCTTCTGAGCTTTCGTTTTACTTGGACGACGCTCGCCTGCGTGTAGTTTACAACGGCGTCGACTGGTGCGTTTGGACGCACGGTTTGGTGTTTCTCATTTATGAACTATGACTCATCTTCAACACTGACCGTCTCAACTGTCTCTTATCTATCATGTCATTCAAAATTTTAGTCGGAGAAGAGAGGAAACGAAGAGAAAATATATCATCTCTTATATAAGAGATAAGCTGGCACATAAATCATTACAAATAGTGAGTGACTAATGAAAGAAGTGTTGAAAATGAATGATTTTACAAATAAATTGTTGAAGATGTTGTCTCCAAGTTGTTTGTAGATGAGTTAAAGTTTTTAAAGACAACACTAAGAGACAAACTGTTGTACATACCCTCATGAGGTAAAAGAATAGATCGAGGAATTACACCTAAAATCCCCAGTAACGTCAGACCATTGGATCGCATTAATACTCGTGCAATCTCTTAAAGAAACACTCCTCCCTCCGTAGCCTCGCCGCCAACCATACCCACCACTGCACGATGTGCCTCAAAAATTACTACTCCCTCCGTAGCCTAGCTGTGTGCCTCGTTCCGCCTAGTCGGCGCCGTCACCATTGGCGTCCCTTAGTCATGAGCGCCACCCGCCTTCTAAACCATTGCGCTAGCCCGTTGACTCCCTTTCTTCTTTTTCTTTGGTGGCATTGCATATTCTAAATGCTACCACGCTCGGCTATCATTTTTTTTTAAGAGAGTACAGTGAGGATGAACACCACACGTATACCCACATGTGTCGCTAGAGCCTCACAAAGCATAGTCAAACTTTTCTAATTGAGAAAAGACATACTATGCCGATCCTAGGATTGAACATGGGTGGGTGGGAATGAATACCCTCACTCCTACCATCAGGCCACTGGCCTATCGTGTATGGAGCTTTCGAGTTTGTGCTTACGGCACGATGAATTAAGGCAACAATCGTAACAAATAACGATAAATATTAGTTCGTTAAGTTGAATTATAAACCTAAAAAGGTTCCACTAGGATTTTCTGGCACAACCTTTTTTTTTCTATGCGAGGTTCTGGCATAAACATGATAATCATCTGTACACAACACATCACACGACACAGCGGAATCCACAAGCCATTTCAGGAAAAAGGTGAGCTGGTTAACCAAATGTAACTCAGCGCCAAAACGACAATGGATCAAGCATGATAAATCCCAAAGTAAATCCACGTAACGTGCAGGTTGTCAGTTAGTGGCGGGGGCAGAGGGAGATGAGGTCTGGCAACTCCTCGTATTTCGACAAATTTGCACTATAATTCTATATATTTTGAGAAATATTACTGCTATTAGTGCTATTTAGCCCTCTCATCGAATGAAATTACACTATAAAGCTTATTTGACCCTCTCATTCTTAAATTCTGGCTCCGTCCCTGGTTAGTGGAACCCAAACCTTAGGAAAACACTACTATTTGGATGTCTGATACGAGGGGATAAAATCAGACGCTCTGTCGTCTATGTACTCCCCGCCACATGCCTCACTTTTTTTAGTGGATTCAACCACGTCTCCACTCAGTCCTCTTTCCCCATTTCCAATCGCATCATCTTCTCTACTGCATTCTCTCTCTCAAACACACTCTACTAATGTTGTTGCCATTGATCTTCCATTGAGCAGTGCTCTGGCTGAGCCGAGGAATGGCGAGCGGAGGAGCGGGGGCTGTGGATGGGTCATGCGGCCCACGATGAGGCAAGATTGGATCAACAGGGCAACTGACGATGAGGCAACATTGAGCCGACTGTTCGGCGCCATCTGTGAGGATCCCCTGTCTCCCCAGCGCGGTGCCACGCGATGGTTGGCTTGCCGTCATCAGAGCCGTCACGCTTCGGTTTGCTCGAGCTGGTGCAAGCGCAGCCACGTTGGGCATGTTGTCCACACTGGTGTCGGCGTTGTTGGAGGGAGAGAACGAGGAGGCGCCGCCGTGTGGAGGATGCCATCTTACTTCTTGCTTTCCTTTGTCGCCGTTGTGGTGGTGGTGGTGCTGGACATGGTGGGTAGTAGTACCTGTGCTCGTGTGAAGAGACTATAGAGAGGAACGACGCTTGCAACATTTTGAGCCAACTGTTGCAACACATTGAACAAATGCTTGCAACAAATAGTATTTTTCATTGTTGTGATGTTGCAATGGTGTTTTTGATTTTCTGCACAAGAGTACTTTTTTTTGTTGTGGTACGGATGTCTATTTGTTGCATCATTGTTCTAAAAATAGTGCAACAATTATTTTCAGATGTTGCCTCTGTTATTTTCAAATGTTGCAATGTTGTAATATCGAAATTTGTTTGTCTAGGATATTTGAATTAGTCAACAATGTTGCAACAATTATTTTTGGATGTTGCCATGGTTATTTTCAAATGTTGCAACATAAAAATGTGTTTGATTGAGATATTTGAATTAGTTTTAAAGTGCAGTTAGTTTCTATAAGGATGGTTTCATGCAATTTCGGTGAGAATATGATATTTTTAATCTGTTTTTCTCGTTGTTTTATTATTATTTATGCATTTTGTTGTACACAAAGATTAAAATTATTACACCTATTACCTACAAATATTACGTTGGAGCTTACGATGGAAGTACGTCCGGTTGATAGTTACTCCCCAAACCTTAACATTAAGCTAGACAACACGTGTGCACACTGGCCGCCGGGTTTTTTAGTTGAGCTTTCGTGAGTAGCCCAACTATCGTAATATTCGTGGTTGTGGCTACCCAGCTAGGAAGTCAAAAGAAAAGTACAATCTTAGTAGAAAATAGAAGAGTCTAAAGAAATATAAACCTAATTTTTTCCCCAAGAGGATAAAGAAGAGTTATAAACAACTAATTTATCAATACCTTTCCGATACCAACCAGTATATACCATTCTACTATTTAAAACTGTACATAGTAGCTATGCTTCTGTATTGACCTCGATACTGGTCATATCGGCTCGATACCAGTCACACCAACTTTTATACCCAACAATGCTGGTCATACTAGTGAAATTAAAAATACCGTTTATTGAACTATATATTATATTTGATCCCACTGCTATCTATTTAGAGTAATATTACAAGTGAAATTTAGTGTGCATGCAATTAAGTATATATACTTATAAATATATATTGTTATATTAACTCCGAAACAATACATCGATATGGACTGATACATAAATGTATCATTTGAAGAGCCAAATCGGTGTAGCATGATATTGACCGGTAAGGTTAAAAGAGCAAAAATAGAACTAGATTCTCCCTCCTCGAACTGAACCAACACTAGAACAAGAAAGAGACACGAGACGAGACACCATCCACCGCACAAACCATCTTCCCGCTAACCCCACCGCTATGCTCCCTATTTAAAGCCACCCGCTTCTCCTCGCCTTCGCTGCCACGCCGACGCAGCCCAGCCACGAACTGACCGCACCCGCCGCCGCCGTCCCAGGGGAGGCGAGCAGGGGGGCCTTCCCTTGGAAGCATCTAGAGCCTGCGAGGAACCTATCCCTTCTCCGGGTTGTTCCTCCGGGCATCACGGCTACCGTTGCGGCCCCCGCGCGCGGGCCCCACGCTGCGCAGGTGGAGCCCGGGGCAGCCGCCGTCAGCTCTAGCCCGGCGCCGCACGGCGGCCGCGGGGCCCTCCCGTCGGCCGGGGGCAGCCCCTCCGACCTCCTCTTCCTAGCCGGCGGCGGCCGCCCCCTCTGATTGAGCGCCGCGACGACCGCTAACCCACCAACAACATCCGCACGCGCCACTAATCCGAGTCCAAGAAACAGAGCAATAGGCGAGAAGGAGGAGGAGATGGAGATGAAGCTGACGATAAGGAGAGTGCCGACGGTGGTGTCCAACTACCAGGAGGAAGGCGGCGGGGAGAAGCAGCCGCGCGTCGGCTGCGGCAGGAACTGCCTCGGGGATTGCTGCTTGCGGGGTGCGTTCCTGGCTTCTTGGAAGCTTTCGATTTTCGTAATACGACTTCTCATGGGGAATTTTCATCTCGTTTTCTTTTTTTGCAATTTCCTTCATAAGAAGGTGATGTTTCTAAGGGAGTTACAAGTTACAATTCATTCCCCCTCCCATTTTTTTGTTGCTATGGGTGAAAAAAATAAATTTAAATATTTAATTAGTCTAATTTGAGATTTATTTTGTTTCCATTAAATTTTTCTTTTTCTTCTGCTCCACTGAGCAATTTTTGTCATGAATTTTGTTGTCTCAGGAATCTAATCGAAGTCTTTCTTGTTCTTTTTGATGAAACAAAGTTCTGAACCTTTTGCTTTTGTTGCCACAAAGTTGCAGGTTTAACCATCTTTGATTAATTAGTCGTTTGTTTATATTACCACTTTCAGCTTCCAAGCTTCCCCTCTATGCTTTCAAGGCCAACCCAAAGAAGTCTGCACAGGAGGATGGGCTCCCTGCTGAGTTCTTCCTCAACTCTCTCCTCCTCAGCCAGGTAAGGAAAATACTACCCAAACTTGTCATAGTTAGTCTTAAAAAAGGTGATGTTGATCTAAGAATTGGCACAACTTACAGTTCTACTGTTAGTAGTAGTACTAGGATAGTGTTTTGGTTCATGTTTTTTTTTCCTTGGAAGATCAAAGAAGTTTGTTATAACTTACTGCTGTAACTGTAATGAAAGGACTAGAATACGTTTCTCGTACAAGATTATGATGAACATGCTAAAAGATCATAGGCAGTTAAGATAACTTAATTTGGATTTTGGACATAGGAATTTAAATAGCTTAATTTGGATTTTGGACATAGGCATTTAAATAGCTTAATTTGGTAAGTGTCTTAATTTGTGGCTTGCTAATTTGGATATAGATAGTTTTTTTTAAAGGAGACACAGGTAGTTAAATATCTCAATTTGGTATAGTATTTGGCTTGTGGCCTTGTACTTTTTATAATAATTAAGGACTTTTAGCTTGATTACAAATATGTTAAAAGGAAGTATTAATACAGCTTAGCGTATCAACTTGAGTTTGTGAGTAAATATAAAACCTGCCATAATTTAGTAGCATGAACTTTCAATTTAGTGTTTTTGTTTTTATCTTTATCAAAACCTTGTAATCCAGTATGCTTTTCTTATAATTATGTAAATTCTTGGTAAGAAAACAGGCAAAAAGAACATTTGTCAGGATTGGATGCTGTATTTAGGACTGACTTTTGAACTCGATACTTTTATTTGTGCCGTTGCCTTAAAGCTAGCAAAAAAATTTCATGGAAAAATTTCAGAAAACATGTCTAACAAAAGACATAGCAGTGATAGTGAAACTTTTGTTTTGTCCATCTATTGTTTTGTTTGTTTATTGAGTTCATAGTAATTTGGCTTTGTTCTTAAATTCTTATAGTGGGAGGACAGGATGGTCCGAGGCCTATTCCGGTACGACGTCACAGCCTGTGAGACCAAGGTGATCCCTGGCAAGCTTGGGTTTGTTGCACAGCTCAACGAAGGCCGTCACCTTAAGAAGCGCCCGACCGAGTTCCGTGTCGACCGTGTGCTCCAGCCATTTGACCCTGCCAAGTTCAACTTCACCAAGGTTGGCCAGGAGGAGGTGCTGTTCCGATTTGAGAATGGTGGTGGCGACGACAGCTATTTCCTTGCAAATTCCCCAACCACCGAGAGTGACAACGCTCCCAGTGTTGTTGCAATCAATGTAAATATCTTTTAAGCAGACATTTTACTTCAGTTCCATCTTACGTATCTGAATGCTAACACTAGTACTTCCAACGGATCGCAGGTGAGCCCTATCGAGTATGGTCATGTGCTTCTCATTCCTCGTGTGCTTGACCGCCTGCCTCAGCGAATTGATCCTGAAAGCTTCCTGCTTGCGCTGCACATGGCGGCTGAGGCTGCAAGCCCGTACTTTAGGCTTGGTTACAACAGTTTGGGTGCCTTTGCCACAATCAATCACCTCCACTTTCAGGTACTTTTCATCATTGATTCAGGAAAATACTTCCCATTGGCCATTACAGTAACGATGCAGTGAATATGATAAATTTCCACACTGTCGGTTTTTTACTTTTAGGGAAGTCAGTAAATTTGCAGTCTGAAGATCTACGCTGTTGCATGTGCACATAGATGTTGCAGCCGTAGACTAGCAGCAATAGGAAATTGTTTTAGATTTGGAGAGGAAAAGGAAGATATATCAGGAGAAAAAAAATCAGCATTACCAATAGATGTTCGTTTTGGTCTGAATAACTAACCAAAACTTAGTCATTTCATACAAAGACGTATCTGCTGTGCTGCAAACGCAGTATATAATTGTGGTGATGACACAGAGAACTGTCTTTTTTGTCTGCAGGCATACTACTTATCGGTACCTTTTCCTGTTGAGAAGGCGCCTACCAAGAAGATCCCCCTTGCCAAGGGTGTGCTGAAGAGTGGAGTGAATGTGTCAAAGCTGACAAATTTCCCTGTGAGAGGGTTGGTGTTCGAGGGAGGGAACACACTGAAGGATCTGGCTGATGTGGTTTCTAACGCTTGCATTTGGCTTCAGGACAACAATGTTCCTTACAATGTCCTCATCTCTGATTCCGGTCGGAGGATCTTCCTATTCCCTCAGGTATATTCCCGCTGCGAAGTCGCAGACTTCTTTCACTCTTGACCATGAATATAGCTGGTAGCCTGGTATCAGCATTCACAGCTCCATAATTTATTCCACAAGAAATGCATGTCTCGCTTGATTTTCCGCTAACATGATAATTTTTAATGTAGTTTTATTACATTTGGCGAAACACCATATACTCTTAGACTTAGTCTCTTACATCAAATTAGACCACTTCCATATGCATTGAACAATGATGTTGGATGTTGCTGTCCAATAAATGCGCAGTGCTACGCTGAGAAGCAGGCACACGGTGAAGTGAGCGAGGAGCTGCTGGACACGCAGGTGAACCCCGCAGTATGGGAGATCAGTGGCCACATTGTTCTCAAACGGAGGAAGGACTTCGAGGAGGCGTCGGAAGCTTCAGCCTGGAGGCTTCTCGCCGAGGTCTCCCTGTCGGAGGAACGGTTCGAGGAGGTGAAGGCCTGCATCTTTGAGGCTGTATCTGATGAAGAGGAGGAAGCCAATGAGGAGACTTCTTGCTCGTCGTCCTCTGTCCCGGTGGCACCTCCACGCATACCGGAAGGTTGCCTCGTCCTTCAGTGAGGCTGCGACGTCACCGCCGGTTACTAGGTCTTCACCAGCTGTGGTTGCTGGTGTTAGTAAAGATCCCAGTGATTGTACGGTGGTTACTGCTGTTTGCTTCTGCTGCTTTGGTCTGTAGCTGTTGTGGTTGCTGGTGTTCAGTACTGTGCAGATTATTAAGCACAGGGTTGTGCGTTGGCTTGTTTAGAGAAATCTGATTGGTGCGTTATTTGACCCGGATTTAGCCAATTTAGAATCATCTGTGAATCCACTACAATATTTACTGGATCAGTAGATAGTGCTTACAGATACATCATTGAATCATTTCATACGAGCGTAAACTGTACCATACATTAATTTACAAAACATCAGAATTCAATAAGACCGATCAAGCCAAAATGATACATTACATAAAAGCGGAAGTGATAGTGGAAGCAAAAGGGAAAGACACATCTCACCACAGGCAAACGACTGAGGTAACTTGTGTGCTATCGATAGTACCCCAAAACTTGGATAATACTGGTGCGCGCAAGCACCGATTCAGCCGGCTAGACTAGGGTGAGACCTAGACTACTAGAGACTAATCTAATCTCCACCGTCTTCATTGCCATCAGTGTCCGGACCAAAAAATACAATTTAGGAATCCTCTATGTATTCCGAACTAGTTCTAGATCAGTAGCTAGCTCACACAGGAAACAGTGATAAAATACCATCCATTTATTCGATTTAACTAAATTTTTTCAAAATAACAAATAATAATAATAATAACTAGATCTTATAGTCAACGTTTACTTAACTTGCTATGCAAGGCTAAAGGAACAAACAAACTCTTGCAGCGAACGAAAAACTTGGAAAGCTAATCAACATGCCCACATGCAATCGAGTGGAGAACACATCCTAATCCATGAAGCCTTCCTGGTACTCCTTCTCATAGAACTCTTGAATAGCTTGATATTCTTTAACTGAACAACAATAGCGTAAAGTTGTGAGTACATAAAGCACTCAGCAAATCGTGGGGAAATGTATACAAATAGTATTCATACAAGGCTTGAACAAATATTACCTGTATGGTTCTTTTGCATAAAGCGGCATTGACGATAAATGCAATAAATAATTTGAAATGCATAATTGAAAGAATAGTAAATAAATAAACAATTTCTTTGAAACAATCAGGGAACTTCCCATTCACTTCCCAATCAAACCAATGATAAGCGAATCTCCCATTCACCAATCGACACAAATCACCAAGTGAATTGCCTATTCACCAAACAAACATTATATTCATCAAGTGAACTTCCTATTCACACTCTGACATATTTTATAAAGAAATTCTACCTCTCGTGTGAAATCCCCGAGCATGTTCATAACCGCGGACACGGCTATTCGAATAGTTTTTAACACTCTGTAGAGGTTGTACAGCTTTACCCACAAGAGATAATCAAATTATAATGTCCGTCTGACACACTTTCGTAGGTGTGCGACTAAAAAATTATCATAAAGTCTTTACAAAGCTCTGCTTTGACTCAGTTCTGCTAGTTAAGGTTTCGCCTATCTGCCCCCCTCTTGCGCCAAACATAACCCAAACAGAACCAAATCAAAACATTGCTAATTAGTAAGCCAAGTCTCGCCCACACAAAACATGTGGTTGTACGGTTAAAGACCAGTTCAATGACGCACAAGATTAAGTCCTTGATAAGTTACCCAAACGAGTCTACCATAAACCCACAACATGTTAAATCCACACCCTCAACCCACAATCGCTCACTCGAGCAAAAATCATTTTGGTTAACCAAAATCAACGACATACCCTACCATGGTACAAAAATTTTATCAACAGTGGCTAACCATCACGATTCTATATTTTATTAAGTCAAGATTAATCATTATGACACATGTGATAAAGAACCTATCATAACTAAGCATGACTAAGCATCTGAACGATACTCATATTGGTGATATAAATATGTCCAACTAAAATTATCCATGCTAGGGTGAAAAAGGATTCATGGCATTCAAATAATTAAAGGAGGCATAATGACAATAGGTAATAGCTAATCCCAATACTATTTGTATAAAGATAGCATGCAGTTGTATAAAACAATATACTTTTGAAATCATAGGTTCAATATGATCAAAGGACCACGACTTGCCTTGGAATAAATCTTGGGATTGGTCTTGGTCTTGGTGCACTCCTCCTTACTCAAAACTTCCCGAAATATCAACATCTACACGCAAACAAGTAAATAAACCAAATAAATACAAAATAGAGAGAAAAGAAACTCCAAAAATTAAATAAAAATATTACAAAAATAGAACTTGAATTTAGATGAATTTAGAAATTTAAATGGGATCAATCGGAGTTCAGATGAAGAACATATGGGTTATGGAAGTTCTAAACCGAAAGAATTAACCAAAAGGGAATTTCTGGAATATTTCAAATTATTTTTCTACTAAAAAATCTGGATTATGACACATGTTGACGTCATCAAAGGATTTCAGCTGAAAAGAAAAGGAAAAAGAAAATTGAAAATCCTCCTGACATGTGAGACCCACACGTCATTGAGATGACTCATAGTGGACTAGGTTCATCGAGCTAGGTTTAGGGTTGGATCTGGACATGCCACACACATTAACGTGGCGGCTGACTGAGCTACACGTGGCGGACATGCACACACAGGCGTTGAGGTGGACGCTGAGGTGGCTGCCACGCAAAGGACACGTCACTTCGACGGCGTTGAGGCTCTGATCCCTATGGTCGCCGACGAACGGCAGCTCCTCACCGGCGGTGAAGGCTACCAACACGAAGAGGAGGCTATTGTGAACCTATTGGTGCACTCACGGGTGGTTGAGGATGACTGAGGAGACCGGCGACGAGCTTTAGGCGGTGGAGAGGTGCGGCTGTTGTTGGAATTGAGCCTTGGCGACACTTCGGTGGTGCGGATGGGTGCTGGAGGTGGAGCTCATGACAGCGGACTTAGTGGTGCGGCCAACGTCGATGAGGCGTCAACGGCGGTGGTGGAATTTGAAGAAAATGAGCCACGGCGGCGAAACCCTAAAACTCTAATTGAGGCAACGCTAGGGTTTTCGGGGCGAGATGGATGGGGTTTCGGGATGTAGGGACACGGGCGATCCTCAGGGTGCCTTTTATAGGGTAGGAGCAAGGCTGAGATGGTGAGATGGCAGTGGATTCCTTTTCAAAAACGCCGATGAGGTAATGGAATAGAGAGATTCGGAGGGGATACGATATCGATTCGGTTGCAGGAAGATAGGAGATAAAGATTGGTAGGGTTAGCGCGGAAAAATCGAGCCAAAACACCTGTTGTCAGACGAAGCTCCAAGGAACGTCAATGGCGGTAGTGAGTGTGCTCGCGTGAGGACGACAACGCGAGGAAGACGAAGGCGGTGGGGCCTACCTGGCAGCGAAACAAAGGGAACGGGAGAGCGCATTGGGCTGCGCGAGTGGAAAGGTTGAGCGGGTTGGGCGCGCCGAAGGAGAAATGGGCCGGGAGTTTAAGGATTTAGCCTAGAGCTATTTCTGAGATTTATATTAGCTTTTCCTTTTTAGAAAATACTGAAAATACAAATAGCAATTAGAAAATAGCAAATGAACTCGAAAAAATTCTAGAAAATATTTCATCAACACTTACACTTTCAAGCATAAAGGCAAACATCATGTGCTAAAACCAATGGCGGATAGTGCAATCAAATATGAAATCAAGTTTGCTGTTGAGGAGAAAAAGGCTTTGAAGATTATCCCGAAACCGAGGACGGTTTCGCTTGAAGGGGGGAGGGGATGATATGGAACCAAACAACATTGTTACTGATTTGGCCAAAAGTGAGCCAGGTGCAAGCAAAGCCAGAAGAGAGTAAGGTCCACGACCAGTTTTTGAAAGCTTATGACCATGTCCACATAGTCTACGACCACCACCAGTTGGCCTACGACTACTACCAGGTGGTCTACGACCACATCCAGATGGTCTACGATCATGTTCAGGAGGCCGGCTATCACATCCAGAAGGGTTACGACCACGACCAGGTCTGCGTCCAGGTCTTCGACTAGGTCTACGACCAGGTGGTCCAAAACCAATATGGCAAGTGAAGAAGATGAAAAGATCGGAAGCTAGAGATGGGCCAGGAACAGAAGATTATATGGTTTCGTAGATCAGATACATACGGATTGGTTCCATACCAATTCAAATCAGTTCATTAGGAAAGTAAGAGTCCGTTTTGGATGTTTATTCCGTTTCTTAGGGATAGAGTCCAGGTAGATCATGTTTCTTAGTTTGTTTCGGTCTCAGGCCGTGTGCGTGTGTGTTTGGCTGCACCCTTATGTGCCAATATAAGGCCAGGGCATAGTCCATGGTAAAGAGAGTTGACAAGTTATGAGTTAAGGAATAGATACCAGAAAATCACCATGGTTTTGGTGGCACGTTTGACGTGGTCTTGAGATTTCTGAGAGAAATTACTCTTTGGTGTATTGAATCCAATTGAGGTGTTGGATTTTTACTCGCTGGAACTTCGGTTCTTCTACCCTTTGTTCACGTGCTACGATGTGCGTGGGAGAAGATTTATCAAGGAGGCGTTGTTGTTCTTATGCTGCACAAGGGCTAGGAGGCTACTATCAAGGTATACCGTGAAAGACCAGCCAAATAACGAGATCCCGCTAGCTTGCTAGTTGGATCCTTTATCACTGATATGTTGGCCCCATGGTCTATAGACCAGGTCCATGGAAGAAGGGTCTACAATGCACGATGCATCAGGCTCATGGAACAGGGCTCTGATAGGTGGGGTCCATGTGTCTAAGACACGATCCACCGTGGACCAAGTCCACACAACTGAGGCTCTGGGCTAACACATGGGTTGCTGATGAGGACTGACACGTGGACGAGAAGCTGATGTGGGGGCTGAGGTGGAGGTGAGGCAGCGTGCCACGTCGGCAGTGGTGGCGGTGCAACTCCGGCGATGGCGTCGATGGTGAACGACTGCAGCGCGGTGGGCTTGGAGCGGCGCAACTAGGAGAGGAGACGACGGTGAACTTGGTGGACAACTCACGAGTACCAAGGGTCAACGGAGATAGTGGCTCGACGAGGAAAAGTGACGACAGGGCTATGGTCTCGGCAAAGAAGGGTTACGACGCCACTTCGGGGAAAACCGATGAAGGCATGGGATAGATATGAGCAACGGGATCCCGAAGGTGTTGCGGGAAGACATGGATCTCACCAGTGGCGGATAAAAGCGGCGATAGAGAAGATGGCGGTCCTTGGGCTTCTCCTTGCAATTTCAGCGTCCTTAGGGTGAGAACGGGGCAGCGGCTAGGGCTCACGAGACGTAACATGACGCGGGGTGCAAAAGCCGAGGGCTGAGAAGGCTTTTAAAGGCGACAGAGGGAGAAACCGAGAAGAGCACGGCGTTGGCATCGTGTCGGAGGCGGAAACAAAATGGGGGACGGAAGGAATACGACTAACATACGGGGCCCACTCGTTAGCGTCAGCGAGGTAGAGGTGGACGCGAGGGCGGCGCAGAGGCGGCTGGGCTGGCGCATGCTAGACAGGGCCGAGGTGAAGTGAGCCAAGGAGAAAGAAGCTGAGCAGGTGGGAAACGAATTAGGCCCAAAGGAAAATCCGGAAAAAGAAAGGGTTTCCAAATTTAGAAAAAGGATTAAATAAAACTGAGCTCAATGAAATAGCAAATAAACTCAAAAATTCTCAAAAAATTCAAAAAAAAAAACTCTGGAACTCAAGGAACAAAAATAAAGGTTTTGAATTTAATTGAAGTTGGGATAATTCACATTAAATGTTTTTGATTTCTAAAAATTCAAATTAAGCTTGTACTTAAACAAGAAAATTAAATGATTATTTTTATTTTTAAAGGTTTCAAAAGAACTCCAAATTTTGGATGTTACAATGGCACATAATTTTATAACAGTGACATCGCATCACAGCTTGTACAACGGTTGTATCACACCACAGTTGCACAATAGTGGAATCACACTATAATTCCATATATCATTAAGTCAAATTTAACCTTATTGATCAAGTGACATGAGCCCACCGTAACTAACTATCTCTACGATAATCCATGTTGGTGATACAAATATGTCCAACTAATAATGACCATCTTATGGAGAAAAATGATTCCTAGTATTCAAACAATTAATGGTGGCATAATGACAAATATGTGATTAACTACTCCCAAAAGCAGTTGATATAAATGTAGCTTGCTATTTGATATAAAAAAGATACTTTTGAAAATATAGGTTCAATATGATCAATGGATTATGACTTGCCTCGGCCTTGCTCAATTACCACACTTTGGTCTTCAAAACTTGCTCCGGCTCTTGCTCCTTAAAACAGTTCGTTTAAAAGAAAGAAAGACAAAAGAAAAAGCTTGATTTTAGATGAATTTAGGAACTTCAATAGACCGAATCGGAGTTTGAACGAAGGAGAACAAGCTCTGAGAAGATTTGCCAAAAAAGGAAAAAGAGAGAAAAAAGAATATTCTCAGGAATATTCCTTTGGCTGAAAAAGAAAAAGAAAAAGATACTGATAAGTAGGACCCACTTGTAAGTGAGAGAGACTAAAGGGAAAGGATGACAGTGGGGACCCACATGTCACTGAGAGAGAGAAAAAGAAAGCAACACTGATAGGTGGGGCCTACCTGTAAGAGAGAGATTGGGCAGGGAGGAAAATAGGGGAGGGGGATGGTGGTGCTGGCACACATTGGCAGTGGTGGATAGCGACGAGGGAGTGGCTGGCGACAGCAAAAATGGGATCCCGGCGGCATGGCGGTCCTTTGGGTGACTACGACGGCGACTGTCGGATCCCCGGGCGTGGAATACCTGAGGACCCTATGTGTATACTGTACTAGTCCCATGGTCAGTGGCTAGTACACACATTTATAACATTTGGCAATCACATCCATACATGAACATATAAAAGTACTTAAGCGATTGCAAGTTATTACAACAACGGCCGATCAGACAAATAAAAACAGTCATCATAGTAAAAAAATAGCATCAAAAGAAATGATAAAAGTAGCAAAATTCTAGCGGCATGCCCATCCAATCTTGCATACAACCAACAAGAAATAAGGCCTTGATAGACCCGTCACTGAACCCTTCGGTTCCGGGTGCTAAGAACATATTGTCAGGCGTCGGCTCATCTTTATAATATGAACAACAATAATAGCAAGATTGAGTACAATGTGTACTCAGCAAGACTTGTAATGTATCACAAAATTTATATAAATGCAAGGCTATCAAAGGATGGAGCTCTACCCTACAAGTCTTTTTTTTGCTTAAATCCATTTTCATTTGCAATATGCATAAGTAGTAATTTGCAACGGAAATTGAAAGAGCAATTAAATAGATACAGGACAGTAAGTAAAGAACTGAAATGAATAATAATGATAACAACAACTCGTAACTCTTCTTGGTTACAAGCACAAAAGAAATATGAACACTCGCAACCCTTCTCGGTTGCGAGGAACAGAGGAACAAAGACAACAACTCGCAATCCTCCTCGGTTGTGAGCCACAAATTAAAATCAGCCATAGACATGGCAAATGACTCAAATATAAACCATAAACCATTCATGTCACAACCCCAACTAATTAAATTGGATTAATATGTATTTCACTAACAGACATTATCAAATTCAAATCATTTCATAATATATTGTACTTGGAAAATCTAATTTGAGGTAAACATACACATCAAAATTCAATTTTTAATTCAAATCAGTGATAAAAAGTTGTGATCATCATCTGAAATCAATTTATTTAAATACTACACTAATTATCATGAATTAATATAATTTTTCCAAAATTTTTGGGACTAGTTTGTGTAGGGAAACAGGTAGGCTACACTAGCGCAAATTAAAAAATTCTACCCGTAAACCAAGATCACTGCGATTATAGATCACGGTCTTACCACTAGGCAGCAGTGCGGAAGTTGATGCGACACATCGGGCGGTGTAGTCGTACTCGATTGATGCGATGCGTCGGGGTAGAGTAGTCGTACTACTTCCTCGTCCTCGTCGCGGCGTCCCGTCTGACTCCTTTCTTGCGGTTCGTCCCAGCGCCACGCATGCGCGGCGCCTCAAAGGTATCCACACGTGCGGGAGGAAGCGGCGCGCGCCGGACTACTAGATCCGCGCGGCGACTAGGGCGTGGGAGGGTGGCGGCGGGGTTTGAGGATGTCACGAAAAACTCAACCCTCAACCGGCGCGCCCTGCCCTCCTTTTATAGGCGTCCTTATAATGGGCTTCTACGAATAGAGGCCCATTAGGACTCAATGCCCGATCTAATTTAGATCCAATCCGAATTAGGCTTCACCCATAAGTGTGTGACCCTATGGTTCACATATGTTTAGACATGACGAGTACACATACTTGGTCAATAGTTGGTAGCGACCTCTAGCAAGGCGTGCCAACTCCTAAACATACGTAAAGATCATATCGGACGAACCATCACAACGTTATGTACATGCCAATCCCTTTGCCTCACGATATTCGATCGAGCTCCAAGCTGACCACTCTTTCTCGATCCTGTGATCGGAATCCCTTACTAGGTTAACTCTTAACATTAAGTAGCATGGCCATGCATTTCGGATCCGATCACTCGAGGGCCCAGAGATATCTCTCGGTAGAGAGGCAAATCCCATCTCGTGACCATGCCTCGCAGCATGCTTCATGACAAACCAGCTACCTTTATAACTACCCGATTCACGGAGTAGCGTTTGATAGCCCCTAAGTAGGTCGATTCACATCTCAAGTACATGCGACAATCTCGGGTCTAAGGACAAGGCGTACACATTGTGTAGAGAGAACCATAAGAATAATTACTATGTCTCATGTTGGGTCGGTCCAACCCCATGTTCTAAACATGTGTCCACATTATTGGTTTGACATCTCCATGTCTATGACACGTGAAACATGGTCATCAACCGATACATGTGCTAATCAATCATTCACGTGTGTCCTCACATGAACTCCGACTAGGGACAACTTTAGAATAACCATACAAGTAAAGAGTTTCACAAACAAGTCACATACTTGTTAATCAACACAAAGGCAATATTCAAGGAACATTTATTAAATCATGGATACAATGAAATATCATCATCAATATGATTGCCTTTAGGGCATATCTCCAACAGTCTCCCACTTGCACTAGAGTCAATCTAGTAGATATCTAATACCCATAGCTCTTGTGTGCGCCTCATGCTTAGGCTGTGGGAGAGGCTTCGTTAAAGGATCTGAAATATTCAAATCCGTGTGTATTTTGCATATCTTTAAATCTCCTCGATTAAGGATCTCTCGAATGAGATGAAACACTTGCAGATGTGTTTGTTCTTTTGGTGATTCCTCGGCTCCTTGGCTTGCATAATGGCCCCACTTGTTATCACGATAAAGATCCAGGATGCACGCACTAGGAACCACACCTAGTTCGATTATGAACTTCCTTATCCAAACACCTTCCTTTCTTTGCTTGAAGCGCAATGTACTCGGCCTCCGTTGTAGAGTCAACAACGATCTCTGCTTGGAACTCTTCCAACTTACCGCACCACCGTTCAAAAGGAACACAAAACCGATTGCGATTTGTAATCATCTTTGTCGGTTTGGAAGCTTGCATCGGTGTAACCATTTACAACGAGCTCTTCCTCACCTCAGTAGACTAGGAACACATCCTTAGTTCTTCTCAAATACTTGAGGATGTTTTTAAGCTGCTGTCCGATGACTCTCACTGGATCGGCACAGTATCTGCTCGTAACACTTAGAGCATAGGAAACATCTGGCAGTACACATCATAGCATACATGATAGATCCAATGGCGAAGCATATGGAATCTTACTCATGCGATCTCGCTCATCGGTTGTCGAAGGACAGAGTCTTGCCAAGATTTATGCCATGAGACATGGGCAAGAACCCTTTCTTTGCCTCCTCCATGTTGAACCGTTTCAACACTTTGTCAATGTAAGTACTCGGCTTAATCCTATTAGCCTTTTGATCTATCTCTATAGATCTTAATACCCAAAATATATGCCGCTTCCCTAAGTCCTTCATTGAGAAACTATTTTTGGTGAGGTCTTAACGGACTCGAGCATAGGAATATCATTTCCAATCGATAATATGTCATCTACATATAAGATTAGAAATACGAGTGAGCTCCACTTGTTTTCTTGTAAACACAAGATTCTTCTTCGTTTTGATGAAGTCAAACCCTTTGACCACTTCATCAAAGCGAATGTTCCAACTCGAGATGCTTGCTTCAATCCATAAATGGATTTTTGAAGTTTGCATACTTTTCTAGCATTGTTTGGATCGACAAAACCCTCGGGTGTATCATATACACGTCCTCGGTTAAATTTCCATTAAGGAAAGCCGTTTTGACATCCATCGCCATATCTCATAGTCGAAATATGCGACAATAGCTAGAATGATCCGTATTGATTTAAGCATCGCTACGGTGAGAAAGTCTCATCGTAGTCAACTCCTTGAACTTGCGAAAACCTTTTGCGACAAGTCGAGCTTTATGGATATGAACATTTCCATCCATATCAATCTTCCTTTTATAGATCCATTTGCACTCTATGGTTTTAACACCATCAGTGGGTCAACAAATTCCAAACTTGATTGTCTCCCATGGATGCTATCTCGGATCTCATGGCACTATGCTATTTCTCGAGTGCTGGTCCATCATTGCTTCCGCATAGGTCGTAGGCTCATCATTGTCTAACAATAATATATCTCGCGCATTGCGAGCCTTTCCGACCTTCGTGGTGGTGGTGCTTCCTTTGCCATGGGTTCCTCAACTTTACGCCACATGGGCATCATTAGTCGAGTCTTCCCGATTGGTTCATCTTGAACTTCTTCAAGCTGCACTCTTCTTCCACTTGTCTCCTGTTGAGAAACTCTTTCTCTAGGAAAACACCACTTGACGACAAACACTTTGCCCTCTAGTCGGTTGTAGAAGTAATATCAAAGGTTTCCTTGGATATCCACGAAAATGCATTTATCTGACTTGGGTGTGAGCTTGTCCGACTGTAGTCGCTTGACAAACGCCTCACATCCCCAAATCTTTAGAAAAGACAAACTGTGACTCTTCCCAGTCCATATCTCATATGGTGTCTTAACTACGGATTTAGACGGTACCCTATTAAGTGTGAAAGCTGCCGTTTCTAGGCGTAACCCCAAAGGATAATGGTAAATCATGATGGCTCATCATCGATCGAACCATGTCCAACAAGGTCGATCGCGCTCGGATACCCGTTTCTTTGAGGCGTTAGGGCGGTGTTAGTGTGGAAGAATTCCGCAACTCTTGAATGATTGCTAAATTCATGACTCAAATACTCGCCACCACGATCAGATCGCAGAGCCTTAATTTTCTTGGCACGTTGATTTTCAACTTCATTCTGGAACTCTTTGAACTTTTCAAAAGTTTCAGACTTATGTTTCATTAAGTAGACATAGCCATATCTACTAAAATCATCGATGAAAGTTATGAAGTAATGAAATCCACCTCTAGCGATCGTGCTCATTGGTCCACATACATCGGTATGTATGATTTCCAACAAGTCGCGCCCTCTCAAAAGAACCTTTGAAAGGTGATTTGGTCATCTTACCAAGCAAACAAGCTTCACATGTCTCGTATGATTCAAAATCAAGCGAAGTTAGAAGACCATCGACATGGAGCTTCTTCATGCGCTTTTCATATGTGACCCAAGCGACAATGCCAAACATAGGTGGGATTCAAATCATTAGGTCGAAGTCTTTTAGCATTTATGTTAAAGATAGGCGCATCATCAAGATTTAAAATAAATAACCCATTCACAATGGTATAAAAAGCCATAAACATTCCATTTTTAGAGATCAAACAACCATTGTCTTTACTTGCAAATGAATAACCATCTCTCATCAAACATGAGGGGATAAAATATTTCGACTCATACTAGGAACATAATAACAATTATTCAATTCCATAATAAATCTTGAAGGAAGCTGAAGTTGCATGGTGCCGACGGTCAACGCGACAACCCTTGCTTTATTCCCGACGCGAAAATCAACTTCACCTCTTGCGACTCCTCTACTTCTTATTAGCCCACATCGAGTTGCAAATGTGAGCAAGCGATCCGGTATCAAATACCCAAGAGTTAATAGGAGAATCTGCGAGAAAATGTCTAAAACATTTATGACAAGTGTACCATGGGTGGAAGTCTTACTTCCGGCCTTCTTCTTACATTCATCGAATCCATGTACTTCTTGCGGTTTCTCTTCCAGTGGCGGTTTCTTTACAATAGAAGCATCTGTCTCGGCTCGAGTCCACGTTAGGCTTAGGCGTTGGCCGAGATCATATCTTTAACCTTACCCTTATTCTTTGGCCATGGCTTCTTACCCTTTTCTTGAAGCTAGACTTGTTACTGCACTGACCATCACATGGCTAGGCCACGCACACTTCTTAATGTCACTCTCTGTTGTTTTGAGCATCCCACAAAGCTCATTAAGGCCCTTATCCGCCCATGCATATGGTAGTTCAAATAAATGCCCATAGCTAGGTGGAAGAGACGCTAAATGAAATCGATTGCCAACTCTTGGCCAATTGGAAAACCAAGTTTATCAAAGTCATTGTAACCAACCATTTTGATCACATGTGGGCCTACGGGTGCACCTTACATTAACTTGCATTCGAGAAAAGCCTTAGAGACATTGAACCGTTCGGTCTGGCACGTATGCGGAACATGTCCTTAAGCGCTATGATCATATCATACGCTTCGATCCTCAAACGCTTTTGAAGGTCGGGTTCCATGCATGCAAGCATAAGACGACTAATCTCAAGAGAGTCATCACATGCTTTCTTGTAGGCATTTTTAACGCGAGACGCATTATTTGCGAGTTCTTACGGGATTGGGGTGTCGAGCGTTTTCCTTTTATCCGCCGAGAACAATTCTCGAGTTCGGACCAGATCGAATAGTTTGTTCCATTTAATTTCTCTTTCTCAAGAATCGATCGCAAAGCAAAAGGGTGTGCGTGGTTGCTAGATGCCATTGATCTACAATAGGAAATGCAAAATACTAAGACAAATAAAACCATGATAGAGTAAAGCGTATTAAACAAATTTAATAGAATTTACTCCCACTAAAATCAACATCCCTCTGTTGATTCTTAGCGATTCAAGATCCGCATTAACGAGTCTACTAGTGAGCTTTTGCATCACCGCTAGAAGACAAGGTAATTCGATAAGCAACACCTTGCTAATCATATCTCTATATGACTCTTGTTGTTGGGTGACATCTCTATGCCCGGCGCCCAACCTTTATGCCCCAAGGCCCATAACCTTTATGATAACCTTGTTAAGTTCACCAATCCTTATGCATGTAAGTATCCGTCTGAGAACCCATCTAGTCAAGGAAAGTTGATGGTGCCCTAATTTTATAGACCCACCATCAATTTACAAGACATGGGATGGTGCAAAGTTTAATTGGGAGGGCATATGTTTAACTTAACATTTTGTGAGGATCGCTATACTTCTACCATTCAAACATGCATAGGAGTAAAACAATAGGAATAGCATTCACAGTTGTGACTCGGTATGACCCATTTTCTTATGGTGATCTCCATCGCCATAGAATCATCCACCATGATGATCTCCATCTCCATGGTTCATGTGTGCCATCCCTCCAAGTGATGTGTCCTCAGAGTACTACTATAAGCTATTACTCATATGACTAGTAATAAAATACATGGATACTAGGAATCATCACAAGTCGACACGCAGTAGTTAATACAATACTTTGACAACACAATGGCTCCGGTAGTGTTGCGAACCCATGACTTCATGAGTCATGAAAATATTACAAACATGCATCACATACACATTAGGCCATCTGGTCACAAACATCCTGCAAAAACAAGTTATGCATATAATCGCAATCTACGGATAAGGGGTGAGGGTTTCCCCATCAGGTTCGAAGGGCGGCGCCCCCATCGGGACTTCCGGCGTCGGACCTTAAAAAAGAGATCAATCTATGCAATTTTACATAGGATTTTGATCGGCAAATCATATTTACCACAAATCGACTCTTGTTCGATTCGACCAATTATATTGATCTTCGCATGCAACCGCTTTACGTGTCCTTGTCTACCCGATGGCGAATCCGACCGGTAGGTATGTTGTTTCACGACCTTAGCGGTATGATCACGGTACATCGATTATTAATCTAGGTTCGATTCGATCAATCATATTGATCTTCGCATGCATAGCGGTTTTACGTGTCACTTGTCTACCCGATGGCGAATCCGGCCGGTAGAATGCGTTGTTTCACGACCTTAGCGGCATGATCACGAAGCGGACCAATCCATTACGAACTATACAATCGATCACATCGATCATACCGATTACATATCGCCATATGCAAATCACCGAACCTATAACATGGCGACAACCGCTCGATACCATCGTAGGGAAGCGGTAGGCTACACTAACGCAAATTAAAAATTCTACCCGTAAACCAAGATCACTGCGATTATAGATCACGGTCTTACCACTAGGCGCAGTGCGGAAGTTGATGCGGCACGTCGGGGCGGTGTAGTCGTACTCGATTGATGCGATGCGTCGGGCGAGTAGTCGTACTACTTCCTCGTCCTCGTCGCGGCGTCACGCGTCGACTCCTTTCTTGCGGTTCGTCCCAACGCCACGGATGCGGCGCCTCAAAGGTATCCACACGTGCGGGAGAAGCGGCGCGCGCCGGACTACTAGATCGCGCGGCGACTAGGGCGTGGGAGGGTGGCGGCGGGGTTTGAGGATGTCACGAAAAACTCAACCCTCAACCAGCGCCCTGCCCTCCTTTTATAGGCGTCCTTATAATGGGCTTCTACGAATAGAGGCCCATTAGGACTCAATGCCCGATCTAATTTAGATCCAATCCGAATTAGGCTTGACCCGTAAGTGTGTGACCTATGGTTCACATATGTTTAGACATGGCGCAGTACACATACTTGGTCAATAGTTGGTAGCGGCCTCTAGCAAGGCGTGCCAACTCCTAAACATACGTAAAGATCATATCGGACGAACCATCACAACGTTATGTACATGCCAATCCCTTTGCCTCACGATATTCGATCGAGCTCCAAGTGACCACTCTTTCGATCTGTGATCCGGAATCCCTTACTAGGTTAACTCTTAACATTAAGTAGCATGGCCATGCATTTACGGATCCGATCACTCGAGGGCCCAGAGATATCTCTCGGTAGAGAGGGCAAATCCCATCTCGTGACCATGCCTCGCGACATGCTTCATGACAAACCAGCTACCTTTATAACTACCGATTCACGGAGTAGCGTTTGATAGCCCCTAAGTAGGTCGATTCACATCTCAAGTACATGCGACAATCTCGGTCTAAGGACAAGGCGTACACATTGTGTAGAGAGAACCATAAGAATAATTACTATGTCTCATGTTGGGTCGGTCCAACCCCATGTTCTAAACATGTGTCCACATTATTGGTTTGACATCTCCATGTCTATGACACATGAAACATGGTCATCAGCCGATACATGTGCTAATCAATCATTCACGTGTGTCCTCACATGAACTCCGACTAGGGACAACTTTAGAATAACCATACAAGTAAAGAGTTTCACAAACAAGTCACATACTTGTTAATCAACACAAAGGCAATATTCAAGGAACATTTATTAAATCATGGATACAATGAAATATCATCATCAATATGATTGCCTCTAGGGCATATCTCCATGATCTCCACTTGCACTAGAGTCAATCTAGAAGATATCTAATACCCATAGCTCTTGTGTGCGCCTCATGCTTAGGTGTGGGAGAGGCTTAGTTAAAGGATCCAAATATTCAAATCCGTGTGTATTTTGCATATCTTTAAATCTCCTCGATTAAGGATCTCTCGAATGAGATGAAACACTTGCCGATATGTGTTTGTTCTTTTGGTGATTCCTCGGCTCCTTGGCTTGCGCAATGGCCCCTTGTTATCACGATAAAGATCCAGAAGGGCTGCGCACTAGGAACCACACCTAGTTCGATTATGAACTTCCTTATCCAAACACCTTCCTTGCTTGCTTGAAGCGCAATGTACTCGGCCTCGTTGTAGAGTCGACAACGATCTCTGCTTGGAACTCTTCCAACTTACCGCACCACCGTTCAAAAGGAACACAAAACCGATTGCGATTTGTAATCATCTTTGTCGGTTTGGAAGCTTGCATCGGTGTAACCATTTACAACGAGCTCTTCCTCACCTCAGTAGACTAGGAACACATCCTTAGTTCTTCTCAAATACTTGAGGATGTTTTTAAGCTGCTTGTCGATGACTCTCACTGGATCGGCTGGTATCTGCTCGTAACACTTAGAGCATAGGAAACATCTGGCGAGTACACATCATAGCATACATGATAGATCCAATGGCGAAGCATATGGAATCTTACTCATGCGATCTCGCTCATCGGTTGTCGAAAGACACCGAGTCTTGCCAAGATTTATGCCACGATGCCTTGTCAGGAAACTCAAGTGAAGGTGGATGGATACGGCGTTGCTACGAGACATGATGTGGAGAGCGAACTTCACATATCAGCCCACTTATTCCATCTACGCGTGATCGAGGACCGGGAATGGAGGAGTTTATGGCGTGATAGATATCATTGCTAGACAAGTCACGAGGAGCATACCTTACCGTTTCGGGCGCATGGCATACGAGGCCATGGCGTTACAAGAAGGTAGCTTTGGTGGCCATGAGTGCGTCTCCGCTCGACGGCGAGTTAGCCTAGCCCCGTATGATCGCACCGATCGTGCGCACGCTAGGGCGTGAACTTCGTTTGCTAGAGATCGGTTTGGGAAGACCCCAAGTCGAGCGATTGGCGAGATTGGTCCACGTGATGGACCAAATGCATCGCTGCATGGTGCATGAGTTGTGGGAGGCGCGACGGCGTCGTTGAAGCTTCAGAGCACTTAAGGCTCATGCATGACATGAGGCTCATTCATCCCGATGTGCTATATGGCACTAATATGATCTCCCTTATCTTTCTGCGCCACAGATTGCCGCTTTGCCGTGGTGGAAGGTCATATTAACGCCATAGGATCACCCTTGCGTCTTCCTAATCTAGGGGACCACGATGATCTGGATCCACAGGCGCATCTTACGGGCCAATTTCCGGTGAACTTTGGCCGGAATAATATCTAAGTCATTAGGGCGAGGAGCTCTGTGTTTGAGCTTGTATCCTTAGGTTGATGTAATAGGATAGTGGATGTCGAGCTATTATGTTTTATTTGCAGACACTACTATTTGATTGTAATCTTAAGCTGCGGCGCTTATGCTCATGTGCAGGTTTGTATCGAATTGGTTTTATGTTGCTTAATGTTTGGTGTTCCATTTGATGTTGCAATTTTCTTGCTTTTGATATTGATTGTGCATGTACGGCCAAGTAATGGCTTTTGTCTTATTTACTAACCATCCTTGTCCAATACGGGATGACGGGACCGACTCTGCGATCGGGAGCCTGCGGCGAGGCTCCCCATCCCCATCTAGGGCACCACGTCCTAGCACCTTTGGCGATTTCTACGATCGGGGCAGTCATCCCAAAGCGGCCGTGCGGGCATGGCGAGCCCTCTCGGCCGCCGTCCAGCCGAGGGTGGACCGCTGAGAGGTGCTCGCCGCCGCCATCCATGGTCGAGTTTATGATGATGATTGGCGCAGCCGATGGACGGACCGGATGCTTGAGGCGATCGTGGCGCAACACCGCTCGGCCCGTTCAGCGGGAGGGCTGCCCGCCCGAGCGTCGGAGGTCTCGGCGAGTTCAGCGGACCAACCCTCCGACATTTGCAGGCGGCAAGGACCCGATGGAAGCGGACCGGCCGCACAACATTGAGAAGAAGTGAACATTGCGCGGTGTCTTTGGAGTTGAGAGAGTCTTGTTTGCCGCTATCGGTTGGCGGTGCGGCGGCGCGTGGTGGGATAGTTATTCCACCATGCAGCCCAGCTGGTCACGTCCCAACTTGGGGCGAGTTTAGGATGCGTTCGAGGCCCATATACCAAAGTGTGCGCTTATCAAGCGGCGGCGGTTCCTGCCTTGAGGCAGGGCGGCGGACCATCACCGAGTACTGCATGACTTCAACTACTTGGCGGTATGCTCGGACGGCGTCTCGGCGAGCGCTCGTCGCGAATGAGTTCTTCCACGGATGTCGAGGAGTTGCGGCTTGTTTTAGCGCACATGATTTGAGTTTCGGCATCTGGTCAACAAGGCGATAGTGGTGGAGCATGAGAGCATGGCGATGGATGAGTCGAGAAGAGGAGGAAGGCTTTCCAGGCAGCGATGGCGAGTGGCGATTTTCGAGCCACGCCGGGGACTACCTCGGGCACCTCGTGCCCGGCAGCACCATCGAGGTCTCTGTGGCACCTCCGACCTTCTCCACCGGCGGCTCAGCCTGGCCAGCGGGGCGAGACCTGTTGGCGGGGCATACAAGCCGGCGTCATTTGTTTCCACGTGGCGTCGGGGCCACTATGCTTGATGCCTCGCCAGCGGCGAGGATGCCGGGCGTACTCTGCTCCAGCGCCACGGCCCGGCTCGGCGAGGCCACCGCCACCACCACGAGAGCAACACCTACTCCACCCGGCATGCGCGTGGTCGCGTCAACCACGTCTCGGCGGAGGAGGCGGCCGACGCACGGCGTCGTGCTAGGTACACTTCTTGTTAATTCATGTCTGCGCGGTTCTATTTGATTACGGAGCATCTCATTCATTTATTAAGCGAGTATGCTGAAATTAACCAATTCAAGATACATACACTACACCCACCTTATCATATTCGGTCCCGAGTCGGTTTTCTCGCCGATCAAGTCTGCGAGGGCGTAAAATTGAAATACAAAGCGTTAACTTTTCAAAGAAACTTAATAGTGATAAGTTCGGTGGGCATCGATGTTATCTTAGGGATGGATTGGTTATCTAAGAATCGGGGAAGATTGATTGTGCCCAGTGGTCTATTTGATGACTAGCGAGGGCGACATCCGTGTCGTCTTTGCACCTTTAGTGGGTAGTTCTCACCTATATGCTTTAGAGGCGTAGTACCTCTCTCGCTCTAGAGGAGGTACCAATAGTGAGTGAGTATCGATGTGTTCCACGAGGAACTTCGGGCATGCCCCCGATCGAGAGGTAGAGTTTGTCATTGAACTTGCACCGTCGCGCCCATCTCAAAAAGGCGTGTCGGATGCCGCCCAATGAGCTAGCTGAATTGAAAGAACAACAGGAGTTGCAAGACAAGGGTTTCATCGGGCCTAGCTCCTGCGCCTTGGGGATGCCCGGCTCTCTTTGTCAGAAGAAAGACAAGAGTCTACGGATGTGTGTTGACTACCGTCAGTTGAATGAGGTCACCATCAAGAACAAGTATCCGCTTCCGCGGATCGATGACCTATTTGACCAGCTTAGTGGAGCTCGGTGTTCTCCAAAATTGACTTGAGGTTAGGCTACCATCAGTTAAAGTTAGAACCGAGGATATTCAAAGCCGCCTTCTCTACTGTTACAGTGCATGCAGTACGGTCATGTCCTTTGGTTTGACCAATGCCCAACTTATTTCATGAACCTCATGAATTCGGTGTTCATGGAGTACTTGGATCGGTTTGTAGTGGTTTTCATCGATGATATCCTTATCTACTCTAAGTCGATCTTGAGCACGAGCAACATTTAAGACTAGTGTTAGAAAAGCTTCGCCACCATCAGCTGTACGCCAAATTCAGCAAATGTGAGTTTTGGCTTCGAGAGGTTAGTTTCTTGGGTCATATCCTATCTAAAGGCGGTGTCATTGTTGATCCTAGTAAGGTGCGAGATGTCCTTGAGTGGGAGCAACCCAAGGCGTCAACGACATTCGCAGCTTTCTTGGACTTGCGGGATACTACCGTAGGTTCATCAAGAATTTCTCAAAAATTGCAAAGCCTATGACCCAACTTTTAAGGAAAGAAAAGAAATTCGAGTGGACAGCAGAATGCGAGCAAAGCTTCCAAACCCTGAAAGGATGTCGTGAAGCTCCTGTACTTGTTACGCGGACATTCATAAGAGCTTTATATCTCTTGTGATGCATCTCGCCATGGGCTCGGTTGTGTGCTTATGCAAGGCGGCCGAGTGGTGGCCTCACGATCGAGGCAATTGAGGCCCCATGAGGCCAATTATCCCACACACGACCTAGAGCTCGCGGTGTAGTTCATGCCTTGAAGATTTGGCGACATTACCTCATCGGTGTCGTTGCGAGATCTACACCAACCATAAGAGCCTTAAATATATTTTCACCCAAGCCGACTGAACTTGAGACAAAGAAGATGGCTTGAGTTGATTAAAGATTATGATATGGGACTCCATTATCATCCAGGAAGGCTAATGTCGTGGCCGGCGCATTGAGAGAAAAATCTCAATGCAACCTGTTTGTCAGTAACTCCTTTTCTGCGAGCTTATGTCTTTGCATTGCAAGGCCTACACACGGAGATAGTTGAAGAAGGTTAAACTTGTAGCCCTCGGTGTGACTTGCACACTTGAGGAACAGATTAGAAAGCCCGAAAAGCGATGCGGAAGTGGCCCAAATTTTAGAACTAATGAAACAAGGCAAGGCTAAATGTTTTAAACAAGATGCACAAGGTACTCTATGGTTTGGAAACCGTTTGGTGGTACCATTTGATCGCCACTTGAGAGAATTGATTCTCAAGGAGGCTCATAACTCAAAATTCTCTATCCACCCCGGGAGTACGAAAATGTATCAAGATTTGAAAAAGAAACTATGGTGGAGCCGAATGAAGCGGCACGTTGCACAGTATGTGGCCGAGTGCAATCTATGTCAAAGAGTTAAGGCTGAGCATTTGAAGCCGGTGGCACTCTAGATACCCCGCCCATTCCCGGTGGAAATGGGAAGAAGTTGGCATGGATTTTATCACCGGCCTTCCTAGAACTAAAATTGGATTTGATTCTATATGGGTGATTGTGGATCGTTTAACCAAGGTTGCCCATTTTATTCCTGTCAAGACCACTTACACCGGGGCCAAACTAGCGAACTTTATATTTCCGAATTGTTTGTCTCCATGGTGTACCAAAGGTGATTGTTTGGATAGAGGTCCCCAATTCACCTCTCATTTCTGGGCTGCTTGCATTAAGCAATGGGAACCAACCTATCCTTTAGCTCAGCTTATCACCCGCAAGCGGATGGACAAGCGAGAGGGTAAACCAAGTTTTGGAAGACCTTATCAGGGCTTGCGTGTTATCCTCTGATAGTTGGGAAAAATGTTTACCGTTTGCGGAGTTCTCCTACAACAATAGTTTCCAATCAAGCATTCAAATGTCACCATTCGAAGCATTGTATGGGAGAGCTTGTAGAACACCTTTGAACTGGTCCGAAGCCGGGGAGAGGCCATTCTATGGCCCGACCTTGGTGGAAGATGCTGAGGAACAAGTTCGTGTCATTCGTGAACGGCTTAGGACGGCTCAATCACGTCAGAAGTCATATGCCGATCGTCGTCGTCGCGAGTTGAGTTTCGAAGTGGACGATCACGTATATCTTAAAGTCTCTCCTATGAAAGGAGTTCGTCGTTTCCAAATCAAAGGTAAATTAGCACCTTGCTATATTGGACCTTTCGTATTCTAGCTAAGTTGGGATCGGTGGCATACCAGTTGGGTTGCCACCATCACTCTCGAGCGTGCATAACGTCTTCCATGTCTCCCAACTCAAGAAATGTCTTGAGTCCCAGCAGGCGGCCGAGTTGGATAAACTCGACTTGCAACCCGATCTATCTTATCGAGAGAGCCGATTCGTATCCTTGAGGAAACCGGCGTAATACTAGGAATCGTGACATCAAGTTCGTCAAGGTCAATGGAGCAACCACGGAAGATGAAGCGACTTGAGAACGTGAAGACCGGATGCGGCGGCATATCGAACTCTTCTCTGCATGAAGTGCCTTCAGATCAAGAAAGGAAAGGTAAAACATATTATTGTAAATTATAACTTTGTCAACACTATCTTTGAAGGAAATCAAGACAACATAAATTATAACTTCTAATGAAAACTTTCTAATCTTTCTCCACCCGATCTCGGGTCGAGATCTTTTGTAAGGGGGGGGGGAGGTTTGTCACAGCCCCAACTAATTAAATTGGATTAATATGTATTTCACTAACAGACATTATCAAATTCAAATCATTTCATAATATATTGTACTTGGAAAATCTAATTTGAGGTAAACATACACATCAAAATTCAATTTTTAATTCAAATCAGTGATAAAAAGTTGTGATCATCATCTGAAATCAATTTATTTAAATACTACACTAATTATCATGAATTAATATATTTTTTCCAAAATTTTTGGGACTAGTTTGAACCTCATTAAAATTCAAACAACATTTATAGACATACAACATGTTTGAATTTAAATATCACAAACTATATTATGAACAGTAGGGTTTTATAATTTTTATGGGAACTATATTATCCCAGGAACCCCCACAAATTATTTCATGATTTTATGAAATTTATTTCTATTTATAAAGCACTGGTCAAAGTAGAAGGAATGATTTAAAGCTCGGTCAAACTCGGAACCTAAACCTAGCTCTTGTTCCTCCGGCCAACCCTTTGCGACTTCGGTTGAGCCCGATCAACTAAACGCACCTCTCGAGCCGTCCGATGGGAACTCGTGGTGAGATCACGTCTGCGTTTCGCCCGCGTTTTCCCTCGTCCTTGAACCTTAGCCCTTGGATCCGGATCGGCGGCGGCGTTGGACCTCATCTCGGCCGCGCGCAAAGCGAGAGACGCGGCCGGTGGGGCGTGTTGTCGATCCGTCGTCTACCTCCGTCGCGTCGCTCGGTATCAATGCCACGCGGCCGCGTCGCTCGCCCGCGACCGTTGCGGCTCCGTCACCCCGTTAGCCACCGCGCATGCAACCACTCTGGAGCTCCTCCTCTTCACGCCGCCTTGATGCCGTCATCGCCGAGCATAACATCCCCTCGGCACCCTCCTTCTCCTCACTTCTCCTCGGTTGTGAGAGGAGGGAGGCCACTCAGCTCATCCCTAGGGTAAACTCCAACCGCATGGTCCTCCTTTCTTACAGTTCGATGCCGTTTCCATTTTGGCTTATGCGAACCTTTGATTTCTTTTGTAGCTCTCTGTCCATTATCGTGCTCCTGGAGCTCTAGGCGCTGCATGAAGACCTCACTGGGTCAACCCTTGCCCTCAGAAGGTATTATCCCCAACCGAGCGCGTCATATCGCGTGCCTTAGGCCACTGATCATTTCCCCTAACTTTATTTTGGCAATGCACGACAGGTGTGCGTGTATTCGAAGATTGGACCTTTTCGGACTGAGTAGAACTCTTCGTCTCCTACCTTGCTCCGGTAAGGCATTCCCTAATTGCTTGACATGACACCATCTCTATGGCATATCTTAGCTATACCGACCATCCCTTGTCTTCCTTTTGCTTAGGGAGACTCCTCCTCGCCGGCCGTGCGCGCTACTTCTTCTCGGCCGTGCAGCCCCAGCCGCTCTGAGCTTCCCCGAGCACCTTCCTCCGCTCAGGTAGCTTCTAGTTAGTCTTTAGGACCTGGGCACACGCTTGATTGTCGTTGCGGAGCTCTCCTTTGCCAAATGCATTTTTACCGTATCTAGCGCCGCCGCTCGACTCCGGCTAGCCGCCGTTCTGGGCCGGCGCAGTCGTCGAGACTAACCTCGTTAGAGCGCATTGCTATTTTACACATGTACCGGCCCTTGGTTAGCGCCGCCGTGACCGGAATCGTCGGCAAGCGGCAGGCAACCGCGCGAGGCGTTGTCGTACTCGGCCGAAACTCAGCTGGAGGTTCGGCAAATGACGGCTTTAGTTACCTAATGATTGGCTTAGCCTTTAATGGATGTCTTAGCATTGATTGATGTTTCACTTACGCGCGGGCCCCACGCACAGAAAACAGAAACGTTTTGGTTAAAGCCACAGTGGCTGACATGTGGACCCTAAGACCCTAAACACGTGCTTAGAAACTAAATGTACTGGAGTTAATCTGGACCGTCAGATGCGAAAGGGACGGGTTGGATTTGTGAGACATTCGGACCGTCCTATTGCACTTCCATTGTGGGCCGTTGGATGCGGATCCAGCGGCTGCAATCGCGACTCTAGGATACACGCGCGCGCGCCGCGCGATGGGCATGACGAGCGGCCCGCGGTCGTCGGCATCGTGGCTAGCCGAGCCTCGGTGAAAAAGCGATAAATACGTTATAAAATCCGAAAACCATTTACTGGCACACTGAAAAATATATATAACTTCTAAAATCCATAACTAAATTATTTTAACTCCAAACTGAGTGAAACCACTTCTGGAATTTTTCACTGTTAATAAACTTTATATGAAAATTTGTTTCAAACTTGTATCTGTAGCAGAGAGTATTAATTGGAGATTAATCCATTAAAACCATTGTTTGTACAATAGAAAAATAACTGATAACTTAAAATTGCATGAGTAATTATTGGAAGCTCCAAAAACAGTGAGACCACTTTTGATAATTTTCATTTTCAGTGAACTTAATTATAAAAATGGTCTCCACATTACCTCTGTCACAGAAACTATATTTGGGAGGATATAATCTTTAACTCTATTATTGTTACACTATAAAAGACTGATAACTTTGAAAATACATAACTAAATCATAAAAATTCCAAAAAGGACAAACTCAACTGTTTTTAACTTATAATAATATTGCCTATTTATCTATGTAATCCATGTACTCTCCACTGTTCTACAAAATTTTGCTTCATAATTAAATTACATAATGACGGCTTATTGAAATCTGAAATTCAAACCATTATAACTTTCATATACTAAATCAAAATGAAATAATTCTTTCACCAAAAATCATTTAAAATCATGATCTAACTACTGTAGAAAAATCATGCATTTTTGAGCATTTTGGTTTTTGAGTTGTTTTCTCGGTATTTATTGGATGTTATAATTATATAGATCCCGAGCATATTGATATCGACACTTACGCTACTGAGAGCGAGCAGCTACTGTACCAGCAAGGCAAGCATCATTTGAACTTTCTTTTGCATCATATTTGATCCCAGTTTTGGTTAAGATAGTGCAATGATAATTGCTTGCATGCTATTTTGATTATGTCAATATTTTTGTGATGTGTAGTTTAGTTATGTCCTATGCTTGAGGTTAATCTTGAATTATGCCAACTCCTATATGCTTAAGATAGGATGTGTGAATTATGGGTTATAGAATTGCTTAGCCATGCAAGTCTAGATCCGTAGTTCGATCGTCGAGAATAACCCGCGGTTTTGGGATACACACACTCTTACTTTATGTTTTACTTCCGATCTTTGTAGCTGTTTTATGAGTAAAACTTTGTCATTTTTAAAATGAGATTTGGTCGGACAAGTGTTGGTTAGTGATGGTGTCTTTGTGCACGAGAATTGGGTATGTGGAAGGACTTATGCGGACAATTGAGGACCGAACTTTGTAACGTCGTTAAGTCAAGTACACTCGTCTTTGCCATACGCGGGTTGGGGCCGTATGGTTAAGTAGGGGAGGTTTTATTGTGTTAAGTCCTTGGTGGTGTAAGGGGCATAGCGACCGTGAAATCCTATGTTCTTTGAGGAGCCGATGTAATCCTTTATAGTGTGCAAGGAGCACCAATTCTTTTGTTTTGATTGCATCGGTATTTCCAATATAACTTGTGAGCCCCTAGCAAGTGCTATCAGGCGCTTGTACTAGGCAGGAACCATCTCACAAGGGGACTTAGCTCAATAGGGCTTTCTTCTGAAAATGATCGTATCTTGATTTACCCGCAAAGACATACCATAGGAAGTGTGCTATTTGAGAGGCCTTTGGAGGCTTACGGGCTAATCAAGTCGTGTGGGTAAAGTAGTACACCCCTGCAGGGTATAAATCTATTCGAATAGCCGTGTCCACGGTTATGGACAACCGCTTGAGTTCGGGAGTTACTATTGTTAGACTTTTAATTAAAATTGTGGTTAAACTTGGTATTCGTCATGAACGGGATGTTCATGTGTTTAGTACATCAAAGTGGGCTGCCACTTTGGTCTTTGTATGATTCAATTGTTTATTACTGAATTGCTTTACTACATGTTTTACTTCTACTTCAAATCTGATTTTAAATGGGCACATGAAAAACTAGTATGTGTAGGATGTTAATTGTTGCGTCTTTTCGCAAAACTAAACCAATATGAGCCATCCTTTGAATGACCCTTATGCATAACTATTTTTATTTGTGTAAGACTTGCGAGTACACTTGTACTCAGCCAGATGTTTGCTGGCCTTTTCAGGTGAGGAAGGTTATGATTATGATGATCTCGCTAGTGTTGACTTGGGTGACACTAATGAGTAGTGTGCTGCCATTTAACCCCCAGTCGGTTGCCGATGGGTGATGGGCATACCACTGCTGGTCTTTTGCTTTATCTATTTAATTCCGCTGCTACTTGATACTCTACTTTAAATTTGGCCGGTCGGCCGTTTGTAATAAGCTGTAGACCTTAACTATTATGCAGTATGTCTGTTTATCTCTTGTTGTATGCGTTGTATGGATGTAATCAACGTTGGATGAGGGTATGAGTATATTGGTCGTTGATCTTGGGAGCCAATATATGTCATACTCGTTATTGATGAATTCCCATTTAACTCACCAAGTGTAGTGCTTCGAATCGAGGGAGAATCGACAATCATGTAGCGCTCGCAAGGGAGCAGCGCGCATGATCGTTGAGGCTCTAGTATTCGGCTAAGCCTCTCACTTGGATAGAGTTAAATTGGAATTCATTTACCGGAGACCCGTAATTATGTCCCTAAGACCTTGTCTAATCTCGGTCTTATGGAGATAATTACCGCGGTCCCCACAATTCACTCATTTTCCAACAAGAAACATTTTTTTTTTTGTGAAAAACCAAGTCTATACCCTTCAAGTCGACAATTAAATTAGCACACTCATGATCACGAGCATGGCTATTTAAATAGATTTACACTCTGCACATGTGTATAACTTTACCCATTATCACGTGACTTCTCTAGTCTATTCGGCATCCATTGATACCACCGCTCACTACCGTAGGTAAGCAGTCTAGAGCACGCGACGAAGCCTTTACATCATCTAGTCCTAACCATGCACTAGCCCAACAAATGTTTATCCTCACTTACCTAGACATCCTCCGTCAAGTGAGGCATTCACAGTTGTGTCGGAAGGCTTTATCCAAACATCTCGGATAAGGGAGCCCCTTCGAACTTGCCTAATCGGTCATGTTCGCACCCTACGGCCCACCAACATGCAAGGCTAGTTTTCAATGACTTAATTAGCTAAGGCCATCCCAGTCTGGCACAATGGTTGTATGCTTAGGTTTAGATTAGAGTTTTCAGTATTCGGTCCTTAACTGACACAGGCGAGAATCTCCCCCTAGCTACTAGCGAGGTACCCCCTCACTCTTCTCAGAATAATATAACTCGCCCATGTCGAAAACTAGGTTTTTCATTTTATTTTCATACAAAATAACAGAGGTGATCGCTATGGACAATTTTTTTCATAAAACTCCCAAAATTTCATTTATCACATTGTCCTTTTAATACTTTTATAGAAAATCTATCGTTCTATTTAGCAATTGTGCGATAAACGACTCAAAATTCCCAAATAGCATTACATATTGTCTAACCCATACTCTAATGGCTACAAAAGTAAGGAATCAATATTTCAAGGTGACATATGCAGCAAATAGGATTTACCACTACAGATTTCCCAAATTTAGCATTTTTTTTATCCAAAACATACACGCATGCATAATAGATTTCACAAAACAAAGTACAATAAGTAAAATATTGAGATCAACATGATCAAAGGAGGTGCTTGCCTTACTCTTGCTATTCTGAATATATGGTTGGTTGGTCGTCGAAATAATTGCTCGAGCAATCGACGTCCCATTCAAAAAGAGCCGAAAGCGAATTAAATAACACCAATAAATTCAAAAGTGACCAAAATCAAATATTTTTACATATTATGGTAGTTCATGATTTTATATAAATTTATAAGCAAAAATCATTCAATTTGGAGTTTTTATGTGAAAGTTATTAACATTTTAATTTTGCTTGGTTTGGAAATTTCATAGAAAATGAGAAATACACTTTCCAACAGAGAAAGCATATTTTCTCGTATGTACTATTGAGGTTTACGCTTTCCAATAAGGAAAGCATATTCTCCTTAGAAATAAAAGTGTATTTTATATTTTCTTTTGATTTTCTTTATTAACCCGACAGGTGGTTGCTACGTGTCATGGACTAGGTCCACAGGAATATAGCGCATGGACTAAAGTCCATGTGCTCGGTCCACCAGTCCATGGACCAAAGCCTACTGTGCACTTAAGTGCTCCAGGCCCGTGCGTCGGTGACTTGACGTGAAACTTAGGGCATTAATACACATGGTTTCTATCCAGAGAGCCCCAAATCGCCATTGTCGGCCGACAAGCTTCTTCTTCATTGCCGGTGCTTCAGTGGTTCTTTTGCTTATCTTTTTGTGTCACTTTGCGCCCCTCATCACCTAAATCTTTTCCCTTAACTCAATTTTGGATTGCCTTCACAGGAATCATCAAATTTGGGTTTTGTTCTTCTTCTGCCGAAGTTCACCCCTTTCTTCCTCAGCTCCGGTAAGGACATCCTCTCTTCAATTACTTGCTCATGAACCATCTCTGAACCTTATTGAAGCTATCCTTACCATTCTTTCCTTTTTGTTTTGCTCAGGCCGTTTTCTCCTCATCATCTTCCTCAGCGCCGTCGGGACCCAAAATTACGATTCTGGAACCCACTGTGTATAATGCACTAGTCCAGAATCACGCTAGCGCACACAGTGTCAATATAGGTGAATATCAATCCACACAAGCGATAAATAAAGTAAACGATTAGTTTGAATAACAAATAAGGGTTTTGACCTTATGGTCGAGTTTACACTTATTGAGCCACGCAGGGCTAACAGAGAATAAAATAGCGTGAACGTAAATAACTTCAGCGTAGATCCCATCAATTCACCACGAACCGATCGGATCGGACCTTAACGATCGGCAACCTTCGACGAACTCCTCCTCGAAAGCAGGCGTAGACTCCTTCTCTTCGGTAGGTTTGGGCGCAAGTTTTACAACAAGCGTGAGTAAACAACCGTACTCGCAAATCATACCACAGAATGCAATTTATAGATGCAGGCTTATTCCAAAGAAAAGGCTTCTGTGGTTCTTTTGCGTAAAAGCAACATTTGCAATTGAATACAATAATAGATTGAAATGCAATTCAAAACAAATAGACAATATTAATTTAACAGTTATTTTCACAAAGCCACAAAGCTAAACAGATTATTTCACATAGCCATATGACTTAGATCACATAGCTCTCATCCCAACATTTTATGAAAACTACCCCTCGTGTGAAATCCCCGAGCATGTCCATGACCGCGGACGCGGCTATTTGAATAGATTGATTTAACACTCTATAGAGGTTGTACACTTTAACCATACGATACAACTAGTGTTGCAAGCACTAATCATAACAAAATGGTTCAGAAACTTCATCTTAACATTGACACTCCCGACATGCTTACAAACCGCTATGCCAACCCAAACGAAGCGCTTTGGCATAACACACATCATTGGATAGGGATACGACGAACCGTCCCGTGATGCGACTACCTTATAGTACACACCTCCACCCATAGCCTAACCTACAGCCTGAGTAATCAATGCCAAGAATCCATAACCTACTAAGTTAGGCCCGTCCCATCAGGCATGTGGTCGTACAGTAAGGCTCAGTTCAATGGCGCACAAAGTTAAGTCCTTAATCAACCAAGGCAAGACTTTCGTTCTCTAACTATGCCACAAAGACATTATTCCCATGCACATAGCTTCCACCATAACACATAGTATCCACCACTTGCCTCAGTCCAAATCCTTTACCACTCTGTTGGTTTTAGTGCAACATATGCTATACACAAAGTAATAGCACACAATACACATAGTTTTATCACATAGTTCCATAGTCACTTAGTCAGATTTAAAGCTTGCAACTCAAATGAGAGGTGAGACTCGTAGCATGGCTAAGCAATTGTACTCGCATCTAACCAACCCACGTTGGTGCTATAATATTACCAACTAATAAACCAATCTAGGGTGGCAAGGAAAATGGCATACAAAGTCAAGGTGATGATAACAATTTGGATGATAACTATGCCCAAAAGTATTTAAATACATAATTAAAGTAGGATACAGTACTTTGAAACAAAGTAATTTGAAAACTGGGTTCAAGATGATCAAAGGTATGACTTGCCTTGGAAAAGGTCTAGGTGCTGGTCTTGATCTTGAGGTGCTCCTCCTTCTCCAAAGTTCCCCGACGTATCGACGTCTACTCGCAAACGAAACAAATAAACAAAACAAATAAATAACAGAGGCAAAACTAACTCCAAAAATTAAATAAAAATCTCATATAAATAGACCTCAAATTTAGATAAATTTTGGAACTTGAATGGGCTCAATCGGAGTTCAGATGCAAAAGTTATGGGCTTTGGAAGTTTAAATCTAAAAGAAACCCTAATTTTGGATTTACTGGAATTTCTGAATTATCTCTTAACAGAAAAATCGGATTATTGCGCAAGCACGACGTCAGCACAGAATTTCGGGAATAAGGTAAATAAAAAAGGAAACACTAACATGTGGGACCCACATGTCAGCGAGATGACTCACGGTAGTCCATGTTTACCGAGCCTCGGGACCTGGAGATTGGTGGACTGCCACGTGGATCTGATATGGACCAATCCCGGCGCGACACGTCAGCGGCGGCTGCTGACCAGGACGCTGACTCGGGCGAACACGCGTGAGATGACGAGGATGCCACGCGAGGTGACACGTGGGCGCGAGGGCTGAGCTAGACACGATGTGGACGTCCACGTGGCTCGACGGAGAGCGGTGGTGCTCGGGACCAAATGGCAACGGCGAACGGCGACGATCCACCGGCGATGAGTGGTACCACTAGGTAGCTGGAACTATTGCGAACCTAGAAGTGTACTCGCGGAGTGTTAGGGACGACGGAGGTGACCGACAGCGAGGCTTATGAGGCGAAGCTTCTCGGCTTTCGTCGGACAGGACCTCCGGTGAAGTTCCGGCGGCGTGGGTGGTCTCTGGAGGTAGCCCGGGCGACGGCGATGACGGCAGTGCACTCTAATGGGGTGGAGCTTCACCGGCGGCGGCGCAATCCGGAGAAAACAACCGGCGGCGAAAAACCCTAAAAGCTCGTTTTCGACGGCGCTAGGGCTCCTAGGGCGAAGTGGATGGCGGCTCTGGGTTGTGGAGGCCAGGGCGAACCTCGGGGGGCCTATTTATAGGGCCGGGGCGGCACGGGATAAGAAATCCCTATTTTGGGATTTCTCGATTTCAAACGAAAATAGAGATAGAGTTGGTTTTGATCCCGATTGAGGGTTGATACGGGTGCGAGAAGGAAGGAGATAGAGTTTGGTGAAGAAATCGGGAAGGTTTTAGTTGGGAGAGTCCGTTGTCGGACGAGCTTCTAGAAGGCGGCAATGGCGGACGGAGGTGGGCGCATTGCGGGGACGAAGCCGACCCAGAGACGAAGACCTGATGCGTGGGGCCCACACATCAGCGAAAGCCCATGCACGTGCAAGATCGGACCAAGAGAGTTAACCGTCCAGATCTGATCGAACGGCTCACAATCAAGGGGACGTTCGGATCCCCGAACGATCACGCCGCATCTGACCGTTCAACCTTGATCGAACGACTCAAAACACTGATGACGTTCGGGTCGCCCGAAAGGCACAACGCCATCGGACCGTTCAAAGAGAATCAGACGGTTGAGGTTTAACGCGCTCGCGCGAGGAGAGAGGAAGGGAGGCTGACACGCGGGGACCACCTATCAGAGGGAGGCGGGCTCGCGCGTGCGGGTGTGGGTTGAACAGAGCTAGGCCAGAGGAGGATTTGGGCTGGGTTTTGGCCCAAGGGCTTTTCTGAGATTTTAATTAGCTTTTCTATTTTAGAAAATACCAGAAATTCAAATAAGCAATAGAAAATAGCAAATAAACTCAGAAAAATTCTAGAAAAATCTAGAAAATATATCTGAGCACATAGAACCCAAATAAAATGGTTTTGGCTATTGTTCATGTTGGGATTATTCACATTAAAGGTTTTTGATTGTAAAGTCCAATATTAAGCTTTTGAATTAAATTCAAATAAAACCAAATGGTGACTTTTCTTCCTACTAACAATTTAAAAAGATTTTTAAAGCTCAGAAAATTGGGATGTTACAAACCTCCCCCCTTAAAGGAATCTCGACCCCGAGATTCAGGCTAGCTAGAGAAAAGGCTAGGAAACTCGGCCTTCAGCTCTTCTTCCCATTCCCACATTGCTTCTCCTTTTGAGTGGTTGCTCCACTGAACCTTGCAAAAACGAACAATCTTGCTTCTTGTGTGGCACTCTGGGACATCCAAAATCTTGACTGGCTGCTCCTTGTAGGTAAGATCCTCCTTCAAGTCAATTGATTCCAACGGGCTTGTTCTTCTGGCACACGAAGACACTTCTTTAATTGCGAGACATGAAAGACATCATGCACTCCTACTAACGACTGCGGTAGCTCCAACTGATAAGCAACTTCCCCACGACGTTTTGAAATCTTGAACGGACCAACATACCTAGGGGCAAGCTTCCCCTTGGCATGAAACCTTTTGACACCTTTGAGCGGAGTAACTCGCAGATAAACAAAATCCTCGGGTTCAAAGCTGAGATTACGACGACGATTATCAGCATAGCTCTTCTGCCTGGACTGAGCTATCTTCAATCTTTCTCTGATCATTGCCACTTGCTCTTCTGCTTCTTGAATGATGTCCGATCGAATACCAAGCGTTCATTGCTTTCACCAATTCAACGGGGTTACTGCAGCGACCATACAAAGCTTCAAATGGTGACATCTGGACTAGCTTGATAATCGTTGTTGTACGAAAATTCGCATATGGTAAACTTTTATCCCAGCGGCGGCATTAGCTAGAGCACAAGCTCTCGGCATATCCTCCAATATCGATTAACTCTTTACGTGCGCGATGCATGCGTGGATGATACGCGATCGAAATTCGATGGGTACCCAATGCTTCATGCAAGCTTTACCAAAAACAAGAAGTGAACTGAGATCCTTGATCTGACACTATCTTCTTGGGTACACCGTGCAAACTGACAATTCTGGCCATGTACAGCTCCGCAAGGCGATCTCCTAAGTACGTGATTTTGACTGGCAAGAAATGGGCAACCTTGGTCAAACGATCGACTATTACCCAAATCGAATCATAGCCCGATTGAGTCTTGGGTAAACCGGTAATGAAATCCATTCCGATCTCTTCCCACTTCCACTCTGGAATCTTCAGCGGTTGCAACAAACCTGCTGGTCTCTAGTGTTCTGCCTTTACCTTCTGACACACGTCGCATAGGGCAACGAACTCTGCGACTTCTCGCTTCCAATTTGGCCACCAAAATTTAGTCTTAACATCCTGGTACATCTTAGTACTTCCAGGGTGAATCGAATACTTCGAGTCATGGGCTTCCTTTAAGATTAGTTGCCTTAACCCATCAATATCTGGCACACAGATATGACCATTAATCCAGAGTATGTCTTGATCATCCTTGGTAAAATCTTTGAATTTTCTTTTGCCATTTTGAGCTTGATGTCTGACAACATAGGATCCTTTGGTTGTGCTTCACGAATCTGCTTCTCCAGGGTAGACTGTACTTCCAAACTGGCTACAAATCCTTTAGGTACGACCTCCAGCTTTAGCTTCTGAAACTCGTCTTGAAGTTCTGAACAAAACTCTTCCACTTCCAAAGTATTACAGTAACTCTTACGACTGAAAGCATCTGCAACTACATTGGCTTTTCCGGGATGGTAGTGGATTCCAAGATTATAATCCTTGATCAATTCTAACCATCTCCTCTGTCTCATGTTCAAATCTGACTGGGTGAAGATGTACTTCAGACTCTTATGATCTGTGTAGACTTCACAACGATTACCGATGAGGTAATGACGCTAAATCTTTAAAGCATGCACTACGGTAGCTAATTCCAGATCATGGGTAGGGTAATTCTCCCCGTGAGGTCTTAATTGCCTTGACGCATAATTGACAGCTCTTCCTTGCATCAGGACGCATCCTAGTCCTTGACGCGAAGCATCACAGTAGATATCGAAATCCTTACGAATATCAGGCAAAATCAACACTGGGGCTGAAGTCAAACGCTTTTTCAACTCTTGAAAACTTTCTTCACAGGCTGGAGTCCAAGTGAACTTTTTCTCGTTCTTCAACAATTGCGTAAGAGGCTTAGCAATTGATGAGAATCCTTGATGAAACAACGGTAATAACTTGCCATTCCCAAGAAACTGCGAATCTGAGTTACAGTCTTGGGCTACTCCCAATGTAATACTGCTTTAAGTTTACCGGGATCCACTGCTACTCCCTCGGCTGTCATCACATGACCAAGGAAATCAACTTCCTTCTTCCAGAAATCACACTTACTGAACTTAGCATATAACCGATGCTCTCTGAGTTTTTCCAAGACTATCCTTAAATATTCGGCGTGTTCTTCCTCCGTCTTGGAGTAAACCAAAATATCATCAATGAACACGACTACAAACTTGTCCAAATATTCCATAAGTACTTTATTCATCATGTTCATGAAGTATGCAGGGGCATTAGTCAGACCAAAGGACATAACTAGGAACTCATAATGTCCATACCGCGTTGAGAAAGCGGCCTTCGGTATATCTTTAGGACAAATCTTCAGTTGATGGTAACCTGATCGCAGTCGATTTTTGAGAACACTCCGACTCCTTTCATCTGATCAAACAGATCATCAATCTGGGGTAATGGATACTTGTTCTTGATGGTAACTTCATTGAGGGAACGATAATCAATATACATCCTCATACTTCCATCTTTTTCTTGACGAACAACACTGGTGCTTTCCACGGCGACGAACTAGGTCTGACGAAACCTTTCTCAAGAAGTTCTTCTATCTGCTTCTTCATCTCTACCAATTCATCGGCTGGCATCCGATAGGGTCTATTTGAAATTGGTGCTGTCCCTGGCACTAGGTCGATGACAAACTAGATGTCACGGTCCGGGGGAATTCCTGGTAATTCTTTTGGAAACACATCTGGATATTCACTGACGACATGTACTTCTTCTAAGGAAAGGGTCTTCAAGCTGTTTACTAACAGATGTCCATCACGAACTAAGGTGGCTAGAAATTCTACCTTGTTTCCCTTGGTATCCTCGACTGTTACGGCTCTACGGCCACAATCTAGCACGGCTTTGTGCTTGGATAACCAATCCATGCCAAGAATGACATCTAAAGCTTGGGTATCTAGTACGATTAGGTTGGCTAGAAACTCAACTCCAGCTATGAGTAACTTAGCTCCTAAACATCCCACTTTAGAGCTTAGCTTTACTCCAGGAGACTGGACTAGGAAAGTATGCTTAAGACGCATAGCTTTCAAATTATTCTTGGTTGTAAACATCCCAGAAACAAACGAATGTGAAGCTCCAGAATCAAACAAAACTGATGCAGGTACTGAGTTAACCAGAAACTTACCCAGTACGACGTCCGGTGCTTCCTGGGCTCCTTCCAGAGTGACGTGGTTGACACGGCCTCTAATCATCGACTGTGGTGCTCATCTGGCTTGACTGGTGACTGGGAAACTCCTTGATTGTTGACTGGCGCTGGCGTCTTGGTAGGCGTAGCTCCAAGATTGAAGCGTACTGGAGTGGTTGTTCCCTTCTGTGGACACTGGTTGGCAAAATGTCCTGGTTGTCGACAGGTGTAACATACCCTTGGTACGTTCTGCTGATTGCTCCCTGGATTGGGGTTGGCAGGTGTAGGGTTGCGGAAGTTCTGAGCAGCTGGACGAGGTGCTACAGTTGGTGCAGGTGCCCCGAACGAATTCTGTGGTGGGAACCGGTTAAACTGTGGCGGTACGGTCCTCATCTTCTGCTGAGACTGATGGTTTCCTTGCTGAGCCATCCGGCGCTTACGGTTATCTTCCAGTTCCTTGCGTTTGTCAAGCTTTGTTGACCAATTCTTGGAAAGCCGGGAAAGTATGGGCAATTAGACTGACTTGCAGTCCAGTGTTCAGCCCCTTCAGAAAAGCGACTCTGGCGAGCCTTGTCTGTGGCTACATCCTCTGCTGCATAAGGAGCTAGCTGAGAAAACTTGTTGAGGTAGTCAGACACTGACATAGCTCCTTGCTTGAGAGCGCGGAACTCATCCTCCTTCAGATCAATAATGCCTTCTGGTACATGATACTGGCGAAATGCTACAGAAAATTCTTCCCAGGTGATATTTTGTGGTGTCTCATGAGCGGCACAGAAGTTCTCCCACCATTCAGCAGCTATGCCCTTCATCTGATGGGTGGCGTACAAAACCTTCTCATGGTCGCTGCACTGGGTGATCAGCAGCTTCCTTTCAATAACCCGAAGCCAATCATCTGCTTCCACTGGGGAGACGTGTCCAGAGAATGTGAGTGGACGAGTTCTCATGAACTCCGTATGTTTGGATGGTCCATGGTGACCTTGAGCAGCTGGGGCTCCATGCTAATGATTATTGTTGTTGTTCATCTGATTGCTCATAGCTTGCATCTGATTCATCATAGTATTCATTAGTTGAGTCTGCGCTGCTATGAAAGCTCCAAAGTTTTGTAAGTCAATCGAGGGTGCTTGTGGTAGAACTGCTCCTGCGGCTGGTTGCTCATTGCTTCTCGGCGCTGGGGTATCGGAACCACTTGTAGTAGTCTGATGAGTTTGAACCATCTGGCGAAGCTCCATGGGTTAGATGAGGTAGGAAGCACAAGATGAGTTAAGAACTAAGTAGGGGGTAGATTAAACCCAACAAAACACAGCTCAAGAAACTCCAACGAAATACTTTTATTAATTAGGGTCTTAGCATGGCTGCAACAAATGCCTAAGGGCCTTTGTAGCTCATACTCGCACACAAAAGAAACAACGACCTAAGCACACAAAACTACCGCCTAAAGGGCAACTTACTAAACTGAAACTGGCTAAGCCTGAAAAACTGAAGCCTAAAACAAACTACTCAAGAAAGCCTCCACACCGCGCGACGCGCTCCCGGCGGTGTGAGACTCAAGTGAGCGAAGATCTTGGCAACCGATCCCGATGCCAGGGGATCGTGCGGCGAGAATGCACGTTCTGGTGCACCGCTCTTCCGTTTTGTGGATCCTTCTGGCTCAACTGGACCTTCCTCTGGATCTTCTTCGGGATCCTCCTCTTCTTCATCATCCTGGTCGTAGAGAATCTCTTGCAGAGTAGCGACCTTCTCTTCGGCTCGCCGTAAAGCCTCATAGACATGATTCAGCTCCGTGATAGTCCTCTCCAATGCTTCCTCCTGGGCGGCTGCAAACTGGGTGAGGTGCACGACTGTAGCGTTGCTCTCTTCTTCTATGGACGGGTAGTGTGCTGGAAAATCCACGGCTGTAGCTCTAGGGTGGTAACGAAAGATGGTGTCTTGAAGCTCCCGTGCGTAGATATTGCAGATATGAAGTATGGCCAAGCGTGACGACTCCTGGATGCCCTCCAACCAAGTGATCTTCCTCACGGAGATGTGCGAAGGTTGGCTTGCCTTGTCATTCCTCCTGGTGTAGATCGTCAGACGACAGATCACTCCACGGTTTTGACCGTTCACAGTCCAATTGTTGCCGACGTACAATGGACGATCAAAGCCTCCAAGGACTTGCAGCAACTTCCAAAGCTTGGCGGCATATCATCATCTGTGCTCATCATAGCTCTAGAGACGAGGCATCTATCAAGACAGACGAAGAGAGGGTAAGAGCAACTTAAAAACAGCGGTGAGAGACAAGATTATAGCAATAGTTGAGTCGAGAGAGATATGAGAAGAGTTAAGCAGTTAATTACTCTTGCAAGTTAATTTTTGCTTTTAGAAAATAATTTGGACACTCTAAAGACGACCAATCTATCTAAGGTCAAGACCTACAGTCAGTATGGCTTTTCTGAGATTTTAATTAGTTTTTCTATTTTAGAAAATACCAGAAATTCAAATAAGCAATAGAAAATAGCAAATGAACTCAGAAAAATTCTAGAAAAATCTAGAAAATATATCTGAGCACATAGAACCCAAATAAAATAGTTTTGGCTATTGTTCATGTTGGGATTATTCACATTAATGGTTTTTGATTGTAAAGTCCAATATTAAGCTTTTGAATTAAATTCAAATAAAACAAAATGCTTATTGCCGTACCTTTAGCGCCGCCCATCTCTAGCTAGCCGCCGGTATGGTCCTCCTCTGGTGTCGCCACCTCCACCAGTAGTTGCGCGTGGCTATTGGGAACTCATTCCTACACTTGGCCCATGCCGGCGTGGTCCACATCGCCGGCGGTGAGCTCAGTTTTGAGCTCGGGCGTTTGTCGTACTTCGACCGGCACTGTAGCGATGTGGTTACGACAAATGCCGATCATTAATTGCTGATCATTGCTTAATAATTAATGGCTATCCTAAGATGGCTTAAGTGTCACTTACATGCGGGCCCACGCACTTAAAACTCGGTGCGTGCGTGCGCAGCGCTGAGATTGATTTTGGGCCATCCATTTTTAGATCTGTGTCTCAGATCTCTCGGAACGTTCAGACCTCTCGTACGTCTCCTTTCTCTGTGGACCATCCATTTTAGATCAGTGCTCCAGATCACTTTGAACGTTCAGACCTCCGAACGCTCCTATCGCTCTGAGCCGTTCCTTTTGAGATCAACGCTTCGGATTGGATGGAACGTTCGGACCATCCGAACGTCTTTTCCTTTTAGATCGTCCGATTTTGATCTAACGCCTGGATCGTTGGGCCTTCACGCTGGCAAACGTTCCCTTCATTTGGGCTGTTCGATTCAATCTCTACGACCCAAGTGTTTTCCACTGTGGGTTAATAAGAAAATCCAGTTTGTCTTTTATTTGTGAACTGTAAATTGTGTTAAACTTCTAAATGGCTTAAGTAATTCATTTTAACTCTCTTTTTTGAAGATTCAAATTTTGTTATTTCCCAGTTTAACTGAATTTTAATCTAAAAATTAGTTGAACCTTGTTTCTATTCCAGAAAAGGTTTTAGTAGTTTTTATTTCAGTTTGGCTTTATTATTGCTCTAAAAATTTATTTAACTTGGAAAATGCATAAGTAATTCTCTGTAACTCCAACATAAGTAAACTAAAATTTGTTAGATTCCCCTGTTACTATGCTTTCGTGTAGAATAGGTTTTAATTATGTCTTTGCCTCTGAAAATCTTGTTCTACAAATTATTTGTGCACTACTTTCATAACCTTGAAAAATCATAAAGAATTCATTTTAACTCGAAATAAAGTGAAATAATTTTTTATTGTTCTTAGAATGTCATGCTCTATCTACCATGAAATTTTCATGTTCACCAACCTTCTAGAAATTTATGCATGAACAGTAACCAAAAGTTAATTATTTAATTTCTGCCCGACAAAAATAGTTTAGGCTATAACTTTTGCATGCATCATCCATATTGATTGATTCTTATTAATAAATTAATTTAAAATCATGCTCTACTTGCTGTGTAAATTTCATGGGTTTTGGTTGACCTTGGATTTTGTGTCTTTTTTTGTGTTATTCGTTTTTATTGGGCCTTCTCGTTCTTTCGATAGGTTCCGACGATTTTATTGGGTACAAGAGTGATCCTCTGCAGCAAGACAGTGATCTCCAGCAAGGCAAGCATATGTTCCATTTATTTGATCATATTGATCCCATTAATTTCAAAGTCTAATATCTTGTTTGCAAAATCTATGTATGCATGCTCTATTTTGATGTTAAATTATCGTTCGTTTAGTTGATGCTTTAGATACATAATCTATAGGCAAATGTTTATTCTCTATTACCGAGCCTAGGAATATGTCCTCTGTGATTTAGGGTTCGTTGGATGAGCCCTTGTTACTTAGCTTGTAGTGTACGGGTTGTTGTTGCTTAGAAATGCTTATCAATACAGGTTACATTATATGAAACAAAGCACGAGATATGAACCAGCATATAATTGGGCACAAGATAAAAATTCTCGTATTGTTATCATGGTTAACAATATCGAATCTGAAGCAAGCAGAAAGGAAAATAGAATTTACGATGCATGACAAGTCTACTCTGGTGAACCAATCCAAAACTACTACTATTGAAATATTTCACTCGTCCTCCCGGTGTGAAGCACAGCAAGCTTGTTGGTGACCACAATGTCAAGCCGTGCGACACGCTCCACTAACTCCTCGCTTCTTTGTAGACACGTTATGTGCGATTTCAGCACGATAGATCCTGTTGCGAAAGATCTGATGATAGCAAATACTTGACAGAACATCTGAACGCGGAGAGAGCGAGCTCTCAAAATCAATCAACTTGATGAAGATCAAAATGCATAACTGTTGTGCATCATGAGCAACTCTTGGAACAGTTCCAAACTCAAAAGGCATGCAAACTGCAAAAACAGAAGCAAATTTTCCATACAGGTAGATTAGCGTAAACTTACTCATGGTCAGTTAGGACAACATCTTTTGAATTCAATCTCCACTCAAGTGTCCAGTATATGCAATCCTTACTGCAAAGAGATATTCAGATGTAAAGCAACTTTTTTACGATAGAATGACTAAGAAGGATGGAATAAATTGAAAGATTTTTTTGCAGCAGATATAGATAGTGACACATTACAATCTTAACTATTGAGTTCATTTGTGAATGTTAGGGCCGGTTAGTTCATTCGGGGGGACATACATGCATACATGCATGCTATAGTATTCCATTCTCTATATAGAAATGCCCCCATTTGACATGCTTTTCACCTGTTTGACATAAGTTTGAATGATTCATTGAATCTTCTTTGAAATGATAAAACGACAGTCTATGTTAACAAGAAGGTAATATTCTTTTTCAACCTAGAGATGGTCCCATAGTCATAGTTTATTATCTGCATTAATAATGGTGCATAGAGATTTTCGAAAGAAGATCTTCAAGATTAAATGGTTGACAAAGAGGAGAAAGTTCGAGTTATTCGGGATGCTGGAATTTCTTTTACATGTCGTAGATGTTAATGTCTACTACTATAAAAATTCCGTAATTGGATCTCTCGTGTACCACTCATCAGCATTATGAGTACCACTGAAAAATAGAGTAAGTGCATCCTCTTTTTTCGATAAGTTGGACCTCAAGATAATATATCTAGCTTTAGTGGACACGGATCAAAAGACATGGACTCGACTTGATATAACAAATCTTGCTCTCCTACTTAGTTGAAGTTTTCACAGGCTAAAGATATCACTTCGGAAGGTACATACATGCCCTATTGCTATCTGAGGCAAACTAGGCCAAAACATCTATATTCACAGGATCTACAAGGCGATCGACGAGGCATTGTTGCTAGCTCGCAATTGTGAAATGCGTGTCATTTCATTAAGAGGGACTTTTGGTTACTTATTTTAAAAGGCACGTGGAATGGTCAATCGGATAACCAATTTTCGGATCGTACAAACCTCTGTGGATCATTCTTAACATTTTCAAGAACCAACTTTGCTTGCTTGCATACCAAATGCAGAATGTCTAGCCACATTCGATGAGTCCACATACGTACTCTATGCGGAATATCATTAGGTATCTTTCGGCTGCATGGAAGTTTCAGTGCAATCGAGATTTAAACAACAACACAAGTATAACTAGGAGTAGGAAGGGTTTTGTTTGCATTCCGTTATGAACACCACATAAGATGCTATCCACCATCTCCTATCCATTTTACGGTGATTTGTAATTAATCTGCCATGTATCTCTGTTTATATTCAAAGGTGATGCTTTAGGCTTTAGCGGACAAATGGCATTACCTCATGGTGACCCCGTGCCGCGCGTAGTGCGAGGCGAGTTGCGCCACGAATGTAGAGTACTGGGCGGCGAGGGTTGTACTCGAGGAGCACGCGCCTCTGCGGTCGCCGTCGAGCGGTGAGACGAGCCGCTCACGGGCCGAGCACCCAAAGGAGTTGCCCACAAGGCCGAGGAACCCCATGGATGCCCAAGATGAGTGCTTCACGGCACAACACCCTTTCGACTTAGTCGATGACCTTGATTACACAAACTTGTTATTACTTATGTCCAGCATCTTGTGCTATGTTACTTTGAGAAAACTAAAACTGAAAATAAAATATTTTAGACTTGGGCATATTGGTATGATGGTGTGGTTTTAGGGTGTGAATGGATGGTGCCTGAGTCAACAAGGACCGAATTACTTGTGCCATTGATCCAAGCACTTTTGTGTGCTAATCACATGAGAGGGACATGGGACATCTCTTGACTTAGTACTTTGGCGTGTGTTGGCTCTTAGTCGTAGGAGGATGTGTGTGTGTTTTGTGGTAAAAAGAGGAATGTGTTTATGTGTTGGGTGCACGGGAGTGGAATCCTTTCTAGGTTTTCCACACGAGGGGTATTGTAGTTGTCTGGTTGCTTTACCCTATATGGGTAGTTGACTCCTAGCTTTACACTGACTCCAATGCAATGTATGAGTTTCTATCCATACGGGCTACTCGTAGTTAATACAAAATATTGAAAAAGGTCTCATAGGACTTAGCCGTGTCAGCACACCAAAGGAAGTGTGCTAAATAACTTGGCAAAAAGGCGGTCTGACATGTGGGTAAAGTTGCACACCCTTGCAGGGTTTCAATCTATTCAAATAGTCTCGTCCTAGGACATGGACACGCTTGGTTATTTCCCACAAGAATTAGACTATAACCTTTTCATTAAAACTTGAATTCGGGTGGTATGAATGGGGAATTCATGCTATGCTGTGGTGGCTATTGGGTTAGTCACCTCTAGGTTGTTATTTATGTTATTATTGTTGTCTTACTGTTATTTCAACAAATAAAAATAGATTTGTCAAATTGCCTTCAATCTATTACAATATTGCAAATAAAAATTGCTTATTGCGTCCAATGAACCGTATGACCATCTTCTTTGTTTCAGCTTGCATGTAGCTATGTATAGGCTTGTTACTCGAAAGTCTTGCGAGTACATTTTTGTACTTAGTTGCTTTGCTTAATTGTTGTAGAGGAGGTTGACCCCCAAGGGGTTAGCTTTTGTGAGACAGACTACGTGCTGGACGACTAGCTTGGCGGCCCGGTCGGTTGCTGTGTGAGTAAAAGGCATACTGGTTGGCTTTTGTTATCGCCATCTTAAGGCATTTTGCTTCCGTTGTTCCTCTGTTGTTCTTGTAATAACTCTTTTATGTATGTCTTTTGCTTTAGACTCAGTATTGTAATCTTGTATGGAAAAGATGCATGATTTTGTAAAGGTGTATGCGTACTGCAATTATGGGAAGTACATATCCATCGAGGTCCAGGATATTTGATTCGTAATGTTAGAACCATTTGGAAGGTTAAGTATTACGAGTTAAATACCCCGGGTTCTCATAGTATTAACATTGCACCCGGTTAGTACGAATAATCTACTTAGCCATGCAACGGGTTATTGATATCATTTTGAGTTGCAAAACTAAACCTGACTAAGTGATCATGGAATACTTTATGGAAAGCTGTGTGCAGTATGTTGTTACTCGTTGATGGCATGTGTTGTTTTTAACCAATAGGGTGGGAAAAGATTTAGACTAAGGCAAGCGGATGGAATTGTGAAATGGTGGAGCTGTGTGCGCTTGTAAAAATATGAATGTGATAGTTGTTAGTAATTGGCAGTCTCGTCTTGGTCAATTAAGGTCTGAACTTTGTGCGCTATTGAACTGAGCCATAACTGTACAACCACATGCCTAGTATGTGACAAGCCTAACTTAGTAAGCTACGGAGTCTTGACATTGACCACTCAGCAGATAGGTTAAACTGTATGCCAGGGTGGAGGTGTGATATGTTTGTGTGATGATTCACATTTATGAACGGTTCACTGTGTCCAGGTCCAATGATGTGCGATGGCCAACAACCTGTGAGGGGGTTTGGTGCTGTTAGTATGCACGACAGGAGGGTCAATTGTTGAGATGAAGTTTTGGAAATGTTTTGTTATGATTGGTGCTAGCTACGCTGGTTATATCTTATGGGTAAAGTGTACAAACCTCTCTAGAGTGTTAATAAATCTATTTAAATAGGCACGTCCTGGTCATCGATATGCTCAGGGATATCACATGAGGGGTAGATTTTTATAAAAACACTTGGGAAGGGACAACTGTGTGGTTAAACTCATATGGTTGTGAAAAAAATTGATTAGGCTTTGTGTTCTTTGTGAAAATAATGGTTAAACTATTACTGTTTATTTGTTTTCAATTACGCTTTCAATCTATTATTTGTATTCAAAAGCAAACATTGCTTTTTGTAAAATAACCATAGAAGCCACTTCCTTTGGAATAAACCATCATCTATAATTGCATTATATGGTACAACTTGTTAAGTACTCGGAGTACTTATTCTTGCTGCAATCATTAAGCTAAAGTGGAGGAGTTTTCACCTGCTTTCGAGGAAGCGTTTTACAAGGAGTGTGATCGCTAGGTCTTGATCCTAGTCGATTGCCTATGGCAAGTCGATGGGTTTCCGTTGGAGTTGTTTTCGTTACGCAGCCATCTCTTTATTCAGTGTCAGCCTTGCGTGACTTAATAAGTGTAAACTCGACCTTAAGGTCAGAACCGTTATTTATTAATCAAATTAGTCGTTTATTGTTATATTCGTCCTACGTGGAATGATATTCATTTATGTTGACAATGTGTGCACTAGTGTGATCCTGGACTAGTGCATTGAGGGACCCCGAAATCGAAATCCATTTCAAGTCAAGAGCATATACTCGAGGTATAACTCTTAACAGGAAACAAACTCAATTTCTAATTCCCGGGTATGAGTCATGTGTTAGCTCCCAAGATCAAGGCTAACACACACATATTGATTTACAACATGGTACACAGACATACACAGGTCATGCATAAACATAACATTAACCTTTACAAGATTGGTGTTCGGTACACAATTATACAAGTGACCCATGGCCAGCTAGAGTAGAAGTCTGCATCGGAAAAACAAATATAAACAGCAAAAGTTCCAACTAGTTTGCCCATCACCCGTAGGCAACTGAATGGAGATAGAAACAACATCATTCGTTAGCGTTGCCATAATCGGCTCTAACAGATGGATCGTAGACATAAACGTCCTCACCTGCAACAAGTAGTCAATTCCACTTAGCATAGAAGGTACTCACAAGACTTACACAAACTAATAAAATAAATTGTTTCATAGAGCCTAGCCAAAGGATTAGAGATTATACTTGTTAAAGGCTATCCAAAGGATGGTTATATTGGCATAGGTTTTGCATAAAGCGACAAGTTTAGTCCTACACATTCTAATTTTAACAAGGCCATTTAGTAAACCAAGTTTGGACCAAAAGAAAATATGTAACATTCATATAAAAGTAGAATAAGTCAAGTCAAAGTGGCTGCCCACTTTCATAATCTAACACGCATGAACAAACCTTCATGCCGATACCAAGTTATAACCACATCAATTTTAATTTTAAATCTAGCAAATGCTGTCTCGAACTCAATTGATCGTCCGTAACCGTGGACACGGCTATTTGAATATTTTTAACCCTACAGGGGGTACATCTTTACCCACACGACTTGATCAACCTGTAAGCCACCAGATAATAGCACACTTCGTTTGGTATGCCGGCCGGGGAAATCAAGACTTGATATTTTTCAGCAGGAACATCTTATTGAGTTGAATCACCCATGCGAGACCTGATCCCGCTTAGTACAAGTTTCTGATAGAACCTGCTAATCGGGTCACGCATGTTGTACTGGGAGTGTTGACCCAATTAACAGAAAGTAAAACTATACTCACTGCACATATTAAATTGCAATCAAAGCCCTAATAACAACATGATCAAACACGTGTGTTCTTACACCACTTGTGATCCAACTCAATAAAATTTTTCTCTTACTTAACCAAGCGGTGCCCATATACATCCGCATGTGGAAGTACGAGTGGTACTTGGATTAATGAAGGCACACCGTCCGGTCCTTAACGATCCAGACAATACTACCACAAACCCGATTCTCGTGCACGAAGGCACCTACACTAGCAACCACTTGTCCAGGTCAATTCATGTCCAAATTAATGATGGTTATACTTCCAAAAATCATATACGAAGATCTGAACCAAAAACATAGATATAAAGGATTTAGTGTTTTCCATGATTGACGAGATAAGCCCGCCAACCGAACTACGTATCTACTGACCTGCATGGCTAAGCATTCACATAAAGACCATAATCCAACACATGACTTCTACCTTAAGCATAAGAGTATGGAATGATTGAGTGTAAGCCTCAATGATTAGGATATAACTAACTAGACTTTCAAATTATTGATCCCTCAAAATAGCATGAACGCAATTATCATTGGATTTCAAAATACTAAAATACCAAAATTGGGATCAATATGATGCAAGAGGATGCTTGTCTTGTTGATAGTCCACTTGTTCAGGCTCAGTAGTCTCAGAAATAAATTCACTTGCGTCGGGGATATCAGAATCTAAAAAAAAAATGATCGCAAATGAATATCGAGAAAAGTATCCAAAACCAAAATGCTGAAAAATGCGTGCTAAACAAAAATTAACTTCACTATATTAGGAGTTGCCATAGGGAGATCTTGAAGTAACACAGGGAGGTTCTGAGGAGAGGTCCTAAGGAGGTCCCGAGGAGAGGTCGTGAGGATCACAAAGGTGGTCGTGACTAAAGAGGGTGGTCTTTACAAAAAGACCAAGAGGGTGGTCTTGGCAAAAAGACCAAGAGAGTGGTCGTGACCGAAGGGTGGTCTTGACCAAAAAGGTTGGTTTTTACAAAAAGACTTCTCTGTTCATGTTTTAAATACTTAATTTAAAATACTTGGCTGAATTGTTTTAAGTAAGGAACACATATTTTTCTCAAGGTCAAACTGACCTCTAAAAATTTGACAAAAATATATTAAATCTTGATAATTAAACTAGTATTTGATTAAATTATTTCCCAGGGTTCTTTCCAAGCATTCTCTTCAGTTTTCTTTTGGAAGTTTCTTCTCAAGTTTTAAATTTGACTTGAATTTAAAATTTTAAATGCAACCAATTGTGTAAATGATTCAAAAATGATATGTATGCTCATGAAATGTGCCTAAATTTCAATAACTAAAATTGGGGCTGTGACAAACCTCCCCCCTTAAGAAAATCTCGTCCTAAGATTTCGATAGCTTAAGAAAAAGGACTGAAGAGTAACTTGGTTGGATTACAACAAGATATACATCTACTTTCTTGATTTCCTTCAAAGATAGAAAAGAAAGATCTAACAAGCAACAAGGTGTTGTTATTACATTTTCCTTTCCCTTGCTTTGTTTAATTTTTTATTTCTTGATTCGAAGGCACTTCCTTAGAAAAGAGGTATGGATACTCAGTTCGCATTTGGTCTTCACGTTCCTAGGTTGCCTCATCTTCAGTATGGTTACTCCACTGAATTTTTAGAAGCTTGATGATACGATTTCTTATCTTACGTTCCATCTCACCAAGAATATTCACCGGATGCTCTTGATAGGAAAGATCAGGTTGAACTTCAAGACTCTCATACTTGGTTGCTTCAGTAGGAATACGGAGACATTTTTTCAGTTGAGAGACATGAAAGGTATCATGTACTGCAGAAAGAGAGATAGGCAACTCCAATCGATATGCCACTGCTCCTCATTTTGCAAGGATTCGAATGGCCTGATGTAACGAGGTGCTAACTTTCCTTTCACCCGAAATCAATGGACACCCTTCATTGGTGTAACCTTAAGGTAAACATGGTCGTCTACCTCAAAGCTCAACTCACGACGACGACGGTCGGTGTAGCTCTTTTGACGAGACTGTGCAGCCCGCAATCGGTCTCGGATCAACCGAACTTCCTCTTCTGCATCCTTTACCAAGTCCGGACCATAAAATGGTCTTTCTCTGGACTTAGACCAATTTAGCGGCATCCTACAAGCTCTTCCATACAGCACCTCAAAAGGTGACATCTGTAGGCCCGATTGATAGCTATTGTTATAGGAGAACTCTGTATACGGCAAGCACTTCTCCCAATTCTTGTTATAGGACAACACACAAGGTCGGAGAAGGTCTTCCAATATCTGATTCACCCTCTTAGTTTGGCTTCTGGATTGGGGATGGTAAGCAGTACTGAAAGATAAGTTGGTTCCCATTGCTTGCTGCATTTCCAGAAGTACGAAGTGAACTGTGGACCTCGGTCCGAAACAATGACTTTCGATACACCGTGGAGACAGACAATTATGGAAATGTAGAGTTCAGCTAAATTGTTTCCCACGAGGGTAGTTTAGCTAAATTGTTTCCGACGAGGGTAGTTTTAATAGGAATGAAATGAGCAACCTTTGTTAATCGATCCACGATCCCCCAAATCGCATCGAACCCACTTTGAATCTTTAGAAGACTGGTGATGAAATCCATACCAACTTCCTCCCACTTCCATTAAGGAATAGGCAGGGGTTGGAGTATACCTGCTGTCTTTAAGTGCTCAGCTTTCACCCAATGACATATGTCACACTCAGCAATGAATCACGTGATTTCCCGTTTCATTCGAGTCCACCATAATTTCTGCTTCAAGTCTTGATACATCTTTGTGCTTCCCGGATGAATAGAGAAAGAAGAATCGTGGGCTTCAAGAAGGATCAATCTTCTAAGCTTTGGATTTTTAGGCACAACTAGCCATTTCCCGAACCACAACACACCACGGTTATCTTCGGAGAAACACTTGGCTTTGCCAGCTTTCATGTTCTTTTTGATTTTCTTCGCATCCTTGTCAGTTTCCTGTGCTGACTTGATCTAATCTTCTAAAGTAGGTTTTACAATCAGAGCAGCAAGGAAACCTTCTTCAATCATCTCCAGATTTAGCCGCTGAAAATCAGCACATAAACCCTCCGAAGTGGAGGTTACCGACAAACAATTGCATCGAGATTTTCTGCTCAACACGTCGGCCACTACGTTTGCTTTCCTGGCATGGTAATGAAGTCTCATATCAAAGTCCTTGATCAGCTCAAGCCATCTCCTTTGCCTCAAGTTCAGATCGGCTTGAGTATAGATATATTTAAGACTCTTGTGATTAGTGTAAATCTAACAACGATTACCGATGAGGTAATGTCACTAGATCTTTAGAGAATGAACCACAACTGCCAATTCTAAGTCATAGGTAGGATAGTTTACTTCATGAGGTCTCAACTGCCTTGACGTGTATGCCACCACTCGCCCTCCTTGCATAATGGCACAGCTGAGCCCATGGTGAGAAGCGTCGTAGTATACGTCGAAGCTTTGGTGAATATCTGGCAGAGTGAGTACTGGAGCTTCGGTCAAGAGTTCTTTCAACATCCAAAAACTTTCTTCACACTCAATGGACCATTCGAACTTCTTCTCCTTCTTCAAAAGCTGGATCATTGGCCTTGCAATTTTGGAGAAATCACCAATGAACCTACGGTAATAACCTGCAAGTCCAAGAAACTTCGAACGTCGGTGGTGCTCTTAGGCTGACCCCAATTTAGTACATCCTATACCTTACTTGGATCAACAGCGATACCACCTTCAGCTAGTACATGACCTAGGAAGCTGACTTCCCTGAGCCAGAACTCACATTTGTTGAACTTTGCATATAGCCGATGCTTGCGTAGTGTTTCCAACACAAGCCTCAAGTGCTTCTCATGCTCTTCATTGGACTTGGAGTAGATGAGGATATCGTCAATAAACACAACAACAAATTTGTCCAAGTATTCCATGAAAACTGAGTTCATGAGGTTCATGAAGTAAGCTGGTGCATTTGTTAGACCAAAAGACATGACAGTATACTCGTACAAATTGTAGCGACTAGAGAATGTCGTCTTCAGAATATCCTTAGTTCTAACCTTGATCTGATGGTACCCTGATTGTAAGTCAATATTTGAAAATGCGTGGGCTCCAATCAATTGATCTAACGGATCACCGATTCGTGGAAGAGGATACTTGTTTTTGATAGTGACTTCATTTAGCGGTCGGTAGTCCACACACATCCGCAAAGTCTTATCTTTCTTCTTAATAAAGATGGCTGGGCATTCCCAAGGTGAGGAGCTCGGTCGAATAAATCCCTTGTCAAGCAATTCCTCAAGTTGCTTCTTCAATTCCATCAACTCATTGGGAGGCATCCGATACGGTCGCCTTGATATGGGCGTGGTACCGGGTGCTAATTCGATTACGAACTCCACTTCGCGATCTGGGGGCATGCCTGGAAGTTCTTCAGAAAATACAACTGGATACTCACAAACTACTGGTACCATCTCCAAGGAAGGGGTGGTACTAGCCTTCAAAGCAAAAAGATGAGAACCAACAGTCTTAGAGTTGAAAACAACTTGTTTGCCGTTTTCACTTGTGACAGAAATGGACTTCTGAGCACAATTAATTTGCCCCAGATTTTGGACAGCCAGTCCATTCCCAAGATGACATCCATCCCTTCAGAATCTATCACTATCAAGTTTGCCAAAAATTCTACCCCTTGAATTTCCACCCTTATTCCCGGCAAATTTGATCAGTTTGAAAAACTGATCCTGGTGATTGAATAAGGTATGGTGGCTGAAGTGGATGCATATCTAACTGATGAAGAACATCAAAATGCCTCTTTACAAAAGAATGGGATGCTCCAAAATTGAATAAAACAGCAGCTGGACTAAAATTAACAAGAAGCATACTAAGGACGACGTCAGGTGCATCAACTGCCTCCTCAGCGGTGACATGATTTACTCGACCACGAGGTTGAGTTGGAGAAGGCTTGACCACTACCCTATGAGATGGTGCTAGATGCACAGATGCAGGTGAAGGTTGGACAGGAGGCAAACCCCGCGCTTTGGCATAACAATGATTGGCGAAATGCCCAGGACACTGGTAGTGATAACAGACCACACCTAGGCTGACGTTGTTGACATTAGGTGGCTGATTCCCACTCACTCTTGGTTGTTGATTAGGTGGTGCAGGACGAGGTGCAAAAACTGGTGGCCTCGGAGGAGTTGGTGCTGGGGCACGAGGAGGGTTGGGCTGCCAAGTGCGCGGCCTCAAAAAACCGACACCTGATGCAATTTGTGCTACCTTCTTTCGCTTGCGTGATTCCTCCAATGCATTTCTCTTGCTCTTTACAATGATGACCTTGTTGACAAGATGCTAGAAGTCGCGAAAGTCAAGAGCTGCCAGTGCTAACTGCAATTCTTCTGTCAGACCATTCATGAATCGGCTGCGGTGACGGATGTCAGTAGAAACATCGTTTGGAACATACTGAGCCAAAAAGTTGAATTCATGGAGATACTCTGCCACGCTCTTTCGCCCTTGCTTAAGAGCAAGAAACTGTTGCTGCTTGATCAACATAACCCCCTCCGGAATGTGCGCTTCGTGAAAGGCTTCCTTGAACTCGTCCCAAGTCGGGACGTGTTAGGCCGGTTGTATAGCGTGGAATTTATCCTACCAGGCACTGACTGCGCCATCTAGCTAATAGCTGGCAAATAGAACTTTCTCTGCCTTAGAGCATTGGGATATTAGCATCTTGTTTTCAATAGCTCTGAGCCAATCCTCAGCTTCCATTAGATCCTCAGAGCTAGAGAACACTGGGGGGTTAGTCATTTGAAAGTCAGCCATACCTCCATGATTCCAATTCCCTCCTACACCGATATGTGGTACTGGAGCTGCAAAAGTGTTGCACGCAATCTGCTCGAGGATGCGCATCTGGTCCATCCGGTTGCGCTCTATTGGAGCAAGAACCTTCGCCATGGTGGGCGGTGGAGGAAGCTCTTCCCTTTGCTGATCACCATGACGATCACGGCGGTTAGAAGGTTTTGCACGCTCTTCTCGTGCGTATAGATCATGGACAGCAGCGGAGCGAGACCCCGAGGGTGGTGACTCGCCTCCCTGCTGAGCCCTGGATCGGGTGGTTGCTCCTGCCATTCAGTTGCCACCCAATGGTTAGAAACCAGATGAATGATACTATGGCATGAGCTTAATGTAATTCAGGACAACAAGATATTATACTGGTTCTAACAAGCATAATGATATAATATGCACCAAAAACTTAACATCAAATAGGTGTACAAAGGCTCAGATGCCAGTACAAGATCCATTAAAACAGATAACCAAGTTTCGGTAAGGTTACATCCATATACGTCAATAGACGAAATGGCCACCACATGAAGCAAAAAGTCTTCCAACAAAACATACATAATTAAACAAGTGCTATCCTATTACACTTATTTAGGGACAGCTACAAGTTGGCTACATCTCCAGATAGTGAGTTCGCAACACCTACAACCTAGATATAGTCATCCCGGTTGAAGTTCACTGGAAACTCATCTAAAAGGTGAGCTCCAGGTGATCTTATGTCTATGGGGCTCAAGGGATTGTAAAGACGTCGCGGAGATCCTAGCAAAGAAACGTGACCTCTAGGGGGTGCCAGCCACTGTGTGCGAGGAAAACCTGCAGGCATCCGGGCTTGGCGACACTGCCCATAAGTAGGTACTGGCCCTGCCACTTCTGGAAGTCAAAACCCTAGTGATGCTACAGCAGCTGGAGAGGTCTCGTTGCCACCATAAAGCATGTTACGAGGAACACGATTCATGTCGACTCCGATTTGGAGGTACTCCTGGGCTTCTTTAAGACGGCGTCGGGTCTCCCACAGCTTGTACATGTTGCAGCGATGGATTTGGTCCATGATGTGAACCAACCTCGCTAACTGGTGTACTTGTGGGTCCTCTCCAAACTGGATCTCATCGAACGTGTTCACCTCTACGCCAGGACCTCATTTTGGGAAGTGGTCGTTGGGTGGCTGAGACAACTCCATCAGATCGTGGCGAAGTTGGCTCATAACCCCACTGACCACTTCCTGAATGGCCATGGCTTCAGAGGTGGCATGAACATGGATACAGTATGGAATGCTTCCCGGCACCTGTCTAGCAATAATGTTGACTATACCTTGATACTCTTCCATCCCAGGTCCTCGATCCCGACGGTAGATGGCAAACTCCGGATGATAGGTGAAATTGGCTCACCACATCATATCTCGCAGCAATGTGGGATATCCGTCTACTTCCTCAGCGACAAGTCCCCTTGACCAAATGCCAACTGCTCATCTAAAACACACAAGGACAGGGTAAGTGAGCAAAATAGTTTGTAAATCCAACTGAAATTTGGGGTAAGAAATGACACTAAGATGGATGAGGAATTTTAACATCCCAAAAATTTGGTCTCTTTTGAAGTTTTAAAGAAAAAAGAACCATTTGGATTTTTCTGGTAAAGTTAAAAAGCTTAATATGAATTTTTAGAGTTCAAAAATAATTTAATATGAATAATGTCAACATCAACTATTATCAAAACTATTTTATTTGGGTTCTATGTGCTTGGATATATTTTCTAGATTTTTCTAGAATTTTTCCAAGTGCATTTGCTATTTTCTAATTGCCATTTACTTTTTCTGCTATTTTCTAAAAAGAAAAACTATTAAAAATCTCGGATTAACCGTCGGGCCGAATCTCCTGTTCAGCCCGCTTCTGTTCCAAGCCCAAAGCCCAAGCCTTTCTCGCTTTTGGCCCAGCTCTCGCGCAGCCCACCTCTCCCTTCGCTCCTCTCGCCGCCAGGTGGGTCCGTCTTTATCGCCATGTCAGCGTCGTCTTCGACACGGGCTCGTCTTCTTCGCGCGTGCCTCGCCCAACTCCGCCATGGACTCCATTCAGAGCTCCATCCGACAACGGCACGAACGGCCCGCAAATCCCTTGCCGATATCATCATTTAAACCCTCGATCTCCCCGCAACAAATTGAGACTTTTATCTCCTCCGAATCGCATCTCAATCTCTTGAATTTCTTATCCCCTCTTCGGTTCTGAGATGAACTCCGCCGCCTTCACGCCACCTCGACCCCGCTCGACCCCTATAAAAGCCACCTCTAGTATCGCATTGCCGCCCGCATCCCGAACCCTCAACTCTCCCCACCTCCAAAGCCCTAGCGCCGCCGGAATCAAGCTTCTAGGGTTTTGTCCCGAAGCTTTTATCTCGCCAATTCCGCCGCCGCCGTGGACGCCTCGTCGAAATCGTCTACATCGTAGGGTCCGCCGTTGCACAGGCTACCTAGTGCACCTCTCCACACCGCCGGAGCATCACCGTAGTCCATCCCCGACAACAGCCGCACCTCCTTCGCCTCTTGACCCTCACCGCCGGCTACCACCGTCATCCTCGACCGCTAGTGAGTACCTCAGCAGGTTCGCAATAGAGATCTCTGCACACTGGTACCCTTCGCCGCCGACGAGACGCCGCCGCTCGCCGGAATCCATTGGGACCCGAGCGCCACCACCTTGTTGCCAGCCGCGTTAGCGTCGTGCCAGCCGCCAGCTAAGCCGCCACCTCCTCCCCTCTGCCCGCGTGTCGCACACGTGTCGTCCACGCGGCGTGTGTGGCGGTTCACACCTAACGGATCCGATTTTGGTGAACTCAGTCTAGCGTACACCATCTCAATGACAGTGGGACCCACCTGTCAGGTTGTTTTCATCCCAGTCCGAACGTCCCCCGCTGACATCAGCTGACGTCATAATTATCCTTTCCTTCGGAAAAATAATTCAGTAAATCTATAAATTCTGATTTTCAGTATTTTATGAGATTTCAATCTTCCAGAGCTCATATCTTTTGCATCCAAACTCCGATTGAGTCCATTCAAATTCCTAAATTTATCTAAATTCGAGATCTATTTATCTGAGATTTTTATTTAATTTTTAGAGTTAGTTTTCTCTCTGTTATTTATTTATTTGGTTTATTTGCTTGTTTTGCGAGTAGATGTCGATACTTCGGGAAGCTTTGAGCAAGGAGTAGCATACCAAGATCAAGATCAATCACTGGATTTATTCCAAGGCAAGTCATGATCCTTTGATCATATTGAACGCATGATTTCAAACGTATCTTGTTTTATACAACTGCATGCTATCTTTATATAAATTGCTTTGGGATTAGTTATTACCTGTTGTCATTATACCTCCATTGATTATTTGAATGCCATGAATCCTTTGTCACCTTAGCATGGGTAATTTTAGTTGGACATATTTTTATTGCCAACATGGGTATCGTACATATGCTTAGTCTTGCTTAGTTACGATGGGTTTGTCATCACATGTGTCTTAATAATTATTTTTGACTTAATGATTTATGGAATCGTGGTGGTGAGCCATTCATGTTAAAATTTGGGAACCATGACAGGGTATGTCATTGGTGTTGGTTAAACAAAATGGTTTTCGCTCGGGCGAGTGGTTGGTGGATAGTGGGGATGTGGATTGAACATGTTGTGGATTTGTGGTAGTCTCGCCTGAGTAACTTGTCAAGGACTTAATCTTGTGCGCCATTGAACTGGGCCTTAACCGTACAACCACATGTCTGGTATGGGATGGACCTGGCTGATTAATTAGCAATATCTTAATTTCGGTTCTGTCATGTGAAGTATGAGTCGTGGAAAACGTATTCTCACGGTGGCGCAAGAGGGGGGCCCTGTCTGGTCGGAAAGATATTCAGTGTTGAAACCTTAGCGGGCAGAACTGGGTTAAGAAGGAGCTTTGTAAAAGCCTTGTGATGATCACTTAGTCGCACACCTCGGAAGTGTATTAAACGGACATTATAAGTTGATCTATCTCTTGTGGGTCAAGCTGTACAACCTCTGCAGAGTGTAAAACTATTCGAATAGCCGTGTCCGCGGTTATGGACGTGCCCGGGGATTTCACACGGGAGATAGAGTTTCTTCAAAAATGTGTTGGAGTGTGGATGGGAAGTTCACTTATGAATATAATGTTCGTTTGATGAATAGGTCATTCACTTGGTGGTTTGTGTCGGTTGGTGAATGGGGAATTCACTTATCCTTGGTTTGGTTGGGAAGTGAATGGGAAGTTCACTGGTTGTTTCAAAGAAAGTGTTTAATTATTTATTATTGTTTTCAATTACGCATTTCAATCTATTTATTGTATTTATTGTAAATCTGTTTTTACGCAAAGAGCCATACACTAATCTTTGTTCAAGCCTTGCATGAATACTATTTGCATACATTTCCCCACGGCTTCTCGAGTACATTCAAAGTACTCATGGCTTTGCGCTCTGTTTGATCAAAGATGAGGAAGAATATCAAGCTGCCAAAGAGTTCTACCAGGAAGACCATGAAGGTTTTGCGGATTAGGATGCGTTTCTCCACTCGATTGCCTGTGGGCATCTTGATTGGCCATTTGAAGAGTTTCGTTCCGCTGCAAGAGTTCATTTGTTTCTTTAGCCCTGCGTGGCAAGTTAAGTAAACGTTGACCATAAGGTCCAGTTATTATTATTATTTGTTACTTTGAGATCTTTTTAGTTAAATCGAATAAATGGATGGTATTTCATCACTATTTTCCTGTGTGAGCTAGCTACTGATCTGGGACTAGTTCAGAATACACAGAGGGTTCCTGAGATGTATTTTCGGGTCCCGACAGAGGTGGTATCAGAGCCATATCGACTGTAGAACGCAACCTTAGTTAGCATAGTCGTTTTAGCTAAAAGCTTCAAAACTTATTTTCTAAATCAAATCAACTTAACTAGACTTGAGTAGTTGTTCTTTTCTCATCTCTTCTGGTTCTATTCTCATCTCAGTCTATTCTATTCTTATCCTATTCTATTCTACTCGTCTTGTGCCAGAGATTTTGTCTCTTGCCTTTGCTAAATTGGTTTTACAATCTTAAATTGACTTCCTCGCCTTATAAATTTCGCTCGTCCAAAAGAAAGAAGTTAGAACACTAGCAATTTTCAGGAGTATCTCCGTCGCTCGTTCAAGATGTTCTTGAAGAACCTTCGTTCCCTGGTTTAGATTTGGAGCCGTCCTATTAGAGTTTTAGTAGCGTTTTTAGATCGTTGTTGCAATAGGTCTTTATTTGGGTTGTGTGTAAGTGGGAGCTGCAGTTCTGCTGTCAAGCATTATGTTGCAGTCACACTAAGGCTTTAATTTGAAAAGTTATTTGTGCTTTCATAGCGTTTCAGCTATGTCTTCTTGCCTTTGCCTTTGGGTATAATCTGGTTCCCCTAGTTAGGTTGTTTCCATCTACTCTGTCTTGTCTAACTCATCTATGGTGCTATTCCCCCTCATCTGCATTGCTTTTCTATCTTATCTGCTAAACCCATGGAGAATCATCGCAGATGGTTGATACCCGCAATACATCGAGCCGTACTCAGTCAGAGAATGCCAATGCCAACGCCAATGTCAATGCAAGTGACCAGTCACCAGCCCCTGGAGCCGCAGAGCCAAACATGGCCCAACTTCTAGCAGCTCAGACCCAATTCATGAGTGCAATGATGCAGAACATGAACGCTATGATGACACAGCAAAGTCAGACCGCCGCTGCAATAGTCAACTTGTTGAACCAAAATAGTCAGAATGGTCAGAATAATCAAGCAGCAACTGTTCCACCGTCAGTTCATCATCATTCCAAGCTATCAGAGTTTATGAGGACTCGTCCACCTACGTTTTCTCATTCGTCAGAACCTTTGGACGTAGAAGATTGGCTTCGTTCAGTGGAGAAAAAGCTCGCTATTGCTCAATGCAATGATCGTGAGAAAGTTCTTTATGCTTCACATCAGTTGGAAGGTACAGCCGCAGAATGATGGGAGAACTACACCGCAGCTCATGGGAATTCTCACGCTATCACTTGGGAGGAATTTCCGACAGCTTTTCGTCAAGCTCATGTCCCTGATGGTATAGTGGAAATGAAGAAAAATGAATTTCGTGAACTACAGCAAGGAAGCATGTCCTTGGGTGAATATCTCAACAAGTTCACTCAACTTTCTCGCTATGCTCCAGAAGATGTTGCTACATATAACGCACGTCAGAAGTGATTCAAGCGTGGACTCAACCCCAGTTTGAAAGTGCAAGTTGTTGGAAATAATTATGTGGATTTTCAGCATATGGTTGATAAAGCCGTACTCATAGAAGATTCTCGTCGTGAGCTGGACGAATCTCGTAAGAGGAAGATGATACAACACGGAGTGCATCAAAATCAACTCTGAGAGCCGAACCAATGCTCGTGACCTTTTCGTCCCAATATTTCATCTGTTGGATTCAGACCCGACACGATGTCTCATGCAGAAACACAGGATACCCAATGTCAACAACAAAGAACAATAGTCAATCTCGGAAACCCCAACCATGGCGCAGAGTTACTTGTTACAATTGCCACGGACATGTCATTATGCAAATAAGTGTCCCTGAGCGAGTCGACACCAGTTCCTTTCAATTTGGGACCTACACCGCCAGACTTCTGCCAGGCGGCGGCGGGAATGCCTCGAACTCGAATCAAGCCACGGGACTCCATCAAGCGCCTCAAGAGGAAGATCGAACCATGTCATTGCGGAAGAAGCACAAGCGATTGAGCGTCGCCTCGTAAGTCTTGAGTTAGACTGCGTCGAACCTATTCTTTAGTCGGCCAATCTCGGGGACGAGATTCCCTTTAAAGGGGGGTAGGTTTGTAACATCCCAAAAATTAGGTCTGTTTTGAAGTTTTAAAGGAAAAAGAACCATTTGGATTTTTCTGGTAAAGTTAAAAAGCTTAATATGAATTTTCAGAGTTTTCTAGATTTTTCTAGAATTTTTCCAAGTGCATTTGCTATTTTCTAATTGCCATTTACTTTTTCTGCTATTTTCTAAAAAGAAAAACTATTAAAAATCTCGGATTAACCGTCGGGCCGAATCTCCTGTTCAGCCCGCTTTTGTTCCAAGCCCAAAGCCCAAGCCTTTCTCGCTTTTGGCCCAGCTCTCGCGCAGCCCACCTCTCCCTTCGCTCCTCTCGCCGCCAGGTGGGTCCGTCTTTATCGCCATGTCAGCGTCGTCTTCGACACGGGCTCGTCTTCTTCGCGCGTGCCTCGCCCAACTCCGCCATGGACTCCATTCAGAGCTCCATCCGACAACGGCACGAACGGCCTGCAAATCCCTTGCCGATATCATCATTTAAACCCTGGATCTCCCCGCAACAAATCGAGACTTTTATCTCCTCTGAATCGCATCTCAATCTCTTGAATTTCTTATCCCCTCTTCGGTTCTGAGATGAACTCCGCCGCCTTCACGCCACCTCGACCCCGCTCGACCCCTATAAAAGCCACCTCTAGTATCGCATTGCCGCCCGCATCCCGAACCCTCAACTCTCCCCACCTGCAAAGCCCTAGCGCCGCCAGAATCAAGCTTCTAGGGTTTTGTCCCGAAGCTTTTATCTCGCCAATTCCACCGCCGCCGTGGACGCCTCGTCGAAATCGTCTGCACCGTAGGGTCCGCCGTTGCACAAGCTACCTAGTGCACCTCTCCACACCGCCGGAGCATCACCGTAGTCCATCCCCGACAACAGCCGCACCTCCTTCGCCGCTTGACCCTCACCGCCGGCTACCACCGTCATCCTCGACCGCCAGTGGGTACCTCAGCAGGTTCGCAATAGAGATCTCTGCACACTGGTACCCTTCGCCGCCGCCGCTCGCCGGAATCCATTGGGACCCGAGCGCCACCACCTTGTTGCCCGGCCGCGTCGTGCGTGCGGCCGCCGCCTAAGCCGCCACCTCCTCCCTCTGCCGCGTGTCGCACACGTGTCATCCTGTCGGCCGTGTGTGGCGGTTCACACCCTAACGGATCCGATTTTGATGAACTCGACCCAGCGTACACCATCTCAATGACAGTGGGACCCACCTGTCAGGTTGTTTTAATCCCAGTCCGAACGTCCCCCGCTGATGTCAGCTGACGTCATAATTATCCTTTCCTTCGGAAAAATAATTCAGTAAATCTATAAATTCTGATTTTCAGTATTTTATGAGATTTCAATCTTTCAGAGCTCATATCTTTTGCATCCAAACTCCGATTGAGTCCATTCAAATTCCTAAATTTATCTAAATTCGAGATCTATTTATCTGAGATTTTTATTTAATTTGTGGAGTTAGTTTTCTCTCTGTTATTTATTTATTTGGTTTATTTACTTGTTTTGAAAGTAGACGTCGATACTTCGGGAAGCTTTGAGCAAGGAGTAGCATACCAAGATCAAGATCAATCACTGGATTTATTCCAAGGCAAGTCGTGATCCTTTGATCATATTGAACCCATGATTTCAAACGTATCTTGTTTTATACAACTGCATGCTATCTTTATATAAATTGCTCTGGGATTAGTTATTACCTGTTGTCATTATACCTACATTGATTATTTGAATGCCATGAATCCTTTGTCACCTTAGCATGGGTAATTTTATTTGGACATATTTGTATTGCCAACATGGGTATCGTACATATGCTTAGTCTTGCTTAGTTACGATGGGTTTGTCATCACATGTGTCTTAATAATTAATTTTGACTTAATGATTTATGGAATCGTGGTGGTGAGCCATTCATGTTAAAATTTGGGAACCATGACAGGGTATGTCATTGGTGTTGGTTAAACAAAATGGTTTTCGCTCGGACGAGTGGTTGGTGGATAGTGGGGATGTGGATTGAACATGTTGTGGGTTTGTGGTAGTCTCGCCTGAGTAACTTGTCAAGGATTTAATCTTGTGCGCCATTGAACTGTGCCTTAACCGTACAACCACATGTCTGGTATGGGACGGACCTGGCTGATTAATTAGCAATATCTTAATTTCGATTCTGTCATGTGAAGTGTGAGTCGTGGAAAACGTATTCTCACGGTGGCGCAAGAGGGGGGCCCTATCTGGTCGGAAAGACATTCAGTGTTGAAACCTTAGCGGCGTAATCGGGTTAAGAAGGAGCTTTGTAAAAGCCTTGTGATGATCACTTAGTCGCACACCTCGGAAGTGTGTTAAACGGACATTATAAGTTGATCTATCTCTTGTGGGTCAAGCTGTACAACCTCTGCAGAGTGTAAAACTATTCGAATAGCCGTGTCCGCGGTTATGGACGTGCCTGGAGATTTCACACGGGAGATAGAGTTTCTTCAAAAATGTGTCGGAGTGTGGATGGGAAGTTCACTTATGAATATAATGTTCGTTTGATGAATAGGTCATTCACTTGGTGGTTTGTGTCGGTTGGTGAATGGGGAATTCACTTATCCTTGGTTTGGTTGGGAAGTGAATGAGAAGTTCACTGGTTGTTTCAAAGAAAGTGTTTAATTATTTATTATTGTTTTCAATTACGCATTTCAATCTATTTATTGTATTTATTGTAAATGCTGTTTTCTGCAAAAGAGCCATACAGCTAATCTTTGTTCAAGCCTTGCATGAATACTATTTGCATACATTTCCCCACGGCTTGCTGAGTACATTCAAAGTACTCATGGCTTTGCGCCCTCTGTTTGATCAGCAGTAGAGGAAGAATATCAAGCTGCCAAAGAGTTCTACCAGGAAGACCATGAAGGTTTTGCGGATTAGGATGCGTTTCTCCACTCGATTGCCTGTGGGCATCTTGATTGGCCATTTGAAGAGTTTCGTTCCGCTGCAAGAGTTCATTTGTTTCTTTAGCCCTGCGTGGCAAGTTAAGTAAACGTTGACCATAAGGTCCAGTTATTATTATTATTTGTTACTTTGAGATCTTTTTAGTTAAATCGAATAAATGGATGGTATTTCATCACTGTTTTCCTGTGTGAGCTTGTTAATGATCTGGGACTAGTTCAGAATACACAGAGGGTTCCTGAGATGTATTTTCTGGTCCCGACAGGAATAAAAGACTTCCATAACTTAAGATTTCTGAAAATATTTTGTTATTTTAGAAAATAGCTTCATAGAAGACTCACTAATACTAACGACCATGCTATTTCTAACCTACAGTCAGTATGGCTCCGATAGCAAGCTGTTGAGGGACCCCGAAATCAAAATCCATTTCAAGTCAAGAGCATACACTCGAGGTATAAGTCTTAATAGGAAACAAACTCGATTTCCAGTTCCCGGATATGAGTCATGTGTTAGCTCCCAAGATCAAGGCTAACACGCACATACCATTTTCAACATGGTACATAGACATACACAGGTCATACATAAACATAACGTTAACCTTTACAAGACTAGTGTTCGATACACAATTATACAAGTGACCCACGGTCAGCTAGAGTAGAAGTGTGTAGCGGAAAAACAAATATAAACAACAAAAGTTCCAACTAGTTTGCCCATCACCCGCAGGCAACTGAGTGGAGGTAGAAACAACATCATTTGTTAGCGTCGCCACCATAATCGGCGCTAACAGATGGATCGTAGACATAAACGTCCTCACCTGCAACAAGTGGTCAATTTCATTGAGTACAGAAGTTACTCGCAAGACTTACACAAACTAATAAAAGAAATTGTTTCATAGAGCCCAGACAAAGGATTAGAGATTATACATGTTAAAAGCTATCCAAAGGATGGTTATATTGGCATAAGTTTTGCATAAAGCAACAAGTTTAGTCCTACACATTTTAATTTTAACAAGGCCATTTAGTAAACCAAGTTTGGACCAGAAGACAATATGTAACATTCATATAAAAGTAGAATAAGCCAAGTCAAAGTGGCTACCCACTTTGATAATCTAACACACATGAACTACTCTTCATGCCGATACCAAGTTATAACTACATCAATTTTAATTTGAAATCTAACAAATGCTGTCTCGAACCCAATTGATCGTCCGTAACTATGGACATGGCTATTTGAATAGTTTTAACCCTGCAGGGGGGTACACATTTACTCACATGACTTGATCAGCCTGTAAGCCACCGGATAATAGCACACTTCCTTTGGTATGTGTAACATCCCAAAGTGCTGTTACCAAAATAAAATAAAATAAAGTTATTGTTCTAATTGGATTTGCTGAAATTTGGAAGAGTTTGATTGCCTTACTTGAATTTCTGAAGTTTTAAAAGTCAAAAATTAAAAATTTATTTGAAGTTCTTGAAGTTTCAGTTGGTTTGATCTGAAAAATAAAATTTAATTAATTTTTAGAATTTTCTGAGTTTTTAAAAGCTTTTTCCTAAATATTTCAAGGCCAAAATAATTTATTTGCAAAAACTTTAAGCCAACCTTAAGTTGGAACTATTTTATTTAAGTCCAAAATAACTCTAGGAATTTCTGTGAAGTTTCCTAGAATTTGCGGATTTAATTTGCTATTTTCTAAAGCCAAAATGAATTAATCGGATTATTTAAATTGCAAAAACATTTAGAAATCCCAAAAACCCCTTTGGGCCGAATCTCCTGGTCCGGCCCACCTTCTCCTCCCACGCGCTGGCCCACTTGGCCCGCTCTCACCGCCCGCGCCTCTCTCTCCCCTCTCTCCCGCCCTACCGTCCGATCTACATCGGATGGCTCTCACTCTCCCACGCTTCCACCTCCTTCGCCACTATCGGATTAATATCCAATGGCTCGCGCCTTTCTTCTCCCCCGCGCCCGTCTTCCTCGCGCAGCCGCATGCCTCCGCCATTGCCGCGCAACCGGAGCTCACTCAATTCCGCGATTCCCTCCCCGTTTTCTCGCGCCGTCAAGCGCATTTAAATTCCCGCCATCACCGCGCCCGTTCGGCCCATCTTCTTTCCTTTTCTCGCCGCAAATCCTTCCATCGTCGCCGGCAGTCCCACTCGGCCTTCTTGCGTGCCACGATGAACCCTCGGCGCCCTCACCCTATAAAGGAGCACCCCGGGATCGCCTATCCCTCCTCACTTCAACAACACCACCCATCGCTCCCCTCCTTGCTTCTAACGCCCACAATTTGAAGCTTTTCGCCGGCGGTGAACCTCCGGTTCTTCTTCAATTCCGGCGCCCACGTCGACACCCCGCCCTCATCTTCGCCACCACCGGCATCACCGCGTCGCCGCGAACCAGGTGCCACCACCCACTCGCCTCCAGGACCTCCGGAGCTCCTTCATCGTCGACAACCCCGCACCGCCGCCGCTAACTCGCCTCGCCGCCGGCTATTCGGGCACGCTCGGACATCGCAACGGTGAGAAACAACACCCCCACACACCCCTCTTGCTTTTGGCACCCTCGCTGGACCTCGCCGGGCCACCGTTCGCCTACGAGCCCGCGACCGAGCCGTCGCCGGCCTTGCGCCCCGTGACAGTGCCACGCGGCCGCCACGTCACCGCCACTTCACCCCCTTCGCCCATGTGGCAGCCCGTGTGGCGGCCACCTCAGCAGGTTGCGCCAGCCCCACAACGCTCTTCACTGTAGCTATGAACCGGGTCCACCATGGACCCTTGACCAGCCGTGGACCAGGTCCATTGACCTAGGCCCACACGTTAGTCACACGTCCCATTTTCCTTTAGGAAAATAATTCGGCCGGGAAAAGAAATTCCCTCGCTGACGTCAGCTTGCGCAATAAACCGAATTTCCTTTAGAAAAATAATTCAAGAAATTCATAAAAATTTGAAAATTAGGGTTTCTGATATTTAGAACTTCCCGGGGTTCGTTCTCCCTCATACGAACTCTGATTTCGTCGATTCAAATTCCTAAATTCATATAAAATCAAGATCTAGCCATCTAATCCAAAATTATTTAATTTTGAGTTCATTTTATTAATAATTCCTTTAAACCCTAATTTATTATTTCATGTAAATTCAAACTTAGGAAATTCATATCTTTTGAATCCCAGCTCCGATTTAGTCCATTCAAATTTGTAAATTCATATAAAATTATTATCTAGCTAACTAAACCAAAATATTTCTATTTGGAGTTAATTTGATCTACCTTTTTTAATTTATTTGAATTTGAGTTGAATTGGTCGTATTTTTATGATTAGATTGCGACGACTTCGGAGAGTCAGATTTCGACGCTGTTGGAAGAGCTTATAAGAAGATTGATTTTGACTGTATGATCATTGTTACTGTACACCTGGAGAAAGTACTTGTGAGTACTAGGTGACCTGTTAAGAAAAACAATGTCACCTTAGCACCAGTTGATCTGTTAAGGAAAACAACATCACCACAAGCAAGGAAAATTATACCCTTGATCATATTGATCCTACTATTTTAAATTATTTATATTCCATCTTAAATTATTACTGCATGCCTATGTTTATACAATTATTTCAATTCCCCGTTTTAATTGCCTAGTTATTCCAATTTCCCTTGTATAGCCAATTTGATCACTGAACGTGAATACCTTGTCACCATTAGGCAAATGATACTAAATTAACCATATGCTTAGCCAATGCTTAGATCGAATTTTGTATTTGGGAAATTTCAGCCAAATCTTTCAAATTTGATTTAAATTGGTTCTGTGGTATTGTTTTACCATAGAAGGTTTGTAAAATGCTTTTCTTCGGAAAATAAAATAAAAATGGGTTTGGACTTGGGCATAATGGATATTTGGTGGGTGCATGTTCATGCACGGGCTCAATTGGGTATGGTTGAGGCCCATAGGTTTTGTTGGAAAGTTGCCCAAGTCAGTTAAGGACCGGTCTTCGAGCGCATGATGCTACGCCTTATCGTACCACCACATGTCTTGTATGGGCAGGACCTGGCTAATTAATCTGCAATGTTTCACCATGGTCGTTCCCTACAGATGCAATGGGTAGTCATGTTACGACTTATGTTAGTCCCATCTAGCGCAAGAGGGGGCCCGAGCCCGGAGGTATTTATTCCAAAGGGGGTGGCGAAACCTTAGCGGGGGGTAACTGCGGTGGAATGGCGCATTGTAAAAGCCTCGTGATAATCACTTAGTTGCACACCTTCGGAAGTGTGTCAGACGGACATTAAAAGTCGATTATCTCTTGTGGGTAAAGCTGTACAACCTCTGCAGCGTGTAAAACTATTCGAATAGTCGTGTCCACGATTACGGACATGCTAGCAGAACTACTCAAAGTTAGACTTTGGTTTTAAATAACTTTATAAAATGTTTTGGATTTATATCCAATCGGGAATTTGGGCAGGAAGCCATGTGATAGGAGGATATCCTTCACCATTCATGTGTGAATGTTATTTGACTATAAAACTGAGAATTTATAAAATGATTTGTTGTTATAGATTATCTGCTTTGGAACATAGTACAAGTATTTAAAGAAAATGCTGCTTTACGCGAATAAACTAATAAGCCATCCTTCGTTACATCCATATATGCATGTCATTCTGTTACATGACGGGTGTGACTTGCGAGCACGGAAGTTGTGCTCATACTTGCTTTATGCAAATAAAATTTCAGAGGAGAAGGACTTCACTTCAGGTGTGGAACGTGACGACTAGGCCGCTACCCAGCTTGATTGCACATGGCGGTGCGGACCCTACTACATCTTCATCTTCCTCTGTGTTCTTTATTGTTGGCTGTAAGCCTCTTTTGTAACAAACTCTGTTGATTATTAATAAAGTCGTGATATGAATTTGTTATCATATTTGTTTACTGTGTGAACTAGCTACTGATCATGGGATTAGTTCAGAAATACACAGAGAATCTGGGATGTTAATCCCGGGTTCTGACAGTATGTCGGCCGGGGAAATCAAGACTTGATATTTTTCAGGAAGAACATCTTGTTGAGTTGAATCACCCATGCGAGATCTGATCCCGCTTAGTACAAGTTTTTGATAGAACCTGCTAACCGGGGCACGCACATTGTACCAGGAGTGTTGACCCAATTAATAGAAAGTAAAACTGTGCTCACTACACATATTAAATTATAATCAAAGCCCTAAGAACAACATGATCAAACACATGTATCCTTACACCACCTGTGATCCAACTCAATAAAATTTTCCCCTTACTTTAACCAAGTGGTGCCCATATACATCCGCGTGTGGAAGTACGAGTGGTACTTGGATTAACGAAGGCACACCGTTCGGTCCTTAACGATCCAGACAAGACTCTACAAACCCGATTCTCATGCACCAAGGCACCCACACTAGCAACCACTTGTCTAGATCAATTCATGTTCAAATTAATGATGGTTATACTCCAAAAATCAGATTGAAGATCTGAACCAAAAACATAGATATAAAGGATTCAGTGCTTCCCATGATTGACGAGATAAGCCCGTCAGCCGAACTACGTATCTACTGACCTATATGGCTAAGCATTCACATAAAGACCATAATCCAACACATGCCATCTACCTTAAGCATAAGAGTATGGAATGATTAAGTGCAAGCCTCAATGATTAGGATATAACTAACTAGACTTTTAAATTATTGATGCCTCAAATTAGCATGAACGCAATTATCATTGCATTTCAAAATACCGAAATACCAAAACTGGGATCAATATGATGGAAGAGGATGCTTGCCTTGTTGATAGTCCACTTGTTCAGGCTCAGTAGTCTCATAAATAAATTCACTCGTGTCGGGGATATCAGAATCTAAAAAAAAATGATCGCAAATGAATATCGAGAAAATTATCCAAAACCGAAATGCTGAAAAATGCATGCTAAACAAAAATTAACTTCACTACATTAGGAGTTGCCACGGGAGATCCTAAAGTGACACAGGGAGGTCCTGCGGAGAGGTCCTAAGGAGGCCCCGAGGAGAGGTTGTGGGGACCCCGGTAATTATCTCCATAAGACCGAGATTAGACAAGGTCTTAGGGACCTAATTACGGGTCTCCGGTAAATGAATTCCAATTTAACTCTATCCAAGTGAGGGGCTTAGCCGAATACTAGAGCCTCAACGATCATGCGCGCTGCTCCTTTGCGAGCGCTACATGATTGTCGATTCTCTTTCGATTCGAAGCACTACACTTAGTGAGTTAAATGGGGATCCATTGACAATGAGTATGACATATATTGGCTCCCAAGATCAACGACCAATATACTCATACCCTCATCCAACGTTGGTTACATCCATACAACGCATACAACAATAGATAAAAAGACATCTTGCATAATAGTCGAGTCTCACACTTATTACATACGGCCGACCGGCCAAATTCAAAGTAAAGTATCAAGTAGCAGCGGAAGTAAATAAATAAAGCAAAAGACCAGTAGTGGTATGCCCATCACCCATCGGCAACCGATTGGGGGTTAAATGATAGCACATTACTCGTTAGTGTCACCCAAGTCAACACTAACGAGATCGTCATACTCATAATCTTCCTCACCGAAAAGGCCGACAAACATCCGGTGAGTACAAGTGTACTGCAAGTCTTACACAAATAAAAATAGTTATGCATAAGGGTCATTCAAAGGATGGCTCATATTGGTTTAGTTTTGCGAAAGAGACGCAACAATTAACATCCTACACATACTAGTTTTTCATGTGCCCATTTAAAATCAGCTTAAATCATACAAGGACCAAAGTGGCAGCCCACTTTGATGTACTAAACACATGAACATCCCGTTCATGACGAATACCAAGTTCAACTACAATTTTAATTGAAAGTCTAACAATAGTAACTCCGAACTCAAGCGGTTGTCCATAACAGTGGACACGGCTATTCGAATAGATTGATACCTGCAGGTGTACTACTTACCCACACGACTTGATTAGCCCGTTAGCCTCCGGATGCCTCCGAATATAGCACACTTCCTATGGTATGCGGCGGGTAAATCAAGATATGGTCGTTTTTAGCAAGACGATTCCATTGGCTAAGTCCCTCAACCCAGGGCTCCTAGGAACATAAGACGTTACGGCCTCCATGCCCTATCGGCCCCAAAAGGAACATAGGATTTCACGGTCCTATGCCCTTACAATTTCACCACCGTGGGACTCAACACAATAAAACCCTCCCCCTACTTAACCATACGGCACCCATATACCGCGTGTGGCAGCACGAGTGTACTTGAATTAACGATGTTACCAAAGTTCGGTCCTCAATTGTCCAGACAAGTCCTTCCACTTACCCAATGCTCATGCACAAAGCACCATCACTAACCAACACTTGTCCAGACCAAGAGCTCATTTAAAAATGACAAAATTTAACTCATAAAACAGCTACAAAGATCTGAAGTATAAATCATAAAGATGAGAGTTGTGTTTATCCCAAAACCGCCAAGGTTATTCGACGATCGAACTACCGTGTCTAGACTTGCATGGCTAAGCAATTCTATAACCCATAATTCACACATCCTATCTTAAGCATATAGGAGTTGGCATAATTCAAGGTTAACCTCAAGCATAGGACATAACTAAACTACACATCACAAAAATATTGACATAATCAAAATAGCATGCAAGCAATTATCATTGCACTAACTTAACCAAAACTGGGATCAAATATGATGCAAAAGAAAGTTCAAATGATGCTTGCCTTGCTGGTACAGTAGCTGCTCGCTCTCGATGGCGTAAGTGTCGATATCAATATGCTCGGGATCTATATAATTATAACATCAAATAAATACCGAGAAAACAACTCAAAAACCAAAATGCTCAAAAATGCATGATTTGTCTACAGTAGTTAGGTTATGATTTTAGAGGGATTTAGGTAAAAGAAATATTCCATTTGGAGTTATGAATTGGAAGTTATGCTATTTTGAATTTGATTTCATTCACCCTAAGTTATGTAATTTAATTATTTGGCCAAAATTTGTAGAACAGTGGTGGGGTAAAGGATTACATAGGTAAATAGGTAATATTAATACAAGTTCAGAATAGTTGAGTTTGTCCCATTTGGAGCTCTTATGATTTAGTTATTGATTTTCAAAGTTATCAACCTTTTATAGTATAACAATAATGGAATTAAAGATTATATTCTCCCAAAATAGTTTCTGTGACAGAGGTAACATGGAGACCATTTTTATAATTAAGTTCACTGAAAATGAAAATTATCAAAAGTGGTCTCACTTTGTTTTGGAGCTTCCAATAATTACTTATGCATTTTTGAAGTCATCACTCATTTTTCTATTGTACAAATAAGGGTTTTAATGGATTAATCTCCAATTAATAATCTCTGCTACAGAGACAAGGATTGAACCAATTTTAACATAAAGCTTATTAAAAATAAAAATTATCAGAAGTGGTTTGACTAATTTTGGAGTTAAAATGAATTTGTTATGCATTTTAGAAGTTATTCATATTTTACGATGTGTAAATAAATCATTTTCGGATTTTATAACGCGATTACTCCTTTTCTTACGAGACTGTGCTAGTCACGATCATCGATCAGCGACCCGAGAATGCGATGCTTTCCCCTTTTTAACTCTGATTTTAAAATCGAACTGACATGTGGGGCCCGTCGTCAGCGACGTGGTCCAGTGGACTCAGCCCACCAGCGCACACGCCCGGAGCACGGGTTTTAACACCCAAGGCCCACATGTAAGTCGCTGTGACATTATCCAAAACCTCCCCGTTCTTCCGTGCATGGGGCCCGCATGTAAGTGGAACATTAGCGTCGCTAAGATAGGGATTAAATGCTAATGATCATCATTTACTCCTAATCATTGGCTACAGTGGTTGTCGGCGTACGACAACGGAACTTTCGGTCCCGTGCGTTTCACCGCCGGCTTGCCGGCGTTGTGCGCCACGACAGTATGAACTAAAGGCACCATTAGCCGCGCAATAGCATTGCGCACCCAATGGAAGTGTTTTCGGCGGTGGAGGTGGTCTAGACCGCCGGCTAGCCGGAGGGGAGCGGCGGTACTAAATACGGCAAAAGGTGCTACGCTGATTTGAAAACGTTCCGAGCAAGTGGACACATGCTTATGCTCCTAGGGGGCATGGGGAAGCTACCTGAGCTAGGAGAAGGCACGGAAGCTGGGGATGGTGGAGCGGGGTCTGTGGAGAAGAAGTAGCGGCACAACACGGCTTCACGTGGAGAAGATGATTGGAGAAATCCTAAGGACAGAGAATGGTTAAAATAGCTCAAGGACCATATGAGAATGCTTCATGAGCAAAGAATTGAAGAATGGCTTACCAAAACGAAGTGGGAGAGGAAAGGTTGTTTCCCGGCCGAAAATGGTTCAATCTTCAAATCAACAAGATCCTGCCGTGCAAAGACCAAATCGATTGAGGGGAAAGTCTAAACAGACTAAAGGACACAAGGTGACGCGCAAGGTTTAGGCTAGCACCTCCTGGACACGAAGATGGCACGAGAAGTGTCCCCGGGGCGCGCTCTGAAAATGGCCGAGAGCTCGAAGATGCACCCGAAGCTACAAGCAAGAACAAGAGCTGAGCTTAGCAAAAATGGAGATGGCATCGAACAGGAAGGAGAAAGGCACCACCCGGTTGGAGCTTACCCTAGAGACGAGCTCAGTGGCTTCCCTCTCCTCTGTCAACCGAGGAGAAGTGAGGGAGAAGGAGGGGTTGCGAGGGGGTGTTATGCCCGGGCGATGACGGCAATGGAGGCGGCGTGAAGAGGAGGTGGTTCCGGAGTGGCCAACGGCGGGCGGATTGACGGCGTCGAGTTGCCGTTGCTGCGTGCGCGTCTGAACGGCGCGGCGCGTGGAGCTCGGCCTTCTGCGCGAGGTAGATCGAAGCGGTGACCGTGGACCCAACCGGTCGATGCACAGGGAGTCGTGGCTCGAGGGAGAGAGGTTTCAATCGGGACCGTTAGATGGCGAATGGACGGACGAGATAGGCGGGGGTGTTCGGACAGGTCAAAAGACGAGGAGATCTGGGCCGCTGATCCTTGATCCAAGGGCTGCATGCTTTGGTGCGATTAGTTGACTCGCTCGAGTCAAGTGAGCGAGTCGGGTTCGAGCCAAGGAACGATAAACGGTTTAGGTCGGGGTTTTGACTGGGAATTATTTCATTTCCTCTACGTTGACCAGGGGATTAAAATTAGAAATAAAATTCCTAAAATCCTGAAATAATTTGTGGGGGTTCCTGGGAAGGTATAGTTCCCAGAAAAATTATAAAACCCTACTGTTTATAATATATTTTATGATATTTAAATTCAAACTTAATGTATGTCTTTTAAGTTGGTTTGAATTTTCATTAGGTTCAACCTAGTTCCAAAAATTTTGGAAAAATTATATTTATTCATGAAAACTAATGTAGTATTTAATTAAATTGGTTTCAGAGTATGATCACAACTTTTATCACTAATTTGAATTGAAATGTGAATTTTGATGTGTATGTTCATCTCATATTAGATTTTCCAAGTACAATATATTATGAACATGTTTTGAAATCAATAATGCATGCTAATGAAATACATATTAATCCATTTTAATTATTGGGGCTGTGACAAACCCCCCCCCCCTTACAAAAGATCTCGACCCGAGATCTGGGTGGAGAAGAATTAGAAAGTTTTCATTACAAGTTATAATTTATGTTGTCTTGATTTCCTTCAAAGATAGTGTTGACATGTTATAATTATGCTATAAGAATAATTTTGTTTACATTGCTATGTTTTACCTTTCCTTTCTTGATCTGAAGGCACTTCATGTAGAGAAGAGGTGCGGATATCTTTGCCGCATCCGGTCTTCACGTTCCCAAGTTGCTTCATCTTCCGTGTGGTTGCTCCATTGGACCTTGACGAACTTGATGTCACGATTCCTCATCTTGCGCTCGGTTTCTTGAGGATACGAATCGGGCTCTCTCGATAAGATAGATCGGGTTGCAAGTCGAGTTTGTCCAACTCGGTTGCTTCCGTTGGGACTCGAAGACATTTCTTGAGTTGGGAGACATGGAAGGCGTTATGCACGCCCAAAGTGATGGTGGTAACTCCAACCGGTAGGCCACCGATCCCAACTTTGCTAGAATACGGAAAAGTCCAATATAGTGGGGGTGCTATTTTACCTTTGATTTGGAAGCGACGAACTCCTTTCATAGGAGAGACTTTAAGATAAACATGATCGTCCACTTCGAAACTCAACTCGCGACGACGACGGTCGGCATATGACTTCTGACGTGATTGAGCCGTCCTAAGTCGTTTACGAATGACATGAACTTGTTCTTCAGCATCTTCCACCAAGGTTGGGCCATAGAATGGCCTCTCCCCGGCTTCGGACCAGTTCAAAGGCGTTCTACAAGCTCTCCCATACAAGGCTTCGAATGGTGACATCTGAATACTGGATTGGAAGCTATTGTTGTATGAGAACTCGGCAAACGGTAAATATTTTTTCCAACTATCGCTGTAGGATAACACGCAAGCCCGGAGAAGGTCTTCCAAAACTTGGTTTACCCTCTCAGTTTGTCCATCCGTTTGCAGGTGATAAGCGGAGCTAAAGGATAGGTTGGTCCCCATTGCTTGATGCAAGCAGTTCCAGAAATGAGAGGTGAATTGGGGACCTCTGTCTGAAACAATCACCTTCGGTACACCATGGAGACAAACAATTCTGGAAATATAAAGTTCTGCTAGTTTGGCCCCGGTGTAAGTGGTCTTGATAGGAATAAAATGGGCAACCTTGGTTAAACGATCCACAATCACCCATATAGAATCAAATCCAATTTTAGTTCTAGGAAGGCCGGTGATGAAATCCATGCCAACTTCTTCCCATTTCCAGTGGGGAATGGGCAGGATCTAGAGTGCGGTGGCTTCAAATGCTCACCTTAACTCTTAACATAGATCGACTTCGGCCACATCTTTGTACAACGTCTCGCTTCATTCCGCTCCACCACAGTTTCTTTTTCAAATCTTGATACATTTTCGTACTCCCAGGGTGGATAGAGAATTTTGAGTTATGGGCCTCCTTGAGAATCAATTCTCTCAAGTGGCGATCAGATGGTACCACCATACGGTTTCCAAACCATAGAGTACCCTGTGCATCACGCTTAAAACATTTAGCCTTGCCTTGTTTCATTAGTTCTAAAATTTGAGCCACTTCTGAATTAGTTTTCTGGGCTTCCTTAATCTGGTCCTCAAGTGTGCAAGTCACACCGAGGCGGCAAGTGAACCTTCTTCAACTATCTCCAGTGCGAGCCTTGCAATGCAAAGACATAAGCCCGCAGAAAAGGAGTTACGACAAGCAGCTTGCATTGAGATTTTTCGCTCAATGCGTCGGCCACGACATTAGCCTTCCCTGGATGGTAATGGAGTCCCATATCATAATCCTTAATCAACTCAAGCCATCTTCTTTGTCTCAAGTTCAGTCGGCTTGGGTGAAAATATATTTAAGGCTCTTATGGTCGTGTAGATCTCGCAACGATTCCGGCGAGGTAATGTCGCCAAATCTTCAAGGCATGAACTACAGCCGCGAGCTCTAGGTCGTGTGTGGGATAATTGGCCTCATGGGGCCTCAATTGCCTCGATGCGTAGGCCACCACTCGGCCGTCCTGCATGAGCACACAACCGAGCCCGTGGCGAGATGCATCACAGTAGATATCAAAGCTCTTGTGAATGTCTGGCAGAACAAGCATGGGAGCTTTTGTTAGGCATTCTTTCAGGGTTTGGAAGCTTTGCTTGCATTCTGCTGTCCACTCAAATTTCTTTTCTTTCTTTAGAAGTTGGGTCATAGGCTTTGCAATTTTCGAGAAATTCTTGATGAACCTACGGTAGTATCCCGCAAGTCCAACAAAACTACGAATGTCGGTGGCGCTCTTGGGTTGCTTCCACTTAAGGACATCTTGCACCTTACTAGGATCAACAAATGACACCGCCCTTAGATAGGATATGACCCAAGAAACTAACCTCTCGGGCGAACTCACATTTGCTGAATTTGGCATACAGCTGATGGTGGCGAAGTTTTTCTAACACTAGTCTCAAATGTTGCTCGTGCTCAAGATCAGACTTAGAGTAGATAAGGATATCATCAATGAAAACCACTACAAACCGATCCAAGTATACCATGAACACCGAATTCATGAGGTTCATGAAATAGGTCAGGCATTGGTCAAACCAAAGGACATGATTTGTGTACTCGTACAAACCGTAACGAGTAGAGAAGGCGGTCTTCGAATGTTCTCGGTTCTAACTTTAACTGATGGTAGCCTAACCTCAAGTCAATTTTGGAGAACACCGAGCTCCACTAAGCTGGTCAAATAGGTCATCGATCCGCTGAGCGGTACTTGTTGTTGATGGTGACCTCATTCAACTGACGTAGTCAACACACATCCGTAGACTCTTGTCTTTCTTCTTGACAAAGAGAGCCGGCATCCCCAAGGTGAGGAGCTAGGCCTGATGAAACCCTTGGCTTGCAACTCCTTAAGTTGTTCTTTCACTTCGCTAGCTCATTGGGCGGCATCCGACACGGCCTTTTGAGATGGGCGCGATGCACGGTGCAAGCTCAATGACAAACTCTACCTCTCGGTCAGGGGGCATACCTGGAAGTTCTTCAGGGAACACATCAGGATACTCACTCACTATTGGTACCTCCTCCAGCTCGAGAGAGGTACTCGCCTTTAAAGCATAAAGGTGAGAACTACCCACTAAAGGTGCAAAGACGACCTGGATGCCGTCCTCGCTAGTCACTGAAATAGACCGCTGGGCACAATCAATCTTCCCCTGATTCTTAGATAACCAATCCATCCCTAAGATAACATCGATGCCCACTGAACTTATCACTATTAAGCTTGCTGAAAAGTTAACATTTTGTATTTCAATTTTTACGTCCCTGCAGACTTGATCGGTGTAGAAAACCGACCCTGGGGACTGAATATGATAAGGCGGGTGAAGTGTATGTATCTTGAATTGGTTAACTGCAGCATACTCGTTTTTAATAAATGAATGAGATGCTCCAGAATCAAATAAAACCGATCGCGAGACACGAATTAACAAGTAGTGTACCTAGCACGACGTCGAGTGCGCGGTCGCCTCCTCTCTTGAGACGTGGTTGACGCGACCACGTGCATCTTTGGGTGGAGTAGGTGCTGCCCTCTGTGGTGGTGGAGGTGGCCTCATTGAGCCGGGGCTGTGGCGCCGAGCGAGTACGTCAGGGCATCCTCGCCGCTGGCGAGGCATCATGCAGCATAGTGGCCCCGACGGCCACCGATGGAAACAAGTAACGCCGGGCTTGTATGCCCCGCCATCTGTGGTCTCGCCCCGCTGCATACCTTGAGTGCCGGTGGAGAAGGTCGTGGAGGTGCCACAGAGACCTCGATGGTGCTGGCCGGGCACGAGGTGCCCGAGGTAGTCTGGGCGCGACTGAAAATCGCCACTTGCCACCGCCGTCAGTAAAGCCCTCCTCCTCTTCCTCGACTCATCCACGGTCATGCTCTCATGCTCCACCACTATCGCCTTGTTGACGGATCTTTGAAACTCCAAATCATGTGCGCTAAAACAAGCCGCAACTCCTCGGACACCATGGAAGAACTCGCTCGGCGACGCAGCGTCTGTCGAGGCGTCGTCCGAGCATACCGCCAAGTAGTTGAAATCATGCGGTACTCGGTGAATGTCCTCCGTCCCCGCCTCAAGGCAGGGAACCGCTGCCGCTTGATAAGCGGCACTCCCTCCATATATGGGCCTCTCTAACGCTGCCCACGAACTCGCCCCAAGTCGGGGCGTGGCGTGGCTGCATGGCGAATAACTATCCCACCAGCGCCGCGCACTGCGAATCGATAGCGGCAAACAAGACTTCTCTACTCGTACATCGCGCAATGTTCGCTTTCTTCTCTATGTTGTGCAGCCCAGTCCTCTGCCTCCATCGGGTCCTTGCCGCGCAAAGTCGGAGGGTTGGTTCACAAACTCGCGAGACCTCCGACGCGGTGTGGGCAGCTCCCGCCGGAACGGAGCTGGGCGGTGTAACGTAAGATCGCCTCAAGCATCCGGGTCTGGTCCATCCGGTTGCGCTCAATCATCATCATAAACTCGACCATGGATGGCAGCGGAGGGAGCACCTCCTCAGGCGGTCCGCCCTGCTGGGACGGCGGCTGAGAGGGCTCGCCATGCTCAGACGACTGCTGGGACGACTATCCCTGATCGTAGAAATCACTCAAGGGTGCTAGACGGGGTGCCCTAGATGGGGAGCCTCTGCCGCGCAGGGCTCCTAATCGCGTAGTCGGTCCTGTCATCCTGTATTAGACAAGGATGGTTAGTATTTAAGATAAAAGCCATTACTTGGCTATACATGCACAATCGATATCAAAGAGCATGAAAATTATAACCTCAAATAGAACACCAAAACATTAAGCGACATAAAACCAAATCGAGACAACTCCGTACATAAGCGCCAGCAGGCTTAAGATTACAACTAAAATAGTAGTTTTGCAAATGAAACATAACCGTTTGACATCTACTACCCTATTACATAAACCTAAGGATACAAGCTCAAACATAGAGCTCCCTGCCCTAACCGCCTAGATATTATTCCGGTCAAAGTTCACCGGAAAGTCATCGAGCAGGTGGTATCTAGGGGATCCTGTGTCTTCTGGGTCTCCCGGGTTGGTGAGGCGTAAGGGGGATCCTACGCCGATGATATGGCCTCCTACTTCAGGAAGACGATAATCCGGAGGCGCAGAAATGTACGGTGAAACCTCATTAGCGCCATACAGCACATCCGGACGAATTAGCCTCATGTCATGCATAAGTCGCAAATGCTCTCGAGCTATAATGAGACGACGACGCGCTCCCATAACTCATGCATTATGCAGCGATGCATTTGGTCCATTACGTGAACCAATCTCGCCAATCGCTCGACTTGGGGTCCTCCCAAACCGGATCCTAACAAGCGAGTTCACGTCCCTAGCGCGCGCGCATCGGGAAGTGATCATATGGGGCCGGGCTAACTCTGTCAAGTCGTAGCGAAGACGACTCATGGCCACCAAAGCCACTTCTTGTAACGCCATGGCCTCGTAGTACCACGCTACCGAAGCGGTAAGGTATGCTCCGTGACTTGTCTAGCAACGATATCTATCAACGCCATAAATTCCTCCATTCCCGGTCCTCGATCACGGCGTAGATGGAATAAGTGGGCTGATATGTGAAGTTCGCCCTCCACATCATGTCTCGTAGCAACGCGGGTATCCATCCACCCTTCACTTGAGTTTCCTGGACAAGATGCGAGGGTTCATCTAAAGGCAAGAAGGCAAGGTAAGTTAGTTTCATAAACCAAAACAGATTAGGAGAGAAAAGATACTAAGATGGATAAGGAATAAAAGATATTCTTAACTTAAACTTTCTCAAAGTAATTTGATAATTTCAAAATATTTTGACTCAGTAAGGCTTACTAAGTCTAACGTCGGTGCTACCTCTAACCTACGATCAAGATGGCTCGATACCATAACGCTGGGACCCGGTAATTATCTCCATAAGACCGAGATTAGACAAGGTCTTAGGGACATAATTACTGGTCTCCGTAAATGAATTCCAATTTAACTCTATCCAAGTGAGGGCTTAGCGAATACTAGAGCCTCAACGATCATGCGCACTGCTCCTTTGCGGCGCTACATGATTGTCGATTCTCTTCGATTCAAGCACTACACTTAGTGAGTTAAATGGGGATCCATTGACAATGAGTATGACATATATTGGCTCCCAAGATCAACGACCAATATACTCATACCCTCATCCAACATTGGTTACATCCATACAACGCATACAACAAGAGATAAAAGACATATTGCATAATAGTCGAGTCTCTGACTTATTACATACGGCCGATCGACCAAATTCAAAGTAAAGTATCAAGTAGCAATGAAGTAAATAAATAAAGCAAAAGACCGGTAGTGGTATGCCCATCACCCATCGGAAAATCGATTGGGGTTAAATGATAGCACATTACTCGTTAGTGTCACCCAAGTCAACACTAACGAGATCGTCATACTCATAATCTTCCTCACCTAAAAGGCCAAGAAACATCCGGTGAGTACAAGTGTACTGCAAGTCTTACAAAAATAAAAATAGTTATGCATAAGGGTCATTCAAAGGATGGCTCATATTGGTTTAGTTTTGCGAAAGAGACGCAACAATTAACATCCTACACATACTAGTTTTTCATGTGCCCATTTAAAATCAGCTTTGAGGTAGAAGTAAAGCATATAGTAAAGCATTTTAGTAATAATTAATTTAATCATACAAGGACCAAAGTGGCAACCCACTTTGATGTACTAAACACATGAACATCCCGTTCATGACGAATACCAAGTTCAACCACAATTTTAATTGAAAGTCTAACAATAGTAACTCCCGAACTCAAGTGGTTGTCCATAACCGTGGACACGGCTATTCGAATAGATTGATACCTGCGGTGTACTACTTTACCCACACGACTTGATTAGCCCGTTAGCCTCGGATGCCTCCAATATAGCACACTTCCTATGGTATGCGGCGGGTAAATCAAGATATGGTCGTTTTTAGCAAGACGATTCCATTGGCTAAGTCCCTCAACCCAGGGCTCCTAGGAACATAAGACGTTACGGCCTCCATGCCCTATCGGCCCCAAAAGGAACATAGGATTTCACGGTCCTATGCCCTTACAATTTCACCACCGTGGGACTCAACACAATAAAACCCTCCCCCTACTTAACCATACGGCACCCATATACCGCGTGTGGCAGCACGAGTGTACTTGAATTAACGACGTTACCAAAGTTCGGTCCTCAATTGTCCAGACAAGTCCTTCCACTTACCCAATGCTCGTGCACAAAGCACCATCACTAACCAACACTTGTCCAGACCAAGAACTCATTTAAAAATGATAAAATTTAACTCATAAAACAGCTACAAAGATCTGAAGTATAAATCATAAAGATGAGAGTTGTGTTTATCCCAAAACCGCCGGGTTATTCCCGACGATCGAACTACTGTGTCTAGACTTGCATCGCTAAGCAATTCTATAACCCATAATTCACACATCCTATCTTAAGCATATAGGAGTTGGCATAATTCAAGGTTAACCTCAAGCATAGGACATAACTAAACTACACATCACAAAAATATTGACATGATCAAAATAGCATGCAAGCAATTATCATTGCACTAACTTAACCAAAACTGGGATCAAATATGATGCAAAAGAAAGTTCAAATGATGCTTGCCTTGCTGGTACAGTAGCTGCTCGCTCTCAGTACCGTAAGTGTCGATATCAATATGCTCGGGATCTATATAATTATAACATCAAATAAATACCGAAAACAACTCAAAACCAAAATGCTCAAAATGCATGATTTTTCTACAGTAGTTAGGTTATGATTTTAGAGGGATTTAGGTAAAAGAAATATTCCATTTGGAGTTATGAATTGGAAGTTATGCTATTTTGAATTTCAGATTTCATTCACCCTAAGTTATGTAATTTAATTATTTGGCCAAAATTTGTAGAACAGTGGTGGGGTAAAGGATTACATAGGTAAATAGGTAATATTAATACAAGTTCAGAATAGTTGAGTTTGTCCCATTTGGAGCTCTTATGATTTAGTTATTGATTTTCAAAGTTATCAACCTTTTATAGTATAACAATAATGGAATTAAAGATTATATTCTCCCAAAATAGTTTCTGTGACAGAGGTAACATGGAGACCATTTTTAGAATTAAGTTCACTGAAAATAAAAATTATCAAAAGTGGTCTCACTGTTTTTGGAGCTTCCAATAATTACTTATGCATTTTTGAAGTCATCAGTCATTTTTCTATTGTACAAATAAGGGTTTTAATGGATTAATCTCCAATTAATAATCTCTGCTATAGAGACAAGGATTGAACCAATTTTAACATAAAGCTTATTAAAAATAAAAATTATCAGAAGTGGTTTCACTAATTTTGGAGTTAAAATGAATTTGTTATGCATTTTAGAAGTTATTCATATTTTACAGTGTGTAAATAAATCATTTTCGGATTTTATAACGCAGTTACTCCTTTTCTTACCGAGACCTGTGCTAGTCACAGTCACTAATCAGCGGGACCCGGAGAACAGTGCTTTCCCCTTTTTAACTCTGATTTTAAAATCGAACTGACATGTGGGGCCCATCGTCAGCGACGTGGTCCAGTGGACTCAGCCCACCAGCGCACACGCCCGGAGCACGGGTTTTAACACCCAAGGCCCACATGTAAGTCGCTGTGACATTATCCAAAACCTCCCCGTTCTTCCGTGCATGGGGCCCGCATGTAAGTGGAACATTAGCGTCGCTAAGACAGGGATTAAATGCTAATGATCATCATTTACTCCTAATCATTGGCTACAGTGGTTGTCGGCGTACGACAATGGAACTTTCGGTCCCGCGCGTTTCACCGGCGGCTTGCCGGCGTTGTGCGCTATGGCAGTACGAACTAAAGGCACCATTAGCCGCGCAATAGCATTGCGCACCCAATGGAAGTGTTTTCGGCGGTGGAGGTGGTCTAGACCGCCGGCTAACCGGAGGGGAGCGGCGGTACTAAATACGGCAAAAGGAGCTACGCCGATTTGAAAACGTTCCGAGCAAGTGGACACATGCTTATGCTCCTAGGGGGCATGGGGAAGCTACCTGAGCTAGGAGAAGGCCTGGGAAGCTCGGGGATGGTGGAGCGGTGGTGGCCACACGAGAAGAAGTAGCGGCACAACACGGCTTCACGTGGAGAAGATGATTGGAGAAATCCTAAGGACAAAGAATGGTTAAAATAGCTCAAGGACCATATGAGAATGCTTCATGAGCAAAGAATTGAAGAATGGCTTACCAAAACGAAGTGGGAGAGGAAAGGTTGTTTCCCGGCCGAAAATGGTTCAATCTTCAAATCAACAAGATCCTGCCGTGCAAAGACCAAATCGATTGAGGGGAAAGTCTAAACAGACTAAAGGACACAAGGTGACGCGCAAGGTTTAGGCTAGCACCTCCTGGACACGAAGATGGCACGAGAAGTGTCCCCGGGGCGCGCTCTGAAAATGGCCGAGAGCTCGAAGATGCACCCGAAGCTACAAGCAAGAACAAGAGCTGAGCTTAGCAAAAATGGAGATGGCATCGAACAGGAAGGAGAAAGGCACCACCCGGTTGGAGCTTACCCTAGAGACGAGCTCAAGCTGGCTTCCCTCTCCTCTGTCAACCGAGGAGAAGTGAGGGAGAAGGAGGGGTTGCGAGGGGGTGTTATGCCCGGGCGATGACGGCAATGGAGGCGGTGTGAAGAGGAGGTGGTTCCGGAGTGGCCAACGGCAGCGGCAGATTGACGGCGTCGAGTTGCCGTTGCTGTCTTGCGTCGAACGGCGCGCGCGCGTGGAGCTCGGCCTTCGGGCGAGGTAGACGGCGGTGACCGGTGGACCCAACCGGTCAGTGGCACAGGGAGCTGTGGCTCGAGGGAGAGAGAGGGTTTCAATCGGGACCGTTAGATGGCGAATGGACGGACGAGATAGGCGGGGGTGTTCGGACAGGTCAAAAGACGAGGAGATCTGGGCCGCTGATCCTTGATCCAAGGGCTGCATGCTTTGGTGCGATTAGTTGACTCGCCCGAGTCAAGTGAGCGAGTCGGGTTCGAGCCCAAGGAACAGTAACAGCCGGTTTAGGTCTAGGGTTTTGACTGGGAATTATTTCATTTCCTCTACTTTGACCAGGGGATTAAAATTAGAAATAAAATTCCTAAAATCCTGAAATAATTTGTGGGGGTTCCTGGGAATGTATAGTTCCCAGAAAAATTATAAAACCCTACTGTTCATAATATATTTTGTGATATTTAAATTCAAACTTAATGTATGTCTTTTAAGTTGGTTTGAATTTTCATTAGGTTCAAGCTAGTTCCAAAAATTTTGGAAAAATTATATCTATTCATGAAAACTAATGTAGTATTTAATTAAATTGGTTTCAGAGTATGATCACAACTTTTATCACTGATTTGAATTGAAATGTGAATTTTGATGTGTATGTTCACCTCATATTAGATTTTCCAAGTACAATATATTATGGACATGTTTTGAAATCAATAATGCATGCTAATGAAATACATATTAATCCATTTTAATTATTGGGGCTGTGACAGAGGTCGTGAGGATCACAGTGGTGGTGGTGACCAAAGAGGGTGGTCTTTGCAAACAGATCAAGAGGGTGGTCTTGGCAAAAAGACCAAGAGAGTGGTCATGGCCTAAGGGTGGTCTTGACCAAAAAAGGTGGTCTTTACAAAAAGATCGAGATGGTGGTCTTTGCAAAAAGATCAAGATGGTGGTCTTGATAAAAAGGGTGGTCTTTACAAAAAGACCAAGAGGGTGGTCTTTGCAAAAAGACCAAGGGATCATAGGGAGGTCCTGAAGAGACCACATCTAATTACAGTGGTACAACTACAAGCGCGAGCTAAGGACTGAAAAAGATTCACAAGGCAAATACCTGAGCTAAGAAAAAGGCGAGGGATCCAAGAATTAGCTCCGGTGAGGGTGACCAAAAAGAGGGTGATGAGAGCTTCACAAGGACGAGAAGACCTAAACAAAAACACACGAAAAGAAAGGTTGGAATGGCTTAACTAAAGCTCACTTAAGCTCTGATAAGAAGGAAATGAACAAAGGCTTACCAGATTAGGAATGAGAATAAAGGAATAGAAGTTGACTAGAAGTCCAAATTCCGGATAACCCTATGAATCGAAAGATAAATTGATTGAGGGGTTTTGCTCACAATATCTTAAGACAAGATATGATGCACAAGAAAAACAAAGGAGCTCGTCGGGGCGCAGAAATCCACGACAGCAGCACTCAGGGCGTGCTCTGGACCGACAGAAGATAAACTCGTCGTCCAAAAACTACGACCAAAACCAAGAACTCAAGTTAGCTCTGTGGATAAGGCATGGCAAAAGAGAAAGAATGGCACAGAGATGAGAGGATAAGCTTTGTTGAGGAGGAAGAAACAATGGCCGCCCTGATTTGGTCGAAAGAATGGCATGATGGTTTTGATGGTCCTCTACACTTCTGACACAAAATGGATTCGTGGCCACACTAGGCTAAGCATTGTCAGCAATGGTGAAGCCAAGTGGCGCTGCTTGCCCCGAAAAATGCGGTTGCGAAGCCACCTCACGCGCGATGTGCTCGGTTCTAGTGCAGTGGCGTGGAGAAGATGAAGAAGAGAGAGAGACCGACATGTGGTCCAAGGCTGTCAGTCTCAAAGAACCGATGCGATCGAGAGTGAAAGATTGTGGACAGTGCGATCTGGTTTCAAATGTACAGATTGAAAACACTGTTCGGTGGTCCGAACATTCCAAAACCATGTGGGCGATCCGATCTAGATCCTACGGTCCTAAGTCAAGGCGTGTTTAGAGGTCCAAACGTTACCGCACCATCTGGCGCTTGAATTTAAATCTAACGGTTCACGCGCGATGGGCTTACCCCATTGAAAATGGCACGGTTGGATTTAAAATGGATGGTCCAGATTGAGGAAGTTGTTCGGTGGTCCGAACGTTCCCACTGATCTGGACTGTTCGTTTCAAATCGGAAGGTTCGCGCGCAACCTAGATGTTGGATTGAGCCCTTTTGAATGTGGCTCAGGTCGGTCCTAACAGCACAGGGTTGGACCTAACCAAGTCGCGTGGGTTTGAGTCGCTACAGTGCTAGTTGGCTAGGGCTGGGTCCAAAGTTTGACTAGAACCAAAATTAAACTTAAAAGTTTGACCAGAGGTTTAAAAATATCAAATAAATTTATAAAAATACGAAATTTTTAGAGAAGCTACTGGGATGATATAGATCCCAAAAAAATTTCTAAGACTTCTCTGTTCATGTTTTAAATACTTAATTTAAAATACTTGGCCGAATTGTTTTAAGTAAGGAACACCGATTTTTCTCAAGGTCAAACTGACCTCTAAAAATTTGACAAAAATTATATTAAATCATGATAATTAAACTAGTATTTGATTAAATTATTTTCTAGGATTCTTTCCAAGCATTCTCTTCAGTTTTCTTTTGGAAGTTTCTTCTCATGTTTTAAATTTGACTTGAATTTAAATTTTTAAATGCAACCAATTGTGTAAATGATTTAAAAATGACATGTATGCTCATGAAATGCACCTAAATTCGAATAATTGAAATTGGGGCTGTGACATGCATTATACATAGAGGATCCAGATTTTCATATTTGTGTCTTGATAGGGCGTGCGGTGTGTTCGACGAAGACAACGGCGAGACTGTCAGTGAAGAAGAGGACAAGTGGCCGATGGCTCTCCTAGGAATAAAGAGATAACGAATGTGAAGGGGAGGAAGAGGTCGCTGTGGTGAACTCTATTGTAACATCCCAAAGTGTTGTTACCAAAATAAAAATAAATAAAATTATTATTTTACTTGTCTTTCTGAGAATTTGCCAGAGTCTAATTGCTTTATTTGAATTTCTGTAGTTTTAAAAGTCAAAAGTAAAATTTATTTGAAGTTCTTGAAGTTTCATTGGGCTTGAATTGAAAAATAAAAATTTAATTAATTTCTGGAATTTTCTGAGTTTTTAAAAGCTTTTTCCTAATTATTTCAAAGATAAAATAATTTATTTGCAAAAACTATAGCCAACTTTAAGTTGGAACTATTTTAATTAAGTCCAAAATGCTTCTAGGAATTTCTGTGAATTTTTCTAGAATTTTTGGATTCTATTTTCTATATTCTAAAAATCCTTTTGATTTGTTGTTTAATCTGAATTAATTTCGAAAAAAAACGAAATAAATGAAAATAAAAATCAAATTCCCATTCGGTCAACCATCCAAGACTGCTCCCGTAACATGCTCACTTAACTTTCCATACACTACCAACCTTTCCTTCTTTGTTTCAACTACATGTAGCTTGCCCTTTATTCTTTATCCCTTCTTTCTCTTCCCTTTCTTCCTCAACCATATTTTTCCTTCCAGAGAGAACAGAGAATGCAACCTCCATTGATGCCCCAAATGAAGCTTTCAAAACCCGAGTTTTCCTCTACCATTCTTCACGAAATTTGTGGCAATTAATCCCCCTCATCACTCCACCCCCATTCCCGGCCATTCCTCCCCTCATCAATGCACCCAATCAACGGAATCGCGCCATGTCCGGCCGTGACACACGCACATTGATCTCCCTTTACGGTCCATCTCCACCCCTATATAAGAGAGCACCGTGTGCCTCTCCTCTCCCTCATCCATCCCCAAAAATCTTAGCTCCTCTCTCCCTATCTCCACGACGCAATCGAAGTTTTTCCGTCGCCGGCGAACGCCGTTCATCGGCTATTTGCGTCGCCTCTGAGGAGCCCCGCCACCATCGACCACACCCGGCCGCCTCGCGACATTCTACGCCGTGCTCACCCTCTCGTCGCTGGAGCATCGCCGAGCGCCACCGCCTGCACCACCGCACTACGATGCGCTTCGCCGCCGCCACACGACCACCGTCCGCCATGCCGCCACCTCCTACGGCCTCGTTGCAAGGTGAGCAATCCATTTTTGTCGTTCGCCGATCACTCTTTCCTTTCCTTTGGCCAGCACTGCCATCTTTTCTTTTCTTTCCATAGTGGCTGTTTCGTTGAAGAAGATGATGAATAGTGCATATTTATCTAGTCATGGCAAGTTTGTACATACACATGTTTAATCTTCCAAAAATCATTTCTCTCACATACAAACTCCAAATCCGTTGATTCTTCTTCCTAAATTCACCTAAATTCCTCTACTATTTTTAGTATTTATTTTGTAATTTTTAGATTTTATTTATTTTCTGTCATTTATTTTGGTCCATTATTAATATCTCCTCCGTTCTCTCTCCTCGGTTACTCATTTCCCGAGCCGACCGTGTCGCGGCGTGCCCCTCGACGTCCTCTTCATATCCCTAGAATTCGCCCCTCTATCTCCGCCGCAAGTAAAAGTTTTGCGCGAGCGACCGAACCACCTTCTATCGTCATTTCCGGTGCCGTTTTTGATTCCCCGGCGATATCGTCCACACCGTTGGCTTCGTCTCGCAACGTTCTACGCGATGCTCCCTTCCGTTCCTCCAAAATACCCCGGCTCACGGTGCTACTATTCATCCGACACTGTTTTGCATGTCGCCGCCGCCACACCGGACCTTCGCCGACGACGCGACCACCACCAGTGGGTCCGTCTTGCTCCCGGGATTCCATTTTTGTGGTTCACCGGCCATCTATCATTTCCTCTCGCCCGGCATCGCCATTCCTTCATGTCACATGCAAATGCTACAGTGCCATGCACACAAGCTACAGTACCATGCATGAATAGTGCTTATGCATGCATGTCATTTTCTATAATTTCGTTCTCCCTCATACGAACTCCGATTCCGTCGATTCAAATTCCTATATTCATATAAAATCAATACCTTCCTCCCAGTATTTATTTTGGATTTTATTTGGATTTTATTTGAGTGTTATTTGAATTTAGCTCGTTTTCACGTATAGATTTCGACGACTTCGGACGACCGGATTTCGACGCCATTTAAGAGCAACGAGTAAACAAGCAAGGCAAGTTATACCCTTGATCATGTTGATCCCATTATTTCAAATTATTTATATTCTGTTTTAAATTATTACTGCATGTTTATTTATATCAGTAATTTAAAGTCCTGTTTTAAATGTATAGTTATGCCTAAACTCCTTTGTATAACCAATTTTGATAATTGAAGCAAACATATTGTCACCATAGGTAAAACCTGGTTGATACGATAGTATGAACTAGAACATTTTGAGAAAAATCAGGCTTAGCCATGCTTATAGACCAAACATGTTTATTTTGGGAAATTTCAGCCATAAATCAATTGTTGTTCGAATTGTATCCATGACATCGGTATGTTATGGAAGTTTATGACTTTGAAAAATGAAATAAATAAAAATGGTTTGGACTTGGGCATAATGGATGTTCGGTGGGTGCAAGTTTATGCACAGGCTCAATCGGGGATGGTTGAGGCCCATGGGTTTTGTTGGAAAGTTGCCCAAGTCAGTTAAGGACCGGTCTTCGAGCGCATGATGCTATGCCACTACCGTACCACCACATGTCCTCAGTATGGGGAGTAGGACCTGGCTAATTAATCTGCAATGTTCCACCGTGGTCGTTCCCTACAGATGAAATGGGTAGTCATGTTACGACTTATGTTAGTCCCACCTAGCGCAAGAGGGGGCCCGAACCGGAGGTCTTTATTCCAAAGGGGGTGGTGGAAACCTTAGCGAGGGGTAACTACGGTGGAATGACGCTTTGTAAAGGCCTTGACACGTGCTCTAGACCGCTCACCCAAGGTAGTGAGCGGTGGCATAGATATATGCCGGACAAACTAGAGAAGTCTTGTCATGTGGGTAAAGCTGTACAACCTCTGCAGAGTGTAAAACTATTCGAATAGCCGTGTCCACGGTCATGGACATGCTAGCAGAACTACTCAAAGTTAGACTTTGGTTTTGTTTGAAAATGACTCCTTCAAAACTGGTTATCCAAATCGGAATTGGGCAGGAAGCCATGTGATAGGAGGGTATCCTTCACCATTCATGTGTGAATGTTATCTGACTATAAAATTGAGAATTTATAAAATGATTTTTAGTTATAGAATAAATGCTTTGGAACTTAGTACAAGTATTGAAAGAAAATGCTGCTTTATGCAAATCAACCCTTAAACCATCCTTTGTTACATCCATATATGCATGTCATTCTGTTATTTGACGGGTGTAACTTGCGAGCACGGAAGTTGTGCTCATTCTTGCTTATGCAAACAAAATTTCAGAGAAGAAGGACTTTGCTACCGATGTGGATCTCGACGACTAGGCCGCTTCCCCAGTCGATTGCCTGTGGCAGATTAACTGGACCCTACTACTTCTTCGTCTTTCGCTGTGTTTATTTTATTATGGGCCTGTAAGCCTCCTTTGTAATAAACTCTGTTGATTATTAATAAAGTTGTGATATGAATTTGTTACCATAATTGTTTACTGGTGAACTAGCGACTGATCATGGGACTAGTTCAGTTATGCACAGAGGATCTGGGAGTATTAATTCCCGGGTTCTGACAAATTGGTATCAGAGCCATATCGACTGTAGGTCGTGACCTAGTTAGAATGACCGTTAGTTGAAAACTTCAAAACTTATTTTATAACAACAAAAATAATTTGTTCTCTCCTCATCTTGGTCATCTATCTATAGCTTCTTCATAGAAATTCCTTCTTGTCTAATTCTTTCTTCACCCTTTTATAAAGTAAATGGATCATCTTTTCCTTGGAAATTTCTATAGATGGTCAATACGTTTTCCCCCATTACGATCCAGACAAGAAGACATGAAGTTATAAAGGGAGCAACGTCAACGAGGACCACGAGCAGAAGATACGATGTCAGCTCAGCCATATAGTCTAGGTTTGCCAAGACTCATTCTGTGCATTGAGTCGTTTCACCAAATTAAGAGTCCGATCGATAGAACGTTGTAATGCTTTGGAGTTCCTTCTTTCGTTTGAAGTTTTGTTTCACTCTATCCCCTTAGTTCTTCTTATTTGTCTCTTCCCTACCCTTTGTCTCCTTCCCTAACCCTCTCGAGAAACCAACAGATGGTGAACCCTCATCACTCGGGAAGTGGAACCGACGCCAACAATGACGGAAATGCCCCGATTCCACCACCATCAGCACCCAATGTATCAGAATGGCAACAAATGATGGCCAACCAGAACCGCCTGATCGAACTGCTCTCTCAGTCGATCAACAACAACCAAGCTCGACAAGCTACAGCTCCCCAAGCTCCAACTCCACCTCCACCACCACAAAGACTCAGTATGTCAGAGTTCATGAGGATGCGTCCACCAACCTTTTCTAATAGTTCCGAGCCCATGGATGCAGATGATTGGCTCCGAGCAATTAGTAAAAAGTTGGACATCGCCCAATGTACTGATCGTGAAAGGGTGTTGTTTGCTTCGCACCAGCTCATGGGTCCAGCTTCCGAATGGTGGGACAACTTCAGCATCGCCCATGCTGATGCTCAGACCATTACCTGGAATGAATTTGTGCGAGCTTTCCGCCACGCACATATTCCTGCCGGCATGATGACCCTCAAGAAGAAGGAGTTTCATTCGCTACGCCAAGGCAACCGCTCTGTGACTGAGTACATGCACAAGTTCAATCAACTGGCACGATACGCCCCTCAAGATGTTGCAAATGATGAAGATAAGCAGGAAAGATTCCTGGAAGGACTCAACGATGATTTGTCTGTACAGCTGATTTCCCAGGATTACACTGACTTCCAGCAGCTAGTCGACAAGGCGATTCGTCAAGAAGGCAAGCATCAGGAGATGGAAAATCGCAAGAGAAGAATGGCTGCACAGAAGTTCAACTCTGGAAGCTTTCCTAAAGCTAGAAGAACTTCATCGTATCAAGGCCAACTCCCGCCAACAACAGACAACTCAGTTAATTTGGAGCCCTCCAATATACCTGAAGACAATCAGGCACAGAAGGACCCCTCGTATATTGCAGGCGTCACATGCTTCAATTGCCATGAAGTTGGGCATTTCGCCAGTAAATGTCCAAAGAAGCAGCAGGCAGCGAACCCAGCCAACCCAGAAGTCAACATTGTGCAACCAAGCAAGAAGCCGCAGAATTCGGGACGAGGACGTTTGTACAATGTCACAACTCAAGTTCTGTCAGATGATGAGCAGGATGCAGAAGACAACAACTCCAGTTGAAAACCTTGTATCCCAGTTTTCTTTCTAGCCACTCCGAATCTCGGGGACGAGATTCCTTTTAAGGGGGGTAGTTTGTAACATCCCAAAGTGTTGTTACCAAAATAAAAATAAATAAAATTATTATTTTACTTGTCTTTCTGAGAATTTGCCAGAGTCTAATTGCTTTATTTGAATTTCTGTAGTTTTAAAAGTCAAAAGTAAAATTTATTTGAAGTTCTTGAAGTTTCATTAGGCTTGAATTGAAAAATAAAAATTTAATTAATTTCTGGAATTTTCTGAGTTTTTAAAAGCTTTTTCCTAATTATTTCAAAGATAAAATAATTTATTTGCAAAAACTATAGCCAACTTTAAGTTGGAACTATTTTAATTAAGTCCAAAATGCTTCTAGGAATTTCTGTGAATTTTTCTAGAATTTTTGGATTCTATTTTCTATATTCTAAAAATCCTTTTGATTTGTTGTTTAATCTGAATTAATTTCGAAAAAAAAGAAATAAATGAAAAAATCAAATTCCCATTCGGTCACCCATCCAAGACTGCTCCCGTAACATGCTCACTTAACTTTCCATACACTACCAACCTTTCCTTCTTTGTTTCAACTACATGTAGCTTGCCCTTTATTCTTTATCCCTTCTTTCTCTTCCCTTTCTTCCTCAACCATATTTTTCCTTCCAGAGAGAACAGAGAACGCAACCTCCATTGATGCCCCAAATGAAGCTTTCAAAACCCGAGTTTTCCTCCACCATTCTTCACGAAATTTGTGGCAATTAATCCCCCTCATCACTCCACCCCCATTCCCGGCCATTCCTCCCCTCATCAATGCACCCAATCAACGGAATCGCGCCATGTCCGGCCGTGACACACGCACATTGATCTCCCTTTACGGTCCATCTCCACCCCTATATAAGAGAGCACCGTGTGCCTCTCCTCTCCCTCATCCATCCCCGAAAATCTTAGCTCCTCTCTCCCTCTCTCCACGACGCAATCGAAGTTTTTCCGTCGCCGGCCGAACGCCGTTCATCGGCTATTTGCGTCGCCTACAGAGGAGCCCCGCCACCATCGACCACACCCAGCCGCCTCGCGACGTTCTACGCCGTGCTCACCTCTCGTCGCCGAGCATCGCCGAGCGCCGCCGCCTGCACCACCACACACTCATGCGCTTCGCCGCCGCCGTCACCGGCCACCGTCCGCCATGCCGCCACCTCCTACGGCCTCGTTGCAAGGTGAGCAATCCATTTTTGTCGTTCGCCGATCACTCTTTCCTTTCCTTTGGCCAGCACTGCCATCTTTTCTTTTCTTTCCATAGTGGCTGTTTCGAGTTGAAGAAGATGATGAATAGTGCATATTTATCTAGTCATGGCAAGTTTGTACATACACATGTTTAATCTTCCAAAAATCATTTCTCTCACATACAAACTCCAAATCCGTTGATTCTTCTTCCTAAATTCACCTAAATTCCTCTACTATTTTTAGTATTTATTTCGTAATTTTTAGATTTTATTTATTTTCTGTCATTTATTTTGGTCCATTATAAATATCTCCTCCGTTCTCTCTCTCGGTTACTCATTTCCCGAGCCGACCGTGTCGCGTGTGTGCCCTCGACGTCCTCTTCATATCCTAAATTCGCCTCTATCTCCGCCGCAAGTAAAAGTTTTATGCGGCGACCAACCACCTTCTATCGTCATTTCCGGTGCCGTTTTTGATTCCCCGGCGATATCGTCCACACCGTTGGCTTCGTCTCGCAACGTTCTACGCGATGCTCCCTTCCGTTCCTCCAAAATACCCCGGCTCATCGGTGCTACTATTCATCCGACACTGTTTTGCACGTCGCCGCCGCCACACCGGACCTTCGCCGACGACGCGACCACCACCAGTGGGTCCGTCTTGCTCCCGGGATTCCATTTTTGTGGTTCACCGGCCATCTATCCTTTCCTCTCGCCCGGCATCGCCATTTCTTCATGTCACATGCAAATGCTACAGTGCCATGCACATAAGCTACAGTACCATGCAGGAATAGTGCTTATGCATGCATGTCATTTTCTATAATTTCGTTCTCCCTCATACGAACTCCGATTCCGTCGATTCAAATTCCTATATTCATATAAAATCAATACCTTCCTCCCAGTATTTATTTTGGATTTTATTTGGATTTTATTTGAGTGTTATTTGAATTTAGCTCGTTTTCACGTATAGATTTCGACGACTTCGGATGACCGGATTTCGACGCCATTTAAGAGCAACGAGTAAACATGCAAGGCAAGTTATACCCTTGATCATGTTGATCCCATTATTTCAAATTATTTATATTCTATTTTAAATTATTACTGCATGCTTATTTATATCAGTAATTTAAAGTCCTGTTTTAAATGTATAGTTATGCCTAAACTCCTTTGTATAACCAATTTTGATAATTGAAGCAAACATATTGTCACCATAGGTAAAACCTGGTTGATACGATAGTATGAACTAGAACATTTTGAGAAAATCGAGGCTTAGCCATGCTTATAGACCAAACATGTTTATTTTGGGAAATTTCAGCCATAAATCAATTGTTGTTCGAATTGTATCCATGACATCGGTATGTTATGGAAGTTTATGACTTTGAAAAATGAAATAAATAAAAATGGTTTGGACTTGGGCATAATGGATGTTCGGTGGGTGCAAGTTTATGCACGGCTCAATCGGGATGGTTGAGGCCCATGAGTTTTGTTGAAAGTTGCCCAAGTCGATTAAGGACCGGTCTTGAGCGCATGATGCTATGCCACTACCGTACCACCACATGTCCTCGGTATGGGGAGTAGGACACAGCTAATTAACTGCAATGTTCCACCGTGGTCGTTCCCTCAGATGAAATGGGTAGTCATGTTACGACTTATGTTAGTCCCACCTAGCGCAAGAGGGGCCCGAACCGGAGGTCTTTATTCCAAAGGGGGTGGTGGAAACCTTAGCGAGGGGTAACTACGGTGGAATGACGCTTTGTAAAGGCCTTGACACGTGCTCTAGACCGCTCACCCAAGGTAGTGAGCGGTGGCATAGATATATGCCGGACAAACTAGAGAAGTCTTGTCATGTGGGTAAAGCTGTACAACCTCTGCAGAGTGTAAAACTATTCGAATAGCCGTGTCCACGGTCATGGACATGCTAGCAGAACTACTCAAAGTTAGACTTTGGTTTTGTTTGAAAATGACTCCTTCAAAACTGGTTATCCAAACGGGAATTGGGCAGGAAGCCATGTGATAGGAGGGTATCCTTCACCATTCATGTGTGAATGTTATCTGACTATAAAATTGAGAATTTATAAAATGATTTTTAGTTATAGAATAAATGCTTTGGAACTTAGTACAAGTATTGAAAGAAAATGTTGTTTTATGCAAATCAACCCTTAAACCATCTTTTGTTACATCCATATATGCATGTCATTCTGTTATTTGACGGGTGTAACTTGCGAGCACGGAAGTTGTGCTCATTCTTGCTTATGCAAACAAAATTTCAGAGAAGAAGGACTTTGCTACCGATGTGGATCTCGACGACTAGGCCGCTTCCCCAGTCGATTGCCTGTGGCAGATTAACTGGACCCTACTACTTCTTCGTCTTCCGCTGTGTTTATTTTATTATGGGCCTGTAAGCCTCCTTTGTAATAAACTCTGTTGATTATTAATAAAGTTGTGATATGAATTTGTTACCATAATTGTTTACTGTGTGAACTAGCGACTGATCATGGGACTAGTTCAGTTATGCACAGAGGATCTGGGAGTATTAATTCCCGGGTTCTGACATCTATGGACATGGCGATGCTAATTGGGACTCACCTGAGCGGCCATGGCGGCTCAGTGTACGTGAAGACTACAACAGAGGATTGAGCTCCCAAGCTTGATTCATCGTTTGCGGTGCTCGAGGACAAAGAAGGAAGATGGGGAAATAGAGGGGACGGTGAGGCAAACTTGAGCGTACCACTCCGCGAGGAGCCGGGTGGCCCCAAGCATGCAGCCGCCACCTCTCATGCCACCGCTCGTTGTTGCCATGTTTAGTTGCTACGCCATGCTCCCGTATCCTTTGCTCTCTATCTCTCTCTCTACATGTGTGTCTCTCTCTAAAATTTGGGCCCAGGCCAATTCTCTTCTTGTAAAACCCATTAAAACCCTTTGTTAGTATGACAAGTGGGATAGATGATGATGTGGCAGCCAACGTGGTGAAAACCGCCTACGAAATAACCCTCGGGACATCATTTGTACTGTCTTTTTTTCAGTTGGAGGACGGATTCCAGTGGTGAATCACACGAAGGTTCATGGGGGTACATCTGTACCCCCAATTTTTATGAAAACATAGGGAATACATTTACTAATACGCAAGGTACACATTGATGTGTACATACATTTACTAAAATTTTGAAATCTTGATCTTGTTTGCTCACAATTTGTCTTTATAAATGTTAATTTTGTAGAGCACTAAAGTAATTTGTTCCTTTTGAACTTCCATGTTGTGTCATTTGAACTTCCATGTTGGAAATTGTCGCTTAAGTTTGCACCCTTATTGTCAAAATCCTGGCTCCGCTAGTGATTAGTCCTACCTAGTTTTGCACCTAAGGAATGGAAATTAGACGAGCTAAAGAGTTGAGGGTTGTAACATCCCAAATTTGGAATGTTTTTGAAACATTTAAAAATAAAAAAATAACAATTTGACTTTTCTTGGTTAAGTTCCAGCTTAATTGGAATTTTTAGAAATAAAAACAATTTAATGTGATTAAATTAAACTTCAATTAGTTTAAAAATTTATTTTATTTGGGTTCCTTATGTTCCTGAGAATTTTATGCGAATATTTGGAATTTATTTGCTATTTCTTTGAGCTTAGTTTTATTTATTTCAATTTCTCAAATTCGGAAATCTTTTTAAATCCGGATTTCTTCCTTGGGCTCAATCTCCTTCCTCGACCTTTTTCCTTTTCCTCCCGCCTAACTCCCTTCTCGTTTTTCCCCCATGCCGGCAGCCCTCTTCTGCCTTTCCGCTTGGCTCATTCCCATAGCACATCTCCTTTTCGCAAAGCCGCCAACGTAGCCCACCAAAGAATTCGCTAGTCCATGCCCTTTTTCATCGCCACCACGTGGACCCGCCATTGGTGCCATGTCGATGGTATTCTTCTTCCTCCTGGTGCAGAGCCTCTCTTCATGTTCGACACAAACGAAGGCACCATGCACCTCGCAAAGTCTCCCATCCCATGCCTATATAAGCTGCCCCACTGTGTCATAATTTTCGCCCGAGCTTCTCTCCCAATGCCCCAAATCTCAATCCAAAGAGCATCACCGAATTTGTCAGATTTCACCGTCGTTCAACGTCCTCCGTCCGTGCCACCACCGCCATTGGGTTCGCGTCTTCACGTTCTACGTCGTGTTCCTGTCTTCATCCCAGGAGGATCGCTGGACCACTGTCGCCCTTTCTTCCTCTCTCTGTCTTTTTCTTTCACTTACACCTTGGCCCCACATGTCACACACTGATCAAGTTGTGAACCCGGTCCACCATAGTCCAGAGCCAACCTGCAGACTTGGTCCATAGACCAGGGCCCACTTGTTAGCCACTCCAACCTTCTTCCAGATTTTCTTTTAAATTGGAAATTCAGAATTTTTGTAGGTCCCACCTGTCAACCTTTAGCGATTTTCGTTAATTTAAATCCGAAGGAATATTCTTTCTTCTCTATCTTTTTGCTTTTCGGCAAATCTTCTGAGAGCCCGTTCTCCTTCGTCTGAACTCTGATTCGGTCTGTTCAAATTCCTAAATTCATCTAAAATTGAGCTCTTTATTTTAGAGTTGGTTTTTGTGTTTTTGGATTTTATTTGATTTTATTTGGATTTATTTGTGCTTCGCCTGTTATTTTCTCTCTCGTTAGACGATCTGTTTCAAGGGGCAGGAGCAGAAGCAAACTTTGAAGATCCAAGTGTGGTAACTAAGCAAAATCAAGGCAAGTCATAGTATTTTGGACATGTTGAACCTATGATTTTAAAATTATATCGTGTTATATTAAATTACATGCTATCTTTATATCAACAACTTTTGGGATTAGTTAATCACCTATTTGTCATTATGCTTCTATTGATCAATTGAATACAATCAGTCACTTATCACCATAGAATGGTTAATTTTAGTTGGACATATTTGTATCACCAGCATGGGTTACTGTAGAGATGCTTAGTTATGCTTAGGTACGATGGTCTCATGATCACATGTTCAATAATGTTGAATTTGACTTAATGAGATATGGAATTGTGGCGGGTAGCCACTATTATTAAAATTTGTGTGCCTTGATAGGGTATGTCATTGGTCTTGGTTGTGGTAGACTCGTCTTAGTAATTTGTCAAAGAGTTAATCTTGTGCGCCATTGAACCAACCACATGTCCAGTATGGGATGGACCTGGCTATGTAATTAGCAATGTCTTAATTTCGGTTCTGTGTTGTAAGCGAGTGTTACGGGATGGACGTATACTCACAATGGCACAAGTGTGGGGCTCTGTCTAGTCGGTAAGACATTCAATGTTGAAACTTTAGCGGTCAGAACTGAGTTCAGAAGGAGCTTTGTAAAGACATTGTGATAATCACTTAGCTACACGCCTTCGGAAGCGTGTCTTGGGAAGCATTATAAGTTGATTTATCTTTTGTGGGTAAAACTTTACAACCTCTACAGAGTTAAAACTATTTAAACAGCAATGTCCGTAGTCCTGGACATGCTCGGGGATTTCGCACAAGAGGTAGAGTTTTTATAAAAATATTTCGGGGTGTGAATGGAAAGTTCACTTAGTGAATGTAATGTTCGCTTAGTGAATAAGGAATTCACTTGGTGGGTTGTGTCGGAAAGTGGATGGGGAGTTCACTTGGTGAATATAATGTTCACTTGGTGGATGAGATGTTCACTTGGTGGTTTGGCTAGGAAGTGAATGAGAAGTTCCCTGGTTGTTTCAAAGAAATAGTTTACTCTATTTATTTATTATGTTTTTCAATTACACATTTCAATCTATTTACTGTCAATATTTCTTTCTACAAAAAAACCATACAACTAATCCTTTGTTCAAGCCTTACATAAATATTAATTGCATACTGTTCTCTACGACTTGTTGACCATAAAGTCCAATTATTATTACTATTTGTCACTTTAAGATCTTTTTAGTCAAATCCATAAATGGATGATATTTCATCGATATTTCTGTATGAGCTAGCTAACGATCGTGACTAGAGGTCGGATGTGTAAATCCGGTCCCGACGAGGGACCTTGGGACATACTTTTCATACTACAAACTAAAATGAAACAAACCAATCCTGAAAGTATGTGTTTTAGCTCGCACACGTGTTTAAAAGAAAAAAAAAAGATATTCTATACGTACATACAAAACCAAGATTCTTCACCAATGGATCTGTTCAGACCTTTTATTTTCAAACTTAGCAATTAATTTGGTTTCACATGATCAACGAGTCAGTGCCAACGGTATGTACCATATAATTTTGTAATGTAATTAATGGTGTGAAAACACAACTTTTTCCAATGAGCATCTAACCCATTTCATTTCCAGCCAATTAGTCAAACCTCAAACTGTAAATGCATTGGAACAGATATCATTCACCAAAATGTTTCCAAACATATACGCAACCAGATAAGCATACATTTAACGCAACGATGCCTATATCCAGGATATTGCAAAAATGCATCTAGCAATGTGATTTCACCTTTTCTTCCCAAAAAAAGAAAAGAAAATGAAGTCACCTCACTACAAATACCCCTTCACTTGCCAAGGACCCCCATAACACTACATGCAGCAAACCACGATATATCGCCACGGATCTACCACATCTCCATAGATTATTATTATATTCAACGTACACTTGTGCTTGGAATGGAGGAGGTGGTTGTTCTGATCGTCGGCGCAGGCCCGGCGGGCTTGGCGACAGCAGCATGCCTTCGGCAACACTCCATCCCCTATCTCGTCGTTGAGCGTGATGATTGCAGCGCATCACTATGGCGCAACCGAAGCTACGATCGCGTCAAGCTCCACCTTGCGAAGGAGTTTTGCGCACTGCCCTACATGTCGTATCCGGCAGACACCCCGACCTATATCCCAAAGGAGAAGTTTGTTAAGTACTTGGATGACTACACGGAGTATTTTGGAATTCGACCAAAGTACTGCACTGCCATCGAGTCATCCACGTATGATGAGGACAGCAAGCGTTGGGCCATAGCTGCACGAGACATGGCCACAGGCGCAGAGATCAAGTATGCCGCGAGGTTCTTGGTTGTCGCGACCGGTGAGAACAGTGCGGGGAACATTCCATCAATCCCTGGCATTAAAAACTTTGCAGGGGAGTCCATCCACTCATCGGTGTTCAAATCAGGGAGTGCCTACGCGGGGCAAAGCGTGCTTGTTGTTGGTGCTGGCAACTCTGGTATGGAGATTGCTTATGATCTGGCAAGCCATGGAGCCGATACATCCATAGTCATTCGTAGTCCGGTATGTTTGTTGTATATTTGCATTTTATTTACATATCCTGTGTGGGGTGTGCATTTGATTTCACTTTAAATGGCTTGTCATTTCGGAATTAAAACCAGAAAATTTGAGGAAAAAGATTTTTTTTTTATTTTTTTAAGGTTGATCGAGTATTGAAGGATATTTCCATGTATATATATAATCAGGATTTGTTGTTGATTTTTTTTTTGTATTACTTGGATGTTTGATACAATGTAGAGGAAGTGACGAGATCAATTAATTATCTGTCCTCGGCCTCATACTAGGAGCAGAAGAATGGATACCGAGTACAATTGGAGATACAACCTATTTGTATAGCTACACAAACCCGAATATAAATGGAAATATACCCTAATTTCTGGACATGACTTTCCAAAGCATGAAAAAACAAGAAATATACCCTAATTTCTGGACATGACTTTCCAAAACATGAAAAAACAAAGGGTACTAAAGCGTTTGTTTCTTATATTTTCAAATCTTTTTTTAATCTCGTATGAAATTTTGCCAGATCTTGAATGGTCCAATGGATTCATCGTGTGAGTGCAGGTACACATAATGACAAAAGAACTAATACGGTTTGGGATGACCTTGGTCCAACATGTACCAGTGAGCACGGTGGATGCTCTTCTCCTAATGATAGCAAATTTCATATTTGGAGACCTATCAAGGCATGGCATTGTGAGGCCCAAAATGGGTCCTCTTCTCCTCAAGTCAAAACCGGCAGATCCGCAGTCATTGACGTTGGCACCGTAAGGTTAATCAAGGAAGGAGTTATCAAAGTAAGCGTACTCTCAAGATATAAGTTCATACTACGAAAAATTTCTAACCTCAAGCGATGTTACAATATATTTGTATCTCCATTAGGTGTTGAAAGGAATATCTAATATCAATGGAAACAATATTGAATTTCATGGCGGGAAGGAAGGTTCGTTTGATGCCATTGTGTTCGCAACAGGCTATAAAAGCACAGTGAATACATGGCTCAAGGTGCAAATTAAGATTGAAATTTCCTTTATTACTTCTCGTCTTTTGAAGTCTCCTAATGCAAACTGCTGTGCATATTTTTTGTTCTTACAAATAGATTATATTTTTGTGGGGTGCAGAACGGTGAAAGCATGCTCAACAAAGATGGTTTTCCTAAGAATTGTTTCCCCGATCATTGGAAAGGTGCAAATGGGCTCTATTGTGCTGGGTTTGCGAGGAGAGGATTGGCTGGTATTGCCATGGATGCCAAGAATATTGCCGACGACATCATGTGTATCATGGATTAAGTATCTGGTTAAATGAGCTTTAATAACTATTAGATTTCATGCAATCATTCTATAGTGTTATTTGTCTAGTTTCTTGTTACCCTCAATGCATGTTACGGTACGGTTCGGGCATGCATGTTGTACCTGTGGTGTCTAAAACTCTAAATAGTTATGTCATCCTGCATTCGCTATAATGCAGGATTCTGAGTGAGACATTATATGGACTATTATAAGTTTCTGCTATAATATTTATACTTCTATATTGTGTGTAAATGCTGATTTGCAGCAGCTAGTGGCTCTAAAGCTTTTGTAGATCGATCATGTTTATACTCGTGATCTTTTTGGAAAGAATTTTTATATTAACAGCCGTGGTTTGACATAAATAAAATAATTGATGTACTAATGTATAAAACAAAATAAAATTCAATTATTCCTTTGCTGACTGTTTTCTAGTCAACGTGCACTTCCCATACTCAATTTGCTAATTATTCGATCTACCGATGTTTTTTGTTGCGATTACAAGGAAAACGCACACACACACACCCCCCACCATGCACGCACACCACATGCACACACACATGCGAGTGCACTCTCTTAGCACACGTCTAGAAAGACGGAGGCCAGATTAATCCACGATATTACAAAATTCCTACTGAAGCGTATACTCACGTGTAATTTTGATATTGAAGTTATTCCCTTCTAAACTCTCTCGATCATCAGCCGTATTGTGTTCTCATTAGTAATTAAATTCACTGTCAGTCAAATATGTTAGTTGATGGCTTCTCCAAGCAACTTTTTTTAATTGATGCGTTGTGCACCAAAAAAAAACATATATATTTTTAAGAACAAGATGCATACACAAATTCTTCCAGTAAATTAGATGTGGAGTTATTATCTTTGATGTGTGTTATCCATCTTTTCTGCATGCAAACTTGACAAAGTGAAATTCGTGTGTTGTTGATTGATTGCCTATAATGTGCTTCACTCAAAAACATTATACGGAAACCACTCGGGAAACTAATTCCCGAAGGTCGACCGTCGGGAAAAACCACTCGGGATAATTTAGTCAGGAGAAAACTGGTTTTCCAAGTGTTCTTGAGATTTACACTCGGGAAAAATAACTTTCCCGAGTGTTAAGGCTTACACTCGGGAAAAATAAAGCACTCGGGAAAATAGTTCGCTCAACGGGTTCTCCACCATAACGGAATACTTTCCCGAGTGTATATCGATCAAAGACACTCGGGAATATTTGATTTTTCCCGAGTGTATGTCAGCCAAGGACACTTGGGAAATTAACGGAATACTTTCCCGAGTGTATATCAACCAAAGACACTCGGGAATAGTATCAATTCAACAAACCTGTAATGAAATATCAATTCAACAAAAGAAAGCTCAATCCAATCAATTTTTTCATAAACTTCCAGATTCTAATTACACACATTTGTCATATGCTTCAAGCCACACATTTTAACCATGAATTTAATGGAAAGACATAACATGCAAACTTTAGTCCAAATCAACATATAATCTCCGTGTTACAATTGCCATTGTATTACACATCAACACCAACATATATGTAACCACCAAAGATTGGCGATTTTTCCCTTTGCCCCCCAATCAACAAAATATGAAATAAATAACAAAAGTTCATCACCGATAAAGACTTTCAGCATCTTCTTCCTCTTCTTCCTTGAGATTAGAAGCTACTGCCATAGTTGGGTGAACTGAAAGCAATGCAACACAAGGACTCTGTGTAGCTCTTCATTCAGCTCTATAGCTTGTGATACCACCACTTCATCCCTAGCAATAGCAACTAGCAATAACAACACACATCAATATAATGATAGAAGCTTATGGCAAATTGCAAACTGAAGGAGCAAAGTCAAAACAAAATGTCCCTACTTGTGTGGTAAGCAACAGAAAGACTGAAGGGTAGCAACGAAAATTGAATCCTTACCTTGACATCATAACAAGGTGCATTATTCGTTGCTTTTGAAACGTACATTGCTCTACAAGATCCAACACAAACTCATCTGTTGCTCCCTACATTGCTACATTTCCTGCATATAAAGATTTTATCAGAGATCCCTACCCAGTTCTTAGGACATTATTCAAGCATGAAAATTCTGAAGTAATGTGTCAGCTGGAAAAATGAAGTGAGGAAAAGGAAGAAAGAAAAGAGAAATTCTATCTTCTTGTCTTACTATTAGTGACAAGCATGAAAATGATTAAGGCAAAAAAACAGAAGGATACAATCATTTCAGCATTATAAATGACCACAAGCCATCATGTTACTCCCTTAATGTAAGCAAAACTACAAGAGATCATGAGGAAACATGCTTCTTTTGTGAACCTTTAGTATTGTCGTAGGGGCGCCCCACCGGCCCCACGACCCGGCGAAGCACGGTGGCCCCGAAAGGTCTCCCAAGAGCTTACTCGGAAAGTGTCCCGAAGACCCTCTGGAGTAGCTCCGAAGACCCTCCGGAGTAGTCCCGAAGACCCTTCGGTGTGGTCCGGAAGACCCTCCAAAGGAACCCCGGAGACCCACCAAAGAAGGCAGCAAAGGACCTCGGGGTCACCTCTGCGGAGGGCGCGGGGATTATAGGAACGGTGGATCAGGTGTATTCCCCGAATGGGCCATGTCCATGAAGACACACCGTGCACCGGAGGCTGCGCGTAGGGCGCATAAAAGTCCCTGCAGCCCCCTATGGCCATAGTACTTTTCTAGGGATATAAGTGTAATTTTAGATGCCATGCCGGGAGGCTATAAATAGCCCCCTCCACCATGTAACCGGAGGAGGACTTTTCTTGAAGCAATACATTTTACACACAGCAACCGAGCCCCTCTTAGAAGCCCCCCCGTCTTGGTAGCGCGGAGGGTCTCCTCTTTTTACTGTCTAGTCTTCCTACTACGACAGTTGGCGCCGTCCGTGGGGTTTGGCAAAAAAGCCACAATCAGAGAAATCAATGGCCCCCCGAAGGGCCGTACCCAAAGTTTCTATGACTGAGGCAGCGGCGGCGGCTGCGGCTCCAAACACTCCTAGAGAAAAGCGGAGCCGGGCCACACCGGTCGCTGCTGCCGCCCGAACCGCAGAAGAAGAAGCCAATAATTCCACATAGGGGGACATCGTGGGAGGTGATGCCACGCCCATCGAAGCATCCTTGCCAAACAACCAGCCCGCTGAAACCACGGGCGTTGCTCGCGAAGCCTACGAAGCACTTCAGCGGGAGTTGGCCGACCTCTGGCGGGAGATGCTCAGTCTCCGGCAGATGGCGGGAAGCACACTTGCGACAACCACCTAGCCACAACCCGACATGCAACACCCCGAGGCCGGAGTTCAGGCCACCCTGGAGGACCCAAACCCCGGCCCGCAGCTCCGGGGAGACCCCAACTCCCCGTTGAGCGTGGGGCTTGAAGCAGCACGCTGGCCAAGGAACTTCAAAATGCTAGAGGTCACACCCTTTGAAGGTTGTACAGACCCCACGGAGTTCCTGCGCGTATACGAATCAGCAGTCGAAGCAGCGGGAGGGGATGACACGACCAAGGCAAAAAGCATCACGCTGGGCCTCAAGGGCGTTGCTCTAACATGGTTCTTTACCATCCCCCCAGTCCATTTACGCCTGGGAACAGTTGCGAGACCACATACGCAATAACTTCCAAGGAAACTACAGCGAGGCGAAAGATGCGGGGCACTTGTTCGCGGTCAAGCAAGCCCCGGGTGAGTCCTCCGACTTCTTGAGAAGTTCGCAAGTGAAGTGCAGTCAAAGGGTCAACGAGAACACTATCATAAACGCTGCAACTTGCGGCTTGCAAAAAGGCCCCTTGTCGGAGAAGCTGGCCTGCAAACCAGCGTACACAGTCGCAGAGCTCTTCGACAAAATAGAAGAGTATGCTCGAGCGGAGGAAGATAGCAGCTGGAGGAACGACGCCACACTAAACACCACCTCGTGGGACAGACCGCCCAAGGAAGATGTAACCACCATCCCGGCCACCAACAAGCCACGCATCAACTTTCGGCAAAAAGGCCGAAATGTTTATCATATGGACGAGGGACACACCCCCGAAACTGGCAGACGAGGCGGCCGAGCAAATCACGGCCGAGGAAGGGGCCGCGGCCGCCATGGTGGGCGACACCAGGATGCTCGAGGTGCAACAACAGCAACCCTGTTGTACTGTGACCTCCACGGCGAAGGGTCACACTCAACAACGGATTGTCGTACCATTGCGGCCATGTAGGACTACATGCACCGCAATCAACAGCTAGTCGAGCATGAAGACCGGAAGGAGGCGGGCAATCTGTTGCCTGCTCCACCACTACGCCCACGCATAGAAGGGGGCCACGGTGGACCACACCAGGGGGTTATCAATATGATCACGGGGGGGGTCCTCGTTGGGCATAACATCGAAGAGGCAACGTCGTGCATACGCTTGGCAAATCCACGACGTCGCCACACATTCGGCTTCCCAACCACCCCGCTACCCCGAAGTACCCATAACCTTCGGACCTGAAGATGCGCGGGGGATACACTTCCCCCACCAGGACCCTCTCGTCATCTCAGCTAGCATCGCCAGCTATGAGGTTAGGCGTGTCCTCGTAGATGGCGGGAGCTCGGCAGACCTCCTATTCGCAGAAGCCTTCGACAAGATGATGATCCCTAGAGATCGCCTGTCTCCACCAGGTATACCACTGGTAGGCTTTAGAGGCAGGCCCGTGATGGCCCTAGGCCAGATTGCCCTACCCGTCACGTTTGGCGATGGTCGTGCATCTCGCACGGAAACGATAACTTTTGACGTGGTCGCGATGCCATACCAGTACAATGCTATCCTCGAAAGGGCCATGCTCAACACCTTCGGCGTGATAGCGCATCACAACTACATGTGCATGAAGATCCCCACGCGCGGAGGAGTCATCACGATTCGGGCAAACCAAGACCTCGCTCGTCAGGCTGAAATGGAGTTGGGCTCGCATACCCGGCGTGTTCACGCCGTCGAAGCAAACACGGGGACACAGAGCAGATCCCCAGCTGGCAAATGGGCCCCGAAGGCCAAGCCAGAGGGGCAGTTATGAAGGGTTCCCCTTAGGGACACTTTCCTAGAGAAAACAGTGGCCCTCGGCACAGAGCTCACGGAGGAGGAACACAGCAACATCCTCCGGGTGCTCCGCGACAACGTCGATATCTTCGCATGGGGCCTAGAAGACATCCCGGGCATCGCTCGGGAAACAATCGAACATCGGTTGGCTATCCGAGCAGACGCGGTCCCAAGAAAGCAGAAGCTCCGGCGCATGACACCCGAACACCTCGAAGCCGCGAAGGAGATAGCCAAGCTCTTGATAGCCGGGGTGATTCATGAAATCAAGCACTCCGAATGGCTCGCCAATCCGGTCCTGGTCCAGAAAAGCACCGGCCAGTGGTGCATGTGCATCGACTTCACCGACCTCAACAAGGCATGCCCGAAGGATGACTTCTCCCTACCGCGCATCGACCAGTTGGTGGGCGCTTCTTGAGTGCGGTGATGAGCTTTTTGGACGCATACTCTGGGTACCATCAGATATTCATGGCCAAGGAAGATAAAGTAAAAACTGACTTTATTACACCTATTGGTACCTACTGCTACCATCGCATGCCCTTCGAGCTGAAAAACGCAGGAGCAACCTTTACACGCCTCATCACAAGAGTCCTCGCAGGGCAACTCGGCCGAAATGTCGAAGCTTATGTCGACGACATAGTGGTTAAAAGCAAGCTCGCAGGCTGCCAACCCGGAGACCTACAGGAGACCTTCGCTAGCCTCGAGCGGAGGAATCAAGCTCAACCAGAAGTGCGCCGGCGTCAAAGAGAAGCTATTGGGGTTCCTCGTGTCAAGCAGAGGCATTGAAGCAAACCCGAGAAAAATCAAGGCCATACAAGAAATGGAACCACCCGCGGCACTCGAGAAGTCTGAATCGATGGGACGCCTCGCGGCCCTCAACCGATTCTTGTCCCGCTCGGTGGAGTGGGCTTTGCCTTTCTTCAAGACCCTCCGGGGTGCGGAGCCATTCCGATGGACTAAGGAGTGCCAAGAAGCGTTTCAAGAACTCAAGCAATACCTCGCTCAGCTACCCAGCCTCACCAGCCCAAGGCTAGGAGCACAACTCCTCTTGTACCTCGCCACCTCCGCTTCTGCGGTCAGCACGGTCCTCGTCCAAGAAGAAGACGGACAGCGACCCGTCTACTACGTGTCCGAAGCACTCTAGGGAGCAAAGAAAAGGTATATGGAGCTGGAAAAACTAGCATACGCCTTGCTCATGGCTTCGCGCAAGCTCCGCCATTATTTCCTGGCGCACGCCATCACGATCCCGACATCCTACCCACTGGCCCTCATGTTGAGAAACAAGGATGCCTCCGGACGTGTGGGAAAATGGGTCGTGGAACGACATCACGTTTGCCCCGCGCACTACAATAAAGTCCCAATCATTGGCCGACTTCGTCGCCGAGTGGACCCCTCACACAGAACAGTCGGTGAATGCCGTCGAGACGCCATGGACATTATACACAAACAGATCCTAGTGCGCCACGGGAGCGGGCGCGACGGCCATCCTAGTTGCCCCAGATGGTCGAAGCATTTCACACGCCGCACGACTCAACTTTCCCACCACAAATAATGCGTCAGAATACGAGGCACTCCTCCTCAGCCTCCACAGAGCAAAGGCGCTCAGAGCTAGGTGCGTGATTGTCAAAAGCGATTCCCGCCTCATGGCGGGACACTTTGACAAGACATTTGAAACAAGGGATCCCGAAATGGCCCGATACCTTGCGGCGGTACGAGCCATCGGTAAAGGTTTCCTCGGGATCACCATCCAGGCGATCCCTAGAAGTGCCAACGAAGCTGCCGATCGACTTGCGAAGATGGCCAGCTCCGACGACCAACCCCCGCCAGAAGTCTTCTACGAGATACTCACAAAACCCTCCGCCATGACCCAAGTGCCAGCCGTTTCATGCAGAGCACCAGGGGCTCCGCCCGGAACACCAGGGGCTCCGCCTAAACCACAAGGGGTTGAGCCCGAAGGCACCAAACCAACCTAGGCGTCACAAAAGAACATGCACAATGTCACGCACATCGACGTCACAGACTGGCGCAGCATCATTATCGCCTACCTCGCAGGCGAAGAACCCGACGACCTGGTCGAGGCAAAACGGCTCAAGCACCAGGCCAGGAATTACCGCCTCGTTGGGGGCAAATTGTACAAGGGGGCGTTTGCGCCCCCTTCCTACGGTGCATCTCCCAGCTAGAAGGCCAGCACTTGCTCAGGGAAATACACGAAGGAGTTTGTGGAGCCCATCAGGCCCCGCGGAGCATTGTGGCCAGAGCCTTCCGACAGGGCTTTTACTGGCCAACGGCGTTGCGCGATGCAGAATACCTCGTCCAGCATTGCCAGGGGTGTCAGTGGGCCAGCCACAACCCAAAAGCACCTCCTGTCCCGTTGCAACCCCTGCCCCCAGTGTGGCCCTTCGCAAGATGGGGCCTTGACATCATTGACCCCTTCCCAGCAGCAAGGGGCAACCTTCGCTTCGCTTTTGTCGCCATCGAATACTTCTCAAGATGGGTGGAGGCCGAACCTGTACCTAAAATAACATCAGCAGCAGCCCAACGCTTCGTTTGGAAGAACATCATTTGTAGGTACGGAGTACCCCGCGACATAGTCACTGACAACGGCACCCAGTTCGACTCGGTAGCCTTTAGGTCATTCTGCGAAGGTCTGGGAGCCACCATATGCTTCGCATCTGTAGGGCACCCTGAATCCAATGGCGCAGTCAAAAGGGAAAATGGCAACATATTGGTAGGGCTCAGCAAACGCCTAGTAGGCATGCCAAAAGGACTATGGCCTGAAGAGCTCCTGAAGGCCTTATGGGCACTCCGAACCTCACCGACTAGAGTCATCGGTTTCTCTCCATTCAGGCTCCTCTTCGGGGATGACGCCATGACCCCAGGAGAACTCACAGCTAAATCCCTCCGAGCAAGCCAAACCGACAATCCAGAAGGCCGGGAAGTCTCCCTAGATCTAATAGAGGAGCACCGTGTGGAGGCCATATCAAATATGGCAACCTATGTAGCAGGCGTCGTGAGGGCATACAACAAGAAGGTCCGGGCCCGCCCCCTCGCGCCGAGCGACATGGTCCTCAAAAGGGTGGCCAACCCCGCAACAGTTGGCAAGCTGCAGTCCAAGTGGGAGGGTCCCTACATCATCACCCAAAGCACAAGAGCAGGATCCTACCACATCACCACCCTCGAAGGCCAACAGCTCGACTACGCGTGGAACGCAAAGAGTCTCCGCATGTTCTATTCCTAGCAGCCGCATTATAAAAACCCCGGCTGCGACCGGCTAATAGCCCCATCCCGCGAAAAGGGGGGGTTTGTAAGAAAGCAAGTGTAACCTTTCTTTTGGGCATTTTGTACTAGCACAATATGTAAAGAACCCCCCACAGCACACCGAGGTCCCCCGAGGGCACGAGTGTATAAAATAAGACACCGCGCATGGCCTTCGGCCTCGGTGCACACCGAGGTCCCCCGAGGGCACGAGTGTATAAAATAAGACACTGCGCATGGCCTTTGGCCCCGGTGCACACCGAGATCCCCCGAGGGCACGTGTGTATAAAATAAGACGCCGCGTATGGCCTTTGGCCCCAGTGCACACCGAGGTCCCCCGAGGGAACGAGTGTATAAAATAAGACACTGCGTATGGCCTTCGGTCCCGATGCACACCGAGGTCCCCTGAGGGCACGAGTGTATAAAATAAGACGCCGCGCATGGCCTTCGGCCCCGATGCACACCGATGTCCCCCGAGGGCACGAGTGTATAAAATAACACACCGCGCATGGCCTTCGGCCCCGATGCACACCGAGGTCCCCCGAGGGCACGAGTGTATAAAATAAACACACCGCGCATGGCCTCCGGCCCCGGTGCGCACCAATGGGCTTCGCCCCCCTCGCAAAATAATATCTATATAGGGCTCCCGAAGCCCTATCAAAAAAGCTAGGGGGACAGCGCGCGGCTTCGCCCAAAACACCAACTTCTATAGACATCGATCTGTCCCAAAATAGAACAGTCTTCTTCTAAAATTCATAACTTTTCGAATACTTATCAAAATCTAGTGTTCTTTGATTCTCCTGAAAGCTTATTAAATTATCCACATAAACTATTTGGTGAGATTCCTAGATTTTGTCATCTTCTATCCCTACCAAAAAGATTACTAGAACTGCTAAATCACATCAGAGGTTCTGGACAGGGGGACTAAAACTAATGTATCTTTCAGTACACTTATCCAAAACTTATGATCGTTAGCTCTCTAAAAATCTTATGAGCATACCTACAACTTTCGTTTTGGTGAGATTCTCTAAATAATTCATTAACTATTTGCTAATGACCGATTAACATTGGTATCGAATTATGACAGAATGCGTAAACGGTGCTACAAAAATCATACCTCTGATCCGCTAATCCAAGCGACCTAATCCAAGAACCTACCGAAGCTACGATGTTATCTACAATCTCTAGGAGATGACCAGACTAGATTTCGTGGCTAATTGCCCCAAATCGAACGAATACTACAGACTGCCAAAGAACCGATCTAAAATCGATATCGCCTAAATTCCAGATTACACCACTAATCTAAAGGGATTGGGATTTAACCTTGAAGAACTGCTGAAGAACGTGAAGAACACCACGTGATCCCGCTTCCCCTCCCTTCTCCCTTCTCCCCTTCCTTCTTCTTCCTTTTTCTTCCTTGGCTGGTAGCACCCGAGGAGGCTTCTCCCTTCCTCCTTGGCCGGTAGCGAAAGCTAGGGGTGGGAGGGCACTGTAGCATAGTGGTGGTACTGTAGTTGCGGTACTGTAGCTACCCTAGGGTTGCCTCCTCTCCTTCTTATGTGGTTGGCGACCCTTCCCCCTTGGGCCTAAATCTTTGTGAGCCTAAGCCCACGACCCATGTTGTACAAATTATGCACAAACCCCTTCTAATCTCTGTTAAAACCACTTTCTAATTGGCCATTCTCCTAAATTAATTCTTCTTACTTAAATAAACTTGGGGTATTACATTATAAGGACTATTATAAGTTTACGCTATAATATTTATACTTCTATATTGTGTGTAAAGCTGATTTTGCAGACATTGGCGATGGCTCTAAAGCTTTGTAGATCATGTTTACACTCATGATCGTTTTGGAAAGAATTTTTATATTAACGCCATAGTTTGACATAAATAAAATAATTGATGTACTAATGTATAAAACAAAATAAAGTCAATTATTCCTTTCTTTGTTGTTGCTGGTCAATGTGCACTTCCCATACTTAATTTGCTAATTATTCGATCTACCGATGTTTTTTGTTGAGATTACAAGGAAAACGCACACGCACACACCACCACGCACGCACACCACATGCACACACATGCAAGTACGCTCTCTTAGCACACGCCTAGAAAGGTAGAGGTTGGATTAATCCACAATATCACAGAATTCCTACTGAAGCGTACCCACATGTAATTTTGATCTTGAAGTTATTCCCTTCTAAACTCTCTTGATCATCAGCCATATTGTGTTTTCATTAGTAATTAAATTCACTGTCATCAAATACGTTAGTTGATGGCTTCTCCAAGCAGTTTTTTTTAATTGATGTATTGTGCACCAAAAGATACATATATATTTTTAAGAACAAGATGCATACAAATTCTTCCAGTGAATTAGATGTGGAGTTATTAACTTTGATGTGTGTTATCCATATTTTCTACATGTAAGCTTGACAAAATGAAATTCGTGTGTTGTTGATTGATTGCCTAAAATGTGCTTTACTCAAAAACATTATACAGAATCCCTTATTGCTTTTGTTTTACATAAAACTATACAAAACTCTCAAGTACCCTCCAGTACATGTTGGCTTAGACCCTTAGTTTGAGACTTTGAGTTCATGGATTCTGGTGTTGCTCACTCAATAATTTTAGAAACTTAGTGATTTTGCTAAGCCTTGTACCGTCTTTGCAAGCTATCACAAGTTTATACCTCCAAATATTATTTTAGGAGCTACCACTTTAAGAACATTATGTGCTTTTATGGAACAAGATATTAATTAGATAATGTATTCATTTTAAAATAAAAGGAAAAAGTAATTGCATGTGTAGTCTGGAAAAACAATATATCAAAATCTACCCCTTTTGATATAGGTTTTGCTATTTTCTTAATCCAAAAACGTATTTGTAGATCTCTCAAGCCGCAGTCTCAATTAGGTCTTTGATGTTTTGACGTCAATCATCTCAGTGCAACCTCTTAATTTAATTTAATTTATACCATTTCTCTACATACGAACTCTTGGTACTATGTGTAACAGCCCCAGATTTAAGAAACAGTAATAATCTGCTTTATGAACAGTAATGGAATACTGTTCATAGCATTACTGTTCACATTTAGTAATTTGGATTGTTGGTACAGATTAAAACTTTCCCTTTCTAGCCAAAAATCCAAAACCCTTCCTAGAGTTCAAAGGGAATACAAGCCAATGCTTGTATTTTGACTATGAAATATTTTCATTAAAACCTATATCAATTATCTCGGCTAAAAATAATTTTTGTTAAATTTTTAGAAATTATCTTGACTTGGAGAAAAATACTTGGCTTTAAATAAACCTATTCGAGTTAAGTTAATTATTTATATATTTTATAAAGTGAAACAGTGGTTTTAAAATTTATTTGGGAATATATCATCGAGTAGCCTCTGGCAAAATTTCATGATTTTACAAATGTATTTACTATTTTAAAGCCAGTCAAACTTTTAAATATTGAAATAGGGTATGGTCAACTATTCCGGTCTAAACCCGACCCTTGGCAATCGTAGCGACTTGAGCTCAACAAGTTTTGGTCCAAAGCGTGCAATCGGGTGCACGAGCACGTTCGTATGCGTGCCCAAGTTTCTAGCGCGGCCGTCGATTCTTTGATGGGCGGCCGAGATGCGCAAAGCCTTGCGGGCTATCAACGTATTCCGTGCGGTTTTCACCGTTGGATCTTCATCCAACGGCATCCAACTTTAGTTCCAAAGTCCTAACACGTCTCCAATCCTCCACCGTCAGATCTTAATAGACGGGCTGGATTGAATGGGCTGTTCGGGTCATCTTGTAGAGCCTTTCCATCGTGACCGTTGATTTCCAAACCAGCGTGCGATTCATTGTGTCGTTCGGGTCACCCGACCTCAACCCAATCTCCACCGTCGATCTTAAATCCAACGCGTCGCTCTTTTGTTTTTGAACTCAGAAGCGCGCATTTATTCTGGTCGTTGGATCTCTATCCTCACGGTGCCCTTTTTGACCGCGTGCGTTTAGGGCCTGATCTTCATAGGACCGTTGGATTCTAATCCAACGCTCCTCTTTGAATGTAACCTTCGGGTTACCCGAAGGCTCCATTAAATCTCCACCGTTCGTTCGAGATCGCACGGCCCATATTAATCGATACCGTTTAAAACCTTTTAACCCCTCTATTTATCACAGCCGCCCATTTCTAATCGGACGGTTGTTGTTCTTTCGCGATTTAGGAGGCGCGTGCGGCTGTGGCTGACATTGGGACCCACATGTCAGAAGGTTCTTGTCTCCTTCCTTGCCTCTGTGCGTCGCCGCCATCTCTGTAAACAGAGGAGAGGATTTATCCAAAGATTATGCAACTAATTTTTGGATGTTTAGCTCTAAATGGACACCTCACCAACTCTAGACCCTTCCACTTTGCCCTGTAGCTCAACATCTATATATAAACCCTAGCATTTTGTTGTTACCAGTGTTGACCGAAGGAGCTCTTCATCCTCCATTCTTTGTCGGTGGAGTTTCTTGCTCTGTCCATTGCTTATCCTCTTAAACAGGTTTCACCTTGCAATAAGGTTTTAACATCTTTTGTAGGTTAAAACCAAAGGTTTTCTCTGTTGAGCAGGATCGGTTTTCTCAACTTTCGGTGTTTCTCTTAACCTGGTGAGTTAAAGCCCTAGTTTTAGACATCTTAAGTGCACTAGGTATCTTTGTAGCTCACATGAATCATTCTCTTGAATATCAGTAGCTTCAACTTGCTTTAAACTGAGAAGTTGTATCTATAACTTTTCGGTCTTTCATATCATTTTCAAGAACTAGGGTTTCTCTTGTCAAGTTATCATCCTACATAGGTCTAAACTAAACCCCAGTAGCATAATAAGTTATTCTTTTGATCTCTCTTATCATCTACTTAATCTTGTAGCAGAGAATCATCTCTGTCCTTTATTGTCGGCTTAACCGACAATATAGGTTTTTCTTTAGCCTTTGTAATCTAACCGATTAGGGTTAGGTTAAGGTTAGTTTGGGGTATTAACTACCCTAATAGATCAGGTTAAGCTTTATTTTAGAACCTTTGCTTGATCTATTTTCCTTTTCCCAAAATCATGTCATGTCTGTTTACATTTCTTTTCAAAATCAAAGCTAAAACTTTGAACTAAACCTAGTTTACGCCATTTGAAATTAGTAGGTGGTAATATGAGTTAATATCTTTATTGGGGTATGTATAACTTAAGCATCTTTGTTAAACATGCATTTCCATATTGATCATACATCTTTCTTTCAATCTGTACTTATTATCGATTTTGGTATTTATTGGATTTTATTGCCTCTTTTAGAATCTGGTTCTGTTTGAAGCATTTGAATCTCTTTCGAGCAACTGAGCACCAATGAGGTGTATTATTATCAAGGCAAGCATCCTCTTTGCACCATGTTGATCCCAAATTTTCTACAATAGCTTTTCTAAATCTGTGACATACATTGCATGCTATTTTTCCGAAATACAAATATGGACTGTATTAGTTAGTTATGACTTGAGTAACGTTGTGGATTACCTTAATTATGACCATACACTCAACCTAGAGTAGTACTGTATACTATAATACATATTTTCAAAATTTGCTTAAACATGCAGTCTAGATAAGATTTAGTGTTGTCAAACAGGGGAGCAACAAATAAATTTCAGTTACTTCAATTCTTTGTCTAGTTTCTTTAAATCAGAATTGCATTTTAAATTTAAATTGATCTGGACAAGAGGATGCTAGTGATGGTGCTTTTGTGCACGAGATTGGGAATTGTGGTGGACTTGTCTGGACCAATTAAGGACTGAACTCTGACTATTCAATTCAAGTCCCCACGTACTTCCACATGCGGTGTATGGTATTTGTTTGGTTAAGTAAAGGGTTAAGACTATTGGGTTGGAAGCAGGAGTAAGGATATGTGTATTGATCTTGTATGGCATAGATGCTTTGGTCTATAGACTGCGTTTTATGCCATGTGAGCTTGTATGTCAATATCAGATATTCTTAGAAGGGTGAGGGCGTATATGTGCTCTGTCGCATGTACATACCTTAAAGATGCCGATTGCAATCTACTATGGGTAGCGAACCCATCGCATTACTTCTTATGGTTGGATCGGCATTCCTGACGCAACATGTGTGCCTCGGTTAGACAGATGCTATCAGACGTTGTTTAAGCGAGATCAGTTCATACATGGGTATCCAACTCAATAGTGTTAGCTTGTTGAAAAATACCAAATCTTAGTTTCCCCGGTCGGCATACCAAAGGAAGTATGTCATCATTCGGAGGCGTCCGAAGGCAACGGGCTGACTAAGTCGTGTGGGTAAAGATGTACACCCTTGCAGGGTATCAAACTGTTCGAATAGCCGTGTCCACGGTCATAGACGATAACTTGAGTTGATGTCACCTGTATAGAGTTTTGATTTAAAAATCTGGTTTTGATTTCTGGTTCAGCATGAGGGAATTCATGCATTGTATTGTTTACTTTTATTCTCATTTACTTACTGTTTTAATTCAGTTTGTTTCATTAAATTGCTTTATCAAAACTTAGCAATTGTAGGTTAAGGTGTACTGCTTTACGCAAAAGTTAACTAATAAGCCTTCCTGTTGCAACCTTATGCATGTATAAATTCTACTCCTTTGTATAGGTTCTAATACACACTTTCTTTTATTAGTTTGTGTAAGTCTTGCTGAGTACCCTCCGTACTCGAGGTGCTATAACCTATTGTTGCAGGTGAGGACGGTTATCTTTATGAAGTGTCCGTTAGCGTCGATCAGGGTGACGCTAACGAGTAAAGCTATTTCTTTCCTCCACGCAATCGTCTGTGGGTGGATGGGGCCATTGGTGGATTTTGCGCTTAATTTTGCTTCCGCTGTTACTCTTTTGTAGTGACCAAGTCACTTAATATTGTAGTATTCCAACCGAATTGTAAACTTATGTTTAATTATGTAAATGTATGACTTGTATGTGTATGATGCAATGTTGTTTTAGGATAGATGTGCAATGGTCACTGATCCTAGGAACCATTGTGAGACATATATCCGGGATACCTGAATACTGGGTTTGTTCCTTATTAAATTTATGCTTCTAGCATGACCTTTAATGAAGGAGCAGCACTGTTCCTTGATTAAGCGTTGTGCTACAGTGTAACTTTAATTAGGTACATTTCCAATATTCCGGGGCGTCCACACTATGGTAGCCCAACTCAATCGGACCGCCTAATTTTTCTGGGCTCAGGCCGAACTTGGGCCCTTTTTCAGCTAGCCCCAAAAATCGAGTTTTTGGCTGATTTAGCCTCTTTGAAACGAAATAACAAATGTAGCCTCCTTGCAACCAAAATGACAAAATAGCACCACGACAGGTTAGGTAGGCGACACGTGTCCCTTACCGCACTAACCGTCCGTGGAAACCACCAACTGCAATCCCCATGGTCAGCGGGCCACCTGCCGCGCTCTTAGCTCAGAGTAAGATGGCATACACACATGGGCACCATGGGTAGGCACGTCCTTACTGCGGGCTGGGAGTGCGGAAGGTGGCATGCCGCGCATGGGAATCGCGGTAGGTGGCTTCGGCGGAAGGGGAGCATTGTGGGGTGACATTTTTGTCATTTCGAACGCAAGTGGGCTAGATTTGCTATTATGTTCTAAAAAGATGCCAAATGAGATAATAACCCCCAAAAAATCCAAGAATTTTTTTAAAAATAATATTTTATCCTTATTTTTTTAAAAAAAATATATTATTTGGAAAATAATTTATTTTTTATTCACAAAATGGTATTTTTTTTTTGGGCTTTGACTATGTTGGGCCAGGCTGGACTCGGGCTTGGCCATACTAGGCAGGCATTTCCTACCTCGACCAAAGTTTAAACATGTTTAGGTCCTCTTTGGAGGGCTTAAGGGCTGTTTGGCAAGGCTACGATTTTTATGAAAACACTACAACATGAACACCCCTTTAGCAATGCATAAATATGTTGTCAAAAGTCCAAATAAGTGTTCTTATGGTCTATACCAACACATTTAGTATGTGTTGCCAAAGATGGCGTTGCAAGGGTCTATCCCAACACATATCCAAGGGTTGGTAAGAGTTAGAAAAAGCATTGCAAGGTAGCAACGGATATAATTAGGCTCTGGCTATACTTCTATGCATTATTGTTTGTGACAACCTAGTTGCTTTCAATATTCATTTACAATGCTTATATGGGTGCAAATATCCATTAATTTCTAGCCATTCAGATCTTACAACTGATCGATATGACCAGATTATTCCATATTGAAAACGATGAGGCGGTGGTTAGGGCGATAAGCGTGTGAGCGAGCGCGCGAGGTGGATGATGGTTTACGATGGCGAGGCCCACCCATTCACGAGGGCGAGCATGTCTTTGGTGCGGTGGCGCTAACGAAGGGATTTGACCCATCCAGGGAATGGCTAGTACTATTCACAGAGGATTCTGGATCATGAGATCCGGGTCCGACAATGAACTATTGTACAAAATTTTGTTGATTATGTGTAAGTGCAATGCCTTTGGATGATCAATTAATACGCCTTGTACTTAGTGTTGCCATGTACTGAAGAATTAAACATTCCGCAAAAAAAAGGGTTGTAATAGTATTAATTTGGTCTGAAATTATAGTTTCCTGTAATCCATACCCAATATGCATGGACAATGGATTTATACCCATTTGTTATGAGAATCCTGATCACCAATCGATTAGGATTGGAACAGAAGGAGCTCCTAACATTGGACTTTGATCACCATATATTTTTTTCTAGCGATCAGATCACCATTTTTTTATCACAACAGATATAACCCAAAGAGCTCTCAATTGAATGAACAGGTAATTGATTAACTCTAAACAAATAAACCAGAAGTACCGAACCATGTGTCACAAACCTTATTTGATCGATCAACACATGATCATCAACCATGTGCCATGCATTAATTAATGCATGCATGAGCATGCACCTAGCTAGCCTGCATACCTGATCTACAAATCAATTACCAGTTAAACGATGCAACCCTCTAACAACACCGATCAATAGATTGACCGATCAATTCGATATTGCCGCTTCCTTCGATTCTCGGTTCACGACGACACGCCGACACCGAGGAAGTCGATGAAGGGCACGTCCTGCTTCCTCTTCAATGGCTCATCACCGTCATGGTAATTGTCCGTCCTGTGATGGTCATGCCCGCCACGAAGGCCATGACCAAGGCCATCCAATGCTAGTGCTTCTCTTGAAGAAGAAGAAGAAGAAGAAGAAGAGGAGGAAGAGAAGGTGATGGAGAGAGCAGGCGCCATGGTCGATTGCTTGCCGCCGTAGCTGTAATTGGCTTCCTCGAAACTCGTGCCCGCCAAATGACTGTTGAAACCAAGCCCGAAGAAGACTCACGCTCGGAAGAAGTTCATGCTATGCAGAAGCTCTTCGGCTAGCGCACACACGCACGCTTGGATGCACGCACGCAACAAAAAAAAAAAAAGGAGACGACGAGAAGATTCTTTTGCCGCTGCAACTTAGCTCCAGCGTTTTCTTGACTTCTTTAATATATATAGATTACATCCATTCAAAAACAATTTACAGCTAACAGCCTAACAAACTAAAACAGCCCTCACGTACGCAAGATTGACGCTAACAAAGTACACGTACGTATTCAGCATCACCCGCCCGGCCGGCTGGCTGGGATTGGCGAGATTAACGTGACACCTACCTGCTTGACTAGATAAATATGGAATACACTACGTAACGCATCTCCTACGGTCCACAGCTCCCCGACGCGTATTCACGACTGAAAATGGTTACACAATTCGAACATATCTTGGACTCAACTCTGTTACAAGATTAATTTTAACGATAACGAAGGCCATCCAATGCTAGTGCTTCTCTCTTGAAGAAGAGAGGTGATGGAAAGAGCTGGCGCAATGGTCGATTGCTTGCCGCCGTAGCTGTAATTGGCTGCCTCGAAACTCGTGCCCACCAAGCTCATCTTGCTACTAGGAGTAGCATTACCATAGCTCTCGAACAATTGAGGAGCCGCCGCCGCCGCCGATAAGCTGAACAAGCCACCACCGCTGCTAAGCATGGAGAAGCCGAAGCAAAGCGAGCCCGCCGCATGGGTTTTTTTTATCGGCCGATAACCGTTCGATAGCTGATAGAATCGGTTCTACCGGGGGTTGTCCGGTTAAAAGACAAACCGGCTCCGAATTTGGCCGGTTTGAGTGAATTTTGCCAAAAAAAATTCGAATTTGATTGAGTTTTGCTCAGTTGATGAATGAGTGTAGTAATGCAAGCCCATTTGAATCAATAGTCTATATGAACATCTTGGTAACTAGCTTAGTTGATGATTTTTGTTTGAATTTGAATTTTTTTAAAATTTAAAATCCGAAAAATTCAATTTTTTTTTGAAAATTTTGGCCGAAATTGGCCAAAATTTTCTGATTTCGGCCGAATTTTTCCGATTTTCGGTACAATCGGACGTGCCAGCGCCGAGTAATTTTTGGCGATTAAAAAACCACGCCACGCCGGCGTCGCAAGATCGCTTGCCTCGAACTCGAGGCATCCCTTTGCGCGTGGCGTATGCCGCGGCGACGACACCGCCTTTGAGAGGAGCTGGGCGCTCGCGGCTGCGGTGTGCCACGACGACGAGCCAATGATTCTTGGCAGCGTTATCGGTGCGGCCGTGGGCGCGATTCGCCGCCCGAGCGCGGCAGCAACTCCTCCTCCTCCTCCGTGAACGATCGCTTGTTGATCCGTGCCTTACGTGCACACACAATTCCACAAATTAATCAACTTTAGAATTTCACTAACAAAATTCAGAGTAATTGTTTAGTACAGTAAGACTAATTAGGATGATTACATGACACTTAATTAAAGAACTCTTCTACTGTATACTCAATTCAATACTACACTTGGTTGATCCATGGGTCCATTCTTTTTAATTTATTCAATAATTCAGATTGGTTAGGATTTAGTTATACTACATCGGATAGTATAAGTAGTAGAATTCTGAAGGAATAGAATTGTAATTGTCCATATGGGGATCATACATATATAATACACTCACAAGGAATAGCAACGGATATAATTAGGCTCTGGCTATACTGCTATGCATTATTGTTTGTGATAACCTAGTTGCTTTCATTATTCATTTACAATGCTTATATGGGTGCAAATATCCATTAATTTCTAGCCATTCAGATCTTACAACTGATCGATATGACCAGATTATTCCATATCCAGAAAACGATGAGACACTGGTGGTTAGCACGATAAACTTGCGGGCTACTCTAGGTCTCTTCGCCTACGTGGGGGTTGGGCGCCATTAAGGGGATAGCGGAGGTGACGGTAGTAGGTGGGATGCAAAACTGTGGGTGGCAATGGAAATCCACAGGCAAGCGGCGGAGTGGGCGAAGGTGTGTCTTTGGCGAGTAAGCGGCGAGCGAGGTGGATGATGGCTTCTGATGAGCAGGGCCCACCCATCCACGAGACGGCAAGCACATGCTGGTGCGGGCTGGCGCTGACGAAGGGATTTGGGCCGGCTCAGTTTCGGCCCAAAGGACGACAGGAAAATTTGAAAACAGTTTTTGAATTTCCAATTTCGGGCTGAGTGTTTGCTGGATTTTTGTATTGAGCAAATTGACCTAGTATAGTTGTATATGTAAATTTTTCAGGATTTTATGTGCTCTGTGATTTTCCCAAAAATTCTTACAGATTGCTGCTTGTATAGAATTCCATAATTTGGTTTATACAAAGGTTCATGTAACATCTTGTTTCGGTTGCCATTTGGTATCTTTCTGTTTGTCTTCTTGGCCTTCAAAAACTATTTCAAATTATCGTGTATTTGCAAAATTCCCTAGCTTCTGCCTCAATTCAATACATGTTTCGAGTTTCAGCCTGAATCTCGGTGTTAATTCGAATCTTCTCCTTCCCCACCCTTTTCTTTCCTTTCGATCGGGTAATCGAAAGCTTCTTTCGACCACCCTTCTTGGTCTCGACCACCCTCTCGATGTCAACCAGGGCACTCGGTTTCAACTGGGTCCTCCGACCAGGTCCAACTAGCCCCACGTGTTAGCCCCCTGCTTACTTTCTCTGATCTCCCACTTTTTCCTCAGCGACGTGTGCATTGAAGGCTGTCGTCTCCTCCACGATGTGCACATTTAATGCCGTTGTCTCTATTGTGCCGTGTGCATTTATTTGCCGTCTGCGTATTAAATGTCGTGTCTTCGCTACGTAGCCTCAAATTATGCCGCTCTATCTTGACGCCCGGTTCCCCCTCCCTTTTTCGCTCTATAAATAGAGCACCTGGGAGCCTCGCCCTCCTCTTGATCTTCCCCAACTCGCCCTCTCTAGCTCTGGTTGTTGCGGATTTCTTGAAGCTCCGAGCTCCGAGCTCCGAGCTCCAAGTTTTGCCGCCATGCCCCTCCTCCCGGTCCTCGCCGCATCGGAGTAGCCTCCTTCTACCCACGTCGTTTCGTGCCACAGAGCTCCTTGGAGAAATCCCCCTCACTCTATTTTGGTTTTGTTTCACAGGAGCCGCCGCCTTCCCCTCCTCTTTCTGTCCTGGCTGGCCTCTTCACCGCCGGCCTCCTTTGCCCTCGGTTGCGAGCTTCCTCACCGCCGTTCGCCATCCGCCAACCCCCTTTGACCCCTCTCTCGGTCCTGGTGAGTTCCCCGTGCCCTAGTCTCTCTTATTTCTTTCGGCTAACTTCCCGTGCCCTGTTCTCTTTATTTATTCTTTCGACCGCGTCGAGCTGTCGAGTCATTCTTTGTTCTTTCGACCGCATCGAGCCGTCGAGTCTTTCTTTGTTCTTTCGACCGTGCCGAACCATCAAGTCTTTCTTTTGTTCCTACGACTACGTTAAGTAGTCGTATCCCTCCTGAATCCTTCTTACGATCATGTTGAGTAGCCGTATCCCTCTTGAATCTTTCCAACGACCACGTTGTGTAGTCGTATCCTTCTTTCCTTCGACCACTCGTGTAGTCGAACCCTTCCAACCACTCGTGTTGTCGAACCCCTTCCGACCATGTGGTGTAGTCAAACATCCCTCCGACCTCGTGAAGTTGATAATCAGTACTCGAAACCACAACTTTTGAGGACTCCGTTCTCCTCCGTTATAACTCCGATTACAGTGTTTCCTGTTGCTAATTTTGTCTAAATTCGAGATCTTGCTTTTTATTTTTGGTCTTATTTAATTTGGAGTTCAGTTATTATTTCTTGTGTATTTATTTATTCTCTCTACTTGTTTGCCTCTTTCCCGGTATGTTCATGTGAATAGAGTTCGAAGAAGCTGGAGATCTCGACTTCGACCAAGCACAAGACCTCCAAGACCCTCCTGCCTTTATCAAGGCAAGTCAATGCTTTGATGATATTGTGCCTATATTTTCTACAAATTATATTCATATAAATTACTGAAACTGCATGGTTTAATTCTTTAAGCAAATGTGTGTTAACTCTTAAGGCAGTTAAATACCCATCTAATGATTATTCATATATTATACCATCCTTTGACATTTGAATATGTTAATCCATGTCACCCTAGCAACTATGTGGTAACTTACTAGCTATAGGTTGTACTTAAGTGACATGCTAGTCTTGCTTAAGTACCAGGGCACCAAGTGTCCTGACCGTCATTCTTTAAATCATGAATTGTTTTGGGACAGTCGTGGGAGGTACATGACTGCAGTATTTGAAATAAAGTAGTTTTCCTTCCCCAAAACCCCAACTTCTAACACCATATCTGGGCAGATGGTATGATGGTGGGCATGGATGTAGCGCGAGAATGGTTGGTATGTGGTATGAACCGCCTAGATGACCCTAAGAACTTAATCCGGTATTGGCCTCCCTTGTAAAACATTTGCAACCACAAGTCTACAAAGTGCAACTTGTCTTAGTAAAGTTATCGAACCCTGAAAGACATCTTGTTGGAGAGGATTGGGGCAGTACAAGTGGCGGATACATTCCGGCTTGAAGGGACACCGTGGTATGGTGAAGTTGCCAACTGCGCTAGTCGTTGTGGCCGAGACCAGCTGTGCAAGTTGTTGTGGTGAACATCCCGCACAACATATGGGCGTAACCCCCATATGGGTGAGATGACGGAAGGGGCGAGATAATTCGAAAAGTTACTGTGATGGTCTCTTGACCTCATGACTAAGGAATCGTGTGGGGCTACAAGTTGATTATCTCTTGTGGGCAAAGTGTATAAACCTCTACAGAGTGTAAACTATTTAAACAGCCATGCCTACGGTCAAAGGTGGACTTGGGAACTTTACTAGAGTTAGTTCTATTTCAAAAACCTTTGAGGGTGGGTTGAAAACTTGTCAGACGGATGTAAGTCAGCAATTTGTTGTTTCCTGGGTGGTCGTACTTAGTGTTGTTAAGTGACGGATGTAGCCTCTGCTGTTATTTACTATTGCACGTTTACTCTCTTTAATAAAATGCATTTTGGTTAAAATGCTAAGTGATAGGAATTTTCTAATTATGATAATTAAAAACCTTTCTTTGGCAAATAAAAGAACCCGAGCCTCCCTTGATAAGCCATGCATGTATACTACTGTATTCTATGTGTTGGCTCGCGAGTCAAAGTTGTGCTCACTCTCACTCCTCCGTCAACCCTTGGACCTGCGGATCTTAGAGATTATGCCTTCTACGAGGACGAAGGAGTCGATGATCAAGGAGATGGTGAAGATCGGTCGTAGACCCCAATGGTCATAGCCTCTCGTGGTCATAGACTTCAATGGTCGTAGCCTCTAGTGGTTGTAGTCTTAGTCTTGCCGCAGTCTAGCTGGCTCATCGGTGCTTACGTGCGACCAGTATTACCCAAGTCCTTGGCTAATACCAGTCGTACACGAGTACCTCAATCGCCTGCCTGTGGAGAGATGTGCTCCACCTCCCTCTTTTGCTTCCGTTGTAGTTTCTGCTGTATTTTGTGTAATGTATTCGGTCTGGCCTGTTCGGCCTTACTGTAAAACTTGACACGACGCGGTCTATGTCATTCTGATGTCTATAATATAATGAATGGTTTGGTCTTACGACTTGTATGAATTGATTCAGCAATGTGCCTGTGAGTGCTATCTGCTAATCTAGGGAATAGCAGAGTGCCTTCACAGAGAACTCGTTTTCTTTTTGGGTCCGACAGAGCTGGTATTAGAGCATCATTGTAGGAGCCTTAGATAGACTGGTCATGCCATAGGACCCGAGTCTTATTTTGAAACTAAGAAAAGTTTGGGCAAAATATAGCATACTTATTGCTCCTTCTTACCCCTCTTAGCTCTAAACTTACCTCTACCTTTGTTGAGTTTTCCGACTCTCCTCTATTCAAAAATTTAGATGGTTGTACCGTCGTCCGATGGCGAGTGCATGGACCTCCTCCTCCAGCGGGTGTAGCACCTGGGCTACCACCGTAAGCTTTTCATCTAAGGCTGGAAGGCTAGATGCGTGAAGATCTTCTGCTAAGAACCCCCCCTTTGTAGATATTGTGGTTTGTATCTTGTGTCGTGGCTTAACATGGCCTATATGCTATGCTTCAAAAGCCATGTTACACTTAGCCCTTAAAATAATGCAGCCCTTCTAGGCTTTGCTTTGTTGTGATCCTTTTTCTCATTTTGTTCAAGTTCTTCTGTTGTGCTCTAGAGGGCCTTTAAACCCTCATATACCTTCCCTCTAGTTCTGAGCCTCAACGTCTCTTCAGGATGCTGCCTAGGAGAGCCGCAGCCCCAGCCTGTGGTGCCTTTGTAGCAGACCGTGGTCGTGGTCTTGGTCATGGTCGTGGCCAAGGTCTTCCTCCCCTGCCACCAGCGAACCCGACAATGGCACATGTGATGTTCCAACAGACGTAAATTCTCCAAGCCTTGCTTGCCAATCAGCAGTTAGGACCGGCAGACCACCACTCGAAGTTGGCAGACTTCCTCAAGACAAGACCCCCTCACATTCGTTGTAGCCAATGAACCACTTTGGAAGTGAAGGTGGCTCGGAGACACAGAGAAGAAGCCGTCTCACGATGCTTAGAGGAAGACAAGATGGACTTTGCCACCCACCGGCTAAAAGGAGCCGTCGTTGCTTGGTGGAAAAACTATCTCGTGGCTCGAGGTGGTGAAAGTCGATGAGAGAAGAATAAGAAGAAGAGCGGGAAGAAGCGAGGCGCAACATCCGCGACGGAGATGCGCAAGACCCGACGCCGTAGAAGTAGTTGCTAAAGTGCGACTAGATGGTGGAGCACATGGTAGTCAATCCTGGATGAATTCAAGGCGCTTTGAACCAACTTTGTGCCCGGCCGATACGTTGAGGTTGAAAAAACGAGTTGAGCTCTCAAGTAGGGTCACATGTCCGTTAATGAGTACCTGACAAAGTTCAACGAGCTTGCCGCTCGCTCCCAGCAGCGTGGCCGATGAAGGGAGAAGATCGACCGCTTTGTGGAGGGGATGCGTGAGGACATGAGAGTCCAGCTTATCCTCTACAATTTCCTCAACGTCCACCACTTGGTCAACAAAGCTCTCGTACTCAGAAATGAGAAGAAGACCGCGAAGGTCAGCCGCAAGTGAAATTTGGTATTCCAGAAGCCGCAGAGTACCTACCCCCAGAAGTCAGCATTCCATGGCAGCTCGTCCTTCCGACCACCAACAATCTCACCTTAGAGGACTTCAGTTTTATCCCCACGTACTGATGGGAATGGGTTCTGCACCCTTTGTCCCACAGGGCAGCCTTCAATAGTCAACCAAGGAGCCCACCTTCACTGCTTCAACGGCGGAGAGAAGGGAAACTTTGCCAACAAGTGCCCTCATCGCCAGAACACTGTAGCAAAGTTCAACTCAGGAGCCACGCCAGCTCAAAGCCAGGCTTCAACTCAAGGTAGGAGTCAACAGACATCGCAAGCCTCGAGTGCGCTCCGACCTGAGCCGTGGTTGTGTGAACCATGTCACAGCTGAGGAGGCCCAGGAAGCCCCAGAAGTGCTAATGGGTACATTCTCTGTTAATTCCGTACCCACACAAGTTTTGTTTGACTTTGGAGCCTCGCACTCTTTTGTTTCGAGATCATTTATTGAAAGGCATAGGTTGCCGACCTATAAGCTAAAGAAATCATGGTGCTTAGTTCACCCGGGGAACCCCTATATGCTACTACAGCTAGTCCAGAGTAGAGATTACCATAGAGAATTCCGGATTCCTAGCAAACCTTCTAGTGCTAGAATCCCAAACTCTGGACATCATCCTAGGGATGGATTGGTTGGCCAACTACCAAGGAGTGATAGACTGTGCCAATCGAGTGGTCGTACTCGCCAAAGACCCAGAGACCACCATAAGGGTTAGTGTGGATCGTTCCTCCCCTTTTGATCGAGCAGTCCACCACCTTGATGAGTTGTCCCTTTCAACCACACCTGTAGTTGAAGCTTACCCAGAAGTCTTCCCAGAAGAATTGCTGGGCATGCCACTAGATAGAGATATTGAATTTGTGATCAACTTAAGACCCGGGACAGCCCCTATTGCTAAGAGACCGTATCGGATGGCAGTCAATGAACTCGAAGAGCTCAAGATTCAAATGGAAGACTTGCAAGCAAAAGGATTTATCCAGCCTAGTTCCTCTCCCTGGGGATCGCCGATACTTTTCGTAAGGAAGAAGGATGGCACAGCCAGATTGTGTGTAGATTATCAAGCACTCCATGAGGTGACCATCAAGAACAAGTATCCATTGCCCTGCATCGATGACCTGTTCGACCAGTTGTCGGGAGCAACAGTCTTCTCCAAAATAGACACGAGTCGGGGATACCATCAGCTCAATATTTGGGATGAGGACATCCCTAAAACGACTTTTACCACTGGTATGGCCTATTCAAGTTCACAATCATGTCGTTTGGCTTGACCAATGTGCCAGCCTAGTTCATGAACCTCATGAACAAAGTATTTATGGAATACTTGGACAAGTTTGTAGTCGTATTCATAGATGACATCTTGATCTACTCGAAGACCAAAGAAGAGCATGATAGACATCTGCAGTTGGTCTTAGAGAAGATTAAAGAGCACTAGCTTTATGCCAAGTATAGCAAATGCGAATTTTGGCTTCAAGAGATCAGTTTCCTGGGACACATTGTATCTGCTGAAGGAGTAGCAGCCAATCCATCCAAAGTAGAAGCTATCGTAGAATGGAAGCAGCCTACCTCAATAACTAAAGTGTGTAGTTTCCTTGGTTTGGCTGGGTACTACAGACACTTCATCGAAGGGTTCTCGAAGCTCTCCAAACCGATGACCCATCTACTTAAGAAGGAGAAGAAGTATGAATGGATATAAGCCTATTAAAAGAGTTTCCAAGAATTGAAGAAAAGGTTAACCTCTACACTAGTGTTGGCCATGCCAGACATACAACGAGACTTTGAAGTCTATTGCGATGCTTCGTGCCAAGGCCTTGGCTGCGTACTCATGCAAGGAGGAAAAGTTGTAGCTTATGCATCCTAACAACTCCGTCCTCATGAGGACACCTATCCAACTCACGATCTAGAGTTAGCATCAGTAGTGCATGCCCTAAAAATTTGGTGGCGTTACTTGATTGGAAATCACTGTGATGTCTACACAGACCATAAGAGTCTCAAGTACATTTTCACCCAATCAGACCTCAACCTCTGATAAAGAAGATGGTTAGAGTTGATTAAGGATTACAATTTGGATGTTCATTATCATCCTGGTAAGGCTAATGTAGTCGCAGATGCATTGAGTCGTAAGTCTTATTACAACAATGTCATGATTCGAGAGCACCAACCCGAGCTCTACGAGGAGTTCGAAGCACTCAACCTTGAGTTAGTATAGCAAGGCACCCTAGTCACCGTGGAAGTACACCCAACTCTAGAAGAGCAGATCAAGGACACTCAAATAGAACACCTTGGAGTCCAGAGATTCAAGCGTCCCATGGCTAAAGGAAAAGCCTCTAAGATGATCAAAGATCAGCAAGGAGTCCTATGGTATGGAAAGCATATCTTTGTTCCCCAACGGAATGAACTCAAGGAGTTGCTTCTGAAAGAAGCACACAGCTCAGCCTACACTCTGCATCCAGGCAGCACCAAGATGTATTAAGACATGAAGACTCTATATATGGTGGCCACGAATGAAGAGAGACATCACCAAGTTTGTAGCTTGTTGTGATGTCTTCCAGCAAGTCAAAACCGAACATCAGCAACCAGCAGGATTACTCCAACCCCTGCAGATTCCCGAGTGGAAGTGGGAAGAGATTGAGATGGATTTCATTACTGGTCTTCCTCGGACCAAGTTGGGTTGTGATTCGATATGGGTCGTAGTCGATAGATTGACCAAAGTCGCCCATTTTATCCCAGTGAAGACCACCTACAAGGGAGACAGACTGGCCGAGCTATATATAGCTCGTATTGTGTGTTTACATGGAGTACCTAAGAGGATAGTCTCAGATCAGGGTTCTTAGTTTAACTCGCATTTCTGGGCTAGTCTGCATGACACACTCGAAACCTACCTGGACTTCAGTACAGCATATCATCCTCAGATCGATGGTCAGACAGAGAGGACAAATCAGATTTTAGAAGACATGCTTCGGGATTGTGCTTTGGAATTTTTTGTAGACTGGGAGAAATGTCTACCGTATGCCGAGTTTGCGTACAACAACAGCTTTCAGTCGAGTCTAAAAATGTCCCCGTTTGAAGCACTCTATGGGAGAAAATGTAGAACTCCTCTGCATTGGTTGGAATCCAGAGAAGGATATGTCTTTGGACCAGATGCCCTCAAGCAGGCCGAAGAGAAAGTTTGACTGATCAGAGATCGACTTCAAGTAGCTCAGTCCAAACAGAAGATTTATGCCGACAACCGTCGAAGGGGATTAACCTTTGAAGTTGGAGATAACGTGTATCTCAAAGTATCACCGCTTTGTGGCACTCGAAGATTCAGAGTGAAAGGCAAGCTTGTGCCAAGATATATCGAATCGTTCCTGATCACCGCCAAGCGTGGGGAAGTAGCCTACCAACTCGAGTTACCTGAAGACTTGTCGGACGTCCACAACGTGTTCCACATCTCTCAGCTCAAGAAGTGTCTCTCAGTACCTAAAGAGCATACTCCAATTGAAGCCATCACCTTGCAGAAGGATCTGACTTATCCAAAGCATCCGATCAAGATCCTCGACGTCATGGAGAAGCAAACTCGACGTCGGACCATCCACCTGTGCAAAGTTCAGTGGAGCAACCACTCGGCGTGAGAAGCCACCTGGGAGCGCGAAGATCAACTGAAGTTCCCATCTTTGTTCTTAGAGCAGCTCAAATCTCGGGTTCAAGATTCTGTTTAAGGTGGGTAGGTCTGTAACATCATATTTCGGTTGCCATTTGGTATCTTTCTGTTTGTCTTCTTGGCCTTCAAAACCAATTTCAAATTATCATGTAAATGCAAAATTCCCTAGTTTCTACCTCAATTTAAAACTTGGTTTTGAGTTTCAGCTTCAATGGTGTTAATTCGAATCCTCTCCTTTCCCCACCCTTTTATTTCCTTTCGATCGGGTAGCCGAAAGCTTCTTTCGACCACCCTTCTTGGTCTCGACCACCCTCTCGTGTCGACCAGGGCACACGGTTTAGATTGGGTCCTTCGACCAGGTCCGACCAGCCCCACCTGTTAGCACCCTGCTTACTTTCTCTGTCCTCCCTCTTTTTCCTCAGCGACGTGTGCATTGAAGGCTGTTGTCTCCTCCGCGACGTGCGCATTTAATGCCGTTGTCCCCGCTACGTCGTGCGCATTTATTTGCCGTCTACGCATTAAATGCCATGTCTCTGCTGTGTAGCCGCAAATTCCGCCGCTCCATCTTGACGCCCAGTTCCCCCTCCCTTTTTCCCTCTATAAATAGAGCATAGCCTCGCCCACCTCTTGATCTTTCCCCAGCTCACCCTCTCAAGCTTCGGTTGCTGCGGTTTTCCCAGAGCTCCAAGTTCTGCCGCCACGCCCCTCCTCCCAGTCCTCACCGCACCAGAGTAGCCTCCTTCTACCCATGTCATTCCATGCCACAGAGTTCCTTAGAGAAATCCCCCTCACTCTATTTTGGTTTTGTTTCACAGGAGCCGCCGCCTTCCCCTCCTCTTTCCATCCCAGCTGGCCCCTTTACTGTCGACCTCCTTCGCCCTCGGCTGTGAGCTTCCTCGCCATCCGCCGACCCCCTCTGGCCCCTCTCTCGGTCCTGGTGAGTTCCCCGTGCCTTAGTCTCTCTTATTCCTTTCGACCAACTTCCCGTGCCCTGTTGTCTTTCTTGTTCTTTTGACCGTGTCGAGCCATCGAGTCTTTCTTTGTTGTTTCGACCGCATCGAGCCGTCGAGTCTTTCTTTGTTCTTTTGACCGCATCGAGCTGTCAAGTCTTTTTTTTGTTCCTACGACCACGTTGAGTAGTCGTATCCTACCTAAATCCTTCCTACGACCATGTTGAGTAGTCGCATCCTTCTTGAATCTTTCCTACGACCACGTTGTGTAGTCGTATCCTTCTTTCCTTCGACCACTCGTGTAGTCGAACCCTTCCGACCACTCATGTTGTTGAACCCCTTCCGACCACGTGTGGTAGTCGAACCTCTCCCCGACCTCGTGAAGTTGATAATCAATACTCGAAACCACAACCTTTGAGGACTCCGTTCTCCTCCGTTATAACTCTGATTATGTACAGTGTTTCCTGTTACTAATTTTGTCTAAATTCGAGATATTACTTTTTAGCTCTAGTCTTATTTAATTTGGAGTTCAGTTATTTATTTCTTGTGTATTTATTTGTTTCCGGTACGTTCGTGTGAATAGAGTTCGAAGAAGCAGGAGATCTCCACTTCGACTAAGCACAAGACCTCCAAGACCCTCGTGCCTTTTATCAAGGCGAGTCAATACTTTGATCATATTGTGCCTACATTTTCTGCAAATTATATTCATTTAAATTACCAAAACTGCATGGTTTAATTCTTTAAGCAAATGTATGTTAACTCTTAAGGTAGTTAAATACCATTTGCTGATTAATTATGTATTATATCATCCTTTGACATTTGAATCCATTACTCCATGTTACCCTAGCAACTATGTGGTAACTTACTAGCTATAGGTTGTACTTAAGCGACATGCTTGTCTTGCTTTAGAACCAGGGCACCAAGTGTCCTGACCATCATTCCTTAAAATCATGAATTGTTTTGGGACAGTCATGGGAGGTACATGACTACAGTATTTGAAATAAAGTGGTTTTCCTTCCCCAAAACCCCAACTTCTAACACCACATGCAGGCGGATGTTATGATGATGGGCGTGGATGTAGCGAGAATGGTTGGTATGTGGTATGAACCGCCGGATGACCCTAAGGACTTAATCCGATGTTGGCCTCCCTTGTAAAACATTTGCAATCACAAGTCTGCAAAGTGCAACTTGGCTTAGTAAAGTTACCGAACCTTGAAAGTCACCTTGCTGGAGAGGATTGGGGTAGTACAAGTGGCGAATGCGTTCCGGCTTGAAGGGACACTGTGGTATGGTGAAGTTGCCAGCTGCGCTAGTCGTTGTGGCCGAGGCCAGCTGCGCTAGTCGTTGTGGTGAACATCCTGCACAACATATGGGCGTAACCCCATATGGGTGAGATGACGGAAGGGGCGAGATAATTCGAAAAGTTACTACGATGGTCTCTCAACCACGTGACTAAGGAATCGTGTGGGGCTATAAGTTGATTATCTCTTGTGGGTAAAGTATGCAAACCTCTACAGAGTGTAAACTATTTAAACAGCTGTGCCTACGGCCAAAGGCAGACTTGGGAACTTTACTAGAGTTAGTTCTATTTCAAAAACCTTTGAGGGTGGGTTGAAAACTTGTCGGACGGATGTAGGCCGGCAATTTGTTGTCTCCTGGGTGGTCTTACCCAGTGTTGTCAAGTGGCGGATGTAACCACAATCAAAATAATCATAGGTGGAGGTAGCCTCTGCTGTTATTTACTATTGCACATTTATTCTCTTTAATAAAATGTATTTTGGTTAAAATGCTAAGTGATAGGAATTTTCTAATTATGATAATTGAAAACCTTGCTTTGGCAAATAAAAGAACCCGAGCCTCCCTTGATAAGCCATGCATGTATACTACTACATTCTGTGTGTTAGCTTGCGAGCACGGAAATTGTGCTCCTCCCTTCAACCCTTCAGACCCTGCGGATCATGGAGATTATGCCTTCTACGAGGACCAAGGAGTCGATGATCAAGGAGATGGTGAAGGCCAGTCGTAGACCCCAGTGGTCGTAGCCTCTAGTGGTCGTAGACTCGAGTGGTCGTAGCCTCTAGTGGTAGCAGTCTTAGTCTTGCCGCAGTCTAGCTGGCTCGTCGGTGCTTGTGTGTGACCAGTATTACCCAAGTTCTTGGCTAATACTAGTCGTACACGAGTACCCCAGTCGCCTGCCTGTGGAGAGATGTGCTCCACCTCCCTCTTTTGCTTCCGCTGTAGTTTCCGTTGTATGTTGTGTAATGTATTCGGTTTGGCCTGTTCGGCCTTATTGTAAAACTTGACCCGATGTGTTCTATGTCACTCTGATGTCTGTAATATAATGAATGGTTTGGTCTTACGACTTGTATGAATTGATTCAGCAATGTGCTTGTGAGTGCTATCTACTGATCCAGGGAATAGCATAGTGCCTTCATAGAGGACTCGTTTTCTTTTTCGGTCCAATAGTTTAAAAATCACGCAAAACAAAATTTTCCATATAGAATAAGCTAAAAATTATTTTCCCATTTATTTTCAATATGTCTCCCCAAAATGACATTTTTGGGATGTTACATCAAACCTATGAATTTATAGTGGTTTGGAAGATTACATCAAAGCAAGCAATTTTGGTGGTCAATGTATAAACTGTGGAACAATAGATTAAAGTGTGCTTGATATATACTAAATATAATTGTGGATTTTAATTGGGTGAACAACAATTAGAGGTTTCTGAACCAAGAGTATTGAGATAGTGGTGGTATCGGTTCAAGATAAGATTCTTTCTAAGGAGGGGCGGGGTAGATCTGTAACACCTTGATTTTCAGAATCAGGATGTTAATATTTAATTTAGCGATCTAATAAATATTTGACAGTGTTTTAAAAGTTTTCAGTGTATAAGTAAAAGATTTCTTTTAAAATCAAATCAAATTGTTTAAAAATTATAGAAAAACAACCACAATAATAGTAAACAATATTAAATTGAATTATTTGAAAGACTGCATTTAAATTTTAATTTTACTGATTTATTGTTTTCACATGCATCATAAAAATTATGTCGTCATGCATGAATTAGTATCGTCGCTTTCTTTTCTTGTTCGACCGACAACTAGCAGACGGAATGCCTGCATGAACCATCCTTTTGATGTCATTTCTCCTAACAGTCAAAACCCCTCCTACCCCTTTTGACTCCCTAGCCATCCTCATTTATCCCAACCCAACCATCCACCCACTGCCATTATCTCCTGCCCATCCCCATTCCTTCACCTCACTACCATCTCCTCACTATCATTTCATTTTTCCTCAAACGGAACAAGTTCTGTTGTTTCTTCTCAACATGAACTTGATTCTGTTGTTTCTTCTCAACATGAACTCAAGTTCATACAACTTCTTTCCTCCCAATCCCAATAAAAAACTAAAAATTCCCCAATGCATGTCATACCACCACGATCATCATCGCACGAGCAACCCATTTTTGCGATTCATTCACGCATGCGAGATCGTTTGAGTGAGATAAAAAAAAGGGAGGAAGAAGTGGTAGAGACACTGTCATCGTGGCACTGTCAGCCAGCGTTCGGTCAACCATGGCTCATTGTAGCTGAGGGAGAAGAAGAGAGAAAAGAGGTGGTGCGATGGCCAATGGCCGGTGGCTCGCGGCGGCCACGGCCCAAGTGAGGTGGAGCCGGCCCAATGCACAACCCATGCGTCTAGAGTCGTGCATGCAGCGGCTCGACGGACATGCATGCAGCGCATGCATGCTGCTGTGAGGCACCGAGTGTGACGGCACTGAGGCAGAGCCAGCATGGCATGGCGCGCCAGAGCGTGGCGACAGCGTGGCACTCACATTCAGGAGCTAGGCTAGTGCTTGCATGCATGCAGCACGGCAACCACCCGAACGACACGGCATGGGTCGGTGCAGCCCAGCATGCGGCCAACAGCGTAGTGGCTAGCTCACATGGGTCCCAAAGCGCCAGAGCTCGATGGAGCCCGACAGCGAGGCGGCTCCATGCGGTGCTACACCCAGTGATGCAATGGCAGCGATGCATCGCGGCACCAGCGTCTGAGAGGTTGGCGGTAGCCGGCATTGCGTGGCTGGCACAACATGCGGCGCGCGGCGGTGTGGCGAGTGCCTTGCACGACTGGGCGCAACCGGCTCGGGGTAGCACGTGCCCGAGCCAATGGCGGCGTGGCTAGCCCGCGGTGGGCCTGTAGCGATGGCCTCATCGGCGGAGCTACGGTGTGAAGCGGCCGGCGGCATGCCAACAATGGGCGACACGTGGCCAAGCGCAGCGGCGGCGGGCTCGGCCAGAGTGGTGAAGGGAGAGCAGAGGGGATTGCGAGGGAAGAGAGCTTATGGAGAAGAAGAGGAAAAGAAAGAGAAGAAGAATGGGGAGAGAAGAGAAGGAAGAAATTAGGAAGAAGAGACACAAAGAAGCTACCTGCTGGAAGAAAAATAAAAGGAGGGAAAAGGAAGAAAAAGGAAAGAAAAGAAATGAGACAAAGAAAAGAAAAAGAGAAAAAGGAAAAGAAAGAAGAAGAAAAGAAAGAAAGAGAAAAGAAAAGAGAATACTAGAAAAGGCGCGGGCACAAGTTCAGCGCCAAAATCGACAGACGCAGACGAGAGGCTGATTGGGATGCGGAACCAGTGATGACTACGGCGGACGCAAACGTGGACAAGAAGCCGAGTAGGATGCGGAACTACCGAGAAGATGACGCCGGTGATTGTTCGCACGCCTAGTGCTGCGGTAAAATCCTCAGTGTTAATTGTGTTACCATGTTTATATTGTTAGTTGTGCATGTTGCATAATGGTCATAAGCATGTCATCTTTTCATACATGATTAGTGTAAACTGTCTGTTAGCTTAGACTAGTGTAACTCTCTGGTTAGGTTTTAATTAACTGTGCATATGTGTGATCTGTGATGTTATGTCGGCGGATATGAATACTTAGATCGTTGTAGCGGAAAATGCCTATAGTTGATCAGCGGATGTCGAATTAAATATCTTATTGGATTAATTGACCAGGTACGATTATTTTGGAGTTGCATCGAAATTGGTGGTTGTAACATCCCAATTTTCTGAGCTTGAAAATCTTTTAAATAGTTAGTAGGAAGAAAATTCACCATTTGGATTTTCATTTGAATTTAATTCAAAAGCTTAATATTGGACTTTACAATCAAAAATATTTAATGTGAATAATGCCAACATGAACAATAGCCAAAACTATTTTATTTGGGTTCTATGTGCTCAGATATATTTTCTAGATTTTTCTAGAATTTTTCTGAGTTCATTTGCTATTTTCTATTGCCTATTTGAATTTCTGGTATTTTCTAAAAAAAGGAAATCTATTAAAAACCTCAGAAATCTCCTCGGGCCGAATCTCTCCGGCCCAACTCCTATTCCCGCGCTCGCCAGCCCGCTAAGCCCAGCGCGCCAGCCATCGCCTCCCACCGCGAGTGGACCCGCTGTCGGCCTCTCTCTCTCTCTCTCTCTCTCTCTCCGCGCGCCCGCTCGTTCTCCACCGTTCGACCAGGTTTGGACGGCTAGATGCGCGTGAGGTAACCGGAGGTTCCGATCGTCTCATTGATTGTGGACCGTTGGATCAAGATCGGGCGCTCGAGATCAAATCGCGCGCGCATCCGCCCCTCTCGGCGAGGTGGGCCGCAGAGGTCGCCGTCTCGTCTCGGTTTCTTCCTCGCGCCGCGGCCGCCCGCGTCCGCCATGCTTCGAGCTCCAAGCTCCGTCCGACAAGACACGTTTCCAAATAAAACCTTTCTAGAAAACGTGCTAAATCTTCTTGTAACACCTGACCATCATGAGCACGGAATGCTACCATAATAACATAAAACAAATTAATTCTAAGGCACTTTACAAAAATTCGCAAAACCTCCTTTGTATAAATAATCATACTGGAGGTTCGCACTTTAAAAAAACAAATTTTTTAAAAACTTAAATTTCCCAAACACCCTTTTAAAAAATCACCAATCGTATTGCCATCCACGACTTCAAGAACCTGAAATAACCATTAACTAACTCAAATAATATTCGAAGAACCCAAATAAATTTCAAAAACTTTTCCACTTAACCTTTCAAGTGGCAGTTGACGAACACTCACAATACGAAGAACCTATACAATAACTTTTAAAACATAAATCAGACTCAACCAATACAATACTCAATTGATTGTCAATCTAGACTGCTCAAATCAAACCGAAACATATTCACTATTCATAACTACTTTAAACTTCAATTTCATTAAACCATAATTTTATCATAAATACATAATTCAATCATAGTTGCAATCATACTTTGCTCTGTGAACTATCATATCCTATGAGGAATTTACCAATCCCACTATAACAACTCCTTATACAATACTTTTACCAACAAAGATCTTATAATCAACCACATCCATACTAGAATTAGCTACAATCAATCATTAACTTTTATCTTACAATTACCATTCAGCCATTATCATCCAAAAGTTCATATCAATTACCATAATTTGGAACCAAACGCAACGTGAACAATGACATAGAAACTCAATTCAATCTTAATGAGACTTACAATAAAGAACAGAATCAGTACTAATTTCAAGAATCATACCTCAAAAACTTATTATCAATCTTACCATCTAACCTAGATCAAGTAACTTACAATTAACTATCAATCAAATTAACTCAACTAGCTACAAGAACAAATACACCATCACACAAACTCATTCTAGTAAACTAATGAGATCAAACTGAAACTTCATAACTAACATATTGTCAAATATCAGTTCCTTATAACTCTATAGTCTACACAATCTACCATCAAGTTGCAACCTGGACAACTAAGTAACTTACATCTTAGTTCACCAAAACAGTAACTCCAGTACATTACAACTATTAAGCATCAAAGGACTTCAGTCATAACTATCTCAACCCTACAATGATCACAGACACCTAATACTTCAATTCACTAAGAACTTTCAACTTTTAACCCTAATTAGAATAAATAAAACTAAATTACTGAAGAAATTCACTCATATAACATCAAGTAGTATCATAATGATCACTACATCAACAACAATAATCAATCAAACTAAGTATAATATTAACTTCTGATCAAACTAACTTATCATAAGTAAACTTTACAACAATTTCAATACACACTATAGTAAAACTTATCAACTTTACAAGCATCAACACACACATTCACCATATTACAATCACAATGGTAACTCATCATCAGTAGCTCATTAGCCCATTATCATCGAACCTATCCGTTACAACTGATCAAACCTATACCTAATCATTCTACTAACTCTCAGTACTCACGAATCTTAACAACACCCATTATTAACATTACAATACATCATAATCAACATTATTATCAACTTCATTCACTCATCAATCCCATATGGAAATCAATCAAAATATCACTCTTCAATAAATTCGTATCAACAATAGTATATTCAGACTTATAAACATACAATTAGTAACAACAATCTAAAACACATTCAAATGGTAATCAAATAAGTTCAAAATATTCTAGAAATATCTCATATTAATCAATACTCCATGTATAATAACTTCACACAATAACAATATCCATAGTTTAATCACTTTTAAGCAAATACAATGCCAATCGAAGCTTAATGGATTATGAAGATCCAATACTTTACAACTGTCATATAGCAAAGTAACATCTCCATAACTCAAAGACAAAATTTCAACTAATTCCAAATACAGTAACTACACCTAATATGCCACGAATATCCTATAAAATTCAATATACACTTTTACAATAAACACAACTAATTAACCTTAGAATTACAAACTAGAACTAGCTTAATCGAAGTCAAACATGAAATCGTTAAACAAATGCAAAACTTCAAATAAGCTAATACGAAAACATATTACTCCATAATCAATTAAAAACAATAGTAAATAAAACAAATCAATTATATAGCATATCAAGATAGCCAGTTAAGCCAATTCAACAATTATAAACATGACAATCCACAAACTTATACTATAACATAGAGCAATGTAACAGACTAAGATCACTAATCGGAACCAATCCAACTAATGAGATATCAACAATATTGACATAAGTACGAATAAATTAGAACTACAACAAGCCTCTAAATCATAACCATACTACCACGTTGACCATGATGCATATAATAGCTCTTTACAGGTCCAAACACCTCATAACCATAAAGGGTCTACACGCCAATCAACTAATAAACCATAACTAGATTAATCTGAGTAAGACATATAATAGAAATAAACTAAAGTACTCAATTCAACAAACTAACCAATCAAGCAATTAGTATTCAATACAGGACTCAACCTGACAATCAATATCCATTCACATGTATCCACATCTCCATAATACAAAATACAAATTAACATATCAATGCAATCCTTTAGAAAGATTAATGCAACAAACTAACACACATGTGTGAGAATATATCAACAATATAAACATTAACCAACTCAATCAAATCCAAATGTAATATTCAACACTCAATACTATCAACTAAATACACATAAGTGTAAGCACAGTAGTACTCAATCAAATACAACAATATACTTATGGTATTCAACTATACACTCAACTTTATACAATAAAGACCATTACTAGACTATTAGTGCTAACTACTCTGCATTCAATCTGTCACCAAGCACTGAGGACTTACTACACATAACAGTGACCGAACATGGAGTCATCTGAGACAAAGTAACACTTCAATGGACTTCTAATGAATCATCATTCAATTAAACAAATCAATAACATGCGATTCAACAGTCAACTCATGCTCTAAACTATATTTAATCACATTCATCTTGGATCAACTGCTATCCATTACTGAACATATACTTGCATTGACATCTCTCCACAACACAATGCTCGACATGCCCACTATTCCACCAATGGATCTTCACAAGACACTCCAATAGGGTAATGTGATCCATCCCAATCAACATATGTTATCATATCAAAAATACAACATATCATTAGGATACATCAGATGGCAACAAGTCTATTCATCTATTCACTATCATATCAACTTAATATCAAGCCATTCAACAAATACACTTCCAAACATTCATTTCACATCTAACAATACTAATACATACTATAACTAATTCACAGTCCTAATACTGCATCTAAGCACATCAACATACAAACATCCATCAAATATCAATGCTAATTGACATTAAGCTCAATCTATACTAACATTCATAGTAATTCAACAACATATTCAGCCATTACAACACTGCAATATACTAATCGTACTAACAACTATGAGTACCATCACCAAAACTATCACCTAATAACTTCTCAAGTACCAAGAATGAATCATATACTCAAGTCATGGTCTCAAACGAACTGACAAATAACCTGATCTATCGACTGTACCAGATCGTTTTCACAGTACTACCTCAACATTCCTCTAATCCGATATCGTAGGTTTCAATCTTGTGATTATGTAAGATCATCAATACCTCACATTTTTTTAATAAATCTCGGATTCCTAGTAGGTGTAAGCATACCTTTACTCACAGTTCATCAAGAACTACTAAAAGACGACATCCACTTAATCAACTTCAATTACAAAGCTCAGGTTAAAACCAATTATGCTCCACATAAATGTCCCTTCTTGATAATTTATGCTATAACAATTAATCTAGATGATTACCACCTCCCATTTAATCACAACAAGACACCACAACAGAGTTTTAACTTTTTTTTTAGGAAAAGAGGCATAGAACTTAATCACTCGAAATAATCCAAGAGAAATACATAAGCCAAAGGTTTCACAGGTTAAGGAACTTGCAACAAAAAAACTTTCATTACCCGCAATGCCAAGCGAATAAATGGGTCAAGTGTGCCAACAAGAAGGTAGAACTCTCATAATAAGGAACAAAATTTCCAATGACGACATTCACAAATAGCAAGAATAGCTCAAGTGTCAGAAAAGACAACATTTGCTCTATAAAACAATTATAAACCAATTGAAACCCATCAGCGCAAGCAGCTCAACGATTGGAAGAACAAGGCTTGCTTTAAAGGGTCAAATTAAATCGAGTGGAAACGCATCAACCAGGAAGGAACTACTAATCCAAGAGAAATTCATCAAGCACGATTGAACCGAGTAGACCAAATCAAAATTAGGAAAGAGAACAACCTCTCCAAAGATACTCACTATTACCCTACTATGAGCGGTAGTGTAGCACAGTAAAGCCAGGGCCACAACCACGACCCCAATCTCTCAACATGGGTTATCCCCACACCTAATAACCTTGGTATAATACTATAGATATATCCGATCATATGAGATCAACAATACAACATAACGGAGCGTATATGCAATGCAAAAACCCAACCCACCTCGTGCACGATGTGTCAATTTAATATTTCAACTACCACGGACCTAAAGCGTAACACCTGACCCATCATGAGCACGGAATGCTACCATAATAGCATAAAACAAATTAATTCTAAGGCACTTTACAAAAAATTTGTGCGAGAACCTCCTTTGTATAAATAATCATCAGGAGGTTCGCACAAAAACAATAACAATAATCAATTAACAGTCTTCCAATTCAAAACATAATCATAAAGACATCCATATTATGCTAATCAACGCTATTACACAAATCCAACATAAGGCATAACCAAAGAAAGCCCTTAGCGGTTTATTCAGTTATTTAAGCATGATTAACTTTATTGAATTATAATCTCAATGTTAGTGGCGATGCTTCAAAACTATAACTATGCCCTCCCATGCATGTCGCGCCTTTTTGAGAGGTACCTAAACAAACAACAACAACAAGGGTGAGTTCGATGACTCGGCAAGTACACTATAATCAAAGACAACATTCTTAATGGTAATTCAACAACTCAATACACTTCACAACATTTAGGATAAACCATGCACATGCTATGCGGTATGCTCAACTTTCACTTTATCCTTTACTTTGTCTCTTAGCATTACACACAGTAATGCGGGTGTGCATCCGTCAATGCACACCCATGCACATGCCTTCTAGCACGAGGACCAGTGCCCACATACCACCAATGTGGGGATCTAGGCCCATGCTCCACGAGCATGGGGATCTTTGCCGTCATCATTATGACGGGGATCTCAACAATAGCATGGTCAACTCGTGGCCGAGCCCACAAATGCCAACATGATGCGTGTGTATGCAATTTCAATAAGAACAATAAATGAACAAATGCATTCACATCTTCATGGCATACAAGTAGACTATTCATAATACAACTTTCTCATCCTTAGGTATCATACTTTTCCAACATCAATCGTAGTATATAACATATGCACCACTACACACGAACTATAATTTTCACATCATATGACATTCATGGTTCACACCAAACATTATCTAATATAACACAAGACTCCACTCAATAAGTTCAATGCTATTCCTTAATGCACTTGCAATCTGAGTAACAAAAACATTCATAAGCATACTTCATCATAGAGATGCATTTCAGTAACAGGATCATATATAAGCCACTTCCATACTCAAACTAACTAAGCAATGACATTCACCACAAACAATCAATTCAACACTCATTCAACATCTGTCTACTAAAATTGTACTTGCCTCAACCGTGCGAAGGTGGATGTCGAGGATAAGGTACTGCTCCGGAGCCAAACCCACACTGGACATATAAATGAGACATGCTAAGGCTACCATGTAGGTCTAATAACAAAACTGTAATCACAAATGAACTCATCGTCCACTCGTGCGATCCCGACTCTATTATCGGCTGCCAGATTTCCTTTCAGAGAACAGCCCCCTTGAAAAATCATAACTTCTTGTACAGAAATCCAAATGAAGTGATCTTGGACATTCTGAAAAGGTTATTGAATTCCCCTTCTAAACCTAGTTGGTGAGGTTCTCTGATTCGGCCCTTTACTAGCCCTACCAAGCCATTCAACAAAGCATCAATTTTTGCGTCGGGTCTCTGGACAGCAACAATAAAACTATCATAACTTTCTATACATTCATCCGAATTTCATGATCTTTACTTTTCCTGAAAGCTGGAAGGATTATCTACATTTTCGTTATGGCGAGACCCTCTGATTTGTCCTCTAAATATACGCTTAGGTCGAAACACTAAAACCTGTCAGACCAGCAACCATTCCACAGCATAGACCCAATAAGAATAAAATCATAACTTTTGCTACAGAGGTCCAAATGACGTGATTCTTGTCGGCAATGAAAGATAACGAGATATCCTACAACTCTCTAGGAGATCCCAAGTTCCAATTCGGCACTTATCAAATTCTTACTTAATTAACAAGTTAACTGCAGATTCTCGTCAGGATTTTGGGACAGCAGCACTAAACAAATCATAACTTTCTAACCGTTAATCGGTTTGGGCGTTCTTGGCGGCCACTTAAACCTAAGAACAAACCCCACATATCTCTAGGAGATGGGGTCTCCAGATTCTGCTTCTAAGGATACGAAAACAGCCACGCACTAATCTGGACAGAACGCGATCTAAACCCGACATTGCTAGAAAAACAACAATTAAACATCTAGGCGATGGGACAGCGGTTACCCTTGACGAGCAGCGTGAGCGGCGGCGATCTCCACCCCCAAGACGGCCTCCTCTACTCACCTCCTTCCTCCTCCCATGGCCGGCGGCGGGAGTCGTGCACCGGGAGAGTCGTGCACGAGGAGGCGCCGGTGGAGGAGCTGCCGGGCGGGAGGGCTGCCATGGGAGGAGGTGCTACGGTGCGGCGGCTACTGTGGCGTCGTGCTCTGATACTCCACTACAATGTAGGGCTAGGGTTTGCCTCCCCCTTTTAAGTGGTTCCTCGGTTGGGCCAAAAGCTATGGGCGAAGGCCGAGTTCTAATACTCTTTCTAACTTCGAATTTTTCTTTTCTAATTCTATTTAATTTCAGTACTAATCACTTATTTGTTTTATTTTTAAGCGGGATATTACATTCTACCCCTTAAGCAAATTCGACCCAATTCTACTTGTCGTTCTATTTGCAAGAACACCACAGTGAAATTAATCACAATTAACACGTGCTCAAGTAAACAACTCTGTATTACATTCGCTCATACAAGATTCCAATTCACAAGTTGCTTCCTCTCGGACTTATGGGATCACATCGCCTTGCGGATACTAACCTCTTACACCTCAACACTAGTCTCGACCTTTACAGGTACACTCAACACACGGGACTCAAAGGTAGGTTCTTATTTGTTGGCCATGACTCTAACAAAATCTCAAACTTGGACCTCTCATGTACTCACTCGGCACGAGAATATACAAGACATTGCGTACTCGCGCATGTACTCGAAATGGTCCTAACGATCGCCAATCTACAAAACTCCGTAACTATCGGAACCTATCAACACACCTTTGGTTAAACTTCCCTTTTGTGCGAATTACACCATCTGCACAAAAACACACGGAACTCTAATTCCAACTCTCGATCGATCACTTTACCTATGCAAGCGACATCTCCTTTGACAAGGGCGTACAAAGAACTCGCCTACCAACTCACTTATCAGAAGAACTCAACGGAAAACCAAGGCATCATAATGCATCCAACTCAAAACCATCTCCCACTAGAAAAGCTCAATCCAAAATCAATAAATATATCAAGAAAACTTTTCCACCTTTCAAGTTGGCGGGTTGCCGACAAACACCACAATAGCGAGGCGAAATCACTCAAATGACCAAAATAACCATTTTTTTAAACCAAAAGAATCAGGCAAACCAAGGAGAATCTTCCCAATTTATATTTGCTTTGTCATAGAGACTATGCTCAAATAAAAACAGGAAACATTTCATTATCAGAGAATAATACCCTTTTTCAAACTTTCTTGTAAGACTTCAATTTTCTCTTAAACCATGAGATTCCAATCATCACATAACATACTAATTCATTTCCTTTAGTTTGGCAACCTCAAAGCTATGCTCAAGGTGAACACATATTCCACGCCTATGTAGAGACTCTTCCAACCCATAATAACATACTCGATCAACTTCTCTACACAAAGGAATTACTTTGATAAATAATTCCCAACACACCACAATATAGATTTACTGCCACAATCACATCATCTCAATCTTTTAGGGATAATCGACTTGAAATTTACCACATTCACGCTCATTTAGTGCATCCAAAGATTCTATCAAAGTTCACCATATCTCTTGGAACCTAATCACGGGAACCAAGATGCTAGCGTGAAAATGTAAAACCAATTCAACCTCTAAGACTCTTACAATAAATTTTGGTATTCTTGATAGGTAACCCTCGGATCGAAGACTCGAATTTCATACACTCAACAATAACCTTAGTTATTAATGTTAGCATTCGTCACCAATCAAGTAACCACTCAAGTTAACTCGTTTCATCAATCTTAGACCTTCTCCAACCCACACCAAGCAAAAGCGGCTACTCGACCACAATATACCCATTCACAAAACCTAACTAATTGACTAGGATTCAAACATACTCAATCACTAACATCCATACATAAATATGTTCTTGATCAAGTTATCCATACTTGCTAACTCTAATGTTACGCCACATTGTGCGCAACCTTGGACCACATCTCGCTATAGGTCCTCCTAGTTGCGACCACGAAATCTGTTAACTCCAAAGTCAAACACCTATTTAAATCAAATCCTCTCTAAGGTTCAATAAACCAATTTATTACTCAATGCCTCTCCCAAAGGTTCACGGTCATCCACTAGACCACCACTATTTCATTGCGGATCACATCAGAAGATACTTTGCAACTTAGTTCGATTAACCCTTTCTTAGAAGAAGAGGCAAATAGAAATAAATTTCAGCGTGAAGGAAAACGTTACCACTTACAGTAATTAGAAGATCAAGAGAGACAATCAAATAACAATGATCTCGAGAATAAACGATAAAATCATAATTGAGGCACACGTCCCACAAGCGAGAGAATAACAAGCCTCAAGCGGAAATAAAACTTTGCTTTTGAGATTAGGAAAAACTCTTATGAGTAAGATCAAAATCTTTAAACAAACTTCAATAACCACAAGTTACAAAACTTGACTCCATTTTCCTTTAACAAAGCAACTTTCTTTGGGTGCAGTGTCACCATGCCAACTCCACCAAGAAGAGATTTGAAGACCACATCATACGGATCACTAGGGAGCTAAAAAAACCTCTCAACATTTCATGTTGCTCAAAACAAATTCAGTTACCATATCAACATGAGTCCGAAAGATCCTAGACCCAAAACTAGAAACCTTTTCACCTAATCCGTGTCGAACAGCGATCCAATCCCTTCATACAAAACATTCACTATTATCTTCATAATCCCTTATTGACAATCACATTAACAACGAAATAATACACTCTTAGTGAAAGTCATCAGAGCCTCTGATCCCATCTTCAACCTCTCCAAAGAAATACAACCCATACGGTTAAAATAAACCTCTTTCAACAACATCATGCTTATCAAATAACAATTTCGCAAAACACGATTTGAGATATCACTTATCATTTATCCATCCAACTATTAGTCTTTGCTCAACACACACTTCATCTATCACTAACAATCGACAATGGTATTCATCACGTATGCTCATAGGGCCCTCTGCTGCTGTTTACCATCACCTATCCATTTATGAACACAAAGTCAACATTCCACTATATACTTAGGGTTTAACTAAAGATTTAATAACACCATCTCCTTTAATCACCGGTTTTCACAGTACTACCTCAACATTCCTCTAATCCGATATCGTAGGTTTCAATCTTGTGATTATGTAAGATCATCAATACCTCACATTTTTTTAATAAATCTCGGATTCCTAGTAGGTGTAAGCATACCTTTACTCACAGTTCATCAAGAACTACTAAAAGACAGACATCCACTTAATCAACTTCAATTACAAAGCTGCAGGTTAAAACCAATTATGCTCCACGCAAATGTCCCTTCTTGATAATTTATGCTATAACAATTAATCTAGATGATTACCACCTCCCATTTAATCACAACAAGACACATATGAGTTTTAACTTTTTTTAGGAAAAGAGGCATAGAACTTAATCACTCGAAATAATCCAAGAAAATACATAAGCCAAAGGTTTCACGAGTTAAGGAACTTGCAACAAAAAACTTTCATTACATGATGCCAAGCGAATAAATGGGTCAAGTGTGCCAACAAGAAGGTAGAACTCTCATAATAAGGAACAAAATTTCCAATGACGACATTCACAAATAGCAAGAATAGCTCAAGTGTCGAAAAGACAACATTTGCTCTATAAAACAATTATAAACCAATTGAAACCCATCAGCGCAAGCGACTCAACGATTGGAAGAACAAGGCTTGCTTTAAAGGGTCAAATTAAATCGGTGGAAACGCATCAACGGAAGGAACTACTAATCCAAGAGAAATTCATCAAGCACGATTGAACGAGTAGACCAAATCAAAATTAGGAAAGAGAACAACCTCTCCAAAGATACTCACTATTACCCTACTATGAGCGGTAGTGTAGCACAGTAAAGCCGGGGCCACAACCACGACCCCAATCTCTCAACATGGGTTATCCCACACCTAATAACCTTGGTATAATACTATAGATATATCGATCATAACAGAGATCAACAATACAACATAGAGCGTATATGCAATGCAAAACCCAACCCACCTCATGTACACGGTGTGTCAATTTAATATTTCAACTACCACGGACCTAAAGCCGCTCACGATACCAAGCTGTAACACCCGACCCATCATGAGCACGGAATGCTACCATAATAGCATAAAACAAATTAATTCTAAGGCACTTTACAAAAAATTTAGTGAACCTCCTTTGTATAAATAATCATCTGGAGGTTCGCAAGAAACAATAACAATAATCAATTAACAGTCTTCCAATTCAAAACATAATCATAAAGACATCCATATTATGCTAATCAACGCTATTACACAAATCCAACATAAGGCATAACCAAAGAAAGCCCTTAGCGGTTTATTCAGTTATTTAAGCATGATTAACTTTATTGAATTATAATCTCAATGTTCGTGGCGATTGCTTCAAAACTATAACTATGCCCTCCCATGCATGTCGCCCTTTTTGAGAGGTACCTAAACAAACAACAACAACAAGGGTGAGTTCGATGACTCAGCAAGTACACTATAATCAAAGACAACATTCTTAATGGTAATTCAACAACTCAATACACTTCACAACATTTAGGATAAACCATGCACATGCTATGCGGTATGCTCAACTTTCACTTTATCCTTTACTTTGTCTCTTAGCATTACACTGCAATGCGGGTGTGCATCCGTCAATGCACACCCATGCACATGCCTTCTAGCACGGGGACCAGTGCCCACATACCACCAATGTGGGGATCTGAGGCCCATGCTCCACGAGCATGGGGATCTTTGCCGTCATCATTATGACGGGGATCTCAACAATAGCATGGTCAACTCGTGGCCAAGCCCACAAATGCCAACATGATGCGTGTGTATGCAATTTCAATAAGAACAATAAATGAACAAATGCATTCACATCTTCATGGCATACAAGTAGACTATTCATAATACAACTTTCTCATCCTTAGGTATCATACTTTTCCAACATCAATGCGTAGTATATAACATATGCACCACTACACACGAACTATAATTTTCACATCATATGACATTCATGGTTCACACCAAACATTATCTAATATAACACAAGACTCCACTCAATAAGTTCAATGCTATTCCTTAATGCACTTGCAATCACAGTAACAAAAACATTCATAAGCATACTTCATCATAGAGATGCATTTCAGTAACGAGGATCATATATAAGCCACTTCCATACTCAAACTAACTAAACAGACATTCACCACAAACAATCAATTCAACACTCATTCAACATCTGTCTACTAAAATTGTACTTGCCTCAACCGTGCGAAGGTGGATGTCGAGGATAAGGTACTGCTCCCGGAGCCAAACCCACACTGGACATATAAATGAGACATGCTAAGGCTACCATGTAGGTCTAATAACAAAACTGTAATCACAAATGAACTCATCGTCCACTCGTGCGATCCCGACTCTATTATCGGTGCAGATTTCCTTTCCAGAGAACAGCCCCTTGAAAAATCATAACTTCTTGTACAGAAATCCAAATGAAGTGATCTTGGACATTCTGAAAAGGTTATTGAATTCCCCTTCTAAACCTAGTTGGTGAGGTTCTCTGATTCGGCCCTTTACTAGCCCTACCAAGCCATTCAACAAAGCATCAATTTTTGCGTCGGGTCTCTGGACAGCAACAATAAAACTATCATAACTTTCTATACATTCATCCGAATTTCATGATCTTTACTTTTCCTGAAAGCTGGAAGGATTATCTACATTTTCGTTATGGCGAGACCCTCTGATTTGTCCTCTAAATATACGCTTAGGTCGAAACACTAAAACCTGTCAGACCAGCAACCATTCCACAGCATAGACCCAATAAGAATAAAATCATAACTTTTGCTACAGAGGTCCAAATGACGTGATTCTTGTCGGCAATGAAAGATAACGAGATATCCTACAACTCTCTAGGAGATCCCAAGTTCCAATTCGGCACTTATCAAATTCTTACTTAATTAACAAGTTAACTGCAGATTCTCGTCAGGATTTTGGGACAGCAGCACTAAACAAATCATAACTTTCTAACCGTTAATCGGTTTGGGCGTTCTTGGCGGCCACTTAAACCTAAGAACAAACCCCACATATCTCTAGGAGATGGGGTCTCCAGATTCTGCTTCTAAGGATACGAAAACAGCCACGCACTAATCTGGACAGAGCGCGATCTAAACCCGACATTGCTAGAAAAACAACAATTAAACATCTAGACGATGGGACAGCGGTTACCCTTGACGAGCAGCGTGAGCGGCGGCGATCTCCACCCCCAAGACGGCCTCCTCTACTCACCTCCTTCCTCCTCCCATGGCGGGCGGCGGGAGTCGTGCCGGGAGAGTCGTGCGAGAGGCGCCGGTGGAGGAGCTGCCGAGGCGGGAGGGCTGCCATGGGAGGAGGTGCTACAGTGCGGCGGCTCTGTAGCGTCGTGCTCTGATACTCCACTACAATGTAGGGCTAGGGTTTGCCTCCCCCCTTTTAAGTGGTTCCTCAGTTGGGCCAAAAAGCTATGGGCCGAAGGCCCGAGTTCTAATACTCTTTCTAACTTCTGAATTTTTCTTTTCTAATTCTATTTAATTTCAGTACTAATCACTTATTTGTTTTATTTTTAAACGGGATATTACATTCTACCCCCCTTAAACAGAATTCGACCCCGAATTCTACTTGTCGTTCTATTTGCAAGAACACCACAGCTGAAATTAATCACAATTAACACGTACTCGAAGTAAACAACTCTGTATTCTGTTCGCTCATACAAGATTCCAATTCACAAGTTGCTTCCCTCTCGGACTTATGGGATCACATCGCCTTGACGGATACTAACCTCTTACACCTCAACACTAGTCTCGACCTTTACAGGTACACTCAACACACGGGACTCAAAGGTAGGTTCTTATTTGTTGGCCAACAGCTCTAACAAAATCTCAAACTTCGGACCTCTCATGTACTCACTCAGCACCAGAATATACAAGACATTGCGTACTCCGCGCATGTACTCGAAATGGTCCTAACGATACGCCAATCTACAAAACTCCGTAACTATCGGAACCTATCCAACACACCTTTGGTTAAACTTCCCTTTTGTACGAATTACACCATCGCACAAAAACACACGGAACTCTAATTCCAACTCTCGATCGATCACTTTACCTATGCAAGCGACATCTCCTTTGACAAGGGACGTACAAAGAACTGCCTACCAACTCACTTATCAGAAGAACTCAACGGAAAACCAAGTTGTCATAATGCATCCAACTCAAAACCATCTCCCACTAGAAAAGCTCAATCCAAAATCAATAAATATATCAAGAAAACTTTTCCACCTTTCAAGTTGGCGGGTTGCCGACAAACACCACAATAGCGAGGCGAAATCACTCAAATGACCAAAATAACTATTTTTTTAAACCAAAAGAATCGAAGCAAACCAAGGAGAATCTTCCCAATTTATATTTGGCTTTGTCATAGAGACTATGCTCAAATAAAAACAGGAAACATTTCATTATCAGAATAATACCCTTTTTTCAAACTTTCTTGTAAGACTTCAATTTTCTCTTAAACCATGAGATTCCAATCATCACATAACATACTAATTCATTTCCTTTAGTTTGGCAACCTCAAAGCTATGCTCAAGGTGAACACATATTCCACACCTATGTAGAGAGACTCTTCCAACCCATAATAACATACTCGATCAACTTCTCTACACAAAGGAATTACTTTGATAAATAATTCCCAACACACCACAATATAGATTTACCACAATCACATCATCTCAATCTTTTAGGGATAATCGACTTGAAATTTACCACATTCACGCTCATTTAGTGCATCCAAAAGATTCTATCAAAGTTCACCATATCTCTTGGAACCTAATCACGGGAACCAAGATGCTAGCGTGAAAATGTAAACCCAATTCAACCTCTAAGACTCTTACAATAAATTTTCGGTATTCTTGATAGGTAACCCTTAGATCTGAAGACTCAATTTCATACACTCAACAATAACCTTAGTTATTAATGTTAGCATTCGTCACCAATCAAGTAACCACTCAAGTTAACTCGTTTCATCAATCTTAGACCTTCTCCAACCCACACCAAGCAAAGCGGCTACTCGACCACAATATACCCATTCACAAACCCTAACTAATTGACTAGGATTCAAACATACTCAATCACTAACATCCATACATAAATATGTTCTTGATCAAGTTATTCATACTTGCTAACTCTAATGTTACGCCACATTGTGCGCAACCTTGGACCACATCTCGCTATAGGTCCTCCTAGTTGCGACCACAAATCTGTTAACTCCAAAGTCAAACACCCTATTTAAATCAAATCCTCTCTAAGGTTCAATAAACCAATTTATTACTCAATGCCTCTCCCAAAGGTTCACGGGTCATCCACTAGACCACCACTATTTCATTGCGGATCACATCAGAAGATACTTTGCAACTTAGTTCGATTAACCCTTTCTTAGAAGAAGAGACAAATAGAAATAAATTTCAACGCTAAGGAAAACGTTACCACTTACGATGTAATTAGAAGATCAAGAGAGACAATCAAATAACAATGATCTCGAGAATAAACGATAAAATCATAATTGAGGGCACACGTCCACAAGTAGAGAATAACAAGCCTCAAGCGGAAATAAAACTTTGCTTTTGAGATTCGGAAAAACTCTTATGAGTAAGATCAAAATCTTTGAACAAACTTCAATAACCAGACAAGTTACAAAACTTGACTCCATTTTCCTTTAACAAAGCAACTTTCTTTGGGTGCAGCGTCACCATGCCAACTCCACCAAGAAGAGATTTGAAGACCACATCATACGGATCACTAGGGAGCTAAAAAAACCTCTCAACATTTCATGTTGCTCAAAACAAATTCAGTTACCATATCAACATGAAGTCCAGAAAGATCCGGACCCAAAACTAGAAACCTTTTCACCTAATCCGTGTCGAATAGCGATCCAATCCTTCATACAAAACATTCACTATTATCTTCATAATCCCTTATTGACAATCACATTAACAACGAAATAATACACTCTTAGTGAAAGTCATCAGAGCCTCTGATCTCATCTTCAACCTCTCCAAAAGAAATACAACCCATACGGTTAAAATAAACCTCTTTCAACAACATCATGCTTATCAAATAACAATTTAGCAAAAACACGATTTCGAGATATCACTTATCATTTATCCATCCAACTATTAGTCTTTGCTCAACACACACTTCATCTATCACTAACAATCGACAATGGTATTCATCACGTATGCTCATAGGGCCCTCTGCTTTTTACCATCACCTATCCATTTATGAACACAAAGTCAACATTCCACTATATACTTAGGGTTTAACTAAAGATTTAATGACACCATCTCCTTTAATCACGGTTTTCACAGTACTACCTCAACATTCCTCTAATCCGATATCGTAGGTTTCAATCTTGTGATTATGTAAGATCATCAATACCTCACATTATTTTTTTAATAAATCTCGGATTCCTAGTAGGTGTAAGCATACCTTTACTCACAGTTCATCAAGAACTACTAAAAGACAACATCCATTTAATCAACTTCAATTACAAAGCTCGGTTAAAACCAATTATGCTCCACGCAAATGTCCCTTCTTGATAATTTATGCTATAACAATTAATCTAGATGATTACCACCTCCCATTTAATCACAACAAGACACATAATGAGTTTTAACTTTTTTTTTAGGAAAAGAGGCATAGAACTTAATCACTCGAAATAATCCAAGAAAATACATAAGCCAAAGGTTTCACGAGTTAAGGAACTTGCAACAAAAAACTTTCATTACATAAATGCCAAGCGAATAAATGGGTCAAGTGTGCCAACAAGAAGGTAGAACTCTCATAATAAGGAACAAAATTTCCAATGACGACATTCACAAATAGCAAGAATAGCTCAAGTGTCGGAAAAGACAACATTTGCTCTATAAAACAATTATAAATCAATTGAAACCCATCAGCTGCAAGCGACTCAACGATTGGAAGAACAAGACTTGCTTTAAAGGGTCAAATTAAATCGGTGGAAACGCATCAACGGAAGGAACTACTAATCCAAGAGAAATTCATCAAGCACGATTGAACGAGTAGACCAAATCAAAATTAGGAAAGAGAACAACCTCTCCAAAGATACTCACTATTACCCTACTATGAGCGGTAGTGTAGCACAGTAAGCCAGGGCCACAACCACGACCCCAATCTCTCAACATGGGTTATCCCCACACCTAATAACCTTGGTATAATACTATAGATATATCCGATCATAACAGAGATCAACAATACAACATAACGAGCGTATATGCAATGCAAAAACCCAACCCACCTCTGTACAAAGTGTGTCAATTTAATATTTCAACTACCACGGACCTAAAGCCGCTCTCGATACCATTAACTAACTTTTGACCCACCATGAGCACGGAATGCTACCATAATAGCATAAAACAAATTAATTCTAAGGCACTTTACAAAAAATTTGCGAGAACCCCTTTGTATAAATAATCATACAGGAGGTTCGCACAAGAAACAATAACAATAATCAATTAACTTGTCTTCCAATTCAAAACATAATCATAAAGACATCCATATTATGCTAATCAACGCTATTACACAAATCCAACATAAGGCATAACCAAAGAAAGCCCTTAGCGGTTTATTCAGTTATTTAAGCATGATTAACTTTATTGAATTATAATCTCAATGTTCGTGGCGATGCTTCAAAACTATAACTATGCCCTCCCATGCATGTCGCGCCCTTTTGAGAGGTACCTAAACAAACAACAACAACAAGGGTGAGTTCGATGACTCAGCAAGTACACTATAATCAAAGACAACATTCTTAATGGTAATTCAACAACTCAATACACTTCACAACATTTAGGATAAACCATGCACATGCTATGCAGTATGCTCAACTTTCACTTTATCCTTTACTTTGTCTCTTAGCATTACACATGTGCGGAGTGTGCATCCGTCAATGCACACCCATGCTGTGCCTTCTAGCACGGGGACCAGTGCCCACATACCACCAATGTGGGGATCTGAGCCCATGCTCCACGAGCATGGGGATCTTTGCCCGTCATCATTATGACGGGGATCTCAGCAATAGCGTGGTCAACTCGTGACCGAGCCCACAAATGCCAACATGATGCGTGTGTATGCAATTTCAATAAGAACAATAAATGAACAAATGCATTCACATCTTCATGGCATACAAGTAGACTATTCATAATACAACTTTCTCATCCTTAGGTATCATACTTTTCCAACATCAATCGTAGTATATAACATATGCACCACTACACACGAACTATAATTTTCACATCATAACAGCATTCATGGTTCACACCAAACATTATCTAATATAACACAAGACTCCACTCAATAAGTTCAATGCTATTCCTTAATGCACTTGCAATACAGTAACAAAAACATTCATAAGCATACTTCATCATAGAGATGCATTTCAGTATGAGGATCATATATAAGCCACTTCCATACTCAAACTAACTAAGCAGCGACATTCACCACAAACAATCAATTCAACACTCATTCAACATCTGTCTACTAAAATTGTACTTGCCTCAACCGTGCGAAGGTGGATGTCGAGGATAAGGTACTGCTCCGAGCCAAACCCACACTGGACATATAAATGAGACATGCTAAGGCTACCATGTAGGTCTAATAACAAAACTGTAATCACAAATGAACTCATCGTCCACTCGACGTGATCCCCGACTCTATTATCGGCTGCCAGATTTCCTTTCAGAGAACAGCCCCTTGAAAAATCATAACTTCTTGTACAGAAATCCAAATGAAGTGATCTTGGACATTCTGAAAAGGTTATTGAATTCCCTTCTAAACCTAGTTGGTGAGGTTCTCTGATTCGGCCCTTTACTAGCCCTACCAAGCCATTCAACAAAGCATCAATTTTTGCGTCGGGTCTCTTGACAGCAACAATAAAACTATCATAACTTTCTATACATTCATCCGAATTTCATGATCTTTACTTTTCCTGAAATCTGGAAGGATTATCTACATTTTTCGTTATGGCGAGACCCTCTGATTTGTCTTCTAAATATACGCTTAGGTCGAAACACTAAAACCTGTCAGACCAGCAACCATTCCACAGCATAGACCCAATAAGAATAAAATCATAACTTTTACTACATAGGTCCAAATGACGTGATTCTTGTCGGAAATGAAAGATAACGAGATAACCTACAACTCTCTAGGAGATCCCAAGTTCCAATTCGGCACTTATCAAATTCTTACTTAATTAACAAGTTAACTGCAGATTCTCGTCAGGATTTTGGGACAGCAGCACTAAACAAATCATAACTTTCTAACCGTTAATCGGATTTGGACGTTCTTGGCGGCCACTTAAACCTAAGAACAAACCCCACATATCTCTAGGAGATGGGGTCTCCAGATTCTGCTTCTAAGGATACGAAAACAGCCACGCACTAATCTGGACAGAACGCGATCTAAACCCGACATTGCTAGAAAAACAACAATTAAACATCTAGACGATGGGACAGCGGTTACCCTTGACGAACAGCGTGAAGCGGCGACGATCTCCACCCCCAAGACGGCCTCCTCTACTCACCTCCTTCCTCCTCCCATGGCCGGCGGCGGAGTCGTGCACCGGGAGAGTCGTGCACGAGGAGGCGCCGGTGGAGGAGCTGCCGGGCGGGAGGGGCTGCCATGGGAGGAGGTGCTACAGTGCGGTGGCTACTGTGGCGTCGTGCTCTGATACTCCACTACAATGTAGGGCTAGGGTTTGCCTCCCCCTTTTAAGTGGTTCCTCGGTTGGGCCAAAGCTATGGGCGAAGGCAGAGTTCTAATACTCTTTCTAACTTCGAATTTTTCTTTTCTAATTCTATTTAATTTCAGTACTAATCACTTATTTGTTTTATTTTTAAGCGGGATATTACACTTATCCCCATCTCAACTGCACCTATTGCTGGTAGAATCTTACCCCGACATGGACTCTATCTCTGTTTCGCTGGGCCGTCTCGGACTCTTTTAGGTTCGCCCGCCGCGCCCCCTCGCCGCTCCCAGGCCCTATAAAGGGCGCCCGGGATCGTCTTGGCGTCCGCACAAAGCCCCAACCTAGCGCCGCTCGAGAACCCTGCGCCGCCACCTCACCGATTTTAGGTTTTCACCGCAAGAACTCCGGTGAGCTCCCTTGCCGTCGGTGTCGCGGGACCTCATCGTCTGCACCTCGGCCGCAGCGGCTGGGCTACCTCACGGTGGCCTTGTCTTCGCCGGAAGACCACCGAGCTCCGATCTCAACGAGCCGAGACTCCTCGCGCCTCGTGAGTGCACCATCGTGTTCGCAATAACACGGGCTTCAATGCAGTACCATCGGACCTCGCCGGAGCGCCGCCACGCGCGTTGTCGTGCGTGTCCGAGCCGCCACCGCCTTGTCGTCATCCACGTCGTTGCGGCGTCGGCCCGTTACACGCGTGGCGGCCAGTGGCGCCCGATCGGCGTCCGCGTGTGCGCCGCGCGGCGATCTACCGGACCGAGTCGAGGTTCGGTGGACCTAGTCCACCGTGAGCTTTAGCCTCGACATGGGTCCCACATGTCGAGATTTCTTTTATTATTTCTTTTCCGAAATTCCTCACGACGTCGGCTTGCGCAATAACCTGATTTTCCTTTAGGAAAATAATTGAAATTCATGAAATCTTGATTTTCGGCATTTTATGTATTTTCAATCTTCAAAGACCATAACTTTTGTATCCTAACTCCGATTGAGCCCATTCAAATTTCTAAATTTGTCTAAATTCGAGATCTACCTAATTATTATTTTTATTTATTTTTTGGAGTTTGTTTTGGCTCTGTTATTTATTTGTTTTGGTTGTTTTGCTTCGTTTGTGCGTAGACGTCGATACTCGGGTTTTAGTCGAAGAAGGCTTCAACCAAGTTCAAGACCAGTACATAGACCTATTCCAAGGCAAGTCATACCTTTGATCATTTTGAATCCCAGTTTTCCCAAATTATATTGTGTTGAATTATTGCATTTACTTTAATTATGTGTTTAATCGCTTTTGGGCTAGTTATTGATCCAAAGCTGTTATGTTCACCTTGCCTACTTGTATACCTTAATCTTTTGTCGCCCTAGATTGGTTTATTATTTAGTTGGTGTTAACATATTGCCAACATGGTTGGTTAGACCGACTAGAATTGCTTAGCCATCTTTGCGAGTCATCATCTCATGTGAGTGCAATTATGAAATTGACTAAGTGATTATGGAACTGTGATAAAGCTGTAAAGCTGTGGTGCTATTACTACGTGATGGCATGTGTTGCACTAAACCAACTGGGTGGTAAAGATTTAGACCGAGGCAAGTGGTGGATCTTGTGTGAATGGGTGGCTTTGTGATTGGGATTTATCTGTGTGGTTTAGTTAGAAAAGCGGAAGTCTTGCCTTGGTCAATTAAGGACTTAACTTTGTGCGCCATTGAACTGAGCTATACTGTACGACCGCATGTCTGGTGACAGGCCTAACTTAGTAGGTTACGGAGTTTCAACATTGGGGTTCAGGTGGATAGGTTAAGCTTTGTGATATGGGACTGTGTGAATAAGAACGTCAATGTTGAGACGAAGTTGCCGAACTGTTTTGTTACGATTAGTGCTAGCTACACTAGTTGTATCGTGTGGGTAAAGTGTACAAACCTCTGCAGAGTGTTAATCAATCTATTCGAATAGCCGCGTCCTCGGTCATGGACAACGCTCGGGGATTTCACATGAGGGGTAGTGTTCATAAAATGTGGGATTGGGAGCTGTGTGATCTCAATCATATGGCTGTGTGAATCAATCAGTTTAGCTGTGTGTCTTTGTGGAAACAACTGTTAAATTAATATTGCTTATTTGTTTTAAATTATGCTTTCAATCTATTATTTGTATTCAATTGCAAATGTTGCATTTCAAAAATAACCACAGAAGCCATTCCTTTGGAATAAGCCTGCATCTGTATATTGCATTCGTGGTATGATTTGCAGTAACGGTTGTGTACTCACGCTTGTTGTAAAACTTGCGTCCAAACCTCTGTATGTAGAGTCTTCTTTGCTTTCGAGGAGGAGTTTGTGGAAGAAGGTTGATCGCTAGGTCATCGATCCCGATCGATTGCTGTGGTGTCTTGATTGGAGTTTGCGAGTTTATTTCGTTCCGCAGATTTCTTTAGTGTTAGCCTGCGTGGCTTATTGTTGTAACTCCCGACCTTAAGGTCAAAACTCTAAGTCGTTACTCAAACTATTCGTTTATGTTATATTTACGCTTGTGTGGATTGATATTCACCTATGTTGCCGCTGTGTGCACTAGCGTGATCCTGGACTAGTCACGAATATACGAGGGTCGAGTTGCATTTTTGGGTCCCGACGGTGGTGGTCTTTGGATGAAAATTAATTAGAGATTTTCTGGCCCTCATGTGGGTTGGATTAGTGATTTTAGGATTTAGGATGCATAAGGATTTTATAATTTATTACCTGATGGATAGCTCATGTCATGATATTTAATGAAATATGGAGGTCGAATTGAATGATTTATTTAATCATGAACAAATTGATCGAACATCTTAACTATTAGTTATGTGAGTCACATATGCTAGAATTGGGAAAAGGTAGCAATGGATTATTTGATTGCAGATAAATATTTGGATTGCCGCGTAGTTAGTAGATAAGTCCTATGTGCCGAGTTGATGGAATTGTGCCCTCAATTAGATTAGTAGATAAATGATTATTAGTTGATCCTAGAGGCACATATGTGATTTGATTGATAGATGATATACATGACTAGTCTGGTGATATGGATATAAGTTGATCGATTAGTGAGCTATTAAATGTTGGATGTGAAATTAAATTGTAAAGCTCATTAGGTGTCGGTTAGTCAAATGAACCTCGATCAGTGGAAATTTTGGTGTATGCGATTATGATTTGACAAGGTGTTTACTTAAATAGTCTAGTGGAGAATAATTGATGGATTTAGTCATGGTCATGTGCCCAAAACTAGGTGAATTTGGTACAATTACCAGATGGATTGTATAGATAGAAGATCGTGAGTCTGGGCATTATTTGTTGGATTGACTACCTTGATTATGCCTTAGTGGATGTTAGTATGGGATTTAGATTGAGATATGGGGATATGATCGAAGAATGTTATGCATGTGATTGGATTCAACACCGGAGAATCGGTTAAGTGAATGATTATGAGGGGACTAGATGCATGAGGTTGTGCATTGTGAGTAACCCTAATTGATGACAATATAGTAACCCATGCATAATAAATTGGATAAAATTAGATGATTTATCATGGATTACTAAGTCCGATAAAGATCGTGGGTTAGTAAGGGCATGTACAATGGTATGAGCGATTCTTTGTCTATAGCAATTATCCATGTCACCTATAGACAGACTAAAACAGCTCATACAATGGGTTGTGATGATACTGACCAGCTATAGGATTGTAGACAACACACAATCTTTAATGCTTTTTCTTGGTTTTGGTGCTACAATCAGCGCAGATTACGCATGACAAGATTCTCTCTCTTCATTCTCTTTCATCCACGTCACCAAAAATCCTATGTGGCAAATGCTATAGACGGCTGACATAAGCCCATTGTACATGCTCTAAGAAGGATAGAAGTAAGTTTCAGATGTCTGAAACTCCGTTAGCATAGAATGCTATTTTCCCTTTTTCAGCGATTTAATAACCCAAGCTAAATTCAAATGGCTATAACTTTTGCATACGAACTCTAAATCAAATAAATATTTTTTTCTAAATTAACATAAAATCATGATATGTATTATATGAAAAAATATTTTGATTTTATTGCGGTTGAATTTATTTTTCCATTTGTGATTTATTCTTGGTTCTTTCAAATAAACGCCAGAGTTTGCGACTGAATATAACGACGATCAAGCGACCTCACTCTCTGAACAACCTGAGCAAGGCAAGCACCTCCTTTTACCATGCTGATCCTATATTATTTTAATTATTGTACTTTTTTTGCAAAATCTATTATGCATGCATGTACGTTTGATATAAAATTGCTATATTTGGGATAACAGTAGTTGTAATCTTATTCAATGCATGAACTTCCTTGAAATAATGTTGTAGCCATAAGGTTATAGTTTAGACAATAGATGATGTCAACTCGGGAGTTTCGAATGCGAATATCGCATAATTGCTTAGTCGGGCTATAGTTTTTAATAAAATTTGTAAAAAAGGATGACATGATAAATATGAGTTTGAGGGTTTTTGAAAAGAAAGTTCAGAGGGGTATATCTTTGTTATTTAAAATAAAAATAAAAAACTTAGTTTGTGATGCAAGCGAGTTATATTATATTATGAGAAGTGTGAGGTGCATCTCACAAGTAGATAAGGGGAGATCTTCGCCCGGATCAATTAAGGACCGAACGCTAGCAAGTCCTATCAAAGCCTAAGCGTACGACTACATATGCTGGTATGGGACGACATTTGCTAATTAAGTCATTGAAAACTAGCCTTGCATGTTGGTAGGCCGTAATAGTGCTAGCATGACCAGTGTAGGCATGTTCAAAGGGGCTCCCTTCACCGAGGCGTTGGGCACAAAGCCTTCCGACACAACAGTGAATGCCTCACTTGACGGGGGTGTACTCGGGCGAAGTGAGGGTGTTCATTCACTGAGCTAGTGCAAGGATAGGACTAGATGATGTAAAGGCTTCGAGCATGCTCTAGACTGCTTACCAAAGGTAGTGAGCGGTGGTATCGATGGATGCTGAACAAGCTAGAGAATTCGTGTGCTATAGGTAAAGTTGTACCCCTTTCCAGAGTGTAAATCTATTTAAATAGCTGTGATCATGGTCATGAGCGTGCTTAGTGCAGTCTTAATAGGTATAGTCTTGATTTTCATGAAAACGTTTCTTGTTGGAAATGAGGGAATGATTTTATTGATGTTATATGAGTTGAGTGCCATGCCTATGGCTGAAAATGAGACGTTGCTCGCAACCGCGGAGGGTTGCGAGATGTTACTTAATCAATTACTTACTCGTTGCCCTTTATCTATTTAACCGCTCTTTAAACTTTCGTTGCAAAATACTACATATTGATATTGCAAATAAAATTTGCTTAACGCTGAAAGCAACTTGTAGCATAGAGCCTCATCTCTTGTTAGCCATGCATTTATATAAATTTCTGATCAATTCTTCTTGAGTACGCAATATACTCAATCTTACTTAAATTGTTGTTTAGAGTACGATGATGAACCAATTCTGGACGACAATGGGTCTTTCTAGAGCTTAGTCCTTGTCAGTTGCCTGTGGGTTTGGATGAGGCATACCACTAGACTATTTTGGTTTATTTACTATGCTTTCCGCTACACTCTATTGTTACTTGAGTTTTATTTAGCCGGTCGACCTTTGTAATGAAAATTTGTTATGTATCGTTCAAGGTTAAATCCCTTTTGTAATCTTGTTGTATGTATGAAATGTGTATCGATGTGATTATCAATGTTATGGATGTGTACATGTACTAGCCACTGATCATGGGACTAATAAGGTTCACACACGAGGGCTTCGGGTATTCAAAGTTTGGTGTATGATGTACACCTGTGTCTGAATAGGAGACATGGAGCGAAATTGCTTTCGTACATGGATATAAATGAAAATCTTTTCCTATTTTAATGAATATATCTCCCTCTTTTTTCTTCTCTGTCATAACTTCCCGGCCAATATATAAAGTTGCTCACACGGAGACAAAAACAATGGCAGCTCTATTAGAAGCTCCTACAATAATTCTACTAGAGAAAATGTCAAAAAAAAAATAGCTTTTCAACTTCTCTTTCAGTTCTGATTCATGTAGCTTGAAATTTTATATCTAGGATAAAAAATTACTAAAATATAGACTATAGTAATGTTAAAAAAATATATCTACAAAATATTATTTACTTCTAAAATAAAATGAAGATTGCATTTTTAAAATTGCTAACCTGTACGGATTGATGACTAGTTAGAATTAAGTAGCTAGCTAGGTAGACACCAAATCAACAACCTCCCAACAGACCGATGTCATTTTTTTAACGAAATGTACATCTTCGCTGTTCACTTGGATATATATATATATATATATATATATATATATATATATATATATATATATATATATATATATATATATATATATATATATATATATATATATATATCTTATGCATTCTGTTAAGGCCATATATGGTGATAGTTGCATCTGATGACCAATGTTTTAGCCAACATCGATCTTTAAACATTCTGCCCGCAATATTAAACAGAACCCAGTTAGTTGCCTAATCTAGCTTTCCCTTTGCTTGCGAGAACCAAAAACATGCAGTTACTATATGTTTTCGAAATGTCAAGGGAGTTGCAACAACCTGAATATAAGTGTCAAAGAATTGAAGGGGAGTGCTCTTTCAGATTTGAACCCTCTGCACAACAGCTTGGTCGCTTGTACTTACTTTTACTGGAATAGGTATAGCTAGAAGCAAACAAAAGGCATTTTTAGGGGGAAACAGTAAGGGAGGCTCCTACAGTATATATATTAATAAAAATAATAAAATAAAAAAGGAAGGTTCATGTACAAGAAAAGGGGATGGGAATGTACAAAAAAAAACCACCAAAAGGCCTTCTACCCAATCAAAAATGAATTGCTGGTGCTGTTGTGAAACCCTATGTGCAGCAAGGGTTACATCATTCTTGAAAGCGATCTTCCATGTTTGCATAGATGGAGTTACATTATCAAAAAAATTGGCGTTTCTTTCCTTCCAAATATTCCATGCGCCGATTAGGAAAATTTCCATGAAAACGGATGGGCTGAGTTGCTCCTAGCTTCTTGTACCCTTGCCGGGATAATTGTCGTGTCACTCCGCTGAATATTAATAATGTTCCAGCATCTTGTACTAAATCTGCATTTGAAAATGAAATGGTCCTAGTGTCACCTCGATTCTCGATTTTAGCATTTAATCTATCCATTAGGGGGAGCCAATCGAAGACCTTTATCCTCATTACACATTTGCACTTCTATAGCCATTTAAAAGGCAATTAATACATAAGTTAAACTGGAGGTTGGATGAAAAAAAATTCGGGGGTTTGTTCTTGGAGTTGCTTGGCATGACATGACTTCATAGTACCGTTTCCTTTTGAGAGCAAATGAGTAACAAATACTGATAAATTAATATAAATTTTTCTACAAAGTTAATTTAATTAATTAATATCACATATGTAGGCTAGATAAAGCATGCATGCATGCATGAACTGTTGCACAAAATTTCGTTGATGATGTGTAAGTGCAATGCCTTTGGATTTTACATTCTGAAGGTAGCGACTGATCAATTAATACGCCTTGTACTTAGTGTTGCCACGTACTGAAGAATTAAACATTCCACAAAAGAATGGTTGTAATAGTATTAATTTGGTCTGAAATTATAGTTTCCTGTAATCCATACCCAATATGCATAGACAATGGATTGTATCACCATTTGTTATGTGAATTCTAATCACCAATCGATTAGGATTGGAACAGAAGGAGCTCCTAACATTGGACTTTGATCACCATAATTATTTTCGAGCGATCAGATCAACATTTTTTATCACAACAGATATAACCCAAAGAGCTCTCAATTGAATGAACAGGTAATTGATTAACTCTAAACAAACAAACCGGAAGTACGGAACCATGTGTCACAAACCTTATTCGATCGATCAACACATGATCATCAACCATGTGCCATGCATTAATTAACCATGCATGCATGAGCATGCACCTAACTAGCCTGCATATCTCCTGATGTACAAATCAATTACCAATTAAACGATGCAACCCTCTAACAACACCGATCAATGGATTGACGGATCAATTCGATATTGCGGCTTCCTTAGATTCTCGGTTCAAGACGACACGCCGACACCGAGGAAGTCGATGAAGGGCACGTTCTGCTTCCTCTTCAATGACTCATCACCGTCATGGTAATTGTCCGTCCTGTGATGGTCATGCCCGCCACGAAGGCCATGACCAAGGCCATCCAATGCTGGTGCTTCTCTTGAAGAAGAAGAAGAAGAAGAGAAGGTGATGGAGAGAGAAGGCGCCATGGTCGATTGCTTGCCGCCGTAGCTGTAATTGGCTTCCTCGAAACTCGTGCCCACCAAGCTCATCTTGCTACTAGGAGTAGGAGTAGCATTACCATAGCTCTTGAACAAACGGGGAGGAACCGCCGCCGCCGATGAGCTGAACAAGCCACCACCGCTGCTAAGCATGGAGAAGCCGAAGCAAAGCGAACCCGCCGACGTCGCCGGCGCACTGCCGAACTCGAGCTGGCCGCCGGCGCCGGCGTAGGCCGGCAGCGACGACACTGCCTTGGCGAGGAGCCTGGAGCGCTCGCGGCTGCGGCGTGCCCTGACGACGTGGCAGTGATTCTTGACAGCGTTGTCGGTGCGGCCGGGAAGTGGCGGGAGATGAGCGCCCACTTGTTGCCGTGGACGCGGTTCGCCGCCAGCAGCCGCTCCTCCTCCTCCTCTGTGAACGGCCGCTTGTTGATCCGCGGGTCCAGCTGGTTGAACCACCGGAGACGGCAGCTCTTGCCTTACGTGCACACACAATTCCACAAATTAATCAACTTTAAAATTTCACTAACAAAATTCAGAGTAATTGTTTAGTACTGTAAGGCTAATTAGGATTATTACACGACACTTAATTAAAGAACTCTTCTACTGTACACTGTATTGTTCAATACTACACCTGGTTGATCCGTGGGTTCATTCTTTTTTATTCAATTATTCAGATTAGTTATGATTTAGCTATACTGCACTGGATAGTATGAGTAGTACAGTTTCGAGAGGATAGAATTGTAATTGATTATGTAGGGATCGTATGACACAAAAGTAATATTCTAGTTGAAAAAGTACATAATACACTCACGAATAAAATTATAAATACAAAGAAAAGACTGTTATATCCTTAACAAATCAATGGTTAGATTTAATTTATACTATTATCATATACTTACTAGTAAAATATACAGTAAAATTTCTGTAATTCAAAGAGGATTAAGAAGAGAGCGCACAGAAAGGTGCTTGCATATAGATAGATCGATCTAGTTGCATCAACTTGCATGGCACGAGAGATTAGTAGAAAAAAATTCAATAGGTGTAGCCATGTAGGTGATCAACTCTTGACACATGTATGCATGCATGGATGCTTCCTATGAACCAACCATGCGTGCGTGTTGATTACTTCTTTTTTATGTTCTTCTTGTTGCTAGTCCTGTTGGCCTCATATTTACGCTTGCGCAATTTTGTTCTGTAAAAAACATATTTTTGGGGTGTAATTTGAGTTTGAAAGAGGAGATTAAGAATAAGGATGCATCCTAGTCAAAAGTTGTGCAACTTTTGTGCAAGTATTGTTCATGAACTTTTACAAGTGCACATGAACCATAATTTTTTACGTTTTGAACATATATTTAAAGGGTATAACTAGTTTGAGACTAACAAATTACTGAGAGAAGACACCTCCAAGATGAATATGTTTGAATGGACTTGACATGGTTCGAATTCATGAAAATTTATCAATATTAATTTTTCATGCCTATACATTATCTGAACATAAATAACTCTGATTAGATAAAGAGCTTAATTAGATCATACATGCTGGCCTTTATATCGATTTAACTACATTATATTTTTTTAAAAAAAAATTGATGCTACTCTTTTTTGGAATAGTATGAAGAAAAACACCACATACCTTTATTCTTTTATCTCCAAGATATGCATAATTCAACGAAGAAAAACTGAAGCTAGCTGATACAAGATGATTACGAAGAACGTATTGATGCGCACGATCAAGATCGCCCCCAATCTCCTTTAAAAGAAGGGGAAAATTGTAGATGCAACACTGGAACAAGTATGCATATCATAATTTTTTTAACACAAATTAATCAACGCGTCAACCAAGGTTTCGATCATCTCCTTCAAGAGAATAACAAGGTAGGGGAACTGGAGCAGTATTCCTAGCACCAAAAAACAGATGGCCAAAGATATCAACCAACCTGATCTGCCCTCCAGCTTCTCGGCAATGGAGTTCCAGTTCTGCGGGCCGTACTTCTCGACGAGCTGCCGCAGCTTCTCGTCCTCCCCTGGCCTCCAGTGGCCCCTCGGGCACGACGACTTCGCTCCATCCGATGTATTCGTTGTCGACGACGATGCCATCTTTAATTTAACGGAAAAATGAAAGGAGCCTGAAGGCTAGCAAGCTTCAGATCGAATTACTTTGATCAGTGAAGAGGAAATGTATATTGTTGGGCTGTTTGCTAAATTGCTATAAGGACCAGTCAAAAGGGTGTATATGTAGAGGGAGAGTCAGAGAGAAGGCTATGGTGTTAACCCATATATATAGGAACACGTTGGCCTAGGGTTTGGGTGAGAAGTCACTTTAGTTTAGTTTTACACGACAAGAGGGCTGGGATAGATGCTTACACACCCTAATATATGTACTAATTTGTCCATAACTATCTCTCTTGTAGAGCTAGCTACCATGCCATCTATCTCTCTCACCAACTTGCCTGTTTGGCTATTCTCCAAAGACCACTCCTCTCACAGCTCTCATCCAACACAAACCTATCCCTGGATTACTCCTATATTGTACTTCTTCGGTTACTTCCCTAACAATACTCTCCAACAAGCAAGACATCATCAATATTGTTAACAATCGGTCTTATCTAAGCATCTAATCATGTTTTACATGTTGTTTGCGTTTTTGTTCATTTATGGGAGGGTCGTGACATAGTGGTTAAAGGGTACAGTAGTGCAGCCTTAATGAGTATAGTCTTGATTTTCTTATTAACGGTTTCCTTGGGAAAACATGGGAAATGTTTCATTGGTTTATATTTGAGTTGAGTGCCATGCCTATTGAGAAAATAAAATATTGCTCGCAGCCGAGGAGGGTTGTGAGTTATTATTTATTAAAAAATTTACTTGTTGCCTTTTATCTATTTAACTGCTCTTTAAACTTTCGTTGAATAAATACTACGTATTGATATTGCAAACAAAACCTACTTAATGCAAAATAACTTGTAGCATAGAGCCTCATTTTTCTTGATTAGCCTTGCATGTATATAGATTTTGCGATACATTACAAGTCTTGCTGAGTACACATTGTACTCAATCTTGCTTAAATTGTTGTTCAGATTTAGATAACGAGCCTACGCCAAACGATGCCTTCTTTGAACCTAGAACTGGTGGGTTCGGTGACGGGACTATCTAGGACTTGTCTCTTGTCGGTTGCCTTTGGGTTTAGATGGGCATGCCACTGGAAATTTTGAACTCATATTACCTTTTTGTTTCCGCTGTTATATTTGCTATCTCTGACACTTAAGCTTTTATTTGGCCAGTCGGCCCTTGTGATGTAATTATTGTAATCGCTTAAGTTATGTATCATTTTTTGTTTTACTTTGTACATATGAATGTATCGATGTGATATCAATGTTGGAGTTGTATGTACTAGCCACTGATCATAGGACTAGTACGGTACACACACGAGGGCTTCGGTATTCAAAGCCTGTGGTCCGACAACGCTTGATATCGAGCCATACTGATCAGAGGACAAGCCCTAGTTAGAATGGCCATTAGATTTGGACTTGATTTAAAAAATTTAGAAGTTTTGCTAAATCTTACCTCTCTTAGCATTCTCCTCTTATCTAAGTTCTTCTTTTGGTCATCTCCTCTTCAAAATAGTCATAATTTTGAGAAAATGGTATGCTCTCTGAAAATAAAGGTTTTTAATCACTTTTAGGACATTAAAACATATCCATATTATTTTGAAAAAGTCCTTAAAACATTCTACGCAAAGTTCTTGTGAGATTCATCATCAACTATTAACGATGCCACTCTAGATGAGTTTTTCCAAAAAAAAACCAGAACCTTGTTACATTCTGAAAATGATGTAATATACACTTTTTTAAACCCTTCCTACCTTCATTTGGTGTTGAATTGATTGATATTATAAAGGTATATTATACATAAAGACCAAGGGGTAGTATAACCTGTTATTGAACCATAGGTGTTGGTTAAATAACGTAGAGAATGAATAAGAAAATGTGCTACAATTCTTTTCTTGTCTAGTATCATTTCTTATCCATGTCTCTTATTATATCATCACTAACTTTCCTTTTTCTTAAAATGTAGATGCCGACCTACTGGGAGCCGTAGTACCGCACAAGTGCCTTCGAGGAAGGTACGTTGCAGCACACCCTATGGGTGATGCTACAACGCGTGGAGTGGCCGCATACGCCTCAGTATACGGTCTTCAGCACACCCTCTAGTGCGGCATCCACCGAGTACCTCACCCGTGCTCATCCAGGGATGTCACTTCGGAAACCCCGCCTTCCGTTACTACAGGAGGGGCTCTATGGTCCTGATGTCGTTGTACGACGCGGCCTATGTCGCTATCGTGCGCCTGCGACACAAGCTGCCAGAGTTGGAGGGCCCGTTCTTTCACTTCCCCGCAAGGACGGTAGATAGGGAGGAACACGCCTACCAGGTGGAGGGAAGGCAGATCCTCACTCCCTAGCTACACCTTGTCGGTCTCGTGCAATCACTCGATGGGTATCTCGGTCGCGTGACCCACAAGCGCTAGAGGCTGCCGAGGATCTCCACGCTCGAGGATAGCATCGCATCGATGGTGGCCCAGGTCTCTTCTCACGAGCTACTATATGGGGAGGATGTCATACTAGAACCTGGCGAGGAGCTACAGAGCCCACCATCCGCATCTAGTCCGGTGTCCGACATTCCCGCATGTCTACAATTGGTCACCGTCGTTGGGTGATGGCTCTTTCGCGAGGATGGAGGAGTCTTTGCAAATAGTGCGGTGACACCATCTTCTCCACGACGCACGAGGAGACCGAGTACCATGGCCCCATCCTCCGCTGCCCCGAGTCATTAGCTGCGCACGGCATGACCTCGATGACTTGACGGAGGTCGGCGGTCCTAGAGCTCACAAGTAGGACTTTAGCGTGAGCACTTTTGGGTATTTTGTAGGCTGCAATTATGTAATATATTGCCGTCTAATTTTCTACTTATGATGTTTTAGTTTCCTTCTTTTGTAATATTAAACAACGAGCATGCGAACCATGTAATATTTGGCTAGTATGTTAAAAATTCATGTGTGCTGCCCTTATGGTTTAAAACATGCATATTTCGATTAAACAAGTCAATTTTAGCACGAGATGATGATACATGCCGGCCCACTTAACTTGTGCTTATTCCCCTCATCTTGCACACGTTATATTAAAATTATGAGATGTATGAACAAGATGTCGGTAACATGCTCCGCTTGTCGACTCATGGCAATGGAGCTACCTCCAATCACAAAAACAGGAGGCAAGGCTCTAATCCTTCATTTCCTAATCCACTGATCCTTCTACATCGACACCTCAAGTGAGCAAACAACAACTGCTCCTATCAATGAACCGGAGGTTCGCCACCACCACCCACAAAGGCACAAGTATTGGTCATGATTGAACAAGGACGGCAGATGAACACCCTTCTCGCTCCAGCAATTGGTGCAAAACATCGCCTCCTCGCATCGCTCGGGAGGAAATGGAGCTCTGCAAACCAACTACGTCTAGGATGGGCGAGTTCATGCGAACTCGCCTCCGACTTTCTCATCGGCGATTGACCCTCTCGACATCGACGGCCGGCTCCGCAATGTCGAGAGAAAATTGGTCATTGCCTAGTGCAATGACAAGGAGAAGGTGTTGTACGCATCTTATCAGCTGTAAGGCATGGCAGTTGCCTGGTGGGAAAATCATCATGCCATCCTTCCAAAGGGCCAGACTCTCTCACCTGGGCCGCTATCAAGGAAGCATTCCATAATCCCTCAATCCTTATGGACATCAAGAAGCGGGAGTTCTATGAACTCTGACAAGGGAACCTAACAGTGATAGAGTTTCTCCATCGCTTCAATTATCTTGCCTGCTACGCTACTTTAGAGATACCAAACGAAGGAAGGACGGTTGCTCTCTTCCGGGAGAACCTCAACGACGAGATGAAATGGTCACTCACTGCCCATGACATCCCCAACTTCCAGGCCCTGATCAACAAGGCCATTCGGTTGAAGACAACACACCGGCGCTCGCAGAGCCACAAGCGCAAATAGCTTGCGCAGAATCAGCAAGCAACGGCACGCCAAGACCACGTGTTTGGCAACCATCAAACGCGCGTCCTTTGGTACCACCACTTCGAGGTTCCAAGCCCAAGGTCCTCAAGAAGCCATGGTTTAGTAGTATAAGCGTGGAGGACAGCCATCCGATACACAAACCGGCAGCAGACGTCACATGCTATGGCTGTGATGAGCGTAGGCACTTTGCGAATGTATACCCGAAGAAGAAGTCTCTGGTATCCCCACCTCAACCCCTTGGCGTCTAGAAACAACCCAGGGCCTCATACGAGTTCAAGGAGGGCAGCAAGCCCCCAAGCTGATGCGAGGTTTTGGATGCGGCGTCCCAACCATACAATCACCTAGGAGGCTAACGCAACTCCCGATGTGGTGACTGGTATGATCTTCGTTTACTCCTTACCTACATTAGCATTATTTGATTCTAGAGCATCTCATTCTTTTGTTTCTAAGAAGTTTGCCATGCAGGAAGAACTAGAAACTACATCTCTAGAAAGCATTATGCTAGTTCACACACCCAGGTCTGTCATGAGAACAAAACTTGGATGTCTTGATGTACAAATTGAAATAAATAGGGTAGGATTTAAAGCCAACTTCATTATGATAGATACATCTGGGTTAGATATAATTCTTGGGATAGATTGGCTAGCCAAACACAAAGGAGTAATAGATTGCGCAGAACGAGTCGTTTCTATTGCTAACTTTGATAGAGAATGGATCGCTTTCCCCTCCACATGTGCCGCTCCATCGCAGTATCCTACGCTTAACTCCATCTCAATCCCAAAGCTTAGCTAGGTTCTCGTGGTATGCGAATATCCCAACGTGTTTTCGGATGAATTCCTAGGGATGTCGTCGGATTGTGACATGGAATTTGTCATCGATTTAATACCCGGAACAGCACCTATGCCCAAGCGACCTTATCGAATGGCATCCAATGAGTTGGTGGAATTAAAGTAACAACTCAAGGAGAAATTGGACAAAGGATTCATCCGTCCTAGCTTGTCACCATGGGGAAGCCCTGTGCTATTCGTAAAGAAAAAGGACGATGATCCGAGGATATGTGTCGACTACTATTCCTTAAACGAAGTCACCATCAAGAACAAATATCCTCTCCGAGGATTGATGATTTGTTTGATCAAATGAATGGTACTTGTATCTTCTCCAAGATTGATTTGAGGCTCGGTTATTTCCAACTCAATATCGTGCCCAAGACATTCCAAAGTCCGCATTGACTACCCATTACGGTTTATGCAAGTACACCGTAATTTCATTCGGACTTACTAATGCTCGCAAGTTTCATGAATCTTATTAATAAGATTTTTATGGAGTATTTGGACCAGTTCATGGTGGTTTCATCGACGACATTCTTATCTATTCCAAGAACACGAAGAACGCGAAAGACTTGTGTATTGTGCTCGACAAGCTACATGAGCATCAATTATATGCAAAATTCAGCAAGTGTGAATTTTGGGTAAAAGAAGTCGGTTTCTTAGGTCATGTTCTATCTAAAGGAGGTGTGGCAGTGGACCCAAGCAAGGTACAAGATATCCTAGCCTGGGAAAAGCCCTGGACTATTCCAAAAGTCTGAAGTTTCCTCGATTTGGCTGGATATTATCACCAGTTCATCGAGAACTTCTCCAAAATCGTAAAACCAATGACACAACTTATGAAGAAGGAGAAGAAGTTTGAATGGTCGGAATCATGTGATGAGAGCTTTCAAGAATTAAAGAAAAGGCTCACAACATCCCCAATGCTTACCCTACCCAACATACACAAGAGCTTTACTATGTATTATGATGCATCCCTTCGCGGCCTCGGTTGTGTCGATGCAAGAAGGCAAAGTAGTGGCTTACGCCTCACGATATTTGCGGCCATATGAAGCTAATTATCCAACTCATGAATTGGAATTAACAATCGTGGTTCATGCTCTCAAGATCTAGAGACATTACCTTATCGGCAATCGGTGCAAATTTACACTAATCATAAAAGCACAAGTACTTCTTCACGCACCATATCTCAACCTAAGGCAATGAAGATGGCTCAAGTTAATTAAGGACTATGACCTTGGCATTCATTACCACCTCGAAAAGCCAACGTTGTAGCCGATGCCCTTAGCCGTAAGCTTCACTAGATGAACGCTTCAATCGAAGCAAGTTAATTAGCCGACATTGCATGAAGAATTCCAAAAGCTCAACATAGAAGTGGTTGAGGAGGGCTATGTTGTTGCCTTAGTGCTGCAACCTACCCTTGAGTCACGATCCAAGGTGCTCACTCAAAGATCCAATAATTGTCGAAATCAAGCACGACTTGCGAACGGTAGAGAATCAAAATTCTCCGGAATGCGAGTGGATTGGTTATGTATGGACAGCAACTATATCTCCCAGATAACCATGATATCAAAGAGATAATCCTCAGAGAAGTTCATCATTCTCTCCATCCATCCCGAAAGCACCAAGATGTATCAAGACCTCTGGACACGATTCTGGTGGCCCGGTATGAAGCGAGACATCGCTGCACATATTGTCGTGTGCGACGTATGTCAACGAGTGAAGGTGGAACACCAACGTTGTAACATCCCAAAGTTCTGTTACCAAAAATAAAATTAATAAAGTTATTATTTTATTAGATTTTCTAAGTTTTAAAAGAGTTTTCTTGCTTTTCTTGAATTTCCTAGTTTTTAAAGTCAAAAATTATTGAGTTTGTAGGTTTTATTGGATTTTAAGTGAAAAGAAAAAAATCTTGAATTTTTGGTATTTAAAAAGGTTTATCCTATTTTCTATAAATTAAACATAATTTATGTGCAAAAACAAAAGCCAAATTTAAGTTGAAAATATTTTATTAATTTCAAAATAATTCAAGGAATTTTTGTGAATTGTTCTAGAATTTTTAAATCTATTTGCTATTTTCTAAAAGCCTATTTGATTTATTGCTTTCTTAGAAATTAGAAAATCAAATCTCAAATCAACACCAAACCAAAATCGAAATTCCTTGTCTCAATTGAAATCTTTGTTCCAAAGTCAAATATTTTTGTAGCCAATCCACCGTCGCCACCACGCCGCCTCCCATGCCCCTTGCCCCGACGATGCCGCCGGACGCTTAGCCTCGCGCCGCCATGCCACGCCCGGCCGCCCCCCTCCCCTCATTGTCATTTCTTTGCACTCGAGTCATCAATTCCATTTATGTTTGAAGCATTATGACCCTACAACCGTCACCCATGACTTGCAGCAATCAATTGCATGTTTCTTCCATCAACCACAATCAATTTTACCATTTCCTGTTGTTCTTCATTTTCAACCCAAAACTGTCACCGTTTATTGTGGGTGTTCCTCGTCAATTCGAGCACCACCTTCACACTATAAAAGGAGCATCGCGTGTTCCCAACTTCTGTCTTCGATTCACCCCATGTCCGGATGTCCAACTCCCCACCGTTTTCTCGAAATGCCCGACGCCATCCACCTTCTTCCCAAAGTCCGGCGACGACGCTATTGAATTGATCTCTCTCTCGGTTATCCTCCACCAAATGAACCACGTCACATCGTGTTCCGGTACTCCTCTTCCCATGCATCCCACACATCGATTTCTTTTTTTTCCGTCGCCGCCATTCGTGCGCCACTGGATGCCGTGGAACCACCTCCTCGAAGCTCCCCGAGCCTCCTCGAGCAGCTAGCCCATCACCTTCACCTCACCAAGGCACATCCCGTGCTCACATCCATTTCCCTAGGGCATCGCCGCTCGCCGCGCACGCCTCGCGCCACCGATGCCTCACTCCACCACTACCACCGCCCACTGAGGAGCCCATCCACGTGGTGTCATTTGGTGCTCGCCGCATACCGCCCCGCCCCGCCGCGCCACCATCCTCCCAATGTGCCTCCCTGCTCCTCTGTTTACTTTGCAGTTCCTTCACAAAGCAAACCTTTGAGTCACTTCCACATTGGGTCCATATGTCAATGAAATGGCTAAAGAAAACTCCACATGCTGAAAAAGAAGATTCCAGGGAATATTCCCTTCTCTCTTATTTTCCTGGAATTTATTTTTTGGCAAAATTTTCGGGCGTTCGTTCTCCGTCATACGAACTCTGATCCAATCGATTATTGTTCCTACATTTATCTAAATTCATTATCTACCTTTCTATTCAAACAGAATTTTGAATTTCGTAATAATTCACCACGATTCGTCCTTTGTTTATTTTTCAAATTTCTATCATTTCATGTTAATTTTAATCTTTTGAGAGCTCGTTCTCCTTCGTTCGAGATCCGATTCAAGTGATTAAAATTTCTAAATTCATCATCTATGTCACAGAACCTAAATTATTTAATTTGGACTTTATTTGAATTTGGCTTATTTTCGTGTATAGATTTTGACGACTTCGGAGAATCAGATTACGATGTCGTTTCAGAACAACAAATAATTGAGCAAGGTAAGTTACATCCTTTGATCATATTTGATTTGATTATTACAAATTATTTACATTCTATTTTAAATTATTAATGCTTGCTTATTTGTATTTAATTTAATTTAAATCCTTGTTTTAAATTATAAGTTATTCATAATTCCATTGTATGGCCAGATTTTGTTGTTGAATTAACCCTACCTTGACACCTTAGATAAAAATCTAGTATATGCAATAGTATGAACTAGAACACTTTGGGAAAATATATGTCTAGTCATGCTTAGACCAAAAATATTCAAATTTGGGAGTTTTAGCAAAAGATTCAACTATGGATTTAAAATGAGTCTATATCATTATTATGCCATAGAAGTTTGCAAAAGATTTGAAAAGCAAAATAAAAATAGGTTTGGACTTGGGAATCTGGATAGTTGGTGGGTGCAAGTTTATGCACGTGATTGATTCGGGAATGTTCGAGGCCCAGGGGTTCTTTTTGGAAGTCGTCTAGTCAACCAAGGACTGTTCTAAGAGCCGTTCTTTGCTAAGCCACACCGTACAACCACAAATCTGGAATGGGATAGACCTGGCTAACTAATTTGTAACGTTTCAATGTGGTTGTGCCATCCGGTAGTGTGCGCTTAGTATGACCAACTTTTATTATTTCCACATGGCGCAAGAGGGCTTCCACGGTGAGTCCAAAGGAAGCGAAACCTTAGCGGACATGACTACTTTGGGATGGCGCATTGTAAAGGCCTTGTGAAAATCACTTAGTCGCACACCTATGGAAGTGTGTCAAACAGACATTAAAAGTTGATTAACACTTGTGGGTAAAGTTGTACAACATCCGAGAGTGTAAAACTATTCGAATAGTAGTGTCCACATCATGGATATGCTTAGCAATGCCACTCAAAGTTAGATTTTTGGTTTTAATTTTGAAAATCATTTAACCAAATGTATTTGGATAGTTTATCCAAACTGGGAAAATTTGGGTAAACAGCCTTGATGTAAGGGGGCTAATCCTTCACCAAAAGTGCACCTTGCACTAACTTGATAGTTTAAAATCAAAGAATTTTAGTTATAGAATAACTGCTTTGGAACTTAGTACAAATATTAAACAAAAAATTTGTTTTACGCAAAATTAACCCTATAAGCCATCCTTTGTTATACCCTCATGCATTATAATATGATATTGGGTGTAACTTGTAGAGTACATGTTATACTCACCCTTGCTTAATAAAATATTGTTCAGAGGAGAAGGACTTCGCTACTGGTGTGGATATTGACGACTAAGACGCTACCCCAGTCAATTGCCTATGGCAGATTAGCTGTGCTCTACTACTTCTTCATTTTCATTGTGTTCTTTATTGTTGGCTTTGAAGTAAACGATTTTATCTTTCTCAAGGTCTCACCGCTGTGAGGTATCCGCTATTTCCAGGTTCACGGGAAACTGCCACCTCCATACATCGGACCATACCAAGTTGTCGAAAGGAAAGGAAAGGCAAGGTAGCATACCAATTGGAATTGCCACCCCAACTCTCGAGATGTGCACAATGTCTTCCACATATCTCAACTCAAGAAATGCCTTGAACCCCAACCGAACTCACTCGGTTGAAAAGCATTGATCTCAAAAGAACCTTTCTATCGGAATACCCAATCTGAATTTTAGAATAAACCATATGACATACTCGTAGCCGCCATCAAGATGCTAAGAGTTCGTGGAGCAAACACACGAAGATGAAGCCACATGGGAACAGGAAGAACGCCTTAGAGCCGAGTTCCCCTACTTCTTTCACTGAGCCCACCGAATCTTGGGGATGAGATTATTTGTAAGGGGGTAGGTTCAGAACATCCCAAAATTTTCATTTTGGGGAGTTATTTTGGGGACAAAAATTTTCATAAAATTTGGACCGTGTTTGCTCAGTACAAAAATTCAAAGAACCCTCAGCCACTTAAACCCAAAATCCTAATTTATTTTCTTTCTCCTCTCACTGACATGTGGAACCCACATGCCAAAACCCTTCTTCCACCTCCGCTCCACCTCGCAAGTGCGTGCTTGCATGAACTCCGCCGGACGCCTTGCTGTTTACCGCATGACCCACCATTTTCGCTACCCAACTACTCCTTGTCACCTCGCTGCTCCGCCCATGCTCGCTACCTCATAATGGCGGCAAACTTCTACGCGGAGGAGAGACCTAGGCGTGCCACGAGATACTCACACCGGCGTCGGCATCTCGTTGTTCTTGTCGCAAAATTGTCCCACCTACTTAAGCCCTAATTCGCGCACTTTCTTCCACAGCTTGCCCCTGTTCCTTTTTGCGCTAGCCCGAGCTTCACAGCTCCTTGGTTTCATAGGAACACGTGCGTCGTTCTCGACACCGGTGAGCGGGTTTCGCAATGCCATTCCACCGGGTGAGCTTTTTTGCCCTTGCAAACTGCGTCATCACGCGCCCCTTACCTCACTGATGCTCTCTCTTTGCTTGATGTAGCTCCGGGAACGCCGTAGCTCCGGCAAGCCATTGTCTCCTTCATCTCTAGCGCGCACCCTGTTATGGACTTCCTTGTTTCGACAATCTGGTGAGCTTGTACCTCCCTTTCCCACGTCATATTTTGTCTTACACACCACTGATGCTTCTCCCTCTATTAATGAAGCTCCAAACGTGAAGAACCCCCCGGATCGATCATCTTCCCCATTTCCGGCCGCCGCAACCATCTTCTAGATAGTCACTCACTCGGTGAGTCCCATGTCGATTCCTCTCATCCCTACCATCCTTGCGATGCATGCAAGCTAATGCACACCTCTTTGTAGCATCTCCATCGCCAGTAGCATCTTTGCGACAGTGCCTCCCTTTGTGCTGCCATCTGCTCAACGTTGCCCCACCATTCCGTCATCCCCGACTTCCTCAAGGACTCGGGTGAGCTTCTAGTAGTTCCTCAAGCTTTGCGCACGTTAGATCATAGGATTAGCTATTGTAGCAAGGACTTCACCGTAGCTAATCATGGCACCACTACAAAAATAATGTCATCGCCGCTCCAAAGATCCATTGGTCCTTGAACCACCGCTACAACATTGCAATGACCCCAAGGCGATGCACACACCGACATGCCGCCGATTAGCTTCAATTGCTAAAACCACCTTGAGGCCCGAAGAGCTCTGCGCGCTACTTGTCGGAATAGTGCCACTTTGGTCACCTCTTGGCTTCCACCACCACCCAATGGCATCGCCATCGAAAAGGAATCCATTTTGGCCATGTCATGGACCTCCCGCTGCCCTCGCTGCCGTAAGCTCGCCATGGCGCTTGGCCATGCGCATGCGCCTAGCTCCTTCCTCTCTCTCTCTCTCTCTCTCTGCTAGTGGGACCCACACGATGGTTAGTACTTAATTACGTGGTTTAACTATACTCGGTCTATGACAGGGACCGACCAAATAGTTAATCAAAAATCTAATTATAAACATTTTTAACGAGATGAGTCTATGACATGTGGATCCCTCTATTTGTATAAAACAAAATCAATAAATCAAAGAGATGAGAGACCTGACAAGTCACCCATGTAAGATTTATGAAAATGCGGAAAAATGAGAAAAACCGCTTTAGTTCGAGGAAATACGCTTTCTCGGTTGGAAAGCGTAAACCTTAGTAAAGCTTAGAGGAGAATATGTTTTCTCTATTGGAAAGCGTAAACCTCGTTGAACGTGGAGAAGAGTATGCTTTCACAAACTGGAAAACATAAACATCGGAAAATCGCAGTTGACGTCACCTTTTTCAATTTCGTTGGAATTTTCAAGCGAAGCAATTTAAAACGTTAATAACTTTTGTATAAAAACTCCAAATGAGATTATTCTTTTTCTAAATTCATATAAAATCATGATATAACAGAATATACAAAAAAAATATTTATATTTGGTTACTTTTGAAATTATTTTGCCTTATTTAATTTGTTTTCGGCTCTTTTTGGAATAGACGTCGATTGCTCGAACGAATTTTTTGACGATCCTTCGCTATGATATTTGGAGCAACCAGAGCAAGGCAAGAACCTCCTTTGACCATGTTGATCCTATTATACTTTTTTTGCTAAATCTATTATGCATGCGTGTATGTTTAATATAAATTGCCATGTTTGGGTTGACGATACTTGTAAATCCTATTCGATGCATGAACCTCCTTGGAATAATGATACCTTTACTATTTGTAGCCATTAGGTTACAGTTTAGACATGGAATGATGTCAACTTGGGTTTTTGAATGCGAATCTCGCATAATTGCTTAATCGGCTATAGGCTTTAATGAAAATTGTTAAAACAGCGAAATGATAAATATGAGTTTGGGAGATTTTAAAAATGATGATGAGAGCGGTGTACCTCTATTATTTTGAATTAAAAATAAAAAAATATAAAAAAAACCTAGTTTTCGATGCGGATGAGTTATACTATATTCTAAGAAGCTTCAGAGGTGTATCTCACATGTAGATAGGGGGGGTTCTCGCCAGTCAATTAAGGACGAGCCAAACAAGACCTATCTAAACCTTAGCGTACAACCATATGTGCTCGTATGGGACGGCCTTAGCTAATTAAGTTACCAAAAATTAGCCTTGCATGATTGGTAGGCAGTAGTGGTGCGAGCTTGTGTGATTTGTTAACACAACGACGAATGGCTCACCGAGGTAGGGGTTTACCTGGATGAAGTGAGGGTGTTCATTCGCTGGGCTAAGTGCAAGGTTAGGACTAGATGATGTAATGGCTTACGCGTGCTCTAGATCGCTTACCAACGGTAGTAAGTAGAGGTATCGACCACGCCAGAACAAACTAGAGAATTTGTGTGCTATGGGTAAAGTTGTATACATCGTAGAGTGTAAATCTATTTAAATAGTCGTGCTCGAGGTCATGAGCATGCTTAGTGCAGCCTTAATGGGTATAGTCTTGATTTTCTTAAAAATAGTTTAGTTGGGAAAACATGTGAAATGTTTCATTGGTTTATATTTGAGTTGAGTGTCATGTCTATTGCTAAAAATAAAATGTTGCTCAGTATGAGAGGAGGTTGCGAGTTGTTATTTATTCAATTACTTGTTGTCCGTTATATATTTAATCGCTCTTTAAACTTCGTTGAATAAATACTACGTATTGATATTGCAAACAAAACCTACTTAATGCAAAATAACTTGTAGCATAGAGCCTCATTTTTTCTTGATTAGCCTTGCATGTATATAGATTTTGCGATACATTACAAGTCTTCTTGAGTACATATTGTACTCAATCTTGCTTAAATTGTTGTTCAGATTTAGATGACAAGCCTCGCCAGATGATGCCTTCTCCGTGCACTGAACTAGTGGATTCGGTGATAGGACAATCTAGGACTTATATCTTGTCGATTGCCTTTGGGTTTGGATGGGCATGGCGCTGGAATTTCGAACTCATATTACCTTTTGCTTTGCATCGTTATATTTGCTATCTCTAACACTTAAGTTTTTATTTGGTCATCGCCCTTGTGATGTAATTATTGTAATCGCTAAGTTATGTACCCTTTTGTTTTACTTTGTACATATAAATGTATGGATGTGATATCAATGTTGGAGTTGTGTATACTAGCTACTAATCATGGGACTAGTACGATACACACACGAGGGCTTCTGTATTCAAAGTTTGGGGTCCGACAACGCTTGGTATCAAAGCCATATTGACTGTAGGACAAGCCTTAGTTAGAATGGTCATTAGATTAGGACTTGATTTTGAAAATACAATTATTTTGTCATAAATATGATTCTAAAAATTTAGAAGTTTTGCTAAATCTTACCTCTCTTAGCATTCTGCTCTTATATAACTTCTTCTTTTGGTCATCTCTTCTTCAAAATAGTCATGGTTTTGAGAAATGGAATTCTCTCTGAAAATAAAGGTTTTTAATCACTTTAGGACATTAAACACAGAGCCATAATGTTTTGAAAAAGTCCTTAAAACATTCTACGTGAAATTCTTGTGGAGATTCATCGTCAAACTATTAAGGATGCCACTCTAGATGAGTTTTTCCAAAAATTTCAGAACCTAGTTGCATTCTGAAATTGACGTAATGTACTATTCTTTAAACCCTTCCTACCTTCATTTGGAGTTAAATTGATCGATATTATAATGGTCTATTTATACATAAATACCAAGGGTAGTATATCCCAAATTGAACCATAGGTGTTGGTTAAATAATTGTAGAGAACGAATAAGAAAATGTGCTACAATTCTTTTCTTGTTTAGTATCATTTCTTATCGATGTCTCTTATTATATGATCACTAAGTTTCCTTTTTCTTAAAATATAGATGTGAGGTTGAGGTGGCTAGTGCGACAAGTCTAAGAGAAGTATTTCTCATAAGATCTAGAGTTTGAGTACCAACTTTTGCAAGAGTCCAAACATTCTTTATAATTTATTTGTGGCTCACTATACTAGTAGCTCAATTTAACACCTCTATGTAATGCCTCCATTTCCTTAGATACATAATAAAGTGTCTCTATAAATGTTGAAAATAATATAGAGGCATTTTAATAAAACATCTCTTTGTCGTAACGACGATGCATAGGAAGGTGCTTATTTGGCCTTTTTTTTATTAACGTCTCCATAATTGCAACGACATGAAAAAATGACTACCGTATTAAGAAAATGCCTCTACACCGGTCTGTGTTGTAGTGATGTGACTCTAACTTGCATATCTGAATATATCTCCAGTTGTTCAACATTGTCTACAAGATGGTAACTGGTTGATGGGACCGAAACTGCTCAACCGTACTTTCCCTAAAGCATATATAGCCTCATAATTCTTGGCTCTTATTTAGTCTTAGTGTCGGAACCCAAATTTGTAATTTGGAATCCACTGTGTAAAGTTGTGTCATTCCCCTGATCGATAGATAGCACATACGATACATCCGGGATCATTCACATAACCACGGAAGTTTAAGGTGGCCTACGACTAGTTCCATTGTCACGACCAAGTCCACAGCGCACCACGACCATGTCTAGGCCGAACTTTGTAGTCGAACATGGCAGGTGTCACTGGTCGAGTCTATGACTAGGTGCCACCATGTCGCACTAACGGGAAGGTCCAAGCAGCCCAAGGTGCGAACTACACTCGGTGAACAGTGCTTTGTGTGACCATGACTCGGATCAACAGGTTTCTCGGTGAATAAGATTGTGCGGCAAGTACTCGGTGTCAATAGTACTTGTGCGAACAATGCTCGGGTGAACAAGGCTTGAGTGATTAGTACTCAGGTCAATAGTACTCGTGCAAATAGTGCTTGGTGTGAACAAAGCAAACCCATAATATATTACATAATGAGCCATGCGCCAATTGTTTTACAAAAGAGACACGAAGGCGCAGTTCTACAAAAGTCAAAGTATAGCATCGAGGATGAGTGCGAAAGCGGAACAAGTCATAGCGGATCCATTCACTCGCCACGTGCAAGCGACTGGGGTCCACCTTAAGCTTCACCATCTTCCCACCATCGTCTAGCCTCCGAGTAGTAGTAGTAGTAGGGGTCTTGATCGATGGGTCTGCAAGCTTATATTGGACGAGCCCGAGTACACAACCATACTCACGAGCCAACACACAATGCAATCGATACATGCAGGGCTAGTCAAGGGAAGTTCGAGTTCTTTTATTTATACAAAGCTAAGTTTGAACTAGATTGAATAGTAGGAAATCCTAAGACTTAGCATTTTTAACAAGTCGATTTCACACATAAGTTTTCACTTGTAAAGTACTAGTGGAGGTCCAACCTCCTATACCATTGAGTGGCGACCACTCAATGCTCAGTTATCCCAGATTTATCACCGGTCCCCACTGTTTCTCCATCCCAGGGCCCCGGCCCTTCCTTTCCATTTCACCCATACACTAATGATTTTATAAAAAGGAGAGCTAACTCCAGCAAGTTCTCAGTACCGCTTGACCATGAGCACGGCTATCCGGATAGTTTTCTTACTCGTGGAGTTTGTGCACTTTCCCCATAAGAGATAAATCAACTTATACGCCCGACACACTTCCGTAGGTGCGTGGCTAATGTTGATTATCACAATGCCTTTACAATGTTCCACCTCTTTGCAACTTCGCACCGATAGGTATCACCTCCCTAAGGCCTCCACTCGCCCATGGGTGGTCTCCCTTTTGTGTCGTGCAATTCCCGTGGCTTCGTTCTCCCGACTATCCACCTCATCCACCAACCACGGGCCACGCCAAGGCGAAACAAATTAATTAGCCATGTCGTGAGGTGTTACTTGACTTGTGGTTGCATTGTTTTTACCGAGAGGTCATCACAGATTCGGTCCCACTGACTCAAGCAGTACATCCACATACCCACATCCTCTCATGCCCCATGCACCACCCACTCTTTCCACCACCCGAGTCGAAATCTATTTTTGGGGTTTTATTTTGTTTTGAAAATAATTCTTTCATCCAACATATCACCGTGCTCCAAGCCTCGATCCCAAATTCATTTTTAAATGAGTGAATGATGTCGGGCAATTCATTGCCCAAATGACAATGTATCTAAGCAAAGCTAAGCATAACACTTAGATACGCATTTATTAACTAGTATGTAAACTATTAGTTCTAGGGTGACAAATGATAGTGTCCAAGTTCAAGGATTAGAAGTTTATACATAATTATCCTTAAGGCATTAACTATGAGCTAGACCAATATAGTTATATAATCCATAGCAATGCAATTTCATAATTTAAAGAAATATAATTTGCAAAAAGTAGGTGCAATATGATCAAAGTGTTGACTCGCCTTGCTCGAGGTTCCGCTGATCTTGTTCTCGATCAACCGAGGATCTTCGATCGCTTCGCTTCTATATATGCAAGAGTAACTGTAAGTCGAATAAGCACGAGGAATTCAAATTGCAATAAAAATTCAAATGAACTCCAAATGGGATGTTTTGGTCTAGTCGAGTAGATTTTTATTGGGTTCGAGTCGGTACATTAATCCGTATATGGATTTGGTTGAGTCGGGTTTTATCGTCGAATCGAGCACGATGTGTCTTTACACCTACGCATAAGGTTTTAGACAAGAGGCCATGGACCAATGTGATTGAATTAATCTGGTTGGAGCTATAGACCATTGTGGTCGAAGGCATGGACCAGTATGGTTGAACTAATCGGTCGAACTCGGTGGTCGAAACACTATGGTTGAGATTGTGTAATCGAGACACGGTGGTCTAAACCGGGTGGTCGAAACACGCTGGTCGAGAATGAGAGGTCGAACTATGTGGTCGAAACACAATAGTCGAAATTGTGCGGTCGAAACATAGTGGTCAAAATCAGGCTCGAGATGTTAGAATTAATCTTGTCATTAGTATCGTGTTGTATAGGTCTTTGCGTGGTAGTAGGGTGTGGCACCGTAGAGCGCATAGCAATACATGTGATACGTGCATAAGTATGGAGGCTTGAGCCGAGTGCATACCGAGTGAGAAGCGGTCGAACGAGACGCCAATATCCGAACGTGCAAAGGACCGCAACATGAGCGTGGTCGCAGCCTTCGAGAAGAAGCTACGGTGGTTGTAGCGCTAAAGTACTTGTAGATGCTACAGCATCGTGGGTGCTACAATGGTCATAGCGGTCTGCGCAGTCATAAGCGAGTTGTGCCGAAGCGGGCGTGCGTGGTCATAGCTCTGCCAAAGACTCATAGATGCTACAAGATCGTGGGTGCTACAATACTCATAGGTGCTACAGTCTTGTAGGTGCTACGTTGTCGTGGCGAGCTGCACGGTCGTGACCTACTGTGGTCGTAGCGCCTGATCCAAAGACCGTGGTCGTAGCATCCAATGAAAGTGCTATGGTCGTAACACGGTGTACTCGTAAGAGGAACACCCATATGAAGTGGCAATCTGAGTCAATAAGTTGTTGATTCTTTTGGATCATGGAGAGATTCCGGAGGTCGTGGCATGAGAATAGGTCCTAGTGGAGTTAGTGGTTGCGTGGAGTACAGCCGGGTGACCTTATCTCGCATGAGGCTTATTTAATCCGTAATTTCTCGTTAAAATTGAGATAAGCAAGAGAAGTAATAGAGATTGAGTGATTCAATCCCAAGGAGTTTCTTCTCTGTGTATTCGTCTCCCCTGTGTGTGTTTATCCGAGATATGAGAGAGACCAACGAGTGGTTTCCAAGAGAGAGGATTGAGCGATTCAATCCCAACAATCGAGAGGATTAAGCGATTCAATCCCAACACGAGGCATAGTGGTCTAATAGAGTGGTCGAAAGGGGTTTCGACACCGGTCTAGAAGTTTCACCAATTGGTCGGAAGGGGTTCGACCATCCGGTCGAAGGGATTTTGACCACCGTCGAAGGACTTCGACCACCTGGTCGAAAGAGGTTTTTTACTAGGAGTGGTCGGAGAGGGGGTATGACTACGTGTCATTGGAGGAGGTTCGGCTAGGTGTTAGTCGAAGAAGATATGATTAGTGTAGTCGGGCCGATACGACACTATCACCGAATCGGAGGTACGACCACCTGCAGTCGAAGTAGGTACGACTACCTGTAGTCGGGGAAATTACGACTATGTAGTCAAGGGAGTTTTGACTACGTGGTCGTAGTAGATTCTACTGGGCGTAGTTGAAGGAGTTTGACTACGTGGTCGTAAGAGACTCGGTTGGGCGTAGTCGGAGGAGTTTCAACCACGTGGTCGCGAGAAGGTTCGATTGTATGTAGTCGGCGGGTTTCACTACATGGTCATAGAGGGTTCAATTACGTGTAGTCGAAGAAGTTTCGATTACCCGTGAAACTACACGATCACGCGGTCGAAAGAAGCAAAGGTTCTACTGCTCGACGCGGTCAAAAGAACCAGAGAAAGAACAAGAAAAATAAGGCAGCTAGAACGAGGAGGAGCATCTGGGCCACTAGGAACACACCAGTATGGAGCTGTGGGGACGAGCTAGCCAGAGCTGGGCTGGCGACGGTAGACCGTGGCAGCGAGAGAAGCTCTGAACGGCAGTGAGGGCCCAAGGGAGGAGAGTAGTCTCCAGTCTTCGGGATGGCTCTAGGGAAGTAGGTAGATGGTCCAGAGGAGCGTCTGGGAGTATTCCACGTCGGCGGAATTGATTCGATGGCTAGGGCTATTCTGGCTGGAGGGGAAGAAGGGTGATATCGATGGCGGTTCCTGTGAACAAAAGGGGAAGTGATTGAGAGGAAACACCTTTCTGGGATGAAGTGTAACTGGAAGCACACAACGTGGAAGGAACCTTACCAACGGGTGACAACGACGAATGTGGTATGTGGTGGCGCTCAATGGAATCTAACTCTCGCCGCCGTGAGAGAGAGAGGAGGAAGGAGAGAGAGAGAGAGAGAGAGAGAGAGAGAGAGCTAACAATGGTGTGGTGAGGAAGGCGATGAAGGGGCCTGAGTAGTTCATACAAAAGCAAAGGACAGAATCGTAACCGAGAGGCTCGCATGCATTCGGCAAAGTTCGAAAACAAGTGCCTTGAGGAAGGTGCGTTGCACACACCCTATGGGTGATGCTACAACGCGTGGAGTGGCCGCATACGCCTCAGTATACGGTCTTCAGCACACCCTCTAGTGCGGCATCCACTGAGTACCTCACCCGTGCTCATCCAGGGATGTCACTTCGGAAACCCCGCCTTCCGTTACTACAGGAGGGGCTCTATGGTCCTGATGTCGTTGTACGACGCGGCCTATGTCGCTATCGTGCGCCTGCGACACAAGCTGCCAGAGTTGGAGGGCCCGTTCTTTCACTTCCCCGCAAGGACGGTAGATAGGGAGGAACACGCCTACCAGGTGGAGGGAAGGCAGATCCTCACTCCCTAGCTACACCTTGTCGGTCTCGTGCAATCACTCGATGGGTATCTCTGTCGCGTGACCCACAAGCTGCTAGAGGCCTGCCGGAGGATCTCCACGCTCGAGGATAGCATCGCATCGATGGTGGCCCAGGGTCTCTTCTCACGAGAGCTACTATATGGGGAGGATGTCATACTAGAACCTGCTGAGGAGCTACCAGAGCCCACCATCCGCATCTAGTCCGGTGCCCGACATTCCCGCATGTCTACAATTGGTCACCGTCGTTGGGTGATGGCTCTTTTCGCAGGGATGGAGGAGTCTTTGCAAATAGTGCAGTGACACCATCTTCTCCACGACGTGCACGAGGAGACCGAGTACCATGGCCCCCATCCTCCGCTGCCCCGGAGTCATTAGCTGCGGCACGGCATGACCTCGATGACTTGACGGAGGCCGGCAGTCTAGAGCTCACAAGTAGGACTTTAGCGTGAGCACTTTTGGGTATTTTGTAGGCTGCAATTATGTAATATATTGCCGTCTAATTTTCTACTTATGATGTTTTAGTTTCCTTCTTTTGTAATATTAAGCAACGAGCATGCGAACCATGTAATATTTGGCTAGTATGTTAAAAATTCATGTGTGCTGCCCTTATGGTTTAAAAACATGCATATTTCTGATTAAACAAGTCAATTTTAGCACGAGATGATGATACATGCTGGCCCACTTAACTTGTGCTTATTCCCCCTCATCTTGCACACGTATATTAAAATTATGAGATGTATGAACAAGATGTCGGTAACATGCTCCGTTTGTCAGCTCATGGCAATGGAGCTACCTCCGAATCACAAAAACAGGGAGGCAAGGCTCCTAATCCTTCATTTCCTAATCCGCTGCATCCTTCTACATCGACACCTCAAGCTGAGCAAACAACAACCTGCTCCTATCAATGAACTGGAGGTTCTGCCACCACCACCCACAAAGGCACAAGTATTGGTCATGATTGAACAAGGACGGCAGATGAACACCCTTCTGCTCCAGCAATTGGTGCAAAACACTGCCTCCCTCGGCACTGCTACCGGAGGAAATGGAGCTACTGCAAACCAACTACAGTCTAGGATGGGCGAGTTCATGCGAACTCGGCCTCCGACTTTCTCATCGGCAGTTGACCCTCTCGACACTGACGACTGGCTCCGCAATGTCGAGAGAAAATTGGTCATTGCCTAGTGCAATGACAAGGAGAAGGTGTTGTACGCATCTTATCAGCTGTAAGGCATGGCAGTTGCCTGGTGGGAAAATCATCATGCCATCCTTCCAAAGGGCCAGACTCTCTCACCTGGGCCGCTATCAAGGAAGCATTCCATAATCCCTCAATCCTTATGGACATCAAGAAGCGGGAGTTCTATGAACTCTGACAAGGGAACCTAACAGTGATAGAGTTTCTCCATCGCTTCAATTATCTTGCCTGCTACGCTACTTTAGAGATACCAAACGAAGGAAGGACGGTTGCTCTCTTCCGGGAGAACCTCAACGACGAGATGAAATGGTCACTCACTGCCCATGACATCCCCAACTTCCAGGCCCTGATCAACAAGGCCATTCGGGTTGAAGACAGCACCTGGGCAGTCGCAGAGAGCCACAAGCGCAAATAGCTTGCGCAGAAATCAGCAAGCAACGGCACGCCAAGACCACGTGTTTGGCAACCATCAAACGCGCGTCCTTTGGTACCACCACTTCTGAGGTTCCAAGCCCAAGGTCCCCTCAGCAAGCCATGGTTTAGTAGTATAACTGTGGAGGACAGCCATCCGATACACAAAACCGGGCAGCAGACGTCACATGCTATGGCTGTGATGAGCGTAGGCACTTTGCGAATGTATACCCGAAGAAGAAGTCTCTGGTATCCCCACCTCAACCCCTTGGCGTCTAGAAACAACCCAGGGCCTCATACGAGTTCAAGGAGGGCAGCAAGCCCCCAAGCTGATGCGAGGTTTTGGATGCGGCCGTCTGAACCATACAATCACCTAGGAGGCTAACGCAACTCCTGATGTGGTGACGGGTATGATCTTCGTTTACTCCTTACCTACATTAGCATTATTTGATTCTAGAGCATCTCATTCTTTTGTTTCTAAGAAGTTTGCCATGCAGGAAGAACTAGAAACTACATCTCTAGAAAGCATTATGCTAGTTCACACACCCAGGTCTGTCATGAGAACAAAACTTGGATGTCTTGATGTACAAATTGAAATAAATAGGGTAGGATTTAAAGCCAACTTCATTATGATAGATACATCTGGGTTAGATATAATTCTTGGGATAGATTGGCTAGCCAAACACAAAGGAGTAATAGATTGCGCAGAACGAGTCGTTTCTATTGCTAACTTTGATAGAGAATGGATCGCTTTCCCTCCATGTGCCGCTCCATCGCAGTATCCTACGCTTAACTCCATCTCAATCCCAAAGCTTAGCTAGGTTCTCGTGGTATGCGAATATCCCAACGTGTTTTGGATGAATTCCTAGGGATGTCGTCGGATTGTGACATGGAATTTGTCATCGATTTAATACCCGGAACAGCACCTATGCCCAAGCGACCTTATCGAATGGCATCCAATGAGTTGGTGGAATTAAAGTAACAACTCAAGGAGAAATTGGACAAAGGATTCATCCGTCCTAGCTTGTCACCATGGGGAAGCCCTGTGCTATTCGTAAAGAAAAAGGACGACAGTCTGAGGATATGTGTCGACTACTATTCCTTAAACGAAGTCACCATCAAGAACAAATATCCTCTCCTGAGGATTGATGATTTGTTTGATCAAATGAATGGTACTTGTATCTTCTCCAAGATTGATTTGAGGCTCGGTTATTTCCAACTCAATATCAGGCCTGAAGACATTCCAAAGTCTGCATTGACTACCCGTTACGGTTTGTACGAGTACACCGTAATTTCATTCGGACTTACTAATGCTCTCGCAAGTTTCATGAATCTTATTAATAAGATTTTTATGGAGTATTTGGACCAGTTCATGGTGGTTTCATCGACGACATTCTTATCTATTCCAAGAACACAGAAGAACGCGAGCAGCACTTGTGTATTGTGCTCGACAAGCTACATGAGCATCAATTATATGCAAAATTCAGCAAGTGTGAATTTTGGGTAAAAGAAGTCGGTTTCTTAGGTCATGTTCTATCTAAAGGAGGTGTGGCAGTGGACCCAAGCAAGGTACAAGATATCCTAGCCTGGGAAAAGCCCTGGACTATTCCAAAAGTCTGAAGTTTCCTCGATTTGGCTGGATATTATCACCAGTTCATCGAGAACTTCTCCAAAATCGTAAAACCAATGACACAACTTATGAAGAAGGAGAAGAAGTTTGAATGGTCGGAATCATGTGATGAGAGCTTTCAAGAATTAAAGAAAAGGCTCACAACATCCCCAATGCTTACCCTACCCAACATACACAAGAGCTTTACTATGTATTATGATGCATCCCTTCGCGGCCTCGGTTGTGTGCTGATGCAAGAAGGCAAAGTAGTGGCTTACGCCTCACGATATTTGCGGCCATATGAAGCTAATTATCCAACTCATGAATTGGAATTAACAATCGTGGTTCATGCTCTCAAGATCTAGAGACATTACCTTATCGGCAATCGGTGCGAAATTTACACTAATCATAAAAGCCTGAAGTACTTCTTCACGCAGCCATATCTGAACCTAAGGCAATGAAGATGGCTCAAGTTAATTAAGGACTATGACCTTGGCATTCATTACCACCCTGGAAAAGCCAACGTTGTAGCCGATGCCCTTAGCCAGAAGCTTCACTAGATGAACGCTTCAATCGAAGCAAGTTAATTAGCCGACATTGCATGAAGAATTCCAAAAGCTCAACATAGAAGTGGTTGAGGAGGGCTATGTTGTTGCCTTAGTGCTGCAACCTACCCTTGAGTCACAGATCCAAGGTGCTCAGCTCAAAGATCCAATAATTGTCGAAATCAAGCACGACTTGCGGAACGGTAGAGAATCAAAATTCTCCGGGAATGCGAGTGGATTGGTTATGTATGGACAGCAACTATATCTCCCAGATAACCATGATATCAAAGAGATAATCCTCAGAGAAGTTCATCATTCTCTCCATCCATCCCGAAAGCACCAAGATGTATCAAGACCTCTGGACACGATTCTGGTGGCCCGGTATGAAGCGAGACATCGCTGCACATATTGTCGTGTGCGACGTATGTCAACAGTGAAGGTGGAACACCAACGTTGTAACATCCCAAAGTTCATTACCAAAAATAAAATTAATAAAGTTATTATTTTATTAGATTTTCTAAGTTTTAAAAGAGTTTTCTTGCTTTTCTTGAATTTCCTAGTTTTTAAAGTCAAAAAAATTATTGAGTTTGTAGGTTTTTATTGGATTTTAAGTGAAAAAGAAAAAAATCTTGAATTTTTTGGTATTTAAAAAGGTTTATCCTATTTTCTATAAATTAAACATAATTTATGTGCAAAAACAAAAGCCAAATTTAAGTTGAAAATATTTTTATTAATTTCAAAATAATTCAAGGAATTTTTGTGAATTGTTCTAGAATTTTTTAAATCTATTTGCTATTTTCTAAAAGCCTATTTGATTTATTGCTTTCTTAGAAATTAGAAAATCAAATCTCAAATCAACACCAAACCAAAATCGAAATTCCTTGTCTCAATTGAAATCTTTGTTCCAAAGTCAAATATTTTTGTAGCCAATCCACCGTCGCCACCACGCCGCCCCTCCCCATGCCCCTTGCCCCCGACGATGCCGCTTCGGACGCTTAGCCTGCGCCGCCCATGCCACGCCCGGCCGCCCCCCTCCCCTCATTGTCATTTCTTTGCACTCGAGTCATCAATTCCATTTATGTTTGAAGCATTATGACCCTACAACCGTCACCCATGACTTGCAGCAATCAATTGCATGTTTCTTCCATCAACCACAATCAATTTTACCATTTCCTGTTGTTCTTCATTTTCAACCCAAAATCGTCACCGTTTATTGTGGGTGTTCCTCGTCACATCGAGCACCACCTTCACACTATAAAAGGAGCATCGCGTGTTCCCAACTTCTGTCTTCGATTCACCCCATGTCCGGATGTCCAACTCCCCACCGTTTTCTCGAAATGCCCGACGCCATCCACCTTCTTCCCAAAGTCCGGCGACGACGCTATTGAATTGATCTCTCTCTCTCTGGTTATCCTCCGACCAAATGAACCACGTCACATCGTGTTCCCGGTACTCCTCTTCCCATGCATCCCACACATCGATTTCTTTTTTTTCCGTCGCCGCCATTCGTGCGCCACTGGATGCCGTGGAACCACCTCCTCGAAGCTCCCCGAGCCTCCTCGAGCAGCTAGCCCATCACCTTCACCTCACCAAGGCACATCCCGTGCTCACATCCATTTCCCTAGGGCATCGCCGCTGCTGCACGCCTCGCCGCCGCCACCGATGCCTCACTCCACCACTACCACTGCCCACAGGGAGCCCATCCACGTGGGGTGTCATTTTGGTGCTCGTCGCATACCGCTGCCCTGCCCCTCGCCGGCGCCACCATCCTCCCAATGTGCCTCCCTGCTCCTCTGTTTCTGTTTTGCAGTTCCTTCACAAAGCAAACCTTTGAGTCACTTCCACATTGGGTCCATATGTCAATGAAATGGCTAAAGAAAACTCCACATGCTGAAAAAGAAGATTCCAGGGAATATTCCCTTCTCTCTTATTTTCCTGGAATTTATTTTTTGGCAAAATTTTCATGCGTTAGTTCTCCGTCATACGAACTCGATCCAATCGATTATTGTTCCTACATTTATCTAAATTCATTATCTACCTTTCTATTCAAACAGAATTTTGAATTTCGTAATAATTCACCACGATTCGTCCTTTGTTTATTTTTCAAATTTCTATCATTTCATGTTAATTTTAATCTTTTGAGAGCTCGTTCTCCTTCGTTCGAGATCCGATTCAAGTGATTAAAATTTCTAAATTCATCATCTATGTCACAGAACCTAAATTATTTAATTTGGACTTTATTTGAATTTGGCTTATTTTCGTGTATAGATTTTGTGACTTGGAGAATCGACATGATGTCGTTTGAACAACAAATAATTGAGCAAGGTAAGTTACATCCTTTGATCATATTTGATTTGATTATTACAAATTATTTACATTCTATTTTAAATTATTAATGCTTGCTTATTTGTATTTAATTTAATTTAAATCCTTGTTTTAAATTATAAGTTATTCATAATTCCATTGTATGGCCAGATTTTGTTGTTGAATTAACCCTACCTTGACACCTTAGATAAAAATCTAGTATATGCAATAGTATGAACTAGAACACTTTGGGAAAATATATGTCTAGTCATGCTTAGACCAAAAATATTCAAATTTGGGAGTTTTAGCAAAAGATTCAACTATGGATTTAAAATGAGTCTATATCATTATTATGCCATAGAAGTTTGCAAAAGATTTGAAAAGCAAAATAAAAAATAGGTTTGGACTTGGGCGAATCTGGATAGTTGGTGGGTGCAAGTTTATGCACGTGATTGATTCGGGAATGTTCGAGGCCCAGGGGTTCTTTTTGGAAGTCGTCTAGTCAACCAAGGACTGTTCTAAGAGCCGTTCTTTGCTAAGCCACACCGTACAACCACAAATCTGGAATGGGATAGACCTGGCTAACTAATTTGTAACGTTTCAATGTGGTTGTGCCATCCGGTAGTGTGCGCGTTAGTATGACCAACTTTTTATTATTTCCACATGGCGCAAGAGGGGGCTTCCGACGGTGAGTCCAAAGGAAGCGAAACCTTAGCGGACATGACTACTTTGGGATGGCGCATTGTAAAGGCCTTGTGAAAATCACTTAGTCGCACACCTATGGAAGTGTGTCAAACAGACATTAAAAGTTGATTAACACTTGTGGGTAAAGTTGTACAACATCTGTAGAGTGTAAAACTATTCGAATAGTAGTGTCCACAGTCATGGATATGCTTAGCAATGCCACTCAAAGTTAGATTTTTGGTTTTAATTTTGAAAATCATTTAACCAAATGTATTTGGATAGTTTATCCAAACTGGGAAAATTTGGGTAAACAGCCTTGATGTAAGGGGGCTAATCCTTCACCAAAAGTGCACCTTGCACTAACTTGATAGTTTAAAATCAAAGAATTTTAGTTATAGAATAACTGCTTTGGAACTTAGTACAAATATTAAACAAAAAATTTGTTTTACGCAAAATTAACCCTATAAGCCATCCTTTGTTATACCCTCATGCATTATAATATGATATTGGGTGTAACTTGTAGAGTACATGTTATACTCACCCTTGCTTAATAAAATATTGTTCAGAGGAGAAGGACTTCGCTACTGGTGTGGATATTGACGACTAAGACGCTACCCCAGTCAATTGCCTATGGCAGATTAGCTGTGCTCTACTACTTCTTCATTTTTCGCTGTGTTCTTTATTGTTGGCTTTGAAGTAAACGATTTTATCTTTCTCAAGGTCTCACCGCTGTGAGGTATCCGCTATTTCCAGGTTCACGGGAAACTGCCACCTCCATACATCGGACCATACCAAGTTGTCGAAAGGAAAGGAAAGGCAAGGTAGCATACCAATTGGAATTGCCACCCCAACTCTCAGATGTGCACAATGTCTTCCACATATCTCAACTCAAGAAATGCCTTCGAACCCCAACCGAACTCACTCAGTTGAAAAGCATTGATCTCCAGCCGAACCTTTCTATCGGGAATACCCAATCTGAATTTTAGAATAAACCATATGACATACTCGTAGCCGCACCATCAAGATGCTAAGAGTTCAGTGGAGCAAACACACCGAAGATGAAGCCACATGGGAACGGGAAGAACGCCTTAGAGCTGAGTTCCCCTACTTCTTTACCGAGCCCACCGAATCTTGGGGATGAGATTATTTGTAAGGGGGGTAGGTCTGTAACATCCCAAAATTTTCATTTTGGGGAGTTATTTTGGGGACAAAAATTTTCATAAAATTTGGACCGTGTTTGCTCAGTACAAAAATTCAGCAAAACCCTCAGCCACTTAAACCCAAAATCCTAATTTATTTTCTTTCTCCTCTCACTGACATGTGGAACCCACATGCCAAAACCCTTCTTCCACCTCCGCTCCACCTCGCAAGTGCGTGCTTGCATGAACTCCGCCCGGACGCCCACTGTTTTACCGCGCAGCCCACCATTTTCGCTACCCAACTACTCCTTGTCACCTCGCCTGGCTCCGCCCATGCTCAGCTACCTCATAATGGCGGCAAACTTCTACGCGGGAGGAGAGACCCTAGCTGTGCCACGAGATACTCACACTGGCCGTCGGCATCTCGTTGTTCTTGTCGCAAAATTGTCCCACCTACTTAAGCCCTAATTCGCGCACTTTCTTCCACAGCTTGCCCCTGTTCCTTTTTGCGCTAGCCCGAGCTTCACAGCTCCTTGGTTTCATAGGAACACGTGCGTCGTTCTCGACACCGGTGAGCGGGTTTCGCAATGCCATTCCACCGGGTGAGCTTTTTTGCCCTTGCAAACTGCGTCATCACGCGCCCCTTACCTCACTGATGCTCTCTCTTTGCTTGATGTAGCTCCGGGAACGCCGTAGCTCCGGCAAGCCATTGTCTCCTTCATCTCTAGCGCGCACCCTGTTATGGACTTCCTTGTTTCGACAATCGGTGAGCTTGTACCTCCCTTTCCCACGTCATATTTTGTCTTACACACCACTGATGCTTCTCCCTCTATTAATGAAGCTCCAAACGTGAAGAACCCCCCGGATCGATCATCTTCCCCATTTCCGGCCGCCGCAACCATCTTCTAGATAGTCACTCACTCGGTGAGTCCCATGTCGATTCCTCTCATCCCTACCATCCTTGCGATGCATGCAAGCTAATGCACACCTCTTTGTAGCATCTCCATCGCCGTAGCATGCTGTCGACAGGTGCCTCCTTTGTGCTGCCACTGTTCAACGTTGCCCCACCATTCCAGTCATCCCCCGACTTCCTCAAGGACTCGGGTGAGCTTCTAGTAGTTCCCTGAAGCTTTTGCGCACGTTAGATCATAGGATTAGCTATTGTAGCAAGGACTTCACCGTAGCTAATCATGGCACCACTACAGAAAATAATGTCATCGCTGCTCCAGCATCCATTGGTCCTTGAACCACTGCCTACAACATTGCAATGACCCCCTGAAGCTGATGCACACACTGACATGCCGCCGATTAGCTTCAATTGCTAAAACCACCTTGAGGCCCGAAGAGCTCTGTCGCTACTTGTCGGAATAGTGCCACTTTGGTCACCTCTTCGGCTTCCACCACCACCCAATGGCATCGCCATCGAGAAAGGAATCCATTTTGGCCATGTCATGGACCTCCCCGTGCCTGCCTCGCTGCCGGTAAGCTCGCCATGGCGCTTGGCCATGCGCATGCGCCTAGCTCCCTTCCTCTCTCTCTCCCTCTCTCTCTCTGCTAGTGGGACCCACACGATGGTTAGTACTTAATTACAGTAGTTTAACTATACTCGGTCTATGACAGGTGGGACCAGCCAAATAGTTAATCAAAAATCTAATTATAAACATTTTTAACAGATGAGTCTATGACATGTGGATCCCTCTATTTGTATAAAACAAAATCAATAAATCAAAGAGATGAGAGACTGACAAGTCAGCCCCACATGTAAGATTTATGAAAATCTGGAAAAATGAGAAAAACCGCTTTAGTTCTGAGGAAATACGCTTTCTCAGTTGGAAAGCGTAAACCTTAGTAAAGCTTAGAGGAGAATATGTTTTCTCTATTGGAAAGCGTAAACCTCAGTAGAACGTGGAGAAGAGTATGCTTTCACAGCTGGAAAACATAAACATCGGAAAGTACGCCGTTGACGTCACCTTTTTCAATTTCGTTGGAATTTTCAAACTGAAGCAATTTAAAACGTTAATAACTTTTGTATAAAAACTCCAAATGAGATTATTCTTTTTTCTAAATTCATATAAAATCATGATATAACAGAATATACAAAAAAAATATTTATATTTGGTTACTTTTGAAATTATTTTGCCTTATTTAATTTGTTTTCGGCTCTTTTTGGAATAGACGTCGATTGCTCGAACGAATTTTTTGACGATCCTTCGCTATGATATTTGGAGCAACCAGAGCAAGGCAAGAACCTCCTTTGACCATGTTGATCCTATTATACTTTTTTTGCTAAATCTATTATGCATGCGTGTATGTTTAATATAAATTGCCATGTTTGGGTTGACGATACTTGTAAATCCTATTCGATGCATGAACCTCCTTGGAATAATGATACCTTTACTGTTGTAGCCATTAGGTTACAGTTTAGACATGGAATGATGTCAACTTGGGTTTTTTGAATGCGAATCTCGCATAATTGCTTAATCTGGCTATAGGCTTTAATGAAAATTGTTAAAACGACGAAATGATAAATATGAGTTTGGGAGATTTTAAAAATGATGATGAGAGCGGTGTACCTCTATTATTTTGAATTAAAAATAAAAAAATATAAAAAAAACCTAGTTTTCGATGCGGATGAGTTATACTATATTCTAAGAAGCTTCAGAGGTGTATCTCACATGTAGATAGGGGGGGTTCTCGCCAGGTCAATTAAGGACCGAACGCCAGCAAGACCTATCTAAACCTTAGCGTACAACCATATGTGCTCGTATGGGACGGCCTTAGCTAATTAAGTTACCAAAAATTAGCCTTGCATGATTGGTAGGCAGTAGTGGTGCGAGCTTGTGTGATTTGTTAACACAACGACGAATGGCTCACCGAGGCAGGGGTTTACCTGGATGAAGTGAGGGTGTTCATTCGCTGGGCTAAGTGCAAGGTTAGGACTAGATGATGTAATGGCTTCGACGCGTGCTCTAGACTGCTTACCAACGGTAGTAAGTAGAGGTATCGACCGACGCCGAACAAACTAGAGAATTTGTGTGCTATGGGTAAAGTTGTATACATCTGTAGAGTGTAAATCTATTTAAATAGTCGTGCTCGAGGTCATGAGCATGCTTAGTGCAGCCTTAATGGGTATAGTCTTGATTTTCTTAAAAATAGTTTCGTTGGGAAAACATGTGAAATGTTTCATTGGTTTATATTTGAGTTGAGTGTCATGTCTATTGCTAAAAATAAAATGTTGCTCGTAGCTGAGGAGGGTTGCGAGTTGTTATTTATTCAATTACTTGTTGTCCGTTATATATTTAACTGCTCTTTAAACTTTCGTTGAATAAATACTACGTATTGATATTGCAAACAAAACCTACTTAATGCAAAATAACTTGTAGCATAGAGCCTCATTTTTCTTGATTAGCCTTGCATGTATATAGATTTTGCGATACATTACAAGTCTTGCTGAGTACATATTGTACTCAATCTTGCTTAAATTGTTGTTCAGATTTAGATGACAAGCCTACGCCAGATGATGCCTTCTCCGTACCTGGAACTAGTGGATTCGGTGATAGGACAATCTAGGACTTATATCTTGTCAGTTGCCTTTGGGTTTGGATGGGCATGGCGCTGGAATTTCTGAACTCATATTACCTTTTTTGCTTTCGCTGTTATATTTGCTATCTCTAACACTTAAGTTTTTATTTGGTCGGTCGGCCCTTGTGATGTAATTATTGTAATCGCTTAAGTTATGTACCCTTTTTGTTTTACTTTGTACATATAAATGTATGGATGTGATATCAATGTTGGAGTTGTGTATACTAGCTACTAATCATGGGACTAGTACGATACACACACGAGGGCTTCGGGTATTCAAAGTTTGGGGTCCGACAACGCTTGGTATCAAAGCCATATTGACTGTAGGACAAGCCTTAGTTAGAATGGTCATTAGATTAGGACTTGATTTTGAAAATACAATTATTTTGTCATAAATATGATTCTAAAAATTTAGAAGTTTTGCTAAATCTTACCTCTCTTAGCATTCTGCTCTTATATAACTTCTTCTTTTGGTCATCTCTTCTTCAAAATAGTCATGGTTTTGAGAAATGGAATTCTCTCTGAAAATAAAGGTTTTTAATCACTTTAGGACATTAAACACAGAGCCATAATGTTTTGAAAAAGTCCTTAAAACATTCTACGTGAAATTCTTGTGGAGATTCATCGTCAAACTATTAAGGATGCCACTCTAGATGAGTTTTTCCAAAAATTTCAGAACCTAGTTGCATTCTGAAATTGACGTAATGTACTATTCTTTAAACCCTTCCTACCTTCATTTGGAGTTAAATTGATCGATATTATAATGGTCTATTTATACATAAATACCAAGGGTAGTATATCCTGAAATTGAACCATAGGTGTTGGTTAAATAACGCAGAGAACGAATAAGAAAATGTGCTACAATTCTTTTCTTGTTTAGTATCATTTCTTATCGATGTCTCTTATTATATGATCACTAAGTTTCCTTTTTCTTAAAATATAGATGTGAGGTTGAGGTGGCTAGTGCGACAAGTCTAAGAGAAGTATTTCTCATAAGATCTAGAGTTTGAGTACCAACTTTTGCAAGAGTCCAAACATTCTTTATAATTTATTTGTGGCTCACTATACTAGTAGCTCAATTTAACACCTCTATGTAATGCCTCCATTTCCTTAGATACATAATAAAGTGTCTCTATAAATGTTGAAAATAATATAGAGGCATTTTAATAAAACATCTCTTTGTCGTAACGACGATGCATAGGAAGGTGCTTATTTGGCCTTTTTTTTATTAACGTCTCCATAATTGCAACGACATGAAAAAATGACTACCGTATTAAGAAAATGCCTCTACACCGGTCTGTGTTGTAGTGATGTGACTCTAACTTGCATATCTGAATATATCTCCGGTTGTTCAACATTGTCTACAAGATGGTAATCGGTTGATGGGACCAAATCGCTCAACCGCACTTTCCCTAAAGCATATATAGCCTCATAATTCTTGGCTCTTATTTAGTCTTAGTGTCGGAACCCAAATTTGTAATTTGGAATCCACTGTGTAAAGTTGTGTCATTCCCTGGATCAGTAGATAGCACACAGATACATTCTGGGATCATTCACATAACCACGGAAGTTTAAGGTGGCCTACGACTAGTTCCATTGTCACGACCAAGTCCACAGCCAGACCACGACCATGTCTAGGCTGAACTTTGTAGTCGAACATGGCAGGGGTCGCTGGTCGGAGTCTATGACTAGGTGCCACCATGCTGCACTAACGGGGAAGGTCCAAGCAGCCCAAGGTGCGAACTACACTCGGTGTGAACAGTGCTTGGTGTGACCAGTACTCGGGATCAACAGTGCTCGGTGTGAACAGTACTCGGTGCCAGCAGTACTCAGTGTCAATAGTACTTGTGCGAACAATGCTCGGGTGAACAGTGCTTGAGTGATTAGTACTCAGTGTCAATAGTACTCGTGCAAATAGTGCTTGGTGTGAACAGTGCAAACCCATAATATATTACATAACAGGCCATGCGGCCAATTGTTTTACAAAAGAGACACGAAGGCAGCAGTTCTACAAAAGTCAAAGTATAGCATCGAGGATGAGTGCGAAAGCGGAACAAGTCATAGCGGATCCATTCACTCTGCCCACAGGCAAGCGACTGGGGGTCCCAGCCTAAGCTTCACCATCTTCCCCACCATCAGGTCTAGCCTCCGAGTAGTAGTAGTAGTAGGGGTCTTGATCGTATGGGTCTGAAAGCTTATATTGGACGAGCCTGAGTACACAACCATACTCACGAGCCAACACACAATGCAATCGTATACATGCAGGGCTAGTCAAGGGAAGTTCAGAGTTCTTTTATTTATACAAAGCTAAGTTTGAACTAGATTGAATAGTAGGAAATCCTAAGACTTAGCATTTTTAACAAGCCGATTTCACACATAAGTTTTCACTTGTAAAGTACTAGTGGAGGTCCAACCTCCTATACCATTGAGTGGCGCTGACCACTCAATGCTCAGGTTATCCCGTATTTATCACTGGTCCTCGACCAGGCTTTCTCCATCCCCAGGGCCCCGGGCCCTTCCTTTCCATTTCACCCATACACTAATGATTTTATAAAAAGGAGAGCTAACTCCAGCAAGTTCTCAGTACCGCTTGACCATGAGCACGGCTATCCAGATAGTTTTCTTACTCTGTGGAGTTTGTGCACTTTCCCCATAAGAGATAAATCAACTTATACTGCCCCGACACACTTCCGTAGGTGCGTGGCTAATGTTGATTATCACAATGCCTTTACAATGTTCCACCTCTTTGCAACTTCGCACCGATAGGTATCACCTCCCTAAGGCCTCCACTCGCCCATGGGTGGTCTCCCTTTTGTGTCGTGCAATTCCCGTGGCTTCGTTCTCCCCCGACTATCCACCCTCATCCACCAACGGCGAAGCCACGCCAAGGCGAAACAAATTAATTAGCCATGTCGTAGGTGTTACTGACTTGTGGTTGCATTGTTTTTACCTGAGAGGTCATCACAGGATTCGGTCCTTAATTGACTCGGGCGGTACATCCACATACCCACATCCTCTCATGCCCCATGCACCAGCCACTCTTTCCAGCCACCCGAGTCGAAATCTATTTTTTGGGGTTTTATTTTGTTTTGAAAATAATTCTTTCATCCAACATATCAGCCAGGCTCCAAGCCTCGACTGCCCAAATTCATTTTTAAATGAGTGAATGATGTCGGGCAATTCATTGCCCAAATGACAATGTATCTAAGCAAAGCTAAGCATAACACTTAGATACGTACTTATTAACTAGTATGTAAACTATTAGTTCTAGGGTGACAAATGATAGTGTCCAAGTTCAAGGATTAGAAGTTTATACATAATTATCCTTAAGGCATTAACTATGAGCTAGACCAATATAGTTATATAATCCATAGCAATGCAATTTCATAATTTAAAGAAATATAATTTGCAAAAAGTAGGTGCAATATGATCAAAGTGTTGACTCGCCTTGCTCGAGGTTCCGCTGATCTTGTTCTGGATCAACCGGAGGATCTTCGATCGCTTCGGCTTCTATATATGCAAGAGTAACCAGAAGTCGAATAAGCACAGAGGAATTCAAATTGCAATAAAAAATTCAAATGAACTCCAAATGGGATGTTTTCGGTCTAGTCGAGTAGATTTTTATTGGGTTCGAGTCAGTTACTAATCCGTATATGGATTTGGTTGGAGTCAGGTTTTATCGTCGGAATCGAGCACGTATGTGTCTTTACACCTACGTACAAGGTTTTAGACAAGAGGCCATGGACCAATGTGATTGAATTAATCTGGTTGGAGCTATAGACCATTGTGGTCGAAGGCATGGACCAGTATGGTTGAACTAATCTGGTCGAACTGTGTGGTCGAAACACTATGGTTGAGATTGTGTAATCGAGACACGGTGGTCGAAACTGGGTGGTCGAAACACAGTGGTCGAGAATGAGAGGTCGAACTATGTGGTCGAAACACAATAGTCGAGAATTGTGCGGTCGAAACATAGTGGTCAAAACTGTGGGCTCGAGATGTTAGAATTAATCTTGTCATTAGTATCGTGTTGTATAGGTCTTTGCGTGGTAGTAGGGTGTGGCACCAGAAGAAGCGCATAGCAATACATGTGATACGTACAAGTATGGAGGCTTGAGCCGGAGTGCATACTGAGCTGTGAGAAGCGGTCGAACGGAGACGCCAATATCTGGAACGTGCAAAGGACCGCAACATGAGCGTGGTCGCAGCTTCGAGAAGAAGCTACGGTGGTTGTAGCGCTAAAGTACTTGTAGATGCTACAGTACTCGTGGGTGCTACAATGGTCATAGCGGGCTGCGCAGTCATAAGCGAGTTGTGGTCGTAGCGGGCTGCGTGGTCATAGCTCTACAGTACTCATAGATGCTACAGTATCGTGGGTGCTACAATACTCATAGGTGCTACAGTCTTGTAGGTGCTACAGTGTCGTGGCGAGCTGCACGGTCGTGACCCAGCTGTGGTCGTAGCGCCCAGTCAAAGACCGTGGTCGTAGCATCCAGTCGAAAGTGCTATGGTCGTAACACCGGGTGTACTCGTAAGAGGAACACCCATATGAAGTGGCAATCTGAGTCAATAAGTTGGCTGATTCTTTTGGATCATGGAGAGATTCCAGGAGGTCGTGGCATGAGAATAGGTCCTAGTGGAGTTAGTGGTTGCGTGGAGTACAGGCCGGGTGACCTTATCTGCATGAGGCTTATTTAATCCGTGTAATTTCTGTTAAAATTGAGATAAGCAGTAGAAGTAATAGAGATTGAGTGATTCAATCCCAAGGAGTTTCTTCTCTGTGTGTATTCGTCTCCCTCTGTGTGTGTTTATCCAGAGATATGAGAGAGACCAACGAGTGGTTTCCAAGAGAGAGGATTGAGCGATTCAATCCCAACAATCAGAGAGGATTAAGCGATTCAATCCCAACACGAGGCATAGTGGTCTAATAGAGTGGTCGAAAGGGGTTTTCGACAGCTGGTCTAGAAGGTTTCGACCAATTGGTCGGAAGGGGTTCTGACCATCTGGTCGAAGGGGATTTTGACCACCTGGTCAGAAAGGACTTCGACCACCTGGTCGAAAGAGGTTTTTTACTAGGAGTGGTCGGAGAGGGGGTATGACTACGTGTCATTGGAGGAGGTTCGGCTAGGTGTTAGTCGAAGAAGATATGATTAGCTGTAGTCGGGGCTGATACGACTACCTGTAGTCGGAGGTACGACCACCTGCAGTCGAAGTAGGTACGACTACCTGTAGTCGGGGAAATTACGACTATGTAGTCAAGGGAGTTTTGACTACGTGGTCGTAGTAGATTCTACTGGGCGTAGTTGAAGGAGTTTGGACTACGTGGTCGTAAGAGACTCGGTTGGGCGTAGTCGGAGGAGTTTCAACTACGTGGTCGCAGAAGGTTCGATTGTATGTAGTCGAAGGGGTTTCGACTACATGGTCATAGAGGGTTCAATTACGTGTAGTCGAAGAAGTTTCGATTACCCGTGAAACTACACGATCACGCGGTCGAAAGAAGCAAAGGTTCTCTTGCCGACGGTCAAAAGAACCAGAGAAAGAACAAGAAAAATAAGGCAGCTAGAACGAGGAGGAGCATCTGGGCCACTAGGAACACACCAAGATGGAGTCAGGGGGCGAGCTAGCGTGAGGCGGGTCGACGGTGAGACCGTGGCGCGAGAGAAGCTCGAACGGCGGTGAGGCCCAAGGGAGGAGAGTAGTCTCCAGTCTTCGGGATGGCTCTAGGGAAGTAGGTAGATGGTCCAGAGGAGCGTCTGGGAGTATTCCACGTCGGCGGAATTGATTCGATGGCTAGGGCTATTCTGGCTGGAGGGGAAGAAGGGTGATATCGATGGCGGTTCCTGTGAACAAAAGGGGAAGTGATTGAGAGGAAACACCTTTCTGGGATGAAGTGTAACTGGAAGCACACAACGTGGAAGGAACCTTACCAACGGGTGACAACGACGAATGTGGCGATGTGGTGGCGCTTCAATGGAATCCAGAACTCTCGCTCGCCGTGAGAGAGAGAGGGAGGAAGGGAGAGAGAGAGAGAGAGAGAGAGAGAGAGAGAGAGCTAACAATGGTGTGGTGAGGAAGGCGATGAAGGGGCTCAGAGTAGTTCATACAAAAGCAAAGGACAGAATCGTCCGAGAGGCTGCGATGCATTCGGCAAAGTTCTGGAAAAGGGGGGGTTAGCTGGTAATTCCCCCCGAAGCGGCAGCACAGTGCAGGTGACAAGACAGGCTGAGTGATGGCTCTTAATGGCTTATCGACGGCTCCTGCCAGCGCGCCCACCTGGTTACGCTTGACGCCCGAGAGAGAGAGAGAGAGAGAGAGAGAGAGAGACGGCTGCCCCGGTCTTCGGTCAAGGGAGGTCTGGCTGCATTGGGCTTGACCAGTAGCTGGTCGGAGGAACAGTAACCCGAGCAAAATATCCAGATAATGTCCCAGAGTTGTTTACTCAATATTGGTAATTCCATATCTTAGTTCTCTAATCTTTGCACCACACGCGCCGGCAGGAAAATATGATGCAGTCCAAATAAGACTCGAGAAGGAAATCAAGAAGCACGATATTTAGTTATCACATAAAAAATTCAAAAATCCCGTATTTTTGCATTTTTGGATTTTTGGGCTGTTACACTTAGAGAGGCATGCACATGTTTATGCAAATAAAAACAGGAAGCTGCTTAGCTTAAATGAACCACGATCATAAGTTTGTTCCAAAAAAAAAAACAAGGTAGGCCCCAGCAACAATGGACAAAAATCTACACCAGAAAAGCAAACAGTGGAAATTTGAGTAAAAAGTAATTTTTAGTTGACTAAACTTTTTAATTTCCAAATGTAAATCACCAACTAATTTTTAATCATTTCATTGCCTATCAGTTTAGCTTATCTACAAGTTTGACAATGATACCTGCTTACATTTCGTGGATGCAACCAATTACATTCCTTAGTATGCGTATGGACATTGTCACAAACATAGCCTCTTCAATTTTCTAGTCAAAGTAGTTTCACCCGTGAGGTACCGATGTTGAAAATCGAACAACGCCTATTAACAATGACTTGTGTATGATTTCAGGTCCCTAATTCCGTTCAAGAAAACATGACAACGCATTTGCAACGGCTGGTACTATATGGACCATAATTTAGTACATAACAAGGTTAGTTTGTCAGTCTGACTTGGCATGCGTTCAGGGTGTAGCTTTAGCTTGCTGCTTTCGAATTGATTCGGTTTTCGGAAAGATTGTTAGTGATATCGAAAGGTGTTGTGGATTTGAACAAAAAAGTAGCCAAGTTATCTCAGGATCAATGTAGTGTTGCAGAAGTTTTTGGCTGGTAAAAGATTGAGAGCTTTGACAAATTATGACAATTGAGAGCAAGATAATGGTAGACCTTAGTATATATCCTATAATTAGTCAAATATTAGTCACTTCATATCCATCCTTTCGAACTAATTAACCTAATTAGTTTCTTCAGGAAGGTTAATAAACATTTGTCGTTAGCAGACGCGAGATGACATGGATAATCCTTGTGAATTAACAAAAAATATCCTAAACTTTACAAAATGCAACATATTAATTACAATGGTATATACATCCGAGTGATTTGTATATACAAGCAACGTTTCGCACTTTATTAGCTGGCCATGCTACTTTCTGCCCTAACTGAATCTTTGTCCATAATAAAGTGAAACAAACTAATAGACAACTTGTCCATCTGATCATGTAAAAAAAAATGCTTAATTTAGGAGATTGACACTAACATTCGTGCACAATTTTGACTGTTAAACGGTATATTGACTCAGCAAGAGGCTTAAACAGTAAGAACAAACACGTGTGCATGGGAGATCAATGACGTGGGCAGAAGAAATTAGAATGCATGGTCCCATTAATCGATTAATGTTCAAAAGCAATCAGAGATTTTCCGGCATTGACAGGGACCTGCAACCAATCCCCAGAAGAGATGGGAATGACAAGAAAACGAACTCATCAACATGCTTTCGTATTCATCCTTAACAAGCTAGCTAAGGTATAAACTATTGAGTGCCCCAATTACTTGAGAGATTAGGATGTTTAAGGATTAAGAAATGTTTGTGAGCATGTATATGATGCATTTTTATGCATAGTTAGGTAGAGATTAATTTCTCATCAGTGTGAATTTGTGGACATGCATGTAAGATTGGCTAGCTAGCTCATGCTTCTTAGCGACTGAGTCCATTGTTGAATGGATGGTTTTGATCAATCAAATCATGTAACTGTGAGGTTCGAACATATATACATTTGATTTATAATTGTATTTTGTCATCGCTGACCAGACCAGGTCAGCTGCAGTGCAACACAGGTACATCTGAAAACCCATATTCTTTGCATGTCTATATGTACATGCATGTGCGTGTTGAGATTTTATCGATTGATAGTGAAAAAATGGGAGAAAAAATTATTGTTTTTTGTCCGTGTTTTTTTACAAGTAAAATCGCATGAACTTAAAGTGACCAAGTGGATTATGATCTATGCAATTTTCTTTCCCAAAAAGCATAACAACCACTCGTTTTATGTGCAAAAAGAATTATTTTTACCCATTATAATAATTAAGGATTACAGTTAACCTACCATATTTTACCATGAACCATGCTGATGGTTCGGTGACACAGGAGCTAGCAGCACAATATTTTCTTTTCTCAAATTATTTACTTTAATTTGAGTTTTTTTAACCTGAGGAGTTAATCAGTCGTTAGTTGGTTAGTACTTGTATATTAGTACTGGCCGGCTAGCATTTCGTGTGAACGGGAACAATACGGGAAAAGGAGATTGCTTGCGTAGATTCGATCTCTACCTAGCAATCTTTGACAAAATCTCCCAACTAAGTTTACTGTACTTCTAGAGGGAGCAGTTAATCCTATGGTTAGTCAGTAAGTCGTTGTCAGAATCATTTTAATATAAAACATGAACTGTTTGCTCTTGAGGAACAATTCCTTACCTAAATTCTTACTTTTTTTAAGATAATAGAAGAGAAAAACTCTTCCGGTCTCTGCATTCAGGATACACATAGCCCATTTTATTAATGAGTTTAAAGTACCAAAGTAACCAAAACTGTTAAAAGTGATTCGAAACTTTACAAGCAAACGATGACTGAAAATTAACCTCAATCATTACAAATCTTGTGACTAAACTGCCACCCATGATAGCTTAAAATTTGCTTTGCCACTACATCCAGCCTGTCGCTTCATGCCAACATGGACTCCTTCTGGGCTAGTTTCTGCAAATTTGCCTAAGCTCTCAGCCAGTGCTCACTTAATAAGATAACCTGTAAAGGATTAGTGACAATCTTTTTATCAAAAATAACCTCATTCCGACAAAACCAGATAGACCAACATAAGGCACTAGCTCCTACTAGGAGTTGTGACTTTAAAATTTTTGGAATACCGGCTAACCAATTCCCAAACATGTTTGCTATACTCACAGGAGGAGATAAATTAAATGCACATTGAACAGTCCACCATGCAAGACGTGCAAAGGGACATTCAATAAAAAAGATGTTGAATTGTTTCCTCGTTAATACAAAAATAATATTTTTTGCTTCCCTTCTATTTTTTTAGCAGATTATCCTTAGTTAAAATTACCCCTCTTTTGAGATACCATAGGAATATTTTCACTTTTAATGTAATTTTAATTAGCCAAAAAAAGATTCTAATGGGGACTTGAGAACTTCCACTTAGTGCCGTATAGAAAGACTGTACTGAAAAAAGTCCATATTTGTTCAAATTCCACCTGAAAACATCTTTTTGAGAGATCAGATGTAAATTAGCAATTATCAAAACTAACTCATTCCACTCATGTAGCTTAGGCCCAATAATAGGTTTTCGAAAAGAAATGTTTAAAGGTGTTGTTCTCATAATATTCACCACTGTATCGTCCTTTCTCATTACCACATTATAAAGTAGTGGATACTGACTTTTCATTGGAGAGTCTCCTAACCAAATATCTTCTCAAAACCTAGTTTGCATTCTATTTTTAATCTGGAATGAACCAAAACGAAAAAATTGGTCTTTGATTTTCATTAAACCTGACCAGAAATGAGAAGTTTCAGGCTTATTAACCATCTGCGAAAGACATTTCTCTCCCAAATATTTTCTTTTAAACATAGATTGCCATACTCCTTTTTCAAGAAGTAATTTAAACAACCATTTTTCTAGTAGACTTTTGTTTTTTGTATCTAAGTTCTGAATGCTTAGACCGCCCTGCTCTTTACGTGAACACAATAAACTCCACTTAGCAAGCCTATACTTTTGTTTATGACTATTGCTCTGCCAGTAAAATTGGGAGTGATAAAAATCTAATCTTTTGAGAACCTCCCTAGGAACCTCAAAAAAGGATAGCATACACATTGGTAGACTGCTAAGTACCAAATTAATAAGTACTAATCGTCCACCAACAGACATATTTTTCCTTTCCAACAGCTAAGTTTCTTGTCAACTCTACCCTCAACCCCTTGCCTATCACAATTCCTTAGTTTTCTAAAGTGAATCGGAATACCTAGGTATCTGAAAGGAAATGCATCTACCTCATAACCAAATAACTGAGTATACTGTGATTCAACCTCTTTAGCATTGCTACGGGCGCGGCCTCCGTGGCACATGCGGGAGGCTCCGGCGGTGACTTCACAGCGTAGAGGACCGGGGCACCAAGCGCGGCGCGGCGGCGGCTCCGGCGGCGCGGCTCCAAGCGCTAGTCGGGCGGCGGCGCTCCGCGCGTCCGTGGCGGCGGAGGCGCGCGCGAGCTCGCGACGGTGACCGGCCGGGCGGTGCCTTGCGCGAGAGGCGGTCATGGCGAGCGATGCCCGTTCGGGGGTGGCAGCGGTGCCCATGGCGCGCGGCACCCAGCGCTGCAAGCGCGGCGCGGCGACGCGGGCGATGCGGGGAGGCGGCCGGCCATAGACTTCAAGCGCAGCGGGCTGCCGGCTCCCCCCCTTTTTTTACTTCTTTTGGGCGACCGGCGATGAAAGGGAAGCCCATTAGGGGGCGGTGCTAGCCGACGGTGTCGGCACTGTGCTGTACGGGGTGGCGCCAGCACCATTAATCCTCCCCTCCCCTTTTGCTTTTGGTCGGTGCGAAACCGACGACTTCTAGCCGATGGTGGTATTGTGCGACGGGGAGGTCGGGTGGCCAATGCAGGGCCGTGAGTAGGGAGCACGATCGGAGGCGCATCGTTGAGGTTCGGCCATGCGGGGCTATGGCCGTGCGTGCGGATCCAGGCCGGCGCGGCACAATGCCATGGTCGGCACAACGTGGTGCTTTACGTGCGCGTGGGCAGCATGGCGTGGCTACAAGCCGATGGCAGCGCGGCTCTACAGGGTCGGCGGCCGATTTTTCTTCGCACTAATATTGTTCATGCAATGTACTGTTTATTATTCGTGCAACGATCTACAGTGCAATCAACATCCTCTCTTTCATACAATCTATCGATCGACATTGTGCCGGCGACTTCAAGTCTGCTCGTGGTAGATTAGAGTGAATTTGCACCGTAGAAAAACAATCTAGAAAGCAAATTTGCAGAATTTAAAGCGATCTAGAAGGTACGATTCAATCTACGAGTGTCGTTCATCGACGGTTACCTTTTCGATGCGAGGAGAGTCGATCGTGTTGATAACGTGTTGAGGAACCGTCGCTGGTGAGTCCAGTCCGAGCGATTACCTCGTAGACAAACTTAGAATCGTAAGAACAATGCATGAACATAAGAACAGAATAAGAGATAGAACACAAAGATGTAGGGGGAGTTCTTGTTTCTCTTTATTCCTTCATCCATCGATCAATCCTTTACAATGAATAGTACCCCTTATTTATAGGCTACGACCCTGCTAGGGTTTGAGATGGGGCGTCCACTAATGTGCCGACTGTAGGGTCAGACCTATGGTTTCCCAACAATTTTCTCAATGTACGCCAACATGAACGGCACAGAGTTTTAACATCTCAGCGCTGATCTTTGGAGACACCTCAGCTTGTTCCGCGACGTGGAATTTGGCTAGCGCCGAGTTAGCAGCACCTCAGCGCCATGGAACTCAGCAGTCAGCACTGAGCCCCACAACCTCCACGCCATAACATCCGGCGCTGAGCAAAAAGATGCCTTGTATTGCAGGCTTTTAGCAGCAGTATGTTCAGCGAAAAGAGCACCGGCAAGAATTGGACAAGTAGAACCGCACCTTATAGAGTAAGGAATGATTGTTTTATTCTTTCACCAAAGTTTAATTAGTCGCTGCCATTCTCTTTACTATTCGGTTTTCTATATTTGTACATCATCTTTGCATAATGTAGATAACATTTAATCCATATTGGCCGATAGAGAATGTGATCAATCTTCAGGGCCTCTTTGATTTGCAAGATTGGTGGAGGAAAAATACAGGCTTTGGGATTCTAAGAGATTGGCTACTGCTCACACGTTTGATTCGTAGGAAACACTGACAAATTCCAGAGTAATATTATTCACCCCCCATGGTTTCGCTTGAATTTTTCAGGAAAACATGATATCCACCCCATCCTCTTTGTAATATTCCTATGCAGGAAGAACGAGAGAGCTCGGTGGGAGAATTGGTTTAGTGGACTCATTAGTCAACGGTTCTGTTGATTAACAAATAAGATTAGTGCTCAATTAGACTAAAAGCACATAAGACTACTATTCACTCCAAAATTCCTATGTTCTTGCTCTTCAACCTACAAAATTCATGTGTTTTTCAGTCCTCTGTTTTGCACATGCATTAATATCATATTCCTATGTTTTTCGTATTCATGCGTTTTTAGAATTCTGCGAACCAAAAAGGCCAATCTCGTTCGGGTTGTTCCTCAATGAAAAAAAGGTTAATCTCTGTTGGAAAGTGTAAACCTCGGCAAAGCCCAGAGGAGAATACGCTTTTTTTTGTTGGAAAGCGTAAACCTTGGAAAATACGTTTTTGACGTAACCTTTTCTTTTTCTAGAATTTTCAAACCGAAGAAAATTAAAACGTTAATAACTTTTGCATACGAAATCCAAATAAGATGATTCTCTTTTCAAAATTCATCTAAAATCATGATCTACCTGAATATGCAAAAAATATTTGGATTCGGTTACTGTTGAAATTATTTGTTTTGTTTCCGATGATTTTTGAATATACGTTGATTGCTCAACAAATTTTTTGACGATCCTTCACTATCATATTCAGAGCAACCAGAGCAAGGAAAGCACCCCTCTTTGATTATGTTTATCCTACTATTTCAATTATTGTACTTATTTTTTTAAAAAAAAAATCCACTACTACAGAAAAAGTCTTCACAGACAATTCAAAAACGTCATCACAGACGGTTTCGTAAGCCGTCTGAGTCTATGGGTCAGTGATGACATGAGTCATCACGGACGATTTTTCAAACTGTTTGTGAAAAAAAAACTATCACGGACGGTTCTGAAAAAGAACCGTCTGTGATAGTCTATTTTCATAGACGGTTCTTGTTCAGAACCGTCTGTGATAATTTTTCTATTGCAAAAAAAAAAAATTGGATTTTGAGTCAAACCAATTAATTGCTGGACAGCAGTTTCCATATGCAACCTCTAGCAAGACAACTAAAATCCAATTAAAATTCTAATAGCAAACACATTATAGGAAAGGGAAACCAAAAGGTTTCACAACGTCCCCTCCGAATTAGAAAAAAAAAAGAATAAAGTTACAAAGTTAAACTAGCTAGAAACCATTTGTACCTCCAAAGCTCCTGGAGAACTCATCGGCTTCTTAGATTGGTTCAGAGAGTAAGGCAATTTCAAGTCATGGTAAAATCACAGAGTAAGGAAATTTTGTAAGATCAGAGAGTAAGGAAATTTCAAGCCATGGTAAAATTAGAGAGTAAGGAAATTTCAAGTCATGGTAAAATCACAGAGTAAGGAAATTTTTAATTCACAGATGGTTTTTAATACAAACCGCATATGTTATTATACTTATCACAAATGGTTCGTATTGAAAACCGTCTGTGAAGTATCATAGACAGTTCATATCATAAACCGTGTGTGAAGTCTACAATTATCACAGACGGTTCGTGTTAAGAACCGTCTATGATACTTCACAGACGGTTTTCAATATAAACCGTCTGTGATTACATGTAATACAGATAGTTTTGGTTAACCGTCTGTGATGAGGCGTTATTAGCCTTTTTGTAGTAGTGATCTATTATGCATACGTATATTTTTTGATGCAAAATTGATATGTTTGGGATAACGGTAGTTATAATCCTAATTGATGCATGAATTGCCTTGAAATATTGATTCCCTTACTATTGTAGCCATTAGGATATAGTTTAGGCAATAGATAATGTCAAATTGGGAGTTTTAAGTGCGAACATCGCACAAATGCCTACTAGAGCGATAGTCTTTTCTAAAACTTGTAAAAGGATGATATGATGAACATGAGTTTGGAAAATTTTGAAAAGAATGTCCAGAGGGGTGTACCTCTGTTATTTTATATAAAAATAAAAATGCAAAAACCTTGTTTTTGACATGGGCGAGTTATATTATATTCTGCGAAATGTGAATGGTGTATCTCACAAGTAGATAGAGGGGGATTCTCGCCCGGGTTAGTTAAGGACTGAACACCGATATATCCGACCTAAGCGTAAGCGTACAACCACATGTGCTGGTACGGGACGGCATTAACTAATTAAGTCATTGAAAACTAGCCTTACACATTGGTAGAGCGTAGTAGTGCGAGCATGACCAATGTAGGCATGTCCGAAGGGGCTCCCTTCACTGAGGCGTTGGGCACAAAGCTTGCCAACACAACTGCGATTGCCTCACTGAGCCAAGGGTGTACCCGGGTGAAGTGAGGGTGTTCATTCGCTAGGCTAGTGTAAGGGTAGGACTAGATGATGTAAAGGTTTCCACACGTGCTCTAGACTGCTTACCGAAGGTAGTGAGCGGTGGTATCTACGGATGCTAAACAAACTAGAGAATTCGTGTGCTGTAAGTAAAGTTGTACCCCTCTCTAGAGTGTAAATCTATTTCAATAACTGTGCTCGCGGTGATGAGCGTGCTAAGTGTAGTATTACCGGGTATAATCTTGAGTTTCATAAAAATAGTTTTGTTGGTAAATATGGGAAATATTTTGTTGGTTTATATTTGAGTCGTGTGCCATGTCTGTGGCTGAAAATGAAACATTGCTCACAGCCGAGGAGGGTTGCAAGTTGTTGTTATTCATTCAATAACTTACTTACTATCCTTTACCTATTTGACAGCTCTTAAAATTTCCGTTGCAAATTACTACATATTGGTATTGCATATAAAATCTACTTAATGCTGAAAACAATTTGTAGCATAGAATCTTATCTCTTGTTAGCCTTGTATTTATATAAATTTTATGATACACTACAAGTCTTGCTGAGTACGCATTGTACTCAATCTTACTAAAATTATTGTTCAGAATATGAGGGCGAGCCTAAGACAGACGATATTTTCTTCGCACTCGAAACCTGTGGGTTCGGTGACGGGCCTTATTAGGACTTGTCTCTACTCAGTTTCCCGCGGGATCGGATGGGCATACCACGGGATTCTTTTGGTTTATTTACCATACTTTCCGCTGCACTCTGTTAGTTTTGCTACTTTGATACTTTACACTTTTATTTGGTCAGTCGGCCCTTGTGATGTAAATATTGTAATTGCTAAAGTTATGTACCCATTTTGTTGTTACTTTTGTACATATGAATGTATGCATGTGATATCAATGTTGGAATTGTGTATACTAGCCACTGATCATAGGACTAGTACGGTACACTCACGAGGGCTTCGGGTATTCAAAACCCGGGGTCCGACACTAAGGTCGTCCTATACTGGCACATATGAATGTATGGATGTGATATCAATGTTGGAATTGTGTATATTAGCCACTGATCATGGGACTAGTACGGAACACATACGAGGGCTTCGGGTATTCAAAACCTGGGGTCCGACACTAAGGTCGTCCTATACCGTCACATATGGTTGTACGCTTAGGCTTTAGATTGGGAGCACTAGCGTTCGGTCCTTAATTGACCTGGGCGAGGATCTTTCCCTATTGTAACATCCCAATTTTCTTAGTCTTAAAAATCCTTTGAATAGTTAGTAGGGAGAAAATTCACCATTTAATTTTATTTGAGTTTAATTCAAAAGCCTAATATGGATTTTTAGGATCAAAACCATTTAATGTGAATAATCCCAACTTGAAAAATTGTCAAAATCATTTTATTTGGATTCTATATGCTTGGATATATTTTCTAGAATTTTTTTGAGTACATTTGTTATTTTTTATTGCTTATTTGAATTTTCAGTATTTTCTAAAATAGAAAACTATTTAAAATCTCAGTTTAGCTCGTGGGCCGAAACTTCCTCATTTTAGCCCATCTCCTCGCTTTCTAGCCCATCTCAGCGCGCGGCCTAGCTCGCACTCGCACATGCCCTCGTACCCACTGACGCGTAGGGCCCACACGCCAGGCCTTCGTCTCCGATTCGGTTTTGTCCTCGCGAGCCCGAGCCTTGGTCCACCATGGATTCCATCTAGAAGCTCTGTCCGACAAACCAAAATCTCCAACTAAACTCTATCGGGAAATCGTGCCAAATAATATCCTCTATCTCTCCGCGTCCATATCTGATGTGAATCGTCCTCAAATCAATCTCTATCCCTAAGATCAAACAAACCCAGGAATATCCCGAATTTGGGGATTCCTTATCTGTGCATGCCTCGGCCCTATAAATAGGTCCCTGAGGATCGCCAGCGCCTCCGCATCCCAAAGCCGCCACCCTCATTCACCCTAAAGCCCTAGAGCCGCCTCGATTAGAAGAATTAGGGTTTCGACCAAAACTTGAGTTCTGCGAATTGCGTCGCCTCCCTTGTCGCCGCGTCATCGTTGATGCACCATCAGGTCTGTCGTCGCAGTCGCTACTTCCTGAACCGCTCCGCGTCGTCTGAGCGTCGCCGGAGCCTTCATCTGACAAAACCAGATTCATCTCCGCCGCTTCGACCTCGCCGCCGACCACCTCCGTCCACCTCGACCACCCGGAAGTAATACCCAAAGGTTCGCAATAGCTGTAGCTACCTGTTAGTACTACCCACTGCCGGTGAATCGTCGTCGTTCATGGACAACCATCAGAACCCGAGCCCTCGTCGTCGGTTTTCGTTCGAGTACTGTTCATCGCTCCTGACTGGTTGTAGATCTGTTCGATTACACGTGGTCGTAGATCTTTCCGATTACACATGGTCGTAAACCTACCGATTACGCATGGTCATAGATCCCTTCGACTACATGGTCATAGCCGCTTCCGTTTGCCATGGTCATAGCCGGCTGCCGTGGTCGTAGCCGACTACGTGTTCGTAGCTAACTCAGATACAAATTTTTGAGAACCATATCTTCTTCATCTGAACTCCAATTGAGCCTATTCAAATTTCTAAATTCATCTAAATTCGAGATCTATTTATGTGAGATTTTTATTTAATTTTTGGAGTTAGTTTTGCCTTTGTTATTTATTGGTTTTGTTTATTTGCTTCGTTTGCGAGTAGACGTTGATACTTTAGGAGAATTTGGAGGAGAAGGAGCTCACCAAGACCAAGACCAATACCTAGGTCTATTCCAAGGCAAGTCATACCTTTGATCATGTTGAATCTCAGTTTTCAAAATACTTTGATTCAAACTACTGCATTTATTTTAAGTAATTATTTAAATGCTTTTAGGTGTAGTTATCAATCCAATTTGTTATATACACCTTGTCTATTGTAATGTCGTTATCTTTTGTCACCCTAAATTGATTCATTATTTAGTTGGTATTATCGTAGCACCAACGTGGGTTGGTTAGATACGAGTCATCATCTCATGTGAGTTGCAATTATGAACCTGACTAAGTGATTATGGAACTAAGTGATAAAATTGTGTGTACTGTGTGCTATTACTTGTTGATGATATATGTTGCACTTAACCAATAGGGTGGAAAAAGATTTGGACCGAGACATGTGGTACCGTGTGCTTTTATGGTAGATCTGTGTTGGATGGGAATAATAATCTGTGTGGCATAGTTAGAAATTGGAAGTCTTGTCTTGGTCAATTAAGGACTTAACTTTGTGCGCCATTGAACTGAACCTTACTATACGACCACATGCCTGATGGGACAGGCCTAACTTAGTAAGCTATGGATTCTTGACACTGACTACTCAAGTAGTAGGTTAGGCTGTGTTGGAATGGGTGGAGGTGTATACTACCAGGTAGTTGCATCGCGGAACAGTTCGCCGCTTCCCTGTCCAACGGTGTGTGTCGTACCAATCACTGTGTATAGGTTGGTATGGTGGTAAAGCACATCGGGTGTGTCAATGTTTGAGATGAAGTTTTTGAAAAGTTTTGTTATGATTAGTGCTAGCTACACTAGTTGTATCATGTAGGTAAAGTGTACAACCTCTACAGAGTGTTAATCAATCTATTCGAATAGCCACGTCCACGGTTATGGACATGCTCGGGAATTTCACACGAGGGGTAGATTTTCATAAAACATTGGGAAGGAACAGCTGTGTGATATATGTAAGTCATATGGCTGCGTGAATTAATCTGATTACCTTTGTGTATTTTGTGAAAACAACTGCTAAATTATTGTTGTTTATTTGTTTTAAGTTGTATTTCAATCTATTATTTGTATTCAATTGTAAATATTGCTTTTATACAAAAGAACCATAGAAGCCATTTTCTTTAGAATAAACCTGCATCTATAAATTGCATTTGTGGTATGTCTTGCGAGTACGGTTGTGTACTCATGCTTGCTGCAAACAAATCTACAGAAGAGGAGGAATCATCGCCTGCTTTCGAGGAGGAGTTCGTTGAAGGTGCTGATCATTAGGGTCATGATCCTAGTCACTTGTGGCGAATTGATGGGATTCCGCTGGAATTTATTTTGTTCCGCTGCTGATTTCTTTATCGTTAGCCCTGCGTAGCTTAATAAGTGTAAACTCGACCATAAGGTCAAAACTAATATTTGTTATTCAAATTACTCGTTTATGTTATTAATTACTTGTGTGGATCGATATTCATCTATGTTGCCACTGTGTGTACTAGCATGATCATGGACTAATGCAGAATACACAGAGGGTCCAGAATTGTATTTTTGGGTCCCGACACCTATCGACTTATGAGATACACATCTTACACTTCTTAGATTATAATATAAGTCGCCTGCATCCCAAAGTAAGTTTATTATTTTTATTTTTATACAAAATAATAGAGGTGAACCCCTCTGAACCATCATTTCAAAATCTCTCAAACTCATATTTAACATGTCATCCATTTTACCAATTTTAGTAAAGACTAAAACCAAGCTAAGCATTTATGCGATATTTGCATTTGAAAAACCCAATTCAACATCATTCATTATCTAAATCATACCCTAATGACTACAACAATAAGGATATCAATATTTCAAGGAGGATCATGTATAGAATGGAACTATAGCTACCGTATCCCCAAATATAGCAATTTTAAGCAAACATGCATGCATGCATAATAAATTTTGTAAAAAGAAGTACAATAATTAAAATAGTAGGATGAACATAGTCAAAGGGGGTGCTTGCCTTGCCCTGGTTGTTCTGAATACGAGGATGGAGGATCATTGTGAAACTCGCTCGAACAATCCACGTTTAATAAAGAGAGCTAGAAGCAAATTAAATATAGAAAAATAATTTCAACAGTAATAAAATCCAAATATTTTTTCATAATCAGCTCTATCATGATTTTAAATGAATTTAGATAAATAATTTATCTCATTTGGAGTTCGTATGCAAAACGTTTTAATTTGCTTCGGTTTGAAAATTCCAGAAATTAAAAAGAGGTGACGTTGAAAGCGCAGAGAAAGCGTATTTTCCTCTGAGTTCTACTAAGGTTTACGCTTTTCAATAGAGAAAACATATTATCCTCTGAACTGAAAACAACTTTCTCATTTTTCTAAATTTCTATTAACTTACATGTGGGGCTTACATGTCAGTGACTCATAGTTTTATTCTCTAGATTTTTATTGATTAAACAGAGGCGGTCCCACATATCATAGACTCATTATTTATTAACTAAATGATTATAAACAAGATTTATATGATTAACCACATATCTAAAACTAAACTACCTACTGAAAATGATTATATACAACATACTACACTACGTAACCATACATCTAAAATTATGTAATCCATTGAGTTAAAAAAAATTACCTGAAAGATAGACGACTGAACAGGTAGCGCTTCACTAGTTTCTCTCCTCCCCTCTACTCTCCTCTGCTCCTCTCCCTTCCCTCCCTCTCTCTTTTTTCTGAATAAAAGTGAGTTATGCCAGAATTTTGGAGTCTTTGATAGGGTAGATTGTGCCACCATTTGGAATGGCGACAGGGACCTGCGAGATCCCTATTGCCATTTGAAATGGCAATTTTTCTAAATTTTAATATTAAGAAATTTAGGGACTTATGGGATCCCTAACGCCATTTGAATCTGCGATTTTCCTAAATTCAATATTAAAAAACTATGGACTTGGGAGAACCTTACCGCCATTTGAAATGACGATTGTCCTAAATTTTAATATTAAAAAAAATTAACCAGAGGATCCCTATCACCAGTTGAAATAGCGACAGGGTCCTGTCGTCAGTTGGAGTGGTGATAAGGACCTTTCTACACTGTTCTAGACTACTGTCGCCATTTGGAATGGCGATAGGACAATTTCAAATGGTGACAGTAGCTTAGTTTCGTAAAAAGGACTATTTATTTATGTAAATTTTTTTAAAAATAATATTATTTCAAAAACAAATTCTTTCTTCGCATCGGTATCAGCCGCTCTGATACCAAACCCTGAGGAGACCTACAATAATGCTAGACCAACTATCCTAAAATTGGCTACCTTTCCCTTCCTACTACTTAGTGTATCATCAGATTGCTATCATATGTATCATTTGGTTTGTATCCTTTCAGTGAAATCCTGGAAAGACAAAGTTACCATTTGGTAGTTGCAATAAATCAATGTTTTCCATGTTTGGCTGCTTGATTGTTGGTTCAAGTGATTGAATAGATATTAAATTTGTTTGCAATGCCTTCAAAATGGTGTTCAAGTAGAAATATGTAATCTGCTAATCTGTGGAAATTAACATCCTACTGGTAAGTGGTAAGATCTCGTTTCAAATGTGTGATGTCTGAAATCTACGTCTTATCCTAGCCAAATTGTGCAGGGTAAGTGTATCTTGTTGACTCTCCAACCAGCAGTCATTCAAAACTGGATAAATCAACCAAGCACTAAGTGGGAATATTCTTATCGGGAAAATTTATTTAATGACACTAAAAAGATAGAGATTATGCACTTTGTAATACTCCGAAACTGTGATAAGAAAATAGTCGGGAGAGGTTGAATGATCGGGAGAGAATTAAATGGAGTTACGGGAAGGATCAAATGGAAATTACTCAATTCAATAGTTAGAGAGGGGGGAATTCACTGTTTTCTCTCAACCTGGGCCTGGGCCCCGGCCCATGAGGGCTCTAGGGTGGCCGGCCAAGGGGGGGCGCCACTCCCCAAACCCTAGCCTCACCCTCCCCCTCCCTCTTTTCCCTTCCCCCCTCCTTTTGGCCGCCGCCCCACCCCCTGGTTCCCTCCCCCTGTGCGCCATCTCCCCTGGCCGCCCCTCCTCCTGGTCCCCTCCCTCCTTGCGCCACCACCACCCCCATTGGTGCTCCCTGCTGTCGGTCTTGGTGCTCCTCGCTGCCGGCCATTGGAGGAAGGAGCAAGGCGAGGGAAGGAGATCAACTTCGCGGGGCAAGATCTTCAACCTTCTGCATTTCTACAAGGGTATCATCGTGTGTTCTTCGCTGGTTGAGGTGTGTTAGTTGCAATTGATTTCGTTTTGGTAGATCGAGTTTCGTCATCTGTTAGGTCGCGTTCTGTCCAGTAGATTGGACGACGGTTTTCATGTTGTTAGAGGCAGAATCTGGGAATCCAATCTCTTAGAGATAGTTGGGTTATGTTCATAGCTTTAAGTGGCCGCCAAGAACGCCCAAATCCGATTAACGGTCTGAGTTATGAATTTTTTAGTATCGCTGTCCTGCTGATCTGCCAGCTTTCGGGCAGATTGTAGGAAACTGGATAAAACTGTTAGTTAAAGTGGAAATCAGAGGATCTCGTTATAACGAAAAATGTAGATAATTTCTATACCTTTTCAGAGAGATAAAGAACGCAAGATTTGGACTTTTTTAGCAAACATTATGGTGGTTTTAGTGTACTGTCCAGTGAACCCGACGTGAATATTGATGTCTTTTAATTTGGCTTGGTAGGGGTATTAGATGACCGATTTAGAAGGGCCCCTCAACTAGGTTTAGTTGGGGAATTTAATTACCTTTCCAGAAAGTCCGAGAACACCTCATTTGGACTCATGTGCCAATAGATATAGATTTTTATTTATAACTGTCCACCGAGGAGACAGATTGACTTTTAGGATTTGGGTTGAGATCGGGTTAAATGTTTTTGCGAGTTAGTGATTGTTGTTATATGGTTTGTTTGGTCTACTACCGTTATCTTAGTGTGTGTTATAAATATATTCAGGTGGTGATTTGATCCCAGAGGCAGCACCTTCTGCACGTCCCTCGCTGTCTCGCGGTTAAGGCAAGTATAATGATGTATATACAAATCATTGAGTGGCAATGTTTGATAGATTCTATGAGCATTTGTGCTATCCATGATTGCTATGATGGTATGTTTAGTAATGTTCATGATTTCCAGCATAAAGAGTAAAATGATATTCTTGGGCATTTGAATGTTATGAAGTCTTGATTATGAGCATTGGTAGTATGTGTTGATTTTTCACATGCAATGTTATTGTGGATGCATGCGTATGTTAATTCGAGATTTCATACATATGCATCATGATAGTTATTGAAGTCTTGGTCATGTGAGGACCAAGCATTTGTTGAGATCCCCGGCATGTTTATGATGGGCTAAAGGTCCCCATGCTCGAAGAGCATGGGCTTAGGTCCCTATAATTGCAGAGTATAGGCAATGGTCCCTGTGCCAGATGGCACATGCATGGGTGTGCATCGACGGGTGCGCACTTTGCATTACCGGTAAAATACAAAAGATAAAGATAAAAAGCATGTTGAGCATCTTGCATATCGTGTGTATGTAACGTAATTGGTGCAAGGTTTGTGTAATACAGTTGATGAGTTTACATGCATGAATGTTGTTTATGTCATTTATTATATTTGCTGAGTCTTTGGACTCACTGCTTGTTGTTGTTGTGTTTAGGTACCTTTACGAGACCGACATGCATGGGGAGAAAGAAGGATTAGCCTTATTGAACTAACGCACGATTTACCACAATGGAATGCAAAAGAACATTAATCAGTAGTTGAATGAATTAATTTAAGTGCACTTTATTATTATTGCTTTGTTGGAGTAAACTGTAATAAAGGAATAGTCGTTTTGGAAGCTCTTGATCTATACCCTGGATGTTTTGTTACTATGGATGTTATGGTAATGAATAGTCAGTTTTGATTTAATCTTAATTGAATTGCAAGTTGGAATTCTTTTATGTACTATTTGTTATTGGGAACCTCCAGTTTAAATAACTATGCAAAGGAGGTTCTATCGAAAATTTGTAAGGTGTTTTAGCTTAACTTGTTTAAATGACTTATTTTAGTAGCATTCTAGGCCTTTATTAGGCTAAGGTGTTACACACTTGTCACTGGGTCTCTCACTAATGTGTAGATCTCTAGGCCAGGACCACCTTGTCAACCTCCCAATTCAAAATGCCGTAACTGTGTAGTGATATATATAACACTTTCCCTTATCAGTCTGTTACGACACATGGCTGATAATTATTCTCTACAGTTGTCTCACTTGCCTGTTAACAAAGTGATATGGAATTTTTCTCTGACAGTGAAACTAAAAGCAAAAAAAGGAGCGAAAGAAGAGCCTTACTTCCAATGTTTGAGACAACAGAAGCATCAAGCTACCTGTGCTCAGTCATCTAGTTCTTGAAATGCTTGAAAAGTATTTTGCTGCTCATTATGGTCTCATCTTCACGGTTAAGCATTTTCATTACCTGCGTCAGGCAGCACAACTATTAAGCATGGCAGAATAATCATTTCGAGGGTGCAATTAGGCAAGAAAAAACAGTAGTGGGCAGCTCTACTAATGCACAGAAACTAGAAAATAACCATAACTGATGTATCATACAAATTAATCCTACTTTTTGTACAGAGTGCAAGTCTCATGACCTTCAGGGTCATAGAAACATAGCATATCAGGCAGCAGATGGTATAAGCAATAGTCAATTTATTATTCATGTCAGGGATCCCTTCAGGGCATGTTTGTTGCTTTGCTCTTTCCCGTGCAGTTTTTATCTCATGCCTACACAGTACAAAATTTGAACCAACTTTCATGGGAAGAATGTCAAGGAGCAAAAGTCAAAATCTTGTAAAAAAGTCATCTGAACATTCACACCGTCATATTAAACTCAAATAAATGTAAGGACATACGAATATGCTGATCTTGCATTCTTTCCCTGGTGCGCATTTTACAGAAATAAATTTGGGACACAAAAAAAAAAAAGCACCGTTAAATTAAAGTGCATTATTTACCAGATTTGATTTTTCAGCAGAGCAAGTTCCTGCAGCTCTTACATCTTTCTATCATGCCTACACCATGTGTTTGGTTACCCATGAAGGAAATTTGTTCGCTAGCAGATAAACTATGCAAATAAAACAAGGAGTTCCTTGATATTTCTCCTATAATACACAGATACTTATGTTTAGGTAAGCAATACATAGATACATCTTTTTTGGCAGAAACAATGCAGACACTTCCATGACATGTATAAGAGCCAAATCCTAATACTTCCAAATGCTGCAGTATTTCAAAGTAAAGTTATAATATTTCGCAGAGAAAAGTTTCATAAAGAAGGATCAGATTGCAGGCTTGGCCACTCTATCCAGCACCATCTGAACAAAATCAACATTGATAGGGAAATAAACTCCGAAAAAAAATGGATGGCATGGTCACGCCCTGGGATGCACGGGTAGTGATACCGGTATACCTGTGCCAAAAAAAACTCTAATACGTCGGTACAGCAGTATATATATAATAAAAGTAATAAAAAATATATATTATAAAAGATAAGTAGATAACTGAGAATCTTGGGCTGGTAACATTATGATTATGTAATACACATAAAACCAACGTGATGTTTTTGTAGTACAAGGACTTGAGATTGATGGAGCTGCAGAAACCAGAAAGAAAATGAGACTACCAGTCTGAACATTGAACTACCCGTAGCAATTTACCACACCACAAAAGACAAGATATGATTTTTCTACATAAAGCACATAGCAAAACAATAAGGAATAAGCACGTACTCACAGCATCTTCGCGGGGCTTCTTGGCCTGAGCTAGGCTTCTTGTTCATTTCTTTTAGCCGTATAGCACTCGAGCCGTATCGAGTGGTACTTTTTTTTTTTTGCTTTATTTTATTTCGTAAAAATATCAATATCTCTGGGTAACGTATCCGAGTCATACCCGAGATGTACCGGTACCGGGTACTGCACCGGGTGTTAGTACTCGACCCTTACGCAGTACCAGCGCATCACAGGTCACGCCTCATACCACAAGGAGCATAGACACGAAAGAGAAACAAAAGTACACCTTTGGGTCTATTCGGTTTCGAAAAAACCAAATTAATGAATCATTCTACACATAGATCATTATTACAGAAACCTTACACAAAAGCGATCACTAGCGGAATAGGCAGGACTTTTCAATTTTCATACAAAGTTTCCATTCAAGAATCACATCAATACAAAACAAGAAATGCCAACTTCTGACCTCGAGATGTTGATATAATTTGCAAAGATCGGACCAACTATGAAATTTATTGTTGATCACTCCAACTAAACCCAACAAAAAATATGGCATCTTTTTTACCCAATGCACACTAAACCTCCAATCTTCACGATTTTTTTAAAATAATATTATTTCCAAAGATAATTACAAAATTAAATAGTTAAATTTTTTTTACAAAAGTAGGTCCCTATCGCCAAAGGGTACAGTATAAGAGGTTTATGTTGCCAGTTCAATTGTAACTGGCGACAGAGTTCCTGTCGCCATTTAAATTGGAGACTGGTTTCTAGGAATTTTTAAATATAGTAAATGAGCTCAAAAAATTACTAATTTTTTTGTGGAGCCTTCCAACATAGTTTAAATGCTTGTGTAATTTTTCACAATTTTATCCATTCTTAATTGTTCTCCAAAATTTATTTAAGTATATTATTTATAGGAATTTCTGAATATATAAAATGAGCTCTAAAAATTATGAATTTTTTTAATGCTCCTTACATAGTGGACTTGATCGTATAATTTTTTTTAGAATTGTTTGAACTCATTTGCTATATTTAACAATTCATAGAAACCTATCGCCAATTCAAAAAAAATAGTAATCCTGTCGCCAATTGAAATAGCGACAGAAGCCTGTTGTCACCTAGTTTTGTAAAAAAAAAAATGACTATTCAATTTTGTAATTACCTTTTAAAATAATATTATTTAAAAAAAAACTCCAATCTTCACTACTACCTTCATATAAGATCACAACCAAATGCAATCGTTTCTCCACACCTCGAAGATCCTCCCTAAGCATCACGATCCCTAATTGGCTAACTCCACACCCCAAAAGTTTAGAGACAAAAAGTAGCAGTGAGGAAGCACGTACATCGGGGCTGTAGATAGCAGCGGCGCTTCCGGAGGGTGCCGCCATGGTGGCCACCAAGCAGAAGGTGAAGGGCTTTAGCATTCCAAAGATTTTATGCAGGAAGGCCATCCAAATAGAGAAGTTCCTTTGAACCATTTTGCAGGGATCCCTTTGCAAATAAAACGGCTTAAATCACAAGAATTCTACAGGGAACAAATAAAGAAGTTTATACGGCTCGTACTTCACACAGCTCAAAACTCCCAAGACCAAAGGGCAAAGTTATATCTGAGCACGCAGAATTCGAGGATGGTGCACAAACTTGAGCTCTGAGGTTTCAGATAAGGTATTCGATGGAATGCAGCAGCAATTTGAAGTAGTGCTGCACGCCAATGCCATGCTCTGTCTCTGTGTGCTTGCGACGGGTTCCCTTGGGCGGTGCAGTGGCACCGGCGGCATCCATTTCGCGTCTGGTCCAACCTGTCGGGACCGGATTTCTGAATTTGAACTCTTTGTGTATTTTTGCACCAGTCCCATGATCAGTAGCTAGTGCACACAGTTGAAACATTGTTGATAACAAACTCGAATCACGAATAACAATAATAAATAACTGAGTACCGGCCTTATGGCCACTTATTACAAAAGAGGTCGGAAGACCTTGAGTCTTACAGCAGCAGAAACATAAATAAATAAACTCCGAGTGGTGGCCCATTAAAGTGCCCACCGGCATTTGACTGGGGAGCGCAACCTAGTACTCCGGGTGTCCTTCGTCAAAGCCACAAGCGAAGTAGTCGTAGTCCTCCGTGTCGATGAAGGCTTCTGAGATTTATTTATGAGTGTAGCATGTGAGTACATAAAGTACTCCGCGAGTCTTGGGAAACATGCATATGCATAGCTTTGACAAATGAGACTTATATGGTTCTTTTGCACAAAGCAAATTTTTAAGTTCAAAACAATTTTCATAAAGCACATTTGACAAACGCAGTTTCAATAAATAAATTAATTGTATTACTAGTGGAGGTTCTAGCTACCAACCACTAGCATAAAGGCTCTAGCTGCCAAGGTTTTCAGAATAGGGCTCTAGCTGCCCAACTGGCTCTAGCTGCTAGAAACTACCCGAGAGTCCCAACTGCTCCCGGTTCCCAAAATTACTCTTTTAAAATCAAAACCAAAATCTACCATGTGAAAACGCACCTTGCTCGCCCTTGACCGTGGGCACGGCTATTCGAATAGTTTTTAACACTCTACAGAGGTTGTACAGCTTGACCCACAAGAGATGATCGCCTGATATACCACACGTTTCCTTTGACGTGTGAATCAAGGAGAGACCATCACAAGGCTTTTACAAAGCTTCCTTTTGACTCGGTTCTGCCCGCTAAGGTTTCGCCTTCCTAACCCCCTCTTGCGCCATGTGAATCAGCATACACAACCATGACAAAACCGACTCAAAATTTTGCTAATTAGTTGGCCAGGTCTGTTCCCATTTTGGACATGTGGTTGTACGGTAGTGCTCAGTTTGAATAATCACAAGCGTCGGTCCTTAATATGACTTGGGCGGGACTAACACAATACATGATCTCGTGCTCTAGCTGCACCCGCCTGATCTTACCATCCACCCAAGTCTAAAACATACTTTCATCATTATATTTTATTTTCCAAACACTGACATTACCTAATGTCATACATTTTCCAAAGAAAGCATAAAGGGTAAATAATGGTTTTCTCCCCAAGGTTAAATAAAACCGTAAAGCATGTCTAAGCAATTCTATCAGTAATAAACTATTCGCAAAATTGTATTCAATAATGCGAATTTCTACTCTAGGTTACAAAGGTGCAGGACATCAAATATCAAGGATGATAGTAGCAAACTTTAGGTTTTTTTAACTAACAACCTACAGTTTAACTTATCATTTAAATAGCAATGCATAACTTTTAAAACTGAAATCATGATTTACAAATCATAGGTTCAATGTGGTCAAAGGAGACTCGCCTTCGGTGACGTTGGAGGTAAAAGCTTCCTGTTGGTCCAAACTTGCGTCGCCGACGTCGGACTCTACACACGCGCAAAGGACCAAAATAAATAGCAGAAAATAAATAAAATTCAAAAATTACAAAATAAATACTGGAAGTAGAGAATGAATTTAGATGAATTTAGGAGAAAGAATCGATGGATTCGGAGTTCGTATGAGAACGAACGAAAATCTAGAAAATCAATTCTCCAAAAAAAAAAAACCATGTATGTACATACACCATACACCATGGCACTGTTTATGAACAGTAAACAAAATAAAATGGCGATATTTGGGGAGCGAAATCCAGGGATGTGAAGAGGAAGCCGAGGGGCACGCGGCGACGTAGTCGGTTCGGGAAATGACTGACCGAGGAGAGAGAACGGAGGAGAGATGTATTGGAAGTGTGCACTGCTCATCTTCTTTCTATCACGAAGAACAAAAAGCACTAGCTAGTTGCAGCCGAATGAAACATCGAGCAACCAAACAAGACCAGCTCATGGCGTCGGCAGCAAAATGGCAGAGGGCCGGCCAGCGGTGTGGGTGGCAATGATTCGAAGAATAGCCCAACGAAATGAAGATTGTGTGAAAAGGGTGAAGTGGCTGTCAACCTGGGAAGAACAGAAATGAGACGTCGACTTGTGCAGTTGTGCTTCGGTGATTCTAAAACTTGTAGGGAGTGTAAAAGATCAAAGAAGAGATAGCATGCCCTTAAATAGCTGCAACTGGGAGCCGAATCATCGGGTAGACAAAGAGGCACCGGCGACCGTTCGGTTTGTTTTGGAAACGGACGAAACGACAGTGGCTGCACTTGGAAGCATGGCATCGTGGGAGAGATTAAAACGGACTTAGTGCTGCAAACGGATTCGAATTGAAAGCTTTAAATGGAAAGAAATGGGACGAAGAAGTGGCGACCATTAATGGCGAATGAAAGCTTCGGTTGCCGGAGAGAAGGGAGGGGCGGCGGTGTGGTGGTGGCCGGATCGGTGGTGAGGGCGGCGCCGGCGACCGGAGGTGGCGAGGGTGGAGATCATGGAGGCGGCTTGGCCTTGGATAGACTCTCAGCTGAAAGAAAAGAGAGCAAGAGAACATGCATGCTTCGGGAGGAAGAAGATGAAAGGAGAGAGAAAGAAGTATAGGATAAAAGAATGAAAGAGGGATTACTACTAGTTGACATCAAAAGACATACTGGCAGCGCATGCATGCATAAGGCTTTGGGTGTTAAGTGAGGTTTGCATGGGAGCAATTCTTGGATGGGTGATCGGATGGGAAGCTCATAATTTTTTTTATATTATATTTAAAAAAAATAAAAGAAAAAGATCCAAATAAATCTAAACAAATTTTAATTAAAAAAATAAAAGAAAAAGATCCAAATAAATCTAAACAAATTTTAATTAATTAATTTGAAATTAAATTTTCAGAGAAAACGAATTTTGAGATGTTACACAACCTCTGATGACAAATCCACAAAAAAAATTGCATTTGGGAATAGGATGTTCTTCTGCGTAATCTGAATCTGATTATTGTTGATCCAACAAATCTTCTAGAAAGCATGTAGACCCAACTGGTTTGGAATCCTTTATTTGTTTTGCTCAACTGACTCTCATCAAGCCCATTAGATGGTGTCCACTTGCAGTACAGTCTGCGTTTGATGTTGCTTCTAGGAAGACACTTGAGCCAAAGGTTCAGGAAACTCATCTTTTTTTCCTTTTCCACTCAAACTGATGGATTTTCCAACTGAAAATGAGGATAGCTGTGGGGATTTCTGCAGAAGTTTACCACAGTTAGTAGTTGTAATTTTTTTCGGAAAAATTGTGTGTATTTCCCATAGGATCCCCACATCTTTTATTTATAGTTTAAACATTGAATCCGATTCTAACACAACATTAAATCCGACTCTAGCAGCTCCTTCCTAGGATCCTAATATTAACTCACCAACACTCCCACTCAAAATGGGCTAAAGATATCATCATACCCACCCTGTTATATATTGTAAAACACTCGCTAGAACCTAATTTTTTCGTGAAATAGTCAGTCAACTGTTCACCAGACTTGACATACTCCAACTTCAGCATCTTACCATTGGGCTTCTCTTTTACGAAGAACCTGTCAATCTCAACGCGCTTAGTACGATCATACTGTACGGAATTGTTAGCAATGTTAATTGCAGATTTATTATCACAATGCAACACCAAGAGATTATTTTTCCATACTCAAAGCTCAGACAATAAAACTTTCATCCATATCATTTCACTCGCACTCAATACCATTGCTCTGTACTCTATCTCTGCAGTAGACCGAGCCACAACCGCATGCTTCTTACTTCTCCATAACACAAAGTTACCTCCTACAAAGATGCAATATCCAGATGTAGACCTTCTGCCATCCACACTGCTCGCTCAATCGGACTCTTTATTGTGTGTATTGAATCCGACTCTAACACAACATTAAATCCGACTCTAACACGGCTCCTTACTATAATCCTAATACTAACTCACCAATAGTAGTTCTTCACAAATCATCCAGAAAGAGACACTTGGCATCTTCGAGGATAATCTTGATTAAATTATTGAAAAAGATCTGATCCTTTTTGTCATTCTGTTTCATGTCCATGCTAATAGTAGGAGGCTTACACTTGAACATATTGTCCAAATAAGCTCAGGCATGGCTTTACTGGGTCCCATCCCTCCTCTTTGCTAGTCCAAGCATACTGTATCCCATGCTACTTAGTCCCTCTCTGGATTTTATTTGCCTCACGATTTACCTATTGTATTGTATCTATTACATCCTTGGGCAGTTTATTACTGACAATAGTACAGGATTGAACCCAAACACCCAAGTAGGCCATAGGAGATATTTCCAGTTTGCATGGCAGGGTATCTGCAACAACAGTTCGTTCTTCTTCACTTAAATTGATAAGAATAACGCTTCATTTTGCATACTTGACTCCCAAACCAATGTTGGCCGCTACTGTTTGCCAGAGGAGTTTGAGATTGAAGATATCCTTCTGAATCACATGGATTTGGCTATAGGTACTCTGTACTCGTACTCTCCATTTTATGGAGAGGTATCTGAAGTGTACAGATATATTGAAGAAATGATTGACAGGGTCAGAGAGTTGACTCAGCCACCAATGTGAACAGTGACAGTCTGATGGAGGTAACCGATCTGTTTAATATATTACCATCTAAATAGACAAGCATCGCACAGGGCCTACATAAATAAGCACAGTGATTAAAAGATTTCGAAGTAAAGAGAAGAGGAGGCAACGAAAAGTGAACGAATGATAGTTTGAGGACGGCTCACTCTACCAATCAACAGAAGAACTTTTTTTATTAATTAAATTTTAAAAAAATTTAATTTTAAAGTTAACCTCCGCGCATATTATTTCCAATTCTGACCCTTTGGTCACGCTACTATTCATAGCGTAACAAAACAACATTGTCACGTCATAGGATAAGTCTACAAAAACGCATTTTTTGTCACGCCAAACGGGCTGGCGTGACAGTGTTATTTGGTCACGCTACGGATGGTGGCGTGACCAAAAGGGTAAGAATTGGAAATAAAGTGCGTCGAGGATTAACTTTAAAATTAAATTTGAAAAAAAATTAATTAATAAAAAAAATTCTCAACAGAAACTAGAGAATAAATTAATGATAACAAATATATAACAGAAAACAGTTCACCCATGCTTAATGAAGTGGGACCGATCAACAATAATTAGGCACAAAGATACTGAAGTAAATGTTTTGTCTCTTTGTTTTGATGACATCAGATGCTGATCTCAAGCTGAAAGAAACACACACACACAGAAAAAACAAAACAAAAAAAACTGGGTGTAAAAAGGGTGCAATGAACTTGACAACTTGTTGTCCATACATGAAATTGGCTGGGATTCTTCTAAGAAAACGACATCAAAGCATATTTCCACTGAATTCAAATATCTGCAATTTCTTGTCTTTGCAGTTGCTTTTCAATCTAGTCAAACCTGGTGAGCATAACCCAGCCTTGTTTATTCACACTTCTCAGTATGGTTGGACCTTACTTCTGCTATATGTAGATGATATGTTGATCACAGGAGATGACATGGACTATGTGGCTTTTGTGAACAAAAAATTGAGTGAACAGTTTATGATGTCCAATTTGAGACCATTTAGCTATTTTATAGGGATTGAGATTCATTCTGATGATGATAGATACTATCAGTCTCAACATCACTATGTTCAGGATATGCTTGCTCGCTCTAGGATAACTGATACTCGCAATGCTGTCACACTGATGGAGCTCCACCTACAGCTTCGATCTACAGATGGTGTACCACTGACAGATCCTTTCCGCTATCGTCAGTTCATTGGGAGCCTTGTTTATCTCACAGTCATCAGGCTAAATATTGCTCACGCTATTCATGTGCTCAACTAGTTTGTCAGTGCTTCCACATTAGTCCACTATGGTCATGTTCTTCGTGTGCTGAGATACTTGAGGGGGACTGTATCCAGACATCTGTTCTATGCCGGTTCAAGTCAGCTCTAGCTCTACGCTTACTCTGACTCCACTTAGGCGAATGATCCTACTGATCGCCGATCTATCACTGGCTACTGTATCTCTCTTGGTACTTCACTCATTGCCTAGAAGTCCAAGAAGCAGACTGCGGTGTCACGCTCTAATATAGAGGCTGAGCTTCGAGCCCTTGTCGCTACCACCTCAGAGATCATTTGGCTTCAATGGCTCTTAGCTGATCTCAGTGTCCATTGTGATGATTCTACACCTCTGTTTTATGATAATACAAGTGTTATTCAGATTGCTAGTGATTCAGTTAAACATGAGTTGACAAAACACATTGGTGTTGATGCATCCTTCACACGATCTTATTATCAGCAGTTGACCATCGACCTCAAGTATGTACCCTCAGAGTTTCAAGTTACAAATTTCTTCAATAATACTCAGACTCGAGAACAACATTGGCTTTATTTATTCAAACTCAGTGCATCAAATCCTTCTAATCCACCTTGAGTTTGAATAGGGTATTAAGAGTCGTACACTCTCTCTCTCGGCCCATATAGCCCATGTAGCCTATAAAATTCATGTAACCCATGTCTACATATATTTTCTTAATAATGAATAAGATGCATAGTTATAAATAGCAGAACTCTAATCTTAACTTTTCAAACAAGGCACAATGTACCATTGTCGCAACGGAGATAGTCCACCAGATGATGTCATCTGTGATAGAAAGGTATAATAACAAGAATCGTATTGACGAGAAGCTGCAAATACTTCAGAGTCCACCAGAAGCATCTTCTGGATCGTCATGCTGGATGGATATGAAACTTATAATAATAATTTAACCAAACCATGCAGACAATAAACAAGCAGTTGCTTGATATTTCATAATTCAATGTACACATACTCTTCATACTAAATGTTGTATTGTGACAGCTAAGTTTAATACTTTCTACAAAGTAGTCATCTCAAATGCAAGAAAAATGCTTTAGTCTAGTCTAGTCTATCCAGCATCATCTGAACAGAGTATAACAAAGTCAACAGTTCTAAGGCAATATTTAATCCTGAAGAAAATGAATCATGCCTCAGCAAGGACCACAAGTGAGAAACATTTCTTTTGGTTCACATAAATGAAAATTATCCAAATCTTCATGAAAGCCATGTGCTACATGAATATACATGAGAAATTCAGCAGCTTTTTTGTTGGGTTTGACAAAAACTGGTAACTAACTTGTGCTAAACTTATAATGGAGTGGCAAGGTGACCTTCTCCTCAATTTTTTTTTTTTTTTTTTTGAAGAATATGATGATGATGGTATTTTCTTTGCGAAGAGCATAACTGTTTGCGCAGTTTTCTTCTTCTTTTGGGAAACGGTTTGCACAGCTGTTAAAAGTTAAAACAATTATTTTGGGAAGATAAAGCAAATTCTTTATTTGTAAGCCTAATGTCTCAGGTTGGAACAGGATGCAAGAAATCAGTATTTCCTTGCGTCCCCAGCGTCAACGGTTTGAGCTCATCCCTTCCGTCACATCCAGATATCACATCCTTCGGATATGTTCCTCTGATAGAACAACTCATTTCTCTTTGTCTGGTGTCCTCAGTTAATGTAACCAAGAAATATTCTGGATCCACTATAGTAAACTGTTCAGTAGTCACAGGAGAGATTATCCAACAAATAGTCTCCTCGATAGAGACGTACAGAAGACAACAGCGCATCGAGGAGAAGCTTCATCGTCTGCAGCAGTTCCTCAGTGAAATCCACGCCGATCTGGAGGCAGCGGATTAGATGCTCTGAAGGGACTGTGGAGAGCAACCGTGCTGTGATATTACAATTTAAAAAGAATGGAGTAGATCAACTGCTACAGGGTCAGCTACAGACTACAAAACGGTATTATAACACTGTAGCATATGACATTGCAATGTTAGAGATGCGTGTCCGGAGACGGCAAAGGACGTGCCATCACCAACACCTGGCTGCAGCGCTGGCTGCCCGAATTTGAGGACGCTGTGTGTCAAGGTGATCGAACGCTGCGTGACTGGAGACACTGGGCCGACAAGGTGAGTTCCACGATCGTCAATTCCAGTAACCCTTTTGAACGCATCAAGGTCGCCACTCGCCACTGCACAGTTCCACCCATGAAGGAGGCAGCCATCAAGATAGCTGGCACCGTTGACAAGCTGGAAACAGTCTTTGCTGGAATTACCAAGTTCATCGAGTTTCTCAGGTTGCATGCGACCAGGAAGTGGTGCATCGACCGATAATCATCTTTGTGTCGATGCACGACAGGGTTGTTGGCCGAATCAATGAGAAGAAACAGGCCATTGACTTCTTACTGAAACCACCTGTACATCACATCCACAGCGCCTACCAGGGGCGGAACTAGAACGGAAATGACCGGGGTTCACTATTTCACCATACATATAACAACATATATTATTTTCAAGTAATATTATACTAAATAGTAATTTATACGGCAAAAGACTGCAAGAGACCGAAGATTAGGCTGAACCGGGGTGCACAGCTTTTGGGTTAAGGGTGCACGCATAGTATATACATAATAATATCAGCTATTTTTTTGAGGGACCCGGTGTCCTATGACACCGGGTAGGTTCAGCTGGTTCCGCCCATGGCGCCTACATAGAAAAAAGGGAGTGTCTATACAACATGCGACTGATTTTTTCTTAGAAATCAATCACTTTTTGAGCCATTAGATGGAGATCTAATGCTCCAGATATCACCCTTACCCCTATATCTCTAACCCAATCTCACTTCCCACCCTCTCTTCCTCTTTCTCACTAATCACAGAGTACTAAAATTGAAAGATGTATAGCAGTTCTCTAGAAAAAATTGGTCGCAGGAACAAGAATGGGTCATTCCTTCCGGATGGTAATGTGCTTCCGATATGGGGCAGCAAAGGAGTGGGTAAAGCCATGGGGTCGCAGCTCGTATGCAACGATCACAAGGTAAAAAACCACTTGTCGATGGTATTATGGGTGCATTGCAGAGAACACCCTACTCCAGACTAGGACCTAGTAAGGTCGTTGTGCAAGAAGCTGGACTTCAGTGTTAACATCGGCACGGAATTTCAAGCGTGATATATGGGATAGTAGCAGCCAGCAAGGCCTCCGCCGCCTCTCCACCCACGCGTCCGTCCCCACCACCCTGGCTACTCCGTCTCCCTCCACCGCGACGACCCCGCTCCACCCCCCTCGGCCGTCCTATCTCACCTTGCTGGTGCCAGTGTCTCCGTACTTTTGGGCCTCTCTGCCTCCGAGCTCGCCGTCATCGAGGGTGAGCTCGGCAACCTCCAGCTCCCTCCTGACCTCCGTGAGCTCCTCGTCTCGGCGTGCATCTTTTATCAAATTCATAAATTGGTGGGGACTGTTGTTTTTCTGATGGCTATTTTGTAATTTCTCAATTAGAGAAAAGAAGAAATGGAAAAGAAAAGAATTTAAGAGGTGGGGTCCACCTGTCGGCACGAGAGATGTGGCGAGGAAATGGCGCAGTGTACGGGTTTCTCACGCTAAACTTCGGTCTCGTCGTCCGTGCGGGATAACGGTGTGTCGATGGGGCAACTAGCATGGGCGATGGCAGGCGAAGGTGATGGGGTTAGGTGAGGCTCTAAACTATTGATGTCGGTCGTGTTCCGTGGGTGAGCGGCAGAGCAAGCGAGGCGTGCTGGCACACGGGCGCGGTCACAAAGTGGACGAAAGGTTCTGATAGGTGGGGCCATCGTGTCCGCGAGAGGGCGAGCGTGGCTCTAGCGTGGGCTAAGGTGCTACACAAGAGAATTGGGATGGGTGAATTCGGCTCAATTGGCTTGGCGGGAATTCGAAATAAATTTTCAAACTGACTGATTGTTGGTCGAATTTTTAAACATAGTAAATGGGTTCCAAAATTTATAATTTTTTTTTGGAGGCTCCTAACACAGTATGGTTCCTTGTGTAAATTTCTCAAGATTTATGTATTCTGTGATTTTTCTCGAAAATTCTTCTAAGTTGTTGTTTTCATATAAATGCATTGTTGCTTTTAATGAATTTTTTAAAAATATTCTCAAATAATTTTTCCCACATATAAACATACTAAAAAGAATCCCATTTATTTTTATTATTCTTTCCCAAAAATTGGATTTTTAGGATGTTACATTCGGAAAGCACCTCACAATTAAAACGTCCAGGAGATGACGAGTACAACTAAAAACGTTCAGGAGAAAATTACACGGAGGTGGAGACGTGCGGGCCCTAGCCATTATATATAGAGAAAGAATGTCTGTTTTATATGATTGTGTAAATTTCTTAGATTTTATCTATTCTATGATGTTCTCCAAAAATTTTCCAAGTTGTTGTTTTCATATAAATGCATTGTTGTTTTTAATAAAAATTTTAAAACATTATCAAATAATTTTTTCCACATATAAACATACTCAAAATTTCTTCTTATTTATTTTCATTATACTTTTCTAAAATTAGGATTTTTGGGATGATACATTCGGAAAGCACCTCACAACTAAAACGTCCAGGAGATGACGAGTACAACTAAAAACGTTAAGGAGAAAATTACGAGGAGGTGGAGGCGTGCGGGCCCTAGCCATTATATATAGAGAAAGAATGTTCGTTTTATATGATTCTTTAACTTTGGTGTCGGCGCAAAAAGAATTGAGTGCTCAAATCAAACTCCAATTTCTTCTACTTCTCAGTGCACTGGATGCTCAAATAATTGAGTGCCCAAACTCCAATTTCTTCTACTTCTCGGTGCACTGGATACTCAAAACTATCAGTTTGTTTTGTAATTGATAATTGAATGACTTGAATCTTGTTATAAATTCAACTCTACTTGCTTCTTGTGCGGAGAGGGGACCTGTGGTCATTGCTGTGGGAAATGATGCGCACGACGGCAGGGTAATGGGAATGGGTCCAAGCGGTCTACTGGATATTTGGCAGCACACCAGGTTGTTGCACAGCGCACGTTTCAATGGGAAGTTATCGAAGGCGGCCTCTCCCTCGCTTCTAATCAAATTACTTTAAACCACACTTCTAACAGATGAGTATGACACACTAATTACTTAGGGTTAATCACTAATTATCTTTTAGATTAAATATCCATTAACTAATTAACATACTAACAAATGCAAATTAATTGCTCAATTTGGTGGGGCCCACACGTCATAAGAACAAAAAATACACAGAGACAGACAGGGAGGGAGCAATAGGAGAAACAGGGGAAGTGGCACGCTCGGCTTGGGAGACGGCGGCGAGTGGCATCCTGGGAGGTGACGGAGGTGACCAAAATGGAATGGGGGCGGCGAGACGAACACAATGGTGGTGGTGGTGCGGCTCGAGCGACACCGAGGCGAGCTGGCTGCGGCACATGACGGCCGAGGTTGGGGAAGAAATGGGCCTACGGCACCCAGGTAGGAGAGGGGTGAGAGTAAGGGGAGCATAAGTACCAGGGAGTTGGGAGGAGTTCACCGAGGTAGTCGGTGGAGGCGAGGGTGAAACAAGGAGGACCGACGATGTGAGCCGAGGGTGGCGAAGCAACGTTCACGGTGGCGGCAACCTGAGGCGAACAACAGCATGAACCAAAGGTTGGGGTAGGAAAAGTGAGGAGTAGAGATGCTCTAGTATGGAGGAATCGAAGAGGGGCTCGCCCTGGGAGGAATGGTGGCGGTTGATGTCGAGTTGGCTGGGAATAGGGAAGAAAACGATGGCGCAATGATACTATGAACCAAAATCCAATTGATTGGCAGGGGATGAAGAGGATGCTTGGGAACACAGGGTGATGCACTCGATTGGGAGAGAGACTCACTGAGCGGGCGGGAATGGCACAACCCAACTCCCAGGTCCACCGCACGTGGCTGGAATCGCTGGCTGGCTCGCCGCGCGTGGTCAGAGGCGGCGCCGCTGAAAAGCATGCCACGGACGAGCGGGGCTGTCGCCGCGAGAGCTTAGCGTGCTAGCACCGTGCCATGCCGCCCGTTGTGCCCCGTCGTTAGGCCTGGCCTAGTCTGGCCATTCGTGGTGTGCCGACCCGGCTCGCCACGTGGTGTGTCGTGCAGGCTGGGCCTCGGGCTGGCCCGGAATAGCATAGCCCAACTCCTAGGTCCACCAGGAGGGACAACGCGGAGGCAGAGAGCTCTGGGGGATCGGCGAGGTGGGCGTTTAGCGTGATGGCCCGCTTCAACAGGGATGGGTCGACGAACTCGTTGGCGGGGCAGCGCCAGTAGATGGGTTCTTTCTTGCGCGGCCCATGACCGCGTCTTGTTGCGTGCTCCGGTCGTAGCACAGGTCAAGGACATCGCTGCTAAGCAAGACCAGGAAGGCCTCATAGCCCTAGCCATGGCGGCCTCCCGTGGCATTGGATTGTGTGTGCATCTGCTGTATTACAAACAAACACGTGTGGAAGAGGAGACCATGCATATTATATGATAAGCAGGAATACGTACATTAAGTTAACGTACGTACGTACCATGTAAAATTGAAAGATGAACTCTATGATGTGTTACTCTTTGGACGACTCCTTTGATTCTAGAAAACATAACCTCAGGCTAGAATGCACACACGTTCATGATACTCTCCTATTTTGATTAGTCCAAGCATCGGTCAAAACAGAGCACCCGATCTCGTCTTCATGGTCCTTCAACAAGTTCTTGGTTCTATCCACGTCCTCATACAAGAACTTCTCCCACACATCATGTTGAGAAGGGCAAATAAAGCTAGGGCCAAAGTGTCCAATGACTACACTCATTTGCACGAAGACATCATTGTTGATGTAGTTGAAAGGTACACTTCAAACATACAAATATACAATGTTACATATGTTAGTAAACAACCCAAAGATGTCATTACCATATTAGTTGTCATTACAAGAGTTGCAAGTTATTATCTGATTCATAAATCCACCTAGTAACATATTGCCTCACTTTATGGAGTCTTTCTTTCCAAAGTGTGACACTAATTGGTTGTTGTCATAGCTCTTTGAAGCTCAAATTACTAGGATTCATAGACATTGCAAACTTATCCATGGGCTTCCACTTCGAGGTGCAGAGCATCCAACATCTTCAAGATCTTCATCACCAACACCGATGACATCCTCATCAATGGTCACGTCATTTCTAACCTTTGTTCTTTATCTTTCCTAGCCTTCCTCCTAAGTTGTGCCTCCTCGATTGATTTCATGCACTTATCTTGATCTTCCTTTGTGAACAACGGTCATTTAGCAATATTGCCCCTAATATGAGTAATATGTTGCTTTTATCCTTTCCACTCCTCTAGAAACAATCTTGTTACACAACATGCATTTCACTTTATCCATGTTGTTTGGATCAATCAACACTCCATACTCCCACCCTATACCCTCGGATTTCCTTTTAAGGCTATCCGTAGTCACCTCCACTGTGGCCGACGCAATGGATGACATCCTACAATTCTTGAACAATTCAATTGCTAGCCTATTTGGCATTTGCTAATCCCTAGATGCCTAATTGCTACTTGCTAGTACTGTCAAAGCAAGAGCAAGAGCTAAATGCAAAGTTCAAATTGCTACTTGGCTACTTGCTACGGCTAGTACCTAAATAGTAAATACTAAATAAGAAAATAGTAATAGACTAAAGCAGAGCAAGAGCAAAAATGCAAAGTTCAATTGCTTACTCGCAACTGCAAAGCAAGAGCAAAAGAGGCAAGGCGCAGAGCGACTGACAGAGATTAACAGATGCGTGCGCGAGAGAGAAGTAGAGGCGCAGCGCACTGTGTGGCGGGGAGGCGGCGTCGGCGGGGAGGAGGATTTGGCGGTGGAGGGGCGTTTTGGCGGTGACGAGGCGGAGGGGATGACCTAGCTCGGGTTTGGGAGCAAACGGGTGAGCATCTCCACTTCATACCCCACCCCCCTTCTAACCTCTTGTCGTCTCCCAACTCCACCCTGATCCGCCCAGCGCGACCTGAAGACACCACGCCTTGCCCGCCTGGAGCCGCATTGGACCGGCGTTGACCGCCTAGGTGCCTAGGGCACCGACTAGCCTGGATCACAACGGCAGGGCTGCACCTAACGCCTAGGCGGCCTAGACAGGCGCCTAAGGGAACACTGCCCTCGAGTGTACTTTGGGTAGACATAAATTGACCAGACTTCGGGAGAATTTGTCTGCAAACTCTAATGGATGTTACTACGATGGCAAATGCAATCTTCATTTTGCAGTTGCAGATCCAAAATTAGGCTCTCTTTAGTGAAAAGCACACAAAAAAAATTTCCCATTTTGAAACTGTAAGCTAGAGAGACTTTCCAGAGCAAGGATCTTAAGATGAAAAGGATTCCCTAACTTATAGAATTGTTTTTTTTTATATAATTTTCCATGGGATAAATAGGTGTAACATGACTGCTGCTGAGTAGTTTCATACCCCCGCTAGTATTCCTCCATGAGTATTACAGATACATTACATAAATAAAAAAAAACTCAGTGCATTACATTTTTAAAGACTGGGTGTTGGAGGTCATAAGTCATAACCAATTCCATTTCATGTAACTTCCAGGATGGCAGTCAAATTAATAAGATAACCCCTCTGCTATTTTATTTTGATTGACCATACATAGATCACGCATTCACACTAGAAGGAAGCATGATACTGTGGAAGTTTGAATATATCAGTACACACAAACACAAAGGAAATTAGGTCGAATCTGCCCCCCTTTTTAAAATGGTCCCATCTATTAAAAAAAAACATGTTAATTTGAAAAGATTAAAATTTATCACTCTTGCTACTAAATTATGCACATAAACTATTTATCTTATCAAGACATCACGGGTGTTTCAGGTACGAAATAAATGGAGTACATGTTAAAGGACATATTAGTTTTCGCGAGTCCAAAATGTATAAACCAGTCTTATGCAATTTCCTCACAGATAAAACACAAACGGAAGTACGGAATGGTAGATGTTAGGATAGCAATAGCTCAAACTGATGGCAAATTTTGAACACAATAAACAATAGTGTTTTTTCTAAGGGTACTAACAAAACTAGGCTTATTCCCTCGCAAAAAGAAAAGAAAAGAAAAGACTAGGATTAGTTCTATAAAAATTGCTAACCCACCTACGAATAAAATTTATGACTTCGTATGACCATGAAGTCTTAAGTCTTAATTTTTGTGAGATATCACATGATTGATGGCTTAATTAAAGGGGAGTGTCTATACAACATACGACTGATTTTTTCTTGGAAATCAGTCACTTTTTGAGCCATCAGATGGAGATACAATGCTCCAGATATCACCGCCACCCCTATATCCCTAATCTAATCTCACTTCCCACCCTCTCTCCCTCTCTCTCACCAATCACAGAGCACTAAAATTGAAAGATGTATAGCAGTTCTCTAATTAAAGTACTGAGACCAAGAGTAGTGTGCCTGTGCCTTTTATTATTTCATTTTTTCATGTAGGATATATATATATATATATATATATATATATATATATATATATATATATATATATATATATATATAATTGTGCTCTGCATGCACAGCATGCCCGACACCTCATGTGTGCAAGGCTGGTGCCTCGGCTTCCTGCATGCATGACGCCTTCTCTTTCGAGGGATCATGCGTTCACATGATAGCTGTAATCTATATATGTGTAATTCATGTACTCTGATTTGAACAATCAAAGATAGTGCAACTTTCCTCGCTCACATGGTATCAGAGCGCACAATATTGTTAATGGAACGTATGATCAGCTCAGCTTTGCCATTTTGCTGGGAGGTGTAGGGACACGACATGCGAAGGTTGACACCATGCGTGAGGAAGAAAGTGCGGGCGGAAGAGTTGTCAAACTCCCGTCCGTTATCGCATTGGATGTTCTTTATTGTCGTGCCGAACTAAGTTGCCACATAAGAGAAAAAATTAGAGATAGTGGAAAATGTATTAGACTTTAGGTGCAAAGGAAACATCCAAACAAAATGAGTGCAATCAGCAAGAATGACTAAATAATATTTGTAGCCAGACACACTAGCAACGAGTGATGTTCAAAGATCACAATGAATTAGATCAAACTTATTGGCAGCTCTAGAGTTTGAAGTGGCAAATGGAAACCATACATGACGACCAAGTTGACAAGCATGACATATAAGATCATCAGTACTTTTGTTACACGAGATGGCAGAAAAACTGGCAAGCTTGGAGATGGCTTCATGTCTAGGGTGGCCGAGATGACGATGCCAGAGGGTGGTGGGAGCAACAGCCACGAGAGCACAAGGGGACGACGCTGGCAGGCAAATAGGATAAAGCGAACCGAAGCTATTGCACCTGGCGATCATGTTCCGAGACCGAAGATCCTTCATAGAGAGGCCAAACGGGTCAAACTCAATAGAGAAATTGTTTTCAGTGGTAAACTGGCGGACTGAAATAAGATTCTTAATAATGCTAGGAGTAACTAGAACATTATGAAGATGAAAGGGACCAGGGAGAGCGGTGGAGCCAGTAGAGGTGATGGGCAAAAGGGACCCATTACCGACAACTATTGATGAAGGAGTAAAGGACCGTGATGAATGAGTGAAGGATAGGTTACCAGTATCGGATGTCATATGAGAGGATGCCCCGGAGTCCACGTACCAATCAGTCAAGGCTAGCGGAGCAAGGGTCATGGTGTTGAACGCGTTCGCCAGGGACTGCTGGTCCCATGAGCCGGACAGTGGAGTCCAGGTGCCAGGAGGTTGCTGCGTAGCTGGCGGTGGTGCAGGCTCCTGCAAGGGCGGGTAGGCCAGTTGTGGCGGCATGAAGAAGAGGTCAGGAGGCGGTCCTACGAAGAATGCCTGTTGTGCCCCCGGAAGCCACCTGGGTTGGCCGCCAGGGTGGGGACTCGGCCACATCTGAATGGTCCCCATCCATGGATTGTAGAAGGAGGGCTAGCAAGGGCCGCCCCCATTACTGTTGCTGTTGTCGCCATTCTTGCCGCGGTGGCGACGCCGGGTGGAGCTACTGAACCCACCCCCGTTGTGGGTAGATGGGCGGGTGGCGTTGTTTGGGCCACCCGTGGAGCCACCGCCAGTGGCGCCACCAGGGGGCTTGCTTGATTGACCTGTCGTGGATGAAGTGGCGAGGAAGGTGGTGGACAGTCCCGATGGGCACGAGGCCATGATCATCTCCTCGAGGAGGAGATTAGATCGGACCTCGAGGAAGGTGGGCAACGGCCACTGGCGCTTGAGGAGGGCTGCCATGGATGCGAACTTGTCATTCAAATCGCGCAAGACGGTGAGAACGAGCGTTCGGTCAGCGACAGGCTCGTTGAGATCCCCGAGGGCATCAACCATGCTCTTCAACTTCGTGCAATAGTCGGTGATGTTGAGATCACCTTGGACAAAGGAGCGAAACTCAACGTCGAGGATGAGGGCCCGCGTCTCCCGGTTGCCGACGAATTGCTATTCGAGGCCGAGCCACACGAGTCATGCGGTGGTGGGGGGTGCCATGACAATCTCGACGAGATCGGGGGAGATGGTGCCGTAAAGCCACTCACAAATGACACGGTCCCTCCGGCACCTGTCGGCAGAGTTGGAGCGAATGGTGTCAGTTAGGATGTGGTCGGAGAGTGAGTACTTGCCGAGGGTGGTGAGAAAACGGCCGCGCCACTTGTTGTAGTTGGGGTTGACGAGATCGAGAACCATAGGCACAAGGGCCCGGATGTTCTGGACGATGACGGCCTGTGCCTGCAGGTTGGCGATGGCGGTGGCCTCGTGGAGGAGCATCACGCGGTGAAGTTCCTCTTCACGATCGTCGGCCTCCTGGCGCAAACGGGCGACCTCCTCGTCGGGAGCACGGGCCTCAGCCTCTACACGCTGACATGCAGCGGCCTCCTCATGTTCGTGGGCAGCCTCCTCCTCGCGTTGGTGTGCAGTGGCATCGTTGTCGGCCATGATCTTGGGTGGATGATGTGTAGCGGCAGCTATGTTTTAGCGGAAGCGATGGTCACAAGATGCGATCCCGTCAGGGAGAGCACCCACACTATGGTCACTCGCGGCAAGCACGGGTTTCGATAGCCAGTTAATTGATTCACCTTTCATGCTGATGCACTGTCGCCAATCCCGAAGACCTATCGGTCTGCCCTGACCGATCCAAACTAGCGGTGTGCCATGGAAGCTGAGTATGCTGCTTTGCTCACCAATAACACATGGGATCTTGTTCCGCAACCTCCCAAGGCGAACGTTGTCACTAGCAAATGGATTTTTCGGCACAAGTTTACTGCTGATGGCACTCTTGATAGATACAAAGCTCGCTGGGTTCTTCGTGGTTTCACTCAGCGTCCTAGGATTGATTATGATGAGATCTTTAGTCCGGTTGTCAAGCCGGCGACCATGCGCATAGTACTCTTTCTGGGTCTCTCCAAGGACTGGCCTATTCATCAGCTGGATGTCAAAAATGCATTTCTTCATGGCACTCTATCTGAGACAATTTATTGCACCCAGCCGACGAGCTTCGTGGATTCTTCCTGCCCTGATTTTGTCTATCGCCTGAACAAGTCTCTCTATGGACATAAACAGGCGCCGCGTGCTTGGTACAATCGCTTCGCCTCATATTTGTTGTCCCTCGGGTTTGTGGAGGCCAAGTCAGACACGTCGCTATTTATCTATCACTGTGGTCTTGACCTTTGCTTACTTGCTTCTTTATGTTGATGATATCGTCCTGACAGCATCCTCTGTTCCTGTTCTCCACCAGACGATTGCCGCCCTCCAACGAGAATTTCCCATGAAAGATATCGGCACACTTCATCATTTTTTGGGTATCTCTGTTCAGTAGAGTTCGAGTGGTCTCTTCCTCTCTCAACAACAGTATACTTTGGATATTCCGGAGCGTGCCAGGATGTCTGACTGCAAACCTTGTGGTACGCCTATTGACACTCATCCCAAAGTGTATGCCTCTACTGGCTCCCTAGTGAGCAATGCTACTCAGTACTGGAGTCTTGCTGGAGCTCTGCAGTACCTGACCTTCACAAGACCAGATATCTCCTATGCCATCCAACAGATTTGCCTTCACATGCACGACCCTTGGGAGCCTCATCTTACGGTGGTCAAACGGATTCTTCGGTATCTACACGACACCCTTGATTATGGTCTCCAGCTTCACCGGTTACAGTCTGTAGACCTCGTGGTTTATTCTAATGCTGATTGAGAAGGATGTCCAGATATGCGCAAGTCCACATCGGGCTACGCTGTGTTCCTCGGTGATAATATTGTCTCCTAGTCGTCCAAGCGCCGAATCGCGTCTCGCTCCAATGCCGAGGTGAGTATGCGGCGATCGCCAACACCGTCGCGGAGGCTTGCTGGCTCCATCAACTGCTCCATGAACTCCGCAGCCCTCTTCATCGTGCCACTATGGTTTACTGTGACGATGTGAGTGCCGTCTATTTATCGACAAACCCGGTGCAGCATCAATGCACCAAACACATCGAGATAGACCTTCACTTCATCCAGGAGTGCTGGCTTTGGGGGATGTTCGCGTTCTTCACGTCCCAACAACATCACAGTACGCTGCCATCTTCACCAAGGGCTACCAACTTCCATCTTCACTGAATTTAGGTCCAGTCTAAATGTCCGCCTTGGCGATGTTCCGACTGTGGGGGCGTGTTAGAAAGGATTTCTTTCCTGGATCAGCGCTGGACCTTTCTTCTCCCATGCATGGAACTATTCGTCTTCTATGCATGGCTCTGCATGCACAGCATGCCTGACGCCTTGTGTGTCATATTGGAGTATCTTATAATTAGTATATGAGTATACCCAAAGTGATAATGGAGTATGTCAAGTTCCTTTAGGTGGTATATCAAAGGTGGGAGTAACTACTCCCAGGAGTAGAAATTATTTTTCCTATATATATTGTTGGAATTAATATGGACTAGGCTCAATTTTAATTCTAATTAATTCTGAAAATCCCAAAGGCCCATGTGCATGTGCTAAAACTGTTTAGTCCCATATGGAGGATTAAAGAGGAGTTACACCATCTTAAAAGGTGGAACGTGGTAGCCCCCTTGTGGAATTGGAGAGAGCCAATACACGTGCACGCTCGCTCGCCTCGCCTCGCCACGCCGCCGAGCCAAGCTGTGCCGTGTCGTGTGTGTGCATGTGTGCGTGTGTGTACAGTGTGTCGGGTGCGGGCGTATTTTTCTTTATCTATTCGAAAATCGCCGGGTACGACCACACCGGGAGAGCAGACCTCTGGAACCCTCGTCCTTGAAGGTTTGCACGAGCGAGGACAAATAAGGTTTTTGGGGAGTGTTCGCGCGACTACTCGCCGCTTCTTCTTCATCCGATTCTATGCTACATCTACATCAACTGCATGACTACTACCATGACGTCCACTTCGCCATGACGAACGACGATGCTACTGGATCCGGAGTTCCTACTGCTGCTGCTCCTTCCACTGGATCTAGGTATGGCTATCTCACACTTATTTGTTGGTTAGCTTCATTATCTGTTGTTACCATGAACACTGAGATAGGTATACTAGTTTCTGTCCTTCTAGATCTTAGTATGGCTATAGTGTTCTTGTTTACTTGCTTTGTGAAATTGACTAGAGTAATTTCCATGATTTATCTACTATATTTCTGGATTAAAGTAATTCAAAAAATGCTCATATATTCATCAATCCAAAAACCTTATTCTGGGCATTTTTCGTCAACTGGCTTTGCTGCTGCGCTCAAACCCTCTCAGTTCGATGGTGTAAATTATAAGAGGTGGCACACCAAGATGGTGCTTTGGCTAACTGCCATAAACGTTTTCCATGTGGAAAAGGGTAAGCCTAAAAGAACACTTACTCCTAAACAGGAGCAAGCGTTCGAGGCTGCTGATAACCTCTTTAAAGGTATCGTGGTTAGCGTTCTTGATGAGAAGTTAGTTGATGCATACATGGTGATTAAAACTGGGAAAGAGATGTGGGATGCACTCAAGGCTAAGTTTGGGGTTTCGAATGCAGGCAGTGAATTGTATCTCATGGAGCAATATCATGACTATAGAATGATTGATAGTCGTTTTGTAGTTGAGCAGGCTCATGAGATACAATCCATGGTCACAGAACTTGAGCACTTCAAGTGTGTGTTACCGGACAAATTTATCGCGGGAAGCATTATTGCCAACCTTCCTCCTCCTTGGAGGAATTTTGCTACTTCTATGAAACATAAGAAACAAGAGTTTTCTGTTGAAAATCATTGGGTCTCTTGATATTGAAGAGAAGGTAGGGGCAAAAGATACACACTGTGAGGACCCGGAATATTTAACTAGTAACACTTAACCTCCCATTGGTTCTAGCGTTACTAATTAAACATTCTAAGCCTCGACGGACATATGCTTCCCAGAATTGCAGCATATGTACATCATCACAAAATTACACATCAATTCCATACACATACATCACTAAGTTCAACAACGACATACATAAAGTAAAGTTATTACAAAAGAGGGCCGACCGCCAAATAGAACAATATACAAGAATGACAATGAAGCAAAAGCGCCATCGATGGCTAGAACAAAAGTCGTAGGTTAGCCAACATAACCCACAAGGCAACCGACCGGCCGCCAAGCTAGTCGCCATAGCTACCACAACACAGCTCGCAAAAAGTGAGGCCCTTCGTGCTCACCTTCCTCCTCTGCAACAAAACAATTAAGCATAGCAACCGAGTACAAAGATTGTCTTTGTACCCGCAAGATCGACGTGTGGAATAGCGGACCTATTCATAAACTACATGCAAGCTTATTTAGGTGGAGGTCATATGTCTCATTTTGCATGAAGCCAACTTTATTTGCAATAATGTAGTACCTTTTAAAAGCAAGTTTGCAAATTTATTTTGTTATCAAAGTAACAGTAAGTAAAGATACATACAAGTAACCACCTGGAAGTGACTATCCCAATAGCCACTCCCAACATAGCACTAATCCCGATTCGCACTCACCCATCAAGTTTTAATTTAAAAGGTTGTAGTCTAACTCTTGAAAGACCTTGCCAAGCGTGTCCATAACCTAGGACGAGGCTATTCGAATAGTTTTAACCCTGCAGGGGTGTACCAATGTACCCACACTTCAGACCGCCTTCAAGCCACAAGCACACTCATCAAGGTATGCCGCCCGCTAAGTCCTACGAGACATTTCCAATCTTGTGTATTAACTACGAGCCGCTCGTATGGGTAGAAACACCATACGCTTACATTGCAAGTCGAAAGACAACAAATCCCATCACTGTGAAGTCTTTCGACACTACAATGCTCCCAACACCATCCCTCCCGCGACTCCCGACTCTGAGCCAATACACGCCAAAGTACTAAGTCAAGAGAGGTCCCATACCCTCTAATGTGGTTAGCACGCTAAAATGCTTGGTTTAGTGTAACAAGATGTTCGGTCCTTGTTGACCCGGCACCATTCCATCACACCCCACAATCACACCATCTTACCATTGTGCCCAAGTCTAAATCATTATGTTTTTAGTTTTAGTTTTCATAAGTAGACATGGCACAAGGTGGAAATCATAAATCATAATAAGTTTTAGGTGATCAAGGTTATCGACAAGTCGATAACCGCCCATTTCTACCGGCTAGGCATGGCTAAGCAATTAATTCGCAACTACTAAGTGACAAGAGCCCATCCACGAACTCTAAATCACAGCAAGTAACCTAGGCTCATGGTAGTAGAGGATAATCATTTGCTAAGGAAATGCATCTACTAGGCCAACTATTAAAACAAAGTAGCAATGCATACATAGAATTTGTAATCAACATAAATACTTAAAATACTGGGATTAACATGATCAAACTGCTTGCCTTCTTGCTGTTGCTCAATTTGTTGCGGAGGGTCGCTCTCGGGTTACCGCAAATGTCTAATCCTAAGCTTAAAAGGCAAAAAGAACCAAGAACAACCAATAAGACAAGCAAAACTTAAACAAAAGAGCAAGTAAAATTTACCCAAATGCGACGAAATTTATACACAAGGTAGAATACAAATATACCAAGACATAGAAACTGGAAAAACCTAATTTGGATTTGTGGCGCAAAAGATATTACTTAAAAACTCATTTTCGGCCATAATTAGCACTGTAGCAAAAATATTTTCTGGAAAGGTTTTGAAGCTGAAATTTTTATGGTAGCTACCTACTGGTATAGTGGTAACCCATATAAAATTTTAGGTCATTTGGAGTTAAGATGATTTAGTTATGATTTTTCTAAGTTCTACAACTAGCATATATCATTTCTCAGGAACATGAATAAAGACAAAGCCTAGATCAATTTAAAGCATGTCTATAGGCCAAATTTACCAGGTTGAGTTTGCTCACTTTGCAACTACAGAGAGGAAGTTATGTGTTTTACAAATTTTCCATGAATTTCTAGACCTCATTCTTCATTTAAACAAGCTCATGCTATTTAAATCATTTTCTGCTACAACACAGGGCCTAATTTCATTCTCAGATTAAAGTTCACACCATAACCAAGCTACAGCAACTGGAATTATTCAAAAAGGAGTTAAAATGACAAAGTTATGCACTTTTGAAATTTGAAACCGCAAAAGACTTAGGAAACTTTGAGCTCTCGGGAGGTCCAAACGATCTGGAAGACAAGGAGAGGTCGTGGGCCGTTAGATCAAGGTCTGACGGCTACGAGCCTCGAAGCACAGCGCGCACAAGACCTCTTCCCGCTGCGGGAGGTCCGGATCGTTGAGATCTGATCCAACGATCACGACCACCGTGCACAGCAGCACGCAAGGAGGTCTGCGCGCTTATCAGAGGTCGTGGACCGCCGACGAGATCCGCGGTCCCGAGCACTAGGGGAGATCCTAAGGCTTTAAATCCACGGAAGAGGTCGGGACGGTCCGATTCTCACAGAGGAGGTCCCAACGGTCCAGATCTCCGGAGAGAGGTCCTACGGCTAAATCCACAGAAGGAGGTCTATCCCGTTAGATCTAAATCTAACGGTTTAGACCAGAGGATGAGGTCCTAATGCTACTGATCCAAAGGAGGAGGTCCTAGGCGGTCAAGATCTTCCAGAGGGAGGTCTTGATCGGCTGGGATTGACACGAGGAGGTCTTGGATGACCAAGATCTCCTCGGGGAGGTCCTAAGCGATAGCGTTTTATCGGGAGGAGATCTGGACGGTTCAGATTAGACCTAGGGAGGTCTTGAACGGTCCAGAACAACGCGAAGGGAGGTCCTGAGACTAAAGATTTACAAATAAAACCTAACGCTCAGATCTAAAGCCGGGGAGGTCATGGACGGCTAGGATGGAGCTAAAGAGGTCTGAGCGGGTTTTCCTTGTGAAAGGCCAGGTGGCTTTTGACAAAGAGGACCCCGATGGTAGCCTAGGGTGGTTTTTGCGAAACGACCAAGGGGAGGTCTTTTGCAAAGAGGACCTCGGTGGAGGTCCAGAAGGTGGCTTTTACAAAAATGACCTCGAGGAGGTCCTTTTTGCGCAGGAGTGATCCTATCGGCTCAGATGGAGTTCCACGAGGTCTTAAACGGCTAGGATCAACACAAGGGGAGGTCCTAGAACTTAGAAATTTACGCGGAAATCTATCTACGGCACAGATCTAACCGAGGGTGGTCTTAACGGCCACGATGAACCCGAAGAGGTCCAATGGCTTGACAAAAACACGACAAAGTACAGAGCTCGACGGTGAGCTCGCCGGCACGTCGCCGACGACCAGGGCCACGGCGGCGGAAACCAAAGCCACCAAAATGAAGCTAATAGTATTGCGAACCCAACGGAGGTGCTTTCGACGGCGGCGATGGCCTTGAACGCCGACGAGCCGGAGCGAGGCGGAGGAGGATCGGTTTTCGCAAAACCGAAAACACGAAAAGGGAGCGCTACGAGCCATTCTAGCTAGACCTTAAGCTCTAAGGGACTAAAATGAACTCACCAGGGCACAGGAGTGGTCCAGAGGAGGTCGGAGGAGTGCCGCGGCGAGCAAGCGATTCACCGAGGCGAGGAGATGATGACGGCACGGATCTCTGATCAACCAACAGCGAAAGGAATGGTCAGGAGGGGTTCGCACAAACCACCAGGTGGTCCAGAACCACACGATGGGACGGAGGAGGCTTACCGGCGCTGGAGACGACGAAGCCCCTTCTCGGCCGCAAACCGCGAGACTTCGATTCGAGTTGCTCTGAGAAACAACCCAAAAGGAGTTAGGGACCGACTTTGCGATGACCAGAGGTCCTGTGGAAACGAAAATCGTATGAGAGAACCACTGGAGGCCCCAAGTTCACCAATGGAGCTCCTCGGCCAACAATGGTGGTTTGGTGCTTTCAAGGGTTTCGAGCTCCACAGGCAGGGGTGAGCTTGGGTAAAAGGTTGTGAGAGCGAAGGAGACTCGAGGAAGGCTCAGAGGTGCTCAAGTACTCGAAGGTCCCCGGAGCACGAGGACGGAGCTCTAATGGCGAAGTGACCTAAAGCGACTGCCGCGCGGGAAAACGAGGCAAGGAGGCAGGTAAGGTCAGAGCAAGGCTGACATGGTTGACAACAGGGGCTCCGAGCCGTTGCAGGGCCCCACGGCGATCGAGCTCGCCCGCCCACTCCGCCACGCGCGCGGAGAGAGGAAGAAGAATGCGGCGCTACCGGAGGTCGCGAGCCCCATGATCTCAATCCGACGGCCCAAGACCGCGCGTGCGAGACCGAGCATGGCGCCGGCGAACTTGGCTCAACCGTGCGCGTTGGTCGGGTCGGACTGGTCCGACTCGAGCCCGAGTCGACTCATTTCAAATTTGGGTTTCAACTGATCTCAAGTTTGGGGATTTAATTGAGGTAGCAAACCAACTCCAAAAATTAGGGAATTTTTACAGGAGCTTGCTAGCTGAGTTAATGACCTTGTATAAAATTTTCAGAGGTTTTCGTGCTATGCTTTTTCCCTCCAAAAATTCCACAAGCTGCTGGCCCACAGTTTGACCAGAATTGGAGTAGGTTTGACTGACCTCCAAAAGTATTCAAACTCATCCTAAAAATCGTGAAACTTAGGAAAGAGGGGTCACATACCATACCAAGAACTTAGGAAAGATACTTCCAGGAGATGATCAAGAGGTTTGACAAGATTGTTTTTGAAAGCTCAAGATTTGGATCAAAAGACTTGTGACTTCGTATTTCCATGACTTCTTGTACAATACTTGCCTGGTACCATAGGAAATACAGGATGTAAGAAAAAGTTTTAATTTCTACTCATTTTCTTACATTTGAAACACAAGCCTAAAATTGGGATGTTACAACTCTCCCCCCCTTACAAGAATCTCGACCCGAGATTCCGTTTACTCGGAGAAGAAAGAAGGAAAATCTGCACGAAGGCGATCTTCTCGCTCCCAAGTTGCCTCATCTTCAGAATGGTTTGACCACTGAACCTTAAGGAACTTGATGACACGGTTCCTGTTCTCCGCTCGATTCTCAAGAATGCGAACAGATGCTCGCGGTAGGTCAAATTCTCCCGTACATCGAGAACCTCCAATGGAGCTTCTCACGGGACACGGAGGCACTTCTTCGTGTGTGAAACATGGAACACATCATGCACACCCTCAAGTGCACCGTAGCTCCAATCAGATGCAATCGCTCCAACTCTCTCGATGATACGATAAGGCCCAACATATCGAGGAGCCAACTTGCCCTTGATGCCAAAACGCTGATGGCCCTTCAAGGGAGAGACTTTGAGATACACAAAGTCATTGGGCTCAAAGCTCACCACGGCGACGACGATCCGCATAGCTCTTTTATGCGGATCGGGCGTGCGCAGATGCTCGCGGATCAATCGAACTTGACTTTCGGCCTCATTGATCGAATGCGGGCGAAAACGCCGCCACCGCCTCTCGACCAGTTCAACGGGTTCGCACCTTCTCCCATACAAAGCCTCAAATGGTGCCATGCCAAGATCGCCTCGAAAGCATTGTTGTAGGAGAACTCGCAAATGGTAGGCATTTCTCCCACTTCTTCCCATAGGAAAGAACACAAGCACGGAGCATATCTTCCAACACTTGGTTGACTCGCCCGTCGACCATCGATCCCGAGGATGAAAGGTCAGATCAAGTGAAGGCGGGTCCCCATAGCCTCTGCGCACTATGCCAAAACCGCGAGGTGAAGAGCGCACCACGATCGTAAATAATCGCCTTTGGTACACCGTGAAGACTCACAATCCTCGAGACATAAAGTTCGCCAAAGGCCCCACACGGCCGAGTCTTGACGGAAGGAAATGTGCCACTTTAGTCAACCGGTCAATGACGACCCAAATAGCATCATTCCCTTGGACGAGCGGGGCAATCCGGTGATGAAGTCCATGCCAACGAATCCACTTCCACTGCACCGCAAAGGCTCAAGAAGACTCTTTGACGCTGATGTTCGCCTTCACACGACAAAGACACGTCGCACTCGACAACGAACTTGGCAATCTCGCGCTTCATTCGGTCCACGAGAACCTCGGCGAAGGTCCCGATACATCTTGGTAGCCCCGGGTGAATAGACAAAGGAGAATCATGGGCTTCGCGGAGAATTAAATTCCGCAATTCCATGACCTTAGGAACCACAAGACGCCGCCCAAACCACACAACGCCCGCTCATCCTCCGAAAAGCACTTGGCTATCCCATCCTGATGTTCTCGCTTGATCCGCTCACACCGCATCCGCTGCCGTGCCGCTTGATTTGGTCCACCAAGGTTGGCTGCACAACCAAGGTAGCAAGGGAACCGTGCGCGATCAAACCCAAATTGAGGCGCTGGAATTCTGAAATGAGGGAAGGCTGCTGCTCTTGGAACATCAACATGTTGCAATACACCTTTCGACTGAGTGCATCCGCAACGACATTGGCCTTGCCCGGATGGTACTGAATACCCATGTCGTAATCCTTGATCAATTCCAACCATCTTCTTTGCCTGAGGTTCAGATCTGGCTGGGTGAACAAGTACTTCAAGCTCTTGTGGTCGGAATACACCTCACAACGGTTACCAATCAGATAATGCCGCCAAATCTTGAGTGCATGGACCACAGCAGCTAACTCCAAGTCATGAGTAGGATAGTTGAGTTCATGAGGCCTCAACTGCCGCGATGCATAGGCCACAACCTTTCCCTCCTGCATAAGAACACAACCAAGACCCTGACGAGAAGCATCACAATAGATATCAAAACTCTTGTGAATATCAGGGAGAACAAGCACTGGGGCTGAGGTCAGTCGTTTCTTGAGTTCCTGAAAACTCACATCACAAGCAGCGGACCACTCAAACTTCTTGTCTTTCTTGGCGGTTCACCATAGGCTTTGCAATCTTGGAGAAGTTCTCGATGAAGCGGCGATAGTAGCCAGCCAAACCAAGAAAACTCCGCACATCCGTGACTGACTTGGGCTGACCCCAAGATAGCACATCACTGACCTTACTAGGGTCCACAGCCACACCTCCTGCTGAAAGAACATGGCCTAAGAATGCCACTTTCTTCAACCAGAACTCGCACTTGCTGAATTTGGCATACAACTGGTGCTCACGCAGCTTGCCCAACACAAGCTGAAGATGCTCAGCATGCTCTTCTTCACTCTTGGAGTAGATAAGGATATCATCGATGAATACCACCACAAATCTATCCAAATACTCCATGAATACCGAGTTCATAAGATTCATGAATAAAGCGGGAGCATTAGTCAAACCAAAAGACATGACGGTGTACTCGTAAAGGCCATAACGAGTAGCAAAAGCCGTCTTAGGAATATCCTCGGCCCTGATCCTGACTTGATGATAGCCCAGCCTCAAGTCAATCTTGGAGAAGACTCGTGCTTCGGTCAACTGATCGAAAAGATCATCAATACGGGGCAAAGGATACTTGTTCTTTACCGTCACCTCATTAAGCGGACGGTAATCAACACACATGCGCAAGGTCTTGTCCTTCTTCTTCACAAAGATAACTGGACAACCCCAAGGAGATGAGCTAGGACGGATAAAACCCTTCTCTTGCAGCTCACCCAGCTGCTTCTTCAGCTCCTCTAACTCATTAGGAGGCATGCGATACGGCCTCTTAGAAATAGGCGATGCGGCAGCAACTCGATCACAAACTCCAGATCTCGAACAGGTGGCATGCCAGGCAAGTCTTCGGGAAAGACATCCGCGAACTCACATACTGTGGGAACATCCTGGATCTCCAATGCCGGCTTTGCTTCAAGGGTATAAAGATGGGGCTCTCGCAACTGCGGCGAAAACCCAACCTGTTCACCTGAAGAGCTGGTGAGGTAGACAATCTTCCTGGCACAATCGATTTGCCCCAAGTGTTGGGACAACCAATCCATGCCAAGAATCACGTCCAGACGTGCCGAGTCGAGTAGGATAAGATTCGCCAAGAATCCCACTCCTTCGATGTGGATAGGAACATCCAAGCATACTTGGTCACCTCATTTCAAACCCGAGAGCGAATCAGCAGTGGAATCCCCAAAGGAACACAAAGAAGTCCACAATCAACAAAGAAAAGACCTCGAAATAAAAGAATGCTAAGCTCGAGTCAAATAAAATCGTAGCAGGGACGCAAATTAACAAGGAGCGCATCCAACACCACGCCGGCGCCTCCCGTGCCTCCTCACCGAGATGTGGTTGACTCGCCGCTCCCAAGCCCGGTCTTCCGGTCGTGGGTGACCATTCCTTGCCCGTCCTCCATTAGGACGAGGGCGCTCGCTTCTTAGGACAACGCCGCGAGTGGCCCTTGTTGTGGCAAGAGAAACAGTGACGCCGGCCGCGGGGTTGCGGGAACACCACTGCTGGGTCGCAGCGCGCGGCGATCGGGTCACGACCGCGGAGGCGTGGAGTCGTGCCAAGGCCTCGGCGGTGGTGAAGCCAAGGAACGGGCCACCGGCAGCCCAACTCGGGACGAACGAGGCCGGCCATGCGGAGCATCGCCGAGCCTCCCACTTGCGCTTGCGGACTCGCCAGCGCCTCGCCTTGTGCTCGGCGATGATGGCCTTGTCCACCAAGGTCCGGAAGTCGTGAAGTCCACAATAGAGAGCTTGTCCAAGCTCCTCAGACAAACCTCCATGAACTTCTCCCCGCTTGGCCTCATCGGTGGCCACCTCAGCCAGAGCGCACTCGCCAAATGGTTGAACTCATGGAGGTACTCATCACGATTTGCGCCTGTTTGAGCGCAAGAACTCCTTCTTCTTCACTTCATCGGGCCAGCAGGACATGGGCCCGACGGAAAGCCGACCGGAACTCCTCCCACGAGACCACGTGTCCCGCAGCCGCATGGCGAGAAGTTCTCCCACCATGAGAGTGCCGCACCCTCCACCGATGGGATGCGAAAGTGCCCGCCTCCGCTCCGGCATCGAGCAACATTGAGCTTCGCTCAATCGACGCAGCCAGTCGTCTGCGTCCAAGGGATCCTCGGACCGGGAGAAGGTAGGAGGCTGCGTACGGAGGAACTCCGCAAGCCCCCCACGAGTCTGGTGTCCACCTCCGGATCCAGAGGCACCAGAGGGAGTGGAGGTGTTCCTGGCGATAACCTCCAACACCCTGCGGTCCTCCGAACGATTGCGTTCGATCTGCATGAGGACTTCCGCCATGGTTGGAGGAGGGGGAAGCTCCTCATCGGGACTACCCGGCTGATTCCGGCCGCTACGTGTCCCACCAGCCATCCTGATTTACTAAGACAAGTTAGATACAGTTCAAGACCCAAGAGCACAGAAACCCAAACTTAGTTAAAATGACCAAAGAATAGCCACAAAAGAACATGAGACCACAAGTCACCGAATCAACTTTCCGAAACGACCAACCCGTATGGAAGAACGAGCAATCGTTTAAGAAGGCCCAAAATTCCAGCATTAACTTCCAGCTCAAAACAGTCCAAAAATCAAGGTATAACCACCTAATAGAGTATAGGCATTTAGCTAATTTCATATCACTTCTTACCCTTTTATTCCCACGAGTTTTAGTTGTATTTACCTCTCATTTCCTACCTTAATTACTCACCACTAGCTAGCTGTCCAAATTTCTTTCTCCAAGCTCTCATGGTTCTCCCAAAACCAAGTTAATCGATAGAGGCTAATTTTTGAAAGGAAGAGAGGAACAACTTTTTCAAACTTAGTGAGGGTAAGGTGAGATGAGCAAGCTAAGATAGGTAAGGAGCAAAATTAGAGAACTTACTTAAGTTTTCATAAACTATTTGAAAGTAAGTTTTCAAAATATCCTAAAGCGACCAAGCTAGGGTTTCTACGGTCAAGATGGCTCATACCAACTTTGTGAGGACTCGAATATTTAACTAGTAACACTTAACCTCCCATTGGTTCTAGCGTTACTAATTAAACATTCTAAGCCTCGACGGACATATGCTTCCTGAATTGCAGCATATGTACATCATCACAAAATTACACATCAATTCCATACACATACATCACTAAGTTCAACAACGACATACATAAAGTAAAGTTATTACAAAAGAGGGCCGACGGCCAAATAGAACAATATACAAGAATGACAATGAAGCAAAGCGCCATCGATGGCTAGAACAAAAGTCGACCTAAGCCAACATAACCCACAGCAACCGACCGGGCCGCTAAGCTAGTCGCCCAGCAGCTACCACAACACAGCTCGCAAAGTGAGGCCCTTCGTGCTCACCTTCCTCCTCTGCAACAAAACAATTAAGCATAGCAACCGAGTACAAAGATTGTCTTTGTACCGCAAGATCGACGTGTGGAATAGCGCACCTATTCATAAACTACATGCAAGCTTATTTAGGTGGAGGTCATATGTCTCATTTTGCATGAAGCCAACTTTATTTGCAATAATGTAGTATCTTTTAAAAGCAAGTTTGCAAATTTATTTTGTTATCAAAGTAACAGTAAGTAAAGATACATACAAGTAACCACCTGGAAGTGACTATCCCAATAGCCACCCCAACATAGCACGAATCCCCGATTCGTACCACCCATCAAGTTTTAATTTAAAAGGTTGTAGTCTAACTCTTGAAAGACCTTGCCAAGCGTGTCCATAACCTAGACGAGGCTATTCGAATAGTTTTAACCTGCGCAGGGTGTACCAATGTACCCACACTTCGCATCGCCTTCAAGCCACAAGCACACTACCAAGGTATGCCGCCCGCTAAGTCCTACGAGACATTTCCAATCTTGTGTATTAACTACGAGCCGCTCGTATGGGTAGAAACACCATACGCTTACATTGCAAGTCGAAAGACAACAAATCCCATCACGGTGAAGTCTTTCGACACTACAATGCTCCCAACACCATCCTCCCCGCGACTCCTCGCGACTGGAGCCAATACACGCCAAAGTACTAAGTCAAGAGAGGTCCCATACCTCTAATGTGGTTAGCACGCTAAAATGCTTGGTTTAGTGTAACAAGATGTTCGGTCCTTGTTGACCGGGCACCATTCCACTACACCCCACAATCACACCATCTTACCATTGTGCCCAAGTCTAAATCATTATATTTTTAGTTTTAGTTTTCATAAGTAGACATGGCACAAGGTGGAAATCATAAATCATAATAAGTTTTAGGTGATCAAGGTTATCGACAAGTCGATAACCGCCCATTTCTACCGGTTAGGCATGGCTAAGCAATTAATTCGCAACTACTAAGTGACAAGAGCCCATCCACGAACTCTAAATCACAGCAAGTAACCTAGGCTCATGGTAGTAGAGGATAATCATTTGCTAAGGAAATGCATCTACTTGGCCAACTATTAAAACAAAGTAGCAATGCATACATAGAATTTGTAATCAACATAAATACTTAAAATACTGGGATTAACATGATCAAACTGCTTGCCTTCTTGCTGTTGCTCAATTTGTTGCGGAGGGTCGCTCTCGGGGTTACCGCAAATGTCGAATCCTAAGCGAAAAGGCAAAAAGAACCAAGAACAACCAATAAGACAAGCAAAACTTAAACAAAAGAGCAAGTAAAATTTACCCAAATGCGACGAAATTTATACACAAGGTAGAATACAAATATACCAAGACATAGAAACTGGAAAAACCTAATTTGGATTTGTGGCGCAAAAGATATTACTTAAAAACTCATTTTCGGCCATAATTAGCACTGTAGCAAAAATATTTTCTGGAAAGGTTTTGAAGCTGAAATTTTTATGGTAGCTACCTACTGGTATAGTGGTAACCCATATAAAATTTTAGGTCATTTGGAGTTAATATGATTTAGTTATGATTTTCTAAGTTCTACAACTAGCATATATCATTTCTCAGAACATGAATAAAGACAAAGCCTAGATCAATTTAAAGCATGTCTATAGGCCAAATTTACCAGGTTGAGTTTGCTCACTTTGCAACTACAGAGAGGAAGTTATGTGTTTTACAAATTTTCCATGAATTTCTAGACCTCATTCTTCATTTAAACAAGCTCATGCTATTTAAATCATTTTCTGCTACAACACAGGCCTAATTTCATTCTCAGATTAAAGTTCACACCATAACCAAGCTACAAGAATCGGAATCATTCAAAAGGAGTTAAAATGACAAAGTTATGCACTTTTGAAATTTGAAACCGCAAAGACTTAGAAACTTTGAGCTCTCGGGAGGTCCAAACGATCCGAAGACAAGGAGAGGTCGTGGGCCGTTAGATCAAGGTCCGACGGCTCACGAGCCTCGGCACGCCACGCACAGACCTCTTCCCGCTCGGGAGGTCCGGATCGTTGAGATCCGATCCAACGATCACGACCGGCTCGTGCGCACGCACGCAAGGAGGTCTACGCGCTTAATGCAGGTCGTGACCGTCGACGAGATCCGCGGTCCGAGCACTAGGGAGATCCTAAGGCTTTAAATCCACTAAGAGGCTCGGACGGTCCGATTCTCACAGAGGAGGTCCCAACGGTCCAGATCTCCGAGAGAGGTCCTACGGCTAAATCCACGAGGAGGTTCTATCCGTTAGATCTAAATCTAACGGCTTAGACCGCAGGATGAGGTCCTAATGCTACTTGATCCAAAGGAGGAGGTCCTAGGCGGTCAAGATCTTCCAGAGGGAGGTCTTGATCGGCTGGGATTGACACGAGGAGGTCTTGGATGACCAAGATCTCCTCGGGGAGGTCCTAAGCGATAGCGTTTTATCGGGAGGAGATCTGGACGGTTCAGATTAGACCTAGGGAGGTCTTGAACGGTCCAGAACAACGCGAAGGGAGGTCCTGAGACTAAAGATTTACAAATAAAACCTAACGCTCAGATCTAAAGCCGGGGAGGTCATGGACGGCTAGGATGGAGCTAAAGAGGTCTGAGCGGGGTTTTCCTTGTGAAAGGCCAGGGGTGGCTTTTTGACAAAGAGGACCCCGATGGTAGCCTAGGGTGGTTTTTGCGAAACGACCAAGGGGAGGTCTTTTGCAAAGAGGACCTCGGTGGAGGTCCAGAAGGTGGCTTTTACAAAAATGACCTCGAGGAGGTCCTTTTTGCGCAGGAGTGATCCTATCGGCTCAGATGGAGTTCCACGAGGTCTTAAACGGCTAGGATCAACACAAGGGAAGGTCCTAGAACTTAGAAATTTACGCGGAAATCTATCTACGGCACAGATCTAACCGAGGGTGGTCTTAACAGCCACGATGAACCCGAAGAGGTCCAATGGCTTGACAAAACACGACAAAGCATGAGCTCGACGGTGAGTCTCGCCGCTGGTCGCGACGACCAGGCCACTACGGCGAAACCAAAGCCACCAAAATGAAGCTAATAGTATTGCGAACCCAACGGAGGTGCTTTCGACGGCGGCGATGGCCTTGAACGCCGACGAGCCGGAGCGAGGCGGAGGACTGGTTTTCGGCAAAACCGAAAACACGAAAAGGGAGCGCTACGAGCCATTCTAGCTAGACCTTAAGCTCTAAGGGACTAAAATGAACTCACCAGGGCACAGGAGTGGTCCAGAGGAGGTCGGAGGAGTGCCGGCGGCGGAGCAGTTCACCGGAGGCGGAGGAGATGATGACGGCACGGATCTCTGATCAACCAACAGCGAAAGGAATGGTCAGGAGGGGTTCGCACAAACCACCAGGTGGTCCAGAACCACACGATGGGACGGAGGAGGCTTCTGGCGCTGAGACGACGAAGCCCCTTCTCGGCCGCAAACCGCGAGACTTCGATTCGAGTTGCTCCTGAGAAAACAACCCAAAAAGGAGTTAGGGACCGACTTTGCGATGACCAGAGGTCCCAGGGAAACGAAAATCAGGGCGAGAGAACCACTGGAGGCCCCAAGTTCACCAATGGAGCTCCTCGGCCAACAATGGTGGTTTGGTGCTTTCAAGGGTTTCGAGCTCCACAGTGTGGTGAGCTTGGGTAGAAGGTTGTGAGAGCGAAGGAGACTCGAGGAAGGCTGGAGGTGCTCAAGTACTCGAAGGTCCCCGAGCACGAGGACGGAGCTCTAATGGCGGTGACCTAAAGCGATCGCCGCGGGAAAACGAGGCAAGGAGGCGGTAAGGTCGAGCAAGGTCGACATGGTTGACAACAGGCTCGAGCCGCTGGGGCCCCACGGCGACCGGAGCTCGCCACCCACCCGCCATCGCAAGACGCGGGAGGAGGAAGAAGAATGCGGCGCTACCGGGAGGTCGCGAGCCCCATGATCTCAATCCGACGGCCCAGCACCTGCGTGCCCGAGACCGAGCATGGCGCTGGCCGAACTTGGCTCAACCGTGCCAGTTGGCTGGGTCGGACTCGGGTCCGACTCGAGCCCGAAGTCCGACTCATTTCAAATTTGGGTTTCAACTGATCTCAAGTTTGGGGATTTAATTGAGGTAGCAAACCAACTCCAAAAATTATGGAATTTTTACAGGAGCTTGCTAGCTGAGTTAATGACCTTGTATAAAATTTTTAGAGGTTTTCGTGCTATGCTTTTTCCCTCCAAAAATTCCACAAGTTGCTGGCCCACAGTTTGACCAGAATTGGAGTAGGTTTGACTGACCTCCAAAAGTATTCAAACTCATCCTAAAAATCGTGAAACTTAGGAAAGAGGGGTCACATACCATACCAAGAACTTAGGAAAGATACTTCCAGGAGATGATCAAGAGGTTTGACAAGATTGTTTTTGAAAGCTCAAGATTTGGATCAAAAGACTTGTGACTTCGTATTTCCATGACTTCTTGTACAATACTTGCCTGGTACCATAGGAAATACAGGATGTAAGAAAAAGTTTTAATTTCTACTCATTTTCTTACATTTGAAACACAAGCCTAAAATTGGGATGTTACACACACACTAAAGGTAATGAGGGACATTCTAGTGCCAATGTGGTGCAGAAGAAGAATGACCAAGCTCAAAAGTTTAAAGGCAAGAATAAGACTGCATAAACAACTAGCTTCAAGAAGAAGAAGAAGAAGAACACAAAGGATGGCCTTTGCTTTGTGTGTGACAAACCTGGTCATTGGGCCAAGGATTGTAGCCAATGCAAGGGTGGGAAGAATCAGCAAGGGCAGAATTCCAAGTCTGCTAATATTGTTGTTGGTACTACTAAGATGGGAACATCAGGGTATGGTAATTTACCTATTGTTCTTTCCGTATGTCAATCTACCGATTGGTGGATAGACACTGTTGTTAATATACATGTATGTGCTGATATTTCATTGTTCTCTTCTTACCAGGTCACACGGGATTCAACCATTCTAATGGGGAACGGGTCACATGCCACTGTTCATGGTGTTGGCACGGTCGATCTGAAGTTTAATTCGGGGAAGATTGTGCACTTGAAGAACGTGCATCATGTGCCATCTATCAATAAAAATCTCATCAGCGGATCTCTTTTATGTAGAGATGGTTTTAGACTGGTATTTGAGTCCAATAAATTTGTAGTGTCCAAGTGTGGATAATTTGTTGGTAAAGGCTATGTGTGCGGAGGTTTGTTCCGTCTATCTCTTTCAGATTCGTGTAATAATGTTTTGAACCATGTTTGCAGTGGTAATGAAACTACTATTTGGCATTCATGACTTTGCCACATAAATTTTGGTTGCATGACACGATTAGCCAGTTTTGAGTTAATCCCGAAATTCACCTTTGCCAAAGGTTCAAAATGTCAAGTTTGTGTGCAATCAAAACAGCCTTGTAAGCCTCATCAGGATGTGGAGGTAAGAAACTTGGCACTATTAGAACTTATACATTTAGATCTGTGTGAGATGAATGGTGTGTTGACAAAAGGCGGTAAGAGATATTTCATGACTTTGATTGATGACTCCACTAGGTTCTGCTATGTGTATCTTTTGAAAACTAAAGATGAAGCTCTTCACTACTTTAAAATCTATAAAGCGTTGAGAACCAATTTGAAAAGAAAATCAAAAGGGTTAGGTCCGATCGTATGGCGTGTACTTTTCTAATGAGTTCAATTTATTCTGTGAGGAACATGGTATAATCCATGAGAGGACACTCCTATTCACCCACCAAACGGGGTTCTTTGAAAGAAAGAATCGCACTCTAACTGATTTGGTTAACGCCATGTTAGACACAGCGGGTCTTTCCAAGGCATGGTGGGGGGAGACTATATTGACTTCATGTCATGTTCTAAAGGGTTCCCACAAAGAATAAAGAGATAACTCCATTTGAACAATGGGAAAAGAAAAGACTATCACTTTCATACTTGCGCACTTGGGGTTGTTTGGCGAAATTCAACGTACCAATTCCCAAAAAGCGTAAGCTTGGACCAAAAACTGTGGATTGTGTCTTTCTAGGCTATGCTCACCATAGCATTGGATATAGATTTCTAGTGGTCAAATCTGGAGTACCTGACGTGCATGTCGGTACAATTATGGAGTCTAGAGATGCTACATTTTTTTAGGATATTTTTCTGATGAAAGATATGCCTAGTTCATCGAGTCAGGAGCCTGATACAACTCCTGAACTTGTCATTCCAATGGAATATTTTGAGTAAACCCCTGAGCAAATTCCTGAGGAGAAAGACAATGAAACTCTGAGGAAGAGTAAAAGACAAAGAACTACAAAGTCTTTTGGTTCTGATTTCATTGTGTACCTTGTGGATGATACTCCAAGTACCATTTCTGAAGCATATGCTTCTCCAGATGCAGAATACTGGAAGGAAGCAGTCCGTAGTGAAATGGATTCCATTATCACTAATGGAACTTGGGAAATCACTGAGCGTCCTTACGGTTGTAAACCTGTAGGATGTAAGTGGATGTTCAAAAAGAAGCTTAGGCTTGATGGTACTATCGAGAAGTACAAGGCACGCCTTGTGGCCAAGGGTTATACCCAAAAGAAAGGCGAAGATTTATTTGATACTTATTCACCTGTGGCTAGATTGATCACTATTCGAGTACTACTATCTCTGGCTACCTCACACGGTCTTCTCGTTCATCAGATGGGCGTTAAGACGGCTTTCCTAAATGGAGAGTTGGACGAGAAAATTTACATGGAACAGCCAGATGGATTTGTAGTAGATGGTTAAGAAGGAAAGGTGTGCAAGTTGTTGAAATCTTTGTATGGTCTTAAACAAGTACCTAAGCAGTGGCATGAAAAATTCGACAGAACTTTAACATCTATAGGCTTTATTGTGAATGAAGCTGATAGATGTATGTATTATCTCCATGGTGGGGGCGAGGGAGTCATTCTATGTCTGTATGTTGATGACATACTGATCTTTGGGACCAACCTTAATGTAATTAAGGAGGTCAAGGATTTCTTATCTCAGAACTTTTAGATGAAAGATCTAGGAGTAGCTGATGTTATCTTGAACATCAAGCTGTTGAGAGGTGATGATGGTGGGATTACACTATTGCAATCCCATTATGTGGAAAAGGTTCTGAGTCGTTTTGGTTATAGCGACTGCAAATCCTCTCCAACACCTTATGATCCTAGCGTGTTGCTTAGGAAGAATAGGAGAATAGCCAGAGACCAATTAAGATATTTTCAGATAATTGGTTCACTCATGTATTTAGCTAGCGGTACTAGGCCTGATATCTTGTTTGCTGTGTGAGCAAACTAAGCCGCTTTGTTTCCAATTCGGGAGATGATCATTGCATGCTCTTGAGATGGTAATGCGCTATCTAAAGGGTACTATGAGCTATGGTATTCACTATACCGGGTACCCCAGGGTACTGGAGGGTTATAGCGATTCAAACTGGATATCTGATGCTAATGAGATTAAGGCCACAAGTGGATATGTCTTCATACTTGGAGGTGACACTGTTTCATAGAAATCTTGCAAGTAGACCATTTTAACGAGGTAACAATGGAAGTAGAACTTACAGCATTAGATACTGTCACTGTTGAAGCCGAATGGCTTCGTGAGCTCTTGATGGATTTGCCGGTGGTTGAAAAATCAGTACCGGCTATTCTGATGAACTGTGACAATCAGACTGTGATCGTCAAAGTGAACAGTTCTAAGGATAATATGAAGGCATCAAGACATGTGAAGAGAAGACTAAAGTCTATCAGAAAAATTAGAAACTCCAGAGTAATAGCTTTGGATTATATTCAAACAGCTAAGAATATAGCAGATCCCTTCACAAAGGGTTTATCACGAAACGTGATAGACAATGCATCGAGGGAGATGGGTTTGAGACCCACGTGAGTTATACCATAGTGGTAACCCATCCTATGTGATCGAAGATCCCGTGAACTAGGATTGGTGAAACAAGCTATTGGTTAACTAGAAGGAGAGTACCTTTATAGACCCACTCCATTGGAGATGCAATTCTTTCCTAAATATATATGGCAGGTTAATTTTATTTTAATGTGTTATGTGGCTTGTTTAAGCAAAGATGTTGTCCTACAGAGCAGTCTTGAAAGAACATACCTATGTGAGCCAGACTGCTAGTCACAGTCTATGAGATAGGGTAATCTCTAGGAACCTCATGAATAGGCCAGGAGTATGACTTATATGCTCCAACCCGCGGGGATGCCTGGCAGCCTAGTATCAATTAAGGACATAAGTGAAACTTATTCACACAAAACTGCCAATTCAAGGCTTAGTCCATTGTGCAGTTGTGGATAAGTGTAGCTTCTGTTCTAGGTGGATGTTCAACCTTAACCGGTCTCCATCAAAATACTGGTATATCAAAACAATACTGTGGATCAAGGCATTTGACATGTGCCTTTGGGATCTGGTGGGGGATTGTTGGAATTAATACGGGTTGGACCCATTTTTAATTCTAATTAATTCCTGGAAAATCCCAAAGGCCCATGTGCATGTGTTAAAACTATTTAGTCCCATATGGAGGATTAAATAGGAGTTACACTATCTTAAAAGGTGGAACGTGGTAGCCCCCTTGTGGAATTGGAGAGAGCCAATACACGCGCGCGCTCGCTCGCCTCATCAAGCCACGCCACGCCTCACCTCGCCTCGCCTCGTCAAGCCGAGCCGTGCCGTGCGGTGCGGTGCCGGTGCTGGTGCTCGGGTTTGGGAGGCTAGGAGCAAACGGGTGAGCATCTCCACTTCATAACCCCCCTCCCTTCGGACCTCTTGTCGCCGCCTAGCTAGCTTCACCCTGATCTGACCAGCGCCGCCTTGGACTGGCTAGGTGCTCAGGGCGCCGACTAGCCCGGAATTGCAACGGCGGGGATGCACCTAGCGCCTAGGCAGCCTAGACGGGCGCCTAGAGGAACACCGTCCTCCAGTTTATTTTGGGTAGACATATAAATTGACCATACTTTGGGAGAATATGTCTGCAAACTCTAATGAATGTTACTACGATGGCAAATGCAATCTTCATTTTGCAGTTGCAGACCCAAAATTTGGCTCTCTTCAGTGAAAAACACACCCAAAAAAATCCCATTTTGAAACTGTAAGCTAGATACTTTCCTGATCAAGGATCTTAAGATAAAAGGATTCCCAAACGTATAGAATTGTTTTTATATAATTTTCCATCGTATAAATAGGTGTAACATGGGGCTGCTGCTGGGTAGTTTCATACCCTGCTAGTATTCGTCCATGAGTATTACATACACATTAGATAAAAAAAAAACTCAGTGCATTACATTTTTAAAGACTGGGTGTTGGAGGTCATAAGTCATAAACTCATAATCAATTCCATTTCACGTAAGATAACCCCTATGTTATTTTATTTTGAATACATAGATCACGCATTCACACTAGAAGGAAGCAAGATACTGTGGAAGTTTGAATATATCAGTACACACAAACACAAAGGAAATTAGGTCGAATCTGCCCCCCTTTTAAAATGGTCCCATTTATTATTAAAAAAAATCCCCCATGTTAATTTGAAAAGATTAAAATTTATCACTCTTGCTATTAAATTATGCACATAAACAATTTACCTTATGAAGACATCACGTGTGTTTCAGATACGAAATACATGGAGTACATGTTAAAAGGACATATTAATGGAGCCAAGACACCCTTTGGACCAGAGGTCCATAGCCATATAGTGAGATGTGAGAGCTAAACGGACAAGAGAAGGGCATAATCCTACCGGTTAAATCGTGGGAGACTTGAAGTGCAGCCAGACGCGCTACGTCGACATTTTTTTTGCTGGTCGTCGGATCCAGCGCGTCGTTGCTTGCTGTCCGTTCGATTTTCTTTTCGTTTTGCGTGCCTGCGCTTTCGTCGTTGCGTTCGGCGTTTGCCTTCTCGATAGCGCCCGCTCCCCTCTTCTCTCGCTCTCTCTTGCTTCCCCAACGCCCGACCAGATCCCCTCCTCCCCTTCGCCCCCCATGCCTCTCCCCCCACGGCGCATGCGCCCGAGCCGGCCGCCTCGCCCACGCCCGCTGCTCCCCTCTCTCACGCCCATGCCCACGGCCACATCCTTCGCGCGTCGCCCACCCCGCCTACTTCCTCTTCCCCAGAACTCGCCTCGCTTCCCTTCCTCTCCCTCGCCTCTGACGCCCCACACCCGCACGCGGCCCCCTCACCCCACGCCTCTTCGCCCCCCCTCCGCCTGGTCCTCTCCCCTCACGCCCATGGCTGGAGCCCCGTCCTTCTTCGCCGCGGCCGTCCCAACCCTGGCTCCTTCCTCTTCCCCAAGAACGCCCCCTACTACGCCCTCGCTTCCCCCTTCCTATCCCCCGCCTCTGCTTCGTCTTCTCCCTCCCCCTCCGCCGCCCTCACTTACCCCTTGCCCTCCCCAAGCCACAGGTTCCTCCTCTACCTCTCCTCATCCTCCCTCTCCACCCACGGCCAAACCTTGCTCGCGTCCCCGGGCCTCCACCATCCGTCTATCCGCCGCGGTTGCAGCCTGCCGAATTACAACCGACAAGAACTCCAGCAAAAAAAAGGAGGAGGCCGACGCCAAGTTCAAGAAAATCCTCGAGGCCTACGAGGTATAATTAAACCGCTCTACATCACAATGAAATTGCAATGGATTGTGTTTTTTGGCTACTTTTACTATCTCCGTGACAGATTTAGGGAGTTCCGACGGACATTGATACTGCTTGGTTGATGCAGGGCTGCATGATACGTTGGTTTTTATTTTACCATGTTAATACATCCGGGAAATATTTCATGCAAAACGACCGTGATTGAACAATCATGATGCTATGTTTCCTGTGTGCGATTTAGAAGTGTTGTTCGAGAAGGTTACATTCATGTGATATGATTGTTTCAGCTATGGAATCTTCATTTTACATTTCTGGCTTTGTTGGCTTACTTCTTGCTTTGCTTGCTAATCAGATTGCGTCATATGCGTCTGTGCCTGTTTTTCATTTCAAGGGAATCTGCTCAAATTTAATTTGCAAATCTTTGAATTAGTATTACAGGCCTAGGACAACCATTCATGCACAATGTTCGCAGCTTTCAGTTTTCGCTAGCCCCGAAGAAGGCAACATATAATAAATATGGAGAGGAGGGTCCGAAGGCCTCTGCAGGTGCTTTGTTTTATTCGTTTCCTCTGTTCGTATGCTCTGTACGTGCGCGCATACCAGCATCTATTATGTGTTTTTCTTAGTCGTCCTGGTTCGATGGCCTTCTTCACACCGCATTGTACTGCTTTATAGAGATCATTCTATTCATATGCTTATGTTATCTTGTCTTCACAGCACAGTTTGTAGGGATCCCTACTCTATACCCTCCAATGGATGTGTCTAATAGCACGCTGCTGTCCGCTTCTACCTCCCAACCAAATTCAAGTCCATATTCGGTCTAATAGCACGCTGCTATCCACTTCTACCTCCCAACCAAATTCAGGTCCATATTCTTACGCACTACTTGCCTCTTTGTTCGTTTCCTATTTTCCCCCTTCGATTAACGAGCACAGTTTCCCCTTTTGAGATGCAGCCCGCTCTGTTTGCCCCTTATCCTCTAGAGCCGAAGCGAGGCAACGTAGAGCAAAATGCCGAAAGATACTTGCTTCCCGCCGTATCCTTCAGTCGGGTATTTATTTATGCTTCTTTCGCACTTGCTTACTATTCCTTTCCGTGTTACGCTGCATTTATACTGGTACTTCGTACCACCTCTACAGCAATATGTACCCTATGAAATATCTACCCATTATTGGTAACGTCTCACTTTTTTATCTCTTTTTGAAGCTCCTTCGGCCGGCCCTGCCTTCACGACTGACTTCCTTCGATTGCCTAATGACTACGTTGACACGCTCAAAGGTGCCTCCTATATACTTTCTGTTCTTTCGTGCAAACAGCTTCCCTCTCCCGCACCATAACCAAACGTCTTTTCCACAGCGTTCCTAGATACTTTGCTGTTCTCTGTTTCTGCTTCTACTGTTGATTATGTACTTCCTTTCTGCACTACATGTTGCTAACACTGGTCTTTCTCCTAGTCTTTCCCTCTTTTTTTTTCCCAAAAACAAAAGCCTCTTATCCAGGCCGATCCTACTACGGTGCCCCTGATTATGAGTGCTCACACTACTGTGCTGTTTTTTGGTTTCGCGAACGCATCAAGAGCCAGTCTTCCATAAGGAACCAAAGACTTGTGTACAACAATTGCTGCAAAGGAGGTAAGGTTGTCCTCCCTGCATTTAGAGATCCGCCATCTTTGTCAGCTGAATTGCTGCGCTTTAATGGCGACACTCGCTGCAAGAGCTTCCTTCGAAAAAATAAGACAATACAACTGTTTGTTTGCTTTTACTTCGATGGGTGCTAGAGTTGACCAATCAATCAATAGAGGATGAGGACCATATGTATTCAGTATTAGCGGCCAGGTAAATCATCGTATCGGGTCTCTGGTACCTTCGACCGGCGAGCCTCCTAAATTTATTGAACTCTATATATATGACACTGATAATGAGGTCGACAATAGAATCCGTGCGCTAGATTCGTCAGAAAATACCGAGGGCGATCTAGACCCTTGCATTGTTTCAGACCTCATGCGTATGCTTGATGCCCACAATCCTTTAGTTCAACAATTTTGACTTGCGAGAGACCGTTTACGCGAGTTTGGTAATGACTCAGTGGGCATTAGGATTGTTGGAGCCAGAGTCGGTGATCCAATTCAATATAATTTACCTACCTGTTCCAAACTAGCACTATTAGTGGTAGGCGATTTTTCTCTTGAAACTTATAAAAGAGATATTATTGTGCATAATAGATCTGGTGATTGAGGCATATATCTCCCTTGCACCCCGCATTCATGGCTCTACAGTGTCCTTTATTGTTCCCCTATGGTGAACGTGGTTTCCAGGTAGGTGTTCCTTATAACGGCGTCGCCTCAGACGATTCCTCCATCCGTTCAAAAGTAACAATGCAAGACTATTTTAGATATTTCTTCCACTATAGAAAGAAAGAGCATAATCCTTATCTAAATTGCGGTCGTCTATCGTCTCAAATAAAGGTTGACGCTCGTGCATGTATTGACGAGTGTAGAGTACAATACATATTGGATCACCAGAGCGAGCTAAGAATTGAGAGCTTACAAGGTGTTGCTGATGCTGTTGCAAGTGGATCTATAGACGGTAGTGATGTCGGTAAACGTATAATTCTACTCATACAGGTGGTAGACGTTACATGATACAGAATTATCATGATGCTATTGCTATATGTCACATCTACGGCCCTCCCGACTTATTCATTACTTTTACTTGCAATCCTAAATGGCCTGAGATACATGAAGCTCTAACATTTGAGCTTGGCCAGCGTAGCACTGACAGAGCCGATATTATCGATAGAGTCTACAATATGAAACTTGAAGAACTCTTAATTGATATTAAGGATGGATCTGCGTTTGTTCCTATTGATGCATGTATGTGCTAACCCATTATTCTTACATATATCACATTTATGCTTCTCACTATATTGCCTTGTACTTTATCCTGCCCACTTCTTTAATCCTAATGTCTTGTTCCTTTTCTTATGGACAGTACTTCATGTTGGAGATATGCCCTAGAGGCAATCATATTGATGATGATATTTCATTGTATCCATGATTTAATAAATGTTCCTTGAATATTGCCTTTGTGTTGATTAACAAGTATGTGACTTATTTGTGAAACTCTTTACTTGTATGGTTATTCTAAAGTTGTCCCTAGTCGGAGTTCATGTGAGGACACACGTGAATGATGGATTAGCACATGTATCGGTTGATGACCATGTTTCACAGGTCATAGACATGGAGATGTCAAACCAATAATGTGGACACATGTTTAGAACATGGGGTTGGACCGACCCAACATGAGACATAGCTTTTATACTTATGGTTCTCTCTACACAATGTGTACGCCTTGTCCTTAGACCTGAGATTGTCGCATGTACTTGAGATGTGAATCGACCTACTTAGGGGCTATCAAACGCTACTCAGTGGCCAGGGTAGTTATAAAGGTAGCTTTGGGTTTGTCATGAAGCATCTTTGCGAGGCATGGTCGATCGAGATGGGATTTGCCCCTCTACAGAGAGATATCTGGGCCTCGAGTGATCGGATCCGAAATGCATGGCCATGCTACTTAAGGTTAAGAGTTAACCTAGTAAGGGATTCGGATCACAGGATCGAGAAAGAGTGGTCAGCTTGGAGCTCGACCGAATATCGTGAGGCAAAGGGATTGGCATGTACATAACGTTGTGATGGTTCGTCCGATATGATCTTTACGTATGTTTAGGAGTTGGCACGTCTTGCTAGAGGCCGCTACCAACTATTGACCAAGTATGTGTACTCGCGTCATGTCTAAACATATGTGAACCATAGGTCACACACTTAGAAGTGAAGCCTAATTGGATTGGATCCGAATTAGGTCGGGCATTGAGTCCTAATGGGCCTCTATTTGTAGAAGCCCATTATAAGGACGTCTATAAAGGAGGGTAGCGCGCGCTGGTTGAGGTTGAGTTTTTCGTGACATCCTCAAACCACGCCGCCACCCTCCCACGCCCTAGTCGCTCGCGCGGATCTAGTAGTCCGCGTCGTCGCTTCTCCGTGCGTGTGGATACCTTTGGGCCGTGCATCGTGGCGTTGGGGCGAACCGCAAGAAAGGATCATGCGTGGGGCCGCGACGAGGCGAGGAAGTAATCGACTACTGCCCGACGTCTTGCATCAACTTGTACGACTACACCGCCTCGACGCTGCATCAACTTCCGCACTTTGCGCGTCTAGTGGTAAGACCGTGATCTATGATTGCAGTGATCTTGGTTTACGGGTAGATTTTTTTAATTTGCGCTAGTGTAGCCTACTGTTTCCTACGATGGTATCGTGCGGTTCTTTGTCATGTTATAGGTTCGGGTGATTTGCATATGGCGATATGTAATCGGTATGATCGATGTGATCGATTGTATAGTTACGTAATGGATTGATCGGTTTCGTGATCATGCTGCTAAGGTCGTGAAACAACATACCTCACCGGTCGAATTAAGCCATCGGGGTGAAGCGGTGACACGTAAAACCGATTGCGGAATGCGAAGATCAATATGATTGATCGAATCGGAACCTAGATTAATAATCGATGTACCGTGATCATCTTTGCTAAGGTCGTGAAACAACATACCCCTACCGGTCGGATTCGCCATCGGTAGACGGTGACACGTAAAACCGGTTGCGGCATGCGAAGATCGATACAAATTGGTCGAATCGGACGATGATCGATTTGTGGTAAATATGATTTGCCGATCAAAATCCTATGTAAAAATTGCATAGATTGGATCTCTGTTTTTTTACGAATGTCCGGACGCCCGAGATACCGCGAGGGGCGCTGCCCCTTCGAACCCCGCGGGGGGAAACCCCCTCGACCCCCTATCCGGTAGATTGCGATTCTATGCATTAACTTGTTTTTGCAGGATGTATGTGACCAGTATGGCCTAATGTGTATGTGATGCATGTTTGTAATATTTGCATGACTGCGTGTGGTGTAGTGCGACAACACGGTGGAGCCATTGTGTTGTCAAAGTATTGTATTAACGGCTGCGTGTCGACTTGTGATGATTCCTAGTATCCATGTATTTTATTACTAGTGTTATGAGTAATAGCTTATAGTAGTACTCGGAGGACACATCACTTGGAGGGATGGCACACATGAACCATGGAGATGGAGATCATCATGGTGGATGATTCTATGGCGATGGAGATCACCATGAGAAAATGGGCCATCTTGAGTCACAAGCCATGTGAATGCTATTCCTATTATTTTACTCCTATGCATGTTTGAATGGTAGAAGTATAGCGATCCCTCACAAAATGTTAAGTTAAACATATGCCCTCCCAATTAAACTTTGCACCATCCCATGTCTTGTAAATTGATGGTGGGTCTATAAAATTAGGGCACCATCAACTTTCCTTGACTAGATGGGTTTTGTATCGGATACTTACATGCATAAGGATTGGTGAACTTAACAAGGTTATCATAAAGGTTATGGGCCTTGGGGCATAAAGGTTGGGCGCCGGGGCATAGAGATGTCACCCAACAACAAGAGTCATATAGAGATATGATTAGCAAGGTGTTGCTTACCGAATTACCTTGTCTCCTAGCGGTGATGCAAAAGCTCACTAGTAGACTCGTTAATTGCGGATCTTGAATCGCTAAGAATCAACAGGAGGATGTTGATTTTAGTGGGAGTACATTCTATTAAATTTGTTTAATACAATTTACTCTATCATGGTTTTATTTGTCTTAGTATTTTGCATTTCCTATTGTAGATCAATGACATCTAGCAACCACGCACACCCTTTTGCTTTGCGATCCATTCTTGAGAAAGAGAAATTAAATGGAACAAACTATTCGGATTGGGTCCAGTAACTTTGAAATTGTTCTCGTGGCGTATAAAAGGAAAACGTTCGACACCCCAATCCCGGAAGAACTCGCTAACAATGCGTCTGCTTGTTGTTAAAATGCCTACAAGAAAGCATGTGATGACTCTCTTGAGATTAGTTGTCTTATGCTTGCATGCATGGAACGACCTTCAAAGCGGTTTGAGGATCGGAAGCGTATGATATGATCATAGCGCTTAAGGACATGTTCGAATACGGCCGCGACTGAACGGTTCAATGTCTCTAAGGCTTTTCGGAATGCAAGTTAACGTAAGGTGCACCGTGAGGCCCACATGTGATCAAAATGGTTGGTTCTGATCGGACTTTGGATAAACTTGGTTTTCCAATTGGCCAAGAGTTGGCAAGCGATTTCATTTTAGCGTCTCTTCCACCTAGCTATGGGCATTTCATTTGAACTACCATATGCATGGGCGGATAAGGGCCTTAATGAGCTTTGTGGGATGCTCAAAACAGAGAGTGACATTAAGAAGTGTGCGGGGCCTAGCCATGTGATGGTTGTGGCAGAACAAGTCTAGCTTCAAGAAAAAGGGTAAGAAGCCATGGCCAAAGAATAAGGGCAAGGTTAAAGATATGATCTCGAAGCCAACGCCTAAGCTAATCTTTGGACACTGGAGTGAGACAGTGATGCTTCTATTGTAAAGAAACCACCATGGAAGAGAAACGCAAGAAGTACATGGATTCGATGAATGCAAGAAGAAGGCCGAAGTAAGACTTCCACCCATGGTACACTTGTCATAAATGTTTTAGACATTTTTCTCGCAGATTCTCCTATTAACTCTTGGGTATTTGATACCGGATCGCTGCTCACATTTGCAACTCGATGCGAGGGCTAATAAGAAGTAGAGGAGTCATAAGAGGTGAAGTTGATTTTCGCGTCGGAAATAAAGCAAGGGTTCTTTGCGTTGACCGTCGGCACCATGCAACTTCAGCTTCCTTCAAGATTTATTATGGAATTGAATAATTGTTATTATGTTCCTAGTATGAGTCGAAACATTTTATCCCCCTCATGTTTGATGAGAGATGGTTATTCATTTGCAAGTAAAGACAATGGTTGTTTGATCTCTAAAATGGAATGTTTATGGCTTTGCGCCATTGTGAATGTGTTATTTATTTTAAATCTTGATGATGCGCCTATCTTTAACATAAATGCTAAAAGACTTCGACCTAATGATTTGAATCCCACCTATGTTTGGCATTGTCGTTTGGGTCACATAAGTGAAAAGCGCATGAAGAAGCTCCATGCTGATGGTCTTCTAACTTCGTTTGATTTTGAATCATATGAGACATGTGAAGCTTGTTTGCTTGGTAAGATGACCAAATCACCTTTCAAAGGTTCTTTTGAGAGGGCGTCAGACTTGTTGGAAATCATACATACTGATGTATGTGGACCAATGAGCACGACTGCTAGAGGTGGATTTCATTACTTCATAACTTTCACTGATGATTTTAGTAGATATGGCTATGTCTACTTAATGAAGCATAAGTCTGAAACTTTTGAAAAGTTCAAAGAGTTCCAGAATGAGGTTGAAAATCAACGTGCCAAGAAAATCAAGGCTCTGCGATCTGATCGTGGTGGCGAGTATTTGAGTCATGAATTTAGCAATCATCTGAAGAGTTGCGGAATTGTTCCACTAACACCGCCGAACGCCTCAAAGAAACGGGTATCCGAGCGGCGTGTCGGACCTTGTTGGACATGGTTCGATCGATGATGAGCGATCAGTTTACCATTATCCTTTTGGGGTTACGCTCTAGAAACGGCGACTTTCACACTTAATAGGTGCCGTCTAAATCAGAGTTAAGACACCATATGAGATATGGGTAGGAAGAGTCACGCTTTGTCTTTTCTAAAGATTTGGGGATGTGAGGCGTTTGTCAGCGACTACTGATCGGACAAGCTCACACCCAAGTCGGATAAATGCATTTTCGTGGGATATCCAAGGAAACCTTTGGATATTACTTCTACAACCGACTAGAGGGCAAAGTGTTTGTCGCTCAAGTGGTGTTTTCTAGAGAAAGAGTTTCTCAACAGGAGACAAGTGGAAGAACAGTGCGGCTTGAAGAAGTTCAAGATGAACCAATCGGGAAGACTCGACGAATGATGCCCATGTGGCGTAACAAGTTGAGAACCCATGGCAAAGGAAGCACCACCACCACGAAGGTCGGAAAGGCTCCAATGCGCGAGATATATTATTGTTAGACAATGATGAGCCTCGACCTATGCGGAAGCAATGATGGACCAGACTACGAGAAATGGCATAATGCCATGAGATCCGAGATAGCATCCATGGGAGACAATCAAGTTTGGAATTTGGTTGACCACTTTGATGGTGTTAAAACCATAGAGTGCAAATGGATCTACAAAAGGAAGATTGATATGGATGGAAATGTTCATATCCATAAAGCTCGACTTGTCGCAAAAAGGTTTCGGCAAGTTCAAGGAGTTGACTACGATGAGACTTTCTCACCAGAGCGATGCTTAAATCAATACGGATCATTCTAGCTATTGCTGCATATTTCGACTATGAGATATGGCAGATGGATGTCAAAACGGCTTTCCTTAATGGAAATTTAACCGAGAACGTGTATATGATACAGCCCGAGGGTTTTGTCGATCCAAACAATGCTAGAAAAGTATGCAAACTTCAAAAATCCATTTATAGATTGAAGCAAGCATCTCGGAGTTGGAACATTGCGTTTGATGAAGTGGTCAAAGGGTTTGACTTCATCAAAACGAAGAAGAATCTTGTGTTTACAAGAAGACAAGTGGGAGCTCACTCGTATTTCTAATCTTATATGTAGATGACATATTACTGATTGGAAATGATATTCCTATGCTCGAGTCCGTTGAGACCTCACTGAAAAATAGTTTCTCAATGAAGGACTTAGGGGAAGCGGCATATATTTTGGGTATTAAGATCTATAGAGATAGATCAAAAAGGCTAATAGGATTAAGCCGCAGTACTTACATTGACAAAGTGTTGAAACGGTTCAACATGGAGGAGGCAAAGAAAGGGTTCTTGCCCATGTCTCATGGCATAAATCTTGGCAAGACTCGGTGTCCTTCGACAACCGATGAGCGAGATCGCATGAGTAAGATTCCATATGCTTGCCATTGGATCTATCATGTATGCTATGATGTGTACTCGCCAGATGTTTCCTATGCTCTAAGTGTTATGAGCAGATACAGGTGACCAGTGAGAGTCAACGACAGCAGATTAAAAACATCCTCAAGTATTTGAGAAGAACTAAGGATGTGTTCCTAGTCTACGGAGGTGAGGAAGAGCTCGTTGTAAATGGTTACACCGATGCAAGCTTCCAAACCGACAAAGATGATTACAAATCGCAATCGGGTTTTGTGTTCCTTTTGAGCGGTGGTGCGGTAAGTTGGAAGAGTTCCAAGCGGAGATCTTGCGACTCTACAACGGAGGCCGAGTACATTGCGGCTTCAAGGCGGCAAAGGAAGGTGTTTGGATAAGGAAGTTCATAATCGAACTAGGTGTGGTTCCTAGTGCGTGCGATCCTCTGGATCTTTCTTTGTGATAACATGGGGCCATTGCGCAAGCCAAGGAGCCGAGGAATCACCAAAAGAACAAACACATCACACGCGGTTTCATCTCATTCGAGAGATCCTTAATCGAGGAGATTTAAAGATATGCAAAATACACACGGATTTGAATATTTCGATCCTTTGTGAAGCCTCTCCACACCTAAGCATGAGGCGCACACAAGAGCTATGGGTATTAGATATCTTCTAGATTGACTCTAGTGCAAGTGGGAGATGTTGGAGATATGCCCTAGAGGCAATCATATTGATGATGATATTTCATTGTATCCATGATTTAATAAATGTTCCTTGAATATTGCCTTTGTGTTGATTAACAAGTATGTGACTTGTTTGTGAAACTCTTTACTTGTATGGTTATTCTAAAGTTGTCCCTAGTCGGAGTTCATGTGAGGACACACGTGAATGATGGATTAGCACATGTATCGGTTGATGACCATGTTTCACAGGTCATAGACATGGAGATGTCAAACCAATAATGTGGACACATGTTTAGAACATGGGGTTGGACCGACCCAACATGAGACATAGCTTTTATACTTATGGTTCTCTCTACACAATGTGTGCGCTTTGTCCTTAGACACGAGATTGTCGCATGTACTTGAGATGTGAATCGACCTACTTAGGGGCTATCAAACGCTACTCGTGAATCGGGTAGTTATAAAGGTAGCTTTCGGGTTTGTCATGAAGCATCTTTGCGAGGCATGGTCGATCGAGATGGGATTTGCCCTCTCTGCAGAGAGATATCTCGGGCCTCGGTGATCGGATCCGTAAATGCATGGCCATGCTACTTAAGGTTAAGAGTTAACCTAGTAAGGGATTAGGATCACGGATCGAGAAAGAGTGGTCGACTTGGAGCTCGACCGAATATCGTGAGGCAAAGGGATTGGCATGTACATAACGTTGTGATGGTTCGTCCGATATGATCTTTACGTATGTTTAGGAGTTGGCACGTCTTGCTAGAGGCCGCTACCAACTATTGACCAAGTATGTGTACTCGCGTCATGTCTAAACATATGTGAACCATAGGGTCACACACTTATGGGTGAAGCTTAATTCGGATTGATCCGAATTAGATCGGGCATTGAGTCCTAATGGGCCTCTATTTGTAGAAGCCCATTATAAGGACGCCTATAAAAGGAGGGTAGGCGCCGTTGAGGTTGAGTTTTTCGTGACATCCTCAAACCACGGCGCCACCCTCCCACGCCCTAGTCGCCGCGCGATCTAGTAGTCCGGCGTGCGTCGCTCTCCCGTGCGTGTGGATACCTTTGGGCGCCAGACCGTGGCGTTGGGACGAACCGCAAGAAAGGATCTCAGACGTGGACGCCGCGACGAGGACGAGGAAGTAGTACGACTACTCGCCTGACGCATCGCATCAACTTGGTACGACTACACCGCTTACGGCCTGCCTTGCATCAACTTCCGCACTCTTGCGTCTAGTGGTAAGACCGTGATCTATGACTGCAGTGATCTTGGTTTACGGGTAGATTTTTTTAATTTGCGCTAGTGTAGCCTACCTGTTTCCCTACACTTCATGCTGTCGAGTTCCAAAAGCGTGGTCTTCCTCACGCTCACATAATTAATTGGCTCACCAGAGACACTACTGAATCAACTCCTTCTCTTATCGATTCTTTTGTCAGTGCTGAAATTCCAGATCTAGAATCACAACGAACACATTTTGCTGAGCTAATTGGTAGTATGCAGGAGTATTATAAAACTATGAAAGAGTAATACAGTGTTAGATCTATATTGATACCTATTTCTGGTGCAAATGTGTGGCACGGGATCTCTGTGTCACTTGAGAAACAATTTGTAGTACATATACAATACATTGACTTAACTACGCATTCTTAGGATATCTGTGTTAATTAAGAAACAATTTGTAGTACAAAGACAACATGTTTACACAACGGAAGGGCATAATTATCATGCACAGGAACAAAAGAGAGAACACAGCACAGCCTAGCCGAAAGCACCTCACCCATAAACCTCTTCCTCAGTCAAAGCCTCCCCCACAAAATCTCACCCCCAGTAAAGCCTCACCCCAGTCAAGACCTCACCAAAATAGCACAAAGCCAACACAAGCCAACCCCATTGCCTCACTTCACAGGCGAAGGTAAACACAAGAGCAAGCCAAAGCAAAGAGCTCAAGCAAGCCACACTCATTTCATCAGTTCACAACCGAAGGCCATAACAAAGCAAACCAAAGCAAGTCAAGCCTCCTACTGCCATCAGGTACGAAATACATGGAGATATCACATGATTGATGGCTTTTATATATATATATGGCACACTGTGTGATGTCTATCCTGCAACTCGATCGTCTTCTAGTTCATCTCTAGACTCCCCTTACACCTGACCAGTTTCATCTCTTCCATTTGCACAGCACAGGTATGCAATCTTCTCCACCTTAATTATATGTTTCTCCCAGTCCTATTCGTCAGGTCCTGTATGTTCTTCTTATAGAAGTTCCAACATTGCGTTTTCTTATAATCCTGTTTTGACATCATGATCCAAGAGTAGAATCTACTGGGGTTAATATGTAAGTTAGTTCCTAAACTATTACTCAAGGATAACTTTGGTCCTCCAACTTTGAAAAGAGTCAAATCATGTTGCTAAAGCAAAATTGGACTGAATCGGCCAAGGGAGTAATGGTTTTTCTGTATGCTAAAAAAAATTTGAGTATGCTCTTTTAGCTTGGCCCCCTATATGTTCTATGTTTTTCTTCGAGATCTGCTACTAGAGTGACATACAAGGGCATAAAAATTAGGCATGCATTCTCTCTATTGCAAAAAAAAAAAAATGTTGCTAACTAACGCATGTTAATAATTTAATCCCATCAGCTAGCAGCAGGCTAGCACAATGTCAGACCGCCGTCAAGAGCAGCAGGGGGCGTCACCGTTTCACGCTGGAGATCGCGTGCTCTTCAGTCTAACGTTCAACGTTGACACCGGCGACTTCAACGAATTCATCGAGCGAGTGACCCGGGAGCTATGCAACCGCATCCAGCCCCGGTGGTACTACGGCAGCGCGATGGTGCTGCCCTGCCCAAGAGCTCGCCGGACGTGGTTCGTCATCGTCCTGGAGAGCCGGGACCGGGAGATGCACTACAGCGTCCGGTTCTTCATCGAGGCCGAGAACATCTACCTGCGCGGGTACCAGAACCAGGTCGGCGACCGGTTCGAGTTCCAGCCGGACAACGACATGCCACAGAGGCCTTACCTGGTCCGCTCCACCTTCCTCAGCTTCGGCTGCAACTACACCTCCTTGGTACGAGCCACCCGGCAGCAGGTACAGGCGGGACAGCAAGGTGACCCCGGCTTGACGCTAAATATAGAGGAGGACGAGCGGAGGCGGCCAAATTTTGGTCAGGAACGGCTCCGAGCTGCCGTCAGGGAGCTGGCGCAAGCCGCCAACGCCGCCGGCAGCCACCACCGGACGGCGCAGAACCTGCTGCTCGTGATCATAAGGTTCTGCGAGTCCATCCGATACCGGAGCGTCCGAAGAGAGATGGTGGATCTCTGGACGGTCCCCAACAGAAGTAGCGCCACTCGATTGTCATTCCCGCAGCCGAGCCGCTCCCTCAGCGGCGCTGCTATTCTGCAGATACAGAACTGGGGCGGCATCTCGTCAGCCTTGATGAACCACATACATGGTCGGCCCGGACCCAGCGGCAGCGGGCCCCTGGCGCCGACCATCTGGCCGAGCGACAGTGCTAGGACGATGGGTGTAGCCAACGCTGCTGAGGCGCAGAGGATAATCGTCCTGGTGTTGTTCAACGGCGACCCGAACCAGCCACATGGGACTCCAGAGTGGGGAGATGCAGCACCGGACAACAACTAGCGGTGAGGCCCTGGCGCCGGTACGAGTCGACTTCGTGACGAGCTCTGAAAGACATGGATCCATATATAGTCCTCTACCGTGCAGGTGCAGATCAGAGGTGAACTTCAGACAACACGCGCGTGCTGCTACGGGTTCTCGGAGATGGGAATGTACAGCACGCACGCGCATGCTTGGTATGTGTTGTTTGAGGTAACATCGATCAGGGAGGATACATGACAATGCTATATGCATCCACCGTGCATGCTTGGTGTGTTTTCGGTATCAATTCTCTGCATTTCCCTTCGGTTGTTTCCGTGATTGTGTTGCGTGTAGCAAACCAGGGTGGCTCTGTATTGGGCTCGTCGAGTCATGTTTGCAGTATAAATAAAGACCTGTCACTCTGTCAGTGTTGATCTTTGTTAGACGTCCAAATATTCACCAAATTTTCCTCATCTCACCCTAAGTTCGGCCAATCGAGGGCTCTCCAAATCAACAGGGTATCGACGACCGGGCTTCTTCAACGTCGCCCTTTTCGTCAATGCCTTCACCCACGAGCTCCAGATCCGACTTGCCCAGAATTAACGGAGGCTCAAGATTTCTGTGGTTGCCAGGCAGCTTTAGTTGTTGTTTGGATCTCCGGAATTGGAATTAAGTTTTCACAAAACTGGTTTTAGTATGAATTTTAGCAAAACCAGTTTTAAGTTGTTATTATGTGTCAGTATCGGATTTCTAAATCCGAACCCTCTGTGTATTTCAGGATTTTTTTTTAATTTAGCCCCAAAGCGTCACCTTAATTGCAAAAATAGCACTGTTGTCACCGAAATTGCAAATCTAGCCCCCTGCTGAGCGCGAAAGTCCGGGAAGCTGACACGTGTAACATTCCACGCTTGCGGGGTGTGGAACCTTGGTGCTAGGCGCGAAAGCGGGCAGGTGCGGAAGCTAGGAGCGCGGCGCGGAACAGGGCGACCACGGCAGCATTCCGCGGAGCTGGAGCGCGGGAAGAAATAAAAAAAAGTGTTGCTTTCGAGCAACAGAGAAGAAAGTGAATAAAAAACAAAACGTTGCTTTCAATCAGCAGAGCTTTTGTGAATAAAAAAACAAAATGTTGCTTTCAAGCAACAGGAACGGGCTTATTAATCCCTTCCCGCGCTCCGGTACCGTAGGATGCCGCCACCGTACCCCTTCCGCGCTCGGGTGGCGTGGAAGCCACCCGAGCCCGTCACTTTCCGTGCCAAAAAGCCTGGTTCCTACGCTCGCCCGACATTCCGCGCAGCTCACCTGCTTTCTGTGCCCCCCCAAGTGTGGAATGTTACACATGTCAGCTTTCCGGACTTCCGCGCTGGGGGGGGTTAGATTTGCAATTTCGGTGACAATGGTTCTATTTTGCAATTAACATGGCACCTCGGGGCCAAATTTTAAAAAAAATTGTATTTCAGCATCAGTCCCAGATCAGTAGCTAGTGCACACAGTGGAAACAACGTCGGTAACAAGTTCAAATCATGGTTAACATAAAAATAATAACAAAGTATCGGCCTTAAGACCACTTATTACAAAAGAGGTCAAAAGGACCTTTAATCTTACAGCAGCGGAAACAACAAATGATAAACTCTGAGTATGACCAATCAAATTGTCCAACGGCATTCGACTGGGGAGCGCAACTTAGTACTCCGGGTGCCTTTCATCAAAGCCACAGGCGAAGTAGTTGTAGTCCTCCTCTGTGTCGTTGAAAGCTTCTGAGATTTAATTTGAGTGTAGCATATGAGTACATAAAGTACTCTCCAAGTCTTGAGAAAAGATGCATATGCATAGCTTTAACAATTAGGCTTATAGGGTTCTTTTGCACAAAGTACTATTTAATATTTAAATATTTTTCATAAAGCACATTTGACAAACGTAGATTCAATAATTAAATTAAACTGAATAGATTTACTAGTGAAGGTTCTAGCTACCAATCACTAGTATAGAGGCTCTAACCGCCAAGTTTTCATGAGTAGGGCTCTAGCTGCCCAACTGGCTCTAGCTGTAGAACAACTGTAACGACCCTTTTTCTTCCTCCTTGGGTCAACCCCGCCCAGACCCCCCTCGCGTGCTCTGCACCGCCGCCCGCGCCGCACGCCCGTCGCGTCCAGTCCCGGTTCCCCCTCCTCCGCACCCGACACGCGCACCACCCTCGCCCATTCCGCGTGCCCACCGCCCCATTGCGCCGCCCGTATACCCCCCTTTTTGTCACGCACGCTCGCCCGGACCCCCCCCCCTCTCCAATGGCTCCCCGCTCCTCCCCTCGGCCTATAAAACCCAACGCCCTCCCTTCCTCTCCCCTCCCCCCTTCTTCCCCAAGTAAGAACTAGAGAGGAAGAAGATCAAGAGAGGAAGAAGAAGAGAGGCCGAAGCCTTACCTCCGTCGCCGTCATCGTTCGGTAAGCTTCGTCGCCGCCGCGCCCTGAGCCTCCCTCTCCCCTCCATCGCCGTCGTCGTCATCGCTGTCGCTCCCCCTGAGCCTCCCTCTCCTCCCTCCCCGCGCCCCCCGCCCCCCTTTCTTGGCATCGGCCCGAGCCGCCCCCTCCCTTTGTAGGCCGTGCCCCCGTGGGCCACGACTCGCGCCCCGTGGGCCACGACTCGCGCCCCGTGGGCCACGCCTGTGTGCCGCGCACCCGTTTCGGCCCGCGCCGTGGGCCAGGCCGATTCTTGTCCATGGGCCGCTGCCCTTTTTCTTTTTTGTTTGTTTTTCTTTTCCTTTTCTATTTTAAATTCAAAAGAAAGGTTTCTAAAATTCATATCTCCCTCATTCTAGCTCCAAAAATGGTGAAATCTGTTTCTTAAAATTTGTAAATTCAAGATCTTGCTAATGTCATAGGTCTTATTTAATTTGAAGTTCATTTGTTGTTTATTTGTATTTAATTGCTCTTTTTGCTTGTCTATGTCTTTTTCAGGTACGTTCGTCCGACTAGGATTTCAAGACACAGACGATCTCCAACTTAATCAAGTACAAGAATATCAAGACTCTCTTGCCTATAACCAAGGCGAGTCAATACTTTGATCATATTGAGCCTACATTTTATGTAAATTATATTCTTTTAAAATAGCAAATTGCATGCTTTAATTTTTTAAGTAAATATATGTTAAAACTTAAGGTAGTTAAATACCCATTTGATGAGTAATTAATTATTATGCCATCCTTGACAACTTGAATCTCTTAACCATTGTCACCCTAGTAACTATGTGGTAATACTAGTTATAGGTCGTACTCAAGCGACATGCTAGTCTTGCTTAAGTACCGGGACATTAAAATGTTCCAATCATTATCTCTTCAAACATGAAAATGTTTTGGGCAGTCGTTGGTGGTCCATGACTGAGACAAAGGTGGTAATCTGGTTTTACTCCTCAAAACCCTAAAATTGCTATTACCCCGTCTGGGTGGACGATAAGATGGATGGTATGACAGTGGGTGCTAATATAGCCCAAGGACTATTGTGTTGTGGATTGGAATGTGGAATGAACCGCCCAAATAACCCTAAGGACTTAATCTTGTCATGACCTCTCGTGTAAAACAAGTGCAGCCATAAGTCTGTAAAGTACAACCTGGCTAAATAATTTATATACATCAGTACGAGTTGCATCAGATACATGATCCGCGACGCCGTAAGCCGTTGTGGCGAAGGGTGTCGGGGTGCACGATGTAAGTCGTTCGACGGCGCAAGAGAGTGCGAGTAAGGGTTAACGGATCTAAAAACAAAGAGCGTAACCCTTCGCGGACGAAACCTTAGCGAAGTGTAACTAATACTGAGGTATGTATTGTAAAGGTCTTGTGATGATCTCCCCTTGATTCACATATCTACGGAAACATGTGTATATATCAAGACGATTATCTCTTGTGGGTAAAGTGTACAACCTCTGCAGAGTTATAAACTGTTTAAACAGCCGAGCCTACGGTCAAAGGTGGACATGGGAACTTAACTTGAGTTAGTTCTATTTCAAAAACCTTTGTGGGTGGTGTGAAAATGTGGTGGGCTCACCTAGCCCTGAGTTGGATCTTCCCTGAGTTTTCAGACTCGATGATGTTAATATATGGGGTTAGCCCCCAGTCAAATAAGTATGGGTAGAGTTTCCGACGGAGGGAACCTCTACTGTTATTAAATATTGCACAATTACTCTCTTTAATAAAATACAATTTGCTAAAATGCTAAGTGATAGGAATTTGTAATTATAATTGAAAACATTGCTTGAGCAAATAAAAGAACCGAAGCCATCCTTGGTTAGCCTTGCATGTATATTATTGCATTGTGTGTTGGCTCGCGAGCACAGAAGTTGTGCTCATTTTCGCTCTCTCCCCCAAAACCCTCAGAAGCAGGAAATCCTGGAGATTACGACTACTACGAGGATCGAGAAGTTGGAGGCCTAAGAGATGACGAAGCATAGTGTAGTCTTTAGTTGTTCCAGTCTCGCCTCAGTCCAGCTGACTCCATCGGTGCTTGCGTGCATCCCATATTATCTGAGTTTTCGGGTAATATCGGACGCACATGGGTTTCCCCAGTCGCTTGCCTGTGGAGAGATGTGCTCTCACCCTTTTGCTTCCGCTGTAATTCCGCTGTCTTTTGTAATGTAAACAATTTGGTCTGTTCGGCCCGTATTGTGAAACTCGTCCCGACGTGGTCTATGTAAACTCTGTGGTGTTAATTAATAAATGGTATGGTTTTACGCCTTGTATGATTTGATTCAGTAATGTATCTGTGAGTGCTATCTACTGATCTAGGGAATAGCACAGTGTTTTCACAGAGAATTTGGATTCTCAGAATCCAGGTCCGACAACAACAATCCAAGAGTTTCAACTACTCCTAGATTCCTAAAATATTTATTTCAAAACAAAACAAAAAACAGCCATGTGAAAACACATCTTTCCCACACTTGACTGTGGGTACGGTTATTCAAATAGTTTTATAATCTGCAGAGGTTGTACAGCTTGACCCACACGAGATAATCGACTTATAATATTGGCCATGACACTCTCCCTTAGGCGTATGACTAAGAGATTATCACAGCGTTTTTACAATACTTTTATCCTAATAGTAGCCCGCCCGATGAGCTTAACTCCAAGTCATGTACATCATTTACAATCGAACTAAAGCTCACTGTTGTAGGGGATAACCTGTTCGGATTTGGACATCAATTACCAACGCTCGGTGCAAGCCCCGACAGATATGTACGTCAATTACCATCGTCTGCACTTTCCACGTAACTCCTACCCTCTACAGTCTACAGGCTAGATGTCTGGACTTAGTAAATTAATCAGCCAGGTCCTTCTCATTTAGGATATGTGGTTGTATGGTAGTGCTCAGTTTGGATAGTCACAAGCGTCGGTATTAATATAACTTGGGCGGAACTTAACACAATACAAGTTCTCATGCTCTAACTGCACCCACCTGACTTACCATCCGTCCAGGTCTAAATAGATTTTCACCATTTTATTTTATTTTAAAAATCAACGGCAATACCTATTGCTATACATTTCTTAACAAAAATTGCATAAAAGGTAATAATAGTTTCCTCCCATTAGGTAATAATACTCTACACGCGCGAATCGAGACAAATAAATAACATAAAATCAAATAAAATCCCAAAAAATATAAAATTAGTATTGATAGAGAGATATTGAATTTAGATAAATTTAGGAACAAGAAACGACGGAATCGGAGTTCGTGTGAGGGAGAACGAACACCCAGAAGTTTATCGAAATAGAAAAATCCTAAAAATAAGAAAGAGTGAATATTTAAGGAATCATCTTTTCGAATTAAGAGATTAAACAAGGCATCGATGTTTGGGTCCCACTTGTAAGTGTCACAAGAAAGAGAGAACAGAGAAGAAAGCAGAGGAGGTTGCACGCGCTCTGGGCGGCGACGGTCGGCGGCGGACGGTGGAGCGGTGGCGGGCAACGACTGGCAAAATGGGTTGCCGGCTTCGCGTAGAGGAGATGGGAGGTGGCGGCTCTGACTACGGTGGTTAGTGGCAGCACATGCGGGGAAGGAGGCGCACGGGCTGCGCAGGGCGGTGACGCTCCGGCGGTGGCGGGCGGCGCGTGCGCGCGGTATAGCTTCGCACGGGAGCACGCAGAGAAAGCAGGAAGCTAGAGGTGGTCTGTGGAGGCGGGCTGGCGGCAGGCCTCTACGGCGATGAATCGGCCCGGATAAGAGGGGGAAGTTGGGGAATCCTCGTGAACACTCGATGACGCGCTTAGCTTGGCTTGGAACTCACCGGAGAAGGAGTTCGGGCTACGGAGGTGTTTCGACCAGAATGAGGAAGACAGCGAAATTCCGTTGATGTGCTGCGGCAAAAGAAAAATTGTTTTGAGGGGAAATACTTACAGAGCTCGGGAACACGACATGACGGGGTTGGACAAGCAAGAGGTTCACCGGATCGACGAGAACGCAAGTCGGGGTTGTGGCTGGACTTTGGGAAGACGATGATTCCGATGGCGATGGTGCTCGGGTGAGCTCCAGGAGTTGAGAGGAGAGTGAAGGGGGTGAAGGAGGGTTGGGATGCTCAATTTATAGAAGAAGGCGGGGAGTTGAGCGATCGCAGACAAGAACGTGCGCGAAATCGGGGTACACGGCGCTATCGGCGCGATGGGCGGCGCACGGCGTAGGGGCGGCGCGTGGCCCGGGCGCGCGACGGCAGCGCGTAGTGCAGGAGCGTGGCCAAGGCATGGGCGACGGTGGCGCTGTTGGCTCTAGTAGCCAGAGAAATAGAGGAAAGACAGGGAAGAAACAAAGAAAGAAGCAAAGGAGAAAGAAGGAAAAAGAAATGGGCCAAGAAAATTCAAATTTTGAATTTTGAATTTTGAATTTGGCGACTTGTTTTGAATTGAAATGATAGAATTTGAATTTGAATTTTAGATTTGGAAAGCATAAACTCCAAAAGAGAAAACTCCAAACACTTTGAATTAATTAATTTAAAATAAATTTTTGAAAAAGGGAAAATTTTGGGATGTTACATTATGTTACTGCGAGTTTACATAAAACTTTGTTTGGATGAGAAAAAACTAAAACAGGTTTAAATAAATACTTTGTTTGGTTGAGATATATAGGAAAAGTGCATTTTAGCACTAGTCGGCTATTGTTCCTATGCGATAGGTTCTCACCGATGGATCAACACATTTGCCATCAGTAGGCCGTCTAGATCTATCACTTTCAGTTCATCTAGTCCTATCATCATTGACCAGATTCATCACGCTCAATTCATCAAATCACTCACTCCCATCCTCTCTTACTCTCCCCATTCATTCCCTTCCTCTCTCTCCATGCCTCATTGCAGATTACAGGGCGCAACTAAATCCTCCTCTTTCTGTCTGGCGACGATGGAGGTGTGGGCGGCAGCGACGCGATGCACAATAGCGCCAGGCGAGTGGGCACGCGGCGTGCACAATGGCACGACAGCACTAGGCGAGTGGGCGCAGTGGTGCGATGGAATGGTAGCGCCAGGTGAGTGGGCTACGGCGGGCCGTGCTCTGCCTCCCGACACTCGGCAACTTCCAAGCAACCTCCTCCTCGCCGTCATGGTCATAGTTGAGTCTTACCCTGCCTCCAAATCCCCATGAAATACTTGCTTGATTTTTCACAATTGATGCTTCCTGTTTAAGATTTGTATCTAGAAACTCAATAAGTGGAACTTGGCCACACAAAAAAAAAATACACATTAACAATTCAAAAGCATCAATGACTGAACACTGAAAACTTGCAAATATTTCAATCCAAAACAAAAAGAATGTAAAGATTATATGATAATCATCCATTGTACTTGCCCAAACAAAATGAAAGCACATAATATAATGATTAATCATCTTGGCTGGGTTGCATGTTACATTGTTGATGATTACTCCACAACTGTCATGCAATCCCTAAACGAATTCGCTCACCAGCAGCTCGTTCATCATCTCATACATTTGTTTGACTTCTTACTTGTTGATCACCATGGTCACCACCTGCTTGCGTTTCCACATGCTCGTAAAGCCCAAACAACTCATCATTCTGGTTAACCTTCCTTATCAAGTTATGGATTATAACCAGGCCATAACAATTTTTATTTGGGTCTCATATGGATAAGAAATCCATCCTTTTACTTTTAAAATCGGGAAACAAGCCCTTAAAACATCGAAAGTGAGTTCGACCACATTCCATAGTTGTGCTGCATGTAGATAGTTGAATATATCTTTCTCACCACTATATTGTTGATTACTTCCACGAAAAGAACCAATATGATAGCAATCCCCACGATATGGTGCAATAAAGTTTGGAGTATTGGCGTAGCCTGAATCCTCTAAATAATATTTACCTACAAGAATAAAGTTTCATCAATATATCAATTAATAGTAGGCACTCCAATAGTTCACACATTTGTCTTTTTACCTTCTGGAACAACAAAACCTCCACTGGTAATAGCCCATCTAAGAACGGCTTGATCTGATGCAGAACTTTCCCATCCAGCAGCAACATATAAAAATATCATGTCAAATGACACTGCTGCCATTACATTTTGAGAGGAAAGCCATGCCTATTCTGAAAGGAGTTTGTTCTTCAAACTTGATTTTTGCCTCAATGTGTGTCTCATCATTTGTTCCAATACAATTCTATAGGGAAAATTTTATTAATGAGAATAGAAAGATATAAGCTTTCTTGCCATCAATATTTATGAAAGAAATGTTAGAAAGGACCAAGCACTAGAGCTAGAGATACATATGCCTTGAAATACGGGTGGCATCTTGGATCACTAATAATTTTACTACAGTGCTTTTGAGCAGATTGGGCTAGCCCTCTTGGCCACCTATAACTCAACTTGCGCTTTTAGCATGGCTATGCCCGCTAATTTTCTTTCTCATTTATTCTCTCTAGCAATAGAGATTGGAAAATCTTATGTTGGGATATCCGAGGAATCAATTCTGAAAATAAGTGCTTATCTGTTAAAGAGAAGATAGAAGAAAGTGGTTGTTTAGTTCTCTACCTTCAAGAAACAAAAAGAGAACATTTTGATAATTCCTATATCAGGAAATTGGTTCCCAGATGATTTGATAAATTTGTTCTCTCCTTCTGTCGGAGCCTTAGGAGGTCTCCTCGTAGTTTGGAATAGCTCCATTTTCTTAGCTCATATTATTCATCAGATGTCATTTGCAATAACAGTAGCTTTCACCTCTTTGCATAACTCTGAAGAATGGAGGTTGACAAACATTTATGGTCCTCGCATAGGACAACTCAGAGATGAATTTGTTGATTGGCTCTTTCATTTAACTATCCTAGATGATACTAATTGGATCTTCATGGGGGATTTTAATTTTATTAGATCATCTCAAAACAGAAGTAGACCTGGAGGAGATATGAATGATATGATGATTTTCAATAGCATCATTAGTCATCTTGCCTTGATTGAATTACCTTTAAAAGGAAGATCCTACACTTGGAGTGATATGAGAGATGATCCTTTTCTAGAGCAACTTGACTGGTTTTTTACTACAAATTCTTGGACCATTACCTATCCCAATTCAGCTGTCTTAGCCTTGGCAAGAACTACTTCTGATCATGTCCAAAGTGTGATAAATATTGGCACAAGTATTCCTAGAGCAAGAATTTTTTTGTTTTGAAAATTTTTGGGTGCAACATCCAGGCTTTCGGGACATTGTTCACTTCTACTGGAATCTCCTGGTTTTTGCTTCGGATAGTGCAACTAAATTGACAGCAAAACTTAAAACTCTCATAAAGGGGTTAAAACTTTGGAGTAGAAATTTGTCACACTTATCCTAGTTGATTAAGAACTACAATGACCTAATCTTATTCCTAGATATAGTGGAGGACCAACGTCATCTCGCAATAACAGAATGGAATTTGCGGAAAATCATTCAAAGGCACCTTATCATACTTCTAAAGTACAACCAAATTTATTGGAAAAACAGACGCACTATTCGGTGGGCCAAATTTGGTGATGAAAACACAAAATATTTTCATGCAAGAGCAACAGAACATTTTCAAAGAAACACCATCCCTCATCTTAATCTACCTAATGGCAGAATTGTTTCAGACCATCATAGTAAAGCTGCAATTTTCTGGCAAGTTTTTCGTAATCGTATGGGAATCTCTGCACATTCTGCCATTTCTTCTAATTTGTCAGAGCTTTTCTAAAGAGTGGAAGGCCTTGATGTTCTAACTGTCCCTTTTTCAAAGGATGAGTAATGCCTCCGGACAAAGCACCAGGTCCTGATGGCTTTCATGGGTTGTTCTTAAAGAGTTGTTGGGATAATGTTTCAAGTGATTTTTATGCACTTTGTTAAGACTTCTACAATGAGCAATTGGACTTAACAAGCATCAATGGTTCTTTCATCACCTTGGTTCCAAAAAAAGGCATCTCCCGAAACCCCTAATGATTTCAGGCCAATTTCGCTGCTTAACACCTCTCTCAAGCTGCTGACAAAACTTCTAGCTGATAGACTTCGAAAGGTAATCCTCAAGTTGGTTCATCAGAACCAATATGGTCTTCTTAAGTCTAGAACAATTCAAGACTGCCTCGCTTGGTCTTTTGAATACATTTTCCAATGTCACCAAAGCAAAAGAGAGATAGTTCTTTTGAAATTGGATTTTGAGAAAGCTTTTGACACAGTGAAGCATAAGGTCATTCTTCAAGTGATGCAACACTTGCGATTCAATGATAAATGGATCACTTGGATAAATGTTATTTTATCCACAGGGCATTCTTCTATCCTTTTGAATGGTGTGACTGGGCATTCTTTTAATTGTAAGCGTGGGGTCAGGCAAGGGGATCCTTTATCTCCTCTGCTCTTTGTTTTAGCTGCTAAACTATTATAATGCATTGTCATTGATACTTTTTCCAAAGGGGACATTCTAAAGCCAATTTCAGACCTTGATGGTGATTTTCCAATAGTTCAGTATGTAGATGACACCTTAATTGTGCTTCCTGCTTGTCCTCATCAACTTGGGATGATTAAGAGTTTGTTGCATACTTTTCAAACTCGACAAGCCTTAAGGTTAACTTTCATAAATCTTCAATCATGTCAATAAATGTCTGCTAAAAAGATGTCCAAGCTGGCCAAAGTGCTGGAATGTAACATTGGTTCCATGCTTTTCACTTATCTGGGTCTACCTCTTGGCACAACAAGACCAACAGTAAAAGATTTCGCTCCGTTGGTTACTATAGTGGAAAGAAGACTTTCAAGTTCGGTAGTATTTTTATCTTACGGTGGGCGTCTCACTATTATAAACTCAATCCTCTCCTCTCTCCCCACTTATTACATGTGTTCTCTGAAGCTCCCAAAAATAGTGATTGATCTCATTGATCGTCTCAAGAGACATTGTCTTTGGAGGGTCTCCTTTGACTTAGAGGGTAAAAGTAAATTTGGCAGCTTGGAGCTTGGTGTGCAAACTGAAACACAAAGGAGGCTTAGGGATTATTAATTTGGAACTTCAGAACAAAGCTCTCCTTATGAAAAATCTTCATAAATTCTATAACATACATAATTTTCCCTGGGTGAAATTAATCTGGAATTCTCATTACAATAATGTAGTTCCTCATGTAGTCAATGATTGTGGATCAATCTGGTGGAGAGATGTTTTTAGTTTTGTGACAGAGTACAGGGGTATTTCTTCTGGTATGCTAGGGTCTAGTCATATCCTCCTCTTTTGGAAGTATCTTTGGAATGGTTTCTTGTTTTATCACAAATACCCAAGACTCTTCTCTTTTGTACGAAATCAGGATATTTTAGTTAAGCATTTATTGCTTGCTGAAAATTCAGAGGATATCTATGACCTTCCATTATCTCTTCAAGTTGTTCAAGAATTTGATAATCTTCAAATGGATCTAGCAGATACTACCTTGATTAATGATATGAATGATTCTTGGAATTATTTATGGGGAAATGCTAAATATCCCTCAAGTCTCTTATGCACATATGTTCAGTGCTCTGACCACTCCTCGGCCTTTCCATTGGATTTGGGAAAGTAATTTTGTTTCAAAGTTAAAAGTGTTGGCTTGGCTTCTCCTCACTGATAGGCTCAATACAAGGAATATGCTTAAACGAATATATTTCAACATTGGTCAGAATGTAAGCTGTGTTCTCTGTGACACTGATGAGGAGGAAACAATTCCACATCTCTTTGTTCATTGCCCTTTCAGTAAGGAATGCTGGATTTTTCTTGGTTTACACTGGTCTCCTTTAGGGAATTTTTTGGAACAATTGGTTCATACGAAGGAAGTTTTCAACAAAACTTTTTTCATGGAGATCTTCATTATAGCGGCATGGTGTATATGGAAACAAAGAAATGGGAAAATCTCTGAGCAAATATCTCCTTTTGCTGTTTGGAAAAGGAAGTTCAAAGAGGAAGTCACACTGCATTTACACAGATTCAAAGAAGACCCTAAACCTAGCATTCAATCATGGCTAACCTCTCTTTAGCTTCCCTGTAAATAGTTTTGGTTTTTTGGTTCTTTGTTTTGTACATATTTGTTTTTTTTAATATATTTAACACCGCGGGAGCCTCTCTTGCTGTTTTCGGTAAAAAAAGAGTAGTATGTGTGCTTATCAACACGAAGTTGATTGGAAAATCTGGTCGGGCGCCCTTCCAATAATTATTTGGTTTTCGAGCACCGATTAACTCGAAGTGTTACATGAACTTTTGCATACCGTTGTGAAAAACATATCGCGAAATAATGACACAACAGAAATATTGTTAATAAGCAATTTCTCATAATCAGAAAATTCCTTATGTGACATATCAAATGTGTTCATGGTTCCCTACACAATACATAATTAATGATTTTATGAAGCAAATAAATATTTCATCCATGAAAACAAAGTGATATAATTAATAATGAAGCACCAGTAGATCAAGTATTTTAAATTGAAAGTGACATCGAATGTTACAGGACAAACTAAAAGGCAAATGAATGGAATTTGTTTTCCTAATTAGTAAAATGCCAAATATTACTACAAGAAATAACTAAGATTAATGTCTACTATAAAAAGCTAAAGATCTTGTATCCATAGAGTCCACATCTCGTTATCCATCTCAACTAAGATTGCCCTTTGATCGACATCTGAAGATATTCATATTATTTAATATCTTCATACATACTTTCACCGAATAAGCTTCATTTGGTTGTACTACATTTTTCTTCATTTGAACCATGCCAAGCGATGCTTCTGCAAGACGATCCATTGCGATTACGGCATCACCAACTGTGCGCTTTTGCCCTTTAGGATTATCTGCTGCTCCACTTCCATTAGCTGCAGAGCACTTCCTCTTTTTCTCTGGCACCTTTGGAGTGCGAGCAGAATTTTGGGGACAAACAACAGGTCTAGCATTTTTTTCAGGTGAATAAATGTTGTGTACTTCAACTTCCTCATTGAGATCAATTTGTGGTGTTTTGCTTGTAAACGCTGTACCTTTTCCTTTGCTAGATTTAGCATTAAATTCAAATGATGTTGAAGTAGCACATATCTATTGAAGCTCTATCCAACTAGGCTAAACTTTATCGTGGTAGTATTGAATTGAGTTATCTTTCTGCAATTAGATAATTTGTTTGTTAATTTGTTTGTTAAAAATTTTGCACATAAGTTCCAAATCTTATTCAACTACTAGAATATATAATTCTTAAGATTGGAATATACTGTAATGAGTTCCTCCCAATGTTCTTTAGAAGCTTTGGTCATTTTATCGTTGTCATCCCAACCAAACCCTATGCATTTTAGAAGTTTGATCATGGTAGCATAGCATCTCCTGAAGTACTTGTGTCAATTTTTCAATGGTTGCAATTCAAGTTTATCCACTCTAGCATCATTGAACTGGGCTATGACGTCATGCCATGCTTTATTTGTGTAGCATGTTCCTTCTTTCCCACCATTTACAAATTGCTCCTTTAGTATATTGAGGAAGGATTTGTCCTCGAAATATTTTCATGTGTGCCGCTTTATGGAAACTTTATCTGCATTTTCCTTCTTATTTTTTTTGTTGACATGATCATCCATATCTCTAAAAGGAACCGATAAGACAAAAATGATCTCTCATGTAACTTGGGTTAATTGTTCACAATAGTATCCAAATTAAGAAGAATTGATCTTACTGCTGGATAATCAAGCTTATTATATGAAGAAATATGGTATAACTGATTCAAGAGTCAGTACTATTACTCTTGCAACCATTTCCTTATTAAGAGGTACGATTTTGAATCTAACATGTGCATATTAGTGCTTACTTCAGTTAAGAATTTTGGATGCACTTAAAAAACTAGTATTACTGAAGTCTGATTTCAATGGAACTTGTTCGATTCTTTTTTGTTGTTGGTGCAAATTTGGTGCTGCGTGAATATCACTATAAGTACATTAAAGGAAAAAAAAAGGCTAAACTTGTGATCACTATATGACCTAACCTCAATGTATATTCGCAGGCACTATGGAACGTCATCAAAGGGAGGCAACTAGAGAAGAAGTGGTATCTAATCATGTTTATGAGCTACTCAGTTGCATTGAATTCAAATAAGGATCGATCGTTACAGCAGATTGACTCTTTGGGCGTCCAGATTGACAAAAGGGGATGGAAACTCGTCGAGGGCCACGGCTGCTGTCTCAACAGCTCACTACCGGACTCAGGCACTTTGCCGAGTGCCTCAGGCACTCGGCAAAGGCTCCTTTGCACTCGGTAAAGGCTTTGCCGAGTGCGACACTCGGCAAAGGGCACTCGGAAAAAAAAAATCGGCAAAGTAGCCTTTGCGAGTGTATTTTTCGCACTCGGCAAAGGCTTTACCGAGTGCGGGTTGGCACTCGGCAAAGAAAAGGCACGATTCTGGCGCCGCCCGGATTGGCGGCCGCTTTGCGAGTGCCAAACCGGCGGCACTCGGCAAAGAGTTTTTTACTTTTTTTTTTTTTTGAAAATGTCTTTGCCGAGTGTCGGAATGATGGCACTCGGCAAAGTTTTGAAATTTTTTTTTTTGAAAATCCTTTGCCGAGTGCCTTGGCCATGGCACTCGGCAAAGTTAAATTTTTTTTTTTTTGAAAATCCTTTGCCGAGTGCAATCCCTTATGGCACTCGGCAAAGTTGTAAATTTTTTTTTAAAAAAAAAATTCTTTGCCGAGTGCCGCAGGTCCTGGCACTCGGCAAAGTTTTAATTTTTTTTTTAAAAAAAAAAATCTTTGCCGAGTGCCATGGTCATGGCACTCGGCAAAGCTGGAAAAGAGTTTTTGAGGTGCCCACATTCCAGCTTTGCCGAGTGCCATGACCATGGCACTCGGCAAGGACCTATTTGCCGTGTGTTGCACTCGGCAAAGTGATAAAACGCATTTTTATTTGTTTTTACATTCCATCACGACAAACAAATCCATCCAAACATATATCAGATCCATCACATATATATCACATCCATCACATATATATCTCATCCATCACATATATATCACATCCATCACATATTTATCATATCCATCACATATATAACAATAAGTGCTCAAGTCCATCCAAACAAATCCACAAGTTCATCACAGTCGACAAGTGCATCATAAGTATATCACAAGTCCATCACCAAGTGAACAACAAATGAAAATACAACTACCATTCATCTCGAAGGTGGCCATCGCGCGGCGTGGTGAAGGAAAAGCTCTATCATTCGGAGGCGCATGAGGTGGATTATTCGAACCCGCCGATTGAGGCTGCACAAAGGAGAAGAGATTGCATGTGAGACAAGATTACATTAGATACCTAATCTAGGAAGGTAGAGGTCATACAAGCAAAGCACAAGCGAAAGCAAATAACTTTCATACTCACGGGGTAGTAGTCGCACCGCAGGGCGCGTGGCGGAGGTTGAACGAACAGCCCAGCTGGCACAGCGAAGCCCGTATGTTGCCCAAGACCTTGTAGGAACTCCATCATGTCCGCCAAGCTCTGCGTCTGGGCCTGCCGCTCGGCCCGCTCGGCCTCCAGCTGGGCCGACATCCTCTGCCGCTTCGGCGGTCGGCCTCGGTGGCCGACATCCTCTCTGCTTTCGGCCTCGGCTCACGCGTTGCCTCATTTCTTGTTCCAGCCGGGCCTGCAATATTTCACTCCAATGTTTCAGTAATGCAAAGCTAATAAAGGTGTGTAAAGATCAATGTACGACGAGTAAAACAGGAATAACCTCGAGTGCGTCGACCGGTCTTTGTCGGCCGTGCTGCCGTGGCGTATGGCGGGCTCGCTCGTGCTCCGTGCTCGGATCTGGGAGAGAGATGGAGTAGAGGCCGTGTCGATGAGGCCGTCGCCAAGCCAGAACCGCCCATGCTTCTTGCCTTGTCCCACCCTCATGACGATCTCTCCATCAAAGTCCTGGGTGCTCGGATCATGGTCTGGCCCATGGACCGACCTTGCCGCCGACGTGTACTCACTGATGCGGGTGTGGACGCTCGGGTTCGTATGTACGCCTGCGCGGTCCTCCGAGTTGAAGGAGACGTCGGACGTCGCCTTGCCCTTGTGGGCCATACACCATGCCTGGAAGTCCGAGCAAGGCTGGGCACTATGTGACGCCGACTGCGAGAAAGACAGCAAGATAATTAGAAATCAGGCAGAATTGAGCGTCACAATAGATAAATGAATTCGTGTACCCATGCTTGTTTGTATGCGGAGAGGCTGCGGCTGCCTTGATGGTGTGCTGGACCTTGCATCATCAAACGACGGTCCCGGGCATCACTGTGCATCTGGAGATACTCCTCCGTGAACCACTTGTCCACGATCATCGCCCGGACTCGGGATATGATTGGCACCACCAGGAATCATCTACACGTCATCAAGTATTTGACATGTAAGAAGATCAAATTAAACGTACTTAATCTCAAAACGAATCAATATTAATGTTCTTCATCTACCTCAAGGTACTGCTCCCGGGTCAGCGTCATGTTTCTTGCGTCTTTCTTGGTGACCTTCTCTCAAGCTTCGACCGTGGTAGGTTACGATGGCCTGGATGCGCACCTCGTGATGCATGTCGGTGATTAGTTTTTTACAGGCTTTGGTAGCCACCTGGTCCGCTCTGGCCTCAAATCCCTCATCGCATCTGAAATAAGTCTGCATACAAACGCGATGTATCCATTCATTATTTCAAGAAAAGTCCAATGAATGCGATGTATTGAGTAATGTTGTGCGAGGGAGACTTACCCAAAACTCCGCCTTCACCCACGCCGCCTTGTTGGGGTACTCCACATCGGGGCCAACGACGTAGTGGTCAAACGAGTAGGCCGGCTCCGCCTTCCCGGCGTACGTGACAATGCCGGGGTAGTGTTGCCTGCACAGAAGACCCAGGATGCCATTGGGGGAGCGTGCGCCACCACCCGACACAACCACCCAGTTCCTGCACAAGTGATTAAGAAAAATTATTAGTTTCTCCTCTTTTTTTTAACATATCATATGAAGTAGTGGTGACAACATCTAAAGTTACTTACTTTTGCCCTTCGGGGCGAATCACTGGGCGTCGGTGAGGATGCGAGACTCGAGGAGGCTCGCGGGACCTCGCAAGTAGACACCCGAAGAGGCAGAGGAGGAAGCGGAACCCGTGCCTACCGCCTCGTCGTCGTCCTCGTCGCCCCCTCCTCCTCGCCGTCTGCCGAACCGCCTCCTCGCCGTCGCCGAACCAGCTCCTCGTCCAACTCGTCCCACGGCGCCACCTCCACCTCCTCCTCCTCCTCCAAAGACCTCCTCACGCGGAGTGGGAGAGACGGCCCCTCTGCGGCCGGCGGTCCTCTTCCTCCTCCTCCCGTCCGACCCTCCGCCTCCTCCCAGCGGTCGCGTGGTCTGCAGTAAGCGAGGACACGTTACGACGGTTCCCCGCCATCTTTGTTCACTCACCTGCAATTAAAATGAATAAGCAAGACGTAATTAGAAATAGATGCAAAATGAACATAACATATTTTCCAAAAACATAGTAATACATGTATTAGAAATAGATGCAAAATGAACAAAACATAATTACAAAAAACACAGTATTACATGTATTAGAAATAATCTTCATGATTGGGATTAGCTGGATCATAGCTCTCGTCATCACTATCAACATTGTCCAAATCATCAACACTATCCGAAGGAGGAATGTTGTCTTCATTGTCATTGCCTAAACGTAATCGCTCAAGCATTTGTAAGTCCTTCACATTTCGCACCTCGTCTCCAGCGTCCTCGTCATCAACCCTTTCATTGTCTACTTCCATTCCTATCGCTTGGTTAAGTCTATCTCAAACCTCCCTTGTAGCCCCTCTTCTTGAAAGAACTCTCCATCATATGTGTTTGGGTTGAAGTTGTAATCTTCATCATTTGGGACAGGTAGTTTACCGTGTGGCGATACCTTGTGCACAATAGCCCAACCCTTAAGATGCTCTTTGTCTTGGCACGCGTATGGCGTATAATAAACCTCAGACGGCTGTTGAGCCACAATGTAGACATCTTTCTGGATAGACGGAATCTGTCGAATCTCGACTAGCCCAAGATTAGGGTTCGCCTCGTTACTCCGTGATGAAACCAGCAGACATTTGAATATGACAGATTAAGAGGTTTGGAACCATAGAATGGAAGTTCGTAGATTTCTTCAATTCTTCCATAATAGTCGAGGCCATCGTTGTCGGAGTAAAACTCCATTGTTTGTGGTTTTTCGATTGGGCCGACTACGCTCGTAGCTTGTCGTGTGAAAACGATATCCATTCACGCCATAACCGGTAAATGACTTGACCCTAACGACACGTAGTTTGCAACCGTCTCAACTCGTCACTTATAGACGATCGGTTTGGGCCTGCAAGCTCAAGCGGATTGATCGTTATATTATTCGAACGCACGATCAACTTGGAATGTCGGTAATCACGAGCTAAATTGGACAAGACCTTCGCTTGAACCAAGAAATGAAATCGGGGCTCCTCGGTCCCGCACTCGTGAAAGAAGGGTACGGTTTCTCGCGGTAGGATCCCTTGATTCATGCGGGATTGACGAAGAAATTCATCGTACCAACGAGAAACAAGGGGTTGGACGAAGAAACAAGGAGTGACGGCGTATTGAAACAGTACATGAGAACTTACCCAATGAACTACCGCACCTCGACAAGGTTGGTCAACACATATAGCATGATATCGCGCCACTCTTCATTTTTCAATTGCTTAGTGGTCGATGCACTTGCGCTCCCGAGTTGCCCTTGGAAAAGGCCGAGGTTCGATTCATTTTCGCCAAAGATTGTAACGAGGGGTGGATTATGAACGCTAGGAAGGTTCTCGGTGTAGTATTTCTCGTGAAGTTTGACACCTCCTCCGAATGTATGCCTCGCCATGGAAGCCTCAATTTTGGCTTTATTTCTACATTTTGGGCGAAGAGTCTTCGAGACATCTCTCGATTGGATAGCACCAACGGCTCGCACGGCCCCCATACGTGCCTCATACGGAGGTGCACAATCAAATGCTTTGCATCGCCAAGAAAAAGCCGGTGGAAAGATCTTCTCCAACTTACGAGCAACACGGTGCCACTTTTTCAAGTCATCAATGACGGTCCGAGATAGCTCCTTGGCACAAAGCTGGCGGAAGAAATAGCTCAACTCTGCCAGGACTTGCCAGACATGCTCAGGGACATAGCCTCGAACCATCGCCGGAAGAAGCCGCTCAATCCATATGTGGTAGTCATGACTCTTCATCCCGTTGATTCGCAGAGTGCCTAAGTTCACTCCCCTCTTCAGATTCGCTGCATACCCATTAGGGAACATTAGCGTCTGGATCCATTCAAGTACTTCCCTCCTTTGGTCCTTCTTCAAGACGAAATCGGCCTTAGGCCTTCTCCATGTCTTGCCGCGACTAGGAGGCTGCTTCTCTAGATTTGGTCTATCGCATAACGTTGCCAGGTCCACTCTAGCCTTAGGATTGTCCTTAGACTTTTCAGTGTCCATGAGTGTTGCCCAAAGTGCCTCGGCGACATTCTTTCGGTGTGCATTACATCAATGTTATGTGGCGTAAGAAGGTCATCGAAATAGGGAGCCTCGTCAAGCCCGACTTATGAGTCCACATATGTTGCTCACCATATCCCACAAAACCACCTTCTTGATTGGGCACGAGCATCTATGTGAGCATGAACCTCGGCACCCGATCCACGTCGGGCGGTGCACTCTGCATCACTACGACACCTTTCGTAAAGTTCTTGATGTCTTGTCCGAATGGATGGTCAAGAGGAGGAATTGATGATGTCCGTCGAACGATGAGTACTTGCCACCCTTATGCAACCAATGGAACCTCACACCTTCCTTGCATACGGGCATGAGAACTTCCGTGAACACACCAGCGCAGAATAACCCATACGGGAAGTCATGCAGAGAGTAGTGGTACCAAACGTGCATTTTGAAGCTTGTCTTTGTAGCTCGGTCGTATGTCCATACCCCTTCGTCCCAAGCACGGACCAATTCATCAAACACGGGCTCCATGAACACACCCATATTACTCCCCGGGTGTCCAGGAATTATCAACGACAAGAATACGTTATGTCGTTGAAAGGAGACGCCGGGGGGGAGATTGAGGGGGATAACGAACACGGGCCAACATGTGTATGGGGCAGCCATCAGTCCATAAGGATTGAACCCATCTGTTGCCAGCGCGACACGTACATTGCGAGCCTCATCTGCTTTCTCACGATGTTTGTCATCAAAGCGGTCCATGCTTCACCATCGGATGGATGTACCATCTTGTCAGGATTGTACCGTTTGCCATTTTTGTGCCATGTCATCTGTTTCGCGGATTCCTCGGTCATGTATAGCCGTTGGATCCTCGGTAGGAACGGAAGGTACCGTAGGATTTTCACGGGGATCGTAAGCTGCCTCTTCTGGCCATCACCAGAGTCTACCTCCAGGTACCTGGAGGATTTACACTTTGACGAGACTTTGCATCCTTGTGTTCTTTCCTAAATAGGACGCACCTCCGAACAAGCATGTATCTGCTCATACGGCATCTTAAGTGCACGAAGGAGTTTCGTGACTCGTACATGCTCTTTGGCGTAATGTGGCCCTCCGAGGCAGGTGCCAATCACGGTCAACATCTTATCGAAGCCTTCTCGACTCAGTTTAACTCGGACTTCAACCCCATTAAGCGCCCAATGGCATCCACTTGAGACACCGCTGACCGATCGTGAAGGGGTTTCGTGCGAGTCCATCATGTCGTAGAACGCCTGTCGGTGCCTCCATCTCCTCCTTCTCACGCCCTCATCGAATCGCCTTGGTGAAAGTCATCTAACATGTCTGCTACCCGCATCGACATCATAAGCCTCGACGCGTGGTCTCACCACCTCTTCTCTCATACGATGGGCTTCACCATGGTGGACCCACGGTGTAGTCCGGCGTAATCCATTCTTCAAAAGATATTTACCCATGTCCACCTTGTTTACCCTTCTCCTGCTTTCCACATTTGCTGCAGGACACAAAACTAGACAATATCCTTTAGCGAATTTGCCAAATGCACGGTTCAAGAAAGCATCGGTCTTGTTCATCCATTCTGTGGTGTAATCACTCTGACTTCTCCGGCCCGTGTACATCCAGTGACGGTCATCCATCCTCTAACATATGTATCAGCGAGTCATGTAACCATCAATTGCATCTACGTAATCTACGACCATGATACAAAAAGAGGGGTTATACCTAGGGTGGCGGTGGAGTCAGGCTAGCGGGGTCGTGGCGAGTCGGTGCAGTTGCCCATGGACGCTGTGCAGGGAGACCGGCACGGCGCCGGGAACTCCGACTCGGCTCCGACGGGCTCTTCTCTGCAAAATGGAACAAAATACTGTCATTTTAAAAAAAATCGGCAGAACCTCCCCTGCACGGTGAGGTTTCCAAAACCTGTAAAAAACAACGGCACGATGGCCGACAACCACATATATATGTACAACCACAACTACACCGTAATCGGCATTAATTATCCATCGATTATCCTCCAGTCGTGCCTTGATCTCATGACCTACTTAAAAATGATTCCTTGTGCTATACAACTGAACAGTGCATCAATGTACAGTATAACCCTTCGTGTATGCAAATTAATCATCTAACATTATGAGAGAGTAAACATATCATTTGGCCACAATCTGTATAGGGTAGGCCTTATAAAGGCTCTCCTAATTCAGACTTAACACTAATAAACAATACTTCATAAACCATATACAGAGTTCAATCTGACAGAACAGAATATAGTTGAAACATCTTTCTAAGTATTGTTCAGTTCAGCCACATCCCATCTACAAAATTTGTCATTACTTCTTGTACTAAAATTTCGTCAAAGTTCAAACCCTTTCTTGTACTAAGAAATTATTAGTCAAATCGTTGATTGAGTTTGATTAAGGTCGATCATAGCGACCGTGGCAACTAATAGTTACTTGTATATCTGCTACCACTTTGCTAGAGCACACCACCAAATAATTTTATCGGAAAGTGTAATCGGTTTATTGATAGAATGCCCTAAGTCAAGAACCTAGTAACTAACATGACGATCATTGCGAGAAGTCATTAACTTCGATACCAATTAAGTCAATCCTCCTCGCTAATGCACGCATACGATATACATACAAAAGATCACCTCAATAGATTTAATTCATTAGATTACGCTACCAATTAAGCGGTCCTCAGATAATGCATGCATGCATACATACAAAAGATCGATTAACAAAAATATATCAAGAAACGGAGAGATTTGCTTCACTCACCTCACGCGGTATGGGGAACTGCTGGTATGGGCGATGGCGGCGGCGCAGGCGGCGCGGCAGCGTGGGGCGGTGCGGCGGCGGCGGCGGGGCGCGGGCGGCGGGCGGTGGCGTGGCGCGAGGCGGCGCAGTGGGCGGGGCGCGGCGGCGCGGCGGCGAGCAGCGAGGCGGCGGCGCGGGCGGGCGCGGCGGCGGCGGCCGGCGGCGCGGCGAGCGGCGGCGGCGTGGCGGCGGCGCGGGCGGCGGGCGGCAGCGGGCGGCGAGGCGCGCCGCGGGCGAGGCGCGCGGCGGGGCGGCGCGCGGCGGCGGCGGCAGGGGTCGGCGCGCGGGCGGCGGCGCGGCGCGCGGGCGAGCACGCGGCGGCGCAGGCGCGGCAGGCGCGCCGCGGCGCGGGCGGGTGGCGGTGGCCGGCGCGCTGCGCGCGCGCGGGCGCGCGCGTCGTGCGCAGTCAGCGTAGTGTGTGTGTGTGGTGCCGCACACCACACTTGTGCTTGAAGTTTGCCGAGTGCCCAGATCCGCACTCGCAAACAATTTTCAATTTTTTATTTGTTTGCCGAGTGCCCAAGATCCGCACTCGGCAAAGAGTTTTTTTAATTTTTTTGTAAATTTTTTTATTACCTTTGCCGAGTGCCCTGATATGGCACTCGGCAAAGAGGTTTTTTTATTATTTTCTTTTAGTGGAATGAGCTATGGCACTCGGAAAGAGGAATTTTTTCAAATTTTTTTAAAAAATTTCTTCCTCCAATTTTTTTAAAACAACAGACCTCTCCCCATCTTTGCCGAGTGTCGTATGTGCGGCACTCAAAAGACCCTCTGCCGAAAGTGCCATGGCACTAAGACTCTCAAAGATTTTTTATTTTTATTTTGGCCTCCAAATTTTTTTGCACCCTACTACAAAGATAAGGTACTCTATGTTAGGATTTGGTACATTTTTGTGGCTTTTGTTATACTTAGTTAATTTATTTCATTTACTAGAATTATTTGGAAAATGCAAATTTGAATTGCACGTGCATCGAATAATGGAATTTAATGATTCAAAAATGATAGTCATGTTATTGATGTAGTGTGAGGTCGTATCCAGAACGGACCGAAATTTCGGACATCTTGTTGATGAAACATGACCGTGAACTTGCGCGAAGTGTTTTTAAATTCTATAAAAGCAAACAACGTCCAAAATTATGAAACTCGTGGAGATGTCATGATATCATATGTGGAGGCTGTGATAAAAATTTGAGAAGGTTTCGTGCACGTTGTCACTACGATGCTTTCAAACCAGGACATCTCCAGCTGGGATATAAGTATCACATGTGGAGATATCCTGGTTTGAAAGCATCGTACTACCTCCGTTCCTTTTACTTTTCGTTTTGAACATCGATATAGTCTAATACACAGTTTTGATCATAACCTATTATAGTTATATAGTAGTAAAAATTATTAAAAATATAATAGTATAAAAGTTTTTTTTTTTGATGATCAATCTAGTGTTATTATTTTCACTTGACAAATCCAAATGCTTTTGTGCATATTAACATCAAAGTTTTAAAATGTTAACCGTAAGCATTCTAAAACCACATCTTGAAAAAAAAAACGGCTGGAGTAAGTAGATTCCTTCTGTGATTACTGATTAGCCAGCCTGTTTCGTTGACGTTGTACTTATAACCCAATTAATTAACCCAGCCGCCAATCCGCCATTAGCGTTATTATCGTACGTCAGTGTGATGTGCGGACTACCTTGTTGCAGGTGAGGTTGGAGCTAGCCAGTCTCACCCGCACCATCTCCGCGTACGGCTGCTTCGACATCGACATCGATCTCAAGGACGCCTCCACCGGCGCCCAGCTGAGCAAGGGGCACGTCTCGTGGAACATTTACAACTTCAGGACCAACCAGTACAACTACGTCCTGTACAAGACGATCGGCCAGGCGCGCCTGGAATACGTCGTGTACCGCAAGGCCGTCCAGGTCGTGGTGACCGTAACGGTGGAGGACGGCGACGCGTTCGCGCAGGGGTCGGTCTACACCACCACCACCTCCAAATTCAAGGACAACGTCTTCGAGCCCTCCCTCCTGCCTCCCGTGTGGCGCCCGATGTCCCCGACGGTCCGACCCGACGGCGGCCCCCACATCGTGCTGTACTGGCATGACGTCGTCGCGGTGCCGCTAGTGCCGGCGGTGTTCCGACTCTTGGCGACCGTGTCGTTGCAGCCTAAGGGGTCCCGTCGGCCGGTGGTGAAAGCCACCTTTGAGATGAAACCCACCGAGAGCGGCGGCAGCGTTGCAAAAACCAAGAAACTGCAGCAGGGGGGCACCGTGAAGGTGAGCTTTGCCTGGAGCCTTCTTCCGATGGGGCTGCAGGCGAGCCGCGGGGGCGGAGGAGCCGGTACGAGTCGACGTCATGACGAGCTCTGAAAGCCATTATATAGTCCTCTACCGTGCAGGTGCAGTTCAGAGGTGAACTTCAGACAACACGCGCGTGCTGCTATGGGTTCTCAGAGATGGGAATGTACGGCACGCACTCGCATGCTTGGTATGTGTCGTTTGAGGTAACATCGATCAGGGAGGATACATGACAAAGCTATATGCATCCCCCGTGCATGCTTGGTGTGTTTTCGGTATCAATTCTCTGCATTTCCCTTAGGTTGTTTCCGTGATTTGTGTTGCGTGTAGTAAACCAGGGTGGCTCTGTACTGGGCTCCTGGAGTCATGTTTCCGTGATTGTGTTGCGTGTAGTAAACCAGGGTGGCTCTGTACTGGGCTCCTCGAGTCATGTTTGCTGTTTGCAGTATAAATAAAGACCTGTCACTGTCAGTGTTGATCTTTGTTAGGCCTCCAAATATTCACCAAATTTTCCCCATCTCACCCTAAGTTCGGCCAATCGAGGGCTCTCCAAATCAAGGTATCAACCAGCGGCGGAGCTAAAAAAAATTGTGCTGGGAGTACACCATTGATGATAAAGATATAACTATTAAACAATTATTGGTTGAACGAATGTTAGCGTCAAGTAAATCATGTATTTATAAATATTGTATTCACATGATGCTTAATGTTTCTATATAATTAGTTGGCCATTTTTTCAATCAATTGACTACTTTACACATTTAGTTGTGAAAACAACTTAATTTTATCGAGTGATTGTCTGGACCTCAGATAAGCAACTCCAGAACCCTCTGTGTATTCTAAACTAGTCATATTATCAGTAGCTAGTCCACACAGTTACAACATAGATAAAATCATATCCATACAATAAGATAGCTAAGAAAAAGCGAATTAATATTACTTAGTAGCAAAAGACTTTATATGACGGTACTATATATATTATCAGCCAGCCTGTGTCATATATTATTTAATTCTTTATGTGGTTAGCCAGCCTGTTTCTTTGACGTTGTACCAAAAACCGAATTAATTAACCCAGCCGCCATTAGCGTTATTATCGTACGTCAGTGTGATGTGTGGACTACCTTGTTGCAGGTGAGGTTGGAGCTAGCCAGTCTCACCAGCGCCATCTCCGCGTACGGCTGCTTGCCTGCTTCGACATCGACATCGACCTCACGGACGCCTCCACCGGCGCCCGGCTGAGCAAGGGGCACGTCTCGTGGAACATTTACGACTTCTGGACCAACCTGTACGGGTACGTCCTGCACAAGAGGATCGGCCAGGCGCGCCTTGTCTACGTCGTGCACCGCAAGGCCGTCCAGGTCGCGGTGACCGTCACGGTGGAGGACGGCGACGCGTTCGCGCAGGGGTCGGTCTCCACCACCATCACCACCACCTATTTCAAGGACAACGTCGTGGAGCCCTACCTCCCGCCTCCCGCGCGGCGCCCGATGACCCCGACGGTCCGACCCGACGGCGGCCCCCACATCGTGCTGTATTGGCATGACGTCGTCGCGGTGCCGCTAGTGCCGGCGGTGTTCCGACTCTTGGCGACCGTGTCGTTGCAGCCTAAGGGGTCCCGTCGGCCGGTGGTGAAAGCCACCTTTGAGCTGGAACCCACCGAGAGAGGCGGCAGCGTTGCAAAGACCAAGAAACAGCAGCAGGGGGCCACCGTGAAGGTGAGCTTTGCTCGAGCCTTCTTCCGATGGGGTGCGCAGCGAGCCGCGGGGCGAGGAGCGATGCGAGTCGACTTCGCCACGAGCTCAAAGCCATGGATCCATATATAGTCCTCCACCGTGCGGTGCGCTTTAGAGGTGAACTTGGGTAGAAGGGACGAACTGCGTCGAAAGTCACATCCCGAGAAACCCGCAGATCCGTCGACCAACAGATCCCAAAGACCGATAGCCCTTGTGCTCGCATCAGATCCTAAAAACACACTCAACGATCGAGCAATAATTTGGTGCGTTCTCGAGGCGAGGAGAACATAGCAAACACACCAAATGATTTAAGGCCGAGTAGTCGGAGGAAGACCACGAGACGCCAGCAGGATCGCACTCAAGAGCGTAAGAGGCGGAGGTTGATGAGATAGGTGGCCGTGGAAACGAAGATCGCCCAAAAGTGAGGTGGAATAGAGGCGGCAATCATCGCGTACGAGCCGTCTCAAGGAGGTGACGATGCTTACGCCAGCGACACCATTCGAGCATGAGCACCGTGACAAGAGAATCGAAGCGAGAGTACCTGCCGCAAAGGAAGCGCGCAGTAACGAGAGAGGTACTCGCAACCGAGTCGCACGAAAGACACGAATAGAGGTGGAGAACGTGTGTGGACCATAGTGGCAAATTGTTTATAGATAGACAAGACCTCACTACGAGAAGACATGAGATATATCCAAGTGTGGCGAGAAAAATCATCTATAAATATGATATAATATCGATGACCCCCTTTCGAAACGAAGGGAGCCGGACCCCAAACATCAGAATGAACAAGATCAAAAGGACGCTGAGACACTGACTCACTGTGAGGGTAAGGAAGCTGAATCTGTTTACCTAACTTACATCCCTGATAATCTAAAGATACGTCTCCTGAGACAGACCCCAGAAGACCACGACGAACTAAAGACGACAGACGAGATCCACACAGATGACCAAGGCGGTAATGTCACTGCTGGAAAGAGCTGGTAGACGACGTGGCAGAAGCGGAGAGACTGGCGGCGACGGTGGCAGCGGAAGGAAGGTGTAGCCAGTCAAGCTCCCAGAGACGCTGTGAGTCAAGGCGCCGAGGGCCAGAACCAACCAGAGTTCCCGTGTGGCGGTCCTGAACACAACAAGAGTCAGAGTCAAGAATAACCCGACAACCAAGGTCAGTAATCTGCCCAGCAGAAAGAAGCTGCATGGTAAGACGAGGAACATAAGCAACAGAAGGAACATGAAAACACGAGTTGCTAAGAGGTCCTCGACCAGAGACAGAAAGAAATGTACCATCAGCAGTAAGAACACTGATAGGAGAATCAAGAGGTGTAATGGAAGACAGAGTGGAAGAATCAGGAGTCATGTGAAAAGATGCTCCAGAATCAAGAATCCACGGAGAGATACCTGGCTGTGTAGGAGGTGGTTTCTCGGTTCAAGAGTCGATGAGCGTAACCGGCAGAACTCGCCGAGGAGAACCTGAAGCGGCAAGTAGGTGTCGAAGTCTGGCGATCTCCTGATCAATGAGAGAAACTGCTGAAGGAGTCGATGCAGGCGTCGATGTAGAAGCACCAGTGCCAGTGCTAGTAGAAGAACAGCGTGAAAGATGCCGCTGCTTCTTATAGCACTGGGACTCAATGTGGCCGACCTTGTTACAGTAGGAGCAGTGAGAACGACCACCGCCGGATGGAGGGCGGCCACCACCGCCTGTGGCAGCCGCTGGAGGAGGCAGTGTGCTGAAACGTGGAGCCGTCGGTGTAGCAAGTGGGCGAGCGGCGAGCACTACGGAGGGGAGTGGTATCAAGCCAGCACCACTCAGGCGAGTCTCCTCTGCGCGTATCTCGGTAAGAGCCTCCAGGAGAGTAACACGAGGGTGGCGTGCAAGGAGCTGGGCACGCCGCTACTCGAACTCAGGACGAAGGCGAGTAAGGAACTCGTAGACTCGCTGAAACTCTGTGTTAGCACGCATGCCAGCAACACGGACAGAACGAGCAGGCAAGTCGCGAAGAGAGTCCAATCGACGCCGCATGCAGAGCTCGGCGTAAAAGCATCAACGATAGCATCGCCTTGAAGAGAGTGCTCCTGGCGAACCACGGACAGGTACAAAGCATCACCAGAGGGCTCGTAGCGCTGACGAAGATGAGTCCACATCTGGAAAGCCGAAGGGAGTCCCACAACCTCAGAAGAAAACTGAGGCTGGATACTGGCGATGAAAACAGCAGCAGCCCGAGCATCGTCATCGTACCACTGAGTGTAGGCGGTCAGTCGATCCTTGTAAGAATCCAGAGCCTCCTGGTAGGCAGAGGCAGCCTCATCATCAGCAAGACCAGTGGCCTCAACCGCAACCTTATCACCGTCGGGGCGATTACAACAGCGAGGCTCGTCCTGAGGAATCGCAAGTTGGGCAGGTGACATCGCCAGAGAAGACGCCCCAGAGACGAAGACCACGCATGTAGATGCGCATGTGAGACACAAAATCGGTGTAATTAACACCATCAAAGATCACCGGACAGCGAGGGAGGGAAACGGTGCCCATTGGTAGGCGGCGCTGGACGGCGCGGCGACCAGGACAACGAAGTCTAACAGGCGGCGCTGGACGACGCGGCGGTTAGAACGACGGTTTTTTTTTTCGTTTTTTTTCTACTTTTGGGCCGGCTCAATCAAAAGAACCGCCCGGCCCAATTCAACCCGCACGCACACTGCACACGGGAGGGAGAGACTAGGGTTGGCGGCGGCGGCAGCCCTGGCACCGACGGTGACGGCAGCGCCCAGCTCCCCGACGGCGTGAGGCAACGCCCCGAAGGCGATGGCACACGCGGCGAAGCGCCGCGATCGGGTGTTGCAATGGCGGCGGCGGCGGCGTCCGGGATGGCGGCGGGGAGATGACTCGGCGCCGACGAGAAGCCGGACGCGCCGGATCAAAATGGCGACAGCCGAGGCCGGCGCCGGCGTCGGCGAGACCGGCGTCGCGCCGAGCGCGGAGGCGCGGGCGTGAAGCGGCGTCGGGTGCGTCGAACCGAGGCCGACGCCGGCGTGACCGGCGTCGGTGCGTTGAGCGAGGCCGGCGTCGGCGAAACCGCGTCGGGCGTGGGAAGGTGAAGATGAGGCGGCAGCGCGACCAGTGAGAGGAGGCCGGCGATGAGTGGCGACGGGGAGGAGAGGCCGACTAGCAGCGCTAGGCGTAAGAGGACGAGTTGCGCGTCCGGGAGAGGTAAACCTAATATGCTCTGATACCATGTTACGAATAGCAATTTATATTCTCAGGGGGCCAATGGGCCAGTATATATACACAGAGTATAGGTGGTGAATATGCAAAGAGCCCCTCGTAACAATGGGGAATGATACAATAGGCATATATAGGCATATATCTCTAACAAACTTCAAACAACACGCGCGTGCTGCTATGGGTTCTCGGAGATGGGAATGTACAGCACGCACGCGCATGCTTGGTATGTGTTCTTTGAGGTAACATCGATCAGGGAGGATACATGACATGATGACAATGCTATATGCATCCCCCGTGCATGCTTGGTGTGTTTTCGGTATCAATTCTCTGCATTTCCCTTAGGTTGTTTCCGTGATTTGTGTTGCGTGTAGTAAACCAGGGTGGCTCTGTACTGGGCTCCTCGAGTCATGTTTGCTGTTTGCAGTATAAATAAAGACCTGTCACTGTCAGTGCTGATCTTGTTAGACGTCCAAATATTCACCAAATTTTCCTCATCTCACCCTAAGCTCGGCCAATCGAGGGCTCTCCAAATCAACAGGGTATCGACGACCGGGCTTCTTCAACGTCGCGCTTTTCGTCAATGCCTTCACCCAGGAGCTCCAGATCCGACTTGCCCAGAATTAACGGAGGCTCAAGGCTTCTGTGGTTACCAGGCAGCTTGTATGGAAGCCCCAAACACGGCTGGGATCTCGGCCCAATCCCGTGCGAGGAAACCCACGTTCCAACGCCACCCACTGCCAACTTTCAACCATGGGTGCACGACCAGTGAACAACGCCTCTTATCGAACCTCAGAAGGACGCCGCCGTCCTCCACGAGCATCATCGGTGCTCGGCAGCCATTAATTCCCTGCCCTCACAGCCAACGTTGGAGGAATCCCGCTTTGACTCGTCTTCGGTCGAGTCAAAGAGGACACCTAGAGAGGAGCTCCGGTAAATGGAAGAGACAACAAGGGCATGGAATTTTCTTTTATGTCGAGGGTAAAATTGCATCAGTGGGTTATTGTACTAAAGCTTTGATATCAACCAGCCAAACAGAATGCAAAGGGTGTATTGAAGCTGCAAGGGCATCTCTGAGGCTTCGATGTTAAAGAGAAGGCAGTGACATACAGAGGGGATGTGTTCCGTGTCCATCAGATCCAACTTCCCTGAATTTCCATTTCTGCAACATCTTGGGTAGAATCATCCAGCTTCTGAAGATGATTAGATTCAAAATTGATCATACGAGGGACACAACCGACACGAAATGCTACTCTTTTTCACTAGAGCTCATTTTGTGAATTTGTACAACGACGATGTGACTGCATCCTGAGGGGAAGATACATACAGAAAGGGCAAAACAAAAAAGAGACCCCCTTCGTCCTTCTACCACCATAACTTATGGAACATCTTTTTCTTCCTGTATACAAAACATTAAGTTTGGAATTTCTACAATCTTCTTGGAGAATCAAATGTTTGTGCTTTCAGGTTAGAGATTTCGAGCCATGGATCTGTGACATAGGTGCTTGGTCGCGTTGGGTAGAGTGCATTGTTGATAGGACTATAGTTGGCTGCTCCAGCTGAATAGTCTGGATGAGGGGGTGATGGCAAGCAACTCCGATTTGACTGCCTGTACTGCCGTAACGGGCTAGAGCATGGTGAAACGGGCAGGGACATGTTCGTACGCACGTTGGATGGGTTGCTGGACAAAACAGATTAACAGATTCCGTTAGACAATGGAAGTGATGTAAGTTATGATAACTTTAACAGAAGGAAAAAAGCAGAACATACATGGCAGAGATCCTGCGAGTTGATATCGAAGGAATGGCAGGTGTTGGTCCTGGTAAGTTTCTCATCCCAAGGTCTGGATCTCTTAGAGGCGATAAGCTTCTGTAGGATGAAAAATCGATGCTTGTCTTTACCTGAAATATAAACATAATGGTAAGAAATTACAAAAGGGCACCACATTCAAACTGGAAGATAAATAACCAACATGACAGATAATGATCATTTGTATTCCTGTTTCCTTATATTTATACTATGACCTATCTTCCATCTAGCTCTAACCATTTATCATACAGAGCACAAGTAGATTTCATAACAGAGAGCCACAATTTGACAGTGCAGTCATAGACAGTATGTAAAAGTCATACCGTGCTGTTTTTTCCATCGTTGGAAGATGGAAACATATCTCTTGTCATGCCAGACCTAAAGTTCCTAACTGTAGCTGGGTCTTTGACCCAAGAATGATCTATTAGTTGAGCAGCAGTTGGTCGGGCAGAAGGATCACGCTGCAAGCAGAGTTTCAGAAAGTTTTTCGCCTCGAAAGAAAGATGATCTGGGATATCAGGTATGTCTTTGCTGTTCCCAATTTTAAATATTGCAGCCACCTGTGAAATCAATTATAAAAGCTTAGCAGACAATCAGTGGAAGCACAGGCACCATAACCATGTAAATCGTAGCCACTAACTCACCCCTTCGTACTGACTCCAAGGAGGTCTTGCAGTTGCCATCTCAAGAATGGTGCAGCCAAGGCTCCAAATGTCCACTGAAAGGCTGTAGCCATTGCTATTCATAATGACCTGAGAAAATTTTTGACGAGAAAAAATAGACATTGGTTGATGTTCAACTTACAAGGGAAGAGTACACAAGAAATTTCAACTTCAGTAGACTTACCTCTGGAGCCATCCAGTAAGGGCTTCCTTTGAAGGACTTGATAGATGTGTATGCTGATATCTGTATAAATATAACAAATGATTAATGAAAGGATAACGTAGGAAAAAAAGGGTGGTAGTTACTTGTTCCAAATGTCCGATAATTAACATAAGATGGTACTTACATGCTTGGCCATACCGAAATCAGCAAGTTTTATGTCACCATTAGGATCTACAAGTATGTTTGCCCCTTTGATATCCCTGTGAGAAGAGGTGAGTTTTCATCGATAAGAATTAAAGAGTGGCATGTGGTTTTACAAAAAGAGGGAGCCATCCTCTATTATGTCATAATGATGTAAATCACTGCTCATACCTATGCACTGTATTCCGCCCATGCAAGTATGCAAGGCCAGAAAGGATTTGTGCTGTGTAATTCCGAAGGATTGCCTCCCCAAATGGACCATATTCTTGAAGCAACTTATGGATAGAACCCCCAGAAACATACTCAAGATAGACTGAAAGTGTCTCACTAGACTGCATTGCAATATAAAGTATAATCAGACAAAATTCAAAGTAACAAAATAAATAAAATTCATCCATAATTTACACCACAGAGGTTTATGACAGGAAATATATGCTAACTATTAATCTAACTATTGCAGCAATGGCTAATTATCTGATGTTAGATTGCAGTGATTGTAAGTGTTTTGGTAACTTCCGATCTAACTGCATGCTCAAAAGGCAAGATCAGGAAGATCTTTGTTGGCTTTATATTTACCAGTTCACTGCCATAATACCGCACAATGTTCGGATGCGATAGCTGACTCAGGAGCACCATTTCCTGTCCATAAGAAGCATTGTCAATATGAAAGAAATAATTTTTCTTCCATAAGATCGATGTTGATTAATCCCATATTTTCAAAAGATGGCTACCTGATTTAACTGCCTGAGACACTCTCTTGAGTTAGAATCATCAGATATAACCTTGACCTCTTTAATTGCACACATTTGGCCACCTTCACTGCATTACATAGATTTTGAATAACAATTCAGAATACTATAGAAAGAAAATATCTGCCTTCTGAAGAATGGGAAAAATAAAATGCTTTCAGAATCAAACTAAGCACCTGTTGAATCCGAGGTATACTTGCCCAAATGTTCCACTGCCTAACAACTTTCCCTTCTTCCACTGTGAATGAAGGGAACAGGAAGACGAGCATGGGGAGCCTGGGGGTAGAGGAAGAGGGTGGGGTGAGCTTGAGCTTGAGCTCCGTGAATCATCCTGCCATGCAGTAGGGGATCCTGGGCATTGCCCAGATACTCTTGAGTGCACGGGGGAGGCTGGACAGTGGTTATAGCCTCTTGAGCTAGGGGGAGAGCTTGGTGTTCGTGTACTGAACACAATTTCAGTTGATTTCCGACCACGGCAGTATGTAGTTCGATCATTTGAAATATCCAAATTGTGAAGGTGAAATTCTTTCCTTGGAGAAACTGAAGTTTCAGACAATCTGGGATGCTCCGAAGCCTGATTATTTGTGAAAAAGCGTCCTTCTTCTAGCACATGACTTTGTTTCCGAGAATCAATAGCCAGTGTTCTGCCTGCCGGAAGCATGCTACCTGCATCTGACACCCTAAGGAATCAGACATGAAAAGCAAGTGTCAGTTGATATGCACATCTATGAACCAACCACTTAACAGCAGTAGTTTCTTTCAACATCCTAGAGCTATCATATCCAAACAATAATTGCGACAGAAATAATGTCCAAAGCAATATTCCGCACTCGAAAAACACGTCGCAATTGTTGCCTAAGGCAACTATTGTCTCCTATGTTTGTAAGCATATGGCTACAAGTGGGGATCCAAAAAATATTTGGATGAGTTCACCTAAAATTAATAGAAAAAATGGATGAGCTTAGCAAATCAGGAATTGGAATTGCCTCGAAAGATCAACACATACATCAATTTATAACAAATTTGTTCACCACAAAAACAATACTGATCTACAGAACTGATCACATAGAAGATCTGTTACCATACGGAGATCCAAACAGAATGGATTCGAAGTAGCAAAAAGAAAATCATCTCGCAAACAGAAGAATTGAACCCGTCAAAGAAGCCAGAGGGCTCCCCAAATGTTACAAAGAAGGAGATGAATCAATGAAGATCCATTTTTTTTAAGAAGAAATCGTAATCAAAAGATGCTGTTGAGACAATTAGTCAACAGGGCAGTAGAATCCAGCTCCAATTGGACTAATCCCCCAGATAATCACAGAACTAATTAGAGCACAAGTGTACAACTTGGAGGCAAACAGTCGACACCACTTTGAACATACCTAGAGACGGAAAACAAACCAAAGAAACATCAAAATTCCCCGAAATAAAAAAATAACACAAAAAGAAGAAGCATCAAGCAAAGCAACCGCAAAAATCAAATCTTGACAACCAAACAGTTGTGAAGAAGAGCACAACTCCACCTCAAATTCCCCGACCAAATCCATCAAAACAGGCGCAAATTACCCCAAGCTTTACGGAATCCACACAAAAAAAATTCAGCAGAATAGCACCAGGAACGGCACAATTAGTCCTAAAAATGAAGACTTCGCGCCGAATTCAGCACGGGGACACCAGCAAAAACCCAAACTTTAGCCTAGAACCAATCAACCACCCGAACTCAGCAAACTAACCACCGGACCAACAACTCTGTCCTCTTTCTCTCTCACCTGGAAATTCCAAGATCCGGCGGGTCGTCGGACGCCGCCGAGGATACGAGCGACGAGCTGCCCCCGCTGGACGCGGACGCGGACCCGGACGCGGAGGCCGAGGGCAGCGGCGCCGGCAATGACGCCGGCCGCGGCAGCGGGTGCCCGACTACCGCCGCCGCGGGCTGCTGCTGGAGCTGCTTCCCGCGGCCTCCCCTGCCGAGAAGCGCCTCGTCGAAGCTACTCGCCTTCTTCTTTCCCCTGTCCTTCTCTTTATCTTTCCCGACCGCGGCCTCCGGAATTGAGCCGGCGTCCCTCGACGGCGCCGCCGCCGCCGCGGTGCCCTTGTTCTTGCCCTTCCCCCTCCACCACGCCGGCATCCTGTCTCTACACGGCGCGGCCGCGAGTGCACAGAGAGATCGCGGGGAGAGAGAGAAATGGAAATGGAAATGGCTATGGCTATGGTCACAGAGAGAGGAAGAGGAGGTGGAGAAAAAAAGGAGGGGAGAGGAGAGAGAAAGGAGACTCCTGTAACGACCGGGGTCGCCGTTGCGGGCCCCACGCACGGCGGGTCCCACCCGACCAGCCGCCGCGAGGGCAGCCTCTGCGTGTAACCGTAGCCATATTAGCTTCGTATACGTAGCATTTAGCCAGTGGGGCGACGCGCTGCCGATCAGCTCTGGCTGGTAAGTGGGGCCCACTCAAATATGTTAGTGGCTGGCTTGTGGGGCCGGGAATGCGCGTGACGTGGCGGCTCCGGTGTGGCTGCATGTGGGGCCCACGGGGGAGGTAGGCGTGCTGTTGCCTTGCGTGTGGCGCGGAGCACTGCACAACTGTGGAGGGAGGAGATGAGCCCGACGTGTCGGGTGGGTCGTGTTAAGCTGCTAGACGCACACACGCACAGAGAGTGGAGTGGTTATCGGCTGCCAGTGTTTCATCTTCAGTTTTTAATCGGTGATGGCTTAATTATCGATGTCGAGATTAGCCTTTTCGTAGTTAAGAGTAATAATGATGATGGAGGATTGACAGTTGCATGTCTAGCAAAAATTCACTCTCACCTTTCTATTTTTATGGAGACACAGTGGTCGGATAACTTTTAATACACAGTATCACTGCGTAAGTCAAACTTCGCATGAACCCTAAAGAGATGGGAAATTCAAGACATTTATCTTTTGACATGAGTAGCAGATTAGTAAAGGTGCATATTCAAGTCGAACCTCGTTTCTTTCTCTCGTGTGCCACTTCTACGATTCGTAGAAGTAAAATCAGGGAAATAAAACATTAAGAAAATCGTGAAATTATTTAGGGGTAGCTGCACTCCACCAACATCTAGTCCACAGAGAACAGCTCAAGAGTAGCCATTGCAATTTTCTATCTTAACCTCAAGCAAGGCACAGGATGCAAGGTTCTTGCACGCGGCCGCGGGTGGGCATGGCAGAGGCCGCCTTCGCTTCGCGGTTGGTTCGCTTTGCCACGGGTGGCCGTTTGCGTCCGCACGTCACCGCTCGAATGCATGCCCCCATCAATGGGAGGGCGCCCACCTTTGCCCCCACCGCATCTCGTCTCGCATCCTCTCTCTCCCACCTTTGCCACCACCGCATGTCGTCTCGCCTCCTCTCTCCCCATTTTCCCTCCATCATTATCACGTGAGAAACATGCACGCCGTGCAGTGCTCCCTTCGCCGTCGCTGTCGCTTAATTCGTTCCCCAAGAAGAAACTTCGCACAGCGCAGGGGCGCGGGGAGAGGCTTCCGTCGACCTGGAAGTACGTGCAAAAGCTCGGAGAAACAAGAGGCAGGAACTGCCATGCGGATATATCTACTGCTCGCTCTGGTCAGCGACGTAGATTATAGATTATCTATATTAAAATCGTATTAATGTATTCGTTTTGCAAAATATTTTTGTAATATATAATTTTTTACTATGCTTGCTAGTATATTATGATAGCAAATTATAGTCGAAGTTTTGTATTGAAGACTGTGAAAAGTTTAAAACAGCCTATATTTGTAGACAGAGGTGTCCTGACAGTCCACTTATACCTCCCGCTCATTTTATTGATTTGAGACCGCCCCTGGTTGTGCTGCTGGGTGGTCAGTTGAGCGTTACTCTCAGTTACCCAATGCATATGCCGTTGCTTGTGCCCACCTGATATCGCCTACCAACACTCACGGCTTATATCGTGGAGTGAATCAACAAAAGCGAAACTAGCATTATGCTAGTCTCTTTTGGAGTGCGGAAGATTTTTTTGAGAAGAAACATTCTTTTTTAAAAAAGAAAAAGTTCAGTTTGATCAATACAGTTCGGTGAAAGATAGCCATCCCATAAATTTATCTACCTTTTCAATGCACTATTCGCGAATATTCTTCATCCGAGAACCATTAGCATATGCATGCACGTATGCTATATCAGAATGGCTGTGTTGCAAGATCACGTTATCCGAAATCAACCAGAATGAAAATAGAGAAGAGGCTTGTAGGCCAAAGCTTCCTCAGTCGTCTGCGGCGACACCGTAGATTGACACACGTGTGGTCGACGCCGTCACAATCTGCGTTGGCATCGTCGACCTCGCGCACAAGCTCATGGTCCGTACCTACCGGTAGTGACGGACACATGACAAAATTTTATCCGGAACAAGTCTAAATATGGCTAATTAATTCGTAGCAAACAAGTTGATTTGTGCATCATGCATACGAAGTTCACAATCACAATAGGTTTAGACTAAAATCAATCCTGAAATTAGATGGACAAAGAAAGCAAATCCATTCTCCCAATTTGACTCGCTGTCAGTTTCTTGGTCACGTAGTCCTCCCATTCAGAAATTCATCCTCAAATAATCAAATTTAGTATATAGATTTAGATGTTATTCCGCAATAAAAATTGACATATAAAATTTCACAACACACTACATGCATTCCTATATGCTTAAATTATTTAGCAAAACAAAGCAAAAAAAGTGATGGTGGTGGTGGTGGTGGTGGGGGGAGTATCCACTCTTCCATCGGCCTTGTGGCTTCCTCCTTATCCACATCCACCGATTCACATGCATGGAAAAGTTAGAAACACATTTATCAGGATGAGATGATATCAAGCAAGCACGTATATAGCACGTTGAACCACACAAACAAAGAGCAAAAAAAAAGGGCATACCACCATCGCCACTTGCAGAGCTTAAAATAAAGCTTTATCTTGTCGTCGTGGGAAACGTTCGGCCAAGCTTAGCCTGAAACCACTATTCGACGTGTCTGACGGATTCTGGCAGGTTCAGCAGGATAAACAAAACTATGATCGATCTTTTAAAGCGTGTCGCAACATAGCCGCTACTTGTAATGGCTAGACCAACTTTAACATGTAGCCAATAGGAGTCGGATTTGGCCTCAACCAAGATGTTACCTTATTTATGCGAAAGTAGAAAAGACAGATGGGAAACGCCACACTCGGGGCGATCGCATATCATGAATATATACTAGTAGCCTGGATTGTATATATAATAATTGTATTGTGTATTAGCTTGTGAGTATGATTGTGTACTCATTCTTGTTTTTTATGTTCTTTTTGTCAGTGAGTATAAAAAAAAGGTTATATGAACAATTATGAGTATGGATCAAGACTGAAGATCAAGAAAGCTAAGAACTAGGTCGCGGGCCCAGTCGATTGCCCATGGGTATATCGAGAGGGTTCCACATGGTATATTTTGATTCTGCTTCCGCTACCATTCTTTGAAAGGTATTTGACATATCCGGCCATTTTGCAAGTCAAAAGCTGTAAGGTAAATTTACGTTTTGTTTATTTTTATGCAATAGTTTTACATATTCATGATATATGATTGATATCCAATGATATAACTGTGGGTACTAGCTACTGATCCAGAGACTAGTGCTGTAAACACAAAAGATTCTAAATTACGAATTTAGGGTCTGACAGCTATGGCAGGGGCGATTGCTAGAAGGTGGCCAGAGGTTTCAATGGTGAGAGCACTAGAAGTCATGGTAGTCAAGGAAGGAGACGAGGGGTTCATCTCGGTACCACGGAGAAAGAAAACCTGCTCTGATACCATGCGAAGGTAGAGAAGACATGCGAAACGCCACACTCAGGGGCGATCGCATGTCATGCACATATATTATGTACAGGTATGTGCAAAGCAAGTAAGCTACGATGTTAGGAGGATTACTTACATGAGATTGCTAACCAAATTAGTTAAGTACACAGTTAGGAAAGAATCCCGAATATACCGCGGATCATGATCCGTTTACAAGTCAGACGACCAAATGGTTGGCTCGTGAGATTATTTTTTTTGATATATTTCAATTTTAAGTTTGAGTGTCGTTTTTGTACTAAATTGCACGGATTCTAAAAACATCTTTGTAGGTAGTGGAGTAGACGGTGGTTGCAAATCGAGATTAACTAACAAAACTGCGCATTTGGGTTAATTTCCAAATACTAGTATGTCAATAGCACTCTGCAGTGGAGCCCACAGAGCTTTCTATGCCGGATACCTTATCATAATTTGATTTAGCGAGAGAGATAGGCCTTTTGCTTCTTCTTTTTTAGGATGGTAGACGCACACTTAACTCACACCCCACTTAAACTACTACATGCACATATATATTTGTGTATGTTTTCTTATAGATGAAGAATTTTTTGTAGAGACGTCAAGATCTCACGGAGCGGATACGCGCAGCGTCTGTACTTGTTCCTAATTATTCGATGAGGAGCTGTTTTCCGCGGCATGTGTATCTTGTTCCTAATTATTGGGTGAGGAGTTGTTTCAATCATGAGGATCGAAGATACGTAGACTTGTTTCGAAAAAAAATTATAAAATATAAATATTAAAGAGTATACTAAAACTATTTATTAAAAATATTATCTCTAAAACTAATATAGCATATGTTCCTTTTGCTTTGGGGAGACGTTTTGCATGCGTTGGCTGCTAATGGTGCGTGGTACGATCGGCACATTAAGTAGCTTTGGGTGCAGGGAATGTGCAGCCGTGCAGGAGAGATGCACCGCACGCAGGTAGGAGCACCTAGCAGCTGCCTGCCTCCCTTCGATCGCTGCCTTTCCACGTTTAATGAGACAGCAGACAGGTACGCGTTGGTTCATCTACCCACGCCTTGTCCCGTTCGTTTTGTCCCGATGCATCGACCTGCCATCGAAGCTAGATTGCTCGGTGCACACCGCACCGCACGCACCGTACCGCACTAGTTTTATATATGTAATTCTAAAAAACGTAAGAACGTTGCGAGGCTATATTAGAGGTCGAATCGAAAGGTGTTCAAAGTCTTATAATCAGGTTGATTCCAGAAAGAAAAAATGCACCATCTTAATTATGTCGGTAAGATCAAACCCTATAATTCAAGGAAACAACATAAAACGCAGAATTCTAGTATAAATCTAGCAGGGCTTCACATGGTACTAAAGTTCGTATAAAAATTTAAAACTGGTGTAATATGACTTGGCATCTAGGAATTCGAAATGCTCGATTGAATAATTTATTGTGCGGTAAGGACTTAAACCAACAAAATCATACTAGCTAGATATAATCAAACAAAGATCAAATAATATATAGTTCACATCAATAAAGTTTAGATTACATAACATCGTCGTAGTAGTAGTAGTAGAGGAGTAAAATCATTTTGAAGTTCAACACATGGGGTTTGAGAAAGAAATAACCCACCCACCTGTAGCTCTAAATTATGATAGTAATCCGTATGTTCTAGAAGTATGTCTCTATCCTAACCGCTATAGATTAGAATTCTTTTGTATTTTGGCCTCCTAACGCCACTCAATTGCAAATCTAGCCTTCTTCCTGTTTTTTTTTTTAAATCTAGCCTCCCTTCCATCTCCTTCCGCGCTCGGAAGACACGGAGGCCACTTCCCGCGTTCGGGCACCGCGGAAAGCCACTTCCCGCGCTCACACACCGCGGTAAGTGGCCGCTCCCAGGTCTCGGTGTCTTTCCGCGCTCCCCGAGCGCAGAAGGAGGGGGAGGGAGGCCAGATTTGCAAAAAAAACAGAAAGAAGACTAGATTTGCAATTGAGTGGCGTTAGGGGACCAAAATAAAAAAGATTTCTATAGATTAAACATGTAGGTAGACGTAACGATTTCCTCCGGAGCCGTCATGGATGACGCACGCCCTCCCTATGCAAGCAACCTCCATCAGTATCAACATCCGGTGCCCCAGTTACTGGAAGGAGGCTTTTACACTGCTACCGACCACTTCAGTACAAAAAAATTCCAGCCATACAGCCAGCCAGCTAGCTACGCCTCCAGCTGGCAGTGATGGCCGGCGAGTCACACGCACGAGCTAGAGAATGTTCTTCCCCTGACTGACATGCGAGTTGTGTGTGAAATCAAGAGGTTCTATATCCACGAATAATATAAACATCTTCTTGCGATTATTTTTCAAAGTTACGAGAATTATTGTGTGCCGACTGGCTGTAAACCCTATCATCTGAGGACGAATGAAATTTCACGGGATCACGACGGTAGATAGCGAATTAAGATTCCATAGGTTTTGTTTTAAGGACGGTCTATTGAACTGGCGATTGAATTTAAAAAAAAAAATCAGCCACCTTTATTAGCTATAGGATTTTGATTCAATGGATATAACAAATTTCTGTGGTGTGCTGCCCTACAAAATATAAAGAAAAAAAATTAAACTGGATAAAAGTAAATCTAGATGAACTCTACAAATACAAAAATAAATAGAACTAAAAGTTACAGTAAAACTGTGCTAAAATTGTACATCACTTGGTAATGCAATTTTAGGCTTTGTACTGTGCAATTGTAGGTGACTGAAGGATAAGAAATTTCAGGCAACTGAAAATTAGCAAACTCGTTTGTTTGGTTGACTAAGCCACAGTCGTCTCAAATTTTCTTAAAACCTAGTCACTTTCTTCGGTACCTTGAATCACCATTCAATGGTTTCTGTTTTTTTTTTTACGTTGAAAAATTCTAAAGTAGACAAAAATAAATCTAGGTGAACTCTAAAAATACAAAAATAAAACAAAAAATTCTAAATTAGACAAAAGTAAATCTAGATGAATCCTACAAATACAAAAACAAATAGAACTAAAAGTTACAGTAAAATTGTGCTAAAATTGCATATCACTTGGTAATACAATTTTAAACTTACTATTGTGCAATAGGGGTTGTAAATAAACAAATTTGGAGGTTAGACACCCCTCGGAGGTCTTATCCCTTGTGTGACCCGTGACCATGTTGCAAACAATATGTTTTTTCTTCCACCAGAAATCTTTTAATGCATTTTATAATAGAAGAGGATATCCTTAGATTCGTGAATATCTCTCTAATTAAATGGTATTGGTCAATATCAAAATCATTGTTTGAGGAAAATATCCAAATCGTTGTGATGGCCATCTCATAATTCTCCAGAGTTTAATCATCAAAATTTTATACAGGCGACCCCTAAGATACGCAGACGAGAGAACGTTATTACACTCGAGATCATCATCAATTAATTAATTAATCAAATTACGAGATTCTCACGATCGGGGTTCGGCTGACCTGATCACAGCCAAGAACAAAAATTAATTAGCACATCACGACAAATAAATTGGCTCAAAACTAGTTTAGGTCCTTGCACTTATCCAAGACAAATACGCAAACCTGCGTTTCCGCTTAATTTAAGTTTGTGGCATGTCTTATTACAAACGAGCTCGTCCTCAATTCTTGACACACTCACGTATGCACGCACCCAGATAGCTGGAACATGTACCATACAAAAGGAAATCATGAATTCCGTTCTTGAGTCCCCAAATTTTCGTATGTATGCTTAGTGAGGATCGTGTAGTGAGGATCGTATAATTTTCCGTTCTTGAGTCCCAAAATTTCCGAGTTGTGGTGCATGCTGCTAGCAGAATAAATACTACCCGATGTACGCAATTAGGTCTTCTCTAAGTACTCGTCGTTTGTTCGTGGCTCATCATGCGCACAGATCAAGAAAATATTAAATCTAAAAAAATATTAATAAGAAATGACCATACGTACCTGTATTAAATGATATACCATAATCATTTAACCCCTTTCAAAATATTTAAGTAGGGGTAAAGATTAAAAATTTATAATAACTACGTTCTAATTCCCCCTCAATGGATAAATATATTAAAACAGATACTTCCGAGACCATGAACAAACATAGCGAAACGGACGAAGCAATTCTCAAAACAAGAAGGCTTCGGAGAAATGTAACAGAGCCTGTTCAATCCCAATTCATCTCCATTACACACTAGAAAAGTCTGTAATTAATTACATGCATATCCATGTTACCATCTCCAGAGCTGGAGATTGGCCCATGTTTATTTATGCTTATCCTATTATGTTTATTTATGCTTATCCTATTATGGTACTTGGAAGTTGGAAGTCCACCGAGGCAGCTAACGTGCTGGCCGGATCAGACCGTCCGTCCAACATGGTGCCACAGCCGCCGCTCCGCCAGCCGCCGGTCCGTGGAAATCTTTCCTGAGAGACAGGACGCCGCAGGCCACCTGTCCGTAGAGATCACGTTTGCATGAACTGCAGTGCTCTGTTTTTTCTTCTTTGACATAAACCACAGTGCTCTCTTGACTTCGTTGATGTATTGACTCTTGAATCAAGGACGTGCTCGAGGAAGCTTCTAGCCCAGCTTAAAGCCACCAGAAGCTTGATATCTCCAAACGGACGGGTTATTAATAGCTCACCGGCCTTTTCAGGCTCATTCGTGCTAGGAAGTCGGGGCCATCTCACTTTATATATATATATATATGTGTGTGAAAAATACTAACTACTCTCAGGTGTAGTTACTCCCGCTCTATCCACCGTTCCTTGCTTGACGAGATGTGTGCGCTCGTTTGAGCTTAACGGTGCTGGATATCATGGATGTGAGAGACCCGAATACCTGATCCATTATCCCATTTCCCATACACCTTTACACTCCTGTCCATATATACTACTTTTATTATACGAGGTACTATCATGTAAACATTATATACTTTCCATACAACTACTTTTAGCATAAAGCATACTTCTGTGCAAACGTTACATACCACCATACACCTAGATACTCCTTTAACTATACATATACTCCTATGCAGACATGACATACTCTCATGCACCTGCATACTCCTTTTTTTTCTGCTCCTAGTTCGTTCCTCAGGCTATTCTCTGTAGCCAAATAGGAAGTTGTTCTAAAAAAATTACGAATGGATCGGTTAGGTTACGTGAGTATACATACTCCATGTGCAATCTAGTAGCCCAGCATACATACTTTATTCCTTTATTCAACGGAGTATACAACAAAAGCACCATGGACCCACCATGATGTGGATCCAACTAGCAAGCTAGCGGGATCTCGTTGTTTAGCCCGATCTTTCACGGTACACCTTGACGGTAGCTTCCTAGCTCTTGCGCAGCACAAGAATAGGAAGACTTCCTTGATAAACCTTCTCCCACGCACACCACAACATGTGAACAAAGAGTAGAAGAACCGAAATTCCAGCGAGCAAAAATTCAACACCACAATTGGATTCAACACACCAAAGAGTAATTCCTCTCGAAAATCTCAAGAACCACACCAACCGTGTGCCACCAAAACCATGGTGATTTTCTGGTATCTATTTCTTAACTCATAACTTGTTCAACCTTACAATGGGCTATGCCCTGGCCTTATATTGGCACCTAAGGGTGTGGCCAAACACACACATGCACGGCATAAGACCAAAACAAACTAAGAAACGTGATCTACCTAGACTCTATCCCTAAGAAACAGACTAAACATCCAAAACGTACTCTTACTTTCCTAATAAATTGATTTGAATTGGTATGGAACCAATCCAGATGTATCTGATCGGGGAAACCGCATGTTCTTCTATTCCTGGCCCATCTCTGGCTTCCGATCTTTCTATCTTCTTCACTTGCCATATTAGTTTTTGACCACCTGGTCGTGGACCTGGACGCTGACTTGGTCGTGGTCGTAACCCTTCTGGATGTGGTTGTAGGCCTCCTGGACGTGGTCGTAGACTACCTGATAGTGGTCGTAGGCCACCTGAATGTGGTCATAGACCAACTGGTGTTGGTCGTGAAACACCTGATCGTGGTCGTGGACTGTTCCCACCAAGTACTGTAGTTGACGAGTACTATTCCTTCCGAATGCTTCTCCCTACGAGTATTGTTCCCATCGAGAATTGTTCCCGACGAGTGCTCCTGCCGATAAGTATTGTTCCCGTCGAGTACTGTTTACTACGAGTACTCCTTCCGCCGAGAACTGGTCGTAGACCCTATGGAAGTGATCGTGAACCTTGCAGAAGTGGTTGTAGATCCTCCGAAACTGGTCGTAGACTCTCAGGAACTGGTCGTAGACCTTCAAGAACTGGTCGTGGACCTTGCTCTCTTCTTGCTCTGCTTGCACCTGGCTCACTCTTGGCCAAATCAGTAACAATGCTGTTTGGTGCTGTATCATCCCCTCCCCCTTCAAGCGAAACCATCCTCGATTTCGGGATAATCTTCAAAGCCTTTTTTTCCTCAACAGCGAACTTGATTTCAGATTTGATTACACTGTCAGCTATTGGTTTTAGCACATGACGTTTGCCTTTATGCTTGAAAGTGTAAGTGTTGATTATCCCAGCATGTGTGACATCACGATCATACTGCCATGGTATTCCCAACAGCAAACCACACACCTCTAATAGCAAAATGTTGCACTCTACATGATCAACATAATCGTCAACTAAAAATGGCATATGTACCTTGTGTGTTATTTTCAGCTTCCAGCCTTGTTCAACCAACCCACATAATAAGGTTCAGAATGCCTCCATGTGGACAGCCCCAACACGTACACCAAATCTTTGTCAATCATGTTGGTGAAACTTCCACTGTCGATGATCAATATGCAAGCCTTGCCTTTGACTTCGCATTGAGTTTTGAACAAGCTCCAACGTTGCCCTGTTGCCACCTTGTCGACGCCGTTGCCTTGCAACTTCTTGGCTTGGATGTTTAGTCTACTAGATAGCGCATCGTCCTCCTTCGTATGGTTGGGGGTAGAAAAAATTTCAGTACACTCGCCCGGTAGCTTCACCTCTTTTTTGTTGTTTGGCCTGATCTTTCACGGTACACCTTGATGGCAGCTTCCTAGCTCTTTTTTTTGTTGTGGCCGAACAACTATTAGTAGCAGCAGCAATCTTCTTCTTCTCAATAGCAGCTTGTACATGATCTCTCTGTTGACGATCCTTCAAGTACTGCTCGAAAGTGTATGACTCGATGTAATGACGTCGTCCTCACTGAATAAAAGTATACAACCTGTTCGAAGAAATTGCGTAAGGATCAAAATAATCCTTTTGCCACTTCCTCCAATCGATTCATGGCTTACCAAGCAGCAACGAGCACATGCGTATATGTGTAGGAAGCACATTACACACCACCACATCAGCAAGTCCACACAACGTGAATCGTACCTCGACGTGATGTTTGATCACAAAGTATTGATCTTGCCATTAAACCTTGTACGGGTTAGGGTGTGGCATCAATTGGAGCTTCAAGTGGTCGACGAAGGTTTGACTTGCAAAGTTTATGGCAGCAAACTTATCCAGCATCACAGCGCTTGTAGTCGCTCCCACTTGACATCTTGCATAGAATTGAAATAACCAAATCTCTTGCAATGGATTTTTCTCATATGAGTTCAGATTGAACCAGAGAGAGTAATCCATCTTCATGTCTTCCGCTTTCATCCCTTCTTGCAGAAAAAAAATTTTCAGCACGTACCGTGATTAACTTGGCGCTCTGATACCACCTGATGTGGATCCAACTAGCAAGCTAGCGGGATCTCATTGTTTAGCCTGATCTTTCACGGTACACCTTGATGGTAGCTTCCTAGCTCTTGAGCAGCACAAGAACAGTAAGACTTTTTTGATAAACCTTCTCTCACGCACACCACAGCTTGTGAACAAAGGGTAGAAGAACCGAAGTTCCAGTGAGCAAAAATCCAACGCCTTAATTGGATTCAACACACCAAAGAGTAATTCCTCTCAGAAATCTCAAGAACCACACCAATTGTGTGCCACCAAAACCATAGTGATTTTCTGGTATCTATTCCTTAACTCATAACTTGTTCACCCTTACAATGGGCTATGCCCTGGCCTTATATTGGCACCTAAGGGTACGGCCACACACACACACACACACGCACGGCCTGAGGCCGAAACAAACTAAGAAACGTGATCTACCTGGACTCTATCCCTAAGAAACAGACTAAACATCCAAAACAAACTCTTACTTTCCTAATAAACTGATTTGAATTGGTATGGAACCAATCCAGATGTATCTGATCGGGAAAACCGTATGTTCTTCTATTCCTGGCCCATCTTTGGCTTTCAATCTTTTCATCTTCTTCACTTGCCATATTGGTTTTGGACCACCTGGTCGTGGACCTGGTCGAAGACCTGGACGCTGATTTGGTCGTGGTTGTAACCCTTCTGGATGTGGTTGCAGGCCTCCTGAACATGGTCGTAGACCACCTGGTAGTGGTCGTAGACCACCTGAACGTGGTCGTAGACCAACTGGTGGTGGTCGTGAACCACCTAATCGTGGTCTTGGACTGTTCCCACCAAGTACTGTAGTCGACGAGTACTGTTCCTTCCGAATGCTCCTCCCTACGAGTACTATTCCCGTCGAGTACTGTTCCCAACGAGTGCTCCTGCCGACGAGTACTGTCCCCGTCGAGTACTATTTACTACGAGTACTCCTTTCGCTAAGAACTGGTCATAGACCTTCAAGAACTGGTCGTGGACCTTGCTTTCTTCTGGCTCTACTTGCACCTAGCTCACTCTTGGCCAAATCAGTAACAATGCTGTTTGGTGCCGTATCACACCGGCATACTCCATTCGAGAGGTGATATGTATATCACACTGACGAGTTATCATTGTTGAACCTGTTAGATGTATACAGTGCCCACGACGTACTGATCAGGCGCATGCATCCACCGAACACCCGGATTCCCAGCCTCCTGTAACATCATCACCTACCATGTTTAAGCTTTGCCTTATCTTGGCATGTAATGAGACTCCCGTAACATTAGCACCTACCATGTTTAGCTTTGCATTATCTTGACATGTAATCCTAATTTATCTTTTGGTAGTTAGAGCTAATTGCTCCTTGTATTCCATATATACGTGAGGCTGCCCAAGGAATCAAACGTGGTATGTTAGTGGAGGTATCTGACCCAATAATCTGATCAAGTAAGTGGTATCCCGCACGAGGTAGATGGACGGTAGATACAATAGGAGTAACTACACCTGAGAGTAGCAAAAAGGATTCATATATATATATATATATATATGAAGTTGGGGCCATCTCACTTGCTTATCAGGACATATATGAAGTTGGGGCCATCTCACTTGCTTATCAGGACAGCCAGCTTACGAAGGTATATATATATATATGTGTGTGTGTGTGTGTGTGTGTGTGTGTGTGTGTAGGGTCCTCCCAACTGAGCTAATTCTTCTCTCTTTTTTTCCCTTTTTCATTTGTTAGATGTGGCACCACCTGATGATGCTAATTGGGCCCTATAGATCGGCGATTACAACAATTTCAAGTGTAAAGGGCTTAGATTTGTATCCTCTGTCTTTCCATGTGAAAGGAAGATAAGCATAGGAGTGTGCCGTTGGTGGGATTTCAGGCCATTAGATGAAGGATCGGATGGTTTGGATCGAGGTGGCCGAGAAATTGTGAATTTTGTCATTCGATATTTGTGAGACCATGTGGAGGTCACCCCATAGTTTGCGATGAGTAATTGGTTGTGCTTTGTATGCGTTGTCGAAGTTTGAGTTTGGTTTTAACATTTAACAAAATTCAGTGCTGCTGTCAGGTGGTAAGCAATCAGACTGGCCTGGGTGGCAGTATGACTGGTTGAGGCCGAACAGTCTGACCGGTCATGGCTGGCGGTCAAACTGGTGCTGTGAGCTTTTTGACCTTTTGAGGAATGGGCACCAAACAATTATGTGGGAGTGTTTGGGGTGCGTTTGCACGTGGTGCCACTGAAAATAAAGACTGGACGTAAAACTAGATAGAGTTTTGCCGAAAAGTTCAAATAGGGATATTTTTGGATTTGAGAAGCGGTTAGATCGACCACTGGTGGACGGTCAGACAGACTAAGGGCCGGTATAGTCTGACTGGCCAAGGCGAGTTCATGCACAATGAGTGTGTTGAACTATGTGGATTTGGTCAAGGGTCATGGTAATGGTGCATATATGTTGCATGATGTATTTATGACTAATGCGGGTTAGGTTTCAATAAACTTGTGCTCGGAAATGGTTTGCTTGGTCTATTATTGTGCAGGTGGCTCTGGAGTGAACTATAGTCAATGGCGAGGAAGACCGGGACTTGGTTAGGAGAACTAAGGTCTAGAACAGCTATGGAGGCTGGGTGAGATAGTTAGACTCAAATGGCTGGGTGAGATAGTTAGACTCAAACAAGGGTTATGGAAGGCACAAGTGGTCAAGGTCATACGAACATGTGATGCACCAAGTGACATGGGCTCGTTTGCAAGCGAGGACGGTTTCGTGGGATCCAGACACATAGAGGCTTAACGAGAAGTCATTGGGGCCACATGGATGTTGATGAAGCATGAGCGATGCTTCGAGGAGAAGGAATTGGGAAATGTCGGCTGAGGGGCAATGTGGTAATTTGTCCAAATCTAGAAAAGTAAGCTGTTTGCAAAACCGCGACGGTGGCCTAAGTGGATTAGGTCAAGGAGACTTCATAGAGGTCAAGACATAATGATTTCAGGCTATTGGAGCCAAGGGTGAAGAACGACGCTTTGAAAAGCATGTGTGGGTCAAAAATCCAATTGTGTAATGGGTTAACGGGTTCCATGGGTGTGTGTATTGGATGTGATCCGCTTTATAACCAGGTTAGGGTGTCTTGTGAGCCTCCACTATATAAGGGGGCATTAGAGAGAGAGAAATTAGGTTTTGCACTTGAGGCTCCTAGAGAGAAATTAGGTTTTGGTTGAGAGAGCTAAGTGTTGCCCTTAGGACTTGCCCTCCAGGTGGAGTGGTTATAGTCCTTTCTCTCCAAGTGGTAATTGAAGATCAAACTTAATTCACCATGGCTTATTTGTGTTTTTGCTTGATTTTCTTGCCTTCTTGAGGTGTTCTTGGTGATTCTTAGTTCCATCTTATTCTAATATGGTTCGTGCTAAGATATAGCTTGCTAGGGCTTGTAGGAACCTATCTAAAATCATATTGACTGCCTAGATCTCACAAGCTTGAGCAGATTAAGTTTTCCCTTTTTTTGCTCGGTTCTTGAGCACTCTTCCCTATGATGGATAAAGGTGGCAACCTTAACAATAATTCTTGAAATTGTTGGTTGGAATAGGTTCCAAACATCCTAGGATAGCCGTGTTTCAAATTTGGTATGATTCGAACAACTAGATGAAAAGTTAGGTGAAATCCAATTTTGAAAATCGTGTTGTTTTCAGACCGTTTGTAAGGGAGCAGTCAGACTGCCAGGGCCTACTGGTCAAACTGCCCATTGGTGAGATCGATTGTTAGCTACCGGTCAGACCGATCGATCGGTCAGACCGCCTGAGAGTTGGCGGTCATACCGGCCTGATAGGTGATTGTCTGGTTCTTGTTTATAGGTGTTGTTTCTCGGTACAAGTAGGTTCAATCTCAATCTTCACGGCTACTCATAGTTATTGGAGTGAAAAGATTGCTGAATACCTAAGGGAAAAAGTTGTCGGAGTCATTCACCCCCTTTGATTGCCTTAACCAATCCTACAATATTGAATGGACATCAAATTCTCCTATGGTGTGATCTGTGACGTTGGGTTCCGATCCAATATCCTCTAGAGACGTGTTGTTGCAACATTACGACCGAGGATACGATTCCAAAGGCGTTATATTATGTGTTGTATTTTAAGGGCTATTTGGTAATTTCTAATTTTGAGAAAAGAAGAAATAGAAAAAAAAATAAGAGGGCCACCTGTCATTGAGTTAGGGTGGCCTAGCAGCGGCGTGGGCAACTCAGGCGGCTGTAAGCAGATTAATTTGTTATACGGCCAATCCAAGAGATGATCATTGGATAGCACTAGAGAGCGTACTTAGGTACTTAAAGGGGACCACAAATTTAGAAATATATTATTCTGGCCATTCGGCAGTCTTGGAATGATTTAGTGATTCTAACTAGATTAGTGACTCGAATGATATGAAAGCTACGTGTGGCTATGTTTTTACTCTAGCAAGTGGGGTTGTTTCAAGGAAGTATACTAAACATACTATCCTTACACGGTCCACCATGGAGGCTGAGTTGGTAGCACTTGACTCAGCGACTGCGGAGGTAGAATGGATTAAAAAACTCCTTTCTGGCCTACCAGTGCTGGAAAAGCCGATTCCAGCTATATTAACCTACTATGACAAACATATAAAGAGACGACTTTAGTCGGTAAGGCATGCAAGAGAGATAGGTGTTATTTCTGTTGAATACATCTAGTCTGAAAGGAACTTACAGATCCTTTCACCAAAGGATTGACATGAAAGGCCATCTTTGTAGCATCAAAGGGAACGGGGCTCATACCCTTGTAAAATCTCACATTGGTGGTAACCTATCCTAGTAGATCGAAGATCCCGTGAACTAGACTCTAGGATAAGAAACTGTATGGGATTAGAGAGCACATCTAACGATCCCATTAGCTGCAATGCTCTTTCTGTATGGGAGGTTGAGCAATAGCTCTTAATGAATTCGATACCTATATGGCATTGGGAATCGTCCTATAGGATTCCCTGAAAAATTCACCTACTTGAGTATGATCGTGAGGTCGCGATCAAAGAAAGATAAAGGGTATACTTTCTTAAATACTCATAAGCTAGATACGGGGAGATGACCGTAACGTCCCAACCCGAGAGGGAAAAGGGCAAGCCGCCCAGTACAGAAAGTAACTTGAGCGAAAACTCTCACACCAAGGCATTGGATCAAGGTGAAGTCCTCTTTTGTCTGTGCAGAGTTGTACTGCTTGTTGCTAGGCTTTGGGTTCAAACCCGCAGGGTACCCATCATTGAATAGCTGTATATTAAATAAGTTTTTGAGCATCTTTTATCAAATTGATAAATTAGCGGGGACTGTTATTTTTTAAGGGCTATTTGGTCATTTCTCATTTTGAAAAAAGAAAAAATAGAAAAGAAAAGAAATAAGAGGTGGGGGCCACCTATCATTGAGTTAGGGTGAGGGATAAGGTTGGAGACTTTGTCTCCAACCCTAACCTGAGTGAAGTGTTCGGCTGAGCGGGCAATGGCTTGGCGGTGGCACGCGCGACTCGGGCGGGCGGATCCTGTGCGATGCGTGCCAGGTGTTGGGGCGGCAGCTCGGCCACCACCTCCTCCTCCTTATCTTCTTGAGGCAGCAAGATCCCTCCCTTTTCTTGACCCGAAATACAGTGAGTTTTCCCCCAATTTTTTGGTTCATCTTCTTCCTCGATTTGGCTTTGGATTTTGGGGCTTTGAGAGCCGCTGCATTGCCGTGGTTCAACCAGGTGCCATCGGCAGTGAGGACCGGCTTCTCCTCCTTGCACATCCTTGTTCCTTTCTTGCATTCTCTTCTCTGTTGAGTTTGTGGTAAGGGGATTCGACTTACAACGATTGGAGGTCAGAATTGGCCGGCCTTGGCTTGATCTTGGTGTGGGAGAAGAGCTTCGATTTTTTTGGTGATTGGTGCTCCTTGAGTGCATTCGGCCGGTGCATTGTGGTGTGACTCTTGTGCGGCATTTCTCTGTACCTCGACTTTGCAATTTGGTGTGTCTCAAATTGCGAATTGGCATTGTATCTCCGACAACCTCATCCGTTCAAATGCGGCACAACAGGGCGATTGGTTTTCTGAGTCAGCGCTTTCGGCGTGCCTTGCCCGATTTACTACTCGGTGGCTTTGAGTGCCATCCGCGTCGTGTGTATCGCTGTTTTCCTTTTTCGCATTACTTTGCGCATGTTTTGTGCTAGTAGAAGTCTCAAATTATGATTGATTTGATTGAAACTAGCACTAGGAGATATTGCTTAATAATGTTGTGGGCTCAGATTAATGCTCGATGAGGATTTGGGGTCATTGTGATAATTAAATATGTCAACTAGATCTAAATTGGTCTTGAGCTAGTAGTTAACTTGTTGTTTTTCTATTGTGTCATGTTATTCATGCTCTTTTGATCACTCTAGTTCATTCGGTTGATGTTGTCTGGTCACTTTGCTCCATTCTGTTGGTAGCTTCGGCTCACTGTGGTTCACTATGATTATTGTTTAGTTACGGTTTATACTCCTTGCAATTGAAATATTGTGTAGATGGATCAATTGTATGTTGACAGTGAACTCTCAAATGACGATTTGTTTTAAAGTGATTGATTAGACAAAACAAGATTAAATTTAAAAGCTCAAGGCCTAATTTATTTCAGAATAATTATCATATTTAATTTGTGATAGATTTTTGACCTAAGTGGCGAGGAGGCCAAGATTATATCAAGCATCCTGACATCTGAGAGCAATAGACGACAATCTAAATCTGAGTATTCCGCTGATTTCTTTTGTTATTAAGATCTATCTTTTGAGCATTTTATCCTGTTTAATTGACATGAAGATATTACATGCTTATATGATATTTCTGTCATTTAAATATTGCTGGAATTATGCTTTAATGATCATAATATATGCTAGAATTATTTCTGAATATTTGCTAAAACCGCTAATTTTACAACAATATGTACTCCAAGTTGGAGTGTAGGCAAAAATACAATCTATATATCTATATGTATGTACAAACAATGGGTGAGATTCAAAGTATCTCATTCATTTTGAATGCAAGAAAATCCCACAATAATCCTTAAAATATAAAAAAATCATATAAATTCTCTCATTAATAGAGTATAAAAAGAGAAGGATCTACATCGTTAATTTTGGCGGGCTAGATTATAACGATATAGATTAGTCATATATGGATATTATAGTTGTAAAATTCTAGAAATTTAGGGCCAAATTATAACAGTGCAGATTTATCATATATTTAGATATTACAGTTGCATAACAATTACGGTCGTATTTTCAATCATGGGCATTAGAGTTGTATAGCAAAACATATTTAGAAATTGTAGTAGTCATCGCGTTGCTAACTCGTAGATCACTCCATACATGAGCAATCACATGAACACCAAGAGAGACAATGAACACAAGTGTATAGAGGAGGGGGGATATTTTTATTCATCATTGTATCTACTGTACATGGGGTCCTCATATTTATAGCCCATGGGGGTGGAAGCCCTCTAGGGACAATTTAGTCTTTTGCCCATAAAACCCTAGGTTGTGTAACACTCCCCCTTGGGCAATAGACAACGATATGCAAATGCCTCATCAAAAACTCCTTGCAAAAACCCAGTGAGAAAAAAGGAAGGGAGAAAAGAGTACCTTACACTCGTAAGTTGCATTACACTTGTTGCCTCACTAAAAATCTTCATGTGAGAAAACTTTAGGAAAACTCACCAAGGAAAAGCAACGTTAAATATTCGGGATCCAATCTTCAAGATTTTGGATAAATCATCGGGATTTGATAAGGGTCATGATTTAGGGATTAGATAAGGGTCATGATTTAGAGATTTACCCCCTGAACTCTGCAACTGTTTAAACCGTCTCATTCCAATACCATGAATGCATTTTTAGAAACTGGATGCAGGCAGAGACTTAGTGAATAAATCAACTATATTTTTACAAGTCTTTGTTTGCATCATCTTTACCTCACTATTCTTCTGGATTCCATAAGGATAGAAAACATTTAGGGCAATATGCTTTGTGATGTTGCTCTTGATATAACCCGTTTCATTTGTGTAATACAAACAACATTATCTTCATAGATAATTCAGGGATATTGACGGTATTAATGCAACAATACTTTTAGATGTGGTTAATCATACGTCTGAGCCAAACATATTCAGGTGAGGCTTCATATAATGATATAATCTCTGAGTGGTTAGTAGAAGTAGCTATAAAGGTCTACTTAGATGACCGCCAATAGATGGATGTACCACCACAAAGAAATATAAATCCATTATAGGATTTTGCACTATAGAGATTTAACAGATATCTTTAGGACTTAGTAATGATCATCAGGATCTATGCATGATCTTCATGATCTTTGCATTGTCAACCAACTGGATCTAAACTGTTAATTGGTAAAACCTTCAAGATGAACTTAATCAGTAATCATAATATCCTTCTAGGCTTGACTAAGATTTTCAAAATCTCAAGTATGATGATTAGTGTTTAGTATATGCTCCCCCTGAGGACAACTTCTGTTGAAGTCTTGTTGCTCCAATGCCTTTCATACATTTTTCAAAAATGAACATAGGCAGGAATATTGTGATCAAATATACTGGATTATCACGATGCGGAGTCTTACATACAAATATCCTACTACTCATCTGGAGGTTTAGGATAAACACTATTCAAGAGTAATATGTTTAACTTATCAAATACCACTATTCAATTATGCAACACAAGTAGATTATCCTTGCAGAGGATATGGGGTAATACTAGTTGCAAAGTCGTATGCCTTCCGGATACGATTTATCAAAATCTTTCAGGGTCTTAATATTTTGTAACTATCTCTAGGTGGTTAAAGTTACAACGAATAGTTTGTTCTGCAAAACTATAAAGTATAGTTGTATCACTCTAGAGTAAAATATAATCAATATTAGTTTTGGCGTTTAGGGGATTAATTGCTAATATCACCAATGTGTATCATACCTTCATGGTACTAGAGGAAACCACCATTCCACTAACTTGTGGTGGAAGATGCACTTTATAAGTGCTTGTGCGGCGCGCTTCTGGTCTTTAGGTTCTTCATTTTATTCTTTTGGGTCTTGATGGTTCCTTGTCCACTTCTAGGGATCATATATTCATAGGTGTGATTAAGAGATCAACTGGTAAGATAATTTTCCTTCAGGGAGATGCTCTCTCTTCCGGGAGATGCGCTCTCTTCCGAGAGATGCTCTTACTACAGGTAAGAGACTATTGAGTATGAGTTTTATATATATTGCGATTTTGTTTCCTTTCTTACTTGGAATTTTGAGGCCTTCGAGGATCTCATCAAGGATTTTTTGAACCCATTGACTGCGTATTTTCTTCATGCCATTCGCCAGAATTATTATGCAACAGAACATTATATCATTCATAATAGGAGAGTAACAGTCTCTACAGGGACCTGTGAACCAAAGCTTTCACCACTTCTTTATATTCATAATTTTATTTAGCAATTGCGGTCTAGCCTCATATGCTTTCATTATGTGACCCGATATGAACGCTTCAAACGCTCGGCCATGGACATTGGTTCTGGATTTGTGTTCTCATAAGAGAAACTTTAGCAATTGTAGAGACAAGTGATTGTTAACAACTTTTCTCCCATATCCTCCAAATTGAGAGTATCTCAATGTTAACCAAATCTTTGTCATTTCCTAAACAAAAGATTCTTGGTTGTTTCGCATTCCCAGTATTGTAATATGTGTACATCAAATTGCTAGAGCTTTCATCTTCATGATGAACCTCTTCATGAGGTATTTCATCTTCAAGGCGAGTTCTCTTCAAGAGAGTTAAATGAGTGATTAATAATTGTTTTGACTAGTGTCATTAGATCTCAGACCCGTATGCGTCCCCCACAGATTTTAGATCAAGGACCAATAAGTTAATTTCGCATAGGTGAATATACTATTCAACCTAGGATATTCTACTCTTAGCAACGTATTTACTATAAATAAACACTGTGGTAACTCCTCCATAATTGAAAAGTATCTAACAGGCTCCTCGCTTCTAACACGTAAGAGTATAAACTAAACCTTAAGTTTAGCTTGAGTAGTGCGTGTATCTTAGTACTAAAGATATTTTCCTTCTGAAAAATACAATGACATTTGAACTTTTGGGCATTTCTCCCCTCTAATGTCGAGATTTGATCTTTATTAATAGCATACCTCAAGGATCCCCTATCATGGGCATATGATTGATTGAATTTCAGATTCAACATGATCTCCAACAACTGGTGATGAACCAAAGGTGTATGCTACAGTGGTGATAACATGTGGAAAATATTTTATTTCTCCAACACACACTTATTTCAACAAGGGGTTTGATAATTATATGCAGTGAGCTAGACTTTTATCACTGTAGTGGCAAGAAAACTGCATGATCCTAACATCATGTCGGATATTCCAACTTTTGGTTGGTTATTAATCTGCAATGAAGCTCTCAAGCAAGTGATATGGCTTCTGGTGGTGATGCAGTTGCAGATTGCACTTACCAATTTATGCATGTGTCATTTCTGATGAGTATGATATACTTCGGTGCATAGCTGAACACGACATATGTGCGACTGCTTCAAGGGACTATCAATTTGTTGTGTGCATTCCCGCTTGTTGACGGTTAACATATTGTTGAAGACACAAATCAATTGCCCTTCGTGGGCAGCAATGACTATGGTTGCCAACAGTATGGGTACCGATAATGGTGTAAATGCTATTTTTTGTATTAACTGGATAAGGAAATAATCATGCAATTTACTTTAATTATCTCCCAAAATAAACTAGATTAATTTATTGCTTCAGGGGATATGCCACTGTGCCTACCATGACTCTTGTTTTGAATATTTTTCTATGCCTCTTAGGTTTCAATATCCCACACAAACCCAATATCCTCCCCCTTTTCATGCCAACTATAAAAATCCCAAGTGATAGCGTGTGCATCAGGCATTTGTTTAAAATCAACTTGAAGTTAAAGATTTGCAATCATACTTCAATAGGAGTACAATTTTGTTAGCGTGAAACCATTATATACTCTGTAACATTTTGCTTACAAAGTCCTTCAATTAAGAAGTCAGTGTGGTGGAGGGTAATGCTATATAGACTCTAAGTCTTAGGGCTGAAGTTATTCTGTACTTATTTGAGGAATATGGTGTTTTCTAGCCAAAGTAATCCATCAGAGATCGACATATGACTATGCTTGTTCCAGTGCTACTAAAAAATGGTTTTCCTTTTGCCATCTAGGTATTCATGCACTACAAGCTAGTGAATTGAGACTTATAAAATATCAAGAGCACATGTCCAATATTTGTTAGCAAGGCATGGCAACGTATTTTTAATTTTCAAACATACGGTTTACAAATTGATTCCATGCAAGATTAGCTTACTACAAGTAAGGTATGCTACTGGCAATATATTCTATTAAGTAGATTTAATCAACTATTCAGCAGAAGATAAGACTTTAATAGAACAACTTAGACCATTATTTTATTCATGGCATCTGGAAAAAATGATCTAATGCATAAGGTTCCATCTTAAAGCAAAAGATAAGAGATGCTCACCAGGAGCAGGGCCAAGCTCGACAGGAGCTGAATCTATACTAACAATACAACTCGTGCGAGAAAATAACATCTTTACAAAGTTAAGGGATAACTAGGAGATTGCTACACGTTTCCATAGAGCATAATATAGGCTTATCATTACTGTCATTCAGGACAAACAAATATTCACTTAGCGATGCCAAACATGTCCTACACAATTTATGCAATTTTCTATATATTTACAGTTGGTAAAATATTTTAAATGCATGAAATGAGTGCAAAATAGTAAAGATTAATTTTATCTATTCAGTGGACAATATTACACATTTCCTGTAATTTTCCTGGTATTTTTGGGATTTTTCTGATAATTCTTTTTAAGGTCTGGGAGCAATTTTCAAAATTACTAAACCCATTAATTAATTTCCAAAACATACAATACTAGGAAAAAAAATAAACTCCAAAACACACAATACCAGGAAAAAATAAACCATAAAAATATGATGCTTCCAAGGTGTAGTAGATCTAAGGTTTCATAAATTTATGGAAGCTCGTATGCCTTAGAAATTCCGTTTCTAGGATTAATTTAAGATTATTACATAAAAAATATTAAAGCAAATGACCATGAGCCGAGGGTCTAGGTTATAGAATAACCATAAACATATTGACCCATCGCAAAAATCAGATTCCCAAAAGGTTATTATGCAATAATCTATGAAAATCCAAAATCCACCGTAATTTTCCAAAACTTTAGGGGGTTTTCTGCAAAATTTCCTTAACAGCGAAAGTTTTCTCGTAATTTTCAGAACTCCGAGGGTCTTTTTGCAAAATATTCGACATTTCACCTTTTTTTTTTGTTTCTTTCTGCCGTGGCCGGCCGGCCCACAACATTGCCAGCCTAGCATCAAAAGGTGCACAGTGGGGGCTAGGTTTCCCCCCGCAAGATGCGGGTGCGGCGGCACCAACGGGGCGCAACGGTAGTGCGTGGTGGGTGACCGGGCACGGTGGTGGCGCTGATAACGTATTTAGAAATAGCATTAGTCGTCACATTACTTACTCGTAGATTAATCCATACATAAGCAATCACATGAACACCAAGAGAGACAATGAACACAAGTGTATAGAGAAGAGTTAATATTTTTATTCATCTCTGTATCTGCTGTACATGGGGTCATCATATTTATAGCCCATAGAGGTGGAAGCCCTCCAGAGACGGTTTAGTCTTTTGTCCATAAAATCCTAGATTTCGTAACAAAAACAACTATATCGTAATATATAGCCATGCATTTAGCATGGGTAATTTCGTTAGTTGCAAGAAATTTGAGGGTTCTAAACTCTAGTACTCTGCCTCACTATTGTACATATGCAAAATGAAATAAACAGCTAGTAACAAGAGATTCATGCATGCATACAATGCACCACTACATCACCGGCCATCACCACGAAGCCAAAGCGGCCACTTGTTCTCTGGCTGTCTCGCAAAAACCATTATTGGTGATGCGGTGGCAAATTGCCTACCAGCTATAGGCTATGTAGCTTACGTACGCGTCAGCTGCGCTGCACCGCACTGCGTGCAGCCGTGCATGCTTGGCTCACGGCCTTTTATTTTGCCAACTCGATCAAGGCTAGCTATGTTTTGTTGTTTCTCTGGATCCACATCAGCATCATGTGTAGCAGTTACAGCAGGTTTATTAGGCGTACAATCAGTGGACAAAGTGACTGCGTCTTTCTAGCTGTCGCGCAAATGCTACTAGCTTGGAAAAACCTGTAGGTACTCCGGCGTTAATTCGGTGAAGTATGTTATTCCGTTTTTTCTCCGGAGTTTGAAACAATTGGGCAGTGCAGTCATTTTACGACTCACAACTGACCAATCATGTATTCAAATCCTGAAAAATCTAGTAGAAAATTAATGCAAATAACCCATCTAACATATAGTTGGTAGGATTCAAAATATATTCGAAATATAAAGCCACCGGAAGCTTGATATCTCCAAACGGGTTATTAATAGCTCACTGGCCTTTTCAGGCTCATTCGTGCTAGGAAGTTGGTCTCATCTCACTTGCTTATCAGGACGGCCAGCTTACGAAGGAATATATATATAGGGTCCTCCCAACTGAGCTAATTCTTCTATCTTTTTTCCCCTTTTCATTTGTTAGATGTGGCACCACCTGATGATGCTAAATGGGTCATAGATCGGCGATTACAGCAATTTCAAGTGTAAAGGGCTTGGATTTGTATCCTCTGCCTTTCCATGGGAAAAGCAGAGAAGCACAGGAGTGTGCCGTTGGTGGGATTTCAGACCATTAGATGAACATTCGGATGGTTTGGATTTGGATCGAGGTGACCGAGAAATTGTGAATTTATCGTTCGATATTTGTGAGACGATGTGGAGGTCATTCCATGATTTGCGATGAGTAATTGGTTGTGCTTTGCATGCGTTGTCGAAGTTTGAGTTTGGTTTTGACATTGAACATAATTCGGTGTTGCTGTCAAGTTACCGCAGTCAAACTGACCTTGGCGGCAGTATGACCGGCCGTGGCCAGGTGGTCTGACCAGTCATGGGTGGCAGTCAAACAGGCACTATGAGCTTGTGTGAGATTTTGAGGAATGGATACCAAACACTTATATGAGAGTGTTTGGGGAGTGAGTTTGCACCTAGTGCGATTGAAAATAGAGACTGGAGGTGAAACTAGATAGAGTTTTGTCTAAAAGTCTAGAGATGGGTGTTTTTGGATTCGGGAAGCGGTCTGACCGACTGGAGCTGGCGGTCAGATCGGCCGAGGGTCGGCGGTCTGACCGGCCAGGACGAGTTCATGCACAGTGAGTGTGCTGAATTGTGTGGATTTGGTCGAGGGCTATAGTAATGGTGCATATTTGTTGCATGATGTGTTTATGACTAATGTGGGTTGGGTTTGAATGAACTTGTGCCCAGAAATGGTTTGCTTGGTCTTTTGTTTTTTTGCAGGTGGTTTCAGAGTCAACTATAGTCAACAACAAGGAAGACTAAGACTTGGTTAGGAGAACCAATGTCTAAAACGGTCATGGAGGCTGGGTGTGATGGTTGGATTCGGACAAGGCACAAGATGGGGGTTATGGAAGGCACAAGTGGTCAAGGTCAAGCGGGGCATGTAGTGAGCCAAGTGACTTGGCCGTTTGCATGTGAGGATGGCTCTGTGGGATCTGGACACATAAGCGGCTTGACGAGAAGTCTTTGGGGCCACATGGATGACGACGAAGCATGAGCGATGCTTTGAGGAGAAGGAATTGGGAGATGTCGGTTGAGGGGCAATGTGGTAATTTATCCAAAATTGAAAAAGTGAGCGATTTGCAGAACCGCGGCAGTGACCTAAGTGGATTGGGTCAAAGAGACTTAATGGAGGTCAGGACATAATGATTTTGGGCTATTGGGGCCAAGGGTGAAGAACGACGCTTTGCAAAGCATGCGTGAGTAAAAAATCCGGTTGTGCAATGTGTTAATGGGGTTCCATGGGTGTGTGTAATGGATGTGATCCACTTTGTAGCAAAGTTAGGGTTTCTTGTGAGCCTCCACTATATAAGGGGGCGTTAGAGAGAGAGAGAGAGAGAGAGAGAGAGAGAGAGAGAGATTAGGTTTTGCACTTGAGCCTCTAAGAGAGAAATTAGGTTTTGGTTGAGAGAGTTAAGTTTTGCCCTTAGGGTTTTGTCCTCCAGGTGGAGTGGTTATAATCATTCCTCTCTAAGTGGTAATAGAAGATCAAACTTGATTCACTATGCCTTATTTGTGTTCTTGCTTGATTCTCTTGTTTTCTTGAGGTGTTTTGGGTGATTCTTGGTTTCATCTTGTTCTAATATGATTTGTGCCAAGATATAGCTTGCTAGGGCTTCTAGAAACCCATCTAGAATCATCTTGACTGCCTAGATCTCACAAGCTTGAGCACATCAAGTTTTCCTTTTTTTTTTGTCCGATTCTTGAGCACTCTTTCTATGATGGATAAAGGTCATAACTTTAACAACAATTCTTCAAATTGTTGGTTGGAGTAGATTCCAAACATCCTAGGGTAGTTGTGTTTCAAATTAGGTCTGATTTGAATGAGTAGATCAAAAGTTCGGTGAAATTCCTGTTTAGAAATCGTGTTGTTTTGAAACTGTCTGTTGGGGAGCGGTCAGACTACCAGGGCCTGCTGGTCAGACCGGTTGGTAGCTGTTGGTCATACTGGTCGACTAGTTAGACCGCCTGAGAGTTGGCGGCCAAACTGGCCTAACAGGTGATTGTCTGGTTCTTGCTTATAGGTGTTGTTTCTCGGTGCTAGTAAGTTTAATCTCAATCTTCACAGCTGCTCATAGCTATTGGTGTGAAATAATTGCTGAATACCTAAGGAGAAAAGTTGTTAGAATCATTCACCCTCTCTGACTACCTTAACCGATCCTACAATATTGAATGGACATCAAATTCTCCTGTAGTGTGATCTCTGACATTGGATTTCGATCCAATAGCCTCTAGAGACGTGTCATTGGTGCCGTTATTACACTACGACCAAGGGTACGATTCCAAAGGGGTTATATGTACTCCAAGTTGGAGTGTAGGGAAAAGTCCAATCTATATATCTATATGTATCGATAAACAACAATTTTTTTTAGAAAAATAATAAATTAAAAAAAATAATTACAGAAATAAATAGTCAAAAAAGAAAAATACAAAACTAGACCACTGTGGCCAATTCAATTGACGATAGGGTTTGAATCCCTGAATTGCTTTTGTCCGAAGGTGCACATGCTACTGGAGAAGTCTCAGTTGCTAATTCAATTGGCGATAGAGGTTTAGTTTTGTAATTTTCTTTTTGAACTATTTGTTTCTGTAATTCTTTTTTAAAAATGTATTATTTTTTAAAAATCCATAAACATTCAAGGTATCTCATTCATTTTGAACGCAACAAAATCCCACAATAATCCTTAAAAATTTAAAAAACCATAAATTATCTCATTGATAGAGTGAAAAGAGAAGGATCTGTACCGTTAATTTAGGTGGGGCTAGATTATAACGGTAGAAATTAGTCACATATGGATATTACAGTGGTGAAATTCTAGGAACCAAGGGTCAAATGATAACAGTGCGGATTTATCACATATAGATATTGCAGTTGTATTTTTAATCATAGGCATTAGAGTTGTATAGCAAAACAACTGTATCGTAATATATAGCCGTGCATTTTGCATGGGTAATTCTGCTAGTTGCAAGAAATTTGATCGTCGTAAATTCTAATACTCTGTCTCAGCAAGACTATTCTACATACGCAAAATGGAATAAACAGCCTGTAACAAGAGATTCATGCATGCATACAATGCACCACTACATCACCATCACCATTGAAGCCAAAGCGGCCACCTGTTCCCTCGCTGTCTCGCAAAAACCATTGGTGGTGCGGTGGCAAATTGCCTACCAGCTATAGGCTATATAGCTTACGTACACGTCAGCTGCACTATACAACGTGCGTGCAGCCGTGCATGCTTGGCTCACGGCTTTTTTTTGCCAACTCGATCAAGGCCAGCTATGTTTTGTTGTTTCTCTGGATCCACATCAGCATCATGTGTAGCAGTTAAAGTAGGTTTAGGCGCGCAATCAGCGTCTTTCTAGCGGTCGCGCAAATGCTACTAGCTTGGAAAAACCTGTAGGTACTCCGGCGTTAGTTCTGCGAAATATGTTATTCCGTTTTTCTTCTCTGATAGAGTTCGAAACAGTTGGGTAGTGCAGTCGTTTTTAAGACTCACAATCGGCCGATCATGTGTTCAAATCCTGAAAAATCTAGGAGAAAATTCACGCAAATAACCCATCTAACATATAGTTGGTATATAGGATTCGAAATATATACAGTCGTCAGCTAGCCAGAGAGGTAAGGCGGTTGATCTATGTGTTATTTGACTTCTTAATTATGCCATTCAATGCAAAATTTTATTGTTGTTCTATTGCAATGATATATAGTACAATACTACCTTAAACACCTTTTCTCTTATCTCACAAGTCAAAAGGTCAAAAACAACCTCGCAAAAAAAAGGAACAATCAAAATACTTCTACTTACACCTTCTTTTGCATGGAGCTCTAACCTCGCTCCCTCTAAGGAGCTGGACATGCATAAGAAAACATTTAATTTGCACATAACTAGTTCGGTCATTCGGTAAACCTAATTACAGGCAGAATATTGTTCACTAGCAGCTCAGTAGCAGGCCAAACTGATGGAGATAATTGATGTTGATATAAGAAAGAATAATTATAAGGAACAAATGTGCAATTAGTATTGTTGACACAAGTTCAAACGATAGTCCATTGGAACTAATATACAAGGAGTATGGGCCCAACAACGAAAAAGTCAGCGACATATAGCCAGATCGAGAGGAGATCGAGACAAATTTGCTTGCAACTTGTATAGGCTCCATAATTACTAGCTAGGTGACTAGGTCCTTGCAATTTGTTTTCATGTTGGCCACAATTAGTTTATAATATATTATAGGCATACCTTCTACTGTTTTGTCCAATGTGGCTTCAAAATTGCAAGCAAATAAAATTACTGGAACACAAGCCATTTCTAGTGGGTTCTCACTTCTCAGACGTCTACACTTCGCCTTGCTATCCCACCTTCACATGCCCTACCACCTTCCATGACTCCACTTCCAGCAACTACCTTCTTCCCGTGGAACCATGCTTATCTGCTTCAACTCCCTCGCCGAGGGTGAGACGGTAGTTTCTCACCAAACCCCCCTTGAGGCAGTTGCCCATAGAGTAACCCTAGAAAGACACGAAGAATCGGACGTCTGCTTCTTCCATGAAATCGACTGCCTGGCCGAGCTCCTTGTGACCGACTTCTCCCTTGAGTAGTACTGGTTCCCGCAACATATTCACTATTATTCACTATGCTTTCTATGTCATAGGGAATGTGATCGAAATTGACCCCCTCTACATCTTCGCGGATGACTACTCGTCTCTTCGACTCATCATCCAACTATCGCACAGCATGGATGTGCCAATTGACTTATGGGTGTGCAATGCAGATGACCTGGGCTGCATTGCCAACATTGGAGTCATCCGAGTTTGGCCTTTTGCCGACTCCTTTGATGCCTTTGGCAATTACATCCCCCGATACCCACCTTACCCCCCTCCTCCACCGCCACCACCACCACCCCCACCGTCGCCTCCGCCTTCAACCCCCCCTCTGTCCAGTCCACCACACCAAGAGGGTGGGTATGGCTCACCTCCAGAATATGACACCTTCTACGACTACGATCAGGCTTACCCATTGCTACCCCTACCTCTCGTCTTTCACATCCCGTCTCGCCCTATAACCAGCCACTGTTGCTCTCCTCGTTCTTCCATGGTATGACACCCCCTCCGAGTCTCACCTACCTGACGCGATGCATAAGTTGCATGTCTGTGCGTATGGCTATATGCTCGACTTCTTGGCTACGTCAGAGGAACCCGATCCACACCATGAGCACTCTGTGCGCAAGCGTCAAGGCCGCACCAAGTGCATGGTTGACAAGGACTTCAAGATAAGACGCAACATTCACCTCCCTGAAAAGGAGCCTGCCATGTTCCAAGACATGACCGCACGTGCAATAAACTTGAATAAGGACATCGTCTACAAACATGGGCTCATTGCTCATGGACTGCCGATCGTCACCTCCTCCGCTGCCATCCTGGACATGGCAGTCTGCAGCAAGCTTCCCCCACTTCCATGGGACAATTGCAAGCGGTGGTACAACCTGCAAAATGACTTCCCACCAGTCAGTTCTGTCCTCTTGGGGGTGCGATGTGTGTCACATTTTGATCGCAACCCAGGTGCTCCTAGTTTGGTCTATCAGCTTCGTTTTCCTTAATTATACTTGTATCTTTACTCGGGCACTCTTACCACTTATCGTCCCTGTAATATACCTTTGTACTCCTAGTCTCTTAGCTACTTCTACTTGGTCCTACTACTATTTATATGGTTGCTAGCTATCGTAACATCACTCTTACATCTTGGAATGTCCATGGACTTGGAGACGCTGATAAGTGTGTCGCTGTTCTCGATACCCTAATTTTTGCCAGATCCTTCATCTCTTGTCTTCGGGAAACGAAACTTAACGCCTTCACCTCCCAAAAACTCTCCTCTTTCTTTCCTTGTCACCTCTTCGCCATGGAATTCATAGAATTGGACGGTGCTAGGGGAGGAATCCATACTGCCTGAGATCCAACTCTATTTTTCCAAAAGCAAATACCTTGCCCACAAACACTCTCTGACTCTGGGCTTCCTCTCCACCTCCTGCAATTTCTCCTTCTCCATTACCAACATCTATGCTCCCTCTAACCATTTTCACAAACAAGATTTCTTCAATGAACTTCGCTCCCTCATTGTTCACATTCAAGGCCCTTCGATGCTCCTTGGGGACTTCAACCTCACTCGACACCCTGAAGACAAAAACAACTTAAACTTAAACTCTTTTCTTGCAGCCAATTTCGATGAAGCCCTAAACGATATGTGCCTCTTTGAACTCCCCCTCCTTGACACGCTTTACACTTGGTCTAACAAAAGAGAGAACCCCACTCTCTCGCGCATCGACCGAGTTTTCTTCAACCATGCCTGGAACATTGCCCTTCCCAACTCCAGCCTTTCCTCCCTCACCCGCTTCACCTCTGACCATGTCCGCCTTTGCTTTACAGCAACCACCTCGATCCCCCAAAGCAATCTCTTCTGCTTTGAGAATGTCTGTCTTCTTAATCCCTCCTTCGTTCCCTTAGTTCTCCATGCCTAGTCACCGCCCACCAGCTCTACCGATCCGTTTTTTTTTTGTCGAAATAGCACTGTTTCAGACAACATTTGTAAAAATGATGTCCTCGCCAATGTTTTTGCAAAATTAGCACTCAACGCCGTTCATCGGTGGAATTGATGGCTCCCATGCGGCCACATGGCCTCGTTTGCACCACCCTAGGACGGTTGTGCCTTGTCCGTCCCACGGAGGGACGGATCCGCCACTCGCCATCTCATCCGTCCCAGGGAGGGACGGATCCGCCACTTGCCATCTCGCCCGTCCGTCCCAGAAATAGAGATGCCGCCATGTTGTCTCGTCCATTTGTCCATCCTCGGGACAGAGATGCCACCTCGCCACCTCGTCCGTCCCTCCCTGGGATGGACGCGCTGATGGCATGGAATCAAATGTAGGTGTGTAATTAGTACTCCACTATGCTTTCTCTTGATGAAGTATTGTTCCAGGCTCATGGCCCATGGATGGGTTGTATCGACCATCTCTAGCTATTTAATTCACAGGAAAGATGGAATGGAATACAGATTGGTGAATGAATCATACCTCTTTAATACTACTAGCAGAGTAGTAGTGTCTATGTTTTTTGTTCGCTTCTAAATTCTGAACCATTATCCTCTCTACTCCTGCAGAACAGATTATTGTGTATTCGGTATTCCCTGTACTTGAAATTATTTGCAGTGGCATTTCTATATGAATCTTTAATTCTTGCTGTACCTATGCTATAGGTCACAGTTTCGGTTAGCAAATTGTTCGAGCCACGTGCACTGGCAGAGCTTTGTGCAGGTCGGAGTAGGCCATGGCCCCTCCAACACTTTGCTAAACCTCAAGGAAATTAGAGTGACATCATATCAAACTTATCAACACTGTTCTATATTGGTTGGTATGGCCAATATGTACCATTTCGTCACCTAGACCGGTACATAGCAGCCGTACATTCCGTACTGGCCTCGATACTAGTCAATACCGGTTATACCAGACAATACTAGCCATAACGACATAATTGATAATATCGTCTATTGACTCATTCAACTATAAGCTATATTTAATCTCACTACTATGTATTTAGAATAATATTACAGGTAAAATTCACTACTACAAAACAGGCTATATTGGAACCGTCTGTGTTGTACTTATTACCAACAGTTTTTAATAAGAACCATCTGTGATATGTAGTGATGGCTAGAACTGTTTGTGATACATAATTATCACATACGGTTCTTGTTAATAATCGTATGTGAATTATCACAGACGGTTTTTATCACGAACCGTCTGTGATTATAATCATATCATAGATTGTTTTATAGATAAAACCGTCTCTGATACTTTTGTTTTGTTGGGCAGAAAAACAAAAATTTAGACTTAATGGGCGAGCTGCCGAAACTCACTTTATATTAACCGAGTCTCCTCACACCTCTATCTCCTCCTTTGCCATCTCTCCTCTAACCGAGTGCCACTGTCTCGCCCTGACCTTGCGCCCCGGCCTCCTCTGAGCTCGTCGCCCGCAGCCTCCTCTGAGCTCGTCGCCCGCAGCCTCCTCCACCTCGCCCTAGCCTTCCCCGACCTCATAGCCCATGGGCTCCCCCGACATCGTCGCCCCTGGCCTCCTCCACTTCGTTGCCCCGGCCTCCTCCACCTCGCCCCAGCCTCGTCGTCGCCGGCCTCCCCCAACCTCGTCGCCCCCAGCCTCCCTCAACATTGTCGCCCTAGACCTCCACCTCATATCGCGCACTGTCAAGTAAAACCGCCATAATTTTTGCATATGAACTCGGATTGCAATGTTCTTTGGCTCGTTGGAAAGCTAATGAAAAGTTCAATTCGAAAATCCATAAAATCCATATCATATTCATTTGCGAGGCTCGAGAGGCTCCAGACAAAGTGAAAACCCCCCAAAAAAGGTCATTTAGGGCCTCAAAACAGCCTCCGAAGTTCCATATGCAGATACTCAGGTCCAACTGTCTAGCAATTGATTAGTTTGGCTCAAAAGTCAATTTTTTTACAATAGAAAAATCTATCATAGACGATTCTAAATAATAACTACATGTGAAAAAAGCTATCATAGACAGTTCCAAACCAGAACCGTCTGTGATGATCAATTACCACATACGGTTCTTATTTAGAACCGTCTGTGATAGTTTTTTTTCACAAACAATTATTATTTAGAACCGTCTGTGATAGCTTTTCACAGATAGTTCAAAAACCATCTGTGATGACCTCATATCATCATAGACACATAAATTCAGACAGTTCAAAAATCGTCTATGATGACGGTTTAGAGTCGTCTATGATGAACCTCTTTGTAGTAGTGACTTGGTGTGCATATAATTAAACATATATGTACTTATAAATATATATTATTATATTAAGCTCCAGAATGATATGCCAGGCCGGTATGGCCTCCGTCATGGTATCGACAAGTATGCATCATATACTTCTTTACAATCCTCTCTTTAAGAGTGACCTCTTCTATAATTTGCTTAAAGCTCTTCAAGGAGCCAGTTTGGTTCCATGTTTAAAGTTTCTTTGAGTCCAAACAGTTGTAGTGCGAGTACTCAACTAGTGTTATTGTCGGTTGGATATTGGAGATGATTTGTTTAGTGAATTGACAGATGCAATGCAATATTTCAATCGTTGCGTTGTTTTCTCTTCTGATATGTTGGGATTTGGATTGGTTTCCACATTACAGTGTAATATTGTTTGTATCAAGAGGCCACATGTAAAATTGAGATGGGGAGGTCCGTCCCAAGGAGGGACGGACGAGGTGTCATCTTCGTCCCAGGATGGACGGACAAGACGACGTGGCGGCATCTCCATTCCTGGGACAGATGGACGAGATAGCGAGTGGAGGATCTGTCCCTCCCTGGGACGAATGAGATGGTGAGGTGGTAGATCCGTCCCTCCGTGGGATGGACAAGGTCCTAGGGTGGTGCGGACAAGGCCACGTGGCCGCACGGGAGCCGTCCGTTCCACCGATGAATGGCGTCGAACGCTAATTTTGCAAAAATGTCGGCGAGGATGCCGTTTTTGCAAATGCCACCCGAAACATTGCTATTTCAGCAAAAATACTGATCATGCCGATGCTCTCAATGCCAACCTTAAGGTAACCTGACGCCATGCTAAGGTAAGGCTCAAAAACACCCGCACTACACCACACCTTTAGAATGATTGCAAGTTTAGTATCGATCTCTTTTACTCTTTTGAGGAAGTCCGTTTACTCACTACTATAGAATCCTACCTTCGAGGTTTAGTCCAGGGCCGACGTTGTAATCTTCTCAGTGCCAAGGCCGTGTACTAGAAACAGCGGGGAAAGATCAAGGGGGGGTGCGTGTTGGCGACAAAAACACCAAGTTCTTCCACGCTCAAGTCTCCCAGAAGACACGTCGCAACAATCACAGAGCGCTCGACGTCGAAGGTGTGCAAATCCTACAACACGACGCCAAGGCAGTCGCTATGTACTCCTTCTCGAGATCATCACTCCATTGTCCGATGAAATCATACACTGAAGATGTAACCCTATGGGTGAAAAAATGCTACCTAGAGATTGGCATGTGATCTCTACTTGGAAATCTCTCTTCTCTTCATGTAATTTATTGAAAACTTTGCAAAAGTCAGTACAATTCAGGTAGGGATCCTCTCCCCTGATGACTTTTCGCGGAAAATAAAGCCATGCATGCAGACAATGCAAGTACGTTGAGTTTCGATGTTCAGATCTTGTTCTTTATTACTACTCTTTTCTTTTGTAGTCTAGCAAGGCAACTTTTTTACATTCTACAAATCAACTTTTCCAAATACCTTTCACAATTTACATAGTCGTCCTAACACTTTGCAATTTAGGGTGCGTTTGGTTCAATGAACCAAACTATCCAGGACCAAACGGTTCGACAAATGGGGTCGTTCATGCGTTTGGTTCCCTGAATGGAACCAAACGGTCCAGGACCAAACCATCCCACACAAGAGAATATTCCTTTGATATACTGTATGAGTTCGTTCCTTGAAATCGAGCGAACCACATCGTTCACCCTCGTTCGTCTCCTCCCAGCGCGTCCTCCCTCTTCCCAGCGCGCCGCCGCCCCGGACTCCTTCCCCGACGAGCAATGCCGTCGCTCCGACCTCCTTCCCCGACGAGCAACGCCGCCGCTCCGGCCTCCTTCCCCGACCACATCGGCTCCCTCCTCCTCCTTGGGGCCCTCCTCCTCGCCGGCCTCACCCGGATCCACCTCCTGCGCTGCCCTCCTCCACCTCTCTCCTCCGCGCCGCCCTCCTCCACCTCCGTCCTCCCCGACGCCCCTCCTCCTCCCTAGCGCCCTCCTCCTCACCGACCTTACCTGGATCCACCTCCGCGCCGCCCTCCTCCACCTCCCTCCTCCGCGCCGCCCCTCCTCCCTGGCGCCCTCCTCCGCCCGCCAGCAAGAGGTTGAAGAAGCCACTGTCGCGCGGGATTGAAATTGGACGGGACGTTAAGAACCACACGATTGAAATTGGACAGTCAGGATGGGCGGGATGATCGGATTGGCCCGAATGGCCCAATCAACACGGACCGTTCGATCAAGATTTAACGCCCTGGATTGAGTTGGCTTTCGGGCTGGTCCGAACGGCCCAATCACTTTCAACCGTTGGATCCTCATCCGATGGTTGCGCGCAAATGTGGCTTGACCCAGGTGCGGCTAGGGGGTTTGGTTGAACCGCGTCGCAACGGGCTCGGGCCAGGTGAACAGTGCTTGAGCCCGAGTTTTAAAAACAGATTGACCAAGAAACAAAAGGGTTTGACCAAGGCTTTAAAAATAGAAATAAAATTCTGAAATAATTCAGAGGGGTTTCTGGGACAACCTAGTACTCAAATAAAATCTTACACTTCACTATTCAAGATTTAATTTGAATAATTTAAATTCAAACTTACAAAAGGTTATTGATTTGAGTTTAAATTTTTCGAGGGTCAAAAAGAGTTCTAAAAATTTGGTAAAAATTATTTTTATTCAAGATAATTAATATAGTATTTTAATAAATTATTTTCAGAAGATAAACAAGATTTTTTTTGTTCTTGTTTTCTTTTGGAGCTAATATATGAGTTGTAGGTTTAAACTTTATTTGAAATTTTCCAAGTGCAATATCGTCAAATGTCATCAAATATCGTCAAATATCATCAAATATCGTCAAATGTGAGAGGGTTATCATATCCAACTTCATCCACCAAACCAAACTTCATCTTGAACCATTCAGAATCATCCTATACAACCAACCAAACAAAACCCTGTATCACCCAATACAACCAATCAAACAGACTGACTGTACCTTCCCATACAGGACGATCCCATTCTACCCGTACCATCTCATCCCATTCAACCTCATCCCACCAATCAAACGCACCCTTAGAATTTTTAAAGTGTAAAAAAGTTGGGACACCCATATATATGTAGCATAGTGGTAGATCAGTAAGGTTGAGGTCACAATTAATTCAAGTCCCCATTCTCCTTGTTTAATAAAAAATATTCAATTCCTCTTTTGTTATTTGTATTCTTGTTTTTATGTATTAAAATTTCAGAGGCAAATTCATTATTTGTAGTACAACTTGTTTTGGAATTGTGGCACAACTGACACGTCAGTTTGCATGCATTTTCACCCAAGGTATAATATCTAGGTTCACTTTTGCGAAATCGTGAAATTCTAGGTTATTTTTAATTTTCATTTGTTCCTTTTAGTTATTAAAAATATTGATAAAATGGCAAATAATTGCAGCTGGGGAGCTGAGCTATAAAATAGACTATTTTCATCACTACATTTGGATCACAATGCAAAAAGACTCCATTCAAGTTCTAATCATACTGATATGCGCATATTTTATTTTAAAGAAGTCGTAATCATCATAAGGGGACCCTTAGCTTAGTTTATCCTTCAAGTTTTTATTTATAGGTGGATTAGTTTGATATGCTTCATTAAAAATTACAAACCTCTTTTCGGTTAACATGTCTCTTAATCGTACTACTAAAATTAGAAATCTTCACCAAAAGTGCCACTTTTGCTCTCTTTATGTGATGAGAAGCTTCATCTTTCGTAGAATTTATCTGAAGTGGAACTGCAACAAAAGATAGAGTAGTCCTCAAAATTAAGTATGATTCATTCTCTTCCTCTTCATGGATTAGATCATAATGAAGATCTTCTGGGCAGGAAGGATAGATAAAGGATTTGATCACAATAAATATTGTGCTGCCAATTGGTTGGTGCTGTGCCATCTAGGTGCAGGTCCTTCATTGCAAAGCTAGTGAAGCTAGTATTAAGAAATGTCACATGGTTAATTTATTTGTGGTGATGTAACTAATCACAACTACCCTGTGATGAAAGCAAAGTTGATGTAGAATATGATGGATGCTTCTGAACTACGAAAAATGATGATTTGCAACCTCATACATATGCTATAGCTTGACACATGTAAGATTCAGATAGGACTACTATCTCCTATTTTCTTTATTTCTCCTGTCATCAGATCCAGAATCTTTATTTTATTCACGAATGAGCATATTCTTTTATGGGCATGTTCATCATGGTAATTAACTAAGAAAACGTCCTTTAAAATTTCTTTAATTGAGAAATTGTAGCTTATTGATCATGATCGATGCATCAAATAGATGCTCCTATTGTTCCATAATTGATTGGAGTGTGATCCTCGGAGAAGCAATCACAGAATATTATCGAAAAAATGGTTGAAAGAAATGCCATTCCATTTATATGATTTTTCAGCTGTACTATGTATTGCAAGTTGTTGTAGTCCTAAAACTAACATGATTAAGGTGGTGAAAAATATTCCCCAAGTCAATCTATGTGTGAGCCCTACAAGCACATATATATATGCATTGATGATTAGCAAAGAAGCATCTACAAATCGAAGTGGCCCCAGGAGAATTTCTAGAAAGGGATGCAGATCACCAGCTGACGCCTCCAAACAACATGATTTGTCAACTTAATTTGTTTAAGAGATTCATCACCATTCATCCCTTTGACATTCGATCGGTTAATTTGTCCCCTTCTCTCTAGCTATAGTTTAATACTCCCTCCATTTCGTTATATTTGTCTATAGCATCGGGAGTATCCGTTTCAATATATTTGTCTATTGAGGGAATCTAGATTGTAGTTATTATAAAAATTTTCTTAAATATTTTAAAAGATGTTAAGTGGTTATGGTGTGTCATGTAGTAAGGGTATATATGGTCATTTCATTAAGTATATTTTTTAGATTTAGTGTTTCCTTGATCTGTACACATGGTAAGCCGTAGACAAATATAGCAAAACAGAGGGAGTAATGTTTACATTTACTATGATCGCTCTGAACAGACCTAAACGAACATATAACTACGAATTATCTCATCAATGTATGCCTATTTCTTACAAAGAAAAGACAATGAAAAGTGAAAAAATCTCACCAAAACTATTTTAAAAGGCATATGAGATGAGAATGCGGGCATTGCTTTGTACCTAATCGTGAATCAATCTCCAATGAAATGGATATGCAAAAAAGAGAGTAAAATTTGTATACCTGTTTGCTTTTTTGGTAGTAAATAAACGTTCATAAGTTGAATTACCCACTTGTAACTTCAGATGGAATCATAAAAGCATCTACAATAGTCTATATCACTTATTACTAAGAGATAGACATATCAGCATTTAGGTGACGTGGAGGAGAGAATGCGAGTTTATTTCTAGATGAAGAAACAAGCAAGTTGTTGATATCAAGATATAAGAAACAACCAAAATAGCTATTGGAGACTTGCTTGTTACCTAAAAATCTGTTTTATGTATAGCAATTAAAGTAGAAATTAAAGTCTTAGATACAAACTCAAGAAACAAACCATTGGAAGACTTGTTTCTTTTTATTATGTTGAGTACTCTCACTTCTCTTAGTAATAAGTTAAAAAATAAACTATTGTAGATGCTCTAAAAGTATCTCTCATATTTGAGCTATGCGGGTTATCACCATCACCATCACCATCACCTTGTCATGTAATAAATGCATGAAAGAGGCTCTAAGTGTCCGGGTGCACCTCTTTGACTTCTTTTCTTTCCCGTAACCGAGCTGTAATCACCTAGTTTTTGTTAAGGGCCAAATTACATACTTAATTACTCTGTCCCGTAATATAAGCCCAAGCCTATCATACGCATATATAAAGAAGGCACTAAATCTAAAAAAAATTGATGTTATGGGACCATGCACACTCCTATTAAATGTCACACTTCAACTACCCATCCACGTTTCCAGCTTTAAAACAGGGGTATGAAATGGAAATATTGCAATAACTACACATTCGATCTCTGTAATAGACTTATACTGTGGGACAGCGCTTCTCAAGAGTATGGACTTATACCGCAGAACAGATGGAGTAGGTATATAGATGGATATGATGGTAGAATGTTTATTCATAAATTACTACACATTTTGCTTGGAGATGAAAGTTGGATACATGTTGAGGTTGGGGAAATGGCAGCCTGGCAGGGAGACTACATTGTTTTTATTTCGACGCAGAAGTATGAACAAATGACCCCAGCAGTGGCAACTCCCTTTGTGGGCTATATGTGCAAGGCATGGACACAGTCCGTTAGTGGGATTTTTTTCGATAATTTTTGGTGTGCTTTTAGGCCCATGTCTAATTGATTCCTTGGGGTGCTAAGCTGTTCTTCAACATGCTTTTCTTTTCTTTTTTTGCGAATATTCAACTGACATTTTTTAGGGTAAGCAGTACGGAGAACCTACTATGTTAATGTATTAAAATAAAAAGGAATTTACAAGACACATTAGTCCTATTTACAACTCCAAGCAGGGGTAAATACGAATTAAATAGTGGCTAATCCAAGATGTAGGGAGTAAAGAATACAAATCAAAATGTTATAACGAATACAAGTAGAAATCGAGTTTATAATTCATTCGGCCTGATTCAAATATCCACTACACAGTTAAGTTTAACAAAAGGAGTATTCATGTTCCTGTTTATATGTCAAACCCTCATGCAACAGTGCAGGCAATGGCGTGGCTGGCCATGGGCCACACTTCAGCGGCCTAGCACAACGAACCCTAAAGAAAGTTGCTGATTTTTGAAAAGAATGAAGATGGCATTTTGAATCTGGCGGCCTGAGGCCTAGCTCCACCTCTAAGTGCAGGCGTAGGACAACATGTGCAACAGTGTTAGAAGGTTAGCTAGATTGTTATGGAAATTAAACAGTAGGATCGGGATACTGTTTGTATTCGTGTCCTGTGTATTTTCACACAATGCATTCGTATTCGTTGGCGAAAAAGATACTATCAATGTCCGTATTCAAATAGCAATGCGAATGACATTCGTATGTAGGGTATATCCATTCCATTAATAAACTGAATGTGTTCGTTGGTCATCATGACTTGAGCTCCTCGTGGGAGCTATAAAATTAAGGACTTCAACTCTCCTACATTATTTTTTGGAGTTAATTATGTGGCTTCGTAAATCAAGAATTTCTCAACTACGTATAAACTTTGGCTGGGGTGTACCCACACTACAACAGAAGTAGAGACAGTTTCTTTGTATAGCAGAGGTATTTTTTTTTTCCGTCCCTAGGCATTTGTAGAGACATTTTCGAAAATGCCTTGTAAACTCACTCTTATGTATCGTTGCTATGACAGTAGTGATGTTTTTTAAAACGTCTCTATAGGATATGTGATGTTATGTAGAGCCGTTGCATTACGCCTTAATATATAAAATATATCAAAAAAAATATGTGCATTCTTACAAAGGTTGGTACTCAAATTCTAGACTCCATGGGAAATACTTCTCTTATACTAGTCACACTAATCACCTCAACCTCACAATCTCACATGTGTAGTTGTGTTGCAATATTTATATGTAGTTCTTTTAACACATATCAACCAGCGAAAAAACGTCTCTAAAGAATTGGAAAGCGTCTCAAAATATTGTCTTTACACAACATAACATTTAAACAAATTAGAGAGCGTCTAAAAAACATATCTACAAGATAAAATTTTATATGTCTCTCGAAAACATTTCAAAACCCTCTTTAGCATACAAAATTTTGGGATGATTTTTAAAGTGTATCTAAAAATGTCTCTAGACTCTATAGCTCCTTATTTTAGAAACAAATTGAAGACCACCACTAGAAAAGCGTATCTATGAGGGTAGGTATCCAAACATAGCGAATAATTCCCGACTGACTGAAAGCTTGCGGAGCAAATACGGAAGAGATAAATGGTTATTCAGCACTATCCGTGTTCGACTCTGAGGGGAAAAAGTGAAATAGGATATGAGATGAGCGATATCCATCTGTATATATCCGTATATCAGGTGTTATGAGGAAAATCTGTTATCACTTCACTTAGGAACATGAAAATAGATAGGTGGGTTGCTACATTTAAGCAGGTAGAGGATACTGAGTATTTTTTCTTCGACATCTCAGCGATTAGTCTCTTCGTGTTCGCTCTGATTGCACACCTACTGTATAATGTCCTGTAGGGGTGCAAAAAAAGTGAATAATATCCATCCGACCGACCAACCAAAGGCTCGCGGAGTGAATACAGGATGGAAAAAAATGGGTATCTGACACTATTCGGGTCTGACTCCAAGAAAAAAAATACGGAATAGAATACATGATGAGCGATATTTGATCATATCCGCTCCGATTGCACCCATATATGAGGGGTTTTCTTGTGGTGTCACCTGGACTCATGGGTGTTCAGCTGGACATCCAAAAAATTTGGCAAAAATAAACTATATAGTAAGTAATATATATATATATATATATATATATATATATATATATATATATATATATATATATATATATATATATATATATACACCGTTTAGTACTCAGGAGTATGTACTCCCACTTCCAATATACCACTTAAACGAATATATTATACTTCTTTATCATTTTCAGTATACTTGAATACTAATTATAAGATACTCCAATGTGATTTGATCGGAAAATTTTCATTGGAGCCCTTTATTTTTGCTATATACCCTTTTTCATACATAAAAGAAGTATATACACGGATTTTGATATAAAACGTGGATTTTCATGAAATTTTTCATGGAACTCACTTTGGGGTATCTTATAATAATTATTGGAGTATACTCAAATTGATAAAAAGGTATCATCATACAATTTAAGTGTTATATGAGAGGTGGGAGTACATACTCCCATGAGTACCATACCATTTTCCATATATATATATATATATATATATATATATATATATATATATATATATATATATATATATATATATATATATATATATATATATATATATACTCTTAGTTTCTTAGTTGGGCTAGATTCATCACATTTGTACCCCATAGCTCCCCCTCGACACTAAGGGTGCAAGTGGGACAAGTTACGGCTAGCCCACATCTGCCTGCATCGACCACCAAACATTTCGCGGGTAGATGCAGCAGCCCACCAAGCAGTACGCGAACATATGCGGGGCCGCTAGCCCACAACTTTGCTATTTTCATGTTCAATCTACCAGTTGCATGTTTCTGGTGTTGCTATTTTCATGTTGGTGACCGTCCATCTTGGATATATACTCTGTAGTTACTAGAGAGAGCTTGAAAGTACCTAGCTTGGGAATGCATGCATTGTTGCTGGTAACTTTGCAACCATGTGCACTTGTAAATCTGGTTTGATGATTGATGATTGAACTGCGAGCTATCCGCTTCACGGCCTCGAGGTCGGAGGAGTGCACCGGCACGTTGTAGTTGTCGATCCAGCCAGGGGCGGATCTGGGCCTCGGGCAGGGTAGGCTGTAGACTGAGGCCCAGCAAAAATAGCAATGCAAAAAAAAATGATACAGGCCCCCAACAAAAAAAACAGCCGTGCAGCCCGAGGCTTAGCCGGCCAGCCCAAGGCCCACGCCTCCTCCCAGATTCCCAGCGCACAGTCGGGCTCTCCGTCCTCCCAGGTCCCAGACTCCCAGCGCAGAGAGAGCAGGCGAGAGTAGCAGACCTAATCCCCTCCAAATCTCCAATCCTCCACGGCTCCACTGCCAGTCCCCGCCGCCGCCGCCGGCTGCCCCTTCCGGCTCCCTCCGCATCCGCATCCGCACCCTCCTTCCACGGCTCCACGCCGGCGCGCGCCGCCTCTCCGCTCCTCTCGCGTCGCGCCCTCCTCACGCCCGGCGCGCGCGCGCACCTCCATGGCTCCGTGCCTCCGTCGGTCCGTCCCCGCCCGGCACAGCGCCCGTGCCATCCTCGACGGTCGACGTAGTGCCTTGGGAGGCTGTGGCTCTTCTCGGCCGCCGACGACCGCGACGCAGCGCCTCCAGGTTCCAGGGTGAGCCGGTGAGGGTTCCTTGCCTGGCTGCCTCCCTCGACGTAGCGGCAGCAGCGCCTCCAGGCTCCAGGCCCGCTCCACCGCTCCCTCGCTGGTGAATGGTGATGACTGACTGGTGTTATGTGATGTCTAAATAAATGTAGGAGATCGATGAATTGCACTGGAGAAAGCTGCAGATCGTAAGATCAAAATCAGGCAAGGCTGATATCAAACTTGAAGTGTTAATTGCTACCTTCACGGTGATTGCTGCATCATAGGGAGTTGTCCTAAGAATTAGTGGAATAGCCACATAGCTATCTGCCAGTAATAATGCCGGTGTGTGACTCTAGATAAATGTCATAGAAAAGAAAATTGAGTTAGACATCGATGAGGAGTAAGTTTATTATGTGCATACAGAAATCTAATTTCCTTTTGTTAACAAATGTAGCGTCTTTTCAGGATCATGCAGCACTCTGGATTTGCTCCTGATTTTGACCAAGAGAGCACTTATCTCACTGCAGGAAGACCAAATGTTCAGAATGTAACCTTACTTTTTGGTGATTGGCAGGGATCTGGTGTTGTGCATGCAAAAGTGTGGATATCGTACAAAAAGGATGTGTACATTGGATCTGCAAACAATGTCTGGAAATCCCTACTCAGGTATATTGGAAAACTAAACTATCCTAATTGAAATGTTATTGCATACATATAGTGCCAAAAATAAAATTGTTTTGCCATGTTTTCTCAATATATTTTATGCTGAAGCATTTTTGCTAAAGTTTCATGTCAATGAGGCATTTGTGGCTAATTTTTTGTCATGTCCTAGTGTGGGTAGAAATTAGCGTTAGTTTTAAGATATTAGTCCATTAGAATTTAGCCCGAAGCGTGATCAAATCCTAGATCCGCCGCTGGATCCAGCCGGTTGCTCCGACGACCAGCACGTGTTTGGATGTCGACAGCCTCTCGGGCGATGGGCAGTGTCTCTGCGTCCAGTGCTCCCCTCCATTGACCCCCTGAAGAGTTGGGCTTGAAGTAGCCGAGCTGCCTCCTAATGGAGGCCAGGGTCCTCTCCTCCCCGTGAGCTGCTCTGTACAGAAACGTCGGCACTGCAGGGCGCCATTAGAGTGCACACAGTGAGCACCAAGAATTTGAGCAATGTACTAATGCTTCACGTGGAACGATTTGGAGAGAGAAATCAAGAACAACCTTGAAGCTTGTCTCTAATGTTGGCGGCCACCGCTCTGGCGAGCGCGGCGACGTGGTCGACCGTGGCCTGGGCCAGAGGGTGGAAGCAGACGTGGTCGACGACACCGAGGCGCGGGTGCGTGCCGGCGTGCAAGCCGAAGTCGATGGTCCCGTGGGCTACGCCTACTCAGGAATCGGGCTACAGTACTACAGGGAATTGGGCTATAGTTAACGGGGATAAAAGGTGGGCTACGTGGGCTAAATCATGGGCTTCGTGGGCTGCCATTTAAGTTCACTTAAAAGAGAAAGCTAGTCCGCAAGAGTCCACTTACTATTTATTGTGAGACAGATTTAGCAAGCTTACGGACAACCCGCATCCACTTGCACCCCTACTCGACACCACCCTAACCCCTCACGCCTCAGCCCACGTGAGTTCGCGACCCGCGAGCCCATCCGATCATCATGCGCCCCCCTCTGTCTGGTGCACCACCACCAGTGACCAGCCCATTCCCTAATAAATCTAACCCTCCCTGTGTGTGAAGAGATAGCGCAGCGCACGTAGACACTGGGCAAGGCAACGACAAGCGGCAAGCGGGAAAGCAATGGCCGGCAACGGTGCACGCCTGGCGGGCAAGCGGCAGCGTGTTGGCATAGCCACGCAGCAGCGCAGGCGATGGCCAGCGCCCAGTGGGCCAAGCGACGACCGTCAGCAGTGCGCGCATGGCCATCGGCCGAGTGTCGGGACCAAATTTTTGAATCCGAATCGTCTACATATTTTTGCATCAATCCCATATCAGTAGCTAGTGCATAGAGTGAAAATAGCGTTGATAACAAGTTCAAATAATAGATTAACATTAATAAACAACTAAGTACCAGCCTTAAAACCACTTATTACAATAAAAATCGTATGACCTCAAGTCTTACAACAGCGGAAACAATAAAAGAGTAAACTCTGAGATGGCCCATCGAATTGTCGACCGGCATTCGACTAGGGAGCGCAGCCTATTACTCCGGATGTCTTTTGCCAAACCTGTAGGCATAGAAATCGTAGTCGTCCTCGGCATCATTGAAGACTCTAAGATTTGTTTTGAGTGTAGCATGTGAGTACATAAAATACTCCGCGAGTCTTGGGGAAAATATGCATATGCATAGCTTTAACAATTGGGCTTATAGGGTTCTTTTGCACAAAGTAATATTTTATGTTTATACATTTTTCATAAAGCACATTTGACTAACGTAGTTTCAATAAATAAATTAAATTGATTATCTATGAAGGTTCTAGCTACCAATCATTAGTATTGAGGTTCTAATTGCCAAGTTTTCATGAGTAGGGCTCCAGCTACCCAACTGGTTCTAACTACTAGAACAACAATCCAAGAGTTCCAACTACTCTCGGATTCCCAAAATAATTCTTTAAAAATAAAACTAAAATCTACCATGTGAAAAGGTACCTTACCCGCCCTTGACTGTGGGCATGGCTATTCGAATAGTTTTACATTCTGTAGATGTTATACAACTTGACAATAGAGATATATTGAATTTATATGAATTTAGGAACATGAATCGATGAAATCAGAGGTCATATGAAAGAAAACGAGCATCCGAAATTTTTGCCTGAAAGTAAATCCTGATAATTGGAAAGGATGGAATATTCCAAAAATATTCTATTTCAATTTTTGGATGAATAATCAACAGATCTAACCATTGGAGCCCACATGCTAGTGAAAGAAACAGAGAAAGTGCTATTGTGTATGACATAGACACCCTACATGTCATTGAGAGAGAGGAAAACAACAGAAAGGAAAAACAGGGGAGGTGCTGGGCGGCACGTGTAACGTCCCGTTTGCCCAGAGTTTTGAAAAGATTTTAAAATAAAAATAAACTTTTGGTTTTGTCAATTGCTCAAGCTTAGCTTGAAGATTTTGAAAATGTAGAGACTTAATTTGAATTAATCGAACTTCAATTAACTCTTTTTGGTTGATCTTGAGTTGTTGATATTCTTTGGCTTTTAGTCCCCTTTCCTATTTGCCCAGTGTGTCTTCCGACCTAGCCTCTCCTCCTCTGAACCTCTCTCCTTGACTTAGATCTTCCTTTTGTCTGGACATCTCCTTATGTCCAGACCTTCCTCTTGTTTGGACATTCCCCTATGTCCAGACCTCCTCTTTGTTTGTTCGAATCTCTCTGTGATTTAGACCTCCCTTTGGTCTAAACCTTAATCTCTGTTTAGATCTCCCCTTTGTAGATCTTGACCATTGGGACCTCCCCTTTGTAGATCTTGACTGTCGGGACCTCCTCTATTGGTTTAGACCTCCATTGTGGTTTAATCATCCTTTGTTGATTAGACCTTTCCTTTGGGTTTAGACCTTCTATGTGGTTTAGACCTCCTTATTGGTTACAACCTCTTCTTGGTCACGACCTTCTCTTTGGTCAGGATCTCCTTGTCCGTTGGACCTCTTCTTTTGGATCTCCTTCATTGGACCTCCCCTTTCTTTTGATCTCCACCGTTATACCTCCTTGCCCTTTTGGACCTCCTTCCCTGCAGGACCTCCTTGTCCTCTGAACCCCACCGTGGTCTTTTTACAAGGACCACCTTTGCGGGTTGAGACCTCCTTGAGGTCAAGACCCGTGGTCTTTTTGCAAGGACCACCTTTGCGGGTTGAGACCTCCTTGAGGTCAAGACCTCTGGTCTTTTTGTAAAGACCACCCTTGAGGTTTTGACCTCCCTCGTGAGTCACGACCTCCCCTTCGACCTCCTCCCTTGACTTCTCCAGGACCTCCTCCTTGGGGTTTTTGACTGACCCTACTTGTTAGTCCTATCAGTACCTTTTCTACCTCTTGTCACATCATTTCTAATGCAAAAGTCTGTGTGCATTAAATGTGGTCACTTCGATGGTACCCCATGGTACTCTCTTGTCACCTCCTTTACCTATTCTAATCCTTTTTCGTACCATCTAGCAGTGTGCCTTTACCACACTACCATTGAATTTGGTCACTTCCTTTTGGTGGTGTTCCTATTTCCTATTTGCCTGTAAATAGTGCACCAAGGGGCACCCACTTCCTCCTTGTTCTGTTGGTGATATGCCCTAGAGGCAATCATAGAGATGATTGTATCACGTCTATGTTTATGAGTTCTTGAATAAATGTTATTATGTTCCTTGAATGAATCGTTAGTTTTGAAGATCAACGAGTATGTGACTTGTTGGTGAAACTCTTCAACTTATATGATGTCGTTCTAAAAGTATCCCTGGTCGAATGTCACTGATCGGAACATCAGTGACCCTACGATCAGCACATGTATTGATTGATGATCATGTTTCACCGGTCATGGATATAGGGATATCGACTCAATAATGTGAACACATGTTAGAGAACATAGGGTTGGATTGACCCACCTTGAGACACTATTGAGATTGTTATGATTATGTGTGTTGTTAGTTGGTCTCAAGCAATGATGATGTATAATCATCAGACCTGAGATCAGTATGGTTCCCTACATGAGTAATAGCACTCTTAGAAGTTGCCAAACGCTACTCGTAACTGGGTAGTTATAAAGGTAGATTTCGGGTATGCTGTGAAACATGCAGAGGGATGTGACTGATCGGATATGGGATTTGCCCCTCCTAACATAACGGGAGAGATGTCTCTGGGCCCCTCAAATTAGTCGGATGAAGAAAGTGCATGACCATGCCACTAGTGGTCGAAGTGTTCGACCACATAAGGTTATCCGACAACTCGATCGAGAAAGTATTGAACAGTCCATGGATGACACATTATCTCACCTGGAGTTCAAACCAGATATCGTGAGGCAAAGGGAGAATACTAGAGTAAGTCGCTTAGTTCGATCAGATCCAGACAAGTCGTATGGTGATACGAGTAAGTCGTGAGCGATCGAACGAAGTCACTGAGTGGTCGAAACACAGTCGTAAGGAGTTACGAATCGTCGTGACCGAAAGTGAATCGTCGTATAAAGAGAGGACCTGGTCGTAAGTGATGAGGACCTAGTCGTAGATCATATTGCATTAAGGTTCGTCCGATATAATTTGTGTGTAGTCGGGAATCGTTATGTGCTACTAGGGACCGCTACGACTCGTGGTCGGAAAGGGTTTCCGAGTCGCAACCGATTACACATAAACCTAACGGGTCACACACTTAATGGGATGGAACAAACCAGTACGAATACGACTCGTCAAACGTGTTCGGATAGGATCCAACACGGGGCACTATATATAAGGAAATGCTTGAGACTAGGAACATGACGCAAGAGAGACACGTGAGTTGTTTCTAACGAAACCCTAGCCGCCATCTTCTTGAGAGATCCTTCCCATGCGACTTGGTGCTAGCAGATTGGCGTACGGTTGTTCCTTCTCTGGACGTGTGGATACCGTAGAGGCGCTACTGCGGTCGCTGTTGCGCTAAGGACGATCCGCAATCTCCACAAGGAACTGCAGAGGTTGCTGGAGGAGATGATCGACTACGAGGACGTTGGACGATCTTCTACGACCACTACATCGGCGTGTTCTTCGTCAGACTAGGCTGCTCCGACTTTACTTCCGCTGCACTGCGTGTCTGGTGGTAATGATCTGTGATCATCTATCTTGCTTGGCATCCTGGTTTACGTGGTAGAAATTTTGATTTGTTGCTAGCGTAGCCTACCCGTATCCCTACATGTTCTTCATTTAATCCTCTCCCTCGAGTTCTCCCTGCCCTGGTGATGGGTTTTCGTTCCGTGCGTTATAAATAGTATGTGTTCATGTTGCCCGATAGAATTAGATTCTATGCATAACTTGTTTTTGCAGGGTTTAATGTGAATAGTATGGCCCATTGTGTATGTGATGCATGAATGGATTTTCATGGCCTGCGTGTCATGCTGTGAGATAGCCATCGAGCTACATATTATTGTATAACGGCCTGTGAACCTACATGTGATGCTTGAAATTATCAAATGTAATTCTTTACTAGCGTTTAGGAGTAAATGCTTAGTAGATGAATGCGGTCGGAGACTTCTAGCATGGTGATCGGAGAACAGGAAGCATGCTGATGGAGATCGACATGTTGAGGGTTATACTATTTCACAGTTCAATTTGATTATATGTGAATGTTTGTGTTTATTCCTGTTATGCTATTTAATCATGTTTTATCATTAGATGTTTTGACATGATAGAATAGTATCCCTCAAGAAACATTAAGTAAAATTGATGTCTTTCCAATTGCTGCACCTATCACGATTTTGATCGTTAATTGGCAGGTCTACCAAAGTAGGGTGCCATTAACTATCTGAATAAGATGGGGTGGGTGTCGGACACCCACATGCATAGTGTTGGTTTGACTTGACAAGGCTATCAAAATAGTTTTGGGCCTTGAGGCATGGTGTTGGTAGCCGGGCATAAAGATGCCACCCAACGAACAAGAGTCATATGCGATATGATTGGCAAAGAGGTTGCCTACCTTAAATCACTAGGTTTCTAGCAGTGATGTCAAAGCTCACTAGAACTTAATGATTTACGGATCTTGAACTCATTATATGTTGTTTGAGGGAAACATGGTTTATAGTGGGAGTATCTTTTATTATCTATTGTTAAGTTGAGTTTGACCACTGGTCGTATGGTGATACGACCAGGTCCAAACAAGTTGTATGGTGATATGAGCAGGTCGTAGATTGGTCGAACATAACCACTGACATGAGTGATTAATAGAAGATCTTTCATAAACATAGTGCCGAATCTTTGCATATATTTTATATTGTAGATCATGGCACCCATTACTTCTTCTGCACCTACTTTTAATTTGCGATCTTTTCTTGAAAAGGAAAAGTTGAATGGTTCAAATTTTATTGACTGATTTCGTAATCTGAGAATTGTTCTCAAACAAGAAAAGAAGGAATATGTTCTAGAGAATCCCTATCCTGAGGAACCGAGTGCTGATGCTACTCGAACTGAAAAGAAAACTTATGAGAAGCATTGCAATGACGCAGTCGATGTGCACTGCCTAATGCTTGCAACCATGAACTCTAAGCTTCAGAAGCAATATGAGACCACGGATGCTTACAATATGATTGTGAGTCTGAAGGGTATATTTCAGGATCAAGCAAGGATAGAGAGGTTCAACACCTCTAAGGCATTGTTTTCTTGCAGGCTGTCAGAAGGTAACCCGGTCAGTCCTCATGTGATCAAAATGATTGGTCTCATTGAGAGCTTGGAAAGGCTTGGTTTTCCCCTTAGTCAAGAGTTGGCTACTGATGTGATTCTCCAATCGCTCCCTACGAGCTTTGAGCTCGTCATACTGAATTTTCATATGAATGGCATGGAGAAATCAATGATCGAGTTACATGGTATGCTTAAGGGTGCTGAGGAAAGCATTAAGAAAAGTTCCAATCATGTGATGATGGTTCAAAAAACTACAACCTTTAATAAGAAGGGTAAGTCGAGAAAGGGAAAAGGTAAAGGAAAGACTAAAGATGAGATCAAGAGTCTCAAGGCTAAGCTTAAGAAGCTTAAACTGGGTCCTAAGCCTGACACAGAATGTTACCATTGTTATGAGACTGGGCACTCGAAGAGAAATTGCAAGAAGTACTTGGCAGAAACGAATAAGAACAAAGGAAGTATGACTTCCAGTTCAGGTATAAATGTTATACAAATTAATCTTGTCACTTCTCCGACCAGTTCTTGGGTATTTGATACCGGATCGGTTGCTCATATTTGCAATTCGATGCGGGGACTAATAAGGAGTAGAAGTTTGGCCAGAGGAGATGTTGATCTTCGCGTAGGCAATGGAGCAAGAGTTGCTGCATTAGCTGTTGGCACTTTACCATTAGCTTTACCTTCAGGATTAGTTATGGAACTAAATAATTGTTATTATGTTCCAGCCTTAAGCAAAAATATTATTTCTGCTTCATGCTTAGGAGTAGAAGGTTATGAAATCAGAATAAAGAATAATTGTTGTTCAATTTATTTTGAAGATATGCATTATAGCCATGCTCCATTGGTGAATGGATTGTATGTTTTGAATCTTGAGGATATGCCTATTTATAACGTTAATGCTAAAAGACTTCGACCCAATGAATTGAATCCCACTTTTATCTGGCATTGTCGACTAGGTCATATAAATGAGAAGCGCATGATGAAGCTCCATAAAGATGGTCTTCTAACCTCATTTGATTTTGAATCATTTGAAACATGTGAATCTTGTTTATTTGGCAGGATGACAAAGGCACCTTTCACGACCAGAGGTGGAAGGGCGAGTGACTTGTTGGCCCTTGTACATTCGGATGTATGTGGACCTATGAGCACGTCGGCCAGAGGTGGTTTTCAGTACTTCATAACTTTTACTGATGATTTCAGCAGATATGGCTATGTCTACTTGATGAGACATAAGTCGGAATCTTTTGAAATGTTCAAGGAATTTCAGAATGAGGTACAAAATTAACTTGGCAAGACAATCAAATGTCTACAATCAGATCGTGGTGGTGAATATTTGAGCCATGAGTTTGGTGATCATCTAAAGAAGTGTGGAATTGTTCCACAACTCACTCCGTCAGGAACGTCTCAATGGAATGGGGTGTCTGAACGACGGAACCGAACATTGTTGGACATGGTTAGGTCAATGATGAGCCAATCTGATCTTCCATTGCAGTTCTGGGGATACGCTCTAGAAACAGCGGTTTTCACTTTAAATAGGGTTCCATCAAAAACAGTAGAGAAGACACCATATGAGATATGGACCGGGAAGTGTCCCGGATTGTCTTTTCTCAAGGTATGGGGTTGTGAGGCATATGTCAAACATTTGACGTCTGATAAACTCACACCCAAGTCTGATAAGTGTTTCTTTGTTGGGTATCCTAAGGAAACTAAAGGATATTACTTTTATAAGCGGGATGAAAACAAAGTGTTTGTTGCCCGTAATGGTGTCTTTTTGGAGAAAGAGTTCCTTTCCAAAGTAGTCAGTGGGAGTAAGGTGCAACTCGAAGAAATTCGGGAAACATCAGAAAATGTTTCAACTCCTACTGATCCTCTACAGGATGAACAAAATATTGTTAAACATGTAGATGAAGCATCAGCCCCATGTAGATCTAAAAGGCCACGTCAATTGCCTGTAAGGTATGGACATGACGTTTTATTATTGAATAATGGTGAGCCTAATACTTATTCGGAAGCGATGGTAGACCCAGACTCTGAGTCATGGCTTGAGGCCATGAGATCCGAAATGAAGTCCATGCATGTCAATCAAGTTTGGAACTTGGTTGATGCACCTGATGGTGTTAAAACCATTGAGTGCAAGTGGATTTTTAAGAAAAAGATAGATATGGGTGGAAATATTCACATTCATAAGGCACAACTAGTTGCGAAGGGTTTCAAACAAATTCAAGGTGTTGATTATGATGAAAAATTCTCTCCTGTCGCTATGCTTAAGTCTATCTGGATCATTCTAGCTATTGTTGCATATTTTGATTATGAGATATGGCAGATGGATGTCAAAACGACTTTCCTAAATGGAAACCTAAGTGAGAATGTGTATATGACACAGCCTGAAGGTTTTATCGATCCAAAGAAAGCTAGAAAGGTATGCAAGCTTAAGAAGTCCATCTATGGACTAATGAAAGCATCTCGGAGTTGGAACATTCGTTTTGATGAAGTGGGCAAAGGGTTTGACTTCATCAAGAATAAAGAAGAATCTTGTGTTTACAAGAAGGTTAGTGGGAGCAAGTTTGTGTTTCTGATCTTGTATGTAGATGACATACTACTGGTCGGAAATGATATTCCATTGCTTGAATCTGTTAAAACTTCATTAAAAAATAGTTTCTCAATGAAAGATTTAGGAGATGCATCATATATTCTTGGTATAAGGATCTACAGAGATAGATCTAAGAGGCTAATTGGATTAAGCCAAGACATGTACATTGATAAGGTGTTGAAACGGTTCAACTTGCAAGATTCCAAGAAGGGTTTCTTGCCCATGTCACATGGTATTAATCTTAGCAAGACTCAGTGCCCTACGACCACTGATGAGCGAGACAAAATAAGTATAATTCCATATACTTCGGCTATCGGATCTATCATGTATGTCATGATGTGTACACGACCAGATGTGTCATATGCTCTAAGTGTTACGAGCAGATATCAGTCAGATCCAGGTGAAGGTCACTGGATAGCAGTCAAGAATATCCTTAAGTACTTAAGAAGGACTAAGGATGCATTCCTTGTATTTGGTGGTGAGGAAGAGCTGGTCGTAAATGGTTACACCGATGCTAGCTTCCAAACCGACAAGGATGATTTCAGATCGCAATCAATGTTTGTGTTTTGTTTAAATGGAGGAGCAGTAAGCTGGAAAAGTTCCAAGTAGGGAACGGTTACTGATTCTACAACAGAGGTTGAGTACATTGCGGCTTCGAAAGCTGCGAAAGAGGCCGTATGGATTAAAAAGTTCATTAATGAGCTGGGAGTGGTTTCGAGTGCTTTCAGTCCAATGGACCTCTATTGTGATAATAGTGGAGCCATTGCACAAGCAAAGGAGCCTAGATCGCATCAAAAGTCCAAGCATATTCTTCGGCGATATCACATTATTCGTGAGATCGTTGAGAGAGGTGATGTGAAGATATGCAAAGTGCACACGGATTTGAATATTGCTGATCCGTTGACAAAGCCTCTCCCTCAACCTAAGCATGAGGCGCACACATGAGCTATGGGTATTCGATGCCTATTTGATTGACTCTAGTGCAAGTGGGAGATTGTTGGTGATATGCCCTAGAGGCAATCATAGAGATGATTGTATCACGTCTATGTTTATGAGTTCTTGAATAAATGTTATTATGTTCCTTGAATAAATCGTTAGTTCTGAAGATCAACGAGTATGTGACTTGTTGGTGAAACTCTTCGACTTATATGATGTCATTCTAAAAGTATCCCTGGTCCAATGTCACTGATCGGAACACCAGTGACCCTACGATCAGCACATGTATTGATTGATGATCATGTTTCACCGGTCATGGATATAGGGATATCGAATCAATAATGTGAACACATGTTAGAGAACATGGGGTTGGATTGACCCACCTTTAGACAATATTGAGATTGTTATGATTCTGTGTCGTTAGTTGGTCTCAAGCAATGATGATGTATAATCCTCAGACCTGATATCAGCATAGTTCCCTACATGAATAATAGCACTCTTAGAAGTTGCCAAATGCTACTCGTAACTGGGTAGTTATAAAGGTAGCTTTCGGGTATGCTGTGAAACATGCGGAGGGATGTGACTGGTCGGATATGGGATTTGCCCCTCCTAACATAACGGGAGAGATGTCTCTGGGCCCCTCGAAGTAGTCGGATGAAGAAAGTGCATGGCCATGCCACTAGTGGTTGAAGTGTTCGACCACATAAGGTTATCCGACAACTCGATCGAGAAAGTATTGAACAGTCCATGGATGACACATTATCTCACCTGGAGTTCAAACCAGATATCGTGAGGCAAAGGGAGAATACTAGAGTAAGTCGCTTAGTTCGATCGGATCCGGACAAGTCGTATGGTGATACGAGTAAGTCGTGAGATCGATCGAACGAAGTCACTGAGTGGTCGAAACTCGTCGTAAGGAGTTACGAATGGTCGTGACCGAGTCGCGAATCGTCGATATAAAGATAGGATCTGGTCGTAAGTGATGAGGACCTAGTCGTAGATCATATTGCATTAAGGTTCGTCCGATATAATTTGTGTGTAGTCGGGAATCGTTATGTCCTGCTAGGGACCGCTACGACTCGTGGTCGGAAAAGGTTTCCGAGTCACAACCGATTACACATAAAGCTAACGGGTCACACACTTAATGGGATGGAACAAACCAGTACGAATACGATTCGTTAAACGTGTTCGGATAGGATCCGACACGGGGCACTATATATAAGAAGATGCTTGAGGCTAGGAACATGACGCGAGAGAGACACGTGAGTTGTTTCTACCGAAACCCTAGCCGCCATCTTCTTGAGAGAGCCTTCCCGTGTGACTTGGTGCTAGCACACTGGCGTATGGTTGTTCCTTCTCTGGATGTGTGGATACCGTAGAGGCGCTACTGTGGCCGCTGTTGCGCTAAGGATGATCCGCAATCTCTACAAGGAACTGCAGAGGTTGCTGGAGGAGACGATCGACTATGAGGACGTTGGACGATCTTCTACGACCACTACATCGGCGCGTTCTTCGTCGGACTAGGCTGCTCCGACTTTACTTCCGCTGCACTGCGTGTCTGGTGGTAATGATCTGTGATCATCTATCTTGCTTGGCATCCTGGTTTACGTGGTAGAAATTTTGAATTGTTACTAGCGTAGCCTACCCGTATCCCTACATGCTCTTCATTTAATCCTCTCCCTCGAGTTCTCCCTGCCCTGGTGAGCTCTCCCAGCTCCTCTGGTTCGGACCTCCCTCTCAGTGGACCTCTTCTCCTTTGGCTCCGAGTTAAGCTATTTTCGGATTTCTTGGAGCTGCTTTATTTATTTGGTTTCTTTGCGAATGTGTAGATCCCAGTTGTTGAGGAGGTCGTGGATCCAGCTACCTTGACCGAAGCTTTACTCATCAACAGAGGCAAGTCGTGGACCCTTGATCATATTGAACCCATCTTGCAAAAGTAACTTGTTTTAAGATAACTTGCATAGCTATTTGTATAAAAAATGGTTCGGGCAGTAGCTATTTTCCTACTTTGATATTATGCCCCCTTGAATACTTATGCTTGACATGTTGACATGTTCCCTTGGACACCTTAGGAAGGGTATTGTTAGTTGGTCTTATATTGATATTGCCAACCTGGGTATCGTTCTTGCTTAGACATGCTTCAGTAGACGTTGGTCTTATCTTAATTTATCAAATGTTGTTCTTACCCCCAGCACACAGTTTGTGGTTTGTGTAGTAGTGGCCTATGATGCTGATAATGTGAAGTGTGGCCTGTGTGTGCCACGGCATCTGTTGCCTACAACTAAAAGTTGTTGAGCCAGCACTGGGTGGTCCAATGGCCGGTTAGAACCCCAAACCTATTTTATGCTCGGGTGAGAAGGCCGAAAGTGAGTAGTGGGTGCTCCAGGGTTGGTGCTCTAGAGTCACATTGGATTGTGAATGATCTTGCCTGAGCAACAACTAAGGACTTAACCTTGTGAGCCATTGACCTGGGCCTTGCCGTGCAACCACATGTCCAGGATGGGTTGGATCTGGCCAAATAATTAGTAATAAGCTGGCTTGGTTCTGTTGTGGTGGAGCGTGCTGATTCGCTAGCGCAAGAGGGGGCACGAATCTGGCGGGTGTGAGGCCCGTTAGAAGTGAAACATTAGCGGACAGCTCTGAGCCAGTTCAAGGCTTTGTCGCACACCTCGGAAGTGTGTGAACGGACAGTATAAGATGATTATCTCATGTGGGTAAAATTGTACACTTCTGCAGAGTGTAAATCTATTCGAATAGCCACATCCTCGGTTATGGACATGCCCAGAGATTTCAAATGAGGGATAGATCTTTTCTCAAAAGTACTCTTGGGTAGCTCTAAAGTGGTCCTGGATGCTCTAGGGTTGGTGCCCAGAGGAGGTCTTGGAGCTCTGGAGTGGTCTTGTGGGTGGTCCTAGTCGTTGGTGCGACCAGGGCTGTTTGGGAGTGGTTCTGGTCGTGGGTGCGACTAGGGTTGTCCTGGGACTAGGAGTGAGTTGGTGCTCACGCCCTCCTTCAAAACAAATGTACTTATGTATTATTGTTTTGGCTTTTAACTTGAGCTTTGAAATCTACTTATGTATTCACTGTCAAATATTGCTTTCTACAAACTAACCTTACAGCTCTCATTTGTCAAGCCATTGCATGAATATTACCTGCATACCTTATCTTGTGGCTTGCTGAGTACAAAGTACTCATGGCTTGTGCCCTCTATTTGATTAGCAGAAAAGGAAGTTCTAGGGAGCCCAAAGCTCTATGATGAAGAGGTCTTTGGAGACTATGCGTGCTAGGGGACGTCCTCCACTCGATAGCCTGTGGGCTGATCGGTTGGCTCTGCGCGTTTGTGTTTTATTTTCCCGCTGCAAAGCTTCTTTTGTTGTAGCCCATGTGGCAAACCCCTGTAAGAAACTTGACCGAAAGGTCTTTCTTAATATATGTTAATTTGTGTGAGACCCCGGTTTATTAAACTTGTAATACTTAACCTTCCACTGGTTCTAGTATCACAAATAGAATAACCCGTGTCTCGATGAATATGTGCTTCCCAGAGAATGCAGCACACATACATCATACCAAAGCATGCATCCATTCCATACAACAGAATATAACAAGTCTACAAAAAGACATACATAATATAAGTTATTACAGAACAGCCGACCGGCCAAATGACATAAGTATCAAATAACAGCGGAAGCAAAAGTTGCCATAAGATGGCTTAAACCAAAAGACGACCGGCTAGCCACATGACACCACAGGGCAACCGACCGGGCCGCCAAGCTAATCGCCCCAAACACTGCCACAGCACAACTCACAAAAGTGAGGTCCATCGGGCTCACCTTCTTCCTCTGCACGATACAAGAAATGCAGGTGAGTACAATGATGTACTCGCAAGACTTACGAGTAACAAGCCTATACATAGCTACATGAAAGCTGTATCAAAGGAATGTGGTTATATGGTTCTTTGGACGCATAAAGCAAGCTTCAGTTGCAATAATGTAATAGATTGAAAGCAATTTAACAAACCAGTTTTAAACATTGAAGTAGCAGCGAGTAACAATATTTAAAAGTAACCACCTAGAAGTGACTATCCCAATAGCCACCACAAATAGCATGAATCCCTGATTCATACCGCCCATCAAGTTTTAACTTTAAAAAGATTGTAGTCTAACTCTTGAAAAGCTTATCCAAGCGCGTCCATATCCTAGGACGAGGCTATTCGAATAGTTTGTAATCCCTGCAGGGGTGTACCAATGTACCCACACTTCAGACCGCCTTTTTGCCAAGCTATTAAGCACATTTCCTTTGGTATGCCGACACGGCTAAGTCCTACGAACCCTTTCCAATGGAATATGTTAATCAAGAGACGCACGTATGGGGGTTAATCCTTAGTGATCTGCCGACGAAATATGGATCACAAGGACCCATACGTCGAGCAGGACACACCGACCTCGGCGGGTGCTCCTCTCCCCACAAACATGTCCATGTTGCATATAATCAAATATGCAACCCACCATGCGACTCATTAATTAACACGCCCCAAAGTACTCAGCTAAGAGAGGTCCCATATCCCTCTAGTGTGGTTAGCACGCACAGAATGCTCGGATAACAAATACTCACAAGTAGTTTGGTCCTTAATTGTTCCGGGCACCATTCCAATCACACCCAAAAGATCACACCATCTTACCATTGTGCCCAAGTCTAAATTGTTTTCATTTTCAGATTTAGTTTTGCAATTTAGACATAGCACAAGGCTGAAATATACAGATTATAACAGTTTGTGTGATCAAGGTTATCGACAAGTCGATAACCGCCTATTTCTACCGATAGCTAAGCATAGCTAAGCATAATGACACGTAAGCTACTAAGTGACAAGGGTTCATCCAGCGAACCCAAAATCACAGCAAGTAATCTTAGGCTCGATGAGTAGAGGAGTCAACATTTCCCTCACGATAATGCAAACTAGTAGGCCAACTATCGACAATAGTTTAAAACAACATAGCAATGCATACATAGAATTTGCAAACAACATATTAGAATTTGAAAATAGTAGGAACAATATGATCAAATGATGCTACATCTGCTTACCTTGCTGGAGTGCAGGATCTGCTGGCTGTGGCTCAGAATCAATAATAATAGTCTCCGGAACCTAACGCGAAAAGACGATAATCAAATAAGAACGAAGAGCACCAAATAAACTCCAACAGCAAAATACACTCAAATCCAAAGAAATTTACACAACAGCTAGGGAATGATCTTAGACAATGATAGGAACAAGAATCATGCAATTTGGACTGAGCATGCAAAAGATATATCCAAAATACTCTTTCTCAGCCTATCAATTCACTGATTTAAATACCGGTACTGTTCATGGCCAAATTTCCTAGAATGGCCTAAGGTCTGAAATTTTTATAGCAGGTAGATTATGACATCCTGATAACCGCAAAGTTGAATTTACTAGGTTTGGAGTTATACACATTTACTTATGATTTTTCTAAGTTGTAAATCTAATTCAAGTCATTTTACAGAATTTTAAACATGCTTAAAACCTATTTCATATTAAAGTATGCTAACAGATGAATTTAACAAAATTGATTTTGCACAAAATGGAATTATACAGAAAAAGATGTGCATTTTTCAAGTTTTAAATCTATTTCTGGAATATTCAATATTGGCAGAAATCAAGTTATTTTAGTTACACGATTTTCTAATACTGAAATATACCTAATTCCATTTTTATATTAAACTTAAGTGACAACAGAATTTATTACAGTTGGAATCACCTAAAAAGGGTTTAAAATGAATTTGTTATGAACTTCTAAAGTTTTTATACCATTTTCAGTTGCAAAACAATTACTTACCGAAATCCAGAAAAACCTAACCAAAAGGAAAAGACGTGGCTGCATAACAGCCGACGATCATAGATCTAACGGCGCACGCGCGAGGGGGGTGGAAGCAACCCGAACAGCCCAAATGATCACCACCGTCGATCTAAGATCGGAGGTCAAAGGTGGTGAGCTGTTCGGACCTCGCGAACGCCACACAAACCTCAGCCGCTGATCAAGAGATGAACGATTCACATTGATGGTGAGATCGGGTGACCCGATCAGCCCAATTGATCTGGACCACAGGTCAAGAAATGGACGGCGGCTATTGATCAGAGTTCAAAAGAAAAGCTGACAGGTGGGACCGCTTGTCAGTGACTTTGAGTCACACACGCGGACTTTTGCCACGCGTGCACAAGCAGATCGCCCACTTGCCGATGGAAGCGGCGGCTAAGACATATTTAATGCTGCTAAAGATTGGCATTAAATAAACCTAAACGAGACACTAATGACTTTGGATTTTAACTCTAAACCTATGGGCCCACATGTCAGCGACCCAAAAAGGTTAATTTCTGACAGCGATTAATCTCCGACACATTAATTAACCAATAATTAGGCATTAATGATGCCCGACACGCACGGGGTTATGCCAGTGGATGATTTAAGGGTGTTGGGCCCACTGTCAGTGGCTCAACGACATAGTTTAAGACACAATTAATGAACTAATGATTAGTAATCACAGGGCAATTAATGTGTCTTAAACAAATGACGAAAACGGGAGTTCCCTCCCGGCAAAATCCCGAGCGGGTTCAACGGCTTATCGCCAGCGACACTGGCCGCGGCGGCGCCAACTAAGAACTAAAATAGAATCGCAATAGCACTACGAACCTAATGGTGGCAACCTCGCCGGCGGTGAGAGACCAGAACGTCGGCTAGCCGGAAAAACGAAAATAGAGTTCTACTACTAAGCACGAAAACAGCAACAAGCTCCGCTGCAGTCCAAAGAAGCGGGTGCCAGAGCCTCTAAGGACTAATAAGAAGCTACCTTAATGAAGAGAAGCTTCAAAGACGGCCGGAGAAGCTTGTCCACGGTGGAGGCTCGCTGGACTTGGAGAAGAAAGGTCGAAAATGGCACCCTGAGCCAAGTGAATGATACCAAAGCATCAATATAGCTTCATTATGGTCCACAGAAGCTACATGAGCAAGTAATTTGAAAATGGAGCACTCACCTGAGCTGAGGAAGAAGATGACCAAATTCGGCTGAATTTGAACAAACCCCAAATTGGATAATTCCTGCGAATCAAATCCAACATTAAGTGAGGGAAAATATTCAAGATAACAAGGAGGTAAGAATAGGGTAAAGAAATGTGAAGTAGAACCACTGGAACACCAAGAACACCAATGGAGCTCTTCGGTCAACAATGACGATTTGGGGGTTTTGAGGAGTTAAGCTCCAAAACTGTAAATGGAGCTTGATGGTGGTCTAAAGGAATACCAGGAAGAGAAAAGGGTGCTTATAAGGCCTTGGAAGCATTAGGGTTTGGACCAAGAGCCTCTCGGGTGGCATTGCACAAAGCACAAGGCATGGCCGAAAGCAAAAAGGTGGTAGGTGGTGCACTAGGGTATGGCACGGCCGAAAATGTCTCCCATACTCCTAAATGTCGAGTAGGACGACTGTAGGGAGCAAGAATTGACATCCCCACGCCCTCGGCACTTTTCACGCACGATCCGGAGGTAGGAGACGACCACAATGCACTCGGGCGATTCTGGATCGTTGGATTGAACGTGAACGGCTGAGATCTTAGGGTTCTGGTGCTTTTTTTTAAAAAAAAAAAACAACAGAGAGGATCGTGCGCCCTTGGATTGAAGACTAACAGTTGAGATCGCGCCACGCCTCTGAGGGTTTTAAAATCAACAGCGGAGCTCGCGATCGCTGGATCATAAATGGACGCCTAAGATTAGATGTGCCCTTCGGGTGACCCGAATGTCACATGCAATGAACACCGTTAGATTTTGATCTGATGATCCAAATGGGTGGGCTCTTCGCGGTGGTCCGAACGTGCTTGCGAACGTGGACCGTGTGATTTAGATCCAAAGGCTGAGATTGAACGTGGGTTTTTAAAGTTGGCTCGGTGCTGTTAGGTGGTTCGATCAAATCGATTGACTCGAGCCCGAGTCTGACTCGAACCCGAGTAACAGTACTAACCAGGTTTGGATTTCAAATTTGTACAGAGACTTTTGAGGAATTATTTGAGGTATCAAATTAACTCCAAAAATTATGAAATTTTTACTGGAGCTTGCTAACTCAGATATTAACCTTGTGCAAAATTTTCAGAGGTTTTTATGCTGTGAAATTATCTCCAAAAATTATGCAGGACTCTGATCTAAGGTTTGACTAAAAGTCAAACAGGTTTGACTGCCCCCTAAAAATAGTCAAACAATTTCTAAAAGTTGTGAAATTTTTCAGAGAGGCCATATACCATCACAGGGACTTAGGAAAATTATTTCTCAATGATGATCACAAGATTTGAGATGAAAATTTTTGGAAGACAAGGTTTGGATCAAAAGACATGTGACTTTGTATTTCCATAACTTCTTACAACAATTGTTCAAAGCATACAGGAAATACATGATGTAAGAAAAAGTTTTAATTTCTACTCATTTTCTTACATTTGAAACACAAGTCCAAAGCTGGGATGTTACAATTTGTCTATTGCTTCTACTTTAGCTTGTTGTATGGATTTGATCATACCAACGTATGTTTATGCGAGCTAGCAGGACTGATCATAGGACTGGCTCAGCATGCATAGAGGCTAGGACCTTCGGGTGGCCTTGGAGGATCTCCGGGAGGACTTTCAAAGTCCTCCTAAGTGGTCCTGAAGGCACTCCGGGAGGTCCTGGGAGAGCTCCTCGGGTGGTCTTGGAGGACCTCTCAGACCTCCAGGTGGTCCTATCGGACCTAGTGGGAGGTCTTGGGAGATCTCTCCTGGTGCAACCCGAGAGAGGTCCTCACAGCACGGGAGTGGTGGCGAGGTGGTGGCCGAGGTCCCCTACCTGCAGGTGGTGGCGGCGGCCCTGGAGGAGCACTGGGGCGGCAGCGAAGGGTGGTTGAGGTGGCGCAGCGACGACGCGGATGGCAGTGAAGAAGGCGGCGGCGGCGGTGGCTCTCCCTGGCAACGAATCGGTCGAACCAAGGTGAGGGATGGGTAGATGAAGGTCGGGAACACGTCATGACGCGGTCCAATCGGCGAAAAACTCATCAGAGTAGGAGATCGAGTGACGATGGAGATTTCGGCCTAGATGAAGAAATAACAAAATCTGGTGAGGAACTGCAGCCAAATTTGAAATTGATTGAGGGCAAATGATCACGGGGCTCAGGAACACGACGTGTCATCGTTCGGGGTTTGAAATAATCACCAGAGTGACGGGAGCAATAGACAAGGTGGTGGCCGACGCTCTGGAAGACGACGAATTCGATGACGACAAAGCTACGATGGCTATAGGGTTTAGAGGAGATGTGAAAGGGGTGGAAGAGGTGTAGGGACTTCAATTTATAGGCTCGAACGAAGTTTGAATCGACGCAGTCGCGAGCATGATCGACGGCATTGTTACTGCTTGGTTTTGGAAACGGTCGGAATTGACAACGCATTGATGGATTGCGATAACGGAGGAATTGAACGTGCGCGATGACAGTGGTGGTGTGATGACGTGGCCGATACGACGAAACGTGTGCAGGCGGCGCAGGCAACCATGGCGTGGCTCAAGCGCGGCATGGCACAACTTGGTGCGGGCGAGGGCGCACACGGGTGCGGGCACAAAGCAAGCAGAGCAAAGACGAGGGAAGAAAGGAAGGAAGGAAGGAGAAAGAAGGAAAAAAGGAAAAGGAAAGAAAAAAATGGCTAAGTGGTTTTGCGGGAAAATTCAGATTACAAATTTTGGAATTTGACGACGAGTTTTGAATTGAGACGATGGAAATAGGATTTGAATTTCGGATTTGGAATTTAAGTAAATGCAAAAAATCCAAAAGAAATCAAACACTTTGAATTAATTAATTTGAAATAAATTTTTAAAAAGGGCACAAATTTGGGATGTTACACAGGACAGGTGTAAGGTTGAGGAGGCTAACTTGAGAGGGTGAATAGACGGTTTTCAAAAATATTTTGGCTAAAACCGAATGTTATGCGGAATTGTAAATCAATTCTGTTTTGCACAATTTGAAACCAAAATCAACAAGTCTTGACCAAGAGCACGAACAAACTAAGGCTAATACAATAATTGTAATCCTAAGGGGACAAGCAAGCAATTTAATTCTATAAATGTAAATTACAAGAAAGTAAAACTCAAGAAAGCAAACCACAAGAACACTTGAACTTTTTCCCGTGGTGATCGAAAACTTGCCAGTTTCTCGTAGTCCACATTGAGGTAAGTCCTAACGAATTAGACCGGCTCCAAAAATTAAGCCTACACCTCGAATCCACTCAAGGTTGCTCTTCCTTCACTCCGGAGATGGCAAGCACCAAGCCACTCACAACCGCGCAGGTCTTCTCACAACTTTGTTTGAGAAGATCACCAGCGCAAATCCTCCAAGCCGTCTAGGTGTTGGCAAACACCAAGAGTAACAACTTGGAGATACTCACTTGAACGAATCAAGTGTCTAAGCTCAATGGATACTTAATCCAACACTTAATGCAACACATGCACTAGGATTTTGATCTCTAAACTCATTAAGTGCAATACATGCACAAAAGAGAGGAGAGAGCTTCCTCTTTGCTCAAGAGAACAAAAATAGCACTAGCACTCTCCCATAACCGACCACGAGGGGTATATGTACACTCACACAAGATAACTAGCCAATGGAGGAGAATCTGCAAAAAAACAGGGATTTTTTGGTCTGACTGTCAACCAATGTCCGGTCAGACCGCTCTGGCTCCAACGGCTTTAAAAACTAGTTGTTGGACACTCAATCGGACAGATCTCCCTCACCGGGGCTGGTCAGACCACCAGGGAGGCAATCAGACTGCTCCACAAATGAGTCAAGCTAAGGGGGAAAACACCCCTCTTTGGAAAAAGCAAATCGGGGTGTCCAACTGTGGGGCCGATTAGACCGACCAACACATGGCGGTCAGACCAGGGTTCCACCGGTCAGACTAGTCGCCACTGGTGTTCAAACCTCCAGGACATTCAGGACGACACTCAACCTGGTCAAACCCAAGGAGGTCAGTCAGACAGCCCAAAGGGTGCAGTCAGACCGCCAGAGATTTGGAAAACAGATTTTCAATATCACTTCAACTCAATTTTGCAAAACACATTTACTAATTGATGCTCAATGCAAACAAGGGATGAAAACGAGATTCTCAATAAGCTACAAAACACATTTGTTGACTTTTAGAATCACACCACAAGGAATTTGGTACACGAACTTAAACCGTTTGCAAAACACATTCGCAAACTAAAGTCACATGCTACAAGGATTACGCATAAGCCTCAACTATTTGCAAAACACATTCACAAATATCGATGACATGCTAAAGAGAGCTAGAGTAAGCACTAAGAGCTATCAACACATTACAAACTCAAGTTAGTAGTCAAGACCCCTCTTAATAGTATATCAACCTATACTAGCAATTTGGTCTCCACAACAAACACCGAGGCCGGTAAAAGACTAGGAACACATCTTTAGCCTATACTAGTCATATCTTTGCCTTGAGCATCCATCTTAGAGTGATTGCTTGATGATGAACATCTCCACTCCAAGTCCAGGATTTTGACTCTAATATCATCAACACATGATGATCTTCTTCACCTTATGGTCCTGTCTTGGTGTTCATCAACACATGATGACATCCTAAGTCTTCATCATTATGGGACCCAACCTGTTTCACCAACTTATGAAAAATGTTAGTACGCATAACTATTGTAATTATTTACCAAAATACCCCATTAACTCATAATGGTGGGGCTGTGAGGGAGGCGGGCAGATAGGCAGTGGTGTGTCAGCTCAGCGGCACAGTGGCGAGCCCGTAATAGCTACGCAGTGTGGCAGTGGCTTGGGAGAAACCGAAGGGGAGGTAGAGCCCACAAGTGAATCCAAATTACCAAATCCCCTATTCCTATTTCCCAAATCCTAGTCGGTCACAGCCCATAGGTGAATCCAAATTATCAAATCCCCGTTTCTCAAACCGGCAAACCTAATGCCCAAATCAACCCTTTTGTTCGTGTTATTTTGAATTGTGATGGGTGAATTGTAGATCTTAAAGCTTTGAAAAATAATGAAGAAGTCTGTAGATTTGAAATCTTTTTCAGAGAGAGCTGGAAAGACACATAAGATAGTTTCCTCCTTGACACAAAAATTGACATATATTTAAAGCAAAGTTCAGAATCAGAGCAATTCTCCTTTCAATGAGCCCGATCACAATGACAGTGACACACGAAGCATAGAACTGGTCCAATCGGAGATAGGTGCAAGCACAGAACATGGGATAGGCTCCCCATTGCCCCAATCACAGAAGATGATGAATCATATGATGAAGCCATTTATGATATTGATTTTCTTTTGCACGATCCCAGAAAGAGGATTCCTATCAGAGGCTATGATGTCAATGAGCAAGATGCAGTGAGAATGGGGTACATTGCATTGGGGCCATGTCAACCACAGGCATATGATTTTTCAAAAAGAAATATTGGAGCTATGCGTCGCTTCTTAGCTAGTTGGTTTGCTCAATATAACTAGCTTGAGTATAGTGTGGAACGAGATGCTGCTTTTTGCTTTATTTGTTATTTGTTCAACATAAAACTAATTATGCTGGTGGAGATAGTTTTGTGAATGGTAGATTTAGAAATTCGAACCATAAATATAGAATATTTGTTGAATGTTGCTAAGGATAGAATAGGATAAAACTCCTTTTGCTTATTATATTCATTGATTTTCCCATCAACTCCAATTAACTCTTGTTGATGTTGCTAAGGAGAATGGTGATTGTGTTTAGTTCTTTCAACAACTTACATATTTGTTGAATGTTCTAGGGATATCTAGTAAAAAGATGCAAATTCTTCGAGTAGCTCAAGCTCAGCGGATTGTAGAAGCATTAGAATTGGGTGCCATTGAAACTGGCTAGGGTTTGAATCAAGAGATGGGCCTAGGTAGGCCGAGTGATACTCGTTGGGATCCCACTATAAACTGTTATGCATGTCATCGATTTGCATCCTTCAATCCGATGAGTTCTTGTAAAGATTGGAGAAGACCACACTTCAAACACAGAGACTATACAAGCTCAAACTATGTTGACATCATTTAAGTCAATTGAATTTATTTTCATGGCACACTTATTGCTAACCATATTTAGGTACACATATAACTTATGAAATGCCTTACAAAAGAGGGATCAAGATATTGTTAATGCTATCTCATTTATTTGACAAAAACTCAATTGTAGTTATTGCAGGAAGATGATGGATCAGAAGCTTTTCTTAAAGATTTCACTTCCTTTGGTGTGAAGCATGTCATCAAAGTTGCTAAAATGAATGGCTTCTATAAGGTGGTTGCAAGATCTAAAAGGTTCTTCAAAAAAGCAAATAATCTCCACCACTTCCATGTTGAAATGTTTTTAAGTGTCATTGATAGACAACTTAGAGAGCTTAATGACAGGTGTGATGAGGTAAACACTGATTTACTTATTTGCATGTCTTCATTCAATCCTGTTGATTCATTCGCTGCTTATGACAAAGACAACTTGGTTAAGTTTGCTCAGTTTTATTCTAAGGATTTCTCAAGCACAAAATTGATGCATCTTCCCTTTCAAGTTGATATGCGTAGAGATAAAAGGTTTAGAAAAGTGAAAATATTGTCGAGCTTTCCATTGTGCTTGCTCAATTCTTAAATTGGTGCTACTTCTTCCCGTAGCAACTGCTATTGTTAAGAGAGTATTTTCTTCAATGAGTTATGTAAAGAATATATAAGCTATGAAATAAAGCATGAACGACCTTCTCCATTTGATTCAATAAGGAGGAATTGGCCTCCTTCTCGAATGGCTACCCTTGACAAAGGGTAGTGAACAATACTTCAATGACTACTTGGTCACATTTCTTGAGCGAGAATTTTTTTTTGCTAGTTAAGGACGATGACATCATATCTCGCTTCTAAGGCACATAGCATCGTCAAGTTAAATTGTAATTTTCTTAATTATTTTGTAATTTCTTTAAATTATTTGAGAATTGAGATGTTATCTCTAGTACGAACAATTTGTACTTTGATTATTGCTATTGTAGACCTTTATGTTTTATATTAATTAATATTTTTGTAACTTTGAACACTCATCATGAAAATCCTGAGTCCACCACTGAACCTTTTTTTGAAATAAACTACCAAGTGATCAGTTAGCGTGATTTACCCCATAACATAAATCTCTGAACATATCCGATCGAACCACATATGAATTTATACTCTATATATCTTAGCTAACTACGGAATTGTCATGGATGCATACACCCTGCGTGCTGCCTAAAAAAATGGAGCAAATGGGTATGTAAGCAAAGGCGGATTCAGGCCTAGAGTAACCTAGGCTTCAGTCCTCGGCCTAAGACCTAAAGCCTATAGAGAAATTACAAAAAAAAAAAAGAAGACATTGGGCTCAGCCAAAAAAAAAGAGCTAACCCAGCCCGAGGTGTGTCCCATGTCTAGCTCCGCACCTGTGTGCAAGTCTTTAAGTATGGATGATCGATCGAGCTAGCACATGATTAATTTCGATGCTTGTTGTTCCTTTAGCTATTTGTAAGTTGCCTTTTTATTAAAAAAAAAAACTCTAGGTTGATTTTCCTTTCCTTTGGATTGGCTTTGATGTGTGGTCTCTGATTCTAATGTTATCCTATGGTTAAAAAATGTGACCTGTGTTACGTATATGAGAAGGCCTAAGAGTATCTACAACAGTCCACGTCAGCTGTTACTAAGAGCTTGCCACATCAGCATTTAGGTGATGTGAAGAAGAGAATGTAAGGAGTGAATGTGAAGTTATTTCTAGATAAAGAAACTATAAAATTGTTAATACCAAGATACAAGAAACAACCAAATACTCTATTGGAGACTGACTTGTTACCTAAAAACGTGTTTTGTAGGTCCCACTGTCTTAAAGCAAAAATATTCACCCGACCATGTGTGCGGTCCAACTTTATTATTGATATGATAAATGAGCTAAAACATGTAGGCCACAAAGTTGTACTTCGTTATTGATCATCAAGAATCATGCACACTCATAACAATTAAAATCTTAGACACAAGTTCAAGAAACAATCCATTGAAAGATTTATTTTTTTCTATTAGATTGAGTACTCTCTCTTCTTAGTAACAAATTAAGAAACAAACTATTGTAGATGCTCTAAACCTTCACCTCCTGTAAAGTAAACCCATCAATTTATAGCACGGCGTATGCACTTTTTGGATGCAATAGCTAGTTTAAATTGACATCTACTATCCGATGTAGTTCCTTCCAGGTGACCACTCACCAGGGCTTCTCTCTCCTACGACTCCCACTACTATTCCCTAGCTAGCTACGAGTTTATGACTCCTAACTAGCAGACGGGGATGGAACGACCCATCGTCAGAGGAGAGGAAGATGACGACGCTCGTTAGTTGCGCGGTGACGTGCAGTGGAGATGAAAAAGGCAGAGAAAACTGCTGATCCTGCGGTGGTTCCCGACGTTGACGTGCACCGCGGCACCGGCCACGTCTAGCTTGCCACTACCACTTCACCACATGGCAATGGTGTGGTGAAGTGGCCCCATCCACGTGGACTGAGAGTGAGATTGAGAGAATGAAATCATGTTGTTTTAGCCGATTCAAATAAGAAGAGAGGAAATATTGAATTAATTCAATACATTAGAATGGTTGATTTTAAACAAAAAAATTTCTGAAACCGAACTCTACGTATAAATCGATTCAAAGCATTAAACAACTTATATGGACCTAGTTACGAAAGAGAGTGCGGTTGAGATAATATTATTTTTTTTATGGTTTTTGTAATATAACGTGAATCATAATTATTAAGTAGGAATTGAATTAATATATTAGAGAAAAATAAACTCAGTTATTTAATACTTAAGTAATATCTATTTGAATCAATGTCGATTCAACACATTAAAAATGTTCGAGAAGCAACTGTAGCATAAGCAAGAACCGACAGGTGCTGTTAGACCCGACCTCGAATGTGGAATCCCATGTGTACGCCTCCTATTGAAAAAAAAAAATAGTGGGCTCCACCTGTCCAAACAATTTAATGCAGTGGTGCTAAACCAGAGCTAGCACTTAATTTGATACGCGTGTGCCTGATTTTGATTTTGATTTTTTTTTTAAAAAAAAAGGCCTGAAGCTCTATCATGCACTGAAGAAGGAGATGAGCACCCAAGCCAGACCTAGGACCATTGAATCAAAATCAGAGGGAACTAGGTTCAAAAGTAACTTAAACATAATAATGAAATAGACATCCACATTTGAATAACATACCGACATCTTAAATGACATACATGCATTTAGTAAGAGACTAATCCTCATATACTTTTATACTCCCGGTACAACTAACCCTTCTAATTTGTGTTTTTCTATGGCTAACTCGGCTAACCCACATAATCTAGTTAAACGATAATTTAGATTAACAGGATTAGTGGTTAAGCACAAAATTTGAATAAACCTAACTTCACTAGGTTAGAGTTAGCTATCTCGGTTATCTTAACTTCGAACCAAACACGGCCTAACTAACCGTAGCTAACCAAAAAATTATCAACAGGTGAATAAGCACTCCAGCCCTGTAGATGAAGCGAACTGGGGTGCACGTCTGAACAGAGTGAAAGTATAGTTACCTAACCCTGAGTTGGCTACACACTTATCTACTCCTCTCGGCCTAAGTTTGACATCTGTTGGCCATGGTGGTTTCTTGCGATTTTTTTAAAAAATAATATTAATTTTTAAAAAATAATTGGATAAAAAAAACAAAAATAGGTGCGATAGGCTCCTGTCGTCATTCCAATTAGCGACAGAAACCCTATCACCAATTGGAATAGTGGGGGAGGTTTCTATCTACAGTTCAATTGGCGATAGGATCATGTCGCTATTTCAACTAACGACAGGTCTCTGTCACCATTTCAACTCGCGACAGGAACCTCTGCACTGTTTTTTATTGACTATTTCTGAGTATATATTTTATCGACAAATCACACTGATATTATATAACATTCAGCATAACGTCGTAACATCTTTTGTCGACAAATAACAATAACATTATATAACATTCAGCGCAACATTGTCATATATTTTGTCGACAAATCACAATGACATTATATAACATTCAGCGCAACGTTGTCACATATTTTGTCGACAAATCACACTAACATTGCAAACCATTCACCACAACGTCATCACCTAATTTTTGACAAATCAAAGTGATATTACAAATCATTGAGCACCACATATTTCAACAAGACGAACTTTTCTCGTGGCCGCTACCTCAACGTCCTCCATGTGGACCGCCTCAAGTGGGGCGGCCGAATAAGGTCCCCGTAGCGACGTCCGGACTGTCGATGTCCCCTTCGTCCTGTGGATTTCTCGTAAGGTATTTCTTGAAGGTGTGTCTAGACTCCTTGCAAATGGAGCACTTCTTCGTACGACGCTCGGCTTATGCTTTGTCTATATCGTTCTTGATGTGTCGTACCTGTCGCCGGTCAACCTTTCCCTTTAGCTTATCAATGTCCGCGGCCCAGATAAGTTACTCCTAAGTCAGATGGCCAGTTAAATGGCCAACCACGTCGTAACCACACATCTCTGTACTCCAGATTTGCATCACCTCCTCCTTGTTGAAATAGTCAGAGAGGTACTAGCCGGGATGCTGCGCTACCGTCGAACATATGGTTATGACATAGGAGCAGGGCCTATGCCGAAGAAGAGGCTTGTTGTAAGTGCATACGCAACTAGCACGGTTTAGCGTGCACTCATGGGTGATCCTCTCGCGGTTCATCCTGCAACATCCTTTATCCCTACACAATATCTCGAAACAAAGATCACTTGTGCCCACTTTGAATGCCCGGTGTATCTCACCCTTCTTGTTCTTCTTCTTTATGTACTTGGTGATCATAGAAGAGTAGAGTATTATGTCATTTGCTATGGTGAGCGACGCATTGTTGCTTCTTTCAACAAAGTAATTTATGGTACCGCGGAGAATTACCTCCACAATACCAATCAAAGGGAGGCACCTTGCGCCGCGTATAACCCAGTTGTACACTTCGGCTAGATTGGTTGTCATGACACTATATCGAGCACCACTCCTGTCATATAGCAGCGACCACTTCTCCTTAGGCTCGTGCTCAATCCAATCCGAGAAGTATTTCACCTGCGCCCCCATCTTCCACGCCCCACTAGGACCATCTGTGGGTAGATGTGGCAATGTCTCGGGGGCCTGGTCAGCACTTGTAGCAGTTTTTTTCACTGCCTCCCTTCTCTGCGTCTAGGTCCTTTCATCCAGAATCTTCCAGAGTGCTTCAAACTTTCATTGCTGGTTCTGGTTGCACAGCTGCTTAAAGAGGTTCATCAAGTCCTTGTTATAGAACTGTATGTAGAAGTTTGCACCCAAGTGTCTCATGCACCACCTGTTCTGCAGATCTGCCTATGGAAATGGGTCGTTCTCTCCTTGTTGTAGTTTAGATATTGCACTCAGTAGGCCCGCATGCCGATCATGTATGAAGCATACGTTAGGATGGTCCTGTACAACATAAATCCTCAAATTCCTCATGAACCACAGCCAGCTATCCATATTCTCATGTTCAACGAAAGCAAATACCACAGGAAGAACTTGATTGTTCATGTTTGTCGCTATTGCAGTCAGTATCTGTCTCTTGTACTTTTCAGTTAGGAATATGACATCCACACACAAGATTGGATGGCAGTGCCAGAATACATTGATGCATGAACCAAAGGCAAAGAATGCTCGCTTCAATACTCTCTTATTGGCCCACTTCGGATGCGTGGAATCTTGAATGTCGATATGAGTACCGGCATTCCTGTCTTGTATGAATCGAAGTAGCCCTGGAAGATTGTGGTAGGAGTCTTCGAACACATCGGTCCTTGATTTCAATGCCTTCAGTTTTCCCCTCCACACGGCATAGCCGATTGTGTACTGGAATCTTGCCTCAATCGGCCGAATGATAGATCATGGCTCAAAATCTAGATTATCCACGATCTTACCATACATGAGGTTCGTGATGAAGCTTGATGATAGGTTCCTGTAGGACTACACTGACTCAGTGACAACACATGTGTGAGGGACCACTATAGAGCATTTCCAGTAGGTGTCCCACTTAGCACTTAGGCTAAAATGCATGCAGTCGCCAAGGGCATCCCTTTATGTCGCACTTCATGTCGTAGCATCCTGAGTTAGATTTGACGACTGTGAATGTACACTGCACCGACAAGACCCAAAATTTGATCGCCTCCTACAAGGCCTCTTTGCATTTGTACATAGCTCCTTGCCTAACTACGCTCTGGTCGTACTCCTATGGCACACAGGAGCCTTTATTAACGATGAGGTTGTTGAACTGTTATGTGTTCTACTTGGATGGAACCGTCTACTATTCCACAGCTTCCTCATCGTCGAATCCTTCATCTTCTAACAATGCCATGTACTCTTGGTCTTCCGGATCCATCGTTTGGACTAGGGCTTCCAGCTCCTCACCCTCGTCAGCAAGCCCACTAGTTTGCCTAACTAAAGGAGCTCTTTCCACAGGGTCTTCATCAACAGCATCAACAATTCTCGGACCTTCAGCCATTGTGTGTATTGTGCTATGGCTGGAGTCCCCGACTTCTTCTTCGGCATCAGCACCCCCCTTCTTGTTTAGCCGCCGATGCAGGAGTGGGCTTGTGTAACATCCCAATTTTCTGAGCTTAAAAAACCTTTTAAATAGTTAGTAGGGAGAAAAGTCACCATTTGGATTTATTTGAATTTAATTCAAAAGCTTAATATTGGACTTTAGAATCAAAAGCATTTAATGTGAATAATCCCAAAATGAACAATAGACAAAACTATTTTATTTGGGTTCTATGTGCTCAGATATATTTTCTAGAATTTTCTAGAATTTTTCTGAGTTCATTTGCTATTTTCTATTGCTTATTTGGATTTTTGGTATTTTATAAAATAGAAAAGATATTTTAAATCTCAGATAAAAGCTTCAGGCCGAATTTCCTTCCTCCGGCCCAGTCCTATTCCCTTTCCGGCCCAACCCCGCGCGCGCCCGCCTCCGTGCCACTAACGTGTGGGCCCCACGCCCTCGTCGTCCTCCTCACGCCCAGCTTCTTCCTCGCGAGCGCCCGAGTTCGTCCGCCATGGCTTGGAGCTCGAGCTCCGTACGACAACGCCGTTTTTCTATCTAAACCTCTTCTAGAAACCGTGTCAAATCCTATCTCTAACCTCTCCGCACTCGTTTCTGTTGAAATCTTATCCCGAATCGTATCCTATCTCCTGGATTTCCGAAATTGGTTTCGTATTCTTCACGGACTCAAATTGGGGATTCCTTATCATGTGCCGCCCCGGCCCTATAAATAGGCCCCCGAGGTTCGCCCTGCCCTCCGCAACCCAGAGCCGCCATCCACTTCGCCCAGAGAGCCCGTCGCTGCAATCGAGCTTTTAGGTTTTGTCGCCGCCGATCGTTTTCCTCGGTTTGCATCGCCGCCGGTAATGCTCCAACCCCGTGGAGTCCACCGTCGTCATCGCCATCGTCCGGGCTACCTCCAGGAGCCTTTGCCGTCGCCTAGACCTCACCGGAGCGTCCGTCCGACAAAAGCTGAACCTTCTCTGCCGCTCAACTCTCGCCGCCGGTCGCCATCGTCCATCCCGATCACCTGGAGTTGCACCCAGAGGTTCGCAATAACCTTAGCTACACGCTAGTAGCACCCACCCTCACCGGCGAGCAGCCGTTCGCCGTTGCCGTTGGTTCCCGAGCCCCTTCGTCGCCGAGCTGACCTGGTCGTCCACGCGGCTCGCCACATCAGGTCCAGCGCTGACGTGTCGCGTGCGTGGCTGCCTCGTCAGCGCGTGCGTGGCACAGTCCACCGGTCTCCAGGTCCCGAGGCTCGGTAGACCTAGTCTACCGTGAGCCATCTCGCTGACATGTGGGTCCCACATGTCAGTAATTTCTTTTAATACTTTTAATTTTTGATATTCCTGTGTTGACGTCATACTTGCGCAATAATCTGATTTTTCTGTTAAGGAATAATTCAGAAATTCCAGAAAATTCAAAATTAGGGTTTCTTTTAGATTTAAACTTCCAGAGCCCATAACTTTTGCATCCGAACTCAGATTGAGCCCATTCAAATTCCTAAATTCATCTAAATTCGAGATCTATTTATTTGAGATTTTTATTTAATTTTTGGAGTTTGTTTTACCTCTGTTATTTATTTGTTTTGTTTATTTATTGCATTTGCGAGTAGACGTCGATACGTCGGGGAATTTTGGAGAAGGAGCACCTCAAGATCAAGACCAGTACCTAGACCTTTTCCAAGGCAGGTCATACCTTTGATCATCTTAAACCCAATTTTCAAATTACTTTGTTTCAAAGTATTGCATACTACGTTAATTATGTTATCATCCAATTTGTTATCATCCATCCGTCCGACAAAAGCCGAACCCTCTCCGCCGCTCAACTCTCGCCGCCGGTCGCCACCGTCCATCCCGATCACCCAGAGTTGCACCCAGAGGTTCGCAATAACCTCAGCTACACGCTGGTAGCACCCACCCTCACCGGCAAGCCGCCGTTCGCCGTTGCCGTTGGTTCCCGAGCCCCTTCGCCGCCGAGCTGACGTGGTCGTCCACGCGGCTCGCCACATCAGGTCCAGCGCTGATTCTAAACTCATTTGATTTGGAATCATTTGAAACGTGCGAATCTTGCCTACTCGGAAAGATGACCAAGACTCCTTTCACTGGTCGAGCTGAGAGGGCGTCCGACCTGTTGGCACTCGTACATACTGATGTATGTGGACCAATGAGCACGACAGTTAGAGGTGGTTTTCAGTACTTCATTACCTTCACCGATGACTATAGTAGATATGGGTATGTCTATTTAATGAGGCACAAGTCGGAATCCTTTGAAAAGTTCAAAGAGTTCAAGAGTGAGGTACAGAATCAATTTGGCAAGACAATCAAATCCTTACGATCTGATCGTGGAGGTGAATTTTTGAGCCATGAATTTGGTGATCATTTGAAGCAATGTGGAATTGTTCCACAGCTTACACCACCGGGCACTCCACAATGGAATGGGGTGTCCGAGCGGCGTAATCGGACCTTGTTGGACATGGTTTGGTCGATGATGAGCCAATTTGATCTGCCATTGTATTTTTGGGGTTACGCTCTTGAAACTGCCGCTTTCACTTTATATAAGTTACCATCAAAATCAGTAGATAAGACACCATATAAGATATGGACTGGGAAGAGTCCTAGTTTGTCTTTTCTAAGGATTTGGGGATGTAATGTCTATGTTAAACGTTTGACGTCTGATAAACTCACACCCAAGTCTGATAAATACTTCTTTATAGGATATCCTAGGGAAACCAAAGGATATTACTTCTACAACAGGGAAGTGGGCAAAGTTTTTGTTACCCGAAATGGTGTCTTTTTGGATAAAGAGTTTCTTTCAAAAGAAGTCAGTGGGAGAAAGGTGCAACTCGAAGAAATTCGGGAAACATCTGAAAGAATTTCAACTCCTACTGAACCTCTACAGGATGAACAGATTGTTGTTGAACCTGTAGATGAGGCATCAACCCCACGTAGATCTAAAAGGCTACGTCAATTGCCTATAAGGTATGGGCATGACGTATTATTGTTGAATAATGACGAGCCTAAGTCTTTTGAGGAAGCGATGATGGATCCAGACTCTGAAAAATAGCTTGAAGCCATGAAATCCGAGATAGACTCCATGAGTGACAATCAGGTTTGGAATCTTGTCGATCCTCTTGATGGTGTTAAAACCATTGAGTGCAAATGGATCTATAAGAAAAAGATTGATATGGATGGAAATGTTCATATTCATAAAGTTCGACTAGTCGCAAAAGGGTTTCGACAAGTTCAAGGGGTTGACTACGATGAGATTTTCTCACCGATAGCGATGCTTAAATCTATACGAATCATTCTAGCTATTGCTGCATATTTCGACTATGAGATATGACAAATGGATGTCAAAACGGCTTTCCTTAATGGAAACCTAAGAGAGGATGTGTACATGACACAACCTGAAGGTTTTGTCGATCCAAAGAATGCTAGTAAAGTGTGCAAACTTCAAAAGTCCATTTATGGGTTGAAGCAAGCATCTCGGAGTTGGAATATACGTTTTGATGAGGAGATCAAAAGGTTTGGTTTCGTCAAGAACAAAGAAGAACCTTGTGTTTACATGAAGGTTAGTGGGAGCGCACTCGTTATTCTAATCTTATATGTAGATGACATATTATTGATCGGGAATGACATTCCAATGCTGGAATCTGTTAAGGTATCCTTGAAAAATAGTTTTTCAATGAAGGACCTAGGAGAGGCAGCATATATCTTAGGAATAAAGATCTATAGAGATAGATCAAGAAGGCTAATTGGATTAAGCTAAAGTACTTATATTGACAAGATGTTGATTCGATTCAGCATGCAAGATGCCAAGAAAGGGTTCTTGCCTATGTCACATGGCATAAGTCTTAGCAAGTCTTAGCAAGAGTCAGTGTCCTTCGACAACTGATGAGCGAGACTGTATGAATGGTATTCCGTATGCTTCAGCTATTGGATCCATCATGTATGCCATAATATGTACTCGACCAGATGTATCATATACTCTAAGTGTTACGAGTAGATACCAAGCTGATCCCGGTGAAGGTCACTGGACAGCTGTGAAAAACATTCTTAAGTACTTGAGAAGGACTAAGGATGTGTTCCTAGTTTATGGCGGTGATGAAGAGCTCGTTGTAAATGGTTACACCGATGCAAGCTTCCAAACCGACAAAGATGATTATCGTTCGCAATCTGGTTATGTATTCATTTTGAATGGAGGAGCAAAGGTCGAAAAGTTCCAAGCAAGGGACCGTTCTCGATTCTACGACGAGGCCGAGTACATTGCGCTTCGAAGTCTGCGAAGGAAGGTGTTTGGATAAGGAATTTCATTATTGAATTGGGTATGGTTCCGACTGCCTCGGGCCCAATGGATCTCTATTGTGACAATAATGGAGCTATTGCGCAGGCTAAGGAGCCTAGATCCCATCAGAAGTCCAAGCATATACTCAAGCGTTACCACCTTATTCGCGAATTGGTGGATAGAGGAGATGTTAAGATATGCAAAATTCATACGGATTTAAATGTTGCTGATCCATTGACAAAGCCTCTCACACAGCCAAAGCATGAGGCGCACACAAGAGCTATCGGTATTAGATACTTAAATGATTGACTCTAGTGCAAGTGGAAGACTGTTGGAAATATGCCCAAGAGGCAATCATAGAGATGATTATATTTCATTATGTTCATAACTTTTGATAATATATTATCTTGTTCCTTGAATGAATCATCAGTTATATAGATCAATGAGTATGTGACTTGTTGGTGAAACTCTTTATCTTATATGATGTCATTCTAAAAGTATCCCTGGTCGAACGTCACTGGTCGGAACACCAGTGACTCTACGACCAGTACATATATTGATTGATGACCGTGTTTCACCGGTCATGGATATAGAGATATCGAATCAATAATGTGGACACATGTTAGAGAACATAGTGTTGGATAAGACCCACCTTGAGACACTATTGAGATTGTTATGATTTTATGTGTCGTTAGTTGGTCTCAAGCAATGATGATGTATAATCCTTAGACCTGAGATCAGCATGGTTTTCTACATATGTAATAGCACTCTTAGGGGTTGCCAAACGTTACTCCGTAACTGGGTAGTTATAAAGGTAGATTTCAGGTATGCTATGAAACATGCAGAGGAATGTGACTGGTCGGATATGGGATTTGCCCCTCCTAACATAACGGGAGAGGTGTCTCTGGGCCCCTCGTTGTGGTCGAATAAAGAAAGTGCATGGCCATGCCACTAGTGGTCGAAGTGTCGACCATATGAAGTTATTCGACACTTGATCGAGAAAGTATTGAACAGTCCATGGATGATATATTATCTCACCTAGAGTTCAACCAGATGTCATGAGGTAAAGGGAGAATACACAAGCAGGTCATTCAGTTGCCGAGGTCGTAGACTGGTCGAAGTCGTATGGAGATGCGACCTAGCCGAAGACTACTCGAACATAATCACCAACTGGTCGTAAGGAGTTGCAAACTGGTCGTAGTTAGATACTAACCAGTCGTAAGGAGTCACGAACTGGTTGTAACTAATTATGAACTGGTCGTGACTAAGTACGAGCTGGTCGTAAGTGATAAGGACCTAGTCGTAGATCATATTGCATTAAGGTTTTTCCGATATATTCTGTGTGTGTTCGGGAATCGTTATGTGCTGCTAGGTACCGCTGACGACTCGTGATCGGGAAAGAGTTTCCGAGTCACAACCGATTACACACGAACCTATAGGGTCACACACTTAAAGGGCGAGGATTTGATTTGGATGGAGATCCGAATTCTTATAGGCCACGAGTTCCTAATGTGCCTCAGGTTAAGGACCCAATATGGATGCCTATATGTAGAGGGGCGGTGGCATGGGGTATGATTGATCAATCTTTCTGGAAGAAATCCCGAAACCCTAATAGCCACGCTCTCCTCAACCACACCGCCAGCACTAGCACTCCTGCGCGTGGTGTCCCTGCCCCGTACGTGTGGATACCTTGGAGGTGCTGTTGCGAAGCATCAGCACTATGACGATCCGCGATTCACGACGTTCATCAGAGTAGGAGGAGAAGGCGTGCGGCAAGTACGACTACAACTGCTTCAACTCGCTACATCGACTCTACTTCCGCTACGAGTCGACACGTTTAGTGGTAATCTCGTGATCTATTACTTGCAGTGGTTCCTTGGTTGCGCGGTAAAATTTTTGTTTGTGCTATCGTAGCCTTCCCACGATCCTTCACTATGCTGAAGTTATTTCTGTTCCGCTGCTATTTTATTCTCTATTAGTCCTGCGTGGCTCAATAAGTGTAAACTCGACCATAAGTCAAAACCCCTATTTGTTATTCAAACTAATCGTTTACTTTATTTATCGCTTGTGTAAATCGATATTCACCTGTGTTGACACTGTGTGCACTAGCGTGATTCTGGACTAGTGCATTATACACAGAGGGTTCCAGAATCAAAATTTTGGGTCCCGACAGCTTGGCATATGCTTGGGCTAGAAGGACCAAATCCCACCATTCCCCCTCGCCCTGCATATATATGACTGTCATGACCTTGTTTCCTTGAGCTGCACTAACTCCCAATATGTGCCCTGTGGTGCTCGGTTGGCAAGGCAACTCAATCTTATATCATAAATAGCATGGTCCAAATCGAATGTGTGGAACAACCACCACATCACAGCGCCTCATGTCTTGTTAGAGTCACGATCGTCGATTGGAAATAATGCAAATCAATCCCCTTGGGACCCTCAAGAATAGTCCCCTGACCGTATTAAATTTTGAAGTTGGTGGTGTTCGACATATTTGACGTACTGCACTATAAACAATATTACCACGATTAACCACATATCTAAAACTAAACTACCCACTGAAAAGGATTATGCAAAACATAATACACTGCACAACCTTACGTCTAAAACTATGTAATCCATTTGGTTAGAAAAATTACCTGAAAAGTGGACAACCAGAATGGCAGCGCTTCGCTAGCTTCTCTCCTCCCCTCTATTCCCCTCTGCTCCTCTCTCTTCCCTCCCCTCTTTCTTTTTTTTCTAAATAAAAGTGAGTTATGCCATAATTTTGGGGTCTTTTATAGGGTAGATTGTGTCGCCATTTAGAATAGCGATAGGGACTTGTGGGATCCCTATTGCCATTTGAAATAGTGGTTTTCCAAATTTTAATATTAAAAAATTTAGGATCCCTGTCAACTGGGTCCTCTCTGTACTTTTGAGCCCTCTGTCACTAGTGCCTAGGTCTCTGTCGCCAATTGGAATGGTGACAGGAGCCTGTAACCATTTCAAATAGCGATAGACACCTACTTTTGTAGAAAAAATTGACAATTTATTTTTGTAATTTTTCAAATCAATATTATTTCAAAAAAATTTGGTTTCTTGCTGGTCACCAAGGTGACCACTTACCCTTGGACACAGGATTCTGTGTCCCCTATGACACTCACAACTGTTTCCTAGCTAGCTATGGCTCCTAACTACCAAGCGGAGCTGGATCAACCCATCGTCAAAGGATCTGGATCCTCTGCATTACCGTAGAGGTCCACCGCACGAACACTATTTTTGTGAAAGAGGTGAATAGCGCTCTACATAAGCTATAACACTGTAGCACAGCGTGATTTGTACTGCAACGATTTTACTGTAGTGGAAAAACAATGCAGCAAATGCACTGTAGCAATTGATCTAGAACTTTGATTTTTGATCAGACTGTGGTAATCGCTCCTAATGCCAATGCACTATAGATCCTTTGTATTGGCTACTTCAATGCAGAGGATACCCGGGGACCCAGGTCCTCTATTGTACTGTAGAGGAGTACTTTAGCAACAGTATTATGAGTCTTCTGCTATAGCACTCTGTAGGAATACTGTACAAATAGTGCTAATTTTATGTATGCAAGAAATACTAAAGTGATTTTACTATTTACTACTATAGAGCGGTACTGCACACTATTGATCTAAACCATTCATTGTCGATTTGACGCCCTGGATGAGCCCTAATGCGTGTGTACTATGCACCTCTGTTGTAGCATGTTGCTATGGTAGAGGATCCGTGTCCCGTCAAAGGGGGACGATAACGACACTCGATAGCAACGATGTCGCTCGGGGAAGATGAAAAAGACAGACAATTGTCGATCCTACGATCAGGGTTGCCGGTGTTCAAGGTGAACCTAAAGAAGGTTGTCACTCAAATTTCAGGTTTTAGTGGAGTAGCCCAATATCTAGCCACGTATGCCCCCACTCATCCTAGCAGAGGTCAATGAAAAAATCTCGAAGAAATTTCACCAGTTATCGCGGGTAACTGGTGGTAGCCGGTAGGAATTAAAATTGGCCTCGGGAAATCGGTTTTGATGAAATTTGTCCAAAAATCGAATTTGCTTGAATTTTGTTCGAATTTGATTTTTTTAAAAAAATCTAAAATCCAAACATTTCCAAAAAAAAAAATGAAAATTCCAGTCAACATTAGCTGATATTTCTGATTTTCGGTGGTTACCGGCCTTACCGCCCTTCTCCCCGCGGTAAAAAAAATCCTTCCAGAAAAGATTTCCCTGGCAGAGGTGCCCCGATAGTCCCATTGTGCCCCGCTTATTTTTTTAACCTAGATTCGCCCTTGGCAGTATTGAGGTGCACCGCTACACACCACCATGCCTAGTTTGCAACTATAGCGCTCTCTAGCATCATTGGGGCGGAATGGTGCGGTGGGGAGTGGCTCCGTCCATGTGGAGTGAGAGAGAATGAGAAAATGAGAGCCGCGAGAATAAGAGGAAGAAAGTCAAATGTTTTAAAATAATATTATTTTAATTAATAGTTATAAAATTAAATAGTAAAAAATTGCAAAAATGGCCTCCTGTCGCCATTTCATCTGGCGATAGGTCCCCTTTTTTGCAATTAAAGTAAATTTAAAATTTTTGTATATCTATAATTGTCTGCGCTACTAATAACTTTTGAAAAGATAAAGAAATATGTAGTAGAGAAAAAATTATGAGTTTTGATGTGACCAAATATATTTGAAATACGTTTTAGGTGTGTAGTATAAAAAAAATAGCCCCCTTCTGCGGTGCAATATCGGAAATAGCCATGTTCGGCAATGCAATATTATAAATAGCCTCCTTCGGCAGTGTAATATCAAAAATAACCCCGTTCAGCGATGTAATATTATCAATAGCCTCTTTCGACGGTGCAATATCGAAAATAGCCCCGTTCGGCGACACAATATGAAAAATGTGCGACCTACTTTGCGAATAGGGTGTAGTCATTTCATGTACGAAGAGGCTAGAACTAGGGTGGTATGGGGTGTCACAATGCTAACTCCCTCACACAGTTACTTGTACACACAACAAGAATAAATAGTATCGAAACACGAGACCACCATAAAATTCATGTAAGTCGTACATAAATTAATATTTACATAACAAGACTAATAACCCGAAACCCTAAGACTGATACATCTACTCGTGGGCCCTCTTGGGGCGTACCCCACATGTGGCCCCTGGCCTCACCTGGGGGCGGCTGCAGACGCTGGTGCAAGTACGTCAAAGGCTCTCGTGGCCAAGGTACCTTACCGACGCGAGTAGCCTAAGGGGGTGCCCCCAGAGGATGTGCCTTAAGGGGGTGCTGCATCGGCTAGCTCGCTCTTGGCGCACCGTGGAGCTGAGAAGCCCCAACGGAGACTCAGCTGCTCTCGTCATCCAGCGCTTGTTGTAGCCACACTTCCTGACTGACATCAAAGTCCCCGGAGTCTGCTCTAATGTGAGTGTTGGCCCGATCTTCCGAAAGGTACTGATACGTCGATTGTGGAGAACACGACATTGATGATCCAAAGGCTCCGACCGAAACAGGCTGAACCCCTCGCAATCACTACACCACTGCTCCGTTGGTTATCAACCGTGCCGAATGCGATTGACCTCGCCAATAAGGCTATCTCCTGCAAGCGAATCGAGAACACAAGCAAGAGAGTAGAAGATGCAATCTGTATTGCGAATAATAATGAAGTTCACAGAGTGGGGTTCCTCAAACCGAACAAACGGCGAAACTACAAAGCTGCAGAATAATCTAAGAAAAAACCCAAATTGGACTAAAGGGCGACGGCTCCTATATGAGGAGGGCGACCAGAGGTGGAAAACCTAGGCGAGGTACTGTTCACGCGGCCGTGTTATTGTTCACATGAATAGTAACAGGCCCCCGGGGGTGGCTATTCCACATATGGGCCATATGGGCCAAGTCAGCCCATAGGACTCGGATACAAGCCTTGTAGGCTAAAGAAAAAGGTGACGCAGCACCAAGTAAAGGGTGGCCGAAGCTCTTTGAGTTGGAGGCCACAAATTCTTCATCTCCTTTGGCCATTGTTATTGTCTTCTCCTTCCTTGATGCATATCATCAACTCCTTGCTGTCCTATCCTAGATTCCTAAGCACAAGTAAATCATCTCTATTAGGCAACATCATAGAGTTCTTAAGTGATACACTCAGCCCTAGAAATGAATTTACCTGATGATTTAGTTGACGAGCACATGCCCGAGTAATTGGACCTTGAACATCATTCATGGTAGTAGAAAGAGGAGTGTTCATATCAGTCGAAGTGATGCCCTCATCATCCTCCCCTTTTTGAATTGGAGTTGTCCTCGACTCAAGCTTATCCTCCGCTCCGAAGAATGGTCGTAGATCTGCAATGTTAAAGGTGGGGCTAACCCCAAAATCTGTAGGCAAGTCTAACTTATATGCATTATCATTAATACGTTCAAGCACTTTAAAAGGACCATCTGCACGAGGCATGAGTTTAGACTTTCTCAATTCAGGGAATTGCTCTTTACGCAAGTGTAACCACACAAGATCACCAAGTTCAAAAGTAACATGCTTGCGTCCCTGATTACCAGCAACTTTATATTTAGCATTCATAATCTCAATGTTCTCTTTAGTTGTCTCGTGCATCTTAAGTATCAAATCATCATGTTGTTGAGCATCAAGATTTACCTTCTTCGAAGCTGGAAGAGGCAACAAGTCGATAGGTGCACGAGGGATGAAACCATAAACAATCTCAAAAGGGCACTTCTTTGTGGTAGAATGCAGCGAGCGATTATAAGCAAATTCCATATGAGGCAAACATTCTTCCCACATTTTTAAGTTCTTTTTAAGCACAACCCTAAGCATAGTAGACAATGTTCTATTGACTACCTGAGTTTGTCCATCGGTTTGGGGATGACAAGTAGTGGAAAATAACATCTTAGTCCCCAATTTAGCCCACAAAGTTCTCAAAAAATGACTAAAAAATTTAGCATCATGATCGGAAACTATCATATTTGGAATACCATGCAAGCGAACAATTTCCTTAAAGAACAAATCAGCAACATTTGTAGCATCATCACTTTTATGACATGGTATAAAATGAGCCATCTTAGAGAATCTATCAACGACAACAAAAATACTATCCCTCCCCTTCTTTGTTCTAGGCAGACCTAAAACAAAGTTCATAGAAATATCTTCCCAAGGTGTGCTTGAAACAGGAAGAGGCATGTATAAACCATGAGGATTAAGTCGTGACTTAGCTTTTTGGCACGTGGTGCAGCGGGCAATGAAGCGTTCGACGTCTCGCCTCATCTTTGGCCAATAAAAGTGGTGGGTCAGAATGTCCTCAGTCTTCTTCACGCCGAAGTGACCCATTAATCCTCCTCCATGCGCCTCCTGTAACAACAAAAGACGAACGGAGCTAGCTGGAATGCATAGCTTGTTAGCACGGTATACGAACCCGTCATGCACCACAAATTTATTCCAACTCTTTCCCTCTTGACAATTGAGCAACACATCTTTAAAATCAGCATCATGCACATATTGCTCCTTTATCGTGTCTAATCCAAATATTTTGAAGTCAAGTTGTGAAAGCATGGTATATCTCCTAGACAATGCATCAGCTATTACACTTTCTTTGCCATTTTATGTTTAATGACATAAGGGAAAAACTCAATAAACTCAACCCACTTAGCATGTCTACGGTTCAGATTGGTTTGACTTTGAATATGCTTCAAAGATTCATGATCAGAGTGTATTACAAACTCTTTGGGCCATAAATAATGCTGCCATGTTTCCAAAGTTCGAACTAGAGCATATAATTCTTTATCATAGGTAGAATAGTTCAAACTAGGCCCACTTAATTTTTCACTAAAGTAAGCAACAGGTTTTCCTTCTTGAATTAACACACCACCAAGACCTATGCCACTAGCATCACATTCCAATTCAAAAGTCTTGCAAAAATCAGGGAGTTGAAGCAAGCGGCGTGTGTCAACTTATCTTTAAGGGCATCGAAAGCTTGTTGTTGTATGGTGCCCCAAGTAAAAGGAACACCCTTCTTCGTAAGCTCATTTAGCGGTGCAGCGATGGTGTTGAAATCCCAAACAAAACGCTTATAGAAGCTAGCGAGCCCAAGAAAACTCCGCACTTGTGTGACCGTTTTAGGAGGAGCCAACTCTGGATAGCGACGATCTTCGCCTGATCAACTTCAATACCCTGTGGAGTAACAACATAGCCAAGAAACGACACTCGATCGGTGCAAAAGGTGCACTTCTCAAGGTTACCAAACAAACGTGCATCTCGCAAAGCATTAAAAACAGCACGTAAATGATTCAGGTGTTCTTCATATGACTTGCTATATATCAGAATATCATCAAAATAAATCACCACAAATTTTCCAATGAAAGCACACAAAACTTCGTTCATCAAACACATGAAAGTGCTAGGTGCATTAGTTAAACCAAAAGGCATCACTAACCACTCATATAGCCCGAACTTAGTTTTAAATGTTGTTTTCCACTCATCTCCCAATTTCATTCTAATCTGGTGGTACCCGCTACCAAGTCAATCTTTGTGAAGATAATATAACCACTCAACTCATCTAGCATGTCGTCTAACCTAGGAATAGGATGACGATACCGCATTGTGATATTATTAAAGGCCCTACAATCAACACACATACGCCAACTATCGTCTTTCTTAGGAACCAAAAGAACAGGAACAACACAAGGACTAAAGCTTTCCCGTACATACCCTCGGTCCAAAAGATCTTGGACTTGTCATTGAATTTCCTTAGTGTCCTCCAGATTGGTTCTATATGCCGCATGGTTTGGCAAAGTCGCTCCCGGAATTAAGTCAATTTGGTGTTCAATCCCTCTAATAGGTGGCAATCCTGGGGGTAATTCAGCTGGAAACACATCCTCATACTCCTGCAAAAGGTTAGTGACAGCAGACGGCAAAGAGCTAGCTATATCATCAAGTGAAAATAAAGCATCTTTGCATATCAAAGCATAGCATAACATATCATTATTGACAATTTCAGCAAGATCAGATTTGGTTGCAAACATGACACAACCCTTTAATTTAATTCCCTCAGTCCTAAAACTAGGTGCCAACTTCTCTTTCTTAGGTGGGAATATGCCCTTCACTACTTGCTGATTTTTAGATTCATGTTCATGTTCTTTCCTCTCATTTGTAGCTATCTCTTTTTCATATTGCACAATTTTAGCAGGTGCCAAAGATAGCAAAATTATTTTTTTTCCTTTGTGCATAAGAGAGTACTTATTACTTCTACCATGATGAATTGCATCGGTATCAAATTCCCATGGACAACCTAATAAAAGTGAGCAAGCTTGCATAGGCACTACATCGAAATCAACAACATCATGATAGGAACCAATGGAAAAATACGCTCTCGCAGATTGTGTTACCTTCACCATACAACTGTTGTTGAACCACTAAATGTGGTATGGATGAGGATGTGCACGTGTGGTCAAGACAAGCTTCTTGACCAAATCTAAACTCACCAAGTTATTACAACTCCCACCATCAATTATGACACGAACAAGGCAATCCTTGACGATGAGGAACATCTGAAATAAATTATGGCGCTGTAACTTCTCCGCTTGCTCCCTCTGAGTGCTCAACACTCGTTGCACAATTATGGTTCTATAACTCTCCATAGCAGCAGCACCTAAAATCTCCTCCCCTTTGCTATGTTCCTCTTGATCATCATCATTACCTGCAAGGTTAGCTGTAAGAGCATATTCATCCTCAACATCACTAGTACTTACATAACCACCGTCTTCTGTCGCAATGTACGCTCGCTGACTTGGGCAATCTTTCATAACGTGTCCCATCTCTTTGCAACGGTGGCATATAATCCCCGTCGTACGACCTGTCGAAGCAACCGATGAAGAGCTCTGCGCAGGTGCCTGCACATTAGTAGATTTGCTCGTCTCGGGTGCGTGTAACGGTGGTGGTGGTGCTACTGAATGTGCCCTACTCACAGAGGGGGCAGCAGACCGGAAAGCAGGAGGTGGGGCTGTCTTGCTTGCCCCGGCATCGATCTCGATGCAGACGTACTTCCAAAGTTGCTCCTAGTCCTTTGTTGTCTTCCCTGCAATTCTTTTTCTGCCAAACAAGCAAGCTGGAACAACCTATTTATATCATTATACTCCTTGTAATCAACTATGTCTTGAATTTCACGCCTTAAGCCCCCATAAAAGCGAGTCATCTTATCCTCCTCATCCTCAACAACATTACAACGCAGTATGCCTATTTGTAATTCTTGGTAATATTCCTCGACTGATCTATTACCTTGGTCTAAGCGCTGCAATTTCTTACGCATATCACGTTTAAAAGCAGGAGGAACAAATCTAGCACGCATGGCTACCTTCAATCTATCCCATGTATCAGGTGTTAAGCCAGAATTAACTACTTGATTCCACCAAATGATAGCAAAATCTTTAAATTCACTAGTAGCTTGCCTGACTCTATGCACTTCAGGAACTAGATAGACATTAAATTTTTGTTCAACTGTCATCTCCCAATCTAGATAAATTTCAGCATCATAAACACCCGCAAAAGATGGTTTGGTAAATTTAACTTTAGCAAATGGGTCATCATTAACACAAACATTGTGGTGCTGAAAATTATTACCTCCCATACCGTGACGGTTGCGTTGTAGGCGGTGTCGTAGACGTGCATCTTGAGCATCACGGTTTTGCCTCTCATTATCATCTCCCACCTCAAGATCTTGGGCTGCATCATGTTCATACTCGTGTCCATTGTGTGGCTGATTCACCATTCTTTCAAGGCGTGTGGTGAGCGCTGCAATACTATCGTTGATTGAGCGCTGTAATGCGGTTGTAGTAGCCTGTAGCTTTCTGTCAATGTCCTCATTAATGGTAGCAAGTTGTTCATCCTAAAGCGTCATGAGTTCTCCCTTTAACACACACTCTTTCTTATCAAATGTCTCACCTGCCATGGTTAGTAAGGAAACAAAAGACAACACAAAGATATTATCCCTATCAACTACTAGGTGATGGAAGGTGGAATTACACACTCTCAAGCATCTTACAACACTCTTACAAGTGTTCTTACCAAAGTATGTAGTAGGTGGTACAACCGGTGGTTGGTTCGTGATACCGAGTTGAGCGTGGGTACGATTGCAAAAAGGGTCCTGTTCTGATCAAGAGTAGGTGGAGCTCGGAAGGCACAATATGGTAGCAAAAGGATAAGCAATAATTAAATCAGTAAATGCAAGTTGAAATATTGTTCAAAGTACTCGTCAAAGTTGCTGATCCTAGCCTAATCACAGCTAGCTAATCAAGTCCTATGCAAAGAAGTGTATGTATGCACACGCAACGATCAATGGGACCTGATGTAAGCAAAGGAGAACCTCACAATAAGTGCTAGGAGAGACGCCAGCCCACTACTCAAACTTATTTTTAAGAGCACAAAACAGCGATATCGGTAAAAACGCGAACAGCCCTCTAGATTGAGCAGAAATAACAGCTAGTCTCAAATGATGAAAAGGCAAAGTTTTATATGGCTTATATATACTCGTTTGAAATGTTTCGATGAGATCTACAACTTTCTCAACTGGACGAACCCAAAATTCCGAAGGGAAGACCGAAAGAAACACCAAAAACAGAAAACCGAAAACTTGCAACGCGATTTTAGGGCTAAAGATGGCCGATTTTGGGGGTCTTGGAGGGCGACAAGCGCTTTGCTTGTTGGATTTTCAGATGTGCGTCGTCGATAGCTTCGAAACGAGGACAAGAATGTCAAATTCCAACTTCGTATGCAAAAGTTATGCCTGTTTTACTGAAGGGGTGTCGGAAACGGACTCGAATTCGTTTCGGTTTCAACTTCAAATTTTGATCCCGTGGGGCAAACGTGCCCAAATTTTTTTGGGAGCTTGTGGCTATGTCAGAAAGGGCTCCACCAATTTTCACTGATTTTCGTGCAAGTTTGGTGCACTTTCCAATTTTCGGAATAGAGACGCTCTTTTCTGTTTTTCTTCTCTCTTTTTATGTTTTTCTTCTTTTTTTCTCTTTTTCTGTTTTTTTTTTGTTCTTTTTCTTCTTCTGGTGAGAACCCAAAACCGACAAGGGTTTGCTGCGGTGGCACGAGACAAGGTGGTGGGGCTGCCGCGGTAGGGAGGTGGTGGCGCGGTAGGGGGTGGTGGCGCGGCAGGGGGTCGTAGTTGATGCGGAACAAGAACAGATTGGAACTAAAACAAGCTACGTGAAGGAAAACACGATGCAAACTAGACAACGATGAACTAGACTCTAACTAGACTAGACCAGTAACTGACTCGACGATGCAACAATAATTCAACAAGCAAAATACTGGAAAGAAAATTGCAAGACACAAGGGGTGATGGGACAGCGGAAGCACACGACGAACAATTATTTTTGTAGGGCTAATTTTCTGGATTTTAGGATGATGAACAGTAACTAAACTAAAGGGGGGAAAACTGTGATTACCTAACGGCAACTTTCGCTCTGATACCACCTAATGTGAGTGTTGGCACGATCTTCCGAAAGGTACTGATACGTCGATTGTGGAGAACACGACGTTGATGATCCAAAGGCTCCGATCGAAATAGGTCGAACCCCTCGCAATCACTACACCATTGCTCTGTTGGTTATCAACTGTGCCGAACGCGATTGACCTCGCCAAGAAGGCTATCTCCTGCAAGCTAATCGAGAACACAAGCAAGAGAGTAGAAGATGCAATCTGTATTGCGAATAATAATGAAGTTCACAGAGTGGGGTTCCTCAAACCGAACAAACGACGAAACTGCAAAGTGGCAGAATAATCTAAGAAAAACCCAAATTGGACTAAAGGGTGATGGCTCCTATATGAGGAGGGCGACTAGGAGGTGGAAAACCTATGTGAGGTACTGTTCACATGGTCATGTTACTGTTCATGTGAACAGTAACAGGCCCCCGGGGGTGGCTGTTCCACATATGCGCCATATGGGCCAAGTCAGCCCATAGGACTCGGATACAAGCCTTGTAGGCTAAAGAAAAAGGTGACGCAGCACCAAGTAAAGGGTGGCCGAAGCTCTTTGAATTGGAGGCCACAAATTCTTCATCTCCTTTGGCCATTGTTATTGCCTTCTCCTTTCTTGATGCATATCATCAACTCCTTGATGTCCTGTCCTAGATTCCTAAGCATAAGCAAATCATCTCCATTAGGCAGCATCATAGAGTTTTTAAGTGATACACTCAGCCCTAGAAACGAATTTACCTGATGATTTAGTAGACGAGCACGTGCCCGAGTAATTAGACCTTGAACATCATTCATGGTAGTAGCAAGAGGAGTGTTCATATCAATCGAAGTGATGCCCTCATCATGCTCCCTCATGCGTCCCCAGCTCCTCATCTAGTAGGGGTCTATGACCGGTGGAACAACACGTTATACATGTAAACAAGAAGGAAATACTAAAATAGTATGGTATGCATGTAAACAACATAGACATACCTAATGGTTGCATCACAGCGGATGACTCGGCGTAGTCTTACCCCTAGTATGGATGGTACCGAGGACCTTCCAGAAGAAAATACCGTTAGTAACTAGTGAAGTTCAAAATTAACAACCAGACGTACATGTTTCAAATGTACATGCGAACTGAGTTGGCGCTGGGGTACAGTGCTACAAGGACCCGCCCACCATGTTTGGGTGAGAAGTTGCGGGGCATGACGCACCATGACTCACCCCCCGTCCATGCACAGGTGGGTCCGCCACGTCCCTCGGCCTACAACATGACATTAGCTGGATGACTCGCCTCGACACTTCCAACATTCAGTCCATGGCCTATCTGATCTCCTATCTCACCATGCTGTAGTGCTCCTCGATCGACAGACTACACACAGAGCTCGACAACTCGTACAACTCCCATCCAAGATTGTTCTGTAAATAGAATTAGCAAGCTAGAAACTAAAAACATGCAAAGGAAATAAGAAGTATGGACCGTTTAATACGTACCTTACGATGGAATGCGGAGTCCGGCTGGGTGGGGTACGTGTCGACCATCGTGGCATGGCAGGTCATCCACAACCCTGACGCAATGAACCCTCGTCGAAGAGGAGAACCAGTCGATGTACTCCTCATACATCCCAGGGTTGTAGGGAGTAGGCTCCCGGTGCACGTCCGCCAAGGCGTGCAGCCACTGCTCAACTCACTAGGCCATCTTCTCGGTCTAGGAAGTCGTACCAACTACTCTCTTCCTGGTGTACCTGTAGAAGATGAAAAAATAAATTTGTAAGTCCGCAAGGGAAAGGATGCGAGCGAAATAAAACGTGAACTTACCCATAAATGTTCGGCGGCACCCGCAGCCCCAAGCGCACTGGGAAATCCTGGTGTAGACCGAACTGGTGCATCACCCGATGCACGTGGTACTCCTCCACAAAGACGTTGTGCAGCAAGAATTTATGCGTGTACCAGTATTGCCAATCTCACGTGCATTGGGTGGAGAAGCCTCAGGGTACATGAGCTGACACTCTGTTGGTGGTGTACGGTGTCCAGATGATGCGGCCATTCATCAACTGATAGAACATCGCAACGTAGTCCAGGCAGGACATGTGCGTAGTGATCGGAGTGAAGGTGACATATGGAATAGAACAACAAAAACTTGGCACATGCAATTAAATTAAATTAGAAAAAGGACTAAAGGTTCAAAAACATACCCGTCGATGACACTAGACTGTACCCATGGTCGGCCGGTCCATGAGGTCATCATCGATGTACATCGCGTCGGTGTAGGATCCTAGTTCTAGTTGTGGTTGTCCAATCTGGAAATGCTCGAATGACCATAGCTCAAGAAGCAGAGGGTATCCGGAGAGGACGGAGCTCTCTTGGACCTGGTGGCATGCGCTGCAGAAGGCGCGGTATGTTGCACATAGCACCTCTAGGCCCTAGGCATTCGGCGAGATCATGTCCACCTCCTTGTTCACCAGCTCACGTGCATAGCGGATCTTGTGCTTGTCTAGCTGTCAACGTGGGACCCAAGGAACATAACCCACCCAAACAATCGCAGCAAGTAGGCCTCAAAGTACCTCCTCACTATGTTGCTGGGTGCGTCCGGTCCTAGGGCAGCCGACTGCAAGAAGACAGAGACACATCACTAAGTTGAGCAATGGAATTGAAGCAAAAACACAAGAGTTATAATTACTTACATCGAAACTGTTGATCCACCTCAGTGTTGGCCCGTGCATACTGGAGAACCCCTTGTAGCCAGCGTTGGCCGGCAGCAACCCTTGGAACCTCTCGAGGATATCCGTGCACCACGTGTTCGGGACATCGTACGCTACCATGGGGAAGCCCGAGAAGGGCAACCCGGTCAGGTAGCCCACATCCTAAAGCGTCGGCGTCATCTCCCCACACGGAAGGTGGAACATGTGCGTCTCCGGCCTCCACCGATCAACCAGCACCGTTAGGAGGCACCAGTTATACAGAAGCTGCCTCGACGTAGGCACCCTGGCGGCGACGTCCTCCTTTTCCTCCCACGTTGCCTCTACCATCCTAGCTAGTGGAAGCAGGCCTAACAGTCTCAACATTTGTCGAAAGGATTAAGAATATACGTGAGTCCACCCACACAGGTCAGACCGAAATTAATTTCAAGAATGTGAGAACTATACGTACCGTGGAACCCAACGTGGGTCCACTCTCCATGCCCTCATAGGCGTGCGTAGCCGTAACGTGCCAAGCTCAATGGGTTGCTCGCCCTCATGCGGGAGGATGGTACTGAGTTGACTACGGTGAATTGCGTCAATGGCTGGGTCAAGCAGCTCGTACATCCACTGCGTAGCATCTCCTAGGGCCGCCATACATGAAATTTAAGATTTACAATATTTCAAAGATTATCTCGGTATTTTACAAAATATTTACCATGAAAAGATGAGAATATAACTGAAGCTGGGAATATTTTGATCACGTTGTACGCACCCTATTTAGCGACTCTAGAATTTTTTTGGGAATTTTTAGAGGTACCTTGCTACTTTTCTAGTTTAAAATGTGTTCTCGGTATGTACATAATATTTATTGTGCAAAATAAGAATAGGAATGAAGGTGATAATATTTTAATCAAGCTCTACACACCCTATTTAGCTACTCTGTAATTTTTAAGGAATTTTTAGAGCTACCTTTCTGTTTTCCTAGTTTAAAATGTATTCTTGGCATTTACAGAATTTTTCCATGCAAAAATCAGAACAAAAATGAAGCTGAGAATATTTTAATCAAGCCCCACACACCCATTTCCTCCCCCAAGGGCTTGCCGACTCGTTTTGGCCGTAGACCATACCTCCCGATCCACCACTCGCCGTCACTGTTCAGAACCGCCGCCCAGCTCCCCTGTTCCTTCTCTGCTGTCTCTCTAAACAGGTGAGAGGCGTTTTTGTGTGTGGTGTGGTTTGGTGTGTTATGGCCTTTTGGGGTGCGTGCGTGTGTTCTAGGCCAGTGGCCAGGCAGCTATGTTGGCTATTTTCTTTTTTGCTTTCTTTTCCATTCCATTTTCAACAGATGAAATAAAATAAGAACCAAAAGTTTGTACCCAAATAAGATAATAAAAAGCAATCTACTTATATTTTAACTCAATTTTGAAATTACTTAAACCCCCCTCTTCAACACCCATCTATTCTTTAATCTCTGTGATGAATTATGTTGTGCAAATTTAGATTTCTTGTGAGATAATTTGGCAAAATTCAAAATAATTATGCCAAATTTTGAAAGAAAAAAAATCCAGCAGCAAGTCAGCAAAAGAGGTACAAAATAGTTTTTTTGTATATTTTTATTGTTATTATTTGCTATGCTAAGACGAAAGAAATAATAGTGTAAGTTTTTATTTTTTTAGAGTTTTCGTTATAGAAAATTATTATAGCTTTGCTCTTGGTGATTACATAATTTCACCGGAGGGTATTACATCCTTCGAGCATGTCGCTGCCTCAAACCAACCGGGGTTATTACCAGAAGGGGAAGGAGGTGTACAGGCTCTACGACAGCATCTTCATCGGCAACCATCGGAGCAAAGAGATCCAGGACGAGTACATCGGGAATGTATGAGGATTTCGATAGGATAACCAAGGAAGACACACAAGGAGTTCAGGTGTCATATGTTGTTTGTAAAATTTATCGTCATGAATTGTCTGCAAAGTCTTTAGGTCGAACAGGGCACTTGCTAGACATGTTGCAAGATGTAAGGCTAACCAAGGATTGTCGATGAGGAAGACGCAGTTGCAGTACAACCCGGACGGTGTGGTACACAGCTAGGACTACAATCCTGAGGTAGCCCGTCAATCTCTTTGTCGTTTAATTGCTTCTGAGGATTTACCTTTAGGCTTTGGGCAGTCTACAGATTTCGAAACTTTCATAAGGATTGCGCATAATTCTAGATTTTCTACCATTTTCTAGACATACAACAACTAGTGATCTAGTTAAATACTATAATTAACGTCGTGATAAATTAAATGAACTATTTAGTACATGCACTTTTTAGGTCGCCCTCACCTTGGACATATGGAGTGGTCAGGCTAGTGAGAATTATCTTAGTGTAGTTGCTCATTATGTTAATGACAACTGGAAAATAGAGAAAAGAATTATTGGTTTCAAATTAATTGATGTAGCACACACGGGTGAAAATATTATGGACTATATTATCAAAGTCGTGGAAAACTTTGGTCTTACAAACAAAATATTCTCAATTACTTTAGATAGTGCCGCTTCAAACTCTAGGGCAATGAATCTTTACTCCAATGTTTAGTACATACGCCGATTCCTTCTTGCTACATCAGTGATGCGCTTATCATATTATTAACTTTATAGTAAAATACGGTTTGAAGAGATTGACTTTATATATTAAAGCTTTTCGCGATGCGATATCTTTCTTGAATAATTCTAACATTAGAATAGCAGCATAGAAGAACTTCTGCATGGCAATGGGTGTATGTCTAAGAAAATTTGATTTGGACATGCCGATAAAATAGAACTCTACTTATTTGATGCTTACGAGTCTTTTACCATATAAGAGCATTTTTTTCTATTTTTATTCAAATGCACTATCAAAGCCCTTACGGTAGTGTACTATTGACTAAGCAGCATTGGTTGTTTTCTAAGAAGATACTTCAGTTTTTGAAAAAAAAAAATATGAAGCCATTGTTACTTTGTCCACTGTGTATTATCCAATATCTCCTATAATTATGCATAGTATTCTACAAATTGCTACTCAATTGAAGATGTATGAAAAAACATAGTTTTACGAGATGCTATTATTGCTATGAAAACGAAATACCCAAAATATTGGAGAGAAATCTTTTTCCTATATGCATTTGAATTTATTTTAGATGTAGAGATAACATTCAAGGATTTGCTAATGTTCTTGATCTTCTTAATGATGCTACAGTTCTAGACTATTCTAACTATTTTGCAGGTGTTCGTTCTAGATTTACAGAGGTTTTTCAAAGGTATCAAAATAAGTTTCACGGAGTTCGCTTGCAACAACCTCCACTACCACCTACCTCAGGTAACAAGAAAAATTTGTAGGGCAAGATCTGATGTGCAAGTTCTTCCTCCATATCGAGGGGTTCTACACCCTTCTCAACTAAGACTAAGCTCCCACCCAAGGAGTGGAGAACTATCCTCCTATCTGGACAATGATATTGTGGATTTCAACTCAAAAGGTTTTAAAATTTTGCAATGATGGTATCCTGTGATATTCATATTTGCACGTGATGGAATAAGCTGATGCACGAACATAATACTATGTAGAAAGTTCAAAGTTATCAGAGGTGTTCAAAAATCTGTACCTAGACAATGACACTTAGAACATAGATGTATGCTATAGGCTATATTCTTTTTTCTTTGCTAATATTTTCTCATGTTGAATTTTTACTTAGCAAAGGTTTTAATTACATTTTTAGTATGTTTGTCTCATTTTTTACAATTCTCATATGTATTTTTGAATTCTACAAATTTTTTGATTTTTTAAAATATTGGGACAAAACGGGCTACGCAGACCGAGCATGGCCCATCGAGCTAACAGTGTCCGGACCAGCCCGGTACGACACGGCCCGGTGTGTCGTGCTTGAGTCAACACCCGGTCCACAAACCAGCACGATACAACCCACACAGATAAACGGATTGACTATACCGGACCGGCACGAATCTAGATCTTGCTATGTCAGGTCAGGCGGCCCGTTTCCGTTTGGCCATGACTACATCCCTGCCTTCTCCTATGCAAGGCAGAGGATGGGAATCCCACGCACGCGGGCACAAGCAATGCATATGTCACCTCAACACCTCCACAGGAGCTACAAAAATCAGGTGACCCCAAAAGAACCTCATCCACATGCAGGCTACAAAGCCCCTGGCCACCTCACAACCCCACAGCTGCAAATATCCAATGGCAGCACCCTATCCTCGTCCTCACCAACCATTACAAATTTGCAACTTGGCTTCTTCTAATCTAGCTGTGACAACACACCAGACCAAAACTGACGAGGAATAGTCGGCCAGCTAGCTAGGTAGGATTAATTCTAATCTGGTACCGTAACAGCAGCTATGGAGACATGCTTCAGAACCTGGGCACTGCATCCTCCTCAGGCTTCACCTGGTAACAGCAGCAGCTATGGAGCTTCCAGGAGGGCTGTCGTCTCCCTGGCGCCGTCGAAGGCGACCTCCTCGCCGTCGGTGTTGTCGGTCAGGCGCGTCGGGATGCGGAGATCTCGCTTTGCTTGTCAGGCCAATGTGGTGGACGAAGGTTAGGACACAGTGTCTGAATATTTCATGTTTTCGCTTTGGCTTTTCTTAGTGAACATTCAGTAGTTATATAGTTACACTTCTCACATGCTCCTGAGATTATTCCATACAGTTAATAGCAGGAATATCGCGCTATTGTGCGGTCCTGTTTAAATAATTAAATATATCTGAGCTAATTATCTTGGCATAATATGGATTGTGTATTCTTTGATCCATAAATGTTTGGTGTTTTCAATTATTAATTAGATTTAAGCTAGTATACATTCTTACAAAAACGGCAGTAAAAAGGGGATACTAATACTTAGAATAGCTACTAATACTTAGAATCAGTAAATACCAAGCATCCAAGCCTCGAACGCGGGCGGGCAGAAGCTGAGAGCCCCCGTGCTAACTAAGCTATGCTTAGTTCTCAATCAGTAAATATTCTTGTAACTTGAATTCCACAACGCAACACCACACGAAACCACATACTAGTTACTTCATTGAAACAAAAACGCATAACTCGGCAAGAAACCACACTTGAACATTCACATTATTAAAGTGGTAATTAGCAAGTTAGGATTGCAAGAATAAGAATTCCTTGCACCTACTGCAACTCTTGCTGCTGTTGATGGTGGTGGTGGTGGCTGCAGTGCAAGTCGCCGACGAGAAGAACTGGGAGAGCATGGTGATCGGCAGCGGGACGCCGGTGCTTGTGGACTTCTGGGCGCCGTGGTGCGGGCCGTGCCGGATGATCGACCCGGTGATCACGGAGTTGGCCGAGGAGTACGCCGGCAAGATCAAGTGCTGCAAGGTGAACACCGACGAGTGCCCCAACATCGCCTCCACCTACGGCATCCGCAGCATCCCCACCGTCCTCGTGTTCAAGGACGGCGAGAAGAAGGAGAGCGTCATCGGCGCCGTGCCCAAGGCCACCCTCTGCACCATCATCGACAAGTACCTCGACGACTAGCTAGACCATGCCGCTACTCAAGATCCGATTTTCATAATTTCTTGGTATGATAAGGCCAGCTTGTGGATGTATATCGTCAACACCCAGCTGTGTATGTTCACGCAGCAGCTTGTAACTTGCAACTTGCAGCTTGTAGCTCGTAGCCTGTTGCTGTAACTTTGGTATTCTGATGAGCAGCAGTAGTGGTGAGCTTTGATCTAATCAGTACGAGGTGCAGTAACACAGGTGGGAAGAATACACTGGGATCTGTGTGACTACATAACATTGGAGAGAGATGCTTGCTCTGGTACCTGGACTTAGCACTTCAAATACATCAGAACATACCGCAACTGACAAAACTTGCACAAGAAACCTTGTATGTGTCCGTATGCATGGTGCAAGTGAAAATACTGTTGTACTGAGCAACCCGATGGCAATACAGCACTAAAGCTGGGTACCATCACCCATGCAGGGCAACCTGCCTATCTCAAGAAGAAAAAAACAGCACGTCCGTTGAAATACTCCAGTATAAAAAGTGTCAATTTTGCCAGTCAGATCTCGCGACAAACCTAAGACATTCCTGATACTTTTCCACTAGTCAATATGACAACTTATACAGAGTACAGTAAGGCTACCAAGAGAATTCTCAGGCAAAGGGAAGATATCAGCACATATGCTTGCTAAGGCGAGGGGCGATGATAAATTACAGATCGGATGTCATCCGACAAGGAAAAAAGAGGGAAAACTTCTTTTCCGGGTGAGAAATAACACCAACACCAACCACCAATACCGATGGCGGCTGGTGCAGGCAGGCTCTAATCCTTTAACTCTATCTTTCGGTAAGATAACTGAAGCACAGGCAGCAGAGTGCCATAGTTGCATAATACACAGGGAAACAGCTAAACAAACTGTTACAACATACAGTGACCAGCTCAGATGCTTGCTATCCCTTATGATTCCTTTTCATGGCAGCATTAGTGCAAACCCAAATGTTTTGACCCAAGGGGGGTTATGGCACCTTAACTGATGCTCCGTACGAAATGAGCTGCAGTGAGGGCAGCTGCATCATCATCATATTGATCTTGAATGTTTTTGGTCACTATTGAGAGGGTTTCCAGTCATATTGAAGGTTATTGAAGCTGTTTGCTGCTCTAAGTCCACCCAACAGCTGATTTCCTATGTCATGCTGCTGCTGTTGATGCTGTAGTTGGCCCAACTGTGATAGGTCATGTGCACTGTGATTCATTCCCATCCTCCCACTCATTGTCATTGCATTGTTTGCCATTGCCGTTCTCAATCCACTAACTGCAGGATTTGTACCAAGCCTGCCCATGACCCCAAACCCCATTCCTCCCATTCCTGAGGTGTTTGTGACAGCATTACCAACTAAGCAGTTAACCCCATTAACACCAGAGGTAAGTCCATTTGGTCTCTTCACATCATTCCCTGACTGGCCAACACCATTCATTTGTGATGACATCATCATCTCTTGTAAGATTCTCTGAACCGAGCTTTGGGAGTCATTTGGCTCAGGCTCCTGTGGTCGTGTTGCAGGTGGTTGCATCGGAGGCAAGCTTGATGATGCCGTTGGGGAGCTGAGTTGGTTTGTGTTCTGAGGGGCAGGCATCATATTGTTATTGGATGTTGTAGGCACCGGGGAAGGGAAAGAGGCAGACGGATTTGACTGTAGGGAGCTTGTGGAGTTCACCTTAGGAATTGCAGCATTATTTCCACTGTTATACGGATCATTAGCACTGCCCATTGGATGATCTTGTCTAGAATTTATTGAACCTTGGAGGAGCCCAACGACAGATGGTGAGGGTGCAGATGTAGAGGGTGCACAACTGAGAGAATTGTTTGATGTCACATCTGCATTAGCGGAGGCAGAAGCCTGGACACCAGTCATAGGAGCAGAATTTTGACCACTCTGGTTAGAACTCTGGGGAATAGGTTTCTGCTCTTCAGGCTGTTGCTGCTGTGGTTGAAGAGGATTGATCCCTAATGGAGCCCTCCGAGGAAAGTTATGCAAGCTATCTGAAGAAAACAATAACAGCAGGTGTTAAAAATAGGCAAACATAGTATACAACAGCAAATAGCAGGCATTAATAGGTCTAAAAACTACAACATGACGAATGGCATACCAACAAACTACTGTGCTTTGTGACAAGGGATAAAAATCAGCAGGAAATGGCAGGTTCCCAACCATCGTGATAAGGACCAGGTGCAATGTAGCAATACCGGTTTTGAGGTAGTTAAAAGTTCTTTCAGTGGAAATGCATTGCTAAGTATTGCTGAAAAATTAAATAAACAAAACGATTGAAGAAAAAGGAGACAGGAAAGGCAATCAGGAAACTCAGGAAACCGGCCGGTTACAGCTGATTCCTGGTTCCAACCATTTGAAATCGCTGGTTTCTTGATCCCTTCTTGTGAATCGACAGATTGACACCAGCATGAAACTATAATTACTGTGTTGTCTGACCAAATTGAATGCTCTCTCACCTTATTAACTAGTCTACCGTATTTAGGGGGCATGACAACAAAAGTACAAATTGTACAGCACAGAAACTTGACTTGATAATAATGGTGATTAAAATATACAATCCAAACAAAACCAATGGAGGTGTTGTAAAAGTACAAGAGAACATGAGATGAGATTGAAACAATAAAAAAGACCGTCATACCTATTGGTCCAGATCCAGTCTGCCTGCTGTAGTCAATCAAATCTTTCATACAGTTTACCACCTCAGCAATCTGGGAGTATCAATGTTTCAGATGACAAAAATAATAGGTCAGACAATGAGCTTCAATAAAATAGGTAAAGTTGGTGGGTGTCACAACTCACAACAGAGAATGTTAATCATAGTATCATACTATATGTACAAAACACAAACTTTTGCATACAATAAAACAGACAACTTAAATTGTTTAAAGCTTAGAAAACCAGAACAGTTCAATAGAAACTATATCAGATAAGAGTGTACCTGAAGGCAGCGGACATATCGTTTTGTGTATCCTAAATCATTTACCAAGGGCACCTCCAGTGCTTTAGCCAACTGGCGGGCACATGCAACAAACCTAATGATACAAGATTGATGTATAAGGACAATTTGCATGAACTCAAAAGGCAAAATAAAAATTGACGGAGTCAGTGCATGGAAACAATAATTCAAAGAAACAGTCAACGAGAAAGGAAGAGCAATGCAATTTATGTGCTACCCTGATAAGCATATACTGTTCTATCCTGATAAGTTCTTTCAGAAGATAGAAGTTATGATCAGGGGAGCAAAAGATGATGTGCTTAAAATGATAGCATAAAAAAAACAAAACAGAGCACCCATTGCATACAAGCATCATTTGCTTATAAATATTTGATTATTCCTTTGACATAAAATAACACTACCCTTTTGTTGTAACAGATTGTGAATTGTCTAGAAGAAAACTACCTGATAACATAATGTTGCTAATTGCTAACAGAATACATGTGAAAGCCTCTGCTTGAGCTTACCATCACATAATATCCAGTACCCTGTAAGCACTCCCAATTGTCCTACTCAGCTATAATGCTCTAACAGAATACATGCGAAAGCCTCTGCTTGAGCTTACCATCACATAATATCCAGTACCCTGTATGCACTCCCAAGTGTCCTACTCAGCTATAATGCTATCTTTTCTGTGGCTACTCCATTTTTCTATACTTGTGCCACTGTCCCAAAGTCACCATGATATTCAGCCAGAATCCCATCCCCAACATATTAATCAGCTAAGTATTTATTTATATCTGATCCATTACAGCTTATCCAGATAAGCCAGTCAGCCAGATATGCAAATCATGCCTAAAATGCAGGGTGCTCCAAAATAGCGGGCCATATTTTAGTAATTTACAAAGGCATAGACAATTGGTTGAGGTTTCCTTTTTTCATAATAAATGCACAACCGTTGAAGTAAGCATAAGATTTTAGGTGAGTTGGCCGGTGCATGAAAATATTGTATTAGAGCAAGAAGTCCTGAGTTCAAGACTCAACAGGCTCATTTTTTTATAAAAATAATTGTGGTGCTTGTGCGGTTAGACTGGCCGTTCACTCGCAATTCCAGCACCCTTTGCGCTGATGACTGGCCTACGCTTGCGTCCCAACAGCACCTTGCTATATTTAATCCACATCTCAGGCTTAGAGATGAGCCTAGACATGAATAAATTGCCCGCGTTTCCCTAATAGCTTAACTTTTAGGAGAGTTGGTGGGTGCATGAAACTCTTTAACTATTTTCTATAAAAAAATTTGATTCTTCAACCACAAACAGTGATCTCCTTTCACACATCAAACATGTAACACAGGATGGCTCACCAATAGAATGGCCACTATCAACGCACTCATGGATAATGCTCTGTATAGTGTACATCACCTGGGACTAAAGATTGCATTTAGAATGCTCAATAGGATAACTTTCTTATTGGCCATACAACGTGAGAGAGTTCTTTTTAGGAAAGAAATAAATGATATTTCCATAAAACATTACAGATCGAATAATCCCTTATCGACTTAGTGCGCAACCAAATGTGTGGTGCAGGACCTTCTATCCAATTTGCTCATTTATTTTCCTAACAAAGCTTCAAGATGTTGCACAGTAGAGCAAGTCCTTTCGCGGCTCAGGATGAAAAATACAACCCGTAGATTCGGTAGTAGAGGATTAAATCTCCGGTCCAAGAGTATCGCATATAGGGTTGTGCAAAAGCTTGAAGCCTGTGGGCTGTTTGGGCTCAGCCCAGATTTGGCTTATGAAATAAAGATGGCAAGTATGGCAACAATCATAAGGTCACTTCCATTTGTGAAGCACGATGGGCCAGAGCCCCACTCGCTTGGGCCCTATTTGTAATAGTTCATTTACAGAAAATTGCTGTAAAATTATAAATAAGGTTCATGTCAGTAGGTCCCTGGGCTCACCTAGCAGAAAACACCAATTATTTTAACCCCACCCAAAATTTCCCTTTCTGTCCAAGCCCAGCTTCTAGTAATCACTTTGCGAATTGTATAATGAGATATATAGTTACTTGTTCCGTTACTGCCTGGCTATGAGCAGTGTCATTCTGTTTTATTAAACAGTCCTAACAATAAATTATTACACAAGTTGATATACAAAATTGTTGTGCGACAATTAAGCTTTAAAAAATGCTTACTGTACTAAGGGTTTTCACTTTTCAAGGAGTACACCAAAACTCATGACAGATCTTCCACTCAATCAAATCCTTTGATAACATCAAAAAAAATACAGTGGTGAAAAAAGATCAAAGAATAATTGAAAGATGTTTCACTTTCCCCTTATTTACTTTGTTATTAGCTTATTTGAAAGCAATCTATGGGTATTCAGTATATTAAAACATGAGATTCACTAATCTAATTATCTAGAGAAGGGAAAATCGCACCCACATTATTTTCATGAAGATCTCACATGTCTTGAGATCCACCCTTATCATTCTGTAGTAATCCTTAACACAGACAATGTCCACTCTTTCCTTGAATTTTATTTTTAGGTAAAATCAGCAAGGCTTCATAACAGGAACCTCATATAATGATCTACTTTTATAAAGATCAGCCAAGCACCTATGTGGGATATGCAAGAATCATATGATACATGACTACAAATGAAATGACCCATAATATAGCTGTAAAGAAACATAACAGTGTAGGTGGTCAATAACACATTGTTAAAAATCTCAACATCAGGCCGTCATTTGCGGTAGCCATACTGCCACACATATAAAGTATTAAAAGTATAACGGGACTTTTGTCTCGCAGCAAACCATTTTGATGCAAATGTTCAAACATATCCCTTTTTATATTATACCATCTCTCGTTTTCCCTATAAATTCTCGGTTATCCAGCTTTCATTAGTCCCATAACACAAGTAAAATACAACAACACTGACATTTTGCTTAATTACAAACCAAACAAAACCATGATAATGATTTCAGCATAGATGATAGCTTAATGTAAAGCAAGTGAATGACTAAGTGTTTGCAACAGACATAAATGTTTTCTTATGGCTGACATAAAATGAGCCGGGGGAGAGGGGGGGGGGGATTTATATGCCAAAACATTCCGGATTCCTGGTTTGCCATTGCAAAGTGGCCTCTCCCTCACATGCCACTACATTTCCGAAACGTTACCCCTTTATGCCACTGCCGTCAACTCTGTTAGATTTAGCCTGTTAGATTTTTTCCATAATACCCATTCTACCCTCACCTTCTTCTCCTCTCAACTCTCTCTCTCTCTCTCTCTCTCTCTCTCTCTCTCTCTCTCTCTCTCTCTCTCTCAGTTCTTCTCCTTGGATCAGCCAGATCCAACCCCTCATCCGGCCTCCTCGCCTCTCTCCGCCCGCCGACCAGTGTGGGAACACTCCCCCAGACGCCTCCTTCCGCCGTCTCCATGGGTCGCCGCCGCGCACCTCCTGCTACTACTCACCATCATCGCCTCCCTACGACAGGAAGCACGGGGTGCCGCTGTTGTGGGGCCAGTTATCGTTGCCGATGAGGAGGCTGAAGCGGGGAGAAGTGGGGCTCGAAGTTGGGCTTAAGGAGGAGACGCACGGCGACATCCATGGTGATGGGTGAGAAGGACATGGGCGGTGGCTGCCATGGCAGCAGTGGCCTCCCGTCGTCGCCTCCTCATGCTGCAGCTCGTGTGACTACCGAACATCATCCGCGCGGCTGCTCCCGCTGCAGCTCACACAGCTACGCCTTGTAGTCCATGGCTGATTTTTCTTGGAGGAAGAAGACAAGGCAGGGGTAAAATGGTATTTGCACAGCCACTTCACGGCTTGACTAGTCAACAGTGGCAAATAAGTGCAGGTTTCGAAAATGTAGTGACATGTAAAGGAGAAGTCACTTTGGCATGGAAGATCAGGGATCCGAACATTTGCACATTTGCAGTGGCATATAAAAAAAAAATTCCCCATAAAATACTATAAGCAGAATTGGAATCAAGTGCTGCGATAGGGGCCGTAGGGCCAGTGCATCTGGAGCTACAAACTTCCAAATGTCTAGAATTGGCTTGACCCCACAAATGGCTTCTTTACAGGGAAGGCAGATGGTAAATTTCAAAAGGCAACACAGATATGCATGTGGAAAAGAGGTGGATAGACCATTTAATGATAAAAGAATAGATAGCACCAGCATCAAGTTGGATAAACCATTTAACGGTAAGAGAATATGTAAAACGGTTTTAAGCAAAGAACCGAAATGAAAAGTATGAAGCACATCAGGGCCAAACTCCTTACGAGTTGCAATTATTCTGCATGTCCTGAGTTGACAAACTTGTTGAATTTTGAACAGCAGCCTGGTATTTTTGTACAACCGCGCCAAGCTGAGTAACCTGCATAAAACATCAAGGGTGCCAAAATATATTAAATACTCGTTACCAAAATTGAAATTTCAGAATGAGATCTGCGACCTGGAGTGAACTGTATAAACACTGAAAAGGCTTAATACCTGAGGTATTATTGATCTCCGGGGAATAAGTTCCTCGTGACGCCTAGCACAGAACTCCCAAGACGCAATCTTAAATAAAAGGAAATAGTACAGGATTGTGCAATATTTTAGTCCAAAAGGCACCACTTATCAGAGAATAATATAAAAGAACCACCATTATGAAGGAAATAAGAAATTGGAAAATTGAACTATAATACCTTGAGGTCTGAATTAAAAACTATCCGTAGATGCCCCTCACGTACCACACGCAATTGCTCAAAGACACTTTCCTGGATTGTTTTTGCGTAGTCCAAAACAATCTGACCAGATGCATTATGGGATTCACGTGGCATGTCGACGTACAGTAATTCTTCCAACGTACCACTGGCATATTTGATTTGGCATAATCGCGGTAAGACCTCGACTGTTGTTTCTGTAAAGGTAGTAGCATAAGATCAAATTAAAGAAAATGAGTGAGAAAGGGAGATGTGCAAAATAAAATGATGTTTACCGAAGCCTCGACCAGGCTTCCGATTGCATATCTCACAGTGCCATACATCCTGCAAGTGGAAGTCACATGGAAAATCTTAAAATAAGAATTTGAAAGGCAAAAATATACTAGAAATACTAGGTGTTAATCCACATCCTTCTCTTAAATAATAGACCAGAATTTACTTGCATATATCTAATATATAAAAAATGAAGAAAGAAGTCCAGATTACTAAACCTGAGGGAAAACTCCAGTAGTTTGACGACCACTTCCATAGAGAGATACACACCACCTCTTTTTAGCATTTGGAGCAAAATACTCATTGACAAAGTTTCTCCAATATTCAATATTATTATCCTGCATCAAAAGGAACAAGTAGATACACTAAGTTGTAAGCACCTGGAATTCGCTTGGAGCATAGAAGTACTCATTTGAAACAAACGACAAAAACTTACTTGCGGTTTGTTTTGTTGATGATACATGTAATGGGTCAATCTCTTTGCACAAGTTCCTGGCTCATAGGGAGCCGGTTTTCCTGGAGTTCTCATGTTTAGACTCTGTTGACGAAGCAACTGCTGCTGATGCTGCTGTTGTTGTTGCTGCTGCTGCTGCTGCTGCAATTGGTTTCTCTGTAAAGGCAGATTCTTTAGAATCTGTTGTTGTTGTTGCTGCTGCTGCTGCTGCTGTATATGCAAGATCCGCTGCTGTTGCAAGAGGCTCAGTTGAGCAGCCACAGCAGCTTGAGGGTTCTGCTTTGTCAGCTGCAACAAATGGTGGTGCTGCTGCTGCTGATGTTGCTGCTGCTGCTGCTGCTGCTGCAGGAATGCCGATGGGTCTGAGCTCGGTTGTTCCATCTTCACCACACCCAAACTCCTCATCGCTTGCAACTGCTGCGGCTCAAGTTTTACACTGCCAGCATTACGCATCATCTGGGCTGGGCCGTTCTGATCAGGCTGCCCCATCTGCTGTTCCAATTTGACCCCACCCATGCTGCCACCATTCTCCAACTTCACTGTAGCCTGCGGCTGCTGGAGCTGCTGTGGCAGTTGCGGTGGCAATTGCTGCTGGTTGTAAGACATTGGTAGTTGCTGCTGCTGCTGCTGCAAATCCTGCACAGCATCCAGCTGCTGGTGCTGCTGCTGATGCAGGTTATCTGAACCCAGCTGATTGCCCAAACTAACCTGTGAGGAGGAAGGGAACGAGAGAGGATCAGACCCTCCCACGCCAACCAAATCGCCAGCACCATCAAGGCCCCCTCTCTGCTGGTGTGCACTCATCGGAAGCCCACCACCTGGCATTGGCCCTGGACCCGGCAGAGCGCCCCCATTCCCAAACGACTGCCGGTTGAGCAGAGAGGAGACATTGGACGCGCCTCCGAGAAGGCCATTACCGCCAAACTGCGTGCGCGGCGAGACTAGCGAAGAGAATGGGGACTGCGATGAGAGCACGCCTCCGCCACCCCCACCCCCACCCATTCCCGGCTGACCGCCATTCAGCAGACTAGAACTCGTCCGGAGCAGCGAAGCGGCGCCGACCGGCTGCCCGGGCCCCATGGGGTTCGGCGGCCCCGATGGCACCATCCTTGCAGGCAATGGGAGAGCTCCGAGCTCCGCAGAAACTACTCCAAGATCAAGCGCGCCTCCACTCAACTCGCCATCCTTTCAGCCCGGCAAACCACCAAGATCCACCGGAATTGAGCAGGAAGAAAGCATCCCCTGAAAGCACAACCAAGACTGCAACTTCAGAACACAACCAAAGATCTAGAACATCATCCCCTGTACAAATCTACTAAACATCGTCCGGGAAACCAGCACGAACGAGCAGCAACAGCGAACTTCTCCTCCTCAAATCCACCGCAGCCAAGCGAGAAACAGCACCAAATCCACCCAAAAAAAACACACCACGACACCAGAAACAACCAGAATTAAGCAACAATGAGCTCCAGAACACCTCCCAGATCGCAGCTTCCCACGCCCAAACTTGCTAACCAAGCGAAATTAAGCGCCAGCAGCAGCAGCCATCTCACCCCGAACCCACCAAGAGAAACAAACACCCGCCGCAACTCCACGCACTCACCGCCTCCAAGCCGCCACCCCGGCACGGGCCAGCCCCCCTCGAAATCCGGCAATCCGGAGCTCAATCCGCGGCAAATCGCGCCTCGCGGCCGGTAGAAGTGCGATACCTCTTGTCCGCCGGCGCCGCCACTTGCCGAGGAGCAGTGCCGCCGCCGCCGCAGCCGCGCGGGCTCCGCTCCGGCTAGGGTTTAGGCCCCGCCGCGCGCTCAGAGGAGGTCTAAGCAACAGAATAAAAAAAAATCAATCTGTTACTAGTATTTTTTTTCTCTCTCTCTATATCTCTTCTTCTGTGTGGAAGCGATGGGATTTGGTTTAGCCTCTAGAGACGGAGGGAGGCGAAGCGAGAGGAGAGAGAAAGCAGAGCAAAAAACAAAACAGGAGAGAGAAAGCAAGACAAGGGGTGAGAGGAAGGAGAAAATATGGAGACATCGTCCTTGCGGACGTCAAAATTCCATTGGATTTGATTAGGAGCAGGGGGCGGCGACCTCGTTATACTGCCTCTCACTCACTGACAGGTAGGGTGCGGGTTATGTGGGGCCCACGTGGGAGTGGGAGTAGATGGGGGGTGCGGTGGAGGTGGGTTCGAGTGAGGGGCGGTTTTTTTTGGGTGTTTGTTTATTTTAGTTTTTATTTGTGTGCTGAGGTTAAAAAGAAGTCAAAATAGAGTGCGTGCTCCATGCCAACGCATGGCCAATGGTGTGGCGTGGTATATCCTCCTGTCACATATGACGATGATGGTGATGACATACCGAAATAGAATGTTAGTAGTGGTTAGAGTGCACAAGTAGTTTGCTTTGCAACTGCACTTTGTGGTTAGGCTTTCCTAATTGCTAAGCTAAGGCCGGTTTCAAACGAATCAGTTCGATTTCAGTATGATTCGGAGAAAATTCCCGGGTTCTAGACGCAGCATAAATATCGCTACAATACTTGAGAGGATATTTGCTAGCTTTTGCTTGGCAACTTAAATTTCAGTTGTTTGGTCGGTCGAATGCGGGCAAATCTAGGGGAGGATTTTTAGTGTACACCAGCTCTCAACCAAATAACCGAAATGGTCGATTCTCTTTTTCGGCATGTCATGCGTTTGGTTACGACGATATTTCCTTTTTAAAACCGCACGATTGTTTCGTCCATCTTGACGACGGATAAATCTGGAACCCCTCGAGAACAAGAAAATCCAGAATCAAAGAGGGAAAAAAGAAGAAACCATATGACACTATCACTGTTAGGATCACATTAGTAGATGAGGATCACAAGTACACATCAATTGCGAAAGATTCTAAATCAGTGGAACACATTATAAATTTCTCTCTGGTATGTTGACAACATACACTACGGTTTTTCAGTAGGAAGATTAACATGGATACGGAAATATAGTGGCGGAGCTAGTGTTTTCTTGATAGGAGTGCGAACTTAAGTATTACATTGTTCTACTGACTCGTGACTAACTCACTTTTAACTGTTCTACTTCTATATAATATGTAATCTATACAATTTTACATACTACATACAATCTAACACTTACACATAATCACAAATGTCATTAGTTGTACAAAAAATTATTACATGTATATATGTGCACTATATATAACAGTATTTTCACCCAAAAAAATGGAGGTACAGTTGTACCCATATGTTCCTATGCTAGCTCTGCCACTGCAGAAATATCATCAACAAGGCAATAGTAACATGCCATTTACCCATTTCTCCGATTCAAAAGAGCAACATACCAAATTAACTACTATAATAAACAAATGGTATTGTGCAATATACGCAGGAAATCTCTTTATTATTTATATGCGCAAGGAATGTTGTCCCTTGGAGCTCCCACGTCAGCTGTTTTGCGAAAAGACCCCTCCAGTTCTATAAATTACATCGAGCTCCCCGTTTCGGCTGTCAGCAGACGTTGGATCGAGATCGTGCAGTCATGATCTGATGGGTGCAGAGTCGTTGGATTGTTGCTTCAGCACAGACGGCCCAGATCCATCAGCCCATCTCTGCGTCCCTAACCCTAGTGTTATCCCCCCGATCCCCACGAGGTCGTCATGCTCACCCCAGGTGCCTACACCGCCGCCCCACTCGCTCGGCCCACCCCATCTCCTCCCACGCCGTGCGCACCGCTGCTGCTCCCTCCTCTCGCCTCGCCATGCCTCCTTCCCATCTTCTTCCACACCATACGCGTTGCCACCGCTACCTCATCTTGCGTCGCTTCGCCTCCTCCCTCGTCTGAACCCTTGCCACACCATGAAAGTGGGCCTCAGCCTCCTCGCCGCAGGTGCCGCCACCGCTGCCTCACTGGCTCGCCCCTCCCCATCTACTCCTATGTCATCAGCGTCGCTACTGGTCCCTCTCTCCTCACCATGCCTCCTCCCCTTCTTCTCCTACACTGTTCGTGCCGCCACCGCTACCTCCTCCCGTCTCGCTTCGCTAGGGGTGGATAACGAGCTGGCTCGGCTTGGCTCGGCTCGTTAAGCTAACGAGCAGAATACCAGGCTCAACTTGGCTCGTTAAAAAGCTCGAACTCGGCTCGTTAGGCTTGTTTAAACATGATTTTGAATTTTCAAACAAAAATCTGAGCAAAATTTGACTAAAATTATTCAAACGAGTGCGGTTGTGTGGTACTGTGGGGATTAGGAATTAGGGTTTGTACAGTAGAGCGCACCACGGTGCTGCGCACAGTGGGCTGGGCCTAATTTTCTTACCGAGCTAAACGAGTAACTCGCGAGCCAGCTCGACTCGGCTCGTTAGGAAAACGAGCTAAATTGCCAGCTCGGCTCGACTCGTTAAGGAACCGAGTTCGAGCCAAGTCCTTAACGAGCCGAGCTGGCTCTCGACGCTTCACCTCCTCCCCCGTACGAACCCTTACCGCACCATGAAATTGGGCCTCGAATGCCTCGCGGACCCCTCGAGGTGGCGCTCCCATTCTCCTCTTCCTCCCACTCTCGATGACCTGGGTGTCGCCGCCGTGGCTCAATCTACTCCCACCCGATCTGTTCTCCTCACCGTCCTCCTTCCTATCTTTTTCCTCATCCCCGTCTCACCTCCCCTACTCTTACGCCGCCGGTGCTACTCAAGTGACGTCGCAGCTCCATTCGCTCCCTCTTGATCCATCACCCGCTGGGTCGTCTCGCTGCTCTAAGACAACTACCCCAAGTTCATCACCAAGAAAGTAATGTGTACCCACACCATGGAATTATTTCATTAGAATTTTGCAGCTGTAGTAATTATGATTCAATATTCTGATCGTGTTGTTCAAAATTTAGTAGTACATGTGTGTCAAAAGATTCAATTTTTGTGTGTTCTTAGTTTAACGTTTGAAGTGAATGACAAGCTTTGGCCTCTGTGCTAAGGGCTGAACCTTTATGGTGTCATGGTTCTTTCACGCCGAATTGAGCACTAGTTTGAGTTCGCTAGTGTCTTTTGGCGTGCTTTCATAATCAATCATACCGCAAGTTGGGACATTACACTCCACCAAAGCACAATATTTGTATAGCCACTAAACAAAATATTCATAACAGGACAAGTGCAAAAGGAAAATGAGCATAATAGGACAAATATAAAATATATACCTTCCATAGAACCTCTGGCGTCTCAAGTGTTGACTGAGCAATGACGAGCTCATATATGGACCTGGCACGACAGTTTCGCTGAGGTTCTTTTCCAGTTCAGCATATTTACAACCAAGCAAAACAGTTTGCTGGAGCCCAGTCAATATACTTTTGATAGAGAGTCCTACAGCGATCAATGTTGCCTAGTTGCATTTCAATCTCAATGTATTTCTTAAAAATCTTTCCCTTCGGAGCAATTCCAATTGTATTGCCCACAATTTGCCGTATAGACTTTAGATCCTTTTGCCTTACCCCAAACTCCTCAAACTAGGCAACCATGAGCCATACTTTAGCAAAGGAAAATTTCTTATGTGAAATTAGTTTTAGGCAGTCCCTGTAAACATTCTTTGCCCTCTCCAAGTTGGGACTTACTGTTAAACTTCTGTTTGGAAGTATTTGTGATTGTCCTTTTATAATGTGATCAGCTAGGTGGCAGCAATAGAGTTTTCCTTAGAATTTATTTGTTTTCAATCGATTTGTTTTACAGAAATAATAGAATTTATTTGCTAGGTGGCAGCAATCAAATTTACCTATGTTGGTTTTAGAATCTATTTGTTTTCACGTAGTACCATGCGAGTTACTCCTTGCATCATTAGTTGCAACTCTCGGATTGGCTTCCAACCTTAGAAGCAACATTACCACTGGACAAAGAACAAGTTTGGAGGGTAGGAGATGATTCAGTAGGAAGACCTACTGTAACTCGACAACTACGTTTAATCAGCATATTGATGAGAGACCTTCTGATTGATGTAAGCTTCAAAGTTTGAATTTTTTTTACGTGTACTCATTTGCCATTTAATCTGGACTTGAATATACATATTATTTGATGCAGGTAAATTATCTGCATAGCCATGGTCTTGCACATACTGAGCTTAAACTAGAGAATGTTCATATAAGCCCAGTAGACAAGTGTCGAACCCGGGAGCGAAGGATCCCAAATTCTCTGTGTTTATACACTAGTCCAGGATTTCCAGTGTACACAGTCAACAAAAGTGATAGCAAAATCATATCACGTTCTTTATTAATAATAACTCAGAGTTTTATTACAACTGGGCCTAAGGCCAAATGGAAAAGAAATAACACAGCGGAAAAGTAGTAGTAGGCCACACGACTTGCCACAGGCAATCGTCTGGGGACGTAGCCTATTCGCCAAGATCCTCACCGTCCTGATAGAGGTCTTCTCCTGAATAAATATTATTCAGCAAGAGTAAGCACAACTTCCGTACTTGCAAGTTACACCCAATATTGAAAGTTAATGCATGCATAAGGTAAACAAAGGGTAATGGCAGGGTTGTTTTGCATAAACAGTATTTTCAGATTAAATACCATTAATAGTTTTCTAAGGCCGGTTTTTAATATTATAACTGAAATCAGTGATTAAGATGACAATGAATAGTAGATAACCTCTATTAAATGAATAGTAAAGGATACCCTCCTAACACTTGGCTAACCGCCCAATTTTTACCATAGGATTATGTCAGAACCCGGGATTAATATCCCAGATCCTCTGTGCATTTCTGAACTAGTCCCATGATCAGTAGCTAGTTCACACAGTAAACAAATATGGTAACAAAATTCATATAACAACTTTATTAATAATCAACAGAGTTTATTACAAAGAGGCTTACAGCCAACAATAAAGAACACAGCGGAAGACGAAAAGTAGTAGAGTCCAGCAATGCGCCACAGAGCAATCGATCAGTAGCGGCCTAGTCGTCGAGATCCACACCGTAGCAAAGTCCTTCTCCTCGAAATTTTATTTGCATAAAGTAAGTATGAGCACAACTTCCGTGCTCGCAAGTTACACCCGCAAGTAATGAATGACATGCATATATGGATGTAACAAAGGATGGCTTATAAGGTCATTTGCATAAAGCAAATTTTCTTTAAATACTTGTACTAAGTTCCAAAGCGGTTATTTTATAACTAAAATTTATAAAATTCTCAATTTTATAGTCGATAACATTCACACATGAATGGTGAAGGATACCCTCCTATCACATGGCTCCCTGCCCAATTCCCATCTGGATAAACCAGTTTTGAAGAAGTCTTTTTCAAACAAAACCAAAGTCTAACTTTGAGTAGTTCTGCTAGCATGTCCATGACCGTGGACACGGCTATTCGAATAGTTTTACACTCTGCAGAGGTTGTACAGCTTTACCCACATGACAAGACTTCTCTAGTTTGTCCGGCATATATCTATGCCACCGCTCACTACCTTTGGTAAGCGGTCTAGAGCACGTGTCGAGGCCTTTACAATGTTCTGTCTTAATGTATTTGTGCCCATTAAGGTTTCGCTACCATTGGACTGGCCATTCTCCGGAAGCCCCCTCCTGCGCCAGATGGGTCTACTGTCTGACCAACACCCATACCAACAACATAGCACCAATGACACTAAGACATCACAAATTATTTAGCCAAGTCCCGACCCATACTTGGGACATGTGGTGGTACGGTATGGCGTAGCATCATGCGCTCGAAGACCGGTCCTTAACTGACTTGGGCGACTTTCCATAAAAAAACCCTAGGCCTTAACCCTAACCAGATTAAGCCCGTGCATAAACCTGCACCCACCAATCATCCATCTCGCCCAAGTCCAAACCCATTTTTATTTTATTTTTCAAGTCATTTGTCAAATTCCCATGACACACCAATGCCAAGGGTACAATTTAAATAATAATTGATTGTTGGCTGAAATTCCCCAAATCAGACAAGTTTGGTCTATAAGCATGGCTAAGCAATACGTTTAAATGATTCTAGTTCATACTATCGTATCAACCAGGTTTATCTAGGGTGACAATGTGTTTGATTCAATATCAACATTGGTCATACAAAGGATTTAGGTATAACTATGAATTTAAAAATATGAATTTATATTACTGAATATAAATAAGCATGCAGTAATAATTTAAAAACAGAATATAAATAATTTGAAATAATGTGATCGAGATGATCAAGGGTATAACTTGCCTTGCTTGATGAGGTGACGTTGTTTTTCTTAACAGATCACCTTAATAGAACGTCTGGTGTTGAGGTGACGTTGTTTTTCTTAACAGGTCACCTAGTACTCACAAGTACTATATTCAGGTAGTCCAAGTGTACGATCACGATGATCATACAGTCAAAATCATTCCACTTATGTTGTTCTTCAATCGGCGTCGAAATCTGATTCTCCGAAGTCGTCGAAATCTAATCGTGAAAATACGACCAAATTCAAATAAAATTCAAATAACAATTCAAAAGAACTCCAAATGAACATAATTTGATTTAGTTAGCTAGATTACAATTTTATACAAATTTTGCAACTTGAATCACCCAAATCGGAGTTTGGATGCAAAAGATATGAATTTTAGAAGATTGGAATTACATGAAATGATAGATTTAGGGTTTACAAGAAATACTGGACAAATGAGCTCAAATTAAATAATTTTGGTTTGGTTGGCTAGATCTTGAATTTATAGGAATTTAGGAATTTGAATCGACAGAATCGGAGTTCGTATGAGGGAGAACGAACCCCGGGAAGTTCTAAATATCAGAAATCTTAATTTTCAGATTTTTATTGAATTTCCTGAATTATTTTTCTAAAGGAAAAGGCTTTATTGCGCAATGATGATGTCATCAAGGAGTTTTCGGAAATTTAAAGGAATTAAAATAATTTCCGATGCGTGGGTCCCACGTGTCATAGACACGGTCCTCATGGACCAAGTCCATGGGACTTTTGGTTCGGGGCTGGGGCTAGGTGGCACACGCGTGCGCATGTGGCGCCGCGTAGGTGGTGACGCGGACACTAGGGCGGATGTGGCGCGTGCGTGGCAGCGACGTGGCTGAGCCACGCCGCAGCGGACGCGCGGCTCGGGACCAAGGCTCGCGACGATGGGCGATCGGCGCGGCCGTGAGGACACCATCGTGTAGAGGAGAGTTCGGGGATCTCAGGGCTCACCTTGGATGCACAAAGGCGCGAACGGTTTGCCGGCGGCAAGGTCCAAAGCGGCGGCACAAACGGGGTTACGGCGGCGAGGTGATTCGGGCGACGCTCCAGCGAGGGCGAGACGCGCACCGAGTAGGCGAGGTGGCGGCGATGTCGTTGGTGCGGACGGCAACGGCGAGGAGGCGGTGTCGGTGCCGGAGTCGGAGGAGAAAGAGCTCGCGGCCGGCGGCGGGGAAAAGCAAAATCCGGCCAAAAGAGAGCGAGGGAGGAGGGGTGCGTGGTGGAGGTGGATTGAGGAGGAAGAGGCGCACCCGATGCGCCTTTTATAGGGGCCGGAGGAGCACGGGAGGAGGAGGTCGGGCGCGGGATCGCGGCGGCGATTGCGGGACTTTTCCGGCGATCTCGCACGCGGACGAGGGCCAACGGTCGGGAGAAGAGGCGGCGGGATGCGGGGGATTAGATGCGCACGTCCACGCGTGAAGAGGGGGCGGCAATCACAGCGGTGATGGGGCTCCACACGCGCGTCAATGGCGGCATTTGGGCGCGGCTCCGCGAAGAAGAAAGCGGGGAAGAAGGAGAGGGCGTGGTAGTCAGATTTTGATCCGACGGTGCGGAGGAGGTAGGTGGCGTGGAGGCATGGATGCCGTCGGATCTTAATCTGACGGTCGAAGGGAGAGTGGGGGAGCGGCGGGAGAAGCGGGCCGAGTGGGCCAGGGCGAGGTGGAAATGGGCCGGACCGAGGAGGTTTCGGCCCAAAGGCAATTTAGGGATTTTAAATGGATTTTTCAATTGAATTAATACAGATAAATAGAAAGGGCTTTTAGAAAATAGCAAGTTAAATTAAAAAATTATGAGAAAATTCACAGAAATTCCCTTATTTATTTTGGACTTAATAAAATTAGTTCCAACTTAAAGTTGGCTATTAATTTTGCAAATAAATTGTTTTGGCTTTGAAATAATTAGGAAAAAGCTTTTGAAAACTCAGAAAAATCCAGAAATTAAATAAGTTTTCATTTTTCAGGTCAAACCAAATAAAACTTCAAGAACTTCAAATAAATTTTACTTTTGACTTTTAAAACTTCAGAACTTCAAATAAGGCAATCAAATTCTGGCAAATTTCAGAAAATCCAATAACTTTATTTATTTTATTTTGGTAACATAACTTTGGGATGTTACAGATTATCCAACCTAAAATCATCCGGGGAAATTATTTTATAAACCAAAAACAAGTCTAACTTAGAGTGGCTTTGCTAGCATGTCCATGATCATGACGCGCTTATCCGAATAGTTTCTACTCTGCGAGTTTGTACAACTTTACCCACACGAGATAATATGCTTGTAATGTGTGCCAAAGCACGCTCAAGGCGTGTGACTAAGCAATTATCATGAGGCCGTTACAAGCAAAGATCTTAATGTATTTATGCCCGCTAAGGTTTCGCTACCATTGACTAACCATCCTCCTGAAGCCCTCTTGCGCCCGGTGAGACTAATGTCTAACCAACACCCACACATACAACATAGCACAAATAACACTAAGACACCACAAATTATTTAGCCAAATCTGTCCCATTCCAGACATGTGGTGGTACGGTAAGGCATAGCAAAATACGCTCAAAGACCGGTCCTTAATTGACTTGGGCGACTTTCCATTTAAATAAACCCATGGGCCTTAATCCTAACCAGATTAGGCCCGTGCATGAACCTGCACCCACCATACATCCATCTCGCCCAAGTCCAAACCCATTTTATTTTATTTGGAGTGAAAACCTCTTAATAAGCCTTTCGTGGTAAAACAATACCACCGAATAAAATTTAAAAACAAATTGTAAAGATTTGACTAAACCCTCCCAAATAAATGTGATCTAAGCATGGCTAAGCATATGACACATTTTAGTAGTATTTTGCCTAAGGGTGACATGGTATTCATATTCAATAATCAAATTGGCCATACAATGAGGATTAGAACAACTATATACAAACAAGACATTTAAACAATATATAAACATATGCATGCAATAGTAATTTAAAGACGGAAATTAAATAATTTGAAATACTGGGAACAACATGATCAATAGTGTAACTTGCCTTCGTTGAAGTCTTGAAATTCTAAATCGTCGGAAGGATCTAACTCTCCGGAGTCGTCGAGGTCTATACGCGAAAATACGACAAATTACTTCAAATTCAAATAAAATTCAAAAACTCAGCTCAAAATAACTCCAAATTGAAATATTTTGCTTTAGTTAGCTAGATTATGATTTTAGACAAATTTTGCAACTTGAACCACCCAATTTGGAGTTCAGATGCAAAAGATATGAATTTTTGAAGTTTTAAACTAAATCTGCAATTTAATTGAATTTCTGGAATTAATTTTCTACCGGAAAATCAATTATTGCGCAATGCTAACGCCAGCGAAGGATTTTCTGAATTTAAATAAATTATCAGAATTTCCTACATGTGGGACCCACATGTCGGTCTCACGGCTCATGTGGACCAAGTCCACGGGTGGCTCGGTGTGCGGGGTTGCGTGGCTTGCCACGCCAGCAGCCACGTGGGCTGCCACATGGTAGTCACGCACACAGAAGTGCCGAGATGGCGCCACTGTGGCGCGTGCGTGGCCGGCCACGTAGGCTCGAGGCCGGTGATGCTCTGGTGAGTGGCTCGCCGGCGTTTTACGCCGCGATGAGGGGTGCGGGTGTGCTCAACAGAAGGAGGAGGTCACGGCGAAGTTGTGGCTTACCAAAACAGCGGCGGAGCGGGCTGAAAAGGTCGTCGGCGATGAGGATTGGCGGCGGCGGCTTGAGGTCGACGGCGAAGGAGGTGTCCCGGCGGCTCTCCGAGGGAGTGAGTGGTCGCGCGGGCCGCGACGATGCGGCGATCTTTGCGTGTCGAGACGAGGACGGCGGCTCGGTGGTGGCGCAAATGAAGCTCGGAGCTTCCGCGGTCGCCGCGAAGAACTCGGCTAGGGCGCCAGGAGGAAGGAGAAGGCGTGAGGTGGTGGCGACGTGTTGCGGTGAGGCGCCCCGACGCCCCTATTTATAGGCGCAGCGCCATCGGTTTCTTTGTGGAGGGCACGAGGCTCGTGCGGCATCACCGCGAGTTACGGGATTCGGGGCCGAGATAGAAAGGAAAGGCCGAAACGGGTGCGATTTGATGCGACGGTCTTAATGCGCGCGGGATCGTGGGGATTTAACGGGGATTGCGCCGAGTTTTGGAAGGTCCGAGCCCGTGTCAATGGCGGACGCGCGAAAAAGGAAAGCGAGGAGGAAGAAAGGAAAGGAAGAAGACGCGGTGGCACGTTGATTTTGATCGGACGGCCGAAATCATATCGCGAACCCGTGCGAGGTGGAGCTAAGCCGTCGGATTAAAATCGGGCGCTCGAGAGGAAGGGGTTTCGCGCGGGAGGAGCAGGCTGAGTGGGTCGCGCGCGCGTGTGAAGGGGTCTGGGCCGCGTGAGTTTCGGCCCAAAGACTGTTTGGGGATTTCTTTTTTGTTTTCCTAATTAATTTAATTCTGATAATTCGATTAGGCTTTAGAATATAGCAAATTAAGTCCAAAAATTCTGAGAAAATTCACAGAAATTCTCTAGAGCATTTAGGACTTAAGAAAAATATTTCCAGCTATTATCTGGTAATAGATTTTGCACATAAATTTGTTTAGCTTTAATTTGGTTAAGAAAAAGCTTTTGAAAATTCCACAAAAATCCAATAAAATAATTAAACTTTATTTTCAACTGGAATTTAAAATTTGGGCTGTTAAACCATGCATGTTAAAGTAAGCAGCCTTTCCTTTTGTTGTTTACATAAGTGGTTGTAATCTGTAATTATGCTTTGTAATTTATAGAGGACATTAATATACATATATGATTTAACACAGTACAGTTGAACAATTGAGGATTACCCTTCTTCATCATGATTTTGCATCAGCAAGTGCTCAGTGGATCTGTCTTGGCACGTCCAAATGGTGCCATACTTAATAGTTGCAACTCAATGGTGTAATTAAATATTGATGTGATGAGAACATCGAGATCGTGATGTTATCGTGTGATTTTGAATTGTGCTTGTATGTGCTGGTTGATGACAAATAGATTATGTCATCCTATTCAGTATGCCTAGCTGAATCATACATATAAATCCAACCTCTTAAATGCCAAGATTAGTACCCAACCTTTTGTGTATTAGTAACCAACTAATTATGCCTGACTCTTTTTCCACTGAGGAATTAGGCTACGACGATGTCATAGACTTTCAAATGTCAACTTTTATTAATTATTACAGTTCGAACCTACAAGATCACTAAGGCAATTAAATTATTATCATGTGGATTACATATATCTATTTAGTCTTTTTGTAGTTTTAACTGCTGACAAATGGACAAGTACATACCAACAAGAAGAATGTCTCTTTGCAAGCTATAAAGCTATTGCTTTTTAACAATTAAGCTATTTGGAAAATTCGATGACTAATTGGAAAAAAAGAAATAATATTGTAGTGCAGATATCGCAATGGGCTAAGTTATCAGTGTTATTGAAATGTCGTACTAGGATTGTACATCAACAATCTTAGATTCTAATCATGCTTTGTAATTTACATAGGACATTAATAAGCATATATGATTTAGCATATATGATTTAACACAATATAGTTGAACAATTGAGGATTACCCTTTTTCAGCATGTTTTGCATCAGCATGTGCTCAGTGGATCTGCCCTGGCATGTCCAAATTGTGCCATACTTAGTAATTGCAACTCAATGGTATAATTAAATATTGATGTGACGAGAACATCAAGATTGTGCTGTTACCGTGCAATTTTGAATTGTGCTTGTATGTGCTGGTTGTTGACAAATAGATTATGTCATTCTATTCAGTATGCTTAGCTTAATCATACATATAAATCCAACCTCTTAAATGCCAATATCAGCATGCCAACCTTTTGTGTATTAGTAACCAACTAATTATGCCTGACTCTTTTTCCATTGAGGAATTAGGCTATGACGATGTCATAGACTCTCAAATGTCAACTTTTATTAATTAATACAGTTTGAACCTGCAAGACCACTGAGACAATTAAATTATTGTCATGTGGATTATATATATCTCTTTAGTCTTTTTGTAGTTTTAACTGCTGACAAATGCACAAATATATACCAACAAGAAGAATGTCTCTCTGCAAGCTATAAAGCTATTGCTTTTCAACAATTAAGCTATTTGAAAAATTCGATGCCTAATTAGAAAAAGAAAGAAATAATACTGTAGTGCAGATATTGTAATATCCTGAAGATTCGTTAGTAAATGCAATAAAGATTAGAGAGAACAATATTATTTAGAGTGGAAAAATTAAAAGAAAAATTCAGGATTTGAGGGAGGTTTGGACCTTGGGCTTTCGGCCCAAGGCATCCTAGTCAAGTGGGCCGGTCTTGTAGTGGAGTAAACAAGGGGGGTGCCCTTCCCCAAAACCCTAGCCTCTGCTACAGTACCACGCCGCACTGTAGCATGTGGTACTGTAGTAGCCCCCCTCCCTGCTGCTCTACCAAGAGGAGGAAAAAACTCCAAGGTGCTGACGGCCATGGTGGAAGGAGGAGAAGGGAGAAGGAGAAAGGGGAAGATCTTCTTCATGGGGTTTTTTCATCGTCTTCCGGTAGATTTCCAAGGGTAACGAATGTCGTTTTTGTTGTTGGGTTAATCGTAGATGTGAATTTGATTAGGATTGATTGGATCAAGTTTTGTCTGCTGTAGATTCAACTCTGTCCAGATTTTTGCGTGGTCAGTTTCGGGTTCTTAGAGGCTGAATTAGAAGTTTTGATCTCCTAGATATATTTAGATAATGTTCTTAGATTTCGGTGGCCGCCAAGAACACCTGATTTCGACGTACGGATCAAAAGTTATGATCATTTTCGTCTCTGCTATTCAGAATTCTGATGAGAACGAACTGTCAATTTGTCTTTTAAAATATGATTAATTTAATTGCAAATTTAGGGTTTTCACCCAACTAGGTTATTGTAGGCCTTGGTCTTAGCTTTTGTTATTGATAAAGAATGCTAATTTTGGTTTAGCCAATTAGAAGTTATGACATTAATCGTGCTGCTGTCCATAAAGTTATCGGTAGTTCTGACAAAAAGTGTTCGTCGATCCTTTGGGGTTAGATACGTACAGAATTCGGGTTTCCACCAACTAAGTTGTTGTTGATAAATTCGTTACCTTTCAAACAAGCCTGAGTTCACCTCTTTACGAGTTTCAGAGCAAAAGTTATGTTACTTTTACTGTTACTGTCTGATAAGGTTTCCTGCTAGAATGTAATTGGATATGAGCAACGTGTACAATTAATTATTAGGGTATGAGTTAAGAGCGACGCGAGTAGTGTCATGATGTCTTGGTTCTTATTTAGTAACTTATTGGTGTAGGGGGTGAGGCGCCGAGGTTAGCGACATCATCGTTGCCTCCCAACGCATCGCAACGCTAAAGGCAAGTACATCGACAAGTATATATTTTGTGAATACTAGATGCCTGTTGTCCATGTTGTATTTTTATTTGATGTGTGCAAGCTTCAACGATATGTTATTTTCATACGTGTGGAGATGATGTCGGTCATAGTACATGAGTTCATTCATGCATCATGTTCATGTTCCGTCCACGGGAGTGGAGCTCCACGGGAGTGGAGTTTAAAGTCCCATCAATTCCAGTATGGGCATGTGAAGTCCCACCATTCCAATGTGGGCAGTTTTGGACACCCATATGAAACATTCTTCATACGGTATTTTGGATCCCTGTATTTCGATAAATACGGGCTTAAGTGAACACCGACGGGTGTGTCACTTGCTATACCGGTATAAGCAGGAGTGCAGTCCATTCAATTCAGAAGATCCTTCATTCCATTCATTCATTATGCATCCAGTGTTATGTTCATGTTCTTTAACGTTGTAGTCTTGTTCATCTTTGTTGTATGTTCATTTATCCGTTGTACTTGCTGAATCTCGGACTCACTCTTGTTTTGTTTGTTTATTTTATGTGATCTTTGAGGATGACTCTATTGGGAGGGAGTAGACACGCACCATCCACTCATTCACCATATTTCAGTTTCAATAATAAGATTTGATTCTACCTTTTTCTGTTTAGCGAAGAATTGTAATAAATGAAGTAAAATGTGGTTGATAACTTCCTCTAGGTTACTGATGGTTATTTTCACCTGTGAGACTTGGTCATTTCTTTTGATATAGTTATATGGTTCAGACATCGTCATCAATTTCTCATATTGTAATTGAATGTTAGATTCTTTAGGTAACATTTTGGCTTCCGAGTATGGACTAAGTTATCAGTGTGGTTGACACGTAGTATTAGGATTGTACATCAACAATCTTATATTCTAATCAACATGATCTTTTTTCACTATTTTACAATGCTTTTTGTTTTTAGATTTATTTTCATATTCTCAACGAGCAAAAAATCCAATTTTTAGAGAGAAAAAAGCTTTTTCAAATTCATGTAATACCAAACAACACAAATATCATAAACTTGTTTTGGTCTATGGATAATCCCTAACCTTGTATTTTTTTGGTAGCAAACAATCTGTGCACAAGTGAACTTTTGGATCGAAAATGTTAATAGTAACATGTGTTTTGTATAATGTGTGCATGATTGATAGGAACAAATAGCTAGAAGCTAATGTCTCTTCTATAATATCATGCGGATGATGGCCGGCAAGATAGCAATTTCTCATATAATATACTTGAATATGGCGTTTGAACTATATTTTTTAAAGCATGCTGATGTACAAAAATGCACTTATGTAACTTACATGTATGCATATTCAGATTCATGATGTTAAGGTAGGAAATATTGGAATTTAAATAGAACTAAAAGGTTAATGTTTAAGGATTAAGCCAATGCCCAAGAAGTCCTACAGACATGAAAGTTGTCTTGTGCATTTCGCGTGTCCCTATGTTCTGTGGCAATCTTTCCATCTAAACATGATTGACTAATTTCATGGTTTCTTTATCTATTGTAGGTCAGTATTCTTGGGAATGCTGTTGATTTTCATGATAACGATCCTACCAGTAGCACAGTAGCAAGTACCATTGAAAGGCGCAAAATGATGATAGCATTTGATATGACGTAAGGTTTACAGCAAACCGAGAAACTTATGTTTGCATCTGTTGTTCTGCTTTTGAAAATATTGAACCAGTATTTTAACATGGACCCTGTATATATTATTATTTTAACATTTTTAATTATTTTTGTTCCCTATATGCATTAGCTTCATCGTGGCAAAAATGGTTCTGAGAGAGCTCATGGATTCTTCAACTTTCCTCAAATTCAAGTCATTTCTCGTGGCCTGCCCAGAAGAAGCGACGCCTGATGTTGTCTAGGGTGCGGAGGATCGACGTAGGAATTTTGAAAACTATGAGGTAGTAAATTGGAATCAAGGTGAGAACTGCTTTTACCAGCGTGGCCCTCCCTACTGGGGATAGAAGGTGCCCCTACCAGCCCGCCAATCTCCCCGCCACTTTGTCGAGGAGCAGTTGGTAGTCCACTCTGCGTAACCTTTTGCAGGTGAGTGGTAATTCGAGGTATTTGATCGGAAAAGTTGATCGGATTGCAGGGCAGTCTTGGAGGATAGTGGTAAGATCTATATGGTCGCAGCTTAAAGGTAGCACCGTGCTTTTTTGGAAGTTGGTATGAAGGCCAGTTGCATTCCCAAAGTTGAGGATGATCTCAGTGGTTGTTTGGATCTCGCTTATGCTTGGGTTGATGAAAATGGCTGTGTCATTCGTGTAAATAGAGGTTCTGAATCTGGCAAAGCGATCTCTCGTGGCGGCGAGGTAATCTCTCGTTGCCACTGTGTGAACTAGCTACTAATCTTGAGACTAGTTCAGAATACACAGAGGGTCCGGATTTGCAAGTTCGGGTCCCGACACATGCATGCATGTATGGATGTCCCATCTTCTTCCAAATCTAGGTCACAGACAGTGGTCCCTCTCCCTCTCGCAAAGGTTCAATGGACTTGCCAAATACATAAAGCTAGGCAGCTCTGCTTTTAGCATAGATGTGTATGTGTATATATTCCTTGTTCATGGGCATATTGTCGGGACTTGAAAATGCATCTCAGGAACTATTTGTGTATTCCGAACTAATCCTAGATCAGTAGCTAGCTCACATAGGAAACAGTGATAAAGTACCATCCATTTATTCAATTTAACTAAAAACATCTCGAAATAACAAATAGTAATAGTAACTAGATCTTATGGTCAGCGCTTACTTAACTTGCCACGCAGGGCTAAAGAATCAAATAAACTCGTGTAGCGAAATGAAACTCTTGAAATGGCCAATCAACATGCCCATAGGCAATCAAGTGGAGAACGCATCCTAATCTGCAAAACCTTCATAGTACTCATAGACGAAGAACTCTTGAGCAGCTTGATACTCATCAACTAAATCGCAGAAATTGAAGCCGTGAGCACATAAAGTACTCAGCAAGTCATGGGGAAAATGTATGCAAATAATATTCATGCAGGGCTTGAACAAAGGTTAGCTGTATGGTTCTTTTGCATAAAGCAGTATTGTCGATAAATATAATAAATAGATTGAAATGTGTAATTGAAAAGAATAATAAGTAAGTAAATAATTTTTTTTAAAACAACCAATGAACTACCCATCCACTTCCCAAGACAAACCATCAAGTGAATTACTTGTTCACCAAAGAAACATTATATTTATCAAGTGAACTTCCCATCCACACTCCAACTCATTTTATAAGAAACTCTACCTCCCGTGTGAAATCCCCAGGCATGTTTATAACCGCGGACACGGCTATTCGAATAGTTTTACACTCTCCAGAGGTAGTACAGCTTTACCCACATGACACGACTTCTCTAGTTTGTTTGGCATCCGTCGATACCACTGCTCACTACCTTAGGTAAGCAGTCTAGAGTACATGACAAGGCCTTTACAAAGTTATGCTTTGACCCAGTTCTGCTCGCTAAGGTTTCAATACTGAATGTCTTTCCGACTAGACAAGGCCCCCTCTTGCGCCAAACACAACCCAAACAGAACCAAATCAAAACATCGTTAATTAATTAGCCAGGTCCCACCCATACAAGACATGTGGTTATACGGTTAAGGTCCAGTTCAACGGCGCACAAGATTAAGTCCTTGACCAGTTACTCAGACGATCTTTCTACAACCCACAACGTGTTAAACCCACACCCTCAATCCACCAACCTGCTCGCCCGAGGGAAAACCATTTTTGTTTAACTAAAACCAATGACATACCCTGTCATGGTACCCAAATTTTAACAAGAGTGGCTAACCACCACAATTCCATATTTTATTAAGTCAAGATTAATCATTATGACACCTGTGGTGATGAACCCATCGTAGCTAAGCTTAACTAAGCATCAATACGATACCCATGTTGGTGATACAAATATGTTCAACTAAAATTATCCATACTAGGGTGACAAAGGATTCATGGCATTCAATTATTCAATGAAGACATAATGACAACAGGTAATAGCTAAACCCAAAACAATTTGTATAAAGATACCATGCAATTGTATAAAATAATATACTTTTAAAATCATAGGTTTAATATGATCAAAGTACCATGACTTGCCTTAGAATAAATCCTGGGATTGATCTTGGCGAACTCCTTCTTGCTCAAAACTTCATGAAGCATCAACGTCTACTCAAACAAGGCAAATAAACTAAATAAATAAATAATAGAGAGAAAATAAACTCCAAAAATTAAACAAAAATCTCAAATAAATAGATCTTAAATTTAGATGAATTTAAAAATTTGAATAGGCTCAATCGGAGTTTGAATGCAAAAGATATGGGTTCTGGAAGTTTGAAATTACATAAAATACTAAAAATCAGAATTTATGTATTTATTGGAATTACTTTTCTAAAGGGAAAAGGAATTATGATGTCAATAGGGACTTTCAGCCAAAAGAAATAGATCTAACAGGTGGGACCCACGAGTCAACGAGATGGCTCACGGTGGACTTAGTTTACCGAGTCGAGTTTTGGATTTGGATCTGAGACTGCCACGCAATGCTGACGTGGTGATGACTTTGCGACACGCACGCACAGGCTGAGTTGGCATGCCACAGTGGCAAGGATCTATGGCCAAGATAGCTCAACACCTGCGAGACAAACGGCGGCGACTGGTGGCGCAAGATGGACACCGCTGGCATGCTGGTTCTCAGACGAACAGATCTGACGGCTCCGATGCGACCATGGGTGGCGGCAAGGGCTTCAACGTTGATGAAGACGACGGCAATGGTTCGGGTTGACGACTAAATGGCGGCGAGGATCTCCGGTGGGGTTTTGAGTGCGCGCATCGGGATCGCAAAGACTAGGTGATGCTTCCGAACCGCTCGCGAGACCCAATGGTCATCGACAGTGACCGGAACGCTACAGCGACGGGTTGGCAGCGTAGTGATTAGAGCTTCTACGGTGCGGCGGCGCTACGCTACTCTCCTAATGACGAGAGGGCGCACACCAGATGGAACACGCCGCGGCGAACTCGGAGACGAACTCGATGAGGACCAAAGCTCACCAACAGCGACGAATTTTGACGAAGAACGACGGTGGTGTTGTTAGGGCTATTTCTTCGATTTCGACGAAGGGGATGCCATCTAGGGTTTGCGGCTTCAGCAAAAAGGCGGCTAGGGTTGGGGCGAACCTTGTGACGCGGGTACGACTCCTTAAATAGGGTCGAAGGAGGAAGAATCTGCGAGGAAAGCAACGGCGCAGCAAAGAACTCGGATATGGACTCAATAGTCCCGGTTGAAGACAAAGGTGATGTGGCCTAGGTGGACCCAATCGACAGTGAGAGAGGCTCGGATGTGATCACATAGCAAAAGGTGCTATCACGGTTTACGGGTAGGACCGGCGCAGGCGAACGCGGGAGGAGAGAGGAAGAGCGAGCTGTGTTGGAGTTAGGTCGGAAGTGGAAAAAACAGCTAGGCCAATGAAAATAGAAACGGGCTGAAGTAGGGAATCTGGCCTAAAATGAAATTTGAGATTTTTAATTAGTTTTCCTTTTTAGAAAATAGCAGAAAATACAAATAGCCACTAGAAGATAGCAAATGAACTTGAAAAAATTCTTGAAAATTCTAAAAAATAAATCCAAGCACATAAAATCCAAATAAAATAGTTTTGACAATAGTTGATGTTGGAATTAATCATATTAAATTATGTTTGATCTCTAAAAATTCTAATTAAGCTTTAACTTTAGCAGAAAAATTCAAATGTTTATTTTTATTTTTAAAGCTTCAAAAACAGACCAATTTTTTGGGATGTTACACAAATTGTGATATGTTAACTACTAGTTAGTAGTTACGAGTACAACTCATATTGGGAAGAGATGCATCAATGCATGCTTCTTGAGGAAATGAATCCTCTGCTTTCGATTGTAGAAACACCATGGTGTCTTTCTGCTCATCTTAATTCTAGGACATCTAATTCAAACTTTTCGTTTTTGACATATCTTTGTTATTGTTTGAGACCAATATAAATGCCTAGTTGAGTGGTCTATTTTGTTATGTAAGGATTTCGTCCTGGTTAATTCACTTTACGAAAAAGAAAAATCAAATCCAAATTCCATATGCTTTTGTGGACCAATTTGATTGAACTGGCCATTTTTTGCACTTCTGACTATCTAGCATCTAGCTAAAGAAATTCCAATTTAAGTTTCACCGTACACAATTTTTTTGAGTCATGGACTACGAGGTACCCGGATTTAACATGGTATCCAGTATTCCTACGACTATCTAGGATTTCAGTCGCACACAGAATGATGCAATGTTTGCTTACGATTACAAGATAATAACATGATTCTTACACAAAGTACGACATACCAGTCGATCACATAGTTTTACAAGCCCCCATGCCAAACTCGGTTATATTACAACCTGAAGATCCAAAAGATAGCACACCCATAGGCTACACTTGAGTGTAGGCGTAACTTAGAACCTTTGATCTTCACCTCCATAGTACTCAACTCCTCCTAGTTTTTCTTCCTCATAGCACTCATTTCTGAACCAAACTATGCAAGAATGAGTACTTTCATACTCAACAAGCCATGATGGTAAATTTTCTTAATGCAACATAGGAATTTCAAAGGATGTCTGATAGAAGGGCTGAGTTGCACCTACCACAGCTAGTACCCATATAGTTTTGTTTGATAAAGCAGTTTCAATTAAACCAAAGTGAATTTACAAATGAGTCTTCACGAGTATTGAGTAATGATTCAACATCATCACCACTTCAACACATTTTAACCTTCAAAAGACTACTTATGCCTCGAAGTTGGATTCACCCAGAAACACAGCTTCTTTATGCCAGAAGCACGGCATGTTCGAACGAAAAGTTAAGGTTTGTAGAGTTGCCCAGCTTTACCCACAAGATATATCCTTCTCATACTGTCAAGCGCTTTTAAACACGCAACATGATAGTGTGCGATGGAGAGGAGATAATTGATTGTTCTACTATTTCCACTAAGCGTGCTCCACCCAGTAGAGCTCAAAATCTATGACAGACAGTATCACCAATAGGCGGCACCTTTTTCTGCTAGGCACACCAAAGCACAATAGCAGTACCTACCTCATCCGGGATCCCTTCATCTGCTGTACATAGTCTCTACCGTTGTGGTACCATATGCATCCACCTATTCCGTGAAAGTAGCTAGTGTAGGTCATATACTGAACCAGTTCAACATGAGTGGTTTGAACGATTGATTATGTTATTACTTTGCATAATGTTCCAATTCTTTAATGAACTTTGGACAAGGCAATCAACATCCTTGTTCGTAGCTACCTTTCGAAACATCACTCTTAGTGATTGATCCACATTTTCATACATAATAATGCATGGATCTAATGCATCAACTCGTGACGGCGGACAACAATGTGATAAAGATATTATAGTTTCATCATCTACAATTTTTCACTTCAACAAAAGTTTCGGAGAAGTTCTTGTAACAACATCAAAGACGTTGACTTCTTCATCCTTGATTCTCCCCCATTCAAACTTAGGTCCGACTATTTGTTCTGAAGAAATCTATTCAGACTTGAGGAGTTTAGGGATAGAATTTTAGGATGATGAGGACATCAACCCTCTGGATACGACCGCTACTCCATGTAGTAAACAAGAGCTCAAGCTGGACACGTTCTGGAATCCAATTCGGCCTCCAGAGACGGCACCGAGTTCAAATGTGTATAACTTTCGTATATGGAGTCTGTTTGAGGTCCACGAGTACCTGATGGAAAGCTTATCTCATCCCCTTTCCAACGGATCCGGCCTCACCTCCAAATTCTTTCTGCGCACACTGCAATTACCAAAAGAAGGTGTTGTGTCACCTGTTTGGGCCAAATTGAGCCTTGTAATGCTTGGGCCCAATGGGAAGGCGCCTCCTCTCTTCGCTGGTACTATTCACAGTTGTACTGTTTACATGAACAGTACTATAAATAGTATCACCCCTTATTTTCTTAGTTATGTGCTACTTCCCCTCCCCTATTTAAGGAGGCCGCACCCCTCTAGTTTTCTTTTATTTTGTTTAGTTAGAAGTTAGCTTCATTGTGACTTCGTGTATTAGCTTGTGTCGATTAGATCAACCATAATACCGTTTCAGAATCCCAACTTTATCAAATATTTCAATCCTATTTGCAATTTCATATTACTTATTATCTTGTTCTTGCGTGTTCTTCAATTGCATGCAGGAATAGGCCTTCGTGGTTAGGTCAACCGCGTTCTTGGCACGGTTGATAACGACTCGGAGTGTGGTTTAGAAATTGTTTGGTGTTCTGTTCGTGACCGGTTAGAAGTCTGCATCGTCAAAGTCGTTCTCCTCCAAATCGAAGTTATCATCCTATCGGAAGATCGGGACACCAATTGTCTCATCATAGGAAGAAGTAGAAGTGAGAAGATAAAAATATTACGAGTGGGTTTTTCTTAGTTCCGCACTTCTGATGGTTATTTATACCCATCAATTTGCGATAGAATTCAATGGATAAGAATAGAAGTCCAACGGTTAAAATTCTATTGAAAACTGTTTCCGATAAATTGTTGGAAGTCAAAGCATCACTATCTCTTCGAAAACTATTCTCCATAATGAGATTTATGTGAGATGGTTGACATTATTTTTCTGTCTATTCAGGAAAAAGAGTTTTATTTTTACAACTCAAGTAAAATTACCCATTTGACCAAGTCAATTTCTGGTCAAACAAGATACCAATTCGAAAAGACATTGCTTTCGTCCACTATCCTACGACCTTTTTTTCCAATTAAGTTACTTTCACTTAAAGTTGGGGGGCTAGATGACAAGGATCTAATAATTTTAAATTAATTAAGTTATTTATCTATAACATTTATAGATAATAATGTATTTTATATAACCTTTAAAGGTACCCCTCAATATTAATAATGAGGGAGATCATACACACCCAGTGGTCGTAAGCTATTTTACAACCACCCTATATGGTCGTAAATTCTTCTACAACCACCCATTAATCGTAAGTCCTATGACGATTACCTCATGGTCGTAAGTCTTACTACGACTAGGTCATTTACAACCACCCTATAGTCGATAAAGCCTACAGGCATGTGGGCTCAATCGACTAAGGACATTTGTACGCTGTATTTAATACACATAGTAGTTAATATGTGTCGTTATTCCTGAGATAGCTGCACGTATTAAACCCCTGTCTCTGACATAACTGCAAGGCGACGTGGGTGGGGGTAAGTCTCTGACAATAACGACCCTTAAACGTGCACATTGCATCAAATAACAAGGTGCCTTTTGGCGTGAACAACTACCACTCCTTTGTGCGCTATATAAGAAGTAAAGTCGGTGGATAGAGGAGAGAGACGATCAAGCAATGAAAGAGATAGGAGTCATTAGTCTTAGCCTTTGGTGACTTCTCTTCTGTAAACACAATCAATACAACAAACACAAGAGTATGGTTATTATTTTCTCAAGAGAAGGTTTGAACCTGTGTAAAATTTTTGTGTGGTTTCGCTAAAAGAGAGCCTCCAGCATTCATTCATAAGATCGATACTAAACCATCGACAGGGTGGATGCGGTCCGTCTGGATGAAGTGGCTTTAGGCTTGTTCTGACTTTAGTCGAACTCACTGAGTTGGTTGGGCTCAACCGTATACCTTGGGTCTGGTCGATTTGGCTAGCGGCTTGGTCGGGCTCAAGGGATACAGCTTGGCTCAATGATGTGCGCACAATACTAGGTTAGGAGTACAATGCACCTTCTTCCCCATTGCGTAGTAGAGGAAGGGAGCTAGGCATGGTTGACAGCGGCACTCTAGCGGAGGAACGGTGATAGGAACTCAAGCATGGCGTGTTCCCGGGAACTGCGAAACGGATGGATGCATTGGGTATCATAGGACCATACAGGTACAGCTAGAACGAGACAACAGTGAGGCTACCGGTGCAGAGGAGGTGAGCACGGTGGCGATAGATTCCGATGAGGGTAGACAGAGATGGGGGTAAGAAAAACATGCCCCTAAGGATGGGAATCCTATTTTTTGGATGGCGGGGCTAGAGGATGCGTCAAGGATGTTGGCGGTGGAAGTCCTTGGCGACGGGGAGGCTTGGAGGATGGGGTAGAGAGGAACATGGAGATGAGGTGAATTTCATGATGTGGGTAGCAAGGCGTAGGGAGGGTAAAATCGGTGGGGACACGTGCGTGGCAGGGCAGCCAAAGCACGAGTATGAAGCGGTGGCGACGGGCCTCCGGACGATGGGGATGGTGAAGCGGAGCTATGGGGGGCAAGGAGGTAGGGAAGAAGTTGGTTGCACCAATTTGACAAGGGGGTTGGAATTGGTGGAGAACTTTGGGGATTTTGTGGTGTCGGCTTGACATGGTATCCATGGCTTACTAGTGAAGATGGTGCCGATGTGTATGATGGTAGCGCGGGTGGCTTGGGTGCAAAGAGGAGGGCGGAGGGAGGTCTTTGGTGAGGTGGTGTAGAGTTTCCTAGTGGAGAGGAGAAGGAGACGGCTACAACATTGGTGGTACGTCGGCACGAGGAGCTTGGGCTCAACTTCTTTACTAGCTAGGCTTGCACGAGAGATCGAGGTGATGATGCAGTTGTTGCTCAGTGAAGTGGTAAGCACGTGGAGGGTAGTGTGTGGCACAGTGGCATCGAGGCTTAGAGAGGAAGGGAGCGGGTGGTGTAAACTCAATGACGGAGGCGGTTTGATGCTGGGTGTCAGCGGCACAGGCTAGCAGGGCTAGTAGGTTGGTTGGGCCGGGGCAGGAGGGGCACACACGAGCTGACTAGAGTGGCCCAAGGTGGGTAGGGAGATGACTAGCTTGGGCAGGCTCGCGGATTGGGTTGAGGTGGCCCAAGAGAGAGATGGCACAATGGTTTGGGCGTGGCATAAGTGGGGCGAAAGTGAAGTAGTGGCCAGAGGAACGAAATCAGCTTTTGTAAGATAGGATAGGTCGAGGCCAAGATGAGGTGGAGATGGGCCGGGAAAGGGAGCTACGGGCAAGGCCCACTACAACAAAAATACTAATACTGGACGCCTAATCACAGACGGTTCATCAAAACCGTCTGTATTAAACACAATCACAGACGGTTTTTGTTTAGCTACTGTCTGTGTTACTTTCCACACTAAAAACCATCTGTGAAGAGGTCATATCACAGACGATTGTTGTTGGACTGTCCATGATAATTAACTCATCACAGACGGTGCAGTGTAGCGCCCCAACAGAGTCTTCTTGATCTCCTGTGCTACGGTAACAACGGGAGATCTCCAAGCCCAGTGAGTCCATGGCCACTCTGTGCCCAGTGAGTCCTCGACCCCACCAAGGTTGATTTCCCCACCTATATGTCCCTTAAAGCTGTGCATGTGCTTGGTTTCAGTTTATTTCCACCGAAAAGACCTGTCACCGAGGAGCTTACCACCGTTGCCTCTGTTCACCGACGACCAACCGCCTTGGACCTTCCCCGACTTCGACTAGCCGCCTTGGATCTTCCCCGACTTCATTGACACCTTCCTCGTGATCGAGGTGAGCTACTAGAGCATAAACATCCTTTAATTTGAGTAGTTTCAGGCGTTTATGCCAAAATCACTTGTGAAGCCCATGGAGCCGCCACGGGACATCACCGTCGGTTCGCCTCAGGTGACCTTAGGGCCCCTAGCCATGACTATTAGCAATGCGATGTCACCCTGAGCCCAATTTGAGCTTCAAATCCTACTGTTTTTAATCATTTAGTTAATAAACTAACGAGTTAATTGATTTGTACTGTAAAATGGATGTGCTTGTTTCTGAAATGAATGTGAATTGGATGTATACATGTACTTGTTGTGTTTTCTGCTTGTTTCAGAGGGCATGGCTAGCATTTCCTAAGACTAGCCAATAAACAGAACTAGATTAATCAATACAAAATAATATCACAGACGGTTTCATCTACAAACCGTCTATGATACATGAGTATCACAGAAGGTTCCTTAGAATAAATCGTTTATGATACATGAGTATCACAGATGGTTCCTTAGAATAAACCGTCTGTGATACATCATATCATAGACGGTTCCTTAGTAAAAACCGTCTGTGGTACATCATATATCACAGACGGTTATTTATTGGAACCATCTGTGATATTATTTATCACAGACAGTTCTACTTTAGAATCGCCTGTGATGTCCATCCCTATTTATATTCGGACTCTAGGGTTTTCCCGCGCTGCCCACTCAAACGATTAAGTTTCTCAACTCCTCCCCCGAGCCCGTCGCCGTCGTCCTCGACGTCTCCTCCTCCTCGAGCCCAGTGTGACTCCTCCCCCGAGCCCGTCACCGCCGTCCTCGCCGCCGCCTCCTCCTCGAGCCCAGCGCGCCTCCTCCCCCGAGCACGCGTCACCTCCTCCTCCTCCGAGCCCGGTGTGCCTCCCCTTCAATGCTGCCCTACTGCTCTGATACTGCTCCCTGCTCGTCCTTCTCCTCGACGCCCAAAGGTAACCAATGCCGAGTTACCGACCTCGACACCCCTTTTCCTCACTCTTTCTATCAGTAATTTGTTATATGCTGTCATGGTCCTCATGGACTCATGATAATTGCGCTGGTACCTGTTTCAAACACTGAGTAGTATGAGGTGTTGTACTTGTTTTAAGAATTTGTATTTGTTCTATTCAGTGATTCATATGGTATTTGTTTTGATACTGTTACTGGAATATAATGCAATGTAGAGTAGTGAGCTTGAGATGAATGCTCTGTGATGATAATAGTCTTGTACTAAAATTGTTTTGATAATCGGGTTTGAACTTAAGCTCTAATTGGAATGCTTACTCTACTATATCTAAGAGCAATATATATCAAAATGTAAAATCTTAGCTTTATGCTGATTTCATTTGTTCACATGATGTTTGTATTGAGCATATTATTCCTTTCAAATGACTTCGAGGATTTACATGTTTATATGTCAATTATACGCCGTTCATGAAAGCATATTATTCCATACACATAGAGATCGAATCTTATGATAATATGTTCATGCGTGTCAGAACTTCTATTTCTTTTGAAGATGTCTTTCGCTCATTCAACGGGTAACCACATTTTCCTCCATAGATAACTCCATTGTACAGTCTTTCCTTCCTTTGCAATGGCTAAGGCTAAGTTTTTAGAATCACGTAAATCGTTCAAGACGTACTTTGCAAAAGGAGGGATATGCAAGGGAGGGACCCTGCGACACGATCTAAGATTCCCGATATTCCTAGTACACATTAATTCTATATAACAGTTCATAGTAATGCCTCTCGAACTAATCAATTTTGTTTTTGCAATGCCACCAGCAGCCGTCAGCCTGCAACCTTTGTGGATTCTATGTTTGCCACAACATAAAACTACTCATCGGTTCCGCGATGATCAATGATCCTCAGGTTTGTCAATCTTGCAATAATTATTTCATACTTATCAATTTATATATACATGAATTTAATCTTCGTAACGACAGGTTACGACCATTGCAAAAACTGCGTTGGAACAGGGCCAACTCATAAACATTCGAGGACAGCTTGCGTCATTTTTGAACCGTGATGTCATAAATCTAGATAGGAAGTTCCACAATGTAGATTGGACTTGATTAGGGTAAGATTGAACTTAATGGTACATGTGTGTAAATGTACATGAATGGTTAATTTTAGTTAATTGATTTGTGAATTGGATGTGCTTGTTTTTGAAATGAATGCGAATTGGATGTGCTTGTTTCTGAAATGAATGTGAATTGGATGCATACAACTTGTTGTATTTCAGCTTGTTTCAGAGGGCATGACTAGCATTTCCTGAGGCTAGCCAATAAGTAGAAATAGATTTGTCAATACAAAAGAATATCACAGACGGTTCCTTAGGACATACTGTCTATGATGCATCATCTCTCACAGACGGTTTCATCTACAAATCGTCTGTGATGCATCATCTCTCACAGACGGTTTCATCTACAAACTGTCTATGATACATCAGATATCACATACGGTTTCATCTACAAACCGTCTGTGATAGTAGGCTATTACAGACGGTTTTGAGTTACTAACCGTCTGTGATGACCTCATGTCATTACAGACCTATAAACTCAGATGGACCACAAAACCATCTATGATAACGTTTTCCAACCATCTGTGAAGATCTTTTCTGTAGTAGTGGCTTGATAAGGAAGAAATGATTTAGATATGGTTCAAGCTAATTTTTAGAATTTTCAGAGTTTTCTGAACTAAGAAGAAGAGGGTTGTCTTTTTTTTTTAGGATTTTGGAGGGTTTTCGGAAATTTTGTAAGGGAAAAATGGTTTTTGGCAAGGAGGGAAACTCAAACAAAAGTGGGAAAAACTTTAAGGAGCCAGGAAAACACGACGAACAAGTCGAAAGCGAGATCAAAACATTTCGTTAAAAAAATTTATGTGTGACGTCACATGGACTCACGGTAGAATTTGCTTTTTAACAATTCTTGGTTTAAGACCTCCTTTTGCTGTGAAGTCTGTTTTCTGAATAAGAAGGCCCGGCGATTAAGCGACTCTTTGAATGTACATAGTTTTCATAATACATTTGAAGGTAGCACGGCAATGCCAAACCATGTATAGACAGACACTTGATCATCCGATCCACACAAACCGTTTGCCTGTCTCATGCGCAGTCACTGCCCATGGACCACTGTCAAGCTTGGGCATCCAAGAAGGCAGGTTTACGCTTTATGCATGCCACTCACTGCCATTCCAATTTACTTGACCTGCACAACAGGTCACAGGCGCAGAGGAAAATGTCAGTGGAAGCCAATCACAATGCTCCAGCAGTCCAGCTAGCTCCATTGTTTGCCTTACAATTTAGCAAGCAAGTACAGAAAAATCAAAGTACTTACCTGATATACACGGAGGCCAGCAAATACACCATGCCTGTTTGGAACACGGGAAATTTTCTAAATTGCCGGCAGGAATCAAACTGTTTCATTTGAAATTCCTGCGTTGGAAACAAGCTGACGCGCCGCGCGTACAGGTGAGTTGAGGTGGCATGCCGCATGCAAACCCATACTGCCATACACCAGCCCTTGCACATTACAATGATGCCTGATCCACCTCACCAACCTATCTACTATTCACATACACCATCGGCAAATCAACAGAGCACATACATATAAGTATAGGTAAGATACCTGACCACACATGCAATTGCATGGAAGCATGGCCATTTGCACAGCTACCTACACTAGTAGAGGTGAGGTGAGGTGAGGTGAGGTGTTACCGGCAGCATAGAATGAGATCAGAGAACGAATGCACACAAATGAATGATACAGTAGTACTAGGTGCATGCATGCATTCATGCACATTACATACGCGGTTGGCTGCAGGTCATAATCCAATCTTGCCGCCGTGCCACGCAGATTGGCGACAGCCGATCTGAGCTGGAGCCGTCGAATCTCGACATCCCTTGGCAGCCTCCTCCTCGTCCTCTCTTTCCTTCCCTTTCCATTTCCATTCAGCTAGCTGATCTGCCCCACTTTGACATGAAATATATGCATATGCATGTTGCAAGCTAGGCCAAGGGCCAGGGCCATATGTGGCTGTGTGTCTGTGTCTTGCCCTTGCATTGGTACGTGAGAGAGAGAACAAAAGCTAGCATGCATGTCACTGGTACAAATAAGCTAGCTGCTAGCTCCAGTGATGGATGGATGGATGGATATATGTCATTCCGGACTGTTAAAATGGAATTTAGTACCTGTTTGTGGGGGCCTATGTGTATGTACTCTTGGGGTTTCATTCTCGGGCGAGCTGGCACCGGTTGGTGCTCTGATTAATTGTCGCGGTAAATAATATGGGGGGTTTTAGTGTCGATCTTACTGCCGTATATATAGATTCTGTAAATTATTTGATGTGATATTGTTGCATAGGTTCTTCGTGTTCTTGTGTAAAAATGCTCTAGCCAATTCTTCGTGCTTCGTAGGAAAAGAGCAAGCCCTACTGATGGTTTTAAGTTTTTTCAAATAATGCAGACATACAGGGAGTTAGGTGGAGGAATTATGCTCACATGGAAGGGAGACAGGAGGTTATGATATTCCATCAATCCTAAGCCTTACAGGTGTACCACGTACCCTTGCATTACGAGGCTTAATTTAATAATTAAAGTTGGTTGTATGCCAAGGCTCACCGGTCACTAAAACCTCTAATTAAATGTCGCCAACTAACCTCTTCTTTAATTACGTGCAATCCTTTTCACTCGAGAATCCCCAATTTGATCTTCATTAGAAGGTTCCATTTGATGACCGGAGACCAACACAAAGGTCATTGGCGACTTCAACTTTTAGAATACAGGAAAAGTCAAATGTGTCAAAAGCAAAGGTCGTTAAGGGGTTATTTGGCCACATATATTCCTAGGTAGAGTACTGCAAAAACTAATGTTACTAGCTAGACCATTGGCACTTGTGAGCCAAGAGCACATGCCATCTCTTGTCCCTTGCGAACCAAGTAATGTTGCAACAAAACTTAAAAGACTTGACTAGTAGAAAAGACTAAACGTGTAGCGTTTTGTTGTATTTGTATATTTGATTTCACATGTAGTTGTTTGTGTACTAAGAATCCCTATTCAAATGGTTGATACCTTTCGACACACAAAAAGTATAGTGGTTTTTTACCAAATACATTAGAAGTATATATATATATATATATAGGAAAAATACTTTTTACTCCCGGGAGTAGTTACTCCCACCTTTGATATACCACCTAAAAGAACTTGACATACTCCATTATCACTTTGGGTATACTCATATACTAATTATAAGATACTCCAATGTGAACCACGCGAAAAATCTGCAAGAAAGTCCATATTTTTTAGCATATTTTGTAAAAACCTTCATATTCGCACATAAAAAGGAGTATGTCTAAAAATTGTACATACCACCTCTAAAAATGTGTAAATACCACATATATAGTCTTATATACTCGTATACTACACATACATACTCTTGGTTGCGCAAGATACTCCCTACATTGTGAGATATGTGAGATACGGAATAGGGAGTAACTACTCCCGGGAGTAGGAAAAATGCTTCCTATATATATATATATGTATGTATATATATATATATGTATATATATATATGTATGTATATAAGCGAAAGAAAAAGGTTACATATATGCCAATGACCTGCAATAGATCCAGCGCAACTTGGCCTAGTAACTGTGCCTAATTGTAAACAAACATATGTCAACTTAGCAGTGGCGGACTCAAGATTTTCAGAACGGGTATTCGAAGTTACAAAATATTGTCCAATGTAAAACATAAATGTGCACAGTAGCAAAAAATCAAAGTACAAGTTATTTATACTAATAAAAACATCTCAAATAATTTAGTGAAATTATAAAATAATCAAAAAAATTAAAATTTAACTCGATTTCTCTTCATGCCTTTCAAATCGACACACTTCTTCATATTTTTTTGAAGCTCTGAGATCTATATTTCACAAAAAAAGACAAGATTTACCAATCACAATTCAAACTAACACAAACAAAATTACTGATTTGGCCATTTGGGATTGCTCTTTGCTAGTTTGGAAATTGAGGATCTAGTAATTCAGATTGAACTCACCTATGCGCTGTTGGGAATTTGGGTACCACAGCCATGCGCAACCTTCTTGCCGAGGGTCGTAGGCCGCAGGCTTGTAGAGCTACCCGGTTGCCCTCTCTGCTTGACGGTCGCCCCATCTCGCTCCGCCGCTCGGCACCCCAACAGCAACGGCCTGCCCAGCAGCCGATGCCTGACCTTGCTCCTCCGACCTCCGCCCTGCCGCCGTGTTTGGCTTTATCATGGTTGCGTTGCCGCATCGAGAGAGGGGGGATGTGAGAGTCGACTACTATCTGTTGATTGTTAAGGTTAGAACGAGACATGAGGGGGAATGGTTTTGTTGTGGCTGGACCATTCGGTCCAATACCCAAAGGGCAAAGACCGAATGGTGTGTGATCATGGGCTACCATGGGCCAGTTTGAGGTTGTGGAGTGCCAGAGGGAGGCGTGGTTTGATGGGCTGAGAGGGAATTATGATCTGGTTGGCCCAATTAAGAGTATATTTTATTATATATGTATTACATATACTATACAGTGGATGTTTTGTAAAAATTAATAGGTGTTCAGCTGAACACCCATAAACCTAATAGGGTCCACCCTGCAACTTAGATTAGGATAAACTAACTAAACTATATCTCAAAATAATAATAAAAAACAATATCCAAACATGAGTAGAACTTTCATTGGTGAGATAGAGGCAAATCAACCATTTGTAGTTAGCTAGTTTCCAGCCGTTGCATAGCTGAACGGGGGTGGCACTCTTGGTTCTCAAACTAATGACCAGAGATTCGATTCCATCTGCCGCAGGTCATCTGAGTTATTTGTGTATTTTTCACAGTGAATTTTTCGGATTCGAACTCATGACACGTGGATTATAAGCCTTAAGACTGCTGCAGTAACCAACTGTCTGCATTTTAAAAATAGAAAATCCTATGTAGTTAGTAGTAGGGGTTACTTGTAGTCGCGTCGAAACCCAACCAACTCAGATTAATCATTTTGGACGAATCGAGAACAAAATGTCAAGCAACTATCCGTACCTGGGTATCAATATTACACACACCCGTCGGCGAGGCCTAGCACGGCATGTTGGCTCGTCATGCCATCGTCGGGCTGTGCCGGCACGGGCATGGCACACGGTTGCTATAGCTCGGGCGCGAAGGAAGCGGCGTGACACGGAGGAGGCAGCGCGCGGGCTTGGGGCGCCTCGGGTGAGGGGGGCAGCGAGGTGGCGGGGCGACGTGGAGGAGGCAGCTACAGATCCTTCTTCTCCTTGCTTCCACCATCCTTCTTATCTCTCCCGTCGTCGGCCCACGAAGACGAAGGGTTGCACCGCTGTTGGGGCCGCCTCCTTCTTGTACCTGCGATGCCTCCATCGGGGCCTCCTCCTCCTTCTCGCCGCCCCCTCGCCCGAGGCCGGTTAGGGTTGGGCCATCGGGGTCTTAGGGTCTTGGGGAAGGTGGAAGGCGACAGTGTGTGGAGGGTGGTGCCAGAGCGGGCAGCGGGAGGCGGTGGCTTGGGCTAAGCCGCTAAGGAGGATTGGCCGATTGGGAAGAAAGAACGAAAAGATAGAGAGAGAGAGAGAGAGAGAGCGCCAAGGAGTGACTGAGTGAGGCAGTGAGCCAGTTAGGGAGACGTGTGGTGCTATGGGAAAGAAGAAAAGAAAGGGAAAAGAGGAAAATAAAATAAAATAAAATAAAATAAAGGGAAAAGAAGAAAAAGGAATGAAAATAAAGAAAGGGAAAAAGAAAATGTTGCAGGATGTACAATTTTGATATATTAATTGCCCCTCGAACATTACTAAGATCACAATTGAATTCTACAAGTAGTTATTTACTAAAGATAAAAAGAATGAAAATTTTGCAAGTAGCATGTACAATTTTGATATTTAATTATTTGCTTTTGTGAAACCACAATTACGTAAAATTATGAACACTTAAAAATTAGGGAGAAAAGTGAAATTTCATTGATATTTTACACACACATTGTTATTGCCCCGTTGAAAACTTACACCCCGGGTTGGGGTTTCCCCAGTAAAGAAAAGAGTACAATAACTACATTCATGCATACATATCGGCTACTCGACATTGAGATCGGCTAATGCCTCTACGATCTCAGGATCCTCTAGTTGATGCTGATGTCGCTCTTTTGCCAATTCTCAGTCTTTGAGGCAGGTGATTGCCTCCACCATCTTGGGCGTGAGGGATGACATTCTTTCTTCAATTATTCTTCCTACCATGCTGAATGTCGCTTCCAAAGAGACGGAGGACCAGAACCAGTAGAACATCTCGTGCGAAATGACACAACACAGGGAATATCCGCTTGTTGTTCTTCCACCACTCGAGCAAGTCTAACTTGCCTATGCTAGAAAGATCAGGATCTATGTTTGCAAAAGCATGCTCTAGGCAGTGGCTCAACTTTGAAGTAGAATTCCACTTGGAGGAGGGCTAAGATTGAGAGGACGAAGAACTAGACTTTCCCTTCAGTTTCTTCCACAAGTGTGTTGTCAAGCTTATCTTGCTTTGATGCATCTGTTGTGCGGCCTTCGATCTCGTGTTGTTGCCAAGCTTGTCATGATATAAGCAGAAAACACGAATAAACTCCTTTTTGACACATTCGAAAGCTTCAGATAAATCAAGGCCAAGACACTCACCTATTCCTTCCATAGCTATCTGCAAACCTGCTAACTTTTTTTTGTAGGATCCAAAATGGTAGCAAAGCAATATATGTGTGAAATAAATCCAAAATATTTAACAATTTTTTCCTTCATTGCTGCAACATGACCTAAAAGGGGATGCCCCTAGATTTAGCAAACTTGTCTGCAATTAGCCAAATAAAATATGTAACTAAGTAAGAGGTAGGGTAGTAAATACCAGATAGAGCCTTAGTTGTTTTGTAAAAATATATAAAAAAAACTCTAAAAAATAACTAACAATTTCCTAATATGAGTTAGCAACTATCAACTTATCTAAGTTAGCATTGACAAAGACAGATATAATATGTTCATACCCTTGTACCTTCTTCAGCATGATGTATGTCGAGTTCCACCTCACCTTCGTATCAAGACCGAATTTTCTTGGGGTCTTGTCGTTGGCTACGCAATACTCCGCGAATCGGGCCGCCACCACTGTTGAACTTGATAGAAAACGAAGAGAGTCGTGGATATTGTTCAAATAAACGTAAATCACCTCCATACTGTCTTACACAACGAGGTTGAGGATATGACATACACATCTCTGGTGGAGAACATATCCATCGATATATGTCTGCAACCTCGGGGTGAGGATGTTCATAGCCGTCGTATTCACGTGAAGTGTTATCAAGAGTTATAGAAATAATTTGATTTCCTATTTGACAATCCTCAATTACCCCTAGTATGAGCTCGACAATGGCATCTCCTGTGTGTGATTCAGTAATTAACTTAAACCCTATGACTCTCTTATTTAGCTTACACTCATCATCTAAATAATGGGCTACAACACTAAGATAGGCAGTTCTCTAGTGTGATGATATCCAAATATCCGAAGTTAAAGCAAAAGAGTACTGAACTTTTAAGAAAATTTTCTTTAGTGCTACTAGCTCTCTACTATAGATCCCTAAAATATCAGACGATGTCATTCTCCTACTAACTTGTTGGTGCTGTGGACAAAAGCTGCATTGGATCATTATTCGAACGAGCGACTTTCACCAATCCTAATCGGTTGATTCTTAGAAACAATATATCTAGCAATTTCCTCACGGACATAATGAGAATTGTATGCCCAAGTACTTATAGAGCCATCAGCCTCGAAGTTGAGCTATGTCTGGACTCCTCCACCTCGCATCTGCACCCACATCTTTTTCAAGCATGCTCTGTAGTGCCGGTTCAAGTGCCCCGTCTCTCCACCTTTACGAGTAGTTAATTGAGGTTTGCAACAATTACAAGTTGCGATCTCTACCGTTTGGCCGTCTCGAATTTCCTCGCTCCAGGTCATGTGCTTCGAGCACTCCGCCCTTCACCCAACACTGCTGCTGTCGAGCGCGGACCCACCAATATTACTATCCATGGACGGGGTACCGAAGTCTGGCATCTCTATTGGGTCCGGACCGCGTTGGTACTTGTAACATCCCAAAGTGCTGTTACCAAAATAAAAATTAATAAAGTTATTCTTTTATTGGATTTTCTGAGTTTCAACAGTGTGTTCTTGATTTTCTTGAATTTTCTAGATTTAAAAAGTCAAAAATAAAATTTTATTGAGTTTTTATTGGATTTAAAGTGAAAAATAAAATTTTAAGTAATTTATGGAGTTTTCTGGGATTTTAAAAGCTTTTTACTATTTATTTTAAAACAAAAAATAATTACTGTTAAAAAAATAAAGGCCAACTTTAAGTTGGAATTATTTTTATTAAGTTCAAAATAATTCAAGGTATTTTTGTGAATTTTTCTAGAATTTTTGGACTCTATTTGCTATTTTTCTAAAAACCTATTTGATTTATTGATTTATTTAAAATCCGAAAATCAGGGGAATTATTTGGACCGTCCTAACCTCGTGAACAGTAATTTCGAAAATAATAATAATTTAAATAAAAAAAATTAACTTACCGCAAACCTCGTGAACAGTAATTTCGAAAATAATAATAATTTAAATAAAAAAAAATTAACTTACCGCTGGTCACCCATCCTGATTCTACTACGAGCGCTGCACGCTTAACACCCAAAGATCCAATGCATGGGCTGCCAATCTCCCTTTGCCATTCAACTGAATACACACACTCTTTTGTTTCTTTATTCCCTCCTTTCTCTCTCCTATTTCCTCTGTTGCTTCCTGAAAGCCATGGACATGGCCATCTCCACCACCTAGCTAGGCCGCCACCCTCGCCACCTCTGGCCACCGCCGACCGCGCCGCCCCCTTCGTCGGCCCCAGCCACCGCCGCCCCGCCCCTGCTGGTCGTGCCCTAGCGCGCCGCTACCGGGAGCTCGAGCTCCATGGCCATTAATGGCAGAGCTCCACCTCTCTCCCCTTTTCTCCGCACTCAATGCATTAAAATCGATTCTGTCTGAAGCGAAAGGTCCGCACTAACTTCACGCACGTTACCATTCCATCAATCGGACGTTTCCTCCTTTGCATGCAATCAATTCGGCCGTTTCAATCGTTCTTTAATCACACCCGAAATTGTAGCTTCATTTCAGGCGAATTTCCGTTGATTCGGTCCACCTCCACCCCTATATAAGAGAGCACCGGGTGCGCATCTCTCATCTCATCCCTCCCACGAAATCTCAGCTCCTCCCTCCCTTTCTCCTCTCCACAGTCGAAGGTTTTCGATCGACGGCCGAATGTCGTTCTTCCACCTCTAGCGTCCTTGTCGGTGGAGATCCCCCGTCTTCGTCACCTCCACCGGCATCGCGACGTCGTTCTCCACGCGGTGATTACCCCTCTTCGCTGGAACCCTACCGGAACACCACCTTCTCCATGCTCCATGCTTCTACGTTGCTGTCGGCTCAAGGTTGAAGAAAGGTGAACAGTAATATTTATCTAGTCATTTGTATATGCTTAGTACATGCACATTTTAATTCTTCCAAAAATCCGTTCTCTCTCATACAAGCTCCAAATCCGTTGATTCTTCTTCCTAAATTCATCTACTATTTACAGTATTTATTTTGTAATTTTTAGATTTTATTTATTTTCTATTAATTATTTAGTTCATTAACTGCGTCACCACTTTTCTCCTCGCCACCGGCCAACCTTACGCGTTCCACCCCAACCAAGGTGAGCGTTGCGTTCCCAGCGGTTCCCTCTTCAAATCGCCACAAACCTCACTCGTTAACTCCTCTCCGTTTGCCCGGAACGGCGATGTCAACCCGAAGGTCGTTTCCGTCGCGTTTCGCCCCCATCCGATGTCTCCCGGCCGAACCGTCTGCGGCGTTGGGTTCGCCTAGACATGTTCTACGACGTACTTCCTCACCATGTTCATAAAACTCTTTCTTTGTTCCCAGTCAATCCAAAATACAACTCTCAGTGAATAGTATTTTCAGAATTCTATCATTTCATGTGATTTTCAACCTTCCGGAATTTCGTTCTCCCTCATACGAACTCCGATTCCGTCGATTGAAATTCCTATCACTACTACACACAGCCTCATCACAGACGGTTTGGAACAGTCATCACAGACGGTTCGAACCGTCTGTGTTTTTGTACGTCTGTGATAAGCGAGTGATTATCACGGCATTAAAAATCCGTCTGTGATAAGTCACAACACAGACGGTTCTAATTATATAACCGTCTAAACTATCTAATTATCACAGACGGCTCTATTAAAGAACCGTCTGTGCTATCTAATTATCACAGACGGTTCTATTTACGAATCGTCGTGATATGCACATATCCTGAGCGGTTCTAATTATTTAACCGCTCGTGATATGCACATATCCCGCGGTTGCGTAAATAGAACCGCTCGTGATAAAGGATATCCTGAGCGGTTCTATTTACGAACGATGCGAGATACGTGTATATCACGACGGTTATTAAATAGAGCGATGCAGGATATGCATATTCACTGACGGTTTGATTGTTAAACCGCTCGTGATAGTTACTTCACCTAACTATTTTTTTAAAATTTTCGCTAGCCTCAGAATTGCTAGCCATGCCCTCGAAAATAAGCGAGCGTAAAATAGATACATCACGATAAATCAATTGTTGACAACCCAAAGTGATCATTGTCAATTACAAACCAACATATATCAAATATTGTCGCTAGTGTACCATTGAATTACAACTATTCAAAGTGAATTACAACTATATCAAATATATATTAATTGTTTCGAGGTCGTTCAAGAGTGAAACTCTCAGTTGGCATAATGATATCCGTCATGATGAAGGTGCAGAGCCTCCTTGAACATCCGAGATCTCTTTCGAACAGTGAATCTAAATCTATATTCAAAACCTACAAACAAGAGTAAAGTGTTACACATATATATTTAAATTTATAATTAGCAATTATTGCGAGATTGACCAACCTCGGGATCCGCAACCTAGCACTCATGAGAATCGATATGATGGCAAGCGTAGAATGCACATTCTTACGCTTTTCTTGTGGCACCGAAAAATAGAATTACATATATAGGTATAGTCGGTTCGAGACGCATTATTACAGTATGATATAGGATTATTGTGTTGTAGCACGTCTGGAAATCGCGTCCCCGTGATTAAGTGTGGCGTTAGTTCCTTGTATAGCCCTCCTCGGCAATATAGGAGATGAACGACCTACATCTTTCCAAAAAGTTAACCTCGGCCATTTCAAGCGAAGGAAGACTACAATAGAGTTATGTATGGAGGAAATGAGCACACACATCAGTACTTCTTGCACAAGGGTGAAGTCGTGGCCTTTTTCATTAGGGAATCAAGGTATAGTACTGATTCCTCTTTGGTATAATGACTAAAAGGATCCAGATGGTGCCTACTCATGTATGTCGCTATAGTCATTAAACCTAAGTTCATATCACATGATAAAGTACAAATAAAATTTGTATAGCAAGTAGTGAAGCACTTACTTACGGTTGTAGGGCACCATTATGTAGTCCCCGTAGTTTTGAGCAAGCAATCCTGCCGTTATGTATTTCTCGACGTGGATGTGTGCCAAGATGGTTTGCTCGAGAGACCACGTGTGGGTCGAGAAACCCACCGGTTCTTTCAATCGCCGGGTAGTTTTAATCATGTATCTATACATAAGCAATGAGTTGTTATATTACGTGAATGTACGTGAATGTAGAACTTGATTGTACACACTTACAGTGTCTAGCATCGTAGAAGTGAGGCATCGAGGGCTTTGAGGTTGAATAGGTCGAATAAGTCGTCGAAGCCCACGATGAAGGGGGCCGGCTCGTGGAGGAAATAGTCCTCTGTGTATTTGACGGTGATTCCATCAGCGTACCCTTTCTCTTTGGTCTTCTGCAAGTACCAGCTATGCAAACTCTGACAACTTAATCCAGCGAGGGCTAATACTGTGCTTGTCGCCAACGGACTTCCGAAAGAGTATTTCTTAGGGTTAGGAGGCGGAAGCGCCTTAATGTTCTTCGATTTCGATTTGTCCTGAACGACTTGCCCACTACGCGTCTTCCTCCCGCCGACGACTCGGAACCGATACGCGCACGCTTTTTTTGTTCGTTCGGTGTCTTCTCCACGGGAACTGATGAGGCGGGCTTCTGAAGCGAAGGTTGAGGTGCAGTCATGGAGGGTCCTGTTGGAGAGACATGGTCGTGTTGAGATGGTTGGGGTAGAGTCATCAAAAGTTGAGGCGGATGCGCAGGTCCGGACGATGTCCTTCAAAAGTTGAATTGAGAGGCATGGTCGTGTGGAGATGGTTTGGGTGGAGTCATCAAAGGTTGAGGTGGCACTGCAGGGTCCAGGGCGATGTCCTTCTTTGGCCACTGAATAAAATTGTACAGGGCATCCCCTAGTGTTATGATTTCGTTGTTCGAGCGAATCTCCAATGGACGGCCCTAAAATTATCATGTACCATGTCCACTGGACCTGGCGTAACCTCGCGCCACTGGCACCGTCTTTGCTATCCCTTCATTGCATGGATACACCACCCCGCCCACCTCAATAGACATCCCAACCATCCTCACTTGGAGTGTGCAAGGTCGGCTCCTACAAACGATCGCAATTAGCTAAGGCGCCCTATAGGTCTATCTTTGGAGCATTCCGAGATGTACATTACCTTGATGTCGCCGATAGGTAATTGGACATCATCATGTTCACAATTTTGCGTGGGCGCGACGCTACTCCGATGTTGAGGAGGATCGCCACCAAAACAACGGGCGGCTGCGATCGTTGTTGAGGAGTAGTAGTTGATTCACTTGGTCCTGCAATCTTGCTATCTTTTCTTCAAATTTTGCAAGAGCACCGTTCTCTTCCTTCAAATTTTGAAGTAAGCACATGTTCCAACACCGTGTCGCACTCGGCCTTGGATCTCTTCCCGCTCCTATACGTGCGATGAGTCGTCGGGAATCCATCCCTCCAAAATACGTTAACCCCTTTGCCTCGCGTGCGACCAGTGTGCTCCTTGTTTCCCGGGTAGTAGATAGTATATCCTTCACCCCGCTGCGCTTGGAAGGAGCCTTCGAACATGCGGAACTCAATTCTTGCCGCAAGAGGTCATCATGTTATTATATACATTATGAAGTTATAGACTTATTAACAACTAGGTAGTTCGAAGACATTTACCACACGGTTGGCCACATCCAGTCCGCAGGGTTTGTGAAAGAGATTTCGCCCAAGACGAATCGATGCCTCGCTCTTAACCGGGAGAGCGCGCTGTCCGTGATCTCGAAAATGGCCTTGTTTCGTTCGTGTCCTCCACCGCCCATTGCGCGGTTTTACCCGCGTACCAGCGTGCCGAGTTTGTGGGGTGAGTGTTAAGTGTCCGAGAGCCTTGTGCGTCACACTTTCCTCAAGAAATTCGGCGTCGTCTTCATTTGCACAAAGGCGTCCCATATATCCCGCGACAAGAATTTATACACCGTGAAGGGCGTTCGACCGTGTTCACGTGCTTTGTGACAAGCACGCTCTTGAAGGTCCTCCACGCCTTCCGATCGAGAGCAACGCTCGTTGCACCACGCGCGCCGTGTCTGCGGTGGGAAAGTGAACGATTTTAAAACTCGTCCCACACCAAGCTTCTCCGAACATCCGACACGTTGTCGGCTCGGTGTGGTGATGGGGACCCATTCCTTCCAAGTATCCCGCACAAGGTCCGAATCTCGCCGCTTTGGGGACTCACGGGGATCCCATTGGCATTGACCTCGTGGCGGTCATTAGGCACGGAGGAATTCTCGATGTTCCTCGCCATCTCGCGTCGTACCACTTTCCTCGGAGATCCAGACGCGTTCGCGACGTCGATGACGGCGCGAAGATGGTGCGGGCGCCATGTCGCTTACTTGCTATCTATATATGCACGAAGCAATATCGTAAGCTCTAACGACCCGATTCAAGCGATTTACTCAACTTAACCGAAAATGATGCACAAACGTATAATATATAAAGAAGGATTGATGGTAGTTTGTGCTCTCGTATGAGAGTTGCAAAGAACAAGTCTTTGCCATCTCAATCCTATTGTCTATACTCTTCATTAAATGAATATGATAGTATAAATTCAAACTATGAACTCTAAACAATACTTTGCTTAATCACAAATGATCTCAATCATATAGAAAATGATCTTAACTATCACATTCAATCTCGGTATAAGAGAAAAGTTCATCACAGAGCGAACTGAACAAAGCTCACCGATCAATTTGATTCACATTATCAAAGACTATCAAAGTCACATCACGACGGTTCGTCAATACAATAGAGCTCAAGAATGAACTAACAAGATATCAAATTGATAGTGGCATTCAACCGCTGTGATAACTAGCATTCAATCGAAAGTAACAAATTAACAGTATATGAAATTGACGATAGCAAGTAATTTGTACAATAGAGCTCAAGAATCAACTAACTATCACATTCAATCTCAAAGATAAGACAAAGTTCATCACAGAGCATGTCAACAAAGCCCATCGATCAATTTGCCATATCTTTAGTACTAGATTCGGTTCACATATTATCTTTAGGAATACTCACGAGAGGATGCCGCACAACAACTCACGGTGCAAGGAGGAGGCTGGCAGGAGGAGGCCGACGGGGAGGAGGGAGGCGCCGGAGGAGGCCGACACGGGAGGAGGACGGCGCGGGAGGAGGCCGACACGGGAGGAGGACGGCGCGGGAGGAGGGCGACGCAGGGGAGGAGGCGGGAGGAGGCCGCGCAGGGGAGGAGGCCGGTGCGAGGAGGAGGCCGCGCGCGAGGCGAGGCGCTGTCGTCGATGAAGGGGCGGCGATGTCGGGTCTTACGGCCGGGAGGTGAACGGCGAACCCTAGAGGAGCGAGAGCGCGCGCGAGAGCCTAAGGCGCGGGAGACGAAGTGACGAGTAAAGAGCAAAACCCTAGGTGCGCCTTTTTATAAAGGATATCATGAGCGGCTCTATTGAAGCACCGCTCGTGATATACTATAACGACGTGTTTTAATAGAGCCGTCTATGATATTTAGATATCACGCAGCGGTTCCATTAAATAACCGCTCAGTGATAGTGAGGATATCCTGCACGGTTCTTTAATGGAACCGCTCAGTGATATTGAGGATATCACGCGGTTTGCTTACATAAAGCCGTCGTGATATGGTAATATAACATACGGTTATTTAATATATCCGTCTGTGATATCTTATCACAGACGGGTCCATCATAGAGCCGTCTGTGCTATGGATCTCATTCCCTTCATCTCCCGCGCGAGTGTCTCTTCGTCTCCTGCTCCAGCTTTACTACTTCTTTTATATAAATAGACAACCCTTATCAGAGGGATTTCTCACGAACCTCGATCCTTGATCATCCCCTCTCTCTCCACAAATTCCAAATGGCTTCCTCTCTCGTCCAGGTATCTTCGCCTACATTATGGTTGTGTACTCGCACCTCTCTGATCGCAACCTGGCCCAAGCTGCGAACAAGACGTCCGTTCGCAATGCAATCCGTTGTAGACCCTCCGATCTACCGGAGACCATAACGGCGATCATCGGTCGATTGGAGCTCCTCCTCCAACAGACCAGTGCGAGGCTCTCCAGCATCCGGCGAGTAAACCTCGTCGTGGAGATTGTCCTATGGAACTCTTTGGTCCGCACCGAGGATGCAGCCCAGAGAGTCGAGGACGACCTCGACATTGCAGGAGAGCGGGTCAGCCTAGCCGAGACTGTGGAGACCAGGGTTGATGGCCTCTGGGTTATATGGGACTTGATTACGGAGTCCGAACATCTACAAGAGGAAATTGAGCGTGCAAGGTCACAGGTGGAGGCGTTTGGTGAGACAGTCGCTGATCCCGCTCCCACTGAAGCCGACGAGAATGCGTACGAAGATTTGAAGACTAAGATAGGATCGCTCATCCTTTTTTTATCGTCTGTGATGTAAAAACAATAAGGCTAGTCTATTGTTTGTGATGTAAATATGGTCTTTAATTTTTATCGTCTGTGATGATATGGTCTTTTTTATCGTCTGTGATGATATGGTCTTTTTTATCATGTATTTATTACTGGGCAAAATTCATTTTGTTAATTATTTGCGCATATACATGCTCAAACGCTATCACGAGCGGTTGAATGAAGAACCATCGTGCTAATATCCTCATCACAGACGGTTCCTATTACTAATCGTCAGTGTTGAACTTGCACTGACGGCTCCATGTGGAACCGTCGCGATAGCTTCATATATCACGAGCGGTTAATAAGTAGAACCGTCTATGATATACTCACATCACGCACGGTTTGTTAATAGAACCGTCGTGATATTGAGATATCACACGCGGTTCCACATGGAGCCGTCAGACAAGTTCAACACGACGATTTGTGGAGAACCGCTCGTGATATACTCGTATCACGAGCGGTTGGAAATAAGAACCGCGTGATATGCCACCCTATAAATATAAAGACCCGACAGAGGCCCCCGCCTCTAGCGCCTCGATCTCTTCTTTGGAATAGAGGGCTTGAGAAGCTTTGCTCTGTGTTGGTGTAGGAGGCTTGTTTATTTTGCTTGCCTTGTTCTTGGTTGTGGGTTGCCCTAGCAACTTATGGCCATTTGGCTTGCATGCATGCTTGCTTTGTGAGGCTTGGCTTTGGTGGTAGCTCTCGGTTTGGGTGTTGTGAATGAGTGTTTTTGTGAGTGGGATAAGCTTATGTGGGAGCTGGTGCATTTCGACTGTGGCTCTTCTCTTGCCCTGCTCATTGGCCCAAGGAGAAGGACAAGAGGAATCTCATGGGATATTAGGAATTTTCGTCGTGAGCTCCGAGGGTAACGATCTTTAACTCTTTATATTTGCTCTAGGTTTATCTTTAATCAATTTTAGTGTATTTGGTTAATAGGAGGAGTAACGTATTTGCAGTTTATTAATATAATTTAACACTACTAATTATTACGTGTGTAGCGTAGATGGACCGAATCGGATGTACGGTGCGAACCGTGTGAGTGAAGAGTACATTAATGGCGTGATTGCTTTTAAAAGAGCCGCGAGCGGATATGCCGAATAAGGATAGAATTTATGTAATGTCCATGCATTGATTGCGTAATCAAGATTTTTAACAACCCGCGCAGATCGTAGGGCACTTGATTCGAAGGGTTTCAAAAAGGGTATACATGTTGGACCATCCACGGTGAAGAGCGATTATACAGAAGTTAATAATGATGACATCGCCGAGAAGTCAACGATATGCCGATGTGGATCGTGTTTTTGATGACGATAGGTCGACGATGACAATCTGGATCGATGCTACGCGATGCGTATGAAACTACAGTGAGAGAGAGTTTTGTAAATTCGAGCGCTTAATGGAGGACTCGGTGAAACCTTTGTTCCCTGGCTGCAAGCCGGAATACACAAGGTTGTCAACCGTACTTGAACTGCTGAAATTGAAGGCGAGCAATGGTTGGTCCGACAAGAGTTTCACGGCGTTGTTAGGTCTCCTAGCGGACATTCTTCCGGAGGGAAACGTGTTGCCCAACACCACCTACCAAGCCAAGAAGGTTCTTTGTCCATTGGGAATGGAAGTAGAAAGAATACATGCATGTTCGAACGATTGTATCCTCTATCGTAAAAAGTATGCAGACTTGCATGTATGTCTCGTGTGCAAAGCATCCCGATACAAGCGTAAGAATACTGCTAAGGTGAAGTAAGGACCTCCTGCTAAGGTGTTGTGGTATCTGCCTGTGATCCCACGTTTGAAGCGTTTATTTGCGAACCGAAAGGAGGCAAGATTGCTGCGTTGGCACTCGGTGGAGCGTAAGAAAGATGGAAAACTAAGACACCCTGCTGATTCTGCCTAGTGGAGAAACTTCGATCGGACCTTCAAAGAGTTCGGTGCGGAACCGAGGAACATAAGGTTAGGGTTGAGTACAGATGGAATGAATCCTTTCGGTAACATGAGCAAACACATAGCACTGCCCGTGAACCTATGTATGTACAACCTTCCTCCTTGGTGTGTATGAAGCGGAAGTACATTTTGATGTCACTAGTTATCCAAGGGCGAAGCAACACAGGGAACGATATTGATGTGTACCTAGCACCATTATTGGATGATCTTGTGACACTTTGGAACGAAGGGTACAAGTATGGGATGCGTATAAACGAGAGAACTTCTCTTTCTGCGTCATGTTGTTCTCGCACTATCAATGATTTTCCCGCCCTTGGTAACTTGTCAAGCTTCATACAAAAGGAGCCAAAGCCCGTTCACGCACCGCTTAGATGCTACGGAGAGTGTATGGTCGAACAACTCGCAAAAGCGTATATGTGTCACCGTAGGTTCCTTCCCAGGAGTCACCCATACCGCAAGATGAAAAAACAATTCGACGGAAATAAGGAGGACAGTTCAGCTCCAAGGGCTTTTAGAGGGAAAGAGGTCTATGATATGGTTAAGGATATCGATGTTGTGCTTGGGAAGGGACGTAAATTAAAAATCCGTCAGAAGAACATCTGGAAGAAGCGGTCAATTTTTTGGGACTTACCTTATTGGGAGCACTTAGAAGTTCGTCATTGCATCGACGTCATGCACGTGGAGAAGAATGTATGTGAAAGCTTGATTGGTCTCTTACTGAACATTAGTGCCAAAACAAAGGATGGTGTTAACGCACGACACGACTTGGTTGATATGAACATAAGGACCGAGTTAGCACCGAAAGAGACCGATAAAGGACGAACATACCTTCCACCAGCTTGCTACACTATGTCCAAGGCCGAGAGAAATGAATTGTGCCAAAGCTTGCATGGTGTCAAAGTCCCGTCTGGTTACTCCTCTAACATTAAGAAACTTGTTTCTATGCAAGATTTGAAATTAATTGGTATGAAGTCTCATGATTGTCATGTCTTGATGACACAAATGCTTCTGTTGCAATTAGGGTATCTTCTTTGAACAAGGTCCGAGTGGCAATCTTGAGGTCGTGTTATTTCTTCAACTCAATTGCTCGAAGGTCATCGATCCCGAAGGACTAGATGCTCTACAGCCGAGGTGGTGACGACTCTATGTCAACTTGAGATGTATTTCCCTCCGTCATTTTTCGATATCATGGTCCATCTCATTGTTCATCTTGTGAAAGAGATAAAGATATGCGGTCCGTGTTCCTACATCATATGTACCGTTCGAGAGGTATATGGGAATTCTCAAGTCCTACGTGACGGAATCGATCTCGACCGAGGGCAGCATCATCGAAGGTTATGCAACCGAAGAGGTCATTGAGTTCTGCGTCGACTACATGGCTCGTAGAACCGATAGGTGTGCCTCTATCTCGTCATGAGGGAAGGCCGATGGTATCGGGACCATCGGAAGGAAATCAATCACTCCGATCCGATACGCACGCTCAAGCCCATTTCACGGTCTTGCAACACATGACCCAAGTGTCCCCGCACATCGACGAGCACAAAGAAATGGTACGCCAACGTAATCCGCACGGTCGGAGGTTTGGATCACGAGAGCACAACCGTCGGTTCAACGAATGGGTAAAGGTGCGAATCATGACTGGAGGTCATCAAGTGATGGTACACTGCTATGGTTGGCAAAAGGGCCACAATTTACAATTGTCACATGGCAAGGATACGACATAAATGGGTACACATTTTATACGGCAGCTTAGGATAGGAAGAGCATATCTGCATAAATGTGTCCGCATAGATGCATTCGATCTGATGGGTCGAGGAGCTCGTACTATGGGCAAATAGAGGAGATATGGGAGCTCGACTACGTGCTTTTGAAGATCCCCCTATTTCGGTGTCGTTGGGTCCATCTCCCACATGTGAAGGTCGACAAGTACGGCGTCACTACCGTGGACCTCGATCGTGTCGGATACAAAGACGAACCATTCGCATCAAGCTAACCAAGTTGTTCAAGTCTTCTATGTAACCGACCGGCAAATAAGAAGCGTCACGTAGTTCTTCATGGAAAAAGAAGGATTGTCGGAGTTGAGAATATAGTGGACGAGGAAGAATACAATCAATTTGACGAGTTGCCTCCTTTCGGAGACGGCATCAGGCTCGAGGAAGAACCCAGCGAGGAAGCTAGCTATATGCGCGTCGATCATCATGAAGGACTATATTTTAATTAATAAATTACTCCATTGTAATTAATTTATTCCATAACATCATGTGTTATGAACTTGTAATATGTCGTACGTATATTTTGATGTCAACGTGGAATTGTAATCGCTCCTGTCCTTGTGGACCGTATATTTTGGTGCATTAAAAATTCATTTAATTTAGAAAATAGTCCAGCTGCACTACATTTCTAGAAACCTAAAAAACTAAAATTTTATGGCAAATAGTCTAACACCTTTGCAAATAAACTGGTATACTCATGCCTAATCCTCGCGATCGTCATCGCAGAAGACGACGTGTCGCCCCACCCTTCCACACCGCAGCCGTGCTCGTGCACCGGTGGCCATTCTCCGACAATGCCCACACCGCCCCGCTGGCGGCCTTCTTCCCCACGCCGTCGGACCATGTCCGCGGCGAGCCTCGCACCGCCTGCACTCCCGGTTGGTCTTGGCCGCTCGCACCCGCCGCCGGTCGGCTCGTCCTCGACCGGCCGATGTAGTGCTTCCCAACGTCGCGCGCCTCGCCGGCCGTGTAGAGAGAGACCAAGCACGTAGGCCGCGCCTTGTGGCGGCCACGCCGCCTGCTCAAGGAACATGAGGCGCGCCGCATGTCTTGGGGCGCCAAGACAAGCCCGAGGCGACGATGAAACAAGCCCCGTGTTGCCGTGGCGGCGGTGGTTGACGACGGCGAGGTAGCGCTGTTGTCCCGCCACTTCATCGCCTCCTCTCGCTCCAGCGCCACGCGCCTCCCCACGGCGTGTTCCTTGGACACCTTGTACAAGGCCTTGCAACTATACGTACATACATTCAAGATGTTAGAATAAATAGTAGTATGTACGTACGTATATTATAGATATAAAGATGTACGCACGTTAATCGTAGGCTGCATAGGTCCTCCATGGGCTGAGGAGAGCTCGCGGCCACACGGCCGACGATGTCGACGACGACATCGTGAGAAAGAGCGGCGATCACCAACCTCCTCGCCTTGGTGCTGGCCTGACTGCTCTACATGCTCACCTTGGCGATTGACGTACTCAAAACCGTGAGACGAAGAGCGATGGGAGGAGTTTAATCTTCGGTGAATTATTCCGTCTTATATAAAGAATTAGGAGTAACTGGCACGTGAGACGAAGAGACGCATGTATCGTCGGCGTGCGAGACGAAGAGACGGTTGTGCGATGGTGAAGAGACACATCGCGCGGGAGACGAAGAGGTTGGATATCACAGACGGCTCTATATGGGAACCGTCTGTGATAATAATATCACAGACGGTTATTTAATAGAGCCGTCTGTGATAGTAGCTTATCACAGACGGTTTAAAAATAAAACCGTCTGTGATACTTCACAGACGGTTTTATTTACAAACCGTCTGTGATAAGTTGTCCTCATCACAGACGGTTCTTTGTGCCAACCGTTTGTGAAGTATCACAAACGGTTGGTAATAAGAACCGTCTGTGATGAGGACATATCACAGACGGTTCCCAGACGGTTCCAAAGGGAACCGTTTGTATAAGTTCAACACAGACGGCTCCTTTGGAACTGTCTGTGATGAGGTGTCTGCTATTGCCTATTTTGTAGTAGTGTATATTCATATAAAGTTGATACCTTCTATCCAGTATTTATTTTATATTTTGTTTTGATTTTATTTGGATTTTATTTGAATGTTATTTGAATTCGGATCGTTTACGCGTATAGATTTCGACGACTTCGGACGACCGGATTTCGACATCGTTTGAGAGCAACCAATAATCAAGCAAGGCAAGTTATACCCTTGATCATATCGATCCCATTATTTCAAATTATTCATATTCTGTTTTAAATTATTACTGCATGCTTATTTATATCAGTATTTTAAATTCCTGCTTTAAATATATAGTTATGCCTAAACTCCTTTGTATGGCCAAATTTGATAATTGAAGCAAACATATTGTCACCATAGGTAAAACCTAGTTGATACAATAGTATGGACTAGGATCATTTGGAAAATATTGTGCTTAGCCATGCTTATAGACCAAACATGTTTATTTTGGGGAATTTCAGCCAGAAATCAATTGTTGTTTAAATGGTATCCATGACATCGGTATGTTATGGAAGTTTATGACTTTGAAAAATAAAATAAATGAAAATAGTTTGGACTTGGGCATAATGGATGTTCGGTGGGTGCAAGTTTATGCACGGGCTCAATCGGGTATGGTTGAGGCCCATGGGTTTTGTTGGAAAGTTGCCCAAGTGAGTTAAGGACCGGTCTTCGAGCGCATGATGCTACGCCATACCGTACCACCACATGTCCCAAGTATGGGTCGGGACTTGGCTAAATAATTTGTGATGTCTTAGTGTCATTGGTGCTATGTTGTTGGTATGGATGTTGGTCAGACAGTAGACCCATCTGGCGCAGGAGGGGGCTTCCGGAGGATGGCCAGTCCAATGGTAGCGAAACCTTAGCGGACACAAATACATTAAGACAGAACATTGTAAAGGCCTCGACACGTACTCTAGACCGCTTACCAAAGGTAGTGAGCGGTGGCATAGATATATGCCGGACAAACTAGAGAAGTCTTGTCATATGGGTAAAGTTGTACAACCTCTGCAGAGTGTAAAACTATTCGAATAGCCGTGTCCGCGGTTATGGACATGCTAGCAGAACTACTCAAAGTTAGACTTTGGTTTTTGTTGGAAAAAGACTTCTTCAAAACTGGTTTATCCAGATGGGAATTGGGCAGGAAGCCATGTGATAGGAGGGTATCCTTCACCGTTCATGTGTGATTGTTATCTGACTATAAAATTGAGAATTTTATAAATTTTGGTTAGAAAATAATTGCTCTGGAACTTAGTACCAGTATTTAAAAGAAATGCTGCTTTATGCAAATAAACCAATAAGCCTTTCTATTGTTACATCCACATATGCATGTCATTCTGTTACTTGACGGGTGTAACTTGCGAGCATGGAAGTTGTGCTCATACTTGCTTTATGCAAACAAACATTTCAGAGGAGAAGGACTTTGCTACCAGTGTGGACCTCGACGACTAGGCCGCTTCCCCAGTCGATTGCCTGTGGCAGATTAACTGGACCCTACTACATTTTCGTCTTCTGCTGTGTTTATTTTATTGTGGGCCTGTAAGCCTCCTTTGTAATCAACTCTGTTGTTTATTAATAAAATTGTGATATGATTTTGTTACCATATTTGTTTACTGTGTGAACTAGCTACTGATCATGGGACTAGTTCAGAAATGCACAAAGGATCTGGGGTATTAATCCCAGGTTCTGACAGTACTCCTCGTATCTTTCTGTACCGTCCATATGATAATCATCCATGCCGTAGTCTCCCATGTCTGGGAAGAGTTGACAAGTAACGATGGGAGAGGTGGCGGGAGGAGAACTAGGGGAGCGGTGGGAGATTGAGCGGCGTGAGACTGAGCGTCTCCCTCTTTCTGCAGCTGCTTTCATGCTACCACTTCTCGATATCATAGCGCTACCGCTACCGAGCTCCACTGTTTCCTCCGCTGGCTTCATGCTTCGACTCCTTGGTAACATGTTTTCTATTATACATAGAACTAGAGCAAAGAGAGAATCAGATAATGAAATATGTGCTTCGCTTGGTGGTGGATAAATGAGCAAAAGATAAGTAGAGAAAAGAAGTCGAGCTTCGGTGGTGAAGAAATGAGCTGCAGCTGTTCGTTTTTATAGGCACGGAGAGAAAGAATCCCGCGTAGAGCCATTGTCTTGCCCGTTGCCTTCTCTCTCTCTGCTCCGTCTTGTCATCGGAAAGGGGCAGACGACCGTTGGTTCTCTCCCTCGCGGCTCGTTGCCTCTCTTCCTCCCGCCTGTTGTTATCTAATTTCTAATGAAAGTACTCGTCATGTTTTATTGTCAAAGTTGTGTCTTATCTTATCAAAGTTGTGTCTTATCCTCCCGCTCTACAACTCGCTGCTCTACAGTCTACACAACCCCAGGCGCCATCTCCCCCATCGCCACTCCCCCTTGGCTCCATCTCCCCTCAGAGCCGAAGGCCGAAGCCCAGCGCCTCCCCCTTGGCCCCTTCTCCCTCAGCCGCCTCCCCCACCTCCTCCTCTCCCCCATCGCTACTCCCCCTAGGGCCATCTCCCCTTAGAGCCAAAGCCGAACACCTCCCCCTTGGCCCCTTCTCCCCCGGCCACTTCCCCCACCTCCTCGGCGCCTCCCTCTGCCGCCTCCCCCACGTCCCCCTTCTCCCCCTCTCCTCCCACCCCCAGCGCTTCCCCCTGCTGCCTCCCCTACCTCCCCTTTTTCCCAGTCCCCCCACCCTCGGTGCCTCCCATTCCCCCACCGGCCCCGGCATCCCTCGCGCGGTCATGCCTCATGGTGACGCCAGCCTCATGCAGTTGGAGCTGCGGCCCACGGGCGACGAGGTGCACGTGCAGCTGGCTGGCATGGATGCGGACGACAACGACGCGGTGGAGTTCGAGGAGCTGGCGGCGGCCATCATGCTGGTGCTGAGGACACAGACACACCTCGTGGACCAGGCGCAGCTGCTTGAGGTGTTCCGGGCGTTCGACCGCGACGGCAACGGGTACATCCGTTGCTGAGCTCGCGTGGTCCATGGCGCGGGGGGGGGGCGTGGCGCAGCGGGTTTAGACCATCTTTGCGATCGTCTTTGGGCGGCCCGAGCACGACCCCACTGGCTGTGTCGTGTCGTGCAGCCCGTTGTACCACATCTGCAGGCCCGGCCCGGCTCGACCGTTCGAGCTGTGCCATGCCCGAGGCTCGAAATGGTATGACCCAACTCCTAGGTCTATTCCTATCCTAGAGCAAAAGCGACGTGTTCCACTCACTCGCGCACACACATATGGCAAGCACTGTTTGCTACGAAACACCGAATACAGAACAACCCATAGCAACTCTGAAAGAAATGGGAGCAAAAGGAAAACAAGAGAGTAGTAGGGAGTACTTATGGTACCGCCCAAAAGCCCTCTTAATTTAATTTGACTCAACAGGGTGTTGCAAACGTGTACCATATGAACAGCGACTGGACAACCGAATGCAGGTGCTTTTTGCCTTTTGCTTTTCCTTTCTAGGAATCCAAAAGGGTGCAGGTTATTGTTCGGATGATCAACGGCTGCTAGCTCCAGAGGGGTGAATAACCTGTCTATGCTCATCGTGAATAGTGTCAGCCGTAACACCGTGTAAATAGCACACGGTTACTGTAGAAAAATGCACACGCTTTTATCATGACTTGGTACTGTTCATTTTGATTGTACGGAAGTCAGTGCCCGAATGCATATCACTGTGCTCTAATACAGAGAATCCCTTTACCTAAAAGAAACCCTTTGGACCACTGAATTACTCAATTTCCCAACTCCAGTTCAAAGGATCCAAGCCCAAATTGACCCGGCCCATATATTCTTGGTTAGGTAGACTATGATATATATATATATATTAAAAAAGAGAGAGAGTGAATAGTAGGTTTGGTTTTAGAGTGCAATGTGCTTAACCTTTTTTTTTGGGAGGGTGCTTACCTTGAATAGTTAAGATGTATACCATCTAAAAAAAGTTTTGAGATGTAGCATAAATCACCGATGACCCTAGAATTCTGGATCAAACAAATCCTTGATTTTGTGGAAGCGAGTGCATTCGCACGGGGAACAGGGTTTCGTGGTGATTTTGCGATCGATTTCAAAAAGGATTATAGCTCTAAATTTTTTGAGGAATCCTTCGTCAATAGTCGTACGTGAATAACTGGCTGAGAGTTTTTTCCCCTAATCTTTTGCATCCTTGACAATTTGGAAAACAGCATGAGTCAGGGAGTGCTGATGCATTTGCTAGTAGCTCCAAGCGACCATAATTTGAGCACAATTTGAGTAAGGGTCAGTTTTGTTCATGGAATTGGATCGGTCTTGGAGAATTGGAGTTCCAATTCAATTTCTATTGAAATTGGAATTTGTCTTTAATTCCAATCCTTGTGTTAGGTTGTCAAAAGAAATAGCAACACGGAAATAGAATCCCTGCCCAAATCCAATTCCTGTTTGGTTGCATTTTAACCGGAAACGAGATCATCCTCTCCGCCCAGTTGCCATCCAAACCACCTTCATCCTCTTCTCCATGGCCACCGCCGCCTCAAGACCCGACCTCGCCGAACTCCGGCGACGGCGAGGGGAGGAGACCACGACGGCACCGACCACGCCAAGCACCCATAGGCTGTCTGCGAGGTGCCCGCCGAGGACGATAGGAAGCTTGGCTTGGCAGTGGTTGCCTGCGGCGGCGGCCTACCGGCAACGACGAAGAATATGCCATGGCGCTAATGGAGAGGGCGGTCGGATCTTGGCGAGGCGTATCTAGAGGGCGGTTGTTGTGGTGGCCGTAGTTGACGACGAAGGCGGCGGCTGGAGTTGACGACGGAGGTGGGGAGGTGGTGCGTAGCAAGTGGAAGAAGGGCAAGAAAGGGATCATCTGCATCAAGCGGCGGCGGAGGTCGCCAGGGACTTGTCGGAGGCAGCGTCGGCGAAGGTCGTCGGGAACTCGCCGACGACAGTGGTGGCCGGACTCCTATCGGAGAGGAGGAAGAGTTGGGGGTGGAGAACCATGGAAACGATGGCCAACCCTTTCAGTTTCATGAGGTGCTCAATTCCAACCGAATCAGAGAGGTTGGAATTGTAGTAGGCCCGATTTAGTTATCCCCTAATTCAGCTGGAAATGGTCAATAATTCCAATTCCAATTCCAATTCAGCTGGAAATGGTCCATAATTTCAACTCCTAAAACATCCAAACAACAGATATTCCAATGATCTAATTCCAATTCTTCAATTCCAGGCTCAATTCGGAGAACCAAACCGGGTGCAATAGTATTCCATTTTCTGCTTTCTTAGCAAGATTCATGTGTTTATCCCATTCCCGTGTTTCAAACATCGCATCTCATATTTTCATGTGTTTTCTGTTTTGCACATGCGTTCCTATCCTATTCAAATTTCCGTTCCTTCGTTCCAAAGAGGTCCCACCCTTTAAAAACTTCTTCGGAATTCAAAAGGTTATTATGCCCCCAAATATGGTTGCATTTTGCAAATCTGATCTCATATTCAGATCGCATGCGGCCAGGCCAGCTCGATCACCTGGGACTGGGAGCCTCCCGTGTGGTTTTTGTCTGCCCACTCTAAATTCCCAACAAAATGTTCGTCCTCTCTCTCTCTCCTGTGTGTAGCTCTGCTACTAGCCTACCATTCGCTGGCAGAAGATGAGCCCATTCCCTTGTTGCCTTGCTTTCTGGACTGTGCGGAAGACAGAATAGTCGGAATAATTGTTCGGTGTATTATTTGAGTCTCAGAGACTTAAAAATCAAGCCAATCTAATAAAAATATGAAAGGAAACACATATCAGATACAAATTCCGATTCTTATTCTATGTTAAGTAGTTTTTGTCTTACGGGATATGTACTCTTAACAGTCTGGAAGAAAAATGTTGAAGATGGACACGTCATCCCCATTGGCCGCCCGGCCACCCTCTTCGACTCGACGACGGCTCGTCACGATCCGACCCGGCCACTGCTTCTGCCCCTAGTTCCTCCCACGTGTCCACAACATCCCCGCCACGTGCGTGTGAGCCACCCGACGACGCGTGCACGGAAGGTCGACACGTGCGTGCGGAGTTCGCCCTGGTTTTCTCTTCGGCTGGTACGTCGATGACGAGCTCACGCGTGCTAGCCCTATATATATGTAGGGATAGGGTCCCTTCCTTTCGCGTGATAGCTCAAGTACGACAGGGTAAGTACGTAAGCATAATATGCGTATATGTGCGCGTACATAGCTATGTACGTACGTGCATGCTTCATTTCTTATTCATTTCCTTCTCTTCATTTTTTTTTATAATGCTTCGGTTCGTGGGTCTGATGGCTTGAGTAGCATCGAACGCCTCGTCAACTACTCATCTCACACCTCTCGCTCGCTACCAAACCGAGCGAAGCAAGCATGGTGGCCTCCTTGCTTCACTCCAAGCGCTACCTCCTTGTTGCCCCCCGCAACCATCTTCTCTGTATGCTCTCGCCATGTGCGCCGCCTCTACTCCTTCTCCCCCACCAGCGGCATCGCAGCTCCACAACTGTGAGGGTCTCCTTCGGTGACGATGGGGCGGGGAGGGTTCGCGAGCGCCGTGGAGAAGCCCTCGGTTCTGGAGGTGGAGGAGGAGAAGGGAGCGGAGCACGACAAGGAGGGGGAGGTCACCGGGGCGTTGGAGCTGAGGTGGCCGATATAGGAGGGGTTGGTTGAGCTCTGTGCCATGCTACTGTCTGCGTGCCCCCTCCAGATAGATGTGTTGTGGGTTGTTCCCTCAAAATGTTGCGGCTACTTTTCTCGGTTGTCGCAAGAGGTGTTCTCATTTGTTGCAAGAGGTGTTTTTTGGTTGGTGCACAAGGTGTTTTCGATTGTTGCAAGAGGTGTTTTCGGTTGCCCGAGAGTAAACTTTTTGTTACGGTAGAGATGTCTATTTGTTGCACCGAAGAATCCATGCTTGTTTCTTTGAGTTGGGAATTTGTTGTATTTTTTTGTTACATCAGATGGAGATTTTGTTACAGATTTACTAAATAATTGTTATGTCTTACTAATTTTTGTTGCGTCCGATCAAATGACTGAGTTCGACTATTTTAACTCAGATATGACGATGGAGAGTGACATGCGAAAAGCCCCTCATCGTACCATCCGAGCTCTGGTGGTGTCCTTTTCTTTTACACCTAGTATATATGTAGTAGTACGTGTACCTACCTGCGTTGTTCGATCAATTAATCTCGCAGGAGGCAGCGCTCTACGTGCTGAGCACGCACTCGTCCGAGGACGCCGTCCGAGTCTTCACCGTGGTAATTAACTTCATGATTTAATTAGATGCCAGCTACTAGATCTGTTCGTCAAAATCGTCCATCATCTGAGCACATCTCTTCTTAATCTTACTTGATCCCCTGATGAGCTAATTGATTCTTCGTTTGCTCTTGGGATTAATTAATTAACTATGTACAGTGGCGGATCCAGAATTAAAATTTAGGTTGAGCGGAATGAAACTAATACTATTATCCGATAACAAAACAAGGTATACATAATATACGTTGCAATCACTTTTAATAAAGCATACGACATTAAATGGACTTCAAAACTATAATCCGCATCATGTCAACATACAAAGACAGATCAAATGTAGAAAATATACCTCATCAATAAAGTTTCTTCCTGCGGTTGTGGTTGTTGTGCTACTTGTGCATCTTCAACATTGACAGCTTCAACCGGTAGTACTTGCTCTTCTATAGCTACCATAGCATTCCCGCTTGCACCGGTTCCTAAGGTCGACCCACTCGACGACGACGTAATGGTAAAATAGCTCTTCAAATATACCAAATCAAGTAATCAACCAATCACAATCTAAATAGCTCTTCAAATATAACAAATCAAGTAATCAACCAATCACAATCTAATTCACTATCAATTATACATCAGTCACCAATTCACCATAACACTATCAAATTCACACATCATCATATTAATTCATCAATAATAAATTATACATTTATACATCACAGTGAGTAAGCCAGTGAGTATCACACATCACAAATTCACGGTATTCACCATTCAGGCATTCACAATCCAATTCAGTGATTCACCATCAATTATTTATACATCAATACATCACAGTATCATAATTCACACATCATCAAATTTCTAAGAATTCCAAGATGCATTTTAATTCATACCTTTGCCTTTCGACCTAGGAGGAGCCATCTTGATTTCTATCTTCTACCAATCAATTGAATCAAGCATTCAAGGCTCAAGCTTCTGCAGTTCTGCCTTCGCCCTTCTGGGCTTCTAGCTGCCTATTGCGGTGCTGCCCACGTCGAGGCCGACAAGCCCTCACCAACGCGACGACGTGGCGACGCTGGCATGCCGTCGTCCCCACGCGGCCACGCGCGCCCCCTTCTGGGCTTCTGGCTGCCCACTGCGGCGCTGCCCACACCGAGGCCGCACTACTACAAAAAGGTTAATACTGGACGCCTCATCACAGACGGTTGATCAAAACCGTCTGTATTATATACAATCACAGACGGTTTTGGTTTAGAGACCGTCTTGGTTTAGAGACCGTCTGTGTTACTAGCTGTGCTAAAAATCGTCTGTAAAAAGGTAATATCACAGACGATTCATGATGAAAACAGTCTGTGATATTTAGAACTATCACAAACAGTTTTCAACAAATAGCCATCTGTGATACTTCACAGATGGTTCTTAACATGAACCTTCTATGATAATTAAATGTTTCGGTTCCCGCACGATGCGTCTCTTCGTCTCCTGCGTCGACGGGCGATGCCTCTCTTCGTCTCACGCACCGACATTACGTACGATGCGTCTCTTCAACGTTATATAAGAATGATCATCACACTCCATGGTGAGCACGCATGGTATTGAATACGTACGCCATGGTGAGCACGCGGAGCATGACTACTAGGACCAAGCTAGCGAGGAGGTTGGCGATCGCCGTCCTTCTTCCCGATGATGTCTTGTCCACATCGTTGGCCTCGTGGCCGCGAGCTCTCCTCAGCACATGACTGACCTCTGCAGCCTACGAGTCACGTACGTGATGATTTTTTTTTTGTATCCAATATCCAGTTCTGAACTGTGAATTTGACTATAAGCAACAACGACCTTAATTTGACCTTTTAATTTTCTCTTATGGAATAATTAATTCTTGTATTAAGATTCAGTCGTCTTGAATTTTAGTTGTAAGGCCATGTACAAGGCATCCAAGAAGCGCGCCGTGGGGAAGCGTGTGGCACTGGAGCAGGAGGAGGCGATGAAGTAGCAGGACAACGAGCGCTACCTCACCGTCGTCAACCACCTGGCTAGCGCCGATAACCCGTAGGCCTGCTTCATCGTCGGCCTTGAGCTTGTCTTCACGCCCCAAGACATGCAACGCGGCGTCGTGTTCCTTGAACGGGCGGCCGTCGTCGGCCACAAGACCACAGCCTACGTGCCCGGCCTCCTCCTCTACACGGTCGGTGAGACGCGCGACGTTGGGAAGCACTACATCAGGCAGGTCGAGGGCGAGCCGGCCAGTAGCGAGTGCGAGACGGTCAAGAGGACCAACCGGGAGTGCAGGCGGTGCCAGAGGCTCGCTGCGGAAATGGTCTAGGTGGCGGCGTGAAAGAAGATGGCCTGGCCACTGGGCCGGGTGTGGACGCTGTCCGAGGACGGCCACCGGTGCATGAGCACTGGCTGCGGCGTGGAAGGGTGGGACAACTACGCCGTCTTCTGCAGCGATGACTGCAGGATTAGGCATGAGTATGCCAATTTTTTTGCAGAGGTGTTAGACTATTTGCTATAAAATTAATTAAAATTAATTAGCGGTTTTAGATATAGTTTTAGCTAGCAAATCCATAATAGGGAGTGTCTATATGCTTTAGGTGACTAAAATTTCTTTATCCATCAATCACATTTTCTCACCGTTAGATCAACATTCTATGGTCCAGATTGTCTCTTTCTAAAATAGACAAAAGTATTACAAGAAAAATACAAAAAAAATGTTATAGATGGTTCTATTATAGAACCGTCTGTGATATTAGACCATATCACAAACGATTCCTTTATGGATCCGTCTGTGATAAGTATCACTGACGGTTCCATAATAGAACCGTCTGTGATATCCCTTTATTAATAACAGCCCAAGCGCTAGGGTTTGTGCCCTAACTAGTCACTCCAAAGCGCCTATTCCCCTCCCCATCGCACGCTAGGGTTCGAGACTTTGGGCTCCTGCATCGCGCCTCCCCTGCCGCCGATTTGACCTCGCCGCTGCCGAATCAACCTCAACCCGCCATCTCTCCCGTCGAATCGACCTCGCCGCCATCTCCCTCGCCATCTCCCCCGTCGAATTGAGCTCGCCCCGCCATCTACACCGTCGAATCGAGCTCGTCCCGCCATCTACACCGCCGAATTGAGGTACACTGCTGCCCTCTGCTCCCGCACCGTAGCTCCCCTCCCATGTTATGCTGCTCTGCCTCTAAGCGCTGCTGCGTGTTGTGACTGTGATGTGCACTGCCCTTGGTGCTGCTGCTCTGCTGTGAGTCTGACTGATTTGTGATTTTTAAATTGATGAACTGAATACTGTGGAAGGTTGCTGATCTGCTTTGTGCTTTGTGATTTGTGATCAACTGATGAATTGAACTGATTTGCTTGTTGATCTGCTATGCCTAATGCCTACATTTGGCTTAACTCCATATACTACTTGCTGAATGCTGAATACTGAATAAGTGAATATTGAATATACTCCCTCGATGACACCACGGTTCACTGCCGCCGTTGCCACGTCGCACTGAGGTAAACTACTCCTCTTTATTCTCTATCCCATTCCCTTCCCTTCCCTTTGCTCTGTGATTGTGTTGGTGATGATATGGATGATACTGTTAGTGTGACATTAGCTCTTGAGTAGCATTGGGTGGTGTTCTGATGTTTGGTTGATTTATGCATAGTGGGGAGATGGATGTCGGCTGTGCTGGTGGTGGTGTTTGTCGCTGTTGCCGCGTCGCACTGAGGTAAACTACTCCTCTTTATTCTCTATTCTGTTCCCTTCCCTTTGCTCTGTGATGGTGTTGGTGATGATATGGATGATACTGCTAGTGTGGCATGAGCCCTTGAGTAGCATTGAGTGGTGTTTCTGATATACTTGTATTGTTTTGAGCATGCAATTTATACATTCTAATATACTTGTTGTCCTACATCACAGTTGATAGTATCTTGATAGATTTTATTCATGTGTAATAAGTTAATTTTGGTTGATTTGCTTGAAGTAGTCTGAATATATTAGCAAGTTTTAATCTTGTGCAATTAGCCTTCTGAAAGCAATAATCAATCTTCTTAATCTTACCTTTGGCTTGTGTAATCAACTAGCCTCTTGCCATTCAACTAGCCTCTCGCCATTTATTTCACCTTTGACAGGTACGTCCTACCATTCTATTTCTGATCTCTTCTCTATAAAGTCTCTAAGCAGTGGCTGCTTGTGCCTTTAAAACTGGTATTATATATATATATTCGTAGTCTCTCAGCCACTTTCGGGGCGTCGTCCATGTAGCATGAGGGGGAAGGGACAGCAGCCACTGGCAACTTCATCGAGCCCCTGCAAATTCAAAAAACATGGCTGCCAGGAGAGCTTCAGGATATGTAATTACCTGGATGTCGTCGATAGGTAATTGGACGTCGCTATGTTCAGAAAGTGACATGAGCATGTAGGTACTCCGACTGGGAAGTGGCTTCATGTATCAGCAATCAACCATTCCTTGATGTCAAGTAACCGTAGAACTAAGTTCCTTTGATCTAAGTTCTACGGTGACTTGACATCAAGGAATGGTTGGTTGCTGATACATGAAGCCACTTCCCAGTTAGATTACCTGTTCGTCCACGTCACTTTTTTTAACATAGCGACGTCCAATTACCTATCGACAACATCCAGATAATTGCATGTCCTGACGCTCTCCTAGCAGTCATGCTTTTTGAATTTGCAAGGGCTTGATGAAGTTACCCGTGGCTGTTGTCCTTTCCCCCTATGCTACGTGAACAACCCCCGAAAGTGGCTGAGGGACTACGAACAATATATATAATGTCAGTTTTAAAGGCATAAGTAGCCACTGCTTAGAGACTTTATAGAGAAAAGTCATCACAGACGGTTTCAGCTATAAACCTTCTATAGAGAAAAGTTATCACAAACGATTTCATCTACAAACCGTCTGTGATATATGAATCATCACAGACGGTTCTGAATTAATAACCGTCTGTGACAGTATGCATCACAGACGGTTTGAAAACTGTCTGTGATAATCTCATGTCATCACTGACCCATAAACTCAGACGGCTCACGAAATTATATGTGATGACGTTTTTGAACCGTCTGTGAAGACCTTTTTTGTAGTAGTACCGACAAGCCCTCACCGATGCGGCGACGCCGGCACGTCGCCGTCCCCACGCGGCCACGCGCCCCCTTTGGCCTCTCAGATGCCAACGCGCCGACGGCGCCGTGCTTCGCAGTCGCGCCCCTCCTCCCTGGCTCTCAGGCTCTCAGCTGAGTAGCCGACCGCCGAGGTGCCAACAGCCGGTGCCATGCCACTAGCCACCAGGTGAGGCGCAGGTGCCCATGCCGCTTGTGTAGGCCCGCTGCGCGCCACCTAGGGTTGTAGTGGCAGAATTTGCAAATTGGGATTTGGGGAAATTGGGATTTGGGGGAATTTGGGCGTACTCTGGTTGTATTGGTGATTTGGTGAGATGGGCGCCTGGGCATTGGCCTTCCTTCGGCTTTGGGCTGCCTCCTCTTGACTATGGAAAGAGCAATGGGCTGGGGCGCTGGCAAAGCTTCTGGCCGTTGGTATGCTGCCGAGAAGCGGGAAGAAGCAAGGGAGTTACCGTCGGCGCCCAGGACGGAGGGAGGGGGGTGTTTCACTGGCGTCGGCTACCTCGGGCGGCTGCCCAGTCTCGCCTGATAGCTGGGACCGCCCCTGACTATGTATAAGTGCGTGCATGCATGGAGGGTCTGAAGCCGGTGCTCAGCATCAGGAAGAACTTCACGGACTCGGACGACGACAGGGACCTGTTCGATCCGGACGTGTTCGTTGACGCTAGCAATAGTATTCATCACCAGTGCAGAAGCTTTGCTAAGAAACGAGACATCGTCACAAGTACTTTTTCTTTGGTTTCAACTCATCTGCACACACATTTTTAAGTAGTGTGTTTTTTTTGAACTTTTTTAATGTAGAGTTATTCAATTTGTAGTGCGGCTGCGAATTTTTTTACTTGACATGTGTTGTGTAACAACCTTTCATTTTTCTAGAAAGACATGTGGTACAACTAATATACAATACATATGTTTTGGTTGTACAGTTAATCAAGGTTCTCGTTTTTATTTTTTAGATTTCAATGTGTATATATATATGTACAGAATTGTTATATATCATGTGTATGTTTTTTTTACAAATCATTTGAATTTCTAACCTTGCGATTTCCTTTGAGATCCGCGCTCTGGCCGGCGAGGTCGTCTTCTCCGGCGACGGCAACAGCGAGTTCAGGCAGGGGTTCGTCGGATTAGGTTAGGGTTCATCGCAGGGCTGGCTGTAGAGGAAGGGAGGAGTGGTGGTGGCTCGACGGGGCGGTGACCACGGATTGGAGGAGGGTGGCGGGTGGGGAAGATGAAGGCCGATAGCAGCGACGATGGGAGAGGAGGAGGCGCACGGAGGGGGAGGAGGAGGCGGGCTGAGGCAGCGGTGGGGCAGCGACGGAAGCACTAGGTGAAGGTGGGGTGGTGGTGTGGAGTCGGGAGGACCGGAGGAGGAGGACGGGATTTGTAGGAGGCAAAGGGACTGTGTTACGTTGGATTAGATCTAGATCTGATCCAACAGTCCATAAGCTTATGAGCTTGCAATTTCCTTCGAGATCCATGCACTGGCCGGCAAGGTCATCTTCTTCGGTGACGGTAGTAGTGAGTTCATGTGGGGGTTCGCCGTATTAGGTTAGGGTTCACCAAAGGCTGACCTTAGAATAAGGGAGAAGCAGTGATGGCTCGGTGGGGCAGGGAGGTGGCGACGGCCGTGGGGTGGAGGTGGGCGGTTGGCGGCGGATCTGGCGACGGTAGCCGCCGGATACGTAGAAGAAGGGCAGGGCAGGGGAGATGAAGGCCAGCGACGGCGGCATAGGAGGAGGCGCGTGAAGGGGGGAGGAAGAGGTGGTCTCCGGCTGCGGTGGGGTGGCGGTGATAGTGGGTGGAGGCAGGGCAGCGGTGTGGAGTCCGGAAGACTAGAGGAGGATGACAGGATTTGTAGGAGGCAAAGGGAGTGTGGACCGTTGGATCAAATCTAGATTTAGATTTGATCCAACGGTCCAAAAAACTTCTAACCTTGTGATTTCCTTTGATATCCATGTTGATCTAACGGTCCAAAAACTTATAACCTTGCGATTTCCTTCGATATCCATGCTCCAGTCGGCGAGGTCGTCTTCTCCGGTGACGGCAGCGGCAAGTTTAGGCGGGGGTTCGTCGGATTAGGTTAGGGTTCACCGGGGGCCTAGCTGTAGAGGAAGCGAGGAGCGATGGTGGCTCGGTGGTGGCGACGGTGGCCACAGGTTGGAGGGTGGTGGGCACGTGGCGGATCCGACGATGGTAATCGTCGGATATGAGGAAGAAGGGCGGACGGGGGAGATGAAGGCTAGCAGTGGAAACGGCAAGGGAGGAGGAGGTGCGCGATGGGGGAGGAGGAGGCAGGCTAAGACAGCGGTGGGGCAGCGACGCGCATGGTGGCAGTGGTAGTGGGTAGACAAAGGGAGGAGGAGGAGGCAGGCTAAGGTAGAGGTGGGGCGGCGATGTGGAGTTGGGAGGACCGGAGGAGGATGGGATTTGTAGGAGACAAAGGGAGTGTACATGGACCGTTGGATCATGGTCCAAAAACAAATGATTTTGTGGGATTAAATCAGTCAATTTTTTAAATGATGTATAGACAGACCCATATATGTATGTATATGTGTGATGTGATGCGATCATTGATGGATTGACTAAATTGAATATATGTCGTGTGCCTAAAATGGCTACCACTTTGTAAATAATGCAAATGATCAGTATCGGTTTTAGTATTTTTAATATAGTGACAATCATGGTTAGTATAGTTATCTTAAGATTTACAAGTGCAAATAATTACATAATATTTACACAAATAATTCATTTAACCTATGATTGATGAGAATCAAACTACGTAACTCTTATATCCAATTGTTGGCTTAGTTGGCATATATGAGTTTTAGTATTTTACATAAGGCAGAGCTTAATTAGTGAGGACCAATATATATGGGCCATGACATCCCCTCTGGAGAAAATAATGGAATTGCTTGATCTTGGAAAAGACCACTCTTTCCTAGTATGAAATTCAAGTGTTGGCTTCTTAATTTGTGTTCCAGCTTTGCCACTAATTATACACATTTAATTATCCACCTATTTCTTGATATGAATATGCGGGCATGCTCATTCTTTTTTTCTTTTACAGGAGTATCGGAGTATGCATGTATGGAGGAGGGAGTATCAGGTGAAAATGGGCCAAAAACTGAAAATATGAAAATTTATCTCTCACTCGTTGATCTATGTACCAAAGGCTAGGATTGGCTCAGATATATGTTAATGTTCGCGATATATGTTCACCAAATTAGTACATATGAAGAACAGATGGAACACAAGGTGCAAGAACATGATTCAACAAAAAAAAAGAAGTTTAATCCGATCCTTGAGGTCAGATCTAGCCAACCAAAAAACAAGAAAAAAAAGCGGAATCTCTATCTCCACACCAAATTAGTACGTACGAAGAAAATGTTGGAACAACAGAACAAGCAAAAACATGATTCCCCAAAAAAACGCCTGAAGTTCAAGTCGATTCTTGAGGCCAGATATAGCCAACCAAAAAATAAGAAAATAGGGGGAGGAGAATGGCGACGTTGGGCTTGGCGTGGAGGATGATGGTGAGGAAAACGAATTTTTGGCTCACATGACGTTGTTGATGGTCGTAATAGCAATTTTAGCTTCCTCTTGACGTCATGTAAAAAAATAGCATTACAGATCTGTCAACGCTAAACACCTCGCTAAGTCCGGTCCCTAGGATGCTGGACTCCCCTCTACCGTGCCTCAGGGGCACGACACTATCCCCATGCATGCCATGTGGCAAATCTGACCCCTAGGGCGGACCTAGCTAGTCCGTGCCATAGGGCACGGTATTGCCAAGCCTCTCATGTTCATTGTTGACTCACTAGCCTAGCTTCACCTTTACTTGCTTGCTTAATTACAGGTCAAGAGAAAGAATCATTGTATTAGTATATTCTTTTCACACCGGCTCAGATATATGACCTCATTATTTGTCATTGAAAAATAATAATATATCATCTTGCTTGAAGATAATCCCATTTTTGTCAGAACAAATGGTGGGTGCAGCCGTGTAGGTATAGGCAAAAAATAATTCAAAATTGTTTTGGGTATATATATCCCATGCATGAATTATTGGTGGTCACTTCTTCAATCATGCAAGTATATTGCGAGGGTGGAGCTGGGCCTCGGGCCTTCGGGGTAATGGTCCGAGGCCCAGAGTCAAAATCTCGTGTGAAAATCTAAAAAAAAAACATAAAAATCAGACCTTGGGCCAAAAGTAGCATGATGCTTGCATAGATTGGTCACAACATTCTTGCTAGTTAGCGGCTTACATATACAATGGCACAAGGCACCAAAGCCTGACTTTGGAAGGAACGAAAGGGTGAATATGTTGTAAAATTAGTAGTTTTTAGCAAATAGTCAGAAATAATTTTAGCAGTAATTATGATTATTAAAGCATATTTCCAGCAACATAAAAAAGATAGAATAGACATATAAACATGTAATCTCCTCATGTCAATTAAACATGATAATATGCTCAAATGATAAGACTTGAAAACATACCAAATCAGCAATCAGCATGATGCTCGTTTAAATGTTTAGATTTGCTCTCAGATGTCGAGCTGCTTAAGATCAAATCTTGGTCTCCTCGCCACCTTAGTCTATACTCTTCACTAATTAGATATGACAACAATAAACTAGACTTTGAGCCCAAATGAATGCTTTACTAATATGTCAAGTATTGAATTATCTCATAAGTAATAAACAACATTTTATACTTTCGGCCAATAGAGAATCATTTGTTTAACAATGAAGAAAGAATCACAATTTCAGCACTTTAGCCTTTCGACCAATAGTGCAAAGAGATCACAAGTTTCAGCACTCAAGCCAATCGGTTAACAAAAGACCAAACAAGATCATAGAACAAAATAATCAAGTTCAATTAATCACAACCGAACCACTGAAAGTAACAGAACCGAACTGCTAGAGATGAAACAACAATAGTAAGCAAACAATTAGCTCAAGTCTGATATATGTTATCAATCCAATTTCATATATGACATTTATCTTCATCAAGCATGAACCAATCCCAGCACGACGCACTTAGCAAAGTAATGAAAAATAGGAAACAACAAACTCAAGGTTCAGATGGCACTCAAAGCCACCGAGTCGAAACTGGGTAAGGCATGCCGAATGTGCTGACTCAAAAAACCAATTGCCCCATTGTGCCACGAAGAACAGACGAGGTTGTCAGAGATACAGTGCCAATTCACAAACCGGGACACACCAATTCTTGAAGTCAAGGTACAGGGAATACCGCACAAGAACCAACCAAGATCCACCGGCCGAATGCAACCATGGAGCAATAAACTACCACTGATCCAAAGTCTTCACTCCCAAATCAAGCTAGAGCTATCCGGGTCCAATCCCCAATGGCGCAAGACCCAAATCCCTCACCACAACCTCAATAGAGGAGATGACGCAAGAGAAGAATAGGGGTGCACAAGGAGGAGGAGCCGGTCTTCACTGCCAACGGCGCCCTGTCCAATCACGGCGGTGCAGTAGCTCCCAAAGTCCAAAACCGAAGCCAAATCAAAAGATAGGAAGAACCAAAAGGGGGGAGTAGCCCAGTAATTTTCGGGGTGAAGAAAGAAGTGTTGGTGATATGTCCTAGAGGCAATCATAGAGATAATTGTATCATGTCTATATTTGTTTATGAGTTATTGAATTATTATGTTCCTTGAATGAATCATCAGTTATAAAGATGAACAAGTATGTGACTTGTTGGTGAAGCTCTTTAACTTATATGATGTCATTCTAAATTTATCCCTGGCCGAATATCACTGGTTGGAACACTAGTAACTTATCGACTAACACATGTATTGATTGATGACTATGTTTCACCGGTCATGGATATGTGGACATCGAATCAATAATGTGAACACATGTTAGAGAATATGGTGTTGGATTGACATACCTTGAGATACTATTGAGATTATTATGATTTTATATGTCATCGGTTGGTCTCAAGCAATGATGATGTATAATTCTTAGACCTAAGATCAACATGATTTCCTATATATGTAATAGTATACTTAGGGGTTGCCAAACGCTACTCCGTAACTGGGTAGTTATAAAAGTAGTTTTTGGGTATACTATGAAACATGCGGAGTGATGTGACTGGTCGGATATGAGATTTGCTCCTCCTAACACAACAGGAGAGATATCTCTGGACCCCTTGATGTGGTCGAATAAAAAAAGTGCATGGCCATGCCACTAGTGGCCGAAGTGTCGAACTTATGAAGCTATTCGTCACTTGATCGAGAAAGTATTGAATTGTCCATGGATGATAAAATATCCCACCTGGAGTTCAACCAGATATCGTGAGGCAAAGGGAGAATACACAAGCAGGTTGTTTAGTTTGACTAGATATGGATTAGTCATATAGAGATATAAGCTAGTCGTAGACTAGTCGAACAGAATCACCAAGTGGTCGTAAATTGGTCATAAGGAGTTACGAACTGGTCATGACTAAATATGAACTAGTCGTATAGAGATACGAGCTAGTCATAAGTGATAAGGACCTGGTCATAGATCATATTGCATTGAGGTTCGTCCGATATAATTTATGTGTATTCAGGAATTGTTAGGTCCTGCTAGGAACCGCTAACGACTCCTGGTCGAAAATGTGTTTCCGAGTCACAACTGATTGCACATGAACCTACAGGGTCACACACTTAACGGGTTGAAACAAACGTGTTTGGATAGGATCCGTCATGGACACTATATAAGAGGTGAGACAACGTGAGTTGCTCCACCGAAACCCTAACCGCCATCTTCTCAAGAGATCCCTACCGTGTGAGTTGGTGCTAGCACGTCGACATACGGAGTTCCATCTCTGGACGTGTGGATACCGTAGATGCGCTACTGCGGTTACTGTTGCACTCAAGGACGATCCGTGATCTTCACAAGGAACGCTGGAGGTTGCTGGAGAAGACGATCGGCTATGAGGACGCTGGACGATCGACTACAACCACTACATCGATGTGCTCGATGTTGAATCAGGCTACTCCAACCCGTCTTCTGCTACATTGCATGTCTGGTGGTAACGATTTGTAATCTCTTGCTTGCATGGTTTCCTGATTTGCGTGGTAGAATTTTTGAATTGCCAGCTAGTGTAGCCTACCCGTTTACCTTCAAGAAGAAGAAGGGAGCCACCTTTAACAAGAGGAGGAAAGGAGGCCGTGCGGCTGCAACCAATGGTGGGCGCCTGAAGCGCCCTGGCTGCCAGCGCCTCCTGTGTCACTGTTGCTCGCGAAGGAGAAGCCACCCAGGCCACACACACTCAAGATAGGGTTGGAGACTCAGTCTCCAACCTTATCTCCCCCTCTCTTACCGATAGATGGGCCCACCTTTTCTATTTTCTTTTCTTCTTTTTCTCAATTGAGAAATTACCAAATGGCCCTAAAAAATACAACAGAATAAACAAGAGGCGCGGAGGAAACCAAGGGGCTGGTGTGAAAAGGATATACTAATACATTGATTCTTTCTCTTGACCTGTAATTAAGCAATCAAGTAAAGGTGTAGCTAGACTAGTGAGTCAAGTCAATAATGAACATGTATCGTGCCCTAGGGGCACTTTGCTCGGCAATACCGTGCCCCTAGGGCACGAACGAGCTAGGTTTGGCCCCCAGGAGGTCGGATTTGGCACATGGTGCAAGGGGGGGGGGCAATGCTGTGCCCCTAGGGCACGGTGGAGGGGAGTTTAGCCCCCTCGGGACCGGATTTATCGAGGTGTCGAGCGCCAGCAGGCCCATGGTGATATTTTTGGCATTAACATCGAGAGAGGGCTAAAATTACTATTACGGCCATCAGCAGTGTCATAGAGCCAAAAACTCTGGACCAAGATGGACACGTAGGAATTTTTCATGGTGAAATTGGAGTTCCAAAGTGCCAGTTCAGAAGTTTCCAATGTACCTAGGAACTTGTTTGCAAGTTTCCAGAAACTCCAGAAGTTCAGAACAGAACAAAAGAAGAGGCGGTAGGACTAATCTAAAATGTTCAAGAAGTGTGAGAACTATGTGTCCAAAATTTCCCAGCCGCCCTCAAAATCTCTACCCACACTGTAATAGGAAGGGAGCCCAGCATTTTCTTTCTTTCTTCTTCTTCCTCCTCCTCCAAGTCTGGTGCTAGCGAGACTGCGCTAGACTTGCCGGTTGCCTCAAAATCATCGCTCCACTACCGTTTAGCCATCAACCTTGACCCTAATTGTTGCTCCTCCTCCTCACCATCATCACCGCTCGCTGGTCACGACTCGGACGACCTCGCCGTCGTGAGGAATCGACTTTGAGCTCATCTCTAGCATTGATCCGCTTCTTCGTTGAGCTGCCGTCGAGTTGAGCTGCACCACCTTTTCACTGATATCATTGGTGACTAACTCGTCTTCTCCAACCCCGGTGATCGTTGCTCAAATTCTTCCCTCTCTCGGGTTACCCCAATTATCTATCGCCCTTTACTATTCTTTGCTAATTTTGCATGTTTGAATTGTAATTTTGGATCTATGCACTGTGATTGTGTATGGTAATCTATGATTTTTAGTTGTTTTGTTCTTATGCTCGTGAACTATGGAAATCCTAAGAATAATTGTGTTTGTTATGTTCTCGTGTTACTTGTATTTGTTCCCATAACTAGGTATATATTAGTTCACACCTCAATTTTACTACAAGGGTATAATCCTGAGCTCCTTTCCAAATGGCTATAGATGTGTAAATATAGGCATCTATATAGCTCCAAATGACCTAAATGCCCTCATAGGAATTTATTAAATTATTGAGCCATCTGGGGTAAAACAGACATTGTTATGAAGGGTAGCTTATGTTAGTGTCACGTCATCAATACATACATGTATGGTAATCAAAGTCTCCAAAATGCATGGAATTATGAGAAGGTACGAGAAGTCTTGAGGAGACATGAGAATAGGGGGTGGGCAGGTTAAGAGAAGTCTCTAGAAGACAGGAGAACTCTAGAGAAGTTAAGATAAGTCTTGAAAAGATATGAGAAGTATAGAGAAGTACAGAGAAGTTAAGAGAAGATATGCAAAGGATAGAGAAGTTTTGAGAAGACAAAATATTCAAAAGGTGAAATCTATAATATAAAAGATTGAGCTGGTGGATCCACCTTTAAGGATATTTTTGTGGATGCATCTATGCTTGTATGTCCACGTGACTCTTGGAGGATCTTCTATGGAATATAGGATCATTTGCACATATGTGTATTGATAAGCCTCAAAAGCTTATCCTTTTCTCAGTATTTATTGCATGTATTTTCATGGATTTATCATTTAATTGCTCAGCTAACCTCTAATCAATTGTCGATTGCTCAAGATTTGGTTTTATTGTCCAATCTTCAAGTTTAAACCGAGTTAATCCAATCATCGGTGTCTTTCCCATGTACACAAGGGATTCCATATTGGCAACTCCTCTAAGTGGTATAGGTGTCGACAAACACCAAAAGTAACAAGTTGGAGACGCTCACTTGAACGAATCAAGTGTCTAAACTCAATAGATACTCAATCCAACACCTAATGCAACACATGCACTAAGATTTTGCTCTCTAAGCTCTCTAAGTGCAACACGTGCACAAAGGGGAAGAGAAGGCTTGCTCTTAGCTCAAGGGGGCGAAAATAGAACCAGCACTCTCCCACAACCGACCACATAGGGTGTTTATACACCCACACAAGAAAACTAGCCGTTGAAAGAGAATATACAAAAAACAGAGAAACCAAGTCTGACCGCCAACCAATGACCGGTCAGACTGCCCTAGCTCCAACGGCTATAAAAACTAGTCATTGGACACTCAACCGGACTGATCTCCCTCACAAGGGCAGGTCAAACCAGACCAAACCAGTCAGACCGCCAAGGGGGCAGTTAGACCGCTCCACAAAGGACCCAAGCCAACTAGAGCAACACCCCTCTCTAGAAAAAGCCAACCGGGGAGACTGACCATGGGGTTGGTCAGACTGGCCAACACATGGTGGTCAGACCAGTTGCCCACCAGTCAAACCAGTCAACATGGGCCGTCAGACCACCAGCTAACAACAAGGGTGAAAACATATTTTTGCATTTTACGTCAACTCAATTTGCAAAATATATTTGCCAATTGATGCACGATGCAAACAAGGAATGAAAGCAAGATTATCAATAAGTTGCAAAACACATTTGCCAAATTTTACAATCATGCCAATAGGGATTAGATACATGGACTTTATCCGTTTGAAAACACATTCGCATACTAAAGTCATATGCTACAAGAATTATGCACGAGCCTCAACTATTTAAAAAACACATTCGCAAATACCAACAACATGCAATGGAGAGCTAGAGTAAGCACAATAAGCTATCAATATATGACACACTAAAGCTACTAGTCAAGTTCCTTCTTAATAGTACGATAACCTACACTAGCAATCCGGTCTCCACACAAAACACCGAGACTGGTAAAATGACTAAGAAACAAATCTTTAGCCTATGCTAGAAATACCTTTGCCTTACACATTCCCTTATCTTTTCTCCAAGATTGAGTTCTTGACTTTGACATCAACACATGATGCCGCACACTTGATTTGATGACTTGCAATGCATCGAGCCATCAATTGTCTTCATCATCATGTGACTTAACCTATTTCACCAACTCATGGAAATATTAGTCCACATGATGATTGTCATTAATTACCAACATACTCCATTAACACATAATGGCAGGTCTAGATTCTTCACGTGGGCATATGGTGCATGGCGCGTGGGGGCCCGGAGTGGACACAAACATGACATATGTGTCAGCACTGGACTCACAGACGTGTACCAAGGGGTGGTTCTGGGTATTTGCCGCGTATACGGTATGCTGTCTAGGTCGTCAGCCCTAAAGGGGGTAAATTTAATACCATGGCCTACTCGTAGTGCGGCCCATGTGAAGTTGTGTGGTTGGATTAGTCCCACAATGCACGCCTAAAATGAGTTATAGTAGTATATAATGCATATTGGGTCCAAACGTAGCATTCCGGGGTTAACCCTTTTACACAAAGCCAGGACGAAAATGTAAGCGATGTGCTATGTGTGAGCAGGTCCGCCCCATGGGTGGGCTGGGCATTGAGCAGGTTTTAGGCCAGGGTGTTACAAAGAAACTCAAGACAGTGCAACTGAGAGTTTCTTTGTTTTAATTAGGAAAGAAGAATTTTTTTTGGGCCATCTAACATGCAATCTAGACTTCTATTCAATTAATAGTCAGACAAAGAAGCAACTTTTTTGAAGAATAAGAAGAAGCAAATTTGTCAGCTCGACTAGAATTACTGTAAAAGATTATAATAAATATGATAAAGATTACCATTTTAATTAGTTTCCTACTACAACGCTAACTAAAAGTGATACTCCTAATTTGGTTCAAACAAAGGCTATGAATTAAAAGTAGAGAGATTCTATAGAACAAAGCAAGATGTATGGCAATGCAATCATCAATCATGTCTAAATATATTACTCTTATTATAGCTGGTAGAATCGTTGCCCTCCCAGTGTGTCCACGTCATGCGCGGTTCCACGCCGTTCGATCGTTGGCTCCGTTCCCTGGCTGTCTGATCGTAGGCAGCAGCGCCAGCATGTTCTCGAGCGGTTGAGCTGGATGGAAGCCTCGCGATTCCTCCCGTCCCCTCTCGATTCCTCCTGGTCTACTGCTTCCTCCTCCCCACCCTCTCGCTCGTGCATCACCCTCGCCCTCTTGCGGCGTCATTCCCCTTCGGTCGCGCTGCCCCTTCCCTTGTCCCGCGCTGCCCCGCTGCTTGGCTCCTTGCCTTCGCCCGCGCTGCCCCCGGTAAGCTCCTCCCCTTCGCCCGCAATGCCCCCACTGCCCCCTCCTCCCCTTCCACCCACGTCGTCCCCACCGGCCGCGTCCTCCCCTTCACTTGCTCCATCCTCGCCGCTCCTTTATGCCCTGCGCCCACCCCGCTCCACCCCCGCCAACCCCTCCTCCCCTTCACCTCTGCCTCTCCTCCTTCCCCTTCGCCTGTGGCACCCCCTCGTCGAGCCCTATCCCCTCGCTCTCACCCTCGTGTTGCCCCTGTCTCCCTTTTGATGTAGCTGTTACTATAGCCACCGTCGTAATGAGTCCTGCCTTGCCCACGCCCTCACACTCCTGGCTCCTCCCCTGAGATGATGCAGGCCATTTGTCTCAACTGTTTTCTGGCCGGGACTACGAGCATAGGATCATCGTTATGGACAAACACGACGACAACAGCGTCATGAAGCATCAGGTGATCCAGTGCTACATCCAGACCCTCACCAAGTTCGTTGGGAGGTAATTCGTACATAGCTAACTCAATCGAGCCATCCAAAGCATATGTGCTTCGCAGGATGGCACTAATTTTGGTTGTGTGGTGGGTATTGGGGTGCAGCGAGGAGGACAAAGGACCCCATGAAGAGGATCTACAACATGTCCTACCAGTGATGCTTTGGGTTTTGCTACGAGATTGTCAGCAGTCCTCCAACAAGCCGAGAGGTAAATGACTACAAATTTTTGCTTATTTCAGTATGCTTAGCGCAAAATGCATTAGTGGCACACAGTCTTAGGTTTCATCCTTCAATTCGTTTACAATTATGCTTCAATTTTTGGATTCCTGCTTCATTAAATTGACAATGCATGCTTTTGCTAATTGTTAGCCAAAACTGTTTAGGGAATGCCAATTATTTCATACATATTTCCAGCATGGTTAGTTCTGACAAGCTTAGTCGCTTAGGTCTATCCTATGTTTGTGTAGTCTTACTTGTGTTGAACTATTGAAATGCATGATCCTTTGATAATAGGTTAAATTGAGTTGAAAATTTCTCTCTTATTTGTATTCCGAAACATAGAGGGCTCAATGTATTTGTTCGCTCACATTTATTACGTCAATACGAGTTGTGTTTTTAACAATTCGTATTGCAGTGTTGGAAAGTTAGCTCTTTTAACTATGTTAACTGGGACACGTTCTGAAGTTGCATCATATGGGTTCAAAACCCTCACTTGCATTCCTGGTATTATCCATTACAATGGTACCAAAATCCAACTTCTTGATCTTTCTGGTATCATTGAAGAAGCCTCTGAAGTCAAGGGTCATGGTAGATAGGTAAATGCTGTTATCAGTTTAATTACTATAATATGTGTTGAGTTCATCAGACACAAATCACTCCATGATATTATTTTGATGTTGCACTGCTGCCATTTTTTCCCTGAAAAATAGTCAGCATGTCAAAAGACAAGCATCACTACATTTTTTCCCTAGATTTTAGGGATTGTTTGTGGATCTTCGGTAGTGCTGCTCACATGTATTCAAGATGATCTTAAGTGAACTATGGAATTTCCCTACCTTTATTCCCTTGGGTTTCAGGTACACAGGTCACAAATTCTTAAATCCATGCCAATCAAAGAACTAATATGTGTGTCACTCTCCTTCTGTCTTATATGGGTTCAAAACCCTCACTTGCATTCCTGGTATTATCCATTACAATGGTACCAAAATCCAGCTTCTTGATCTTTCTGGTATCATTGAAGGAGCCTTTGAAGGCAAGGGTCATGGTAAATAGGTAAATATTGTTATCAGTTTCTCTACTACTTAAAAGAAGGAGTTGGTGATGGTCGTCCGTCCTCAAACTCTCTTCGGCGTCCGTCCGATCAACGATCGACTGACGGCTAGGATCATCTCGCACCGGATCACTCACGCGGAGAGCAACGCTAGCGCACCCGGCCCACGACCGCATCCCACTCCGCCTCCTCCTTTCTCCTCTCTCTCACGATCCCCACTCGCGCGCTCGCCTCCCACCGCCGCACCGCCTCCTCCTTTCGCTCTCTCACCGCTGCCGGATCTAGCATCGACCAGTCAGAGACCTCCCGATCAGAACAAGGAGGAGACGATGCTCATCGGCCACCGTTGCCTCTGCGCCAGTAGCTGATGGGGGGTCTGCCGCACCGACGAGCGCCTCAGGCCCCTCCTCACCCTCAACGTCTCATGCGTCGCCGCCGACGGCCGCTTCATCTCCAACCCCTCCCAGGCAAGGTTCCTTTTATACAGGAAGAAAAGAAGAAGGGAAGTAGTGATGCCATGGTCGCCATCGCCGTTGCGCGGCCGGCGTTGCTCCACCACGAATGCCCCTCGGCGCGGAGGCCGACCCACCGTTGCCTCGCAGCGCTTTACCCCCGTTCCCCCTTCTCCAGCTCGGTCGGGTGCTAGAAGCGAAGGCGAAGCCCTCCACAACTGGAGCCAGACGCGATAACCACATCCGCCTCAACCTGTCGGTCGAGGCGCCCGCCTTCCGTGAGCGCGAGACGGAGGCCTCCGCCTCCGGTGAAACCTTAGCCGAGCGCCGCCTCCGGCGAAACCCTTGCCGAGCGCCGCCTCTGTCGCCACCGGGGCGTTGCTCTTCTCCCCTCAGTTCCTCCCCGTCGCCGCCCGGATTCGAGTACGGTCCCTCTCTCTCCTTTATGATTAACACATCGAGAATCTCTCTCTCAATCCCAATTTTGTTTGATTCGTTCTGGATTGGTACGGGTTGGTCTGGAGCCTGGAGGGGATGCGGTTGTGCGTGTTCGTTCCTTTTTCTTCTTATTCTTCGATTGATTTTTTATACAAGAAGAAAAGAAGAAGGGAAGTAGTGATTTATCGATCCATCCATCGGTTGATTCTTTTGCCTCGTCGGTGCAGCACTTCGAGGTGTCGGAGGTCGGCATGCTAGCCAGGTGCATCTGCATTCCCCTCGTCTCTCTGCGCGTCGGCAAGGTCGACCGCTACGGTCCCCTCCTCTGCCCAACAACCATCAGGTAGCCACGCTCAAACATATTTTCCTTTCTTTTGCCAACTTCATCTACTTGATTCGATTGGATTGGATTGGATGCTTTTGCAGACTTTTATCTATTCATCTATCCAGCAATAAAAGGAAAAATGACTGTACATATCGAGTCTTCTTATGGACTGTATATTTTGTAGACCTTCTCATAATTGTTATACACAATCACATGAAATGATGAAAATCATGTTGCATCTTCCTTCACTGCTTCTTAACTTGTATGCTCTCCTCACGTGCAGCAAGCCTTTACATGTTATACATATTAGTTAGTAAATCTAATGTTGTTTCACATTGATTATGCAAATTTAGTGTGATTTCAACTGTTCTGTTGCCATCCAGAGAGCTGCTGATCTGAGCTCATCGAGACCAATGGAATTGGAGCACAAGGTGGCTGTGCTTGAGGTAAATTCCTTTCCACACTGTGCGTCATATCTGAACTGTTTAGTTTGTGCTATTCACTATCGATACTGTGGTTATCTTAGGTTGAGTGTGCATCGTTGCACCAAGAACTACAGGAGATGGAAGCTCATAATCGCCGTGCTCAGAAAAATCCTTCTAAACAAGCTAATCAAGTTCTTCAGGTGAAAATCAAAGCACCTTTTTCCCCCTGGGTTTAATATTCAGCTGTATTTTAGCTTACTCCATGTATTTGATGTGAAATGCCCTTGTTGCACAAGGTATATAGTACTGGCTCTACAAATGCCTAACTGTATTTTTTTTCTTTGGAAATAATCGAACTACCGTATGAAGCAATATCATGAAATTTAATATTATGGTGTTTGTTTTCTCTTACTGTTGTGCTTTTGGAAAGCAGATGCAGGTATGGCAGGAGGAAGTTGAGCGTGCACGCCAAAGCCAAAGAGGGACAGAAACTAAGATATCATCATTGGAGGTACCATATATTTTATGAGATATCAAAGAATCAGCTTTTTTGTCAATTCTTGACTTCTTGTTGTTCTATTGGATATGCGTGGTTTACATTTGTTAAGTTTTAACTAGGAGTTTAGGTAACATAAATGCTAATATGCTGATCAGATGTAGTATGGTGTAAAAAAATATTTCAGTGGAGTTGCTTTCGTTATAGTAATCATAACGTCTTGTCTTGAGCCATTATTCATTGTGCATCTTTATTTTAGGCTGAGTTGCAAAGATGAGAGTTGAAATGGCTGGAATGAGAAGAGATGCAGAGCATTATTCTAGACAGGTGAACTCGTCTTGCAGTCGTTGATGTTACTTTCTTAATCCTAGATGATTAAATATCGAATTGAGCCAATAGAAATGTTACTATAACCCAGCTTATTACCAGATCATACTTACGAGTAAATTTATTTATGCAAATGTGTCTTTGTTTTTAGGAGCACGTTGAGCTAGAGAAGAGATACTGTGAGCTTACCGACTTGCTGGTACGCAATGAATCAAATCAATTTTCTTTTGTATCCTTGACATTTTGATTAATAAGAGACAATTTAATTTTGTATGCATCCTTTCTTCCAGTACCACAAGCAAACACAATTAGAATCCATGGCCAGTGAAAAGGCTGCATTAGAGTTCCAATTGGAGAAATCGTTAAAGCAATTTCACAAAGTGCAGGTTCCTAATTTCTCTTCCTCCTTTTGTTGCTTTTGCTACAATCAATGTCCTCCACATGTTATTATCATGCTACCACTCTGTTATCAATGACCTCCATTTGATAGGTAGAAGCAGAAAGGGGTAGAGTTGCTCGCAGACCAGCATCATCATGGGAAGAAGATACTGATATCAAGGCACTAGAGTATGTTGACCTTGACCATTTTCTTTTTGTTATTAAACACGCATGAAAATTTCGTTTATAAGTATGTCATTGTTTTTTGGATTCCATGAGAGTGTTCAATCAAAATAGTAGCAGCCTAATGTTGTTAAATTTTACTTGATGATTTCCATAGTCTTACCTATGTTCCTTTATTTGCACGTTCCAGTACAGTTTTAGACAATACTGTGCAAAATCAGGGCTCTTCCTCTACATCATCAACACATGGCAACAGCAAATCAGCAGGTATATATGGCCAATGAAAATCTGAAGTGCTGCATCGTGATAAATGGTGGGAAACAAATATCAAAATTTACCTTGATTTGTTTGCATCTTTCGTGTTCCAGTTACAAAAGGCTGCGAAGCTTCTAGATTCAGGAGCTATGCGTGCAACTAGATTTTTTTGGCAGCACCCTGTTGCTTGAGAGCCTGCTATTCTATCTGGCAAGAACTGCATAACTTTTACTTCCTGTATAATTTGCCTTTTTGTTGTCATATAAAGGTTGATTTCTAACTGAATCTGCATATACCTGTACCAGGTGTTTGTGCGTTTGTTCTTGATGTACTTGTTGCACTGCCTGCAGGTACCCAACCATGCTATATTGCTATCGCGTATTTTCATGTCGTTTCAGGCCTGGGTCATGCACATAATGTTCTTTTGCTAAACCTTTTAACCGAAGTTCGCTGATCAATGTATTTGATTGTTACAGGACTTCGCATCGAGAGAAGTGGTGGTATCATCCATGGGGGAGCTGGCCAACTCGAACTTGCCATAGGCTTTGTGCTCTTACTATTTCTCGCCGATTCAGGACTTGCTTCCTGATTCTAGCTCTACATGCTTAAGGTTCCCTGGTTTGATGCAGTGTTAACCCCCACAGTTTTTTCCCCTTCTCATTCCCTCTCTTGTGTAAAGTAATGTTCTTTGTTTGGCCATGGGCTATAATCCATTCTTTCACACTTCATATTGATCACAAATGTACCAGCTTGTATGTAGAACTTGACCCAATATATCATACAACCCACTTGAGCCAATTCTTGTACTCGACCTCAAGCAAACTGTTTGTGCAATATGAGCAATATGGAATTAGTAAAAGCTTTTCTCGAGGACACTTCTCTTCCTTGAGTTATTGTGCTGATCCATTGCTCAAGTTATGTATTGAATGAATTGAGATTTGGATTTTGGTGTTCAGGCTAAGAATGTTTTTGGCTTTCTGATCAAGTTGTTTCTTGTTTTTCAAAAAGTTTCTTTTGTCTATTAGTTATTTTTAAGTTGTTATTGTTTTAAGTAGTAGAGAAAAAGAGCTGAAACTAATTACCTTGCCCTTGCCCTGTTGAGAGGCTACAGAAGCCATTTCGATATGCAACTAACAGCAATTTAGCATGCACCTAACTAGACACCTGTCCGTCCTGGATGGATGTCTCTATAGATATGTTTGTAAACACAATATTTTTTAATTATCTCATTTAGATATGTTTGATGTACTAAATTTATTTTGTATGATTGTTTAGTTAAATATGCAGTAAGAAAAACTTCTTGACTCTACTGCAAAACATGACAATAGAGAGATTGGTGAGCTGCAATAACATATTTTATATAAAAATTGATTTTACGTTGCAACGCACGGGCACATGACTAGTAATTACTATAATATGTGTTGAGTTCATTAGACACAAATCACTCCATGATATTATTTTGTTGTTGCACTGCTGCCATATTTTTCCTAAAAAATAGTCAGCATGCCAAAAGACAAGCATCACTACATTTTTCCCCTGGATTTCAGGGATTGTTTGTGGACCTTCGGTGGTGCTGCTCACATGTATTCAAGATGATCTTAAGCGAACTATGGAATTTTCCTACCTTTATTCCCCTGGGTTTCAGGTACACACATCACAAATTCTTAAATCCATGCTAATCCTAGAACTAATATGGAGACATCTAAGATTGAAGTACTTGTCGATGCACATCACAAATTTCAGAAAAAACACACACGAGCATGTTTGTTTGTTAATATATTAGTATATCATTGCATTACATCACATTGATAAAACTCCCTGCTATTTCAAGTCTTATGTAGTCTTATGCAAGATTTCCTATTGTGAACTGACTTTCAGATCCTACTATGACTTTGTTGAGTATGCATAACAGTTTCAAGTTAGTCTAGAGGTTTCTCTAGAAACAGAAGAGAACATTTTCAATTTGCCTCTAAAAATTAGTTTTAGATTAATATATCCTCATGAGACTTTTCTAGAACATCACTATCACGTATACCATCATTCTTTCGCCAACATTCTTTTGCTTCAGTATGACGTAGGTCAATCCTATTTTTAATTTGCTATTTTGAACTCCGAAGCTTCTGTAAAAAAAAATTGAATTTAGTTTAGAAATTATTATTTTCTTGATACATGGTGTTCGTTTAACTGTTTTAGCTAGACTGGGACATTGCTTCTCTCAAACAATTTTCTAACATAGCCCAACGAAGCCTCATTGTAGTTCATAATATCAGTTTCATTTTGCACAGTTGAAAAACACGCCTACAGTGCATCCAAGCTTAAATCAACGGCGCGGCGTAGCGCGCGCAAACATCCTAGTATAAGTTGAAAGGCAAGTGGCGTGTAATAACTAGAAGACATGTTGTTTCATCTGAACTTATGTCCCAAGCATGGCCAAAGTTAGGCAAAGACAAACTAATGTCTTAGGGTATACGGGAACTGGCATCTCAATTGTAGAGGTAAATGGGTATGAAGCAAAATATTGATGTTCAATACATGCATCATCAAAACCAACCGTCTTAAGTTTGGGACTTTGCTAGCATGATTTTAATAAAAATATAATTGTAGCCTACATTGAGTTCACGTCAGAGGCCTAATAGACTCTAGACATTAGGGTAAGTGTTGAAACATGAGTATATTGTTTATCTTTCCAACTGAGTTTTATGTGCCACAAAGGCTAGAAGTTACCACGATAATCACAAATAGAAATGAAAACCTAGAATTTTCTAAGTTAATTGAGAAAAATAAGACAACTTAACCGTCTAGATATTTTGTATAGGGAGAATCTACCACTCAAATTAATTTGGCCATCCTAGGATTCGAACAATAGAGTTTGAATAGACTACATAAGTACTTAACACAGGAGTACATAGGGGCGCCTGCCTGAACTGAACTCGAAAAAAATTAACGTAGCCTGGCCAGAAGATAAAACAAAGAAGACCTACATTGTCACATGAAAATAGAAGGATCGCACACATGACACACATGCATGTTATTTGATGACATGCAGCTTAAAACTACAAGTTCTAGATGAACGAAAAAAATTTACAAGACGTTGATGAACGAAAAGTTCCCCACACGCAAACATGCAGAAGACTAGGCAGCCTGCTATTTAATTAAGGATAAGACATTTATGGTGTTTGTCGGTTTGATCCATACTTGTCAATTCCATTCCGGTGATCATTCCGGTTTAGGATTTGGGATGGAACGTTTCGGTATCCGACCATTTCGGCGTACCGTTCTGGTGTGTAAAAATAATAATAAATATATAATATACATATCTAATTTTGCACCCTATATATAAAAACATATACAAAATGGTTAAAGGGTGCATTGCACAGTTCAAATACAGGAGAGAGCACAAAAGCTGGTACTGGATAGGCTCTTGTTTCACCAATATGCAATTTAAATTTTCATTCACTTACATAGTTACATGTGGGGCACGTCACAGTATGGTTCATGTGTCTGTTCAATAGGGATATCTTGGTTGGTACTTACTTGGTGTGCATTGGAATAAAGAAGGGAAAGATGCATAGGGAGCTGGGGACTGAACATAATTCATTCCTGGTGCCGACTGCTGAGGCCTGAGAGAACGAATGTGCTTTTGCTATGACTCAAGAGCGTCACCGGCGGAAGGAAATTCTACAGGGGAGGGCCTCCGTGAGGCAAGGTTGGTGCTAAATCTATAATGACACAAAATAAGTGAAAAAAGCTATAAATTTTGAAAAATAGGTATAGAAAATCACATATTGATTAAAGAAAAAAATAAATATGCTGACCCGTCACTAATTTATTTATATATTTTTAGATAGTAGCTTCGATTAGATCTACGAATAGAGTTTGACACAAAATTGTAGCAAAGAGTCATGTCATGCTTGAAGTTATATGTACGTGCAAGTTTCAGTGAAAAATTAAATTCCGAATTTAAAATGGTTGTCATCATCATGAAAAATTAGATCTTTGATATTTTTTTGCTGGGGACAGGCCAGGCTCAGGGGGCTGTAGTAAAAGGTGAAACAAACAAGCCATTCCTTGCGAAACTAAAATAGATCCTTACAGAGATATCAGCAGGCAATTACCTCCTATCAAATACAATCCTCAGCCAGCAGCAAGCGTCACTCTTTTTATACAGCACGTAAGGAGAATGTATACCATGATTTTAGACAAGTTAAACTAATTCCTCAAACATCAAAGTAAGGTAAACAAATGGCTTCAGCAAAAAGATCAGCTGAGACTGAAGTCATCTTGCAAATATGTACATGAAGGATAAGTGCAACTGAGTTAAGATAAGTACGGTCGATATTATATATGATCTGGAATTCCTGATAGACAGACATCAATTAACCTCATGTCTGGAAACTTAAGCAATGCATCCGTGAATTATCAAGAGAGTAGATCCAGTAAGAGCCCAACTATATCTTCCCCTGCTCGAAACTGAAGCCTGCACAAAACATGAATAGGCACAATAAGCACTGAAGGCCAGACTGAGAAAAATGGGAAGTTTCATTTGCTTGCTCGGTAAGTGATTTTCAAACATAAGAAATGCCTTCTCTGCAAAACAAATGTATTCAGTTGAACATGAATCTAACTATTGCAAAGGTAGAAGGGTTCTGTTGTTAACATAAAAATCCCAGGTTTGCACAGATTAATTGATAGGTAGCTGTCCAGGTGTAGCATTTTGACCATTTCCTCTTTAGTCTTGAAATCAACCAAATAGAGCATCAAGCTAAACTGTCTCATTGTGAGAACACAAACAGGTCCTTACTGCAGTCTTACAGCCTTTAGTGCAGAGACTGGTTTTCTCTAGTAGTAAGGGGAAATTATCATCTAAGCTACAATTGAAACAGCAGAGACTGTGATAGCAATTAGAATGATCTAAACTGTTCATTTGACACGGATAGACTAGATTTTCATGGCCCCACACCGACTTATGAAGCATTATTTCAATATTTCCCAACTCTGGAAGGACAACTCTTTCATAAGTTATTCTTGCAGTGATCTGACGAGATGGCACTAAGCTTCTGACCATTTCCCGGCTTTTCCCATAGGCACACTGTTGTGACCATCAAGCATCCAGTTGTAGTAGTCGTCATTGCCATAGTGTTTAAAATCAGACCGGCGAGCGAACCGGTCAAGCGACCGGTTCAATGGTCTAACCATCAGGTTTAAATACTACTAGTAGACGTGCGGCGCGCAAGCGCGCCGTACCCGCGAGTCAAGGCCTGGTGGGGCCCGCGAGAACAAGAAAAGGCGCCGAAGCTACGCCCGCGAGAAAACTGCGCGCGAAGGCACGCCGCCGTGGGGCCCGCGGAGAGGGCTGCGCGTTCGGCCACGCGAAGGGAAAATCTAGCGAAGATCGAACGGCGCTCAAAAGAATCGAACGACGATCGGACGGCCGAAAAAAATCGGGTGACGTGGCCTATCTGGCTGCTGGCCAAACCTCCCTCCATTTATACCGGAGGATGGTACCACAACTGCTGCACCTGGATGACGAGGGCAGTGTGTGCCTCAATGGCCAACGAAGATTTTTTTTAAATAATCTAATTTTTATTATAAATTACAAATTTATTCTTGCGTTTTTTTTATTACATGAATATTCACGTGTCGCCTAACAGTTGGACGATTGTCTCCAGTCGCCCAATGGTTGGGCGATAGGATACAGTCGCCCAACCGTTGGACGCTCCATAAATGCGATCGCCCAACCGTTGGGCAATGAATGCAGTTGCCCAACGGTTGAGCGATAGGTGCCTCCAGTCGCCTAACCGTTGGGCGATTGGATGGCTTTATAGGCCCGCGCGCGGTCCCCCCGGCGCCCAAGCCCTACGGTTGCGAAGAAGAAAAGAAGAAAGAAGAGAGAAAGAGAGAGGGAGTGAGGGAGGGAGAAGAAGATTTTCTTTGTGAGGTAAGTATTTTGATTTTGTAATGTATATTTTTTAGTAAGTAATTAGTTTATATAGTTTAAATAGTAGTATCTGTAAGAGATTTTAGGTTGAGGAAAAATATTAGGATTTTAGGTAGAGGAAAAAATTAGAAAATGAAAATGTAGTTAATTTGTATGTAAATAGTAGCGATAGAAAAATAGTTGATGTAGTTAAAAATAGAAGTATAAGTAACACCTGTAGGAAATTAAAGTTAGAGGGGAAAATTAGAAAATCGAAATATTATTCATTTGTATGTAAGTAGCAGCGATAGAAAACTGTAGTTAGAGACAAAAACTAGCCCGTAGGAGAGTATAATTGATGTTTATGAGAAATATTGAAGTTGTGTTGGTGCACGCATGACCGACTATCATTGGATAAATAATGCGTGACCGAGCGCATGAGGACGATGAATTAGGTGTATGAACAAATTAGTAGAGGTAAATTAGTATGGACAAATTAGCAGAGGTTAATTAGCTCTGTAGAAGACTGGAACGCCACTTGTAGCATTTCGGATTGCAAGTTAGCGTCAGAATTAGATGATGACTTCTATGGAATAGCTCAGTTTTTAGGTTGAATCCGAATATTGTACTGCATGTTCATTGTGGCCTCTGCCTTAGAGAGTGAACGGGGTCTTGATCATGATGTAGTGTAGTTGTCGACGATAGACGAAGAGCCTTACAAATGTAAAATACAATGTAGCAGTGCTTGCATGTCGTGCGTTGTGATCGACTAGTTGCAATATTAAAAATATTTGCGGACATATCTGATGAAGTCATGCCTGCATCCACTACATTGAAAGTGCATTACTGTTGGCACCGCTCGTGAAGGTCCGTGCGGTGTTGACTTGAGTAGTTTTCTCAAACCACTCGTACACCCAGACGGCGAGAATGCACAAATCGCAGATGTGATGTACTGGCTCACCCGTAGCTTCTCCTTGGACCCTGAGGTGTGCAGCGTCGTCATACAAGGGCTTTGGAGCCGGTCTCCCACGGACATCAGATGGGAGTTGAGAACACTGATGCGCACGGCTGTGTGGAAGGGCTTTATAGAAGGCTGTAGGCGCCGTGGATATGAGTGTGTAGTGCTTGTGCAACCATGCCCAAAAGAAGCTGCGCAGGGACCCGTCGTCGGATATCGTCCTGGTGCTCGGGTGCTCAGCATGTTGGTGAAGAAGAGGAGGTGGAGGGCGGCGTTAGGAAGGGTTCAGAGGATGTTGCTTGTGATGAGCCCGACGCGGTAGATACAGAAGAGGAAGATCGGTCACTGCATGGTGAGCCTACAGGACAGGCTGATGAAGGAGAGCACATGGAGTACATATTGCGTCAAATGGATAGCGATGACCGGATGGCCTTGGCTGAAGAGGAAGCTCTACAGGAGGACGACGAGGATAGTTCCGATGAGGACGACGCTCCCATCCCCCAGGAATGGAATAGATTTGACGTTGAGGGTGTAACTACGCATGACGAGCACGAATCGCCGTGGGAGTACCATGCTACTGAGGTTCGGTTGCACTCAATGTTTGCTGATAAGACATCCTTGCAGGATGCCATTAAGTTGTGGGCTATGTCCATGTAGCGAACGTTTCGGGTCATCAAATCTAGCTGTGAGCAAGACATCGTGAAGTGCGAGCAAGCCGGTTGTCCTTGGCGAGTGCACGACATAGACCAAAGTATGAGACTCACCGGATTGTCTCAAGGTAGAGGCGCACTCTGCATGCTCAACATCGCTTTGTCCGACATCGTAACCTAACGTCGACCTTCGTAGCTAATTTGATGTATGGAGAGATAGTAGAGAAGAAGGATGTGGAGGCCAAGCACATTATGGTGGCTATCGATAAGAAATTCAAGTACAAGATCGCCACGCAAAGGCGTGGCGTGCGAAGCAAAAGGCTTTGGAAAGACGGTTTGGATCTTTTGAGGTGGCGACGACAACCTTCCTCGTATGTTTGGGGTGCCGCAGAGAGAAACCCGAACGACGCCCTCGGCAGTTCGGCCTACGGCAGAGGTTCCAGATACGCCGACGGCCAGCGTTCGGCGGCGGCACGCGTGAGTAATCGGCATACATGCCTCGCTTTTTTCGCCGCCTACTACGCATGACTTCTAACTACATGTTACGCCTTGCGTGTTCGAGAGAAAGGAGTTCGCCGCGATGCGAACCGGGTGGTAGGATGAACGATCAAGGGGGCGGTGGGACGCCGCTACACAGACCGTGTGCGGAGGACACCTCACGACCCTACGACCTACGACGCGCACCTCCGCCGGTACGCTCCTCGACACGCACGAGGCTCGTGATTTGCCGCAGATGAGCCCGCACGCGCGTCCCGCACCGACGACACATACCTGTGCATTTCGCGCAGACGCCCACCGCGCGGTACATTACATCCTACTTGAAAACTTCACCAAAGCCTCGCCATTACGCTTTCACGTGTCTTGTTTTCGATGTAAGCGAGCATCGCCACGAGATTACGACGGATCGCCGCCATGGCTTCAGAGGTTGACGGACGGTGTCGAGGGCACACGCGAGGAGACGGCCCAGCTATCCGTCGTGTGGTCGATCAAGCCACACGTATTTTCGGCTCGTTGTCGTGCACCGTGCTCCGGAGGTTGATACCGGCGGGTTGCACGGTCGACGCCGTTACGCCCGCGCTGCCGCCTCCGTCCCAAAGAAGAAACCCCAAGAAAGCGAGGGTCGGGCGACCACGCCCGACACCGACACGCCCGACAAGGCGGATGCTCGAGCGCACTCGTCCGCCGAGGCCTGAGGAGGCTGGAGGGTCCGCCTGGGCACAGCCCGGTACACCGGCAGCGTCGCACTACGTCGGTCCTCCACACCCCTTCGCCTTCCACACTCAGTACACACAGGGCGCGTACGGCGTGCCATACTTCCCTACAGACGCCTTCTCGTGCGCTATGGCGGTAGCTGAGAGTATGTAACATCTCCGTTTGTCAGCACGCATCGTGTTTTTCTTAATTAACTAGCAATACTTTACTGTGTAGGTCCAATTCTCTATGACGGAGGGTCCTCCCCAGGCTTCGCGGAAGCCCACGACTTCTTGGTGGACGACGACCCGACACCTCGCACCACTTCTACCGAGGTTCTTCGCATCACACCGCCAAGGCGCCAGCACCACACAGCAGCCCGCTCGCCCACCCCTTCGCCTCTCGGCCCTCGCGGACCGTGGCTCAGGCCGTCTTTCCTGCCGGGCCGAGGCCCGACACCCAGCAGCGAGAGGGGGCCCAGCGAGTCTGTAGGGAGGACACGGAGGTGGAGTGGGCCGTGGTGATGGAGGAGGATGCTGGGGTGCGGTTGGCGGGGCCTAGTAGGGGCTAGTAGGCGCAAGCGGGGCTAGTAGGGGGGGATGCTTTGGGGTACATTTGTTCGTTATGTCATACTTAAATTTTCCACTTCATATGTGATGCATGTAATACTTTTGCGTATGTGATGCATGTAATACTTTTGCGTATGTGATGCATGTAATATTTTTACGTTCTTGTGTGTACTCATTCATACAACACGTGTTTGTCCAATGCATATGGACTCCTATAACTTAAAGCACACAACAAATCGATGCAACATGTCAACTTGATAAAAGGCAATCACCATATAACCCAGCCAGCTTTTTCTGGACTATGTGACCCAACGAGCCAGCTTTTTTAGGACGATGTAACCCGACGATCCAGCTTTTTCTGAGGACATGACCAGACGAGGTAGCTTTTCAGGACGATGTAACCCGACGACCCAGCTTTTTCTGAGGACATGACCAGACGAGGTAGCTTTTCAGAACGATGTAACCCGATGACCCAGCTTTTTCTGAGGACATGACCAGACGAGGTAGCTTTTCAGGACGATGTAACCCGACGACCCAGCTTTTTCTGAGGACATGACCAGACGAGATAGCTTTTCAGGACGATGTGACCCAACGACCCAGCTTTTTCTGAGGACATGACCATACGAGATAGCTTTTCAGGACGATGTGACCCAACGAGCCAGCTTTTTCTGGATGATATAACCCGACGACCCAGCTTTTTCTAAGGACATTACCAGCCGAGGTAGCTTTTCAGGCCCAGCTACCACTCCGTCCGCTCTAGCTATAAATACAGCGCAACTCATCCAACAAGTCCACAGCAGCACCACCAAGTAGAAAACATAGACAAGGAGAAGGAATGGGAGAAAATCCGCAAACTTTTGAAGGACTGGGTGTCTCCCCATGAGACCGCCGCTCGCCATCATGCCGCTAGTCAGCAACCTTTCACACACCAAACTTTTCCTGAACTAGTGGATGTGAGGAAGCTGCCTCGTAGTACGCACAATGATTCTGGGTCGAGCCGCGGCCCCCCACCAATGCCCGCAGAACGCCCTCCGGAAGGGCCCCCGATAGGGGTGGCGCCACCCCTATGCTGGTGTCGGGACGCCTGTAAGTGCGTCAAATCAACCAATGAGTGGACCATTGGCCAGCGCTATTGGTGCTGCCCAAACTACGCCGTGGACTACACCGACAGGCAGCCGGTAATGAAACCGTATGTTGGGGTACAATGCTCTTTTTTCTTCCGTAACAGCGTAACGAACTATCTTTACCCATTGCAGTCTCCACCACCACTATGCGACTTCCTCCAGTGGATCGACGACAAGATCCACCCCTACGACATGTGGTGGTTGCCGACACGGAGGAGTTGGGCCAAGGAGGACATCGAGACCCGTGAAAGGCGCCTCAAAGAGGTGAAAGCTGAGCAGGCAGAGCAACGTAGGCTGGACAGGCAGCGTGAGGAACAGGAGCGTGAGCATGCCAGGCGACGGGAGGCCGAGAGGGAGCGGAAGAGGGACATCGCGACGAGAGCTAAGGCGCAAGGCGAGGAGTATAACGCCGAGCTGGGCAGCAAGGGCAAATGGCCCCATTCCACTCAGTAGTTCTACCCTATTCGTCCACATATCCCATGTATTTCTATTTCCCGAAAGGCATGCGTGTACCGTCCTCGGTTCGTTGTCCTGCGTGCCATGTAACCCCCCTGTTCGATGAAACGTTGTGTTCTTATTGTAATATCAGTTGCCTTCGTACGTAGGAATCATTAAAACCGCAATCGTCCTCAAAAAATTCTTACAAAATTCACCTTAGTACAACAATACACGACATATTTTAAAAAGATATTCACATATACCCAGCCAGTTTTTGATTTTTCATGTTCCACTTAGCCAGTTTTTGATTTTCATAAAATTTAAACGGTATCAAATATGTTAGACTCGCAATAACACTTTGTTATCGTAGTATCTTGTTGTACTACGATTAATTTTTGGAGAATTAATCGAGAACGTTTGAGGTATGAACGATTCGTAAACGGAAAGATAAGTGATATTGCGACTGGCGACAGGTACCTCCATTGACGCTCAACTAGCGATAGGTTCTATATTTTTGTAATTTTTTATAGCGACTACATATATTTGTAATTAATTCTTAAAAAAAATATTATTTAAAAAAAAAACGACAGGAGAGCCCCCTGTCGCCAATCGGTTAGCGATCGCTACCGCCGCCTAATGGTTAAGCGGATATTCAATCGCCGACGGTTGGCGATCGATCCTATCGCCCAACCCTTGGGCGATCGGATACGATCGCCAATCATTAGCGACACGAATATATTCATGTAATAAAAAAAATCGCAAGAATAAGTTTGTAATTTATAATAAAAATTAGATTATTTAAAAAAAAATCGCCAACGAATGCCCCCCAACAATGTGGATGCCACATGTTTCAGTGGCATTGTCAGGTAAAAGGATACAAAAATGGTGCAAGAAAATATGTGTATGCAACGCTGCTAGGGTCTAGCTTCAGGTTTGTACTGATACATGTTATGTAGATGTGACATATCAGACTGTGTTTTCTTCTTGTATTTCATCATATGTAGGGAATATCTACTTTTTCATCTAAAAGACTAAAGCATGCATAAAACTCTCAACCTTAACATGTCTAATTAATTTGACATATTATTTTTTCATCGCTATATTATACACATAAGCAGGCTGTAGAAGAATGTCAATAGTTAACTTACTTCCAGAAGGCCAGACGTCAGCCTGGGGAGATTGCTGGATTTTGATTTTCTCATGAGGTACACCATAGGTCCTCAGGACATCTAAAACTTTGCTAATCCACTCATCAACCTCAGGACATTTGATTTCAACAGTAAGGTTCTTAGATGGAAAGGATTGCTCTGCCCGATCATAACTTGCTTCCTTCTCCACTATTTCTTCAGGACTCTTCACAGAATGTTTATACCAAGGTCAATCCATCATACATGCTAACTTTACTTAGGCACGATATCACATAGCGAAAACATGCACCTCATAAAACTGAAGAGTGAGCTTCTCTAGAATTGGAGAATCGTGGAGAAAGCAAATTAGCACACCAAGCTTATCAGTCAGGCACCACTCATTGAGTAACAAAGTCTTCAACTTGCTAAATACAGGGCACGATGCCAAATCCTTTCTAAAAACAAACTGCATAGAGCAAAGGGGTAAGAATAACTCAAACTTATTACAGTACAAACACGATGAGACGATGATACTGAAGTGAATTGGGTGTGTACTAATTTACACAGTAAAACCACCATATAGCATGTACGTGAGTGTGTACTGATGTATTCTAACCATGGGTGCAAACACAACAAGAGGTACAGTGGATGGCGAACAATGATAAGAATCAAGAGACAAGTGCAAACGTAACACTTTTGTTTCAGCTGTCAACTCCAAATTCACAGCGCCTGACAAACCTTCAAGAAGAACGCAGCTGTTGCTTTGACCATTGCTATCAGAACATCCCTCACATGAATCATCACCACAATTCCCAGTCTCATACCCATGGCGACACCAATCACGGCACCGGCTAATTCTGACACATACGTACACTAACGAAGGCATGCGCTCAACCAACGGAGTTCAGCCCAGAAAATCAGCTAGCTCAAAAGAAACGAGACTAGGGACAGAGATTCGAGTTTGGGCATTACCAACAAAATGACACGACATGACGCTCAGGCGTCTCAATGATGGGGAACATAGCTTTGTAGTGGACAATGTGCAAAAGCTCATCTTTAGGTTCTCTGGTGCCAAACAGCTTGAAAAATCTAGGAAACAATCATCTAACTCCACATGGTACAACTCTAGCCTTGTCAAGTTATGGGAGGTGAGTGGCATGACTTGGCATGAAACAGCATATCGGATCCATAACTCGGTATATCGGAATGTCTCATCACAGTCATCACCGTGGCAGGAACTGATCTCGCATTCATGGAGGGGTGATCGGTCGTGGAGGAGCAGCAGGTAATTCACAAACTTGTTAAGGCTGTGCGCGCTCCTGTAGCTCTCGGCGTCGGCGATGCACAGGGTGGGCACTGACTTCCACTGATGACGTCAACCGCGAGCGAGCGAGCACGCACGTTTGCACGGCCTCATGCGAGGGCAATAACGACAGCACGTGCTGGAGGAGCGCCTCTGGGAGTGCGCACAGCCTTAACAAGTATGTGAATTACCTGCTGCTCCTCCGCGGCCGATCACCCTCCATAAATCCGATATACCGAGTTATGGATCCGATATGCTGTTTCATGCCAAGTCCAGGTGTTTCGAATTCGCAAGATTTTTGGCGTTGGCAGCTGCCAGACATGCCACTCACCTCCCATCGCTTGACAAGGCTAGAGTTGTACCATGTGGAGACATCTTCTGTCTTGGCGGTCTCACTCCCCGGAGGCATTCCGTCGAACAGGTGGCGGGCCTCGGCGCTGCCTGCGGGCAAGAACGAATTAACGTCACGCGTTCCGTCCAACGGAGAGAGAGGGAGAGAGATTTCTCGCGGCATATCACCTCACCTGCGTGTGCAGCTCGCGCTCGCCGGCGGCTCGCCGCAGGGGCCGGGGACAAGTCGCAGACGGCTCCTGGTCAGGTGGTTCTATCATGGCGCTGTCACTCCTGCCGGCGGACGTGCGTGCTCGCACGGCGCTGGCGACATCTCTGGAGTTCCGCGCCCGCCGTCCGCGTCACCGGCGTCACGGGGTGGGACAGCGCCGACAAGTTCACTGGATTCCTTTGATTTCGATTTCTTGTGTGCGAGCGAGCGAGCGACGGTTGAACCGCTGCATCTGGCATGTTGCGTGACGATGACAAGATTTTGCATCTATAATGTGTAGTACTGATTGGTTTAACGATAAGAGTTTAAAATTACTGTTGATTTAACTAATACTAGTAGGATGTCCGTGTGTTGCAACGGAACCTCAAACCTTACAGAAATAATCTTTCCCTTTAACACATAAAACGAATCAAACAATTAAAAAATGGTGATACATATGAGCATCATTAGCGCAACACAATAGAACAAGAATTTTGTACGACAATTTTAGAAATAAACGGTAGCAATTACAAATGAAAATACCTTTGTTGGGAAATCCATCACCTTAGATCACCAAAAAATCATTAAAAATGATAGATATATTAAAACTACGCACCAAAAACTACAATGGAAATACTTTTGTTGGAATACATGGTTGTAGGGCTTTGGTAAGCATGCATGAGTTAACACAGCAAAACCAGATTCTTTTGGGATGAAGGATCTATAGATTTTGTTGACCAAAGTATTCAAAAAATAAGAGGAAAATATGAGATAAAATTAAGATTTCTTTAACCACAGTATTAATTTTTTTGAAGTATTCACCAAACAGGTATGAACCAAATCGAGCATAGTGGATATAACAAAATCTATGCAACTTCCAAGTATTATGAATAGACAGTCAGTGGTCTAGAAAAGAAAAAGCAACCAAATTTTATAACCTGAAATCTGGACAGAACTTTGACACAGTTAAGTACACCAATTTGGCAAATCAATAAGAACTACATTTTGAAAAGAAGTGAAATGGAGAAATCAGTAGCAACCATCATTCATGCCGAAGTAATATGGGTAATAAAACAAGAAACAGAAACTTAGTGGAATTGACTCTTCTATAGCCCATTGTACATACATAGAACTTTGTGAGCACAAAGTCTCATGCAGTTTTGCTGTTTTTAGAGCTAGCTAAAACTAAAACCAGTATTCTATATTTTAAGATCCATCCGGCAAGGTAGATAACTTGTATTTACATGGGGTTGCCGGTTACATGTTTTGCACATAAGCATGTGTTGGATAGAATTAGACATGATTTCTAGAGTGATCTGCTCAAATTAAATATAGCAAAATGGTGTAATATTGCTTGCTTCATCAGAAAAAAGTACTGACACCAAAAACTTAGTCCATCTGAAGCAATTGATGATGCTGAATGGGATAAAATGGTTTATGCAAAAACAACTTTTGAAATGTAAATTTTTCATGTAGTCCAATGAAAATAGTGGTTTTCTAGCTCCTGTATTGCAGAAAACAGAGTTAATTGTTAAGCACTATTGTTTGCACCCAACTTATCACTAAAAATGAATGATTTCTAGCATTCCCAACTCCCAACAACCAAGTCCAACTGTTTGCAAGATGAAATCAAAGTTGCCAGCAAGAGACAAATCCATCATGCTGTTAGATCAGAAAAGCCAACTGGAACACTGCATAAGCACCTAATGCCAATATACCATGTGAATACACATTGTGGACCTAACATAGGTATACTATTTTGTGAATAGTTGAGCCATGGTTAAAGCACTGCAATAATGCATCGTTGCATGTGTTGCAAATAGCCCATACCATATTGTCTAGCTTCTAGCTTCAAGCAGCTCACCTAATGCCAATATGACATAGGTATACAACCTCAGAGGATCAGGCATTCAGGTGGATCTATCAAATTTTACACAATACTACTACATTCCCAGGATCTTTATTAAATCTGCTACAACATGAACTAATGACCAATTTTGAATGCAGGGGAGAAAACAGGATTGCAAGAATAAGGGTCAAGTTGTATCGAAATTATTTAAATCCATGAATACCAGTAAAACTTAGTTAAGATATTAGTGTATTGGATCTAAACCTCAACCTACAAAAAAGGGCTAATCCCATCAATTGTCAGCTCCCACTTTGTTCGATTGACACTACAAAAAAGGGCTAATCCCATCAATTGTCAGCTCCCACTTTGTTCGATTGACACTGACTTGATCATCATAGGACCAATACCAACTTCGACAGCTTCAGCACTTCCAGCACTAAGATTGCATAAAATGGACTTCTGATACAGACTGCTGAACTGGACCAGATGTTGAAAGCAAAGCACCGAAAAGTTGTTGGATGCAAAGCCAGTTTAGGAGTAGGGCTTTAAAGTTACAAACACATCCACTAAAAGTTACAAACACATCCACTATGATAGTTGCTCAGTTATCATGCTTAAATTCAAATATCTAAAATTGTAAGTTACACCCCTACCATACGTGTTCAATTCAAATCGCACACCATGATTAATTCCTATTGGCGGTGGTACATCTCAATGAAACGATCTTCACCGGTGCAGACACAAGCATTTGTATACATTCCGTGGCGGTGGAATAGGACCAATAGATTAAACACACAATGGTCAAGTTTGGTGGTATGTTATAGTTCATATTCCAGCCTATACAATACAATATTCCAAACTATATACAAATATATACTCCCATCAGTTTCATTGATCCGGCTCTGCAGTAGTGCAACTTGATAATATCTACAGGTATGAATCGTACGGACATATTCCATCAAGAGCCCCAAAAGCATCACTACTGGAGAAAAAAGGTAGAAAAGTGGTAATATAAGCACAATAGTATAACTCGCTCCAAAACCAATGCTGGATCGTCTACAAGAGAACATCAGAGTTTTACCTTAATAACAATCCTAACTTATGATTCTCTGAGTATCTGGGCTGACATTCATGGAGCACGATATGAGCCCCTGAACCAGTGGAATTGTTAGGGGATTGACACACAAGAATGACCGACTCTAGTGTGTAGTAGAACATAAAATTCAGCATTAACCTCATTTGCTTAAAGTTGTTTAACTAAAATGCAAGAATGATGCAAATAGGAGCAGACAATAGCTCATACACTGAGTTGCAATGAGAAATTTACTTCTAAATTAAAAATTAGTTGTAAGGCAAAACACTCTTTTGAAAAATGACTAATTGACATGTTTTCCCATTAAAAAAAGAGAGAGCTCATTTTTGCTCTATAGTACAGCTCTGGTATTCAGGTTTTTGTTCCCACTTATCTATCCCACTAAGAAATAGGGAAAACCATGTAGTACGTAATTCTTTTTTCACAGTTCCCTTTTGACTATATTTACAGGTCTGCTGACAATAAAATATTCATTTTTACCTAATAAGAAACCCCACCCGATGTCGCACACAAAAACCTTTTTTCACTAATATGAATTAGCAACATGAAAAAGGTGGAAAAATAAAGTCCCTAAATTTTAGTACATTAACATGGAAATGGGAAATCGAAAAACCCTTATACCATAGCAGCTGCAGGCAAACCCTATCCGATATTCACATATCACCAAGTATGATAGTGCCATCCATGAAACGCTATAGCACATCCTAATGAACAAGGAATTATTCTCTAATTATCCCTCCCATATCTAAACTATCACTATTAGGCTTGGGAGTAAAGTTATCATATCACCAATTCTCCTAATTCTTTTTCAGTAGAAATTCAACCACAACCAGCGTCCACGCACTAAAAACTAAGAACCAGCATAAACTTCAGCAATTCCACATTTATCATCTTAAAGCAAGAAAACTCATGTCATCTTACCAAATGTTCTTTGGCAATTTGGCAATCTCACTATCCAGTGCATCACAAGAGCTAGATTGCTATAAGTTCATAGAGATTTTTGTTTCGGACTGTAACAGTAGAGAGCAGCACCATTTGCTCATGCATAGATCTATGCATACTAACACTACGCATGCATAAATCTATGCATACTAACATTGTGGAAAAAGTCCCATGCGGAATGAAAGGCACTTTTTTTTTATTTTGATTTGTATAGAAAACAGAAGGATTCAAGAGCCAATTCAGTGTATAAATTACCCTAGGAACATAGACATGTTGATGAGGCCAGCATCTGCTTAGAACTGTGGGGACCGACAGGAGGGACGACGAAACTAGCCGGCAAGGCCTCTCTAGACTCTGCAGATGGCACACCAAAAGAAACCAGTTCTCGCAAGCATGAAGTGTGCCTCTGCCGCTTCTCCAAAAATATTTCCCTCACACTAACATGAAAGCAGCAGTCCAGAACAATAAAAATAGGGCTTCAAGTGTAATACTTTGCCATAAAGGATGGCTGAAAACAAACCACATAATTTATCAGCACCTAAATATGTAATAACAATCGGTTGCTTGCATAAAAATAAGAATTATTATTGGTCAATGGCAACGAATTGTCTCAAACAGTACAGGACACAACAATAAAGATCAAGGCATGCATGTCGACCACTTTTGGCATAAGAAATCAAGAGCATAATAGTAAACCGAAGCCCGAAGATGAGCAAACGACCAAAAAACACATTAGCCCTGTTTGTGACATGCAATTATCGAAAGTAAACTCACCATAAAACAAAGGAAATGTTTGGGACTTTGGGCACTAATAGCTACATTGTTTTAGATTCACTGGATTTCTGAATGACAACAGCATAAGTTTCACTGACAAAACCAAAGACACAGCAAAGGATCCCCGTTTACATATATTTCAGCGCTACTCCTGATAGATAAAACCTGCAATGAAACAAACCACATAATTTATTAGCACCTAAATATATGTAATAGCAATCGATTGCTTGCATAAAAATAAGAATTATTATTAGTCAATGGGAACGAATTGTCTCAAACAAGACACAACAAGAAAGTTCAAGGCATGCATGTCAACCACTTTCGACACAAGAAATCAAGAGCATAACAGTAAACCGAAGTCCGAAGATGAGCAAACGACTTTGGGACTTTGGGAACTAATAGCTAGGTTGTTTTAGACTCACTGGATTTCTGAATGAGAACAACATAAGTTTCACTGACAAAACCAAAAACGCAACAAAGGATGCATGTTTACATATATTTCAGCGCTATTTCTGATAGATAAAACCTGCAAAGAAGGTCCACAAAGAAGCATTAGATTATTAGAAACCTCAAGTTGGAAGATGAATAAATGTTATAAATTATGATTGATCTGAACCTATACATGGCAGAATTAAAGGGCTCGTCCTGTAGAATTGAGAGATAGTTCAGTAGAGAGGAGGCAGAGATAATAAGTAATCATCCAAAATTCTAAGTTGAAAGCTCGATCATCCAAAATCTGAAGTAATAGTCTATAGGCATCAATGTCTAGATTCTAGAATCCATGATATCCATTGAACTGCAGGAATCGCAGTTACGTATCAATCCCTGCAAGTCTGTATCGTTGCATGGGCTTCTTCATTATTGACTTACAGATCAAGAATCTATTGATCTCGTGTGGTCACTGGACAGAAAAAAGGATTTGCGAGAAGGAACCATCAAATTAGCGCAACTAAGAGAGGGGTGGCTGACCTTAACCTTGCTAGCCCTAGCCTTCGGACCACCACAGTCACCAGCATGGGTTAGAGCAACACCGTCGCCATCGCCGCCCCTACCCGCCTGCCTCGCCGTTGCCTCAAATGGCTCGCCGACACAGGCGGCGTGCGGAGGGTGTCGCAGGGGCGCGCGTGCAGGGCATCGGGGGTGCCGTCCGTAGGGCGTCGGGGCGGCACGCGCGCAGGGCATCGGGGTGGCGCGCGGAGGGGCGGTTGTGGTAGTGCTCGGGGCGACGTGGCGTAGGCGCCGCAGGGCCCACGCGAGGGCATCGCAGGGCGCGCGCGGCTCGAGGCGTTGCCCGCGCGGCGGCACACCAAAGACCGCCGGGGGCGGAAAGCGGCGTGTCCCAGTCGGGCGCCGGGAGGAAGGCCGCGCGCCGACGAGCGCCGAGGGCGCGGGCGCGTCCCGGAGCCGGACGATGGGAGGAGGGCCGCGACCACATGGGCGCCGCCGCCGGCAGGAGGATGTGCCGAGGTGGAGGCGCGAGCACCGGTTGGAGCCGCGCCGCCGCGGCCGAGCAAAGCCACGCCATCGCCATCGCCTCAGTGATGGTTACTCCTTCCACGGTATTTACTCCTTTAAGGAGGCTACGACGGGGGGAGGAGGCGAAGTGAGGTAGGATGAGGGCATCGCAGGGGCGATGTAGCGACGGTGCAAAGCAGGGGGCTGGGAGGAGAGGGACGGCGGGGACCGATAGACAGCTAGTGGCAGAGGTGGCGAGGTGGAGGAGGGGAGAGGCGGTGAGGGGAGATCAGGAGAGGCGGTGACGGGGAGCAAGGCGCAAAGCAGTGGTGGTTACGCACAAGACGTGGGCGGGGGCACGCTCGTGAGTGGGTAGGTGTCGCCCAGCGGAAAGGTTCCCAGCCGCGATGAGATCTGCCCATTGGTTCCAGACTCGCCGATCCAACGGATGTGAACGATGGTGGGAGGACGGACGACGGTAAACTCTTTCTTTTAAGTAGTAGAGATTTGGTTTTGAATCAAAAGACATAATAGCCTCAAAGACCTTCTGAGAGGTCCTGAACGACTTCTGTAAAAACCTCTTGGGTGGTTCTAAGCAATATCCACAAAGACTTTCTGAGAAGTCCTGAAAGATGGTCTTTACAAAACAGGAGGACTTGATATCAAAAACCTCCTGAGAAGTTCTAGACGACTTCTACAAAGACCTCCTGAGAGGTTCTAGAGAACGTTCTGGGTGATTCTGGACGACTTCTACAAAGACCTCAGAGATTCTAGAGGATGTCCTGGGAGGCCCTGGACAATTTCTACAAAGATCTCCTAAGAAGGTCCTGAAAGACATCCTGGGTAGTCCTGAGCGACATCTACAAAGACATCCTAGGAGGTCAGAAGGGTGGTCTTTACAAAACAGAAAGTTATGACTCAAAAGGGTGGTCTTTACAAAACAGTCAAAAGGTGGTCTTTGCAAAGTAACAGGCCGTGAGGACAAGGAAAGGTGCGGCGAAGAAAAACCATTCGATTTAGATCGGGTGGTTCAGAATGATGTGGACGTTCGGACCATTCGAACCTTCATTTCAATCCGATCATTAAAACTAGATCGGATGATTAAAAACACCCGGGAACGTTCGAACCATTTGGATCTTCCTTTTTCAATCAGGTTGTCCAGTTTTAATTGGACGGCCTGCAAGAGAGAAGGTACGAGCGCTGGACCAAATTACGTGATAGAGATTATTAGTTAATATGTGGGAACTTATGTGATCGAATATGAAAGATTTATCAGCTATAGAAGGTTTGGAGGTCAGATGGCATAGCCGAATCATATCTGTAAATCTTGTTTGGTTTTAGGAGTCTTGATCTCTTACGGCTAAGATCTGCCGCCCTTTAAATAGAAGAGGGTCATGGCCGATTGAAATCATCACCGATCGATCATTACAATTTATATCTACTATTTTTCTACTGTAGTTTCCTTATAGTCCTATTCTCTTTGCGATTTCTTTCTGCTTTCTTGGTCAGGTTCCAGAACCTAGCTAGGGCACCACCGCCGCCCAAACACCACGACTAGCTCTGCCTAGGTGTTGTGCGCGGTGGTTTTTGGCCCAGTTGAATCCTAACATCGCTTGGGTTCAATTTTGTTGCTATTTATCGAAGCAGGCTATTGTGTACAAGAGAATCAACAAAGCTTCGACCAGTACCTATACAAGGCCGGATTGATCAAGTTCAGGCCGTGCTGAAGTATTTTTTACACGAATTTGCAAGTTGTGTGCTGGTGCTTCTTCGTGCCATATTTTTGTGCCAACACTGTGCACCGCAAAGTCTGGGTTCTTTGTTCCCGTCTCATGGACTTTGATGCGGACGCCTTGCAGCTACCTGATCTGCCTCTCGTCTCCTAGCACCTCATGAGGTAAGAGCTTGGTAGTGTACGTTGCAACGACAGCGTTGTCGATTTTTCTAGCGGTCCAGCACTCGCGGATATGAAGATGCCAGGTGTCGGGACCCAGAATTACGATTCTGAAACCCTCTATGTATACTGCACTAGTCCAGGATCACGCTAGTGCACACAGTGTCAACATAGGTAAATATCGATCCACACAAGCGATAAATAAAGTAAACGATTAATTTGAATAACAAATAAGGGTTTTGACCTAATGGTCGAGTTTACACTTATTAAGCCACGCAGGGCTAACAAAGAATAAAATAGCAGCGGAACAGAAATAACTCCAGCGTAGATCCCACCAATTCACCACAGCAACCGATCGATCCGCACCTTAACGATCAACAACCTTCGCGAACTTCTCCTCAAAAGCAAAGTGACTCCTCCTCTTCTGTAGGTTTGGGCGCAAGTTTTACAACAAGCGTGAGTACACAACCGTACTCGCAAATCATACCACAGAATGCAATTTATAGATGCACGCTTATTCCAAAGAAAATGCTTATGTGGTTCTTTTGCATAAAAGCAACATTTGCAATTGAATACGAATAATAGATTGAAAGCATAATTCAAAACAAATAGACAATATTAATTTAACGTTTGTTTTCACAAAGACACACAGCTAAACAGATTATTTCACATAGCCATATGATTGAGGTCACACAGCTCCCATTCCAACATTTTATGAAAACTACCCTAGTGTGAAATCCCGAGCATGTCCATGATCATGACGCGCTATTCGAATAGATTGATTTAACACTGCAGAGGTTGTACACTTTACCCACACGACACAACTAGTGTAGCAAGCACTAATCATAACAAAACGGTTCGTAAACTTCATCTCAACATTGACACTCCGATGTGCTTACAAACCGCTATGCCAACCCAAACGGCGCTTTGGCATAACACACACCGCCGACGTGGACACGGCGAACCGCCCGTGATGTGACTACCTTATAGTACACACCTCCACCCACACCTAACCTACCACCGAGTAATCAATGCCAAAATCCATAACTTACTAAGTTAGGCCCGTCCCATACTGTATGTGGTCGATGCAAAGAAGGCTCGCCAATGGCGCACAAAGTTAAGTCCTTAATTGACCAAGGCAAGACTTCCATGTTCTAACTAGATCACAAAGATTATCATTCCCATCACAAAGTCCACCATATCACAAAGTATCCACCACTTGCCTCGGTCCAAATCCTTTCCCACCCAGCTTGGTTTTAGTGCAACACATGCTATCACGAAGTAATAACACATAACACACGCTTTACACAAAGTTCCTTAGTCACTTAGTCACATTTAATAATTGCAACTTACATGAGAGGTGAGACTCAGAGCATGGCTAAGCAATTGTACTCGCATCTAACCAACCCACGTTGGTGCTACAATAATACCAACTAATAAACCAATCTAGGGTGACAAGGAATTATGGCATACAAAGTCAAGGGGTGATAACAAATTGGATAATATCTATGCCCAAAGTATTTAAATACATAGTTAACATAAAATGCAATACTTTAACACAAAGTAATTTGAAAACCGGGTTCAAGATGATCAAATGTATGACTTGCCTTGGAAAAGGTCTACATCGGTCTTGATCTTCTGTGCTCCTTCTTCAACGAAATTCCCGATTTAATCGACGCTACTATAAAACGAAATAAATAAACAAAACAAATAAATAACAGAGGCAAAACAAGCTCCAAAAATTAAATAAAAATCTCAGATAAATAGAGCTCGAATTTAGATAAATTTAAAATTTTGAATGGCTCAATCGAAGTTAGGATGCAAAAGTTATGAGCTCTGGAAGTTTGAAAATCTAAAAGAAACCCTAATTTGGATTTTCTGGAATTTCTAAATTATTTCTCTGAAGAAAAATCGGATTATTGCGCAACAGCGACGTCAGCAAGGAATTTCAGGAATTAAAAGAATATCCTCACATGTGGGACCCATATGTCAGCGAGATGGCTCACGGTAGACCAAGTCTACCGAGCCGATTAGGTCTGAGGCCGGTGGACTGTGCCACGCACGCGACACGGAGGCACGACGCTGAGATGGCTGTCGACGTGGACGGCCATGTCAGATTGACGACGGCGGCGCTCGGGAACCAACGACACGGCGAACGGCGGCTCGCCGGCGAGGGTGGGTGGTACTAGGACGTAGCTGGCGCTATTGCGAACCTAAGGGTGTACTTCCAGTGCTTGGGTGGACGGCATGCACGCGGGCGGCGAGTTGAGCGCGAGAGCCTCGTGTGTTGTCGGACAGGCCTCCGTGAAGTTCGACAACGCGCGAAAGCTCCGGAGGTAGATGATGCAACAACGAACCCGCGGTGTAGACCACGGGGTAGGGCGACGCGACGGCGCGCACCAAGAAAACACCGCGCGAAAACCCTAAAACTCCGATTGCGGCAAAGCTAGGGCTCTCGGCGGTGGATGGCGGCTTTGGGTTGCGGGAGCAAGGGCGAACCTCGGGTGGCTTTTATAGGTCGAGGCGGCACGGATAAGGAATCCCCAAATCGAGTCCGAGAAGAACATGAGACAAAATTTGGAAATCCGGGAGATAAGATACGATTCGGGATAATTCCAACAGAAACAGGTGCAGAGAGATTAGAGATAGGATTTGGCATATTTTCTAGAAGGGGTTCTGTTGGAAATCTCGCGTTGTCGTACGAGACTCGGATATCGCAATGGCGGAAGGCCGCGGCCGCATGCGAGGATGAAGACCTGACACGCGGGGCCCACACGTCAGTGGCAGCCCACGCACGTGCACGATCGGGATAAGAGAGTCACCGTCCACACCGACGGACGGCCCAAATCAATGGGACGCTCGGTCGCTCGAAGGCACAACGCCATCGGACCATCCATTCTTGATCGCACGGCTCACGATCAATGGGCCATTCGGGCTGCCCGGAAAGGCACAACGCCATCGCGCCGTTCAAAGAGAATCAGACGGTCGAGGTTCAACGCGCCCGCGCGAAGAGAGAGAAGGGAGGCTGACACGCGGGGACCACCTTTCAGTGAGAGGCGGCTCGCGCGCGGGGGGGGGTTGGGCTGAACAGGGTTGGGCCAAGGGGGTTTTGGGCTGGGTTTCGGCCCAAGAGCTTTTTCGAGGTTTTAAATAGGTTTTCTATTTTAGAAAATACCAGAAATTCAAATAAGCAATAGAAAATAACAAATGAACTCAGAAAATTCTAGAAAAAATCTAGAAAATATATCTGAGCACATAGAACCCAAATAAAATAGTTTTGGCTATTGTTCAAGTTGGAATTATTCATATTAAATGTTTTTGATTGCAAAGTTCATTATTAAGCTTTTGAATTTAAAACAAATAAATCCAAATGGTGATTTTTTTCCCTACTAACTATTAAAAGATATTTTTTAAAACTCACAAAATTGGGATGTTACAAACCTCCCCCCTTAAAGGAATCTCGACCCCGAGATTCAAAGCTAGCTAGAGAAAAGGCTAGGAAACTGGCCACTCTTCTTCACGCTCCCACGCTGCTTCTCCTTCCGAGTGGTTGCTCCACTGCACCTTGCAAAAATGAACAGCCTTGCTTTCGTGTGGCGCTCATGACATCCAAAATCTTGACTGGCCGCTCCTTGTAGGTAAGATCCTCCTTCAAGTCAATCGACTCACGGGCTTGCTCTTCCGCACGCGAAGACACTTCTTCAATCGCGAGACATGAAAGACATCATGCACTCGCTAACGATCGCGTAGCTCCAACCGATAAGCAACTTCTCCACGGCGCCCAAAATCTTGAACGGACCAACATACCTAGGCGAGCTTCCTTTGGCATGAAACCTTTGATACCTCTAAGCGGGTAACTCAAGATAGACGAAATCCTCGGATTCAAAACTAAGATCACGACGACGACATCGCGATAGCTCTTCTCGCTCGACCGAGCTATCTTCAATCTTTCTCTTATCATGGCCACTTGCTCTTCTCGCTTCTTGATGATGTCCGCCGAATATCAACGCTCACTGCTTCTCACCAATTCAACGGGTTCGACAGCACGGCCGCATAAAGCTTCAAATGGTGACATTTGCGCACTAGCTTGATAACCGTTGTTGTACGAGAATTCAGATATGGTAAACTTTTATCCCATCGGCAAAGATTAGCTAGAGCACAAGCTCTCAAAGATATCTTCCAAAGATTCGATTAACTCTTTCACCGTCCATCTGCTCGTGGATGATACGCGATCAAATTCATATGAGTACCTAATGCTTCATGCAAACTTTGCCAGAACCGAGAGGTGAACTGAGATCCTCGATCTGATACTATCTTCTTGGGCACACCGTGCAAACTGACAACTCTGGTCATGTACAACTCCGCTAGGCGATCTCCTGAGTACGTGGTTTTGACTGGCAGGAAATGGGCGACCTTGGTCAAACGATCGACTATTACCCAAATCGAATCATAACCCGACTGGGTCTTGGGTAAACCGGTAATGAAATCCATTCTGATCTCTTCCCACTTCCACTCTGAAATCTTTAGCGGTTACAACAAACCTGCTGGTCTCTGGTGTTCTGCCTTTACTCTCTGACAGACGTCGCACAAGGCAACGAACTCTGCGACCTCTCGCTTCAAATTGGGCCACCAAAATTTGGTCTTAATATCCTGGTACATTTTGGTACTTCCAGGGTGAATCGAATACTTTGAGTCGTGGGCTTCCTTTAAGATTAACTGCCTTAGACCATCGATATCTGGTACACAGATACGACCATTAATCCAGAGTATGTCTTGATCATCCTTGGTAAAATCTTTGAATTTTCCTTCTGCCATTTTGACCTTGATGTCTGACAACACAGGATCCTTGGGTTGCGCTTCACGAACCGCTTCTCCAAAGTAGACTGTACCTCCAAATTGGCTACAAATCCTTCGGACACAACTTCTAGCTTTAGCTTCTGAAATTCTTCATACAGTTCTGTGCAACTTTCTTTTACTTCTAAAGCATTGCAGTAACTCTTACGACTCAGAGCATCTGCAACTACGTTGGCTTTTCCGAGATGGTAGCGGATTCCAAGATTATAATTCTTGATCAATTCTAACCATCTTCTCTACCTCATGTTCAAATCTGACTGAGTGAAGATGTACTTCAGACTTTTATGATCTGTGTAGACTTCACAGCGATTACCGATGAGGTAGTGACGCCAAATCTTTAAAGCATGCACCACGACAGCTAATTCCAGATCATGAGTGGGGTAATTCTCCTCGTGAGGTCTCAATTGCCTTGACGCATAAGCGACAGCTCTTCCTTCCTGCATCAGGACGCATCCTAGCCCTTGACGCGAAGCATCACAATAGATATCAAAATCCTTTCGAATATCTGGCAAAATTAGCACTAGGGCTGAAGTCAAACGCTTCTTCAACTCTTGAAAACTTTCTTCACAGGCCGGGGTCCAAGTTAACTTTTTCTCCTTTTTCAACAATTGCGTAAGAGGCTTAGCAATCGATGAGAATCCTTCGATGAAACGGCGGTAATAACCTGCCATTCCCAAGAAACTGCGAATCTGAGTTACAGTCTTGGGTTGCTCCCAATGTAACACTGCTTTAACTTTACCGGGGTCAACTGCTACTCCCTCGGCTGTCATCACATGAACAAGGAAATCGACTTCCTTTTTCCAAAAATCACACTTACTGAACTTGGCATACAACTGATGCTCTCTGAGTTTTTCCAAGATTATCCTTAAATGTTCGGCGTGTTCTTCCTCCGACTTAGAGTACACCAGAATATCATCAATGAACACAACTACGAACTTGTCCAAATATTCCATGAATACTTTATTCATCATGTTCATGAAGTATGCAGGGGCATTAGTCAGACCAAAAGACATGACCAAGAACTCATAATGTCCATACCGCGTTGAGAAAGCGGTCTTCGGTATATCCTTAGGATAAATTTTTAGCTGATGGTAGCCTGATCGCAGGTCGATCTTTGAGAACACTCCGACTCCTTTCATCTGATCAAACAGATCATCGATCCGGGGCAGTGGGTACTTGTTCTTGATGGTAACCTCGTTGAGGGAACGGTAATCGATACACATCCTCATGCTTCCATCTTTCTTATTGACAAACAACACTGGCGCCCCCATGGCGACGAACTAGGTCTCACGAAACCTTTATCAAGAAGTTCTTCTATCTACTTCTTCATCTCTACCAATTCATCGGCTGGCATGCGATAAGGTCTCTTTGAAATTGGTGCTGTCCCTGGCACTAGGTCGATGACAAACTCAATGTCACGATCCGGTGGCATTCCCGTAACTCCTCCGAAACACATCTGGATATTCACTGACCACTGGTACTTCTTCCAAGGAAAGGGTCTTCAGACTGTTCACCATCAGATGTCCATCACGAACTGAGGTGGCTAGAAATTCTACCTTGTTTCCCTTGGTATCCTCGACCGTTACGGCTCTTCGGCCACAATCTAGCACGGCTTTGTGCTTGGATAACCAATCCATGCCAAGAATGACATCTAAGATTTGGGTGTCTAGTACGATTAGGTTGGCTAGAAACTCAACTCCAGCTATGAGTAACTTAGCTCCTAAACATCCCACCCTAGTGCTTAGCTTTGCTCCAGGCGACTGGACTAGCAAAGTATGCTTAAGATGCATAACTTTCAAATTATTCTTGGTTGCAAACATCTCAGAAACAAACGAATGCGAAGCTCCAGAATCAAACAAAACTGATGTAGGTACTGAGTTAACCAGAAACGTACCCAGTACTACGTCTGGTGCTTCCTGAGCTCCTTCCAGAGTGACGTGGTTGACACGGCCCCTGATCACCGACTGCGGTGCTCCTCCGGCTTGACCGGCAACTTGTGAAACTCCTTGATTGATGCCTGGTGCTGGCGTCTTGGATGGCGTAGCTCCAAGGTTGAAGCGTACTGGAGTGATTGTTCCCCTTTGCGGACACTGGTTGGCAAAATATCCCGGCTGACGACAGGTATAACATACCCGTGGTACGTTCTGCTGGTTGCTCCCTGGATTGGGGTTGACAGTGCGTGGTTGCGAAGTTCGGGCACCGACGGGTGCCAAGTTGGCGCAGTGCTCAACGAAGTCTGAGGTGGAAACCGGTTGAACTGTAGTGGAACTGTTCTTGCCTTCTGCTGAGACTGATGGTTCCCTTGCTGAGCCCTCCGGCGTTTGCGGTTGTCCTTCAATTCCTTGCGTTTGTCCTCTAGAACAAAGGATTTGTTGACCACCCTGATGTCGAAAAGTATGGCGATCGATCGACTTGCGATCCAGTTGTTCACCCTTTTCTTCGAAGCGACTCGCGAGCCTTGTCTGTGGCTACATCCTCTGCTGCATAGCGAGCTAGTTGAGAAAACTTGTTGAGGTAGTCAGATACCGACATAGCTCCTTGCTTGAGAGCGCGGAACTCATCCTTCTTTAGATCAATAATGCCTTCTGGTACATGATACTGGCGAAATGCTGCAGAAAATTCCTCCCAGGTGATATCCCGTGGCGCCTCATGAGCGGCACAAAAGTTCTCCCACCATTCAGCAGCTATGCCTTCCATCTGATGAGTGGCATACAGAACCTTCTCATGGTCAGTGCACTGGGTAATCAGCAGCTTCCTTTCGATGACCCGAAGCCAATCATCTGCCTCTACTGGGGATACGTGTCCAGAGAAAGTTGGTGGACGAGTTCTCATAAACTCCGCAAGTTTAGACGGACCATGGTGACCATGAGCAGCTGGGGCTCCATGCTGTTGATTGTTGTTATTGTTGACTTGATTGTTCATAGCTTGCATCTGATTTATCATGGTATTCATCAGTTGGGTCTGCGCTGCCATGAAAGCTCCAAAGTTTTGCAAGTCAATCGGGGGTGCTTGTGGCGAACCGCCCTCGCGTCGGTTGCTCATTGCTTCTTGGTGCTAGGGTACCAGAACCACTTGCAGCAGTCTGGTGAGTTTGAACCATCTGGCGAAGCTCCATGGGTTAGATAAGGTAGTAAGCACAAGATAAGTTAAGAACTAAGCAGGGGGTAGGTTAAACCCAACAAAACACAGCTCAAGAAACTCAAACGAAAAACCTTTATTAATTGGGGTCTTAGCATGGCTGCAACAAATACCTAAGGGCCTTTGCAGCTCATACTCGCACACAAAAGAAACAACGACCTAAGCACACAAAACTACCGCTTAAAGGGCGACTTACCAAACTGAAACTGGCTAAGCCTGAAAAACTAAGACTTGAGACAACTACTCGAGAAAGCCTCCACAACCATGCGGCGCGCCTCGACGGTCAGAGACTCGAAGTGAGCCAGCATCTTAGCAAACCGATCCCGATGCCTCGAATCGTGCAAGCAGAACAAAGCGCTTCTCTGCAACCGTTCACCGTTCCTCTAGCTCTGCATCTTCCTCTGGCTCGACTGGGCCTTCCTCCGGATCTTCTTCGGAATCCTCTTCGGGGTCTTCCTCTTCTTCGGGAACTTGGTCATAGAGAATCTCTTGCAGAGTGACGACCTTCTCTTCAGCTCTCTGCAAAGCCTCATAGACATGATCCAACTCTGTGATAGTCCTCTCCAAGGCTTCCTCCTGGGCAGCTGCAAACTGGGCGAGGTGCACCACTGTAGCATTGCTCTCTTCTTGTGTAGATGGGTAGCGTGCTGGCAGATCCACGGCTGCAGCTCTGGGGTGGTAACGGAAGACGGTGTCTTGAAGCTCCCGTGCGTAGATATTGCAGATACGAAGCATGGCCAAGCGCGACAACTCCTGGATACCTTCCAGCCAGGTGATCTTCCTCACAGAGATGTGCGAAGGTCGGCTTGCCTTGTCGTTCCTCCTGACGTAGATCGTCAGCGCATGATCACCCACGGTTTTGCCCATTCACCATCCAGCTTGTTTCCGACGCAAATGGACGATCAAAGCCTCCAAGAACTTGCAACACCTTCCAAAGCTCACACAGATCCTCCCGTGCGCCACCATAGCTTTGAGACGCAGGCATCCACAAGACAGATGAAGAATGTAAGGGCAACTTTAAAACAGCGGAAAGAGAAGATCATAGCAAAAGTTGAGTCGAGAGAGATATGAGGAGAGTTAAGCAATTAATATACCTTGCAAGTTAATTTTTCTTTTAGAAAATAGTTTGGACACTCTAAAAACGGCCAATCTAACTAAGGTCAAGACTCAATCGATGGCTCGATACCACCTCTGTCGGGACCCAGAATTACGATTCTGAAACCCTCTGTGTATACTGCACTAGTCCAGGATCACGCTAGTGGACACAGTGCCAACATAGGTAAATATCGATCCACACAAGCGATAAATAAAGTAAACGATTAATTTCAATAACAAATAAGGGTTTTGACATTATGGTCGAGTTTACACTTATTAAGCCACGCATGGCTAACAGAGAATAAAATAGCAGCGGAACAGAAATAACTCCAGCGTAGATACCACCAATTCACCACAGGCAACCGACTGGGATCCAGACCTTAACGATCAACAACCTTCGGCGAACTCCTCCTCAAAAGCAGGCGTAGACTCCTCCTCTTCTGGAGGTTTGGGCGCAAGTTTTACAACAAGCGTGAGTACACAACCGTACTGGCAAATCATACCACAGAATGCAATTTATAGATGCAGGCTTATTCCAAAGAAAAGGCTTCTGTGGTTCTTTTGCATAAAAGCAACATTTGCAATTGAATACGAATAATAGATTGAAAGTATAATTCAAAACAAATAGACAATATTAATTTAACGTTTGTTTTCACAAAGACACACAGCTAAACAAATTATTTCACATAGCCATATGATTGAGGTCACACAGCTCCCATTCCAATATTTTATGAAAACTACCTCTCGTGTGAAATCCCTGAGCATGTCCATGACCGCGGACGCGGCTATTCGAATAGATTGATTTAACACTCTGCAGAGGTTGTACACTTTACCCACACGATACAACTAGTGTAGCAAGCACTAATCATAACAAAACGGTTCATAAACTTCATCTCAACATTGACACTCCCGATGTGCTTACAAACCGCTATGTCAACCCAAACGAAGCGCTTTGGCATAACACACACCGCTGGACAGGGACACGGCGAACCGCCCCGTGATGTGACTACCTTATAGTACACACCTCCACCCACAGCCTAACCTACCACCTGAGTAATCAATGCCAAAAATCCATAACTTACTAAGTTAGGCCCGTCCCATACCAGGTATGTGGTCGTACAGCAAGGCTCAGTTCAATGGCGCACAAAGTTAAGTCCTTAATTGACCAAGGCAAGACTTCCATGTTCTAACTAGATCACAAAGATTATCATTCCCATCACAAAGTCCACCATATCACAAAGTATCCACCACTTGCCTCGGTCCAAATCCTTTCCCACCCAGTTGGTTTTAGTGCAACACATGCTATCACGAAGTAATAACACATAACACACAGTTTTACACAAAGTTCCTTAGTCACTTAGTCACATTTAATAATTGCAACTTACATGAGAGGTGAGACTCGTAGCATGGCTAAGCAATTGTACTCGCATCTAACCAACCCACGTTGGTGCTACAATAATACCAACTAATAAACCAATCTAGGGTGACAAGGAATTATGGCATACAAAGTCAAGGGGTGATAACAAATTGGATAATATCTATGCCCAAAGTATTTAAATACATAGTTAACATAAAATGCAATACTTTAACACAAAGTAATTTGAAAACTGGGTTCAAGATGATCAAATGTATGACTTGCCTTGGAAAAGGTCTAAGTACTGGTCTTGATCTTCGGGTGCTCCTTCTTCAACGAAATTCCCCGACGAATCGACGTCTACTCGCAAACGAAATAAATAAACAAAACAAATAAATAACAGAGGCAAAACAAGCTCCAAAAATTAAATAAAAATCTCAGATAAATAGAGCTCGAATTTAGATAAATTTAGAAATTTGAATGGGCTCAATCGAAGTTAGGATGCAAAAGTTATGAGCTCTGGAAGTTTGAAAATCTAAAAGAAACCCTAATTTGGATTTTCTGGAATTTTCGAATTATTTCTCTGAAGAAAAATCGGATTATTGCGCAACAGCGACGTCAGCAAGGAATTTCAGGAATTAAAAGAATATCCTGACATGTGGGACCCATATGTCAGCGAGATGGCTCACGGTAGACCATGTCTACCGAGCCGATTAGATCTAAGGCGCTGGATCGTACACGACGCTACCGACGAGGCGCTATGCGCACGCGACACGAGGCACGGCGCCGAGATGGTCGCCGACGTGGACGGCCACGTCAGATTGACGGCGGCGGCGCTCGGGAACCAACGGCACGGCGAACGGCGGCTCGCCGGCGAGGGTGGGTGGTACCAGGACGTAGCTGGCGCTATTGCGAACCTAAGGGTGTACTTCCGGGTGCTTGGGGTGGACGGTGGAGACCGGTGGCGAGAGTTGAGCGGCGAAGCGCCTCGGGTGTTGTCGGACAGGGCCTCAAGTGAAGTTCCGACAACGGCGAAAGCTCCTGGAGGTAGATGATGCAACGGCGAACCCGACGGTGTAGACCACGGGGGTAGTGCGACGTCGACGGCGGCGCAATTCGAAGAAAAACACCGGCGGCGGAAAAACCCTAAAACTCCGATTGCGGCAGCGTTAGGGCTCTCACGGCGAAGTGGATGGCGGCTTTGGGTTGCGGGAGCAAGGGCGAACCTCGGGGTGGCTTTTATAGGCTGAGGGCGGCACGGGATGAGGAATCCCCAAATCGAGTCCGAGAAGAACACCAGACAAAATTTGGAAATCCGGGAGACAAGATACGATGCGGGATAATTCCAATAGAAACAGGTGCGGAGAGATTAGAGATAGGATTTGGCACATTTTATAGAAGGGGTTCTGTTGGAAATCTCGCGTTGTCGTACGAGACTCGGAGATCGGCAATGGCGGACGGCCGCAGCCGCATGCGAGGACGGCCGCGCGGGACGAAGACTCGACACACGGGCCCACACATCGCTTGCGGCCTGCACGAGCACGACGGATAAGAGAGTCACCGCCCAGATCCGATCGGACGACCCAAAATCAATGGGACGTTCGGTCGCTCGAAGGCACAACGCCATCGACCATCCATTCTTGATCGCACGCCACGATCAATGGGCCGTTTGGGCTGCCCCGAAAGGCACAATGCCATCGCGCCGTTCAAAGAGAATCGGACGGTCGAGGTTCAACGCGCCCGCGCGAAGAGAGAGAAGGGAGGCTGACACGCGGGACCACATCGCCGCTGAGAGGCGGCACGCGCACGCGGGGTTAATGAACAGTATCGGGCCAAGGGGTTTTAATGGGTTTCGGCCCAAGAGCTTTTTCGATGTTTTAAATAGGTCTTCTATTTTAAAAAATACCGGAAATTCAAATAAGCAATAGAAAATAGCAAATGAACTCAGAAAATTCTAGAAAAAATCTAGAAAATATATCTGAGCACATAGAACCCAAATAAAATAGTTTTGGCTATTGTTCAAGTTGGAATTATTCATATTAAATGTTTTTTATTGCAAAGTTCATTATTAAGCTTTTGAATTTAAAAAAAATAAATCCAAATGGTGATTTTTTCCCTACTAACTATTAAAAGATTTTTTTTAAACTCAGAAAATTGGGATGTTACACCAGGTTGCTTTATCGAGATTTTTTTAAAATAATATTATTTTAAAAGATAATTACAAAAATAAATAGTCAATCTAAAAAATTACAAAAATAGCTCTCTATCGTCAGTTGAACTGGTGATAGGTCCACCTACCTGTCATCAGTTCAACTGGCGACATGAAGTGAATAGTCTTCGTGACAGCTTCCTGTCGCCAGTTGAACTGGCGATAGGATGCCATCTATAAAATCCCCAAAAAATTCTTCCAAAACTCATTTTAATTCTAGAAAAAAAAAACAAAAGAGAGGAGGAGAATGAGCGAAGAAAGGTAGCGAAGCTGTCCTAGTTCGTCGCGGAGGAGAGAGATTGACAAAGCATCAAATCCAGTCGGCCGGCCAACTTGCACGTACAATATTTTTTTTACAACTTTGTACATTATGTCAAATTATGTAGAATTAAGTACATCATTTGAGCTGTAGCGAGTAGAATTCAGTAGAATAGCAACATAGAATATAGTAGAATAACGAGTAGAATTTAGTAGATTAAATACTTGTAGTCAAATTATGTACTACATTATTTGAGCTGTGTATAGTGTAGTTGGTCGTACACATATTATGAATGTTACAACAGTCGAACGATTTAAGATAAATCAGCGGAAATAGGAAGACGCCTATCACAAATATGTAAAAAATAATCCCATCTTTTTTTAGCTTCCCATTTGTGCATGTTAATTATATTGTTGATGTCAAAAATTAATTTTAAACTATGAAACTAGGAAAAACTTTGTTTATTATTTATATTTGCACTTGGAAAATATTTAAAAATATCTTCTAAATTGGAAGACCCTATTACAAATCTATTTAAATTGTTGAGTGGCCTAAATTTGGTTTACATTTTTTGTGGTAATTATTCTGTTAACGCCGAAAATTATTTTTAAATTAGGAATTTTGGTTTGTGTACATGTTTCATAATCTTTACAATGCGTGGATTTAATTTTTAGGTATGGCAGACGCAGACTACTACGAGTTGCTTGACCTGGTAATTGACGCGCATCACCGTAGCCGCATCAGTACCATGCTCCCCCCGGAGGGCGAGGCGCCGATTGAACTTGGCATGTTGCGGTTACGCACGCAAATCAGGGCATGGAGGCTACACCTAGTCTGGGTTCCGAGGTACGTGTAGTTCTGACCTTCATGCACTCAATTGCGGTCTGAGTACTTTATGTGCAGTCACATTTGTTCTAAATCGTTTCGATGCAGGTTAAGAGCGATAGGCCTCCTTCCACTAGCGAGGATGGTGGAGGCGACGTGGGAGAACGACCAGGACCGCAGTCCTAGTCGTACGTCTAGGCGTCTTCCATACGACCAAGCCCTACTAACGGCGTTGGTTGACCCCTAGAGGCCAGAGATGCACACGTTCCACTTACCGTGCAGAGAGATGGTGTCGACCCTTCAGGACGTCTCTTTCCTGTCTGGGTTGCCCTGCACTGGCTTCCCTATGGCGGCGTACGACGTGGCGCACGGACCTCCTAGCGAGGTTCCACGATGTGCTACCGCCGGGCAGTGGGTACATAGAGTTTAGCAGCCCGCATGGGGCCAACATTGAGGTGGATCTGCCAGTTCTACGTAAGTCTTCGTAACTATTGTTCTCTTGCATCAATTCATATGTGAACCTTGCTGGCGTGTACATGTCTTCTTGCAGCCCGAGCGTATGGCGGAGAATGCAGGGGACGTCATTGTTAGGAGGCACTTCGAGGCCTACCTACTGTGGTTGTTTGGGTGGGTCATGTTCGTGGGGTCCCACGACGACAGCGTCGACAAGCACTACGTCCGGTACGCACATGAGCTGCTGACTTGCCGGTGGCCGATATCCAGCCCTATGCTTGGGGTCTAACCGTGCTGTGCGCGATGTACCGCACACTGTGAGACGCATGCCACCGTGCCCAGAACAGCTCTATCCTCTCTGGATGCCTACTACTTCTGCAGTTGTGGTCATTCGAGCGCTTCCAAATCGAACGACCACAGCTGGACTTGGGAGCATACGCGGTTAGCTTACACGCCGAGGACGACGACGTGGATCGGCTGACCATGGGCACGGTGTGGTGCCGCTGACGGCTTATTTTTATGATCATTTATTATTTTTCATATTGTAATCATAATTTCGTATGCTAAGTTTCCAGTGTTCTATTCCACAGGTCACCTACACGCCGATCACTTCGTAGGGGTCCTACTCGGAGTACGTTGTGATGTTCGATCAGCTGACGGATGACCACATCATCTAGACACCGTACACTCAAGAGAGGGTGAACGCACGCATCCCCGAAAGACTGTCAAGCCTGTGCACGCGAGGCTACGTGTACTGGTACACGCAGAGTGCCTTGGTGCATGATGTCTTCTTGGAGGAGTACCAGGTGCAGCGGTCATGCGCTAGTTCGGTCTGCGACAAGAGGTCCTAGCCCCTTGGGGGGACGTGGGTGATGGTGCATGTCCATGCATAAGTTCATAGGTACACTAGGAAGGGAGTACAATGGCACTTCTTTTCGTACAATGTGCGTTACGTGCCGACCAAATAATTGTCTTGCTGTCCACAGGTACATTAAGAAGGGAGTACATGGCACGATGTCCTGGTTGGACAAGATGTCCTCTTGGGTTTCGACTTGGATCAGCGCGTACGGCGACCTCATCCAGTGTATGGATGCTCCCTGCGACCCCGAGACGTATGAGGAGTACATGGAGTGGTACGCTAGTCGGATGATGCTTCGCTGCGTTCGAGTCATGGTCGACCCACCACGACACGAGGCTACGACGTTCGACACGTACCCCACCCAGCCGGACACGAGGCAAATGTGGTAGCTGATGTCCTAAGTTGAAAGAGCTATTGCAGCACTTTGTTGGTCTAGGAAAGTTAGCCCAAGTTGTATGAAGAGTTGAGATGTCTAAATTTGGAAATTGTTGATCAAAGTTGTGTACATGTTCTGGAAGTTCAACCCACTGTCCAGAAACAGATCCGAGAGCGCCAAGATGAAGATGAAGACCTCCAAGAGATCAAAGAAAACTTGAAGAGAGGGAATGCTCCTGGTTTTTTTGGAAGATGAATAGGGAGCTCTATGGTTCGGCAACAGCCTCTGTGCGCCGGATCGTCGAGAACTAAAGCAGCTCATTCTTAAGGAAGCTCATGAATCTCCTTATTCCATTCAACCAGGGAGTACCAAGATGTACCAAGACCTCAAATAGAAGTATTGGTGGGTCAGCATGAAGAGAGAAATGGCTGAGTTTGTGACACGTTGTGACGTATGCCAAAGGGTCAAAGCCGAGCATCAAGGACCAGTAGGTCTGCTGCAACCCCTACCCATTCCTGAGTGGAAGTGGGAGCAAGTAGGCATGGATTTCATTACTGGTTTGCCTAGGATCCAATCGGGCTATGACTCCATTTAGGTAGTGATCGATCGTTTAACCAAAGTGGCACACTTCATTCCTATCAAGACCACTTTTAGAAGCAGCAAATTGGCAGAGCTATACATGGCCCGAATTATCTGTCTGCATGGAGTACCCAAAAGCATAGTATCCGACAGAGGTTCTCAATTCACCTTCATATTTTGGGAGAGTCTACATGAAGCCTTAGGAACAAGACTCAATTTCAGCATAGCATATCATCCTTAAACCGATGGGCAGACAGAGCGTGTGAATCAGGTTCTTGAAGACATGCTTCGAGCCTGTGCACTGGACTATGGGAAGAGTTGGGACAAGAATCTCCACTATGCTGAGTTCTCCTATAACAACATCTACTATGCCAGCTTGAAGATGTCTCCATTTGAAGCTTTGTATGGAAGACAATGTCAAACTCCTCTCCTTTGGGATCAAGTTGGTGAGCATCAGTTCTTTGGGCCCGAGTTGATCCAGGAAGCTGAGGGTAAAATGAAGCTCATAAGAGAATGTTTGAAAGCAGCTCAGTCCTGACAAAAGAGTTATGCTGACAACTGTAGAAGGGAGTTATCTTTTGAAGTGGGGGACTATGTGTATCTCAAGGTAACTCCACTCAGAGGAGTAAGAAGATTTCACACCAAGGGAAAGCTTACGTCAAGATTTGTCGGGCCGTTCAAGATTTTGGAAAGGAAGGGTGAAGTTGCTTATCAGTTGGAGCTGTCAACAGCCTTGTCTGCGGTACATGCCGTCTTCCATGTATCCCAGTTAAAGAAGTGTCTTTTGGTTCCAAATGAGCAGACCTCCTTAGAGAGTGTTGATCTTCAAGAAGAACTCACCTATGTGGAGCATCCAATCAAGATTTTGGACGTCGCAGAGTGTGTCACCCGAAGCAAAGTCCTCCGATCATGCAAGGTGCAATGGAGTCATCACTCCGAAGATGAAGCCACTTGGGAGCGTGAAGAAGACCTCAAGGCTGAGTATCCTCACCTCTTTGCTGGCCAAGTCTGAATCTCGGGGTCGAGATTCCCTTAAGGGGGTAGGTTGGTAACACCCTGTTTTTGGAGCCTTTTTGAAAATTTCAAAATAAAACAAACCATTTGGTTTTATCGAAGTCTAAAGCTTAATTTGAGATTTTAATGAGTTAAAATGACTAATCCACACTTCAACTAATCCCTAGTTGGTTTTTTTGGTTTATTTGGAGTTGTTCGAGCTCTGGTGTTATCTCTCCTCTTTTGTGCTCATCCCGTTTTCCCCTTCGGCCCTACCTCCTCTTTGGTTTAGACCTCCTCTTTGGTTTAGACTTCCTCAGGTCTAGACCTCCTCTGTGTTTTCTCTTTGGTTTAGATCTCTCCAGGTCTAGACCTCCCTTGTGTTTGGACCTCCTCTTTGTCCAGACCTCTCCTTGGTTTTGACCTTCCTTTTGGGTCACAACCACCCTCGAGCCGTTCTAAGCTTGAGTTTGTGTTTCAAATATCCTTTGATCTCATTCTGATCGTCAGGACCTCCTTTGGTTCCATCCTGACTGTTTGGACCTCCTTGGATCTCCTCCGTTGGATCGTTCCCCTTTGGACCTCCTTTTCCCCTTCACTTGGTCCGATCCAGCGCGCGCCTTCCCCTCTCGAGGACTGTCCGATCTTGTTTGGATGGCCCGATCGAGAGGAGGCGTTTGGATGGTCTGAACGTTCCCTAGCGTTGTTGTGAGGACCCCGGTTTATTCGGCTTGTAATGCTTAACCATCCTTTGGTCCTAGCATCACAAATTAGATAAGCCGAAGCCTCGAGATATGTATACTTCACAGAAATGCAGTATACACATCTCTTTACAAAATCATGCATCAATTCCATACAAACATAGAACCAAGCACAAACTAGAATGAACAAAAGACATATATAATAGAGAGTTATTACAAAAGAGAGGCCAACCGGCCAAGAAAACATACAAATATCTAAGTAAACAGCGGAAGCAAAAGTGCCATAAGATGGCGATAAAGAAAAGCCAATTAGTGTGCCTTTACCCACAAGGCAACCAACCGGGCCGCTAAGCTAGTCGTCAAACCCGCAGCACATCTCACAAAAGGGAAGCCCTTGGGGCTCACCTTCTTCCTCTGCAACATAAACATTAAGCAAAGCAAATGAGTACAAAAAAAATGTACTCGCAAGACTTACGGGTAACAAACCTAGTTACTACTACATGCAGGCTTTAATCAAAGGAGAAGGCTCAAGGTTAATTTTCAGCATAAAGCAAGTTTTATTTGCAATAAGTAATAGTTTGAAGGCAATTTTGACAATCTGAAGTTTATTTGAATAAATAACAGCGAAACGATAAGTAATAGACATAAAGACATCCTGGAGACGACCAACCCAATGGCCATCACAACAATAGCACGAGTTACCCACTCATACCACTCATGTCAAGTTTTAATTTAAAAGGTTGTAGTCTAACTCTTGAAAAGCTTACCCAAGCGTGTCCATAACCTAGGACGAGGCTATTCGAATAGATTTAACCCTGCAGAGGTGTACCACTGTACCCACACTTCAGATCATCTTTTTGCCACTAGATTTAGCACACTTCCTTTGGTATGTCGGCACGGCTAAGTCCTACGAGATATTTCCAATGGATTGAACTAATCAAGAGCCACACGTATGGGGGTTAACCCTTAGTGATCTGCCGACGAAATATAGATCACAAGGACCCATACGTGGAGTAGGAGACACCGGCCTTGGCGGGTGCTCCCCTCCCTACAAACATGTCCATGTTGCATATACCCCATATGCAACCCATCACGCGACTCATTAATTAACACCCTCCAAAGTACTTAGTCAAGAGAGGTCTCATTTCCCTCTAGTGTGGTTAGCACACAAAAATTGCCTGGATAACGGGGACTCACAAGATGTTCGGTCCTTAATTGACCCGGGCACCATTCCAGTCACACCCAAAAACATATCATCTTACCATTGTGCCTAAGTCGAAATCATTTTGTTTTCAATTTTTAGTTTTCTCAAGTAAACATAGCACAAAGGCTAAATCATAAAGATCATAATAAGTTTGTGTGATCAAGGTTATCGACAAGTCGATAACCGCCCAATTCTACCGATAACTAAGCATTGCTAAACATCATATCGTAAAGACAAATAAAAAACCATAAATCATTCACCGGGCTCTAATTCACCAGTGAGAATAATAACCTATGGCAGTGGCAGGGATGAATAATTTTATGGCAACAGTGCAATAGGCTTAGCTACCTCTAAATCGACAAGATTAACTTTGACACAAGAAGCATGCATACTTAGGTTTTGCAAACAAGATATTAGACTTTTAAAGTAATAGGAGCAATATGATCAAATGATGTTACACTGCTTGCCTTACTGGAGATCACTTTCTTGCTGCAGAGGATCACTCACGCAATCAACACAATCGTTGGCACCTATCGAGAGAACCGAGAAAATCCAATAAGAACGAATAACTCCAAACACTCGGCAAAGTAAAAACATCCAAATGCTACAAAACTAAGACAGAAGGTAGAGTAGGATGTTAAACTAAGGTAGAAACAAGAATCAACCCAATCGGATAAAGCATGCACAAGTTATGGCCAAAATAGGTTCATTCGGCTGGGAAGAGCACCATAATTAAATTAAGGTTACTGTTCAAAAATAAATTTCTAGAAGGTTGGTGAATATGAAAATTTTATGGTAGATCGATCCTGACATTATAAGGATAACAAAAGTGGTTTCATCTTATTGGGAGCTAAAATGAATTAGTTATGATTTTTCTAAGTTAAGACAATTTCATGTTGTAAACAATTTATTGTGGAATTTTCTACTGAGAGCATGATCTTAAGATTTGATGTTATGATCTTATGACTTAATGCTAAGTACATACAATGATTTTTAAGCTTTAATCACTTTTCCAATTTGTAATATCTAACCCAATGACCAAGTGCTACTGTTGATAACACCCAGGTCAAAGCATAAGGTCTACTGTCACTTGACATACATATACCTCACTCTTGCTTTATAAATAACTTCACTCCTTTAGATTGATATACCAATGGCTAGCCACTAAGAGTTTTACTTACTAATCTTATGCCTTCAACAAGATTTTAGCTTTTAATCATAAGGTTTGTAAACTTTGAATGCTCCAAAACCGGTAAGCTTATTGACCAATTTTCAGATTCGTGTGCTCCTAAATGCTCTCTCATTCCCTTCTCTGATCACATAGCACAAAAAGGATTTGGTTGCCTCTTTACTAGTTTCTAATTATTCATAACCATAATTGATTTCCAGGGTTAGTTACTTCTGAAAGCTAATTGTCTAAAGACTAATTGAATTAAGACATTTCTAACGACTGTATTTACCATTTCATTAACCTATTGACAACACTGACACTTTTCAGTTTACTGTTTATGCACCATCAACAGCAAAATCGTTCAGACCAAAATACTATTGACTAACTTTCCTTTACACTCAAACCTCCATTTTGCTAACTCTACTGTGTGACTCAAATGACAATTATCAAAATTCAGTAGCATTAGACCCTAGATTTATGCAAGAGAACTACACTGACAAGCTAAACTTTCTTCTAATCCTCTTTTCTTCTCTAAAAAACACTTCAACAAAAAGGATTTGGTTTACCTCTGTTTATCAGTTTATCCAAAGTGCTCTACTATTTTGACAACCAAACTTCTTTCTAAATCAATCATTCATTTGCCAAATATGGTTGAGTAATTCCATTTAGTCATTCAAAAGCTCCATTTGTAATTAGATGAGTGCTCCTACAAGACAGAGAGTGGAAGACTCAAATACAAAGAACAGGAGCTAGGACAGGGAACAGGGAGCAGGGAGGCCGAGCTGCGGGTGAGGTTCATTGCCGGCGAGGGGAGTGGCGTGGAGGCGACGACAACCACCAAAATGGATTGCCCGAGGTCTACTGGAGCTCAGGGTGGTGGCAGTGCGGCCTGAGCTGCACCGAGGCGGCGCGGCTAGGGCGAGCGGCGGCCGGCCGTGGAGATAAAAAGGGGCGACGGCGCACGGGTGAAGTTGGGGGGTCAAATAGGGGGAGCATGAGGACCGACGGAGTGATAGGAACTCACCCATGTAGTCGACGAAGGTGGAGGGTGGTCGGAGCGTGCCGGCGACGACGAACCTACGGCGGCGCGAGGTGGTCCTCGTCGGCAAGGACCTGGGGTGAAGAAGAGCGCAGGTGAGTGGTGGGGGAAGGTAAAGGGGAACTAGAGGATGCTCACAGAGGTAGGAATCGAGTTCGGGCTCGCTGAAGAAGACGCGGCGGCGACGGATTTGGCCGGACCCGAAGAAGATGGCATGCGCACGGCGGTCCGGTGGCGCAAACTCAAAATTGATGGAGGGGGACACTTCCTTGTGGTGCAAGGCGTGCCGTGACACAACAGTGGGTGGTCAGGGATCGCCGAAGTTGCCAGAGCGCTTGGAGGCGGAGCGGCGGGTCGACGGCTTAGTGGTCGACTTCGGAGCTCACGTTTTGGAACTCGGTCCGGGGCATGGGAAGAAGAAGAGGAGGCCGGGGGCAATGGTGCGGAGGAAAAGTTGCCCATAGAGCTCTAGGGTTCTATTAAAATGGAGGAGGGCGGAGAGCCGTTGGGCAATGACGTAGTGACGACGACGCCATGGTGCTGCTGAGGTGATAGGGAGTGATGGTGAAGCAAAAGAAGCATGGGCGGGCGCGGAGGAAGCGGGCAACCGTGGGCGCACGGTCTCCAACAGAGGGCGGGGTAGTTGAAGCTGACGCAGGCATGAGGGAGGCCACGACGAGCGCGAGCGAGGTGACGAGGGCGGTTGACCGCGGGGAGAAGAGAAACAGACCGGCGGGACCCACCAGTCGGCGACACAAGAAGGGGCTGGGTCGGGTTTTAAACGAACGGACGGATCTCGACCGTTGGATCGAGATCGGAGGGTCCATGGCGATGGGGACGATCGACAGTCCGATCGGCACACAAGATCCCGGCCGTCGATTCCAAAACGGACGGCTCAGATGAAGGGCTACGCTCGGGTGGTCCGAACAGCCCGGAAAGTCTGGATGGTTGATCTAGAATCCAACGGCTCACAGCAAGGGGGTAAGTGGCGCTGGTTAGGTGGTTCGATCGAGTCGAGTCGGCTCGATTGAACCAGAGGTCGGGTCCGGTCGGAGGAACAGTAAACCAGATTTTTGAAGAATAGGTTGAGATGATTAGGGATTTGTTTGACCTAGTAGATTAGCTCGAAAAATTCTGAAATTTTTATGAAAGGTTTAGGACTCTATTATTAGCCTTGAGTAAAATTTTCATAGCTTTTCATGAAGTTAATTTTTTTTTTTAAAAAAAAATAATTCATTCAATCCTCTGATTTAGAGTTTGACTTAGGAACTAACTAGTTTGAGTAGTCCTTTTAGAATAGCAAATAAAATCTAAAAACTTTGAAATTTTTCAGAGGGGTCTCTAGGACGATCTAGAACTTGGGAAAAAATATTTTCAGAGGATGATCATAAGATTTGCTAAAAATTTTTTAAAGGGTTTTTCTTCAGCTAATTGAAGCAATAGGTTTTCAAAATCACAAAACCTTACAAATAAAATCCAGAAAATTTCAAATATAACATGATGCATCAAAAGTTTTAATTTATACTCATTTTTATACATTTGAAACACAAACCCAGATTTGGGATGTTACAGTTGTGGAGCATCCGATTGAGTTTGGACGACCCGATGGAGATGAGCGTTCGGGCGGTCCGAACGTTCCTTTCTCCTTGGATCACCCGATCAAAATCGGACGGCTCTGTTTCGCCGTGCCTTTTCCTTTGCCCTCTAGACCTCCTCCTCCTCACGACCTCTGGTCTTTTTACAAAGACCACCCTTTGTGATCACGACCTCAGGTCTTTTTGTAAAGACCACCCTCTTTTGTCAAGACCACCCTTTGTGGTCACGACCTCAGATCTTTTTGCAAACACTACCCTCTTTGGTCAAGACCACCCTTTGTGGTCACAACCTCAGGTCTTTTGCAAAGACCACCCTTTGTGGTCACGACCTCAGGACTGTTTGCAAAGACCACCTTGGTGGGTCTGGACCTCCTTTGACCTCTGCGGGATCTCCTCAGGACCTCCACATGACTTCCAACTTGAGCTTTGATTGGTCACATGTGTCAGTCCTGCTCACCTTCTTCTTCCTCCGACCGTATCATGGACGCCACAAAAGTCTTCGTGCATTTAATGCCGGTTGTGTCGCATTAAATACTATCACTTCTGCAGCACCCGTTCCTTCTCTTGTCATCTCCTCCTTCACCTACCCTTGAACACGTATGCCTTTGAAACTCCCAGCAGCCCTGGATATATAGCTTGGGCAGCTCTCAATCTCTACCTTTTTCCTCATTTCAGCTCTCTCGCTCTCCCAGCCAGCTTTTTGGACCTCCCTCCAAAGCTTCGGACCTCCTCCGACCAGCTCCTTGGACCTCCTCCAAACCATCAAAGTTCTTCTGTTGGTTCTAGTTGGTGTATTCTTTGGAGTTCTTTTGGTTTTGACTTGAGCTTTGTTTGAGTTGGCTTTGTTGTCTCGTATAGATTGCGACGACGCCGAGGAGCCCGAGTTCTTTGAGGAAGAAGACACCCAAGCTCTCGAGTAAGGAAAGTCATACCCTTGATCATGTTGACACCCAGTACTTCAACTTATGTACTTTCTGTTTCAAGCTAGTACTGCATGCCTATTTTACTCAGTATTTCAATACCAGTCTTTAAATTCATGGTTAGACCTAAATCCTTCATAAGCCAATGTTGACATTAAAACCGAACTTGTTGTCACCTTAATTAAAAACCTGGTTAATGCAATAGTATGGACCAGGACCTTTTGAAAGTAATCCTTAGTTATGCTTAGACCAAGAATTTTGATTTGGGAAGTTTCGGCCAAAGCCCAATATTTGTCTAAAATGTTTTCAACCGTGACATTGGGTTGTCATGGAAGCTGGTAAGGTTTTCAAAAGCAAAAGAAATGGAAAAAGGGTTTGGACTTGGGCGAAATGGTTGTGTGGTTGGTGCATGTCCATGCACGGGTTGGTGTTATTTCTATGGCCGATGCCCAAGGGTTTTGTGGTTGTCGTCCAAGTCAGTTAAGGACCGATCTGCGAGTCGCATCTTGTTAGCCACCTCGTGCTACCACATGTCTTGTATGGGCAGGACCTGGCTGATTAATTTGCAATGTCTCACCATGGTTGTCCCATCCAATTGAGTGGGTGGTCCTTCATGACCTTCTTCTTTACATTTCCACATAGCACAAGAGGGGGCTTGAACCCAGCGGGTGATTAGCCCAATGGGGGTGAAACCTTAGTGAGGGGGGACTGTGGTGGGATAGTGCATTGTAAAGGCTTTGTGATAACCTTTTAGTCGCACACCTTTGGAAGTGTGTGAGCGAACAGTATAATTGGTTATCTCTTGTGGGTAAAGTTGTACAACCTCTGCAGAGTGTAAAACTATTCGAATAGCCGTATCCATGGTCATGGACATGCTAGCAAAGCCACTCAAAGTTAGATCTTTGGTTTATTTTCAGAATGGCTTGTTAAATTGGTTTTGAATCTCTATCTAAAGGGGTTTCGGCAGGGAGCCATGTGACAGGAGGGTATCCTTCACCATCTTATTGATGAATGTTATCTAACTGTAAAAAGGATATTTTGAAAATGAATTTTAGTTATTGTTACATGCTTTAGAACTTATTACTTGTATTTAGAAAGAAACACGGCTTTATGCAAATCAACCATATAAGCTCGCCTTTGTGATATCCTTGCATGCATGATAATCTGTTAGTAATGGTGTGACTTGTGAGCACAGTTGTTGTGCTCACTCTTGCTTGATCTAATCATTGATCAGGAGAGTACTTTGAGGAAGATGAGCCCCAAGACGACTAGGCCACGCCCCCTAGCCAATTGCCTGTGGTGTATTGGATGGACTTGACTTTTGCCCTGCTGTGTGCTTGTTTTTGCTGGCTTGTAAGCCAATCTTGTAATCAACTCTTTTGTTGTTAATAAAGTTTGCATTGATGAATGGGTATCACTTGTGTATGCTGTGTGAGCTAGCCAGTGATCCTTGGGACTAGTTCAGATCACAGGGGATTTAGGGCTTTTTCAAGTCCCACGACCTAGTTCAGATCACAAGGGATTTAGGGCTTTTTCAAGTCCCACGACCTCCTCGGGTTGGTTTCTCGACCTCCCTCAGGTTAGGTCGTGGCAATTGGAGAGGTCATGGGTCTCAAGACCTCCTCGGGTCAGGTCTCCAGACCTCCAGGTGGTCCTGCTGGACATCTTGGGTGGTCCTGGAGGTCCTCTCGAGTGATCCTGTTGGACTTCCTGGGAGGTCTTGGTGGATTTTTTAGGAGCTCTTGGAGGATCTCTTGGGTGACCCCTGGTCGGGTCATCACAACAGATCTACACCGAGAGGTTCTCAAGTTGGCACCCTCCGCACAGCAGATGACACTGGGGGACACCAGAGGGGTCTTGCAGCGAATCATGGAGAAGGCAAGACGAGTCATCCAGATCGTGACTTGTCGCACGCCGAGGGACCCGGTGGACCGACCAGTACGAGGATGAGGGGTTAGCCAAGGTGGTTCATGGCCACAGGCTCTTGCCCCAGACGTGGTGGGCGTGTTGTCATGGCACCGTGGTGGGAGCACTACAGGACATTTTGGAGGTGAGCATAAGACATTCACTTCCGCTTCTTTATTTCGAACCGCACAAGTTACTAATGACAATCTTCTCTTGCAGGTCATGTGCTCCACGGACACGTGGGGCAGGAGTACACGGAGTCATCGGGGCACGCCTTTGTGCCACCAGGTATGACCACCTTGCTTACTTGCGTAACATCCTTTTTCCTGGTTTTCGCCATGATTACATGCGTAACATAATGCTTCTTTATTTCGAACCCCACTAGTTACTAACAGCAATATTCTCTTGTAGGTCCTTCGCACCACCCATATGTAGGGCAGGAGTACGCATAGTCGTTGGGGCACGCCTTTGGGCCACCAGGTATGACCACCTTGCTTGCTTGCGTAATTTCCCTTTTCGTGGTTTTCGCTATAATTACGTGCGTAACGTAATGCTTCACAGATCAACCACCAGCTTGGGAGGACGATTGCTTGTCGCACGACGAGGCACACCTCAGGGGCTTCCTCTTGGACCAGCGTGGCACCCAGTTCTGCATGGGGACTTCTTAGCTGCACGGTGCGCCAGGACCGACCCAACCTATGTAGACAGCGACGTGATTCGACGAGTTAGCTTTGCGCAGTGACGTGACCCAACGAGTCAGCTTTGCGGAGCGATATGACCTGACGAGTCAGTTTTGTGCAGCGACGTGACCTGAGGAGTCAGCTTTGCGGAGCGACGTGACCCGACGAGTTAGCTTTGCAGAGCGACGTGACCCGACGAGTCAGCTTTACACAACGATGTGACTTGACGAGTCAGCTTTGCGGAGTGACGTGACTCAACTAGTCAGGGCCGCTTCCTCACGGACGTGAATTTCCCTCAGCTAAATTACAATTCAGCCGCATACGCAGCGCCGACTCAGCATATAAGTACTACCCCTTCCACGCCGAGTTCTCTTGCATCCAGACTTCAACACAATCTTGCTTAGATGGACAAGCACTAGGAGGAGATCCGCGAAATGCAAAGGGAGTATGCGGCCAAGGAGAAACAAAGGAAGCATGCCAGAAGGCCACCTGCCCACAATGACGCCCCCTCCTTAACAACAGCCCCTAGTAGAACATCCCAACCAAGCGTTCGCCGCAACACCTGCCCGAGGGGGAGACGCTGCCCCTCTGTTGGTGTAGGAACAGATGTAATTTCTTCAAGTCCAAGCACCGGCTCAGCCTGGACATGCATTACTAGGGTTGCACGACTACTCCTGCGACTATCCCGACCGTTGTTGGGACACGAGCAGCTATCGACAGCCGGTAAGGAAAGGTAGCAGTATGTTCCCCTACCATTTCTCTTTGAAAGTCTGCACTAACAACCTCTCTCGTCTACCTGTAGTCCCTGGATCTGCTATGGGGCTACCGCAAGTGGATCGAAGAGCACAACCATTGTATCCGGTGAGAGACGCAGGCCCATCTCGAGGCGTGTAGGTGCTGGGAGCGCAAGGCTCGCGAGAGGGAGTGTGAGAAAAAGAGGGAAATGGCGGCCGAGCCCAAGGCAACCGGCGAGGAATACAATGCCGAGCTCGCAAGGAAGAGCAAATGGCCCTGGTCCACACAGTAGTACGACCCTCTTCGTCCATATGTCCCATGTATTTCTAATTCCCTAAAGGCATACGTGTACTGTCCTTGGCTCGTTAGCCTACGTGCCATGTAACCCCTCTTGTCGGATCAACTGTCGTGTTATTATCGTTGCGCCATTTCTCCAATATTGTGCACCATGTGTGAATTCTTTAGCACATCGCAATATAGATTACCTTCCTACTTACGAATCATTAATACCTCAATTGTCCTCACAAAATTCTCTGGCGCGTCGCAATATAACTTACCTTCCAGCTGGCGCATCGCTAACATATTTCGTACCGTTTAGAATCTACAAAAATCACAAACACACCAACCAGCATAGGGTTTATGGTGATGTCGCCAGCATAGGGTTTAGGGTCCTGTCACCAGTTCAACTAGCGATATCTCCCTGTCGCCAATTGAAATGACGACAGATAGCTGTCGTGAGTTGAAATGGCGACATGTAGCAGTCGCCAGTTCAAATAGTGTCAGGGAAGCGTTACCCTATAAAAACCTCTTGAAACCCTAAAATTCAGCACATGAGTCACTTTTATTCAGAAAAAAGAGGAGGGAAGAAAGAGGAGTAGAGGGGAGGAAGAAGCTAGCGAAGCACTGTCCGTCTGGTTGCCCACCTCTCGAGTAATTTTTTTTTACCAAATGGATTACATACTTTTGGATGTATGGTTACGTAGTGCAGTATGTTTTACATAATACTTTTTAGTGGGAAGTCTAGTTTTAGATATGTGGTTAATCGTGGAAATGTTCTTTATGGTGCAATTCGTCAAATATGTCCGACGTCGTCAATTTCAAAATTTACTATGGTCAGGGGACTAGTATGGAGGGTCCCGAGGGGATTGATTTGCGTTATTTCCAATTGGTGACCGTGCTCCTACCAAGACCAGAGCAGCGTACATGGAGCGCTATGATGCGATGGTTGTTCCATACATTCCAAGTAGACCATGATGTGTACGATCTGAGATTGAGTTGCCTTGCCCTGCGGGCAGCACAACCCACATATTGAGAGTTAGTGCAGCTGAAGGGAACAAATTCATAGCAGTCGTATGTACGCATGGTGAGGGAGGGAGGGTGGAAATTGGTCCTTCTGGCCCAAACATATGCCAAGCCCACTCCTCCATCTGCGGATGAACAAGAAGAGGGTGCTGACACCGAAGAAGAAGTCAGGGACTCCAGCCATAGCACGACGCACACAATGGCTAAAGCTCCCGGCATTGCTGATGCTGTCGATGAAGACCCTACGGAGGTAGCCCCTTCGGTCAGGCAAGCTGGTGGTCTTGCTAACGAGGGTGAGGAGGTGGAAGCTATAGTGCGAAGGATGGATCTCGAAGACAAGGACTACATGACATTGTCGAAAGATGAAGGTTTCAATGACGAGGATGATGTGGACCAGCAGGCGGTTCCATCCTAGTGGAACATATACAAATTTAACAACCTTGTCGTCAATGAAGGCTCTCGTGTGCCTCCATCATTCGGACGATTGAGGCAAGATTCCAGTACACAATCAACTATGCCAAGGCTTGGAGGGCAAAATAGAATGCATTAGAATCAAGGTTTAACACGTTCGATTATTCCTACCACAACCTCCCTGGGCGACTCCGAGTCATACAAGATAGGAATCCTGGCACTCATATCGACATTCAAGATGCCACGCATCTGAAGTGGGCCAACAAGAGGGTACTGCAGCGAGCTTCTTCACCTTTGGTCCATGCATCAATGCATTCCAGCACTGCTGTCCAATCTTGTGCGTAGATGACACATTTCTGACTGGAAAGTACAAGGGCCAGATACTGACTGCAATAGCGACAGATGGGAACAATCAAGTTCTTCTCATGGCATTCGCTTTCGTTGAAAGCAAGAACATGGACAGCTGGTTGTAGTTCCTAAAGAATGTGAGAATTTCTGTTGTGCAAGGCCGTCCCAACGTATGCCTCATATGTGATCGACATGCAGGCCTGCTGCGTGTAATAACTCAGCTGCAACAAGGAGAGAACGTACCACTTCCATGGTCGGATCTGCAGAGCAGGTGGTGCATGAGGCACTTGAATGCAAACTTCTACAAGCAGTTCCACAACAAAGACTTGATAAACCTGTTCAAGCGGCTGTGCAACCAGAACCAGCTGTGGAAGTTCGAAGCACTCTAGAAGATTCTAGATGAGCGGACCAAGATGCACAGAAGGGAGGCAGCAAGAAGGACCACCCCAAGTGCTGACCAGGCCCCGAAGTATCGTCACAGCTACCCATAGATGTTCCCAGATTGACGAGGACGACGGAGGCACAGGTGAAATGCTTCTCGGACTAGATTGAGCACGAGCCTAAGGAGAAGTGGTCGCTGCTACATGACAGGGGTGGTGCTCGATATGGTGTCATGACAACCAATCTAGGCTAGGTGTACAACTGGGTCATGTGCGGTGCAAGGTGCCTCCCTTTGGTTAGTATTGTAGAGGCAATTCTTCGCGGTACGATGAACTACTTTGTTGACAGAAGCAACAACGTGTCGCTCGCTATGGCAAATGATAGAGTACTCTTATCCGCCATGGTCACCAAGTACATGGACGAGAAGAGCAAGAAGGGTGAGATGCACCAAGCATTCGAGATGGGCACAAGGGAGCTTCGCTTCGAGATAATGTGCAGGGATAAAGGATGCCGCGGGACGAACCGTGGGAGGGTCACCCACAAGTGCACACTATGTCGCGGTAGTTGCATATACACTTGTAACAAGCCCCTTCTTCTGCATAGGCCCTGCTCCCATGTCATGAGCGCATATTCGACGGTGGTGCAGCATCCCGGCTAGTACCTCTCTGATTATTTCACCAAGGAGGCGGTGATGCAAACCTGAAGTGGAGAGATATATGATTACGTTGTGGTTGGCCATTTCAATGGCCATCCAATCTGGGAGCAACTAATCTGGGCGTGGACATTGATAGGATCAAAGGAAAGGTTGGCCGGTGATAGGTACGACGCATCAGGAACGACATGAATGAAGCAGAAGCCGAACATTGTTCGAAGAAGTGTTCCATTTGCAGGGATTCTTGGCACACATTCAAGAAATGCCCCACGTGAAATCCTAAGGACGAAGGAGACATCGACACTCCGGACGTCACCGCGGGGACCTCATCCAGTCATCCTACTCGAGGCAGTCCACATAGGAGACGTTGAAGTCGCGGCCACAGGAAAGCACAGATAGTTGTAATATGTTATTGCCAATGTTCTGAATTATCATTTTGATTTGAAAAAAAGTGTTATGACGTTTTGCTGAATGTTATGTAATATCAATGTGATTTGTCGTAGTTTTGATATAAACTAAGCGTTATGATGTTTTGCTTAATGTTATGTAATATCAGTGCGATTTATCGTAGTTTTGATATAAACTAAGTGTTATGATGTTTTGCTGAATGTTATGTAATATCAGTGTGATTTATCGTAGTTTTCATAGTAATAGCAAATTCATATTTGTTTCCTTACATAATATGCGGTGCATGTACATGAGCAATGTTATGTAACATGTCATTTTTCCGAAGTTCTCCATCGTGTATGAATTCCCGGGCGCATCGTAATATCACTTACCTTCCTACTTACGAATTATTGATACCTCAATCGTCCTCGCAAAATTCTTCAGAAATTCACCGCACTAAAACAACATACGATGATCATAAATTGTTATTACAAGTCTAACATATTTCATACCGTTGAATATCTATGAAAATTACAAACAGACCAACCAGTTTAGGGCTCCAGCTCCTTGTCGCCAGTTGAATTGGCGACAGGTAGCTGGACCGTCGACAGGAGGCCAACAGGGTCCCTATCGCTAGTTCAACTGGCGACAGCTACCTATCGTCAGTTGAACTGACGATAGGGAGCTATTTTTGTAATTTTTTGGACGACTATTTATTTTTGTAATTATCTTTTAAAATAATATTATTTTCAAAAAAAAAAATTCTATCGATGCTCAGAAAATGTCTTCTCCGTCGTTGAAAGATCTGAGCATCACCGACTGTGTATTTTGTTGACTTGTCCGCTCTCGGATGTCTTTCCCGAGTCTTGTTTCGCTGGAACTAACTCTATATTCGGGTAGAACTCCGGTGCTTGAAAGCATGCCATCCTTAGAAGCGGCAATTGCCAGTCTTGATTTGATTGTGAGGATCGCTGTTTTAAGGGTGGCTCTGGTGATAACCCCTGCGAGGGTTGTTTTGGTTATTGTGAGTCTGATAATGACCTAGAGGTAGCCAAATGGATGGTTCAACACGGGTTTGTGCCAGCACGGGCCGATTAAGCACACCACGGTCGGCCCAGCTAACTAAACGGCCATGTCGTTCCGGCCCATGGGCTGAGGTGATGATCAGGCATGACACACTGATCTCTCAGGACATGTCGGGCCGACCCAGGCACGATAAGCCTGATGTGCCTTGGTAAACTCGACCTCCGCCGCCACCTCCGCGCCCGGTCGCCTCTGTCGCTTTCTCCTCCATCGCTGACCGTGCCAGCAGGGCTGTGCCATGCCTATGCTCTGGTGATAATTCCTGTTAGGGTTGTTTTGGTTATTGTGAGTCCAATGATGACAGATGACCGCATATGCGTGCTACAAACTTGGAGTTGTGAGGTGATCCTAAAGTGGTATGCTTCTCTTTTAACTCCTAGGGGCGTGTTTGGGAGCCCCATTCCCGGCCAAATCCCGTGGGCCAAAGCCCCGTGAGAAGCTTTCTCGGGCCAGTCGAACCGGCCATTTGGATGACAGGAGAAGATGGGTTCCCTGGCCCAATCCCTGACGTTCCCACAGGGAAAAATAATCGCGTCGACACACCGAGGAATATCCTCCTCCCGCATCGACGCCGTCGCACACATCCCTCCCTTATTTGCCAAGCGCTTCCTCCTCTCTCTCCGGCAGCGGTGTCTCACTGGTGAAGCCTCCTTCTCCTCCTCGTCCTTCTCCTCCCGCTAGGGTTCTGCATCTAATCCTTTTCCTCATTAGCTTCTCTCACAGATCCGATGCTCTAGGTACCCGTTTCGAGGAAGGTGAGGAGGAGGCGATTGATGTTTGCGAGGAAGGTTGCTGAGGCAAAGAGATTAGCAGAGAGGATTGGGATCATCTGCATTTAAGTAGTAAATGCAGATGATCTACAGTAGTATGTCATTAGAAACGATCTTCACTATCCGACTTAAATGCAGATGATCTACAGTAGTATGTCATTAGAAACGATCTTCACTATCCGATTAAAGATCAAAGATATATCATTAGGATCGATCTTCACTATCCGATTGAAGATCGAAGATCCAGAACGAGTGCTACAGTATTTTTCGCCCAGTACATATGCACGGTTGCTACATTAGTGTTCGTTCCTCAGAAAAACACTGTTCACACGATACCCTCTCCGTAGCGCAGAGGGTCCGGATCCTGCCAGAGGAGGCAGAGGAAGGAGCCGGCGGTACACCGCCATTTTCTATTTCTCGGTAGGCAGCCATTACGCCCATCATGAATCTTAAGGGAGGGGCTTCTGTGAAGGTAAGGATGAAAAGACCAACCCGAGTTCCCCAAATATTGTCGATTCCCTTTGTGTTTGATGCTGCAGGGTACGGTTGTTTTGTAGCTCCTGCAATGGGGCAAGTTATATTGGTTCTATACCTGTGTGGAGACGGTTCTTGGTTGTGATTGATGGTAAGATGCGCCGTTGCCTCATGATAAGATTGGTGCAGATGGAGCAAGTTAGATTGGTTCTGTACAGGAGTGGTGCGTGATGAGTTCTTGGAGACTGCTCTTGGTTTGTGATCTAGGGCTACATGTGCCATTGCCTCTTAATAAGATTGGTCGTATCAGATCGTTCTGGTGCTGTTGCTTAATTTCTTTTGTGATCATGTATGTGTTGCCCTCGTTGAAGGAGAAGCGCAGCGAGTGTCTGCTGAGGGAATTGGTGGAGAGGTCGAGGAACCACAAGCTGATGGTCAGGTGGTTGATGCATAATAAATGGTTGTAAAGTCAATATTGAAGGCTCTTTAAAATCCATCGATCATCAGCCCCTGCATTCCATCCATCCTTCTTGACCAACTTCCTGCACTATCAGATCAGGTAGTGAATGGTAGTATCAGGGGTGGGGCGAGATAAAGATGTACGAAGCTGCTGATGCTTACTCTATTTTGAGCCTCTGGCAGAAACTTATCCCAACCTGTATTCAATTTTTGGTGAAGAAAAAACTGTAGCGTAACCTAAGTGAAAAAGTGGGCAGCAATATTGGCATTGACAGTACAATAGCTAGATGTTAATTAAGCAAAAACAGGCAGCAATCTTGAAAATAAATTACCAGTGACATCGTACTACTACATGCACCATACTTCAGAGTTCAGAGAGCTCCAAAAATAAGCTCCCTTACTTTGACATGTCAAACTGAGGTATCTGTCTGTTCATTATGAGCCGTCTATATGCAAGGTCGTTTCAATTTGATGTGTAGTCCATAAAATTCTCAGAAATTTTTCTTGAGTTGGTGCGTAACTTTTAACATGGATTCTAGATAGAGTTTACTGAATTACTTCTACATCTATCATAATGCCAATACTATTTTTTTTTCTTTTCAATTTCACTTCTTCCCGTCTTGTAAGCATATGAATTCCTTATAACCTTTCTTAAATGTCAATATTGCCATCTATACTGCAGCGAAGTACCTTCATTCTTGACTTCTTGTGGTAGCTAGGCCAAATATTTCTGTTAAGTCTTTTACTTAGTTTGTTGCTGTTTCAGTTAGCTTGCTTGCTGTATAGTATTACCTCTCTTGTTAAATTGCTTCAAAGTCTCAGTGCATAAGAGGCTCCAAGTAAAATTTTCCCAATGGTTTTTTCCCCTTTTTCTGAAGTCAGTTTCCAAGTCTCTCTCGCTGATATTGTTGTGCCTAGGTTAAGTTTTAATTCTGACTTAAACAGTTTATTATATGTGAACGTACGCTGTGCTTTTGTACTTAAAAAAAACATTTGCACTCTGCCTAGCTCCTTGCTATTAAGAGCGAAATGGCTTAAGAGCTGAGTGTTAGGCAGTTAGGCTTTCTAGCTCCTTACTTCCTATTATTTGAGCTAGCCTGTGGCATGAGAAGTCCAGCTAGATGTATGTGGCTTATAGATTGGTTAGATAGGCTTTTGTTCTATATGATTACCATAAGATCCATGATTAGTTCCTTAATGCAATGTCTTTTTCAAAGTTCAAAGCTCTCCCAAATTCCCAATGCAAACCTAAAAACCAAGATTAAGCTTCTAAACCACTTAATCAGCTAATCTCCTCCAAAGCGGTCCAAACTGGGCCAACTGAGCATTTTTTTTTCCTGATCATTTTTATTAGTCCTATTAGGTCAGTGGGCCCATTATTTAGTCTTGATTACTCTTCTTTTGGGATAAATTCAATAAATTTATTCCGCTCAACACTTGATATTTTACACAAGGTTGCACTTTTTGTGTGCACTTCTGAATTGTGTTAATGGTGTGTACTACCATTTGCATTGCTCTAAAGCACTATTTGTTTGATGCTTAGTCAAATATTTGGTCTCGACCACTCTTCTTTTGGGTTTAATTTTGAAAAAAATATATATTCTGCTAAACACTTGATATTTTACACAAGGTTGCACTTTTGTGTGCACTTTTGAATCGAGTTAATGGGGTGTACTAGCTTTTGCATTGGGATTAAGTACACGTTTTGTCTCTCAACTATACACGAAGGTTAATGTTCGTCCCTCAACCGAAATATCAGATATAACGCATCCTCGAAGTTTACATACCAGACAAAAGAAGCCCATCCGTGCGTTCGAGGGCGGTTTGGTCCGACGTGGCATCCACACTGGCCGCTGACTCGGTCTTACCACCGGACCAGAAATGTGCTAACTCTTTCTCTCTCCCGGCTCACTGTCACTCTCACTCCCTCTGTCCTCTCCGACCACGGGAAATCCCCAATCTGAGCTCCCTGCCCCTCGTCGCCTCACTCTCACTCCGTTTGTCCTCCCTGACGAGGAATCCGCAAAGTCCCCTCTTGAGCTCCCCGCGCGTAGATTTCCCCCTCGCCGCCTCACTCTCAGACCCTTGGTCCGTAGCAACGAGAAATCCCCAAATCCGAGCAGTTCTTAGGGCTAAAGGTGAGTTCTCAAACCCTTGGCCAACAGACAGGATGCGGCGGTGAACAAGAACAGGGCTAAAGGTGAGTTCTTCAATCCTAGATCTGGCATTATTTTGGTTTGTCTTGCGCAATTAGTTTGGGTGTTTGGTGGAGCTACTTCGATTAGTGTTGTTCTTAGGGTAGTGTAGTAATGCTCGGTGTTATTTTGCATGTAGGTATATCACAGTGGTGATTTTTTGCGATTACTCTGATTTACCAATGGATAACTTGGACAAGCTAGCTGTTAGGTTCTATTTCAGTGGGGATTTCTTTGATGATGGGAAGAGATTGCATTATTGTGGGGGAAGAGAGGGCATGTATTACATAGATCGGGATAAGTTGTCGCTGCCGGAGGTCAAAGGACATTTGAAGAACCATTGTGAGGATGTGGAGTTGGTACTCATGCACTGGCTGTTTCCTGGGAAAGTATTGAAGAATGGATTGAGGGTGCTAACAGATGATAAGGACTACCAGACCATGGCTGACTGTATCACTGATGGGGGTGTTGTGGATATATTTGTTGAGGCAGTGGGAGTTGATGACGTTGGCTCAGATGGTGTGGGTGCCAAAGGAGATGAAATCAGTGATTGGGAAGAGGAGATTGAAGCTTGGCTGCAGACAGATGGTGATGAGGTTGTGTCAGTAGATGCTTGCAAAGAGGTGGAGGTGATGCAAATGTCACCAGCTGAGACAGAAAAGGATATTGCCTGCAAGCAGAAGTTCTACAATACCTTGCCTGATAGGAAGGGGAAGGCAAAGGTTGGCACATGTCAGGCTGCACCTAAAGATTGTGGATTTCAGGCTGACTCCAATACTAGCAGTGACTACCTCCTTGGAGATGCTGAGACCTCAGAGGATGATGAGGAAGCTTCTCAGAATAGATAGAGGTACAAGGCTGGGCATTTGATGGCTATTGATGAGTCAAGGGGGAAAGGAGGAGAAGAGGACAGTGACACTTCTTACTTTTCTGAGAGTGAGGAAGAAGACAGCTATGAGGAAGTAGGTAGTGATGGTGAGCTCCTGAGGAAGAAACCCAAGTACCCTAGGTATGACCAGAAAGCAAGTCTCCCTACATTTAGCTTGGGCATGGGCTTTAGCTGCAAGAGGGACTTCATTCAAGCTGTTAGGCAGTATCAGTATGGACTAGCTAGAAGATATGTTATTAAATTTTTGCAAGAATGACAACAAAAGGGTTATGGCTAAATGTGAGTGGGCCAAATGTCCTTGGTTTATCTTGTTGTCAAATAACAGCAGGACAGAAGGATGGCTAGTGACTAGTTTGAAGGATGAGCACACATGCCCCCCAAGAAGAGACAACAAACTTGTTACTTCCAGGAGAATAACTGAAATGTTTGATAGTACCATAATGGGAAACCCAACCTGAAAGCTTGAGCACTTGAAGTAAACAGTACAGGAACAAATGCATGCAGATGTGAGCATAGCTAATTGCAAAAGAGCTAAGTCCCTTGTAATGTAGAAGATGTTAGACTCCAAGAAGGGAGAGTATGGTATGCTCTTTGACTACCAAATGGAGCTTCTTAGGAGTAATCTAGGTAGCACAGTGGTGGTTAAGCTGCATCCTGATGCCACAGAAGCTGTTTTTCATAGAATGTACATTTGTTTGGATTCTTGCAAAAGAGGTTTCTTAGGTGGGTGTAGGAAAGTGATAGGTTTAGATGGTTGTTTCTTCAAAGGTCTAACCAATGCAAACAATCAGATGTATCCCATAGCATGGGCTGTGGTAGAGAAGGAAACTAATAAGTCATGGGACTGGTTCTGTGGGATTTTTTTCAGAGATATAGAAATTGGAGATGGTGAAGGATGGGTAATCATCTCAGATCAACAAAAAGTAAGTCGCATTAGTGTGCTAAACATTAGTTTATTCATCCAATTTGTCACATCCAGTACTTACCATCTGTTTGTTTGTTGCAGGGCCTGCTAAATGCTGTTGAGTATTGGGTACCCAAGGTTGAGCATAGGATCTGTGCAAGACACATCTATGCCAACTTCAGGAAGACTTACAAGGACAAAGTGTGGTGTGCGGCAGTTTAGGAGAAGGCACTGCTGACCCTAGCGGCAGTTTAGGAATCCGCAAATTAGGAAGTTGCAATTAGGCAAGTTTACTATAGGAAAGTCTCATTAGGGAAGTTTGCATTAGGAATGATAACACCTTCCAAGTTAGTCTGTATTGCATTAGGAAGGATAATAACTTCCAAGTCAGTTTGTATCCCTTTATATACGCAGCATATGCATCAATGAAAAATCAGTAAAGGATTGGGTTATTCCCAATCTCCCTTGTGCCAAATTCCACTGCTCCCCTGTTCATCCGAGCACTTCATACGAGTACTGTTCCATCCAACCACTGTTCATCCGCACCGCTCACTATTGCTTCCCGATGCAATCCGTATCCACCTGGGTTAATTCTTCCCTTCCGCCTCTGCTCTCAACGCTCATCCACTGACATCTTGGTATCAGGGCCACCCGTTGCTTCATCCACCATGTCAAGCAACGGTGGTAACGATGAATTCCAACAGATGATGCACCAATTTGTTGTGGACACGGCGAAATCCCTTGCGAGCATCAACGACCAATTAGCTCGGTACGCCGGGTTGATTGAAACCAACATCAACCGGCTAGCCCGACACGATCGTCAATTGGCGCGCATGGAGGGACACCCCGCCAGTGAGGAAGGAGGCGAAGATGGAGAAGCCGCCGCACGGACAGGGGCCGACGGGGAGTTGTTGCCCAGTCAGCACCGCCCCAGCGAGGGATCGGGCGTTGCACCCATGATGCTCCCTCCTCGACTGCCGCCACCACACCTGTTGGCCCCGAGCACCGACCGACAAAGGAACCCACTGCGCTACATCAAGCTTAATTTTCTGACCTTCGACGGAAGGAGGATCCACTGTCTTGGATCAACCGCTGCGAACAATTTTTTCGCGCCTAGCAGACACCCCTAGACGATCGGGTGTGGCTCGCGACATATCACATGTCAGGCGTAGCACACCTGTGGTACATGCAGGTGGAACGCATGGATGGGATGCCTAACTGGCAGCACTTCACCGACCTGGTTTATGGTCGGTTCAGAGTGCCCACACGTCACAACCCGTTGGGCGCACTGACGAGCATTCGGTGTACATCCTCGGTGGCAGATTTCACTGAATTTTTTTTTAAAATTGCTAGCTCGTTGCGGCCACCTTGATGAGGAACAGCAAGTCATGCTCTTCACGGCCGGGCTAGGTGAGCCCCTGCAGACGCACGTCGAGCTCCAGCGGTCGAACAATCTGGAAGTCGTCATGGATCTCACCAGAGCATACGAACGCTTACTCCTGTTGCCCCAGGACCTAGCATCCTCTCCAGCATCTTGCAAAGCAGCCAGCTCCAAGACGTTCCTGCCCAAGGCAGCGGTGTTTGGGGTGACGGCGTCTAGCATCGGCTTGATGGCACCGTCCACAACCACCACGAGGGCATTGGGCTCGGTAGGCCCCTTTAAGTGGCTCACGCTGACCGAGATGGAGGAGCATCGCAGCAAGGGTCTTTGCTACAACTGTGACGAGAAATTCATCCTAGGCAACCAGCGTTTCTACAAGCGTCTTTTTCTGTTACAGGTTGAACTCGACAAGGACGACGCCGATGAGGGGGACGAGGATGCCACAATCTCCCTCCTCACTCTCACTGGGATCTGCCAAGCTCAAACGATGCAGCTCCCTGTGCTGATCAATGGCGTTCAGTTGATGGCTCTCGTCGACTCGGGCTCCACACATAACTTCATCGCCGCTGAGCTCGTCGAGAAGGTCGCTTGCAGCTTGCGCCACGCACGGGCCTCTCCGTGGCCGTGGCCAATGGCGACAAAGTTACCCATGGTGGCGTGTGCTATGCGACTCCTCTCTCCATCGACCGTGAGCACTTCGTCCTCGACCTTCTCACCATTCCACTGGGCGAGTTCGATATCGTCCTTGGAGTACAGTGGCTGCGCTCTCTAGGACCGATTGTCTGGGACTTAAGAAACCTGATGATGCGCCTCCACCGCCAGGACTGCGCGATCACTTGGCATGGCGTCGCACCGGCCCGACCAGCGCCACACCTTCACGTGAATATCTTGAAGAAGTATGACGGTCTGCCTCCCGAAGATCCACCGCCATTGCCGCCTCTTCTACACGGTCTGGTGATTCCAACGCCGGCCACAGTGCTCCGTGCCCACCTGTCTCGAGATAAATGGCAAATTCTGGTTCAATGGGAAGGACTTCACGCCGCTGATATGTCATGGGAAGACGTTATCGCGTTTCGGGCGTCTGATCCCTCTTTTCAGCTCGAGGAAGAGCTGTTTGTCAACGGAGGGAGAGATGTCATGTGCGGTAGTTTAGGAGAAGGCACATCCGACCCTAGCGACAGTTTAGGAATCCTCAAGTTAGGAAGTTGCAATTAGGCAAGTTTACTATAGGAAAGTCTCATTAGGGAAGTTTGCTTTAAGAAGGATAATACCTTCCAAGTTAGTCTGTATTGCATTAGGAAGGATAATACCTTCCAAGTAAGTTTGTATCCCTTTATATACGCATCATATGCATCAATGAAAATCAGCAAATGATTGGGTTATTCCCAATCTCCCTTGCGCTAAATTCCGCTGCTCCCCTATTCATCTGAGCACTATTCATCCAAGTATTGTTCCATCCGACCACTGTTCATCCGCGCCGCTCACCATTACTTCCCGGTGCAATCCACATCCGCCTGAGTTAATTCTTCCCTTCCGCCTCCGCTCTCAACGCTCATCCCCTGGCATAAAGCTTGGCAGAAGAAGTTCTAGTTGTGTGCCAAATCTCCATGTGCCAATATTTTCAACTACCATTAGGCAAGACTTGCCAAGGATACCCCTAAAGGTGCTAATGCAATCATGAGGATAGATCCACAACATTGGAGCAGGACATGGTTCAAGTTGGGATCATGTTGCGATTCTGTGGACAACAACATGTGTGAATCGTTCAATCATGCCATAGTTGAGTAAAGGTACATCCCTATCATCAGCATGCTTGAGTGGATCAGGAGGAAAGTGATGGTAAGAATCCATACCAACAAAATCAAGGTAGAGAAATGGACAGGTGTGACATGCCCCAATATTCTAAAGAAAATGAAGGTCTACATCAATGAGTTAGTTTTCTGTCATGCTGTGTACAATGGTTAGGATGGTTTTGAGGTCACACATAGAGATCATAGGTTCTCAGTGAACTTGGATAGCAGAACTTGTTCATGCAGATATTGGCAACTGTCTGGTTTGCCTTGGCCACATGCCATTGCATGCATCTATTGGAGGAGCAGTCCCCTTGATGATTACATAGCACCATGTTACTCCATTGCAGAGTACAACAAGACTTATGACCACTGCTTGCGACATGTTGAGGGCATGACTTATTGGCCCACATCAGAGAGACCAAGACCAAGGCAACCAAAGTTTGAGAAAATGCCTGGCAGGCCAAAGAAAGATAGGAAGAGAGAGCAAAATGAGAAGTCTAAAGGAACAAGAATGTCAAAGATTAGCACAATCATTAGGTGCAGGCTTTGCAAGGGAATTGGCCATAACAGGTCTAGCTGTGAGAGGAGAAATGGCCAAGCACAACAAACATCAGGGCCCAGCCAGGATCAACAAGGTCATTGTGCAAGTGTTGGCAATTCTACACCAACTGATCATGTTCCCCTGGTACTAAATTCATTCATTTCATGCATTTCCTAAGTTGGTACAAAATTACATAGTTTAAGCACATCTGACATTGTAGGTTGTGATTCCTGCATCACAACAGAGCTATACTAATATGACCAAGAGAAAGGCCAGGTCTAATTATGTGAACCCACCACCTCCATCCAAAAAGAGTTGCACTGGGGTAGGAGTCTTGTACTCAGAGAGGACAGGCACAACTATTTAGAATGTGGGTTTATTCCAAAATTCCATATCTTGATTTATATTTCTTTGCACTTGCCAACTATAAACCTCTAACTGAAATCCTATGTACCTACAGCCTGGTCTGCCAAATTAGAGGATCATCAAAACCTCTGCTACTATGAACTTGGAGGCAAGTGTGGCATCTGCGAGGGCAAAGTCAAGTGTGAGCATCCAGGTTACTTCTGGTTCTGCTTCTGGTCAAGCTGTAGCCCAAGCACCTGCCTTTCAAAAAAGGAAGAAACTAACTCCAACCAAGAAGAAGCAAAGTTATAGTTCAAAGCTTGCAAAGCTTTTGGGTATGCCAACTAATCAGTGATGTTCTAGTGGATTTTCCAGACTAGTGGCTTGTAAGGTCCATCAGCATGGTGTTATGTAATCCCAAAACTTGTGCCTTGTGGGCTGACAGTTATTCAGTTTGTAGTAGTCAGTTATGTCATCCCAACAATTCAGTGATATTTTAATCGATATGCTGTTTAGTTTTGAGAACCTATGTCGGCTGACAGTTATTCAGTTTTGTAGTAGTGCTGATCCTTCTCATTTTTGCATGTTCTTTTTTTTAACCATATTGGTGAAATGTGACAGACAATCAGGGAAAAAAGAGAGAGTGCTGGCAGACAAAATTACACAAATTCAGAGCAACACCAGAAGTGCCTAGATTCAAAACCAACATAGTAGTACATGGAAGCACAGATTCAACATACAACATAGGAGAACAATTATAAAATTCAAGTGTCGCCGACAAGACCAACAACAAAATTGCGCAAATTCAGAGCAACAACTGATCTGCCTAAATTCAGAACCAACATTCATTCATTATGCAGTAGATTGCAGCACAGGTTCAGTTACATTCTCTACTCACAACTCTAACTAGCATCATTACAAAAACAACAAGACAAAAAAAAGTCTCCTCTCTTTCTCCAGCTATGCTACCCTACCAGCGAGTCCAACAAGTGCTCCATCATGTTCTCCATGCCTAGACTCGGCCACACTCAAATCTTGTTGATTGTTCTGGGATCGGCCTCCATTGAGTTCACAGTTCTCCTTCCTTAACGCCCTAACAGTGTCACGCAAGTCCAGTACTACCTGCCTCAAGAAGGGGGTTGGTTCATCATCGCACCATGCCCAAAACTTGCAGCCTCCAGCCTTCAATTAAGATTCACTTATAAGCAAAGCCTCCACAAACCAAAATAATAGCAAATTCGTGAAGAAAACTTACCCGAGCTCGCATGCATGTCATGTACCTCCGTGCCGGGTTAGAGTCGCTTCACGATATCCACCGACTAGCCTTCTCCCCGCAGTGGCAACGGACCGTCGGAGCGTACTCCAGTGGTCACTCTATGTACGGAATCGACGATGTGCAAGCCCCATAAACTGTGTCGACAGAGGGTGCAGCACATGCCGCCGAGCTTGAGCTTTCTCCAGTCGCCAACGACATCGAGCTCCCTAAGCTGGCCATGGCATAGCCTCCAGCCGTCGGCCACCAAACTCCAAACCCTAATCCCCTTCGGTCGATGTCGAGAGAGAGAGAGAGAGCGTAAGTTGCGACCAAGTGCGAGTTCACATGTTGCAACCGGGTTGATATGTTGGGACTGAGTCGCAGTCAACTTCGTGGTAAGACCGAGTTAGCGGCCAACGTGGATGCCACGTTGGACCAAACCGCCCTCGAACGCACGGATAGGCTTCTTTAGTTGCAGTCAACTTCGTGGTAAGACCGAGTCAGTGGCCAACGTGGATGCTACGTCGGACCAAACTGCCCTCGACCGCACGGATAGGCTTCTTTTGTCTGGTATGTAAACTTCAAGGATGCGTTATATTTGGTATTTTGGTTGAGGGACGGACATTAACCCTCGTGTATAGTTGAGGGACGAAACGTGTACTTAATCCTTTGCATTGCTCTAAAGCATTGCTTGTTTGATGCTTAGTCAAAAAATGACTTGTGCTTTTTTCCTTGTAGTACCGTTGAACTCATTTTCCCTTGTTGCTGTGGCTAAGAATAGTACGGACCAACTACGCGTATAGTTGATGCATGTTTTGTCCCTGTCTAGTGTTGGGTTTGAATAGCAGTAGTAGTTTACAATCTGATCACCCAATTAATCCAAAAAGAAATAGCAGCAATAACTAGGGTATTAGGCAGTACACGAACCCCAACTCTGAATTATCAGTAGGTAGGTTCTAGTACTTGGCTGAGCAACAATCACCAATGCTACCGAAAAGAACAGCAGTACAAAGCTCTTCTTCTCAATCTCGGTAATTCAGTAAAGCAGCAACAACTAGATGGATTCCTTGGTTTACAAGAAGAGCAACTAGGTCGTTGAACAGATGCAATCC